>OV702283.1:375951062-377201062 GCA_916181665.1 Avena sativa | reverse complement strand
TTAATAAAACTTCATGTTCCTCAAAAACTCTTGCAAAATAGATAAAATTTTGACACACTTGATCATGCTGCTAATCTACTCATCCTCTATTTTTATAGATGGACGTGAAGTACAGCAAGTTTTATCAGTTGGGGAATGGAGGAGACCTTATCTTTGAGAGGGATCTGGATCAGCTTTCGGAACTTCTGGAGCGTCCGCATCCCGAGTTCTTCGGAGCTCAGCTCAATGATCAAGGAGGAGAAGATCTGCAGTGGCTAATTATTGCAAGTCTCCGAGGAAAGATTGAACCTCCCACTGCGGAGGGAATTCAGTTTACCTTGAGGGAAAACAACTGGCTCGATGGACTTGCCAGAGCAATGCAGGAAGCTCTTTCCCGTCTGTGTGGGCAGAGAATCAATCAGATCAAGGGTACTCACTTTGAGTTTTGCCCAAGACGTGATGCAAATGGACAACCATTGGAAGCCCCATACCACCCCGAGCTGAAGACTCAATTGGACCACCTTAGCTTCATGATGTATGATCGTCAGCGGGAATTGGACAACTGCCGTGACTATTGCAACCACAAGTCTGCCATCATCAAGACGAAGGACCAGACCATCGCCATGCTATCAAAGGATCGCAAGTCTCGCCGCCGTTAGCTCGACAAGAAGGAGCGCATTATTGCCCGTCTTCGTCATCGCATCTCATCTCTGGAAGAGACCATCCACGAGAGATACATGCAGTTAGAGGAAAGGGAGAATGCCGGAGAGGATCTTCGTGGAGACCCTTACTCCTATCTCAACGATGACGATGATTTTCTGGAGGATCAGGCCATGGACTTCTTCACCGATGAGGATGATTTCGCCTTCATCGATGATGCTGAAGATGATGAAGCCACAGACTCCGAGGAGTAGTAGCACTGAGCACTAGCGTAGTGAGTAGTAGTCGGTCCCACTGTATCGTAGTTTCCAGAATGGTTCTTAAAACCATCTGTTTTTCCTTGCTGTGGTGTGCGTTGTATCGAGTGAATGAATGAATGAAAAAGCAAGTTGCTAGAAAAACCTGAGTCAAACTCTAAAAACTTTTCAAAAACCCAAAACCTTAGAAATTTCCCTCTTTTCTCATGATCTATATCAATCTTCAGATGCCACGTGGAGGAAGTGGTTCAGCCCCGGACCCGATGTTGCAGATCCTGCAAATGTTGACTTCTGACCGCGAAGCTGAAAGAACGGAACGTCAAGCCAACCTAGCCACTCTGCAACAGATAGCCCAGCTAGCCCACAACAACCAAGGCCATGGAAATCAGGACAACCACGGATCTAAGCTCAAGAATTTCCAGAATACCAACCCACCCGTTTTCACCAAGTCAGAAGAACCCCTAGATGCTGATGATTGGCTGCAAACCATGGAAAACAACCTAGAAGTCGCCGGAGTGGAAGCCAACGAGAAAGTCCTGTTCGCCACCCATTATCTAGCCGGAGATGCCAGGGCATGGTGGAACAGTGTTCGTGCAATGACCGGAGGCCAGATGATGACCTGGGAGGAATTCAAGGTCAAGTTTAGCAGAACCCATGTGCCACCAGGTTTGATCAAGAGAATGAGAGACGAGTTCAGAGAATTGAAGCAAGGAAGGATGACTGTAGTGGAATACCGTGACAAATTTTTGTCATTAGCTAGGTATGCCCCGGACGAGATAGACACTGAAGCCAAGAAGAAAGAAAGATTCCTGAATGGTCTGCATGACGAGATGCAGACAGTGTTAGTCAATATCCCCTTTGTTGATATTGAAGCCCTTGTCGACTCTGCTATCTAGATGGAAGGAAAGATCAACCAGGCCAATGAGAACCGCAAGCGTCGCATGATGCATCAACCAGGAACCCATCCGACCCCAAAGTATCGCCCCAACCCATCTCCAGGATTTGCCCCAAGAACCAACAGACCCCCTATGACCCGTCCAACCTATCCCAACCGTGGAAACCCTAGACCCGTAGGAAATCACAACAACCCCGGCAACTCTAGAAATTTCACCCGTGCCCCACCCAAGTTCAACACCAACAATGCTACCGCCAACCCTAACACTACCCCGAGGACTGGAAGCAATGTTGTGCCTGTCGCAGCCAAGGACAAGTCACAAGTGACCTGTTATGACTGTGGAAATAAAGGCCACTATTCCAACGAGTGCCCCAACAAGAAGAATGCTACAGCCCCCAACGCCAATGTCCCAGCTCAGCAGCAGCGTCGTGTCCAGCCAGGGAGAAGATTTGCCCCAGGGAATTCACTCAACCGCAATGGTCGTCTTTTTCTCATGCATGCTGAAGAAGCTCAGGAAGCGCCAGACGTCGTGCTGGGTATGTTTTCTGTTAATTCAGTACTTGCAAGAGTGTTGTTTGATTCTGGTGCAGCGCATTCATTTGTCACCGAAGAATTTGCCTGCACTAGTAAAATTCAACCAACCAAATTGAAGCATGTGATGATTGTACAAATTCCCGGATCAACCACCAAGGCTAGGCAAATTTGCAAAGCCGTCCCTATCCGAATCCATGGCATAGATTTTTATGCTAATCTAATAGTACTCGGAACTAAAGGTTTGTAAGTAGTACTAGGAATGGATTGGATGTCCAAACATAAGGGATTGATTGACTGTGCCAAGAAAGCCATCACCATGACCAGTACCTCCGGAATATCAGTCGAGCATATATCTGAAACCTTACCTCGCCAATTCAAGTGTAACAAGAGTCTAGCCCAACCTACCATTGACCAAGTTCGGATAGTCTGCGAATACCCTGATGTATTTCCAGATGTTTTGCCTGGTATGCCCCCAGATCGGGATATCGAGTTTATCATCAAACTAATCCCCGGAACAGGACCCATAGCCCAGAGACCCTATAATATGAACCCGTCAGAACTAGAAAACTGAAGAAGCAGCTGGATTCCATGTTAGAAATCAGATTGATTCAACCAAGTGCGTCCCCATGGAGATCACCTGTCTTGTTTGTGGACAAGAAGGATGGAGGTAACCGTTCGTGTACGGATTATCGGAAGTTGAATGATGTCACCATCAAGAACAAGTACCCCTTGCCTAAGATAGAAGATTTGTTTGATCAGTTGACCGGTGCCCAGGTGTTTTCTAAGATTGATCTTAGGACTGGCTATCATCAACTCAAGATTTGTGTAGAAGATATTCCAAAGACTGCCTTTACCACCAGATATGGATTGTATGAGTATACAGTCATGTCTTTTGGATTAACCAATGCCCCCTCTTATTTCATGAACCTCATGAATAAGATTTTTATGGACTTCCTGGATAAGTTTGTCGTTGTTTTCATCGATGAAATTCTGATTTATTCCAAATCAGAAGAAGAACATGAGCTACACCTAAGGACCATTCTTGGAACCCTTAGAGAGCATCAGCTGTATGCAAAATTTAGCAAATGTGAATTCTGGTTACAAGAAGTAGGATTCCTCGATCACATTGTATCAGCCGGAGGAATTGCCGTTGACCCTGCCAAAGTGAAAGATGTAGAAGATTGGCAAGCCCCAACCACTCAAACCCAAGTTCGTGCTTTTCTCGGATTGGCGGGATATTACCGCAAATTTGTAGAAGGATTCTCTAGTATTGCCCGACCCATGACCCAATTGCTGAACAAGGATAAGAAGTTTGAATGGACCGACAAATGTGAAGCGAGTTTTCAAGAACTCAAAAGGAGATTGATTTCAGCCCCAATCTTGATCATGCCGAAGCCCTTCGATGTGTATTGTGACGCATCCAAGATTGGTCTCGGATGTGTGCTAATGCAAGAAGGCAAAGTTATATCTTATCTATCGCGACAATTGAAGCAACATGAACAAAATTACCCAACCCATGACCTCGAACTCGCAGCCGTACTTCTAGCCCTGAAGACATGGAGACATTACCTGATGGGAAACCGTTGTGAGATTTATTCGGATCATAAGAGACTAAAGTATATATTCACTCAGAAGGAGCTGGATATGAGGCAGAGAAGATGGATTGAGCTAATCAAGGATTACGACCTAGACATTCACTATCACCCTGGTAAAGCCAATGTGGTAGCCGATGCCCTTAGCAGATTGCCGTGCCGCTTGAACTCCATGATTTTGAAGGAGCAACCAAGTTTGCACAAAGAGATGGAAGATTTTAGAATGGAATTAGTAAGTGAAGGATTTTTGGCTAGCATAGAACTTCAGCCCACTTTGATCAGTCAGATTAAAGAGGCGCAGAAAGGAAATGCCAGTATTGACGGAATCAAGCGTCGTATCGGTACATGCAAAGTACCCGGATTCACCGAGGATGAAGAAGGAGTTTTGTGGTACAAAGGACGCCTTTGTGTACCATCAGATTCTGAGTTAAAAGAAGTTATCTTGAAGGAGGCTCATGATACTCTTTATTCTATCCATCCCGGAGGAACTAAGATGTATCAAGATTTGAAAGAGCAATTTTGGTGGCATAAGATGAAGAGAGAAATCGGAAGCTATATCGCCAAGTGTGATATCTGTCAGCGAGTCAAGGCCGGACATCAAAGACCCGCTGGATTGTTGCAACCTTTGCAAATTCCAGAATGGAAATGGGATTCTGTAGGAATGGACTTTATCACTGGACTACCTACTTCTAGTAGGGGAAATGACTCTATTTGGGTCATAGTGGACAGGTTGTCCAAAGTCGCCCATTTCTTGCCCGTCAAAACCACCTATCAGAGTTCGAAGCTAGCAGAGTTGTACATCGCTAGAATCGTTAGTTTGCATGGAGTCCCCAAGAACATAGTATCGGATCGAGGAACTCAGTTTACCTCGAGATTCTGGAAGAAAGTCCAAGAAGGTTTAGGAACCCGCCTAGATTTCAGTACCGCGTATCACCCTCAGACCGATGGACAAACGGAGCGAGTAAACCAAATACTCGAAGATATGCTTAGAGCATGTGTGCTAGAATATGGATCCAAGTGGGAAGACTGTCTGCCGTTTGCAGAATTTTCATACAACAACAGTTACCAAGCCAGTTTGCAAATGGCCCCATTTGAATTCATGTACGGAAGAAAGTGCCGCACCCCTTTGAACTGGTCGGAAGTAGGAGAGAGTCAGATCTTCGGACCCGACATCCTACGAGAAGCAGAAGAGAAGGTTCACAAGATTCATGAGCACCTCAAGACAGCCCAATCCCGACAGAAGAGTTACGCTGACAAGAGACGTCGAGACCTCGCCTTCAACATAGGAGATTTTGTTTATCTGAAAGTGTCGCCATTGAAGGGAATGCAGCGTTTCCAACTCAAGGGAAAGTTAGCCCCCAGATATATCGGACCTTTCAAAATTCTAAACCGTCGAGGAGAAGTATCGTATCAACTGGAACTACCAGAAGAGATGTCAGCTGTGCACAATGTGTTCCATATCTCGTTACTTCGCAAGTGTCTCGAAGTCCCCGAGAAGACCGAAGTGTTCAAGAATATCGATCACCGGACCATAGAGATCAACGATGACCTAACCTATCCCGAAGTACCCATCCGCATTTTGGAAGAATCTTTTCGACCTACTAGAACCCGAAGCATCAAGTTTCTCAAGATTCAGTGGAGCAACCACACAGAAGAGGAAGCTACCTGGGAGCGCGAAGATCACATCAGGACGGAGTTTCCAGATCTCTTCAAATCCTAGGTAATCTTTTCGTCCTTTTTAAATCTTGGGACGAGATTTTGTTTAAGGGGGGAAGGTTTGTAACATCCCAAAAATACCAAACTTAGATCATCAAACACTAATCATCAAGATTAGGGTTAACAAAAACTTTTCTAAATAAACTCATGAATGCATGTATATGTGTATGCATGGATTTTGAATTTCTTTAAAAACCACCTTGTTTGTGTGATCCATTGCTTGTAAAATGTTTCTTAGGTGAAATGAACATCATCTAAAACATTTCCCACACTTTTCCTAAAGACAAGTAAATCAAAACAAATATATTAAGTGAATGGTCATTTTGACCAATTTAACTCCCATGCCTACTTTGGCTGTCTCAAACTTTCAAAACCTAACAGAAACTTTTCTGGATCTTTGCACCCCTTGAATCTAATCATAACAAGGTATCAAGGCCCACTTTGTGATCATCCAGAAACTTTCAAATGCATAGTTTAAATGACAATTCAAAATTGAATCTTTATCATATGGGAAGATCCCACTTTTCCAAAACCCACTCAAACAAGCTCAACTTTCAAAACCCAAGCATCTGCAGACTCACCAGCACCAATCTAGCAAACCCACCAAAATTCATTTCCAAATTCAAAACTTGATTTCATGCGGCCATTTCATCAAACAGGTTGCAGACACAAATCAAACAAAACATCAAACACTATAGTGTGCGGTGATTCTTGCCTAACTTGTTCCCTAGTTAGCTCACACACAACTCAGTAGATCATCTAGAAAGATTAGCCCAACACTAGCACCCCTGTGAGCTTGCCATTGTCATCAATGGTGAACAGCCGAGCACCCCAATGTCACCCCATTGTGGACAGCAGGCTAGAGGAAGAACTAGCCGTGCCAACCTTGTCTCGGAGGCAGCCCACCGTCCACCGCCACTCCCTGTCCCATCCGCGAGCGTAGCCAAGCCCTGGACCACGCGCACAAGCCGCGCCCAGACCATGCCGAGCGTGCGCCAGAGCGCCACCCTCGACCAGCGTCCACAGATCGCGTGCCGCCCTCACCGCGTGCACACACGATCACCACCGACCCAGGAGACCGCCAGACATCCCCGTTTGCCGCCCCGTGCCATACAGCCACCGCCCGCCGTCGAAGACGCCGCCTCTGCCGCGCAGAGCACCGGCCGTTCCAGACCAAACCACACCGCCCCATGCCTCGCGACCATGTCGTTGAGCATCTCCAGGAGACACAGCACCGTCCCCTACCCTTGCCCATGCCATTAGCCGCCTGTAACGTCGCCCCCGATGAGCTCACCGTGCGCCCCGATGGTCCCCTCGCTCGACTATAAATAGAGGCCACCCCCGCACGATTTCTTCACACCATCTCACTCCCCTCTCCTCACTGACCGTGCCACACCGTCCTCAGAGCAAGGCGAGCACCACCTCGCCGGAATTTCACCGGAGCCCGCCGCCTCTGGAGAAGAAGGGAGCCAGCGATTGGAGCCGCCCCAGGAGAAGCCACCGGTACCAGGAGGTTCGTCGTCATCGACTTCATCGTTCGCCCGCCTCGCCAACCCTCGCCCGTACCCCGGTGAGCCCCCAGCACCCCTCACTGGCCGCGCTAGGTTTCGTTCTCGCCGGAGTTGTCTCGCGTTGACGATGACCCCCAGCCGTTGGATTAGAACTAGATCGAACGATCCACGTTGCCCCATACCGCTTCGCCCAGCCCCGTGTCACTGACGAGTGGGGACACCCACTTAAGCAGCCCGCGGGAGCACTGCACTTAGCAGGCCGGCCCGTTAGAATTTCCCGCGCAGCCCAGCAATTCAAATGAAATCTTTTTCTTTTTCATTTCAAACACACTTCAGCACCCAACTTCAAAAATCAACCCAGATCGATTCAGTGCACCAATTTGAATGAAACCAATTTTGCTGGAAAGGTCTGTGAATGCTTAATCCAAGCCCGTTGGATTCAAGTTATTTGGATCTGTAGATCACCCATAGTAAAAATAACAAGGCAGAAGCTTTTTTGCATTCAAACATTTTTCAAATTTAAACCATAAAAGATTTTGAGTTGATTCCAACTCTCAAAAATCACATTTAACCATACCTTTCAGAATATAAAAAAATATATATATGTTTACTTGCAGAAATAATGTTCAAGTAATAAAAGAATGCTACATAAGCATTTCTAGCCACTTTAATTAATTAAAATAAAAGGGTAAAACCTTATTAAATTGTGACACCACTTTAAATCACATTCCCATGGACTACAATATGTGGTGATGACATGTGTCAACATGATCCCATATTTGGTTTGGAGAATATTAAATCTTAAGTAGTTTTTCAATGAGTAGAAATTACTTTTCTAAAAATAAAAAGATTTAAACCAAGCTTTAACCTTGTAATGTTAGAGATGATGCTAGATCATCTATAGGACCCTTGTGTGTGATGATTGCAAGTAGTTAAGTATTGTTTGGTGATTGTGTACCTCGTACTTATTCATAGACGCTAGTACCGACCAAGGATACGAGGAGGAAGGAGGATACTACGAAGAGGAAGCCGAGGAGAACTTCAACCACTACTCTTCACAAGGCAAGCCTAATACTACTAGTGAATGTGCAAGCTAACACTTGCAAGATACTATACCTATGCAAGCTTATACTGATATTGATGCAAGCTAACCCTTGCCAGATACCCTACTGATGCCACAAACCCATACTTGTGATATGACTACTATATGCCTTAAGCATATGTGATCATACCCACTTGATAAACCAAATCCTAGTTTTATGTGCAAGCTTCTTACTTTATTTCTTTATCAAAGCTTACTTAGAGTCTACCTAAGAGTTTGGTAGATACTAGACAGTGGTGTTGAAGGTTGCATAAAGAGCATAAAATTTGGCCTAAGCTAGAAACCTTGATATCAGCCTAAGATATAAGGTTGGACTTAGTGAAACTCCACTAGTTACCACCCCTCATTAGTACTACCCCCACCTGTAGATGCTAGTGCTAAGCATAAAACTTGATCAAATTTTAGATGGGAATACTTGGTGGAAAAATGGTTATGAAAACCTTGGAATGATGGATCATTCTATTGAAATGTTTTGGACATGTGTTTCCAAACACTTGATGATTCTGGTGATGAAAATGTTGAGGCATGAGCCTTAGCCCTTTATAAAACTGATGGTTGTCTGGATGCGATACCATTCCAATTTTAGCGTACAACCACAATACCCGAATATTGGGTAGGGCTTGACTGGAAACTTATATTCCTTAGTATTAGTTCCCTCGCGGCCAAGTTCTGAGATGAGGCTACCTTGTGAAGATTGTCCACCTGTGCAGTACCCAAGATGACAGTGGTCATGGTTGGGAGGCCAAACTCACAGGAGAGGTGCTTATACTAGGGCGTGTAATTGAAAGGTTAGGATTGATTATCCGTATACTGAGTATGGTGAATTCAGGATTTGTTCCTGACGGATGTATCGAATGTTGTGGTGAAAGTGTACAATCTCTGCAGAGTGTCAAACTATTTGAATAGCCGCGTCCGCGGTTATGGACAGTTGGAGTGCCCATACTGTTCCCCCGTCAGACTTTTCAAAATGACTTGTGAAATGAATTGAGACTTTGACTTGACCACAACAGAGTTGTGACCTGAATTACAAGATCCCACTTAGGAGTTATAAAATTGTGACTAGCTTTGGAACTTAGTAGAGATAAACCTGGCTTTTTGCAAAACAACCCTAGAGCCTAGTGTCCTATTATCCAAAAACCCCTTACCTGTTAGTATTAGTTTGCGAGTACTTAAAGAGTACTCATGGCTTTGTCCCTGGCTATTCCCATGGCCAGACTATGAAGAGGAGTACCTGGAAGATGGACCCCAGGAAGGTTACGACAACTAGGATCATCTCCCATCGTCAGCATTGCCTGTGACCCCGAAGATGGAGCTTCGCCTATGCTACCGTTATTATTACGTATTCCGCTGCTTAATGTTGTATTAAGAACTGGATCATGAGATCCCTATTTGTGTAAGAACTTATGTATCATTTGTAATGGATGAAGTACTATGGTATCCAATTCTGTTATGTCTCGCAAAAATGGTAATCCTGGGATTGCGATGTATGGCATAACAGGCATCTAGGATTGAAAAATCCGGGTGTTGACAGATATTCTAGTTGTCTACTAGAAGTGTTGCCATGTTGCCACATGACCGTGATGTCAAGTTTTGAGCAAGCTAGTTCTCTGAACTGCTCCTTTCTCCAAGGATCCGTACTGGATACCCTGAACTAGTTGGTTGAGCTTAAGCAACAACTTGGAGAGTTGTAAGACAAAAGTTTATCCGACTTTGTTTCTTCTTAAAGGGATGTCTAGTTTTGATCGTGCTGAAGAAAGATAATATCTCCTTTGAGGATTTGTTATCTTCCCCTATCTTTGATTTGATTTGGGTTATCGTCAAACCAAACTCAGTTCCAAGGATTATCTCGATGATGTTTCTTCCTGTGATGTTTCACTGGAGTATATCTTCATGTCTTTGGTCTGACCAATAGTTTGCCTTGTTCATACGACATATGAGTCCATCTTCTTGGATTGTCTCGATAAGTTTGTTGTTGAGCCCATCGATGACATCCTTATTTTCTCCATGTTAGATTGTATTCATATGGAACAATTGGCATTAATGTTGGAAACTTTTGAGAACCATCTTCGGGTCATTTCGAAGTATGTGTTCTGGATGTTAGAAGTGACCTTCTCTAGTTCACGTGCAAACGTTGAAAGATGTCGATGTGGATTCGAGTAGAGTTAGCTCTGTTCCCGAAGGACACATGTGTGTTTTGTTGTTAGCACCTTATGTGTGTGCAGTTGTCTCTTGACAAATTGCTAACATATGGGTCTAGCAATCCAGCTCATCTTCTGGAGCTTTACTCTGTAGTCCATATCTCGAGAATCTAGTAACTTTACCTTTGTGGTAAATGTTGCAAATTTTCTATTCGGACATGATGAGTCTAAAATATCATTCCACCTAACCAAAGATGAATTTCAAGAAGCAATGATGGTTGGTGTTCCTCAAGGTTTTGACATAGGTCTCTTTGTAAATATGGCAAGAATGATGTAATGGTTGACACACTTAGCCGGAAAAACCTCTTTCCATATTCTCTTGAAGTCAGCAATAACAACCACTCTTCATGAGGCTTCTTCTATAATTCATTATAGGAGTTGTGTTCATGGTTTCCTTGGTATCCGAAATCCGACCTTTACTTGATGATTCATGTCTCGAACATCAAGGAGAACATTTAAAGTAGTGTTGCTAAATGTCTCTCGGTCGATCCTCCAGACCCTTTATGTTGGCAAGCATCCTGTTGTGCCAAACAATTGAAGTCTGAAAATGAAATTTCTTGTTTCTCGTGTCATCAGGAATCTTCTTAACCTATTCATCCTAGTGGTGTAAAGTGATACCATAATCTTTGGCAAAGATCTTGGTATACCTAGATGAATAAAGAGTTTCCTTCGTATTCGCAGCCATGTTTTAAGAGTGACTATGATTTTGATAATCAATAGTTTCTCTTGATACGTGTTCCTTGTGACTCTTATGAGTCCTCTCCACAAAACACTTTTCTGTCTTGGCCTTCTGCTGAATGAAAGAGTGATTCTTCTGTGCCAAAAGTAGTTCAACAGCTTGATCTTGTTGATCCATATCTCTACAACCTAAAATCTCTATTTAAGTCGTTTAGTAGAGGTTCCCTATCGAAGTCTGTGGTTATGTTCTTTCTTTTGGAAGCTTTCTTCTTCAGAAGCTTCAAAACCTCCTATAAGGTCCATGGTCTCAACCCTTATGAGGACCATCTATCCAACAACTTGAAACCATCTCCTCTTGTTTCCTCCGTTACCTTGATGTGTTTCATGTCTGTCATCTCAGAGTTGTTTCTCAACACTCCATCCATGAGCTTCCCATGAGATACTCTCTGTGTTGTTTAGTGTGTTCCCTCTTATCTTCAGAGTGGCCTTGTTTCTTTCTCTCTTTGTCTCTCTTCCTACCTTTGGAACCTCGGGTCGAGATTCTCGTAAGGGGGATAGGGCTATAACACCCCAGTTTTAGTAAATCCATAATTAGGTTTTGATTGTGCATCATTAGCATCATTCTTAAAAAAATGCATGCAAAGATAAATACACAAAACCCTAAAACCCTAGTTTCCCTCTCTAACTGAAAAGCATTCAAAATGGTTTGAATTTGAAAAGTACAAAATTATTGGAGCCCAAAAGGAATAAAAGGGCCCCACACTATTTCCTATATTTTATAAAAGCTTCTGATATTTTGAAATGGTTAAAAACAGATTTGAAAATGATTCACAAAAGGAGAAAACAGAAAAACTAAATGGAAAAATAGTTTTAAAGAAAAAACTGGAGCCAGAGTGCAGCCCAGGCCGGCCCATCTCTCTTTCCCTCTCTCCCTGTCGCTCAGCGCAGCGCGTTGCAGCCCAGGAAAACGTTTTGGCCCTCCTCTGTTTGTCGTCTTCCTCAGGCAGACGCATAGCTGCGTGTCGCCGCCATTGCCGTCGATCCGCTGGCCGTGATTGATGCCGCCGCGCAGCCTTCCGGGAGGGGAAAAGACCCCAGAGATGCCCTGACCTCGTCCTTATCCTCTTCCTCCTCCCCGCACCCTCTCTCTGTAGGGTTCGCAGCATAGAAAACAAAAATTTTCCTACGATGTGAACTATATACCAAGATCTATATACTAGATACAAACAACGGGCGGATGTATATCCGTAGAGAACATACCCTTGAAGACCGACAAAGCTTAACGAGTTCAACTCGTGGTTGATGTAGACGATCTCTTGCCGATCTCAAGATCGAGAGGAAGTCCTAGCGCCGCAAATCAGCAGCGCATCCGTGCTCGCACACACGTTCGAGGCACCGAGCAACCTCCGCCTCCTCGCTCCAGCGATGCAGCGGAAGCACAACTCTTTCTTGCCGAATAGCCACCGGGAACATGTATCTCGCTAGTCCGAGACCATGGGGAATAAATTCTAGAGGGGGAGAGAGATCCTTCACGAGGAGGTGTGTGAGACAAGTGAGGAGGAGGGGCTCCTTTTATAGGAGGAGGGGGGGGAACCCCAAGGGGGTGGCCGGCGCATGGGGGCTGCCCCCTTGCCCTCCCCTCTTCATGTGGGTGGACACTCCACTCACAAAACTCCTCTAAATTCCCTCCACTCAAAAGTCCACTCAAAAATCCCATTAAATTTCCACCAAATTTAATGCAAACTCTCATTAAATAAAACTCTTTTATTTTATTCAGAATTTTGTCAATTACTTTAATGACAAACATTCACAAATAACCCCTTGCTAGAATTCTATTTCACATGCATAACCACTTTATGCAATTTCACCCGAAAACCTGTTTCGGTATCTAGTGAAATAAATTCCTGCGCTTGTTCATTCTTTCGGCATGAAACATTTGCTCCAATTGGATGTCGGTGTCTCTTAAGTGTGTCACCCTACGGTTCGTGAATAATGCGGACATGATCGAGACCCCTCTCAGATCAATAATCAGAAGCGGGATCTGGAGACCCATACTGACTCCCACACATTCAACGATGACTTTCTTGTGATCGTCGGAACCTTTTACGCTAGTATCTTAATCCCTTTGTTTCACGATATATTACATGTCCGAGATTCGATCATTGGTATCTCCATACCTAGTTTGATCTCGTTACCGACATGCACTCTTTTCTCGTTCCTGTGATATAACATTCTAGTGATCAAATCACTTGCTTGCAAGCTAATCAATGTGATATCACCGAGAGGGCCCAGAGTATATCTATCCGTCATCGGGATGAACAAATTCCACTCTTGATCCATGAGCCTCAACATAACACTTTATTAGTTCTGAATCCATCTTTATAATCACCCTGTTACGGTGTGACGTTTGATGTTATCAAGAAACTCTTCCGGTGTTAGTGATTGACATGATCTCATGGTCTAAGGATTAGGATCACTTCGTAAGTTGTTATAGCAATATAAACTCAATGACTTTGATCGTAATGCTATACTTCGGATGAGTGTTCATCACATCATTACACTAATGTTGTGATCCCGTTATTAACAACATCCAATGTCCATGATCAGGAAACCTTGATCATCTTGTTAATCAACGAGCTAGTTTATGAGAGAGGCATAACTAGGAACTTTCTGTTTGTTTATTAAACACACATGTATTAACGTTTCCGTATTAATACAATTATAGCATGCAAAATAAACATCTATCATATACTTGGAATACACATAATAAACACTTTATTATTGCCTCTCAGGGCATATTCCCTTCAGTCTCCCACTTGCACTAGAGACAATAATCTAGTTACATAGTGATAAATCTAACACCCATTGAGTTCTGGTGTTGATCATGTTTTGCTCTAGGGAGAGTTTTAGTCAACGGATCTGCTACATTGAGATCCGTATGTACTTTACAAATCTTTATATCTCCATCCTTGACATGCTCGCGGATGGAGTGAAACCGGCGCTTAATATGCTTGGAATGCTTGTGAGACCTTGGCTCTTTGGCATTGGCAATGGCACCATTGTTGTCACAATAGATCACCATTGGGTCCAACGCGTTTGCCACAACTCCTAGTTCGGATATGAACTCCTTCATCCAAACTGCTTCCTGAGCTGCTTCTGAAGCAGCAACATATTCGGCCTCCGTTGTTGATCCCGCTACCACAGGTTGTTTGGAACTCCTCCAACTAACCGCTCCGCCATTCATGAGAAATACGTATCCGGATTGAGACTTAGAGTCATCCGGATCGGTGTCAAAGCTAGCATCGACATAACACTTAGCGACGAGCTCTTCTTCACCTCCGTATACAAGAAACATATCCTTAGTTCTTCGTAAGTACTTAAGGATATTCTTGACCGCTATCCAGTGTTCCGAACCTGGATCCGATTGGTACCTACTAGTCAAACTAATAGCGTGTGCCACATCCGGTCTTGTACATAGCATGGCGTACATTATAGAGCCTATGGCTGAAGCATAGGGGACTTTGTCCATTATCTCTCTTTCTTCCGCCGAAGCCGGACTTTGAGTCTTACTCAATGTCTTGCCTTGCAACATAGGTAAGAACCCCTTCTTACTTCCGTCCATTTTAAACTTCTTTAAAATCTTATCAAGGTATGTACTTTGCGATAGCCCTATTAGGCGCCTAGATCTATCTCTATAGATCTTTATGCCTAATATGTATGACGCTTCACCTAGGTCCTTCATTGAAAATTTGCTGTTTAGATAACTTTTAACACTGTTTAAAAGTTCTATATCATTTCCGATCAATAATATGTCATCCACATATAATATCAGAAATGCCACATTGCTCCCACTCACTTTCTTGTAAATACAAGCCTCTCCATAAGTTTGGACAAATCCAAACTCTTTGATCACCTCATCAAAGCGGAGATTCCAACTTCGCGATGCTTGCTTCAATCCATAGATGGATCGCTGAAGCTTGCACACCTTGTTAGCATCCTTAGGATCGACAAAACCCTTTGGTTGTATCATATACAACTCTTCTTCAATATTACCATTGAGAAACGCGGTTTTGACATCCATCTGCCATATCTCATAATCGAAATATGCAGCAATTGCTAACATAATCCTAACTGACTTTAGCATCGCTACGGGAGAGAAAGTCTCATCGTAGTCAACTCCTTGAATTTGTCGAAACCCCTTTGCGACAAGTCGAGCTTTATAGATGGTCACATTACCATCAGCATCAGTTTTCCTTTTGAAAATCCATTTGTTCTCCACGGCCTTTCGGTCGTGAGGTAATTCCACCAAGTTCCAAACTTGATTTTCATACATGGATTCCATCTCGGATTTCATGGCTTCTAACCATTTGTTGGAATCCGGGCTCATCATCGCTTCTTCATACGTCGCAGGGTCATTATTTTCATCAACCATGAAATTTATGACAGGATTTCCGTACAGCTCGGGAGCTGCACGCGTCCTGTTTGACCTGCGAGGTTCGGTAGTACTCTCTTTCGGAGTTTCATGATCATTATCATTAGTTCCCTCTTCAACAGGTGGAGCCAACTCCGGAACAACTTCCGGCGCTGCGCTACTCGCCATACTTTGAAGAGAAGGTTCCACAACCTCTTCGAGTTCTACCTTCCGACTATTCACACCTTTCGCGAGAAACTCTTTCTCTAGAAAGGATCCATTCTTGGCAACAAAAACCTTGCCCTCGGATCTGTGATAGAAGGAATACCCAATAGTTTCTTTAGGGTATCCTATGAAGACGCATTTTTCCGCTTTGGGTTCGAGTTTATCCGGTTGAAGTTTCTTCACATAAACATCGCAACCCCAAACTTTAAGAAATGACAGCTTAGGTTTGTTTCCAAACCACAATTCATACGGTGTCTTTTCAACGGATTTAGATGGTGCCCGATTTAAAGTGAATGCAGCAGTTTCTAGTGCATAACCCCAAAATGACAACGGCAAGTCTGTCAGAGACATCATAGATCGAACCATATCTAATAAAGTACGATTACGACGTTCCGACACACCATTTCGCTGTGGTGTTCCGGCAGGTGTGAGTTGTGAAACAATTCCACACTCTTTCATGTGAGTGCTAAACTCGTAACTTAGATACTCACCTCCACGGTCGGACCGTAGAAATTTGATCTTTCTATTACGATGATTTTCCACTTCATTCTGAAATTCCTTGAACTTTTCAAAGGTTTCAGACTTGTGTTTCATCAAGTAGATATAACCGTATCTACTCAAATCATCCGTGAAAGTAACAAAATAACGATATCCACCTCGCGCCGACACACTCATTGGACCACATACATCAGAATGTATGATTTCCAATAAATCTGTCGCCCGTTCCATTGAACCGGAAAACGGCGTTCTAGTCATCTTGCCCATAAGGCATGGCTCACATGTATCAAATGATTCATAATCAAGTGATTCCAAAAGTCCATCCGAATGGAGCTTCTTCATGCGTTTAATGCCAATATGACCTAGACGGCAGTGCCACATATATGCGGATATATCATCATTAAGTTTAATCCTTTTAGCATCAACATTATGAATATGTGTAACATTATCATTGAGATCTAACAGAAATAAACCATTCATCATTGGTGCATGACCATAAAAGATTTCATTCATATAAATGGAACAACCATTGTTCTCAGATTTAAATGAATAACCACTTTGCATCAAACATGATCCAGATACAATGTTCATGCTCAGTGCAGGCACCAGATAACATTTATTCAAGTTTATGACTAATCCCGACGGTAAGTGGAGAGGCAGCGTTCCGACGGCGATTACATCAACGTTTGATCCATTGCCGACACGCATCTTGACCTCACCCCTTGCTAGCGGTCGCTTGTTCCGCAGCCCCTGATTCGAGTTATAAATATTAGCAACTGAACCGGTATCAAATACCCAGGTGCTACTGCGAGCACTAGTCAAGTACACATCAATAACATGTATATCATATATACCTTTGTTTGCCTTGCCGGCCTTCTTGTCTGCCAAATACTTGGGGCAGTTGCGCTTCCAGTGGCCAGTCCCCTTACAATAGTAGCACTCGGTATCAGACTTAGGTCCAACTCGGGGTTTCTTTTCAGGCGCGGCAACAGGCTTGCCGCCCTTACTTCCCTTCCGTTTTCCCTTCTTGTCTTTCTTGAAACCAGTGTTCCTATTGATCATCAACACTTGATGTTCCTTTTTGATCTCCACTTCTGCAGTTTTAAGCATTGACAGAAGCTCGGGGAGAGACTTCTTCATGCCTTGCATATTATAGTTCATCACGAAGCTCTTATAGCTAGGTGGCAGAGACTGCAGAACACGATGGATGCCTAAGTCAATGGGAATCGATATTCCCAAGGACACAAGCTTATCGGCGTAACCCGACATCTTGAGTACATGCTCACTAACGGAGCTGTGCTCTTCCATCATGCAGCTAAAGAACTTTTCTGAAGCATTGTAGCTCTCTACAGCAGCATGTGTGTCGAAAATCATTTTCAACTCACCCATTGTATCAAATGCATTGCCGTTTTCGAAACGCTTTCGAAGTTCCGGCTCTAGCCCATACAATATGCCGCAATGAACTAAGTTGTGGTCCTCCTGACGAGTCTGATAGACATTCTTCTCCTTGTCAGGGGCATCATCAAAAAGGTGGGGGGCCTAACGGTGCTTCTAGCACATATTGCTTTTGTGCAGCAGAGAGGAGAATCCTCAAATTCATGGCCCATTCAGTAAAGTTGCTACTGTTCGTTGCTAGTTTCTCTTTCTCCATGAACGCATTGAAATTAAAAGCAGGCGGTGCCATCTACAACAGAATTTGTAAAGTTTAGACTAAGTGTATGATAGATCGAGTTCAACTAATCTATATTACGAATGAACTCCCACTCAAAAGCGACATCCCTCGTGTCCTTTTGGTGATTACATGAACCAAATCCACTACACCAAGTCCGATCATCACGTGAGTCGGTATAGCTTCAAAGGCGAGCATCAAATGGGCATCATATCAACTATATGACTCATGCTTAACCTTTCGGTCTGTGTTCCGAGGCCATGTCTGTACATGCTAGGCTCGCCAAGTTAGAACCTTAGTATTTGCGTGTGTAACTGTTTTACACCCGAAATATGGTCGTGGATCCAAGAACACCCGATCATCACGTGATGTCTTGGAGCGACGAAAACATAATCGGTGCATACTAAAGGAAGAACACATTCTTATCTTGATATTTAAATGAGGGATCATCTTATTATGCTTAACAAAGCGCTAAACAAGCAATATAAGATGTAATCAAACATCATATGTTTATTAGTGAAATTATATGGTTCCCGCAGATGATCTCTATCATGTGCATCGTGGTATGATCATTATCATACCTATATGTGTAAATCCAAGGTCTATGGATTTTACACGCTATGTGTGTTGTAAGAGTATCATCTCATACTTCTACTTACAACACTACCATATCATAACACTAGCCCAGCAACAATCTAAACTAGACGCCTCTAATTTATCCATTGCAAGTTTTACGTGGCTTAGGGCTTTCGAGATAGAACCGTTCTTACCTACGAACATGAACCACAACGAGGATAATCAAATTGTTGACAACTCGCTTGCAAAATAGATATTGACTATAGTAGGAGAGACAGACACCCGCTAGCCACTTATGCAAACTAGTTGCATGTCAAGCGTGGAACAGGTCTCATGTGCGAGGACATGTAAAGTTTGTCCGGGCCGCTTCATCCCACTATGCCACCAATATCCAAAATCACAACAAAGGAGCAACAACATGATCATCATCGCCCACATACTCATATGTGTACTACCCGTGTAAAGTATCTACGCATAGATCCGACTCTGATACCACTGTAGGGTTCGCAGCATAGAAAACAAAAAATTTCCTACGATGTGAACTATATACCAAGATCTATATACTAGATACAAACAACGGGCGGATGTATATCCGTAGAGAACATACCCTTGAAGACCGACAAAGCTTAACGAGTTCAACTCGTGGTTGATGTAGACGATCTCTTGCCGATCTCAAGATCGAGAGGAAGTCCTAGCGCCGCAAATCAGCAGCGCATCCGTGCTCGCACACACGTTCGAGGCACCGAGCAACCTCCGCCTCCTCGCTCCAGCGATGCAGCGGAAGCACAACTCTTTCTTGCCGAATAGCCACCGGGAACATGTATCTCGCTAGTCCGAGACCATGGGGAATAAATTCTAGAGGGGGAGAGAGATCCTTCACGAGGAGGTGTGTGAGACAAGTGAGGAGGAGGGGCTCCTTTTATAGGAGGAGGGGGGAACCCCAAGGGGGTGGCCGGCGCATGGGGGCTGCCCCCTTGCCCTCCCCTCTTCATGTGGGTGGACACTCCACTCACAAAACTCCTCTAAATTCCCTCCACTCAAAAGTCCACTCAAAAATCCCATTAAATTTTCACCAAATTTAATGCAAACTCTCATTAAATAAAACTCTTTTATTTTATTCAGAATTTTGTCAATTACTTTAATGACAAACATTCACAAATAACCCCTTGCTAGAATTCTATTTCACATGCATAACCACTTTATGCAATTTCACCCGAAAACCTGTTTCGGTATCTAGTGAAATAAATTCCTGCGCTTGTTCATTCTTTCGGCATGAAACATTTGCTCCAATTGGATGTCGGTGTCTCTTAAGTGTGTCACCCTACGGTTCGTGAATAATGCGGACATGATCGAGACCCCTCTCAGATCAATAATCAGAAGCGGGATCTGGAGACCCATACTGACTCCCACACATTCAACGATGACTTTCTTGTGATCGTCGGAACCTTTTACGCTAGTATCTTAATCCCTTTGTTTCACGATATATTACATGTCCGAGATTCGATCATTGGTATCTCCATACCTAGTTTGATCTCGTTACCGACATGCACTCTTTTCTCGTTCCTGTGATATAACATTCTAGTGATCAAATCACTTGCTTGCAAGCTAATCAATGTGATATCACCGAGAGGGCCCAGAGTATATCTATCCGTCATCGGGATGAACAAATTCCACTCTTGATCCATGAGCCTCAACATAACACTTTATTAGTTCTGAATCCATCTTTATAATCACCCTGTTACGGTGTGACGTTTGATGTTATCAAGAAACTCTTCCGGTGTTAGTGATTGACATGATCTCATGGTCTAAGGATTAGGATCACTTCGTAAGTTGTTATAGCAATATAAACTCAATGACTTTGATCGTAATGCTATACTTCGGATGAGTGTTCATCACATCATTACACTAATGTTGTGATCCCGTTATTAACAACATCCAATGTCCATGATCAGGAAACCTTGATCATCTTGTTAATCAACGAGCTAGTTTATGAGAGAGGCATAACTAGGAACTTTCTGTTTGTTTATTAAACACACATGTATTAACGTTTCCGTATTAATACAATTATAGCATGCAAAATAAACATCTATCATATACTTGGAATACACATAATAAACACTTTATTATTGCCTCTCAGGGCATATTCCCTTCACTCTCCCTCTCTCTCTGCGATGAACCAAAAACCTAGCCTCGCATCTCGCCGGTGCCTCGCCATTCCCGACCACCCCAATCCCCGCCGTGAAGCTTGGGAGCTTCGCGTTCCTCGACTCGTTCAATTGCCCTCAGCCCCGTGAGCCGGCGTGCTCCCAGGCGTCCGAATCGAGCCCGTCTTCACCGACACCGACGAGCGCCGACGTCGCCATTGTCGTTCATCTAGTCCACCTTGTGCCTCTCCGTCGACCTCTCCAGCTTTAGGGTGAGCTAGCGGTTCCTCTGGACCCCTCCACTTTGTTCCTCTCGCTCCGTTGCTTGATTGCGTCGTGCGCCGCCCTCTGCCGTCGCCATCCGCCGTCGCCACCGTCGTTCTGACGACCAATACGCAGCGGAGCCTCCCCTTTCAGGTTCCCATTGTTGCGCTGATTCGAGTAGGCTAGCTCCTGCAGCCCCACGTGCCCTCCTCCGCCGTCTCCGTCCATCGTCTGGCTGCTCTCCGGCGTGCTCACGTGTCACTGACGTGGCGCCTGCGTGTGCCTGACTTGGGCCTTGACCAAACCCCTCCAGCGTGGCAGGTTGACCCAACCTAGGGCCCAGCAGTCAGTGACTATGGCTAGCCCATCTCTCTGTATAAAATGAATTAAGGCGTGTGCTGATGTCAGCTGACGCGGTAATTCAATTTAACTGGTTTAATAATTTCTGAAATTGATATAATCTTGTTAATTCAATAACTTATTATTTATAAACCATAAAAATACAAATAATATATCAAAATGTTTAGAAAAATGAGAACTATCTCTTTAATCTATAATCATGTATTGTTCAACAGCTTAAATGAAAAGTTTAATTAGAGAACATAGTAACCCCTCTCATATACATCCAGAGTTTCCCCGAGTTAGGGTTTGTGCCCCTCGGAACCCCGATTAAGTTGTCGAGCATGCCTCAGGGTTACATTTCAATGCAGTTCAACTTGTCATATCATCATCCTTGCTTGAGCATTGCATCGATGCCATTGTTGATTGTTTCCCCTTTCTTTTTGGTGTTTGCTTCTCTTTGGTAGAATATGATATCGAGATCGAGATCGAGATCGAAGACCGAGATAAAGACCGTCAAATATCGAAGATCGATGAACAATACTTGACCAACTATATGAAGGGAATATGCCCTGAGAGGCAATAATAAAGTGTTTATTATGTGTATTCCAAGTATATGATAGATGTTTATTTTGCATGCTATAATTGTATTAATACGGAAACATTAATACATGTGTGTTTAATAAACAAACAGAAAGTTCCTAGTTATGCCTCTCTCATAAACTAGCTCGTTGATTAACAAGATGATCAAGGTTTCCTGATCATGGACATTGGATGTTGTTAATAACGGGATCACAACATTAGTGTAATGATGTGATGAACACTCATCCGAAGTATAGCATTACGATCAAAGTCATTGAGTTTATATTGCTATAACAACTTACGAAGTGATCCTAATCCTTAGACCATGAGATCATGTCAATCACTAACACCGGAAGAGTTTCTTGATAACATCAAACGTCACACCGTAACAGGGTGATTATAAAGATGGATTCAGAACTAATAAAGTGTTATGTTGAGGCTCATGGATCAAGAGTGGAATTTGTTCATCCCGATGATGGATAGATATACTCTGGGCCCTCTCGGTGATATCACATTGATTAGCTTGCAAGCAAGTGATTTGATCACTAGAATGTTATATCACAGGAACGAGAAAAGAGTGCATGTCGGTAACGAGATCAAACTAGGTATGGAGATACCAATGATCGAATCTCGGACATGTAATATATCGTGAAACAAAGGGATTAAGATACTAGCATAAAAGGTTCCGACGATCACAAGAAAGTCATCGTTGAATGTGTGGGAGTCAGTATGGGTCTCCAGATCCCGCTTCTGATTATTGATCTGAGAGGGGTCTCGATCATGTCCGCATTATTCACGAACCGTAGGGTGACACACTTAAGAGACACCGACATCCAATTGGAGCAAATGTTTCATGCCGAAAGAATGAACAAGCGCAGGAATTTATTTCACTAGATACCGAAACAGGTTTTCGGGTGAAATTGCATAAAGTGGTTATGCATGTGAAATAGAATTCTAGCAAGGGGTTATTTGTGAATGTTTGTCATTAAAGTAATTGACAAAATTCTGAATAAAATAAAAGAGTTTTATTTAATGAGAGTTTGCATTAAATTTGGTGGAAATTTAATGGGATTTTTGAGTGGACTTTTGAGTGGAGGGAATTTAGAGGAGTTTTGTGAGTGGAGTGTCCACCCACATGAAGAGGGGAGGGCAAGGGGGCAGCCCCCATGCGCCGGCCACCCCCTTGGGGTTCCCCCCTCCTCCTATAAAAGGAGCCCCTCCTCCTCACTTGTCTCACACACCTCCTCGTGAAGGATCTCTCTCCCCCTCTAGAATTTATTCCCCATGGTCTCGGACTAGCGAGATACATGTTCCCGGTGGCTATTCGGCAAGAAAGAGTTGTGCTTCCGCTGCATCGCTGGAGCGAGGAGGCGGAGGTTGCTCGGTGCCTCGAACGTGTGTGCGAGCACGGATGCGCTGCTGATTTGCGGCGCTAGGACTTCCTCTCGATCTTGAGATCGGCAAGAGATCGTCTACATCAACCACGAGTTGAACTCGTTAAGCTTTGTCGGTCTTCAAGGGTACGTTCTCTACGGATATACATCCGCCCGTTGTTTGTATCTAGTATATAGATCTTGGTATATAGTTCACATCGTAGGAAATTTTTTGTTTTCTATGCTGCGAACCCTACAGTGGTATCAGAGCCGGATCTATGCATAGATACTTTAAACGGGTAGTACACATATGAGTATGTGGGCGATGATGATCATGTTGTTGCTCCTTTGTTGTGATTTTGGATATTGGTGGCATAGTGGGATGAAGCGGCCCGGACAAACTTTACATGTCCTCGCACATGAGACCTGTTCCACGCTTGACATGCAACTAGTTTGCATAAGTGGCTAGCGGGTGTCTGTCTCTCCTACTATAGTCAATATCTATTTTGCAAGCGAGTTGTCAACAATTTGATTATCCTCGTTGTGGTTCATGTTCGTAGGTAAGAACGGTTCTATCTCGAAAGCCCTAAGCCACGTAAAACTTGCAATGGATAAATTAGAGGCGTCTAGTTTAGATTGTTGCTAGGCTAGTGTTATGATATGGTAGTGTTGTAAGTAGAAGTATGAGATGATACTCTTACAACACACATAGCGTGTAAAATCCATAGACCTTGGATTTACACATATAGGTATGATAGTGATCATACCACGATGCACATGATAGAGATCATCTGCGGGAACCATATAATTTCACTAATAAACATATGATGTTTGATTACATCTTATATTGCTTGTTTAGCGCTTTGTTAAGCATAATAAGATGATCCCTCATTTAAATATCAAGATAAGAATGTGTTCTTCCTTTAGTATGCACCGATTATGTTTTCGTCGCTCCAAGACATCACGTGATGATCGGGTGTTCTTGGATCCACGACCATATTTCGGGTCTAAAACAGTTACACACGCAAATACTAAGGTTCTAACTTGGTGAGCCTAGCATGTACAGACATGGCCTCGGAACACAGACCGAAAGGTTAAGCATGAGTCATATAGTTGATATGATGCCCATTTGATGCTCGCCTTTGAAGCTATACCGACTCACGTGATGATCGGACTTGGTGTAGTGGATTTGGTTCATGTAATCACCAAAAGGACACGAGGGATGTCGCTTTTGAGTGGGAGTTCATTCGTAATATAGATTAGTTGAACTCGATCTATCATACACTTAGTCTAAACTTTACAAATTCTGTTGTAGATGGCACCACCTGCTTTTAATTTCAATGCGTTCATGGAGAAAGAGAAACTAGCAACGAACGGTAGCAACTTTACTGAATGGGCCATGAATTTGAGGATTCTCCTCTCTGCTGCACAAAAGCAATATGTGCTAGAAGCGCCGTTAGGCCCCCCACCTTTTTGATGATGCCCCTGACGAGGAGAAGAATGTCTATCAGACTCGTCAGGAGGACCACAACTTAGTTCATTGCGGCATATTGTATGGGCTAGAGCCGGAACTTCGAAAGCGTTTCGAAAATGGCAATGCATTTGATACAATGGGTGAGTTGAAAATGATTTTCGACACACATGCTGCTGTAGAGAGCTACAATGCTTCAGAAAAGTTCTTTAGCTGCATGATGGAAGAGCACAGCTCCGTTAGTGAGCATGTACTCAAGATGTCGGGTTACGCCGATAAGCTTGTGTCCTTGGGAATATCGATTCCCATTGACTTAGGCATCCATCGTGTTCTACAGTCTCTGCCACCTAGCTATAAGAGCTTCGTGATGAACTATAATATGCAAGGCATGAAGAAGTCTCTCCCCGAGCTTCTGTCAATGCTTAAAACTGCAGAAGTGGAGATCAAAAAGGAACATCAAGTGTTGATGATCAATAGGAACACTGGTTTCAAGAAAGACAAGAAGGGAAAACGGAAGGGAAGTAAGGGCGGCAAGCCTGTTGCCGCGCCTGAAAAGAAACCCCGAGTTGGACCTAAGTCTGATACCGAGTGCTACTATTGTAAGGGGACTGGCCACTGGAAGCGCAACTGCCCCAAGTATTTGGCAGACAAGAAGGCCGGCAAGGCAAACAAAGGTATATATGATATACATGTTATTGATGTGTACTTGACTAGTGCTCGCAGTAGCACCTGGGTATTTGATACCGGTTCAGTTGCTAATATTTGTAACTCGAATCAGGGGCTGCGGAACAAGCGACCGCTAGCAAGGGGTGAGGTCAAGATGCGTGTCGGCAATGGATCAAACGTTGATGTAATCGCCGTCGGAACGCTGCCTCTCCACTTACCGTCGGGATTAGTCATAAACTTGAATAAATGTTATCTGGTGCCTGCACTGAGCATGAACATTGTATCTGGATCATGTTTGATGCAAAGTGGTTATTCATTTAAATCTGAGAACAATGGTTGTTCCATTTATATGAATGAAATCTTTTATGGTCATGCACCAATGATGAATGGTTTATTTCTGTTAGATCTCAATGATAATGTTACACATATTCATAATGTTGATGCTAAAAGGATTAAACTTAATGATGATATATCCGCATATATGTGGCACTGCCGTCTAGGTCATATTGGCATTAAACGCATGAAGAAGCTCCATTCTGATGGACTTTTGGAATCACTTGATTATGAATCATTTGATACATGTGAGCCATGCCTTATGGGCAAGATGACTAGAACGCCGTTTTCCGGTTCAATGGAACGGGCGACAGATTTATTGGAAATCATACATTCTGATGTATGTGGTCCAATGAGTGTGTCGGCGCGAGGTGGATATCGTTATTTTGTTACTTTCACGGATGATTTGAGTAGATACGGTTATATCTACTTGATGAAACACAAGTCTGAAACCTTTGAAAAGTTCAAGGAAATTCAGAATGAAGTGGAAAATCATCGTAATAGAAAGATCAAATTTCTACGGTCCGACCGTGGAGGTGAGTATCTAAGTTACGAGTTTAGCACTCACATGAAAGAGTGTGGAATTGTTTCACAACTCACACCTGCCGGAACACCACAGTGAAATGGTGTGTCGGAACGTCGTAATCGTACTTTATTAGATATGGTTCGATCTATGATGTCTCTGACAGACTTGCCGTTGTCATTTTGGGGTTATGCACTAGAAACTGCTGCATTCACTTTAAATCGGGCACCATCTAAATCCGTTGAAAAGACACCGTATGAATTGTGGTTTGGAAACAAACCTAAGCTGTCATTTCTTAAAGTTTGGGGTTGCGATGTTTATGTGAAGAAACTTCAACCGGATAAACTCGAACCCAAAGCGGAAAAATGCGTCTTCATAGGATACCCTAAAGAAACTATTGGGTATTCCTTCTATCACAGATCCGAGGGCAAGGTTTTTGTTGCCAAGAATGGATCCTTTCTAGAGAAAGAGTTTCTCGCGAAAGGTGTGAATAGTCGGAAGGTAGAACTCGAAGAGGTTGTGGAACCTTCTCTTCAAAGTATGGCGAGTAGCGCAGCGCCGGAAGTTGTTCCGGAGTTGGCTCCACCTGTTGAAGAGGGAACTAATGATAATGATCATGAAACTCCAAAAGAGAGTACTACCGAACCTCGCAGGTCAAACAGGACGCGTGCAGCTCCCGAGCTGTACGGAAATCCTGTCATAAATTTCATGGTTGATGAAAATAATGACCCTGCGACGTATGAAGAAGCGATGATGAGCCCGGATTCCAACAAATGGTTAGAAGCCATGAAATCCGAGATGGAATCCATGTATGAAAATCAAGTTTGGAACTTGGTGGAATTACCTCACGACCGAAAGGCCGTGGAGAACAAATGGATTTTCAAAAGGAAAACTGATGTTGATGGTAATGTGACCATCTATAAAGCTCGACTTGTCGCAAAGGGGTTTCGACAAATTCAAGGAGTTGACTACGATGAGACTTTCTCTCCCGTAGCGATGCTAAAGTCAGTTAGGATTATGTTAGCAATTGCTGCATATTTCGATTATGAGATATGGCAGATGGATGTCAAAACCGCGTTTCTCAATGGTAATATTGAAGAAGAGTTGTATATGATACAACCAAAGGGTTTTGTCGATCCTAAGGATGCTAACAAGGTGTGCAAGCTTCAGCGATCCATCTATGGATTGAAGCAAGCATCGCGAAGTTGGAATCTCCGCTTTGATGAGGTGATCAAAGAGTTTGGATTTGTCCAAACCTATGGAGAGGCTTGTATTTACAAGAAAGTGAGTGGGAGCAATGTGGCATTTCTGATATTATATGTGGATGACATATTATTGATCGGAAATGATATAGAACTTTTAAACAGTGTTAAAAGTTATCTAAACAGCAAATTTTCAATGAAGGACCTAGGTGAAGCGTCATACATATTAGGCATAAAGATCTATAGAGATAGATCTAGGCGCCTAATAGGGCTATCGCAAAGTACATACCTTGATAAGATTTTAAAGAAGTTTAAAATGGACGGAAGTAAGAAGGGGTTCTTACCTATGTTGCAAGGCAAGACATTGAGTAAGACTCAAAGTCCGGCTTCGGCGGAAGAAAGAGAGATAATGGACAAAGTCCCCTATGCTTCAGCCATAGGCTCTATAATGTACGCCATGCTATGTACAAGACCGGATGTGGCACACGCTATTAGTTTGACTAGTAGGTACCAATCGGATCCAGGTTCGGAACACTGGATAGCGGTCAAGAATATCCTTAAGTACTTACGAAGAACTAAGGATATGTTTCTTGTATACGTAGGTGAAGAAGAGCTCGTCGCTAAGTGTTATGTCGATGCTAGCTTTGACACCGATCCGGATGACTCTAAGTCTCAATCCGGATACGTATTTCTCATGAATGGCGGAGCGGTTAGTTGGAGGAGTTCCAAACAACCTGTGGTAGCGGGATCAACAACGGAGGCCGAATATGTTGCTGCTTCAGAAGCAGCTCAGGAAGCAGTTTGGATGAAGGAGTTCATATCCGAACTAGGAGTTGTGGCAAACGCGTTGGACCCAATGGTGATCTATTGTGACAACAATGGTGCCATTGCCAATGCCAAAGAGCCAAGGTCTCACAAGCATTCCAAGCATATTAAGCGCCGGTTTCACTCCATCCGCGAGCATGTCAAGGATGGAGATATAAAGATTTGTAAAGTACATACGGATCTCAATGTAGCAGATCCGTTGACTAAAACTCTCCCTAGATCAAAACATGATCAACACCAGAAGTCAATGGGTGTTAGATTTATCACTATGTAACTAGATTATTGTCTCTAGTGCAAGTGGGAGACTGAAGGGAATATGCCCTGAGAGGCAATAATAAAGTGTTTATTATGTGTATTCCAAGTATATGATAGATGTTTATTTTGCATGCTATAATTGTATTAATACGGAAACGTTAATACATGTGTGTTTAATAAACAAACAGAAAGTTCCTAGTTATGCCTCTCTCATAAACTAGCTCGTTGATTAACAAGATGATCAAGGTTTCCTGATCATGGACATTGGATGTTGTTAATAACGGGATCACAACATTAGTGTAATGATGTGATGAACACTCATCCGAAGTATAGCATTACGATCAAAGTCATTGAGTTTATATTGCTATAACAACTTACGAAGTGATCCTAATCCTTAGACCATGAGATCATGTCAATCACTAACACCGGAAGAGTTTCTTGATAACATCAAACGTCACACCGTAACAGGGTGATTATAAAGATGGATTCAGAACTAATAAAGTGTTATGTTGAGGCTCATGGATCAAGAGTGGAATTTGTTCATCCCGATGACGGATAGATATACTCTGGGCCCTCTCGGTGATATCACATTGATTAGCTTGCAAGCAAGTGATTTGATCACTAGAATGTTATATCACAGGAACGAGAAAAGAGTGCATGTCGGTAACGAGATCAAACTAGGTATGGAGATACCAATGATCGAATCTCGGACATGTAATATATCGTGAAACAAAGGGATTAAGATACTAGCGTAAAAGGTTCCGACGATCACAAGAAAGTCATCGTTGAATGTGTGGGAGTCAGTATGGGTCTCCAGATCCCGCTTCTGATTATTGATCTGAGAGGGGTCTCGATCATGTCCGCATTATTCATGAACCGTAGGGTGACACACTTAAGAGACACCGACATCCAATTGGAGCAAATGTTTCATGCCGAAAGAATGAACAAGCGCAGGAATTTATTTCACTAGATACCGAAACAGGTTTTCGGGTGAAATTTCATAAAGTGGTTATGCATGTGAAATAGAATTCTAGCAAGGGGTTATTTGTGAATGTTTGTCATTAAAGTAATTGACAAAATTCTGAATAAAATAAAAGAGTTTTATTTAATGAGAGTTTGCATTAAATTTGGTGGAAATTTAATGGGATTTTTGAGTGGACTTTTGAGTGGAGGGAATTTAGAGGAGTTTTGTGAGTGGAGTGTCCACCCACATGAAGAGGGGAGGGCAAGGGGGCAGCCCCCATGCGCCGGCCACCCCCTTGGGGTTCCCCCCCCCTCCTCCTATAAAAGGAGCCCCTCCTCCTCACTTGTCTCTCACACCTCCTCGTGAAGGATCTCTCTCCCCCTCTAGAATTTATCCCCCATGGTCTCGGACTAGCGAGATACATGTTCCCGGTGGCTATTCGGCAAGAAAGAGTTGTGCTTCCGCTGCATCGCTGGAGCGAGGAGGCGGAGGTTGCTCGGTGCCTCGAACGTGTGTGCGAGCACGGATGCGCTGCTGATTTGCGGCGCTAGGACTTCCTCTCGATCTTGAGATCGGCAAGAGATCGTCTGCATCAACCACGAGTTGAACTCGTTAAGCTTTGTCGGTCTTCAAGGGTATGTTCTCTACGGATATACATCCGCCCGTTGTTTGTATCTAGTATATATAGATCTTGGTATATAGTTCACATCGTAGGAAAATTTTTGTTTTCTATGCTGCGAACCCTACACTATAATCAAGTCAAGTACAAGGCTACCGAAGATCTGCTTATCGTTTATCAATAGGCAAAGGCAAGCATAGCCCCACCATGATATAATCCTATGATTTCGAAAGCATTTCAATTCCTGCCATGATGCATACGATTCTACTGTGGTCTTTTATCGATAGACAGAGTACCTATCTATTGCCTTACTTCCTTTGAGCTTATATTACCTGATCCCCTGCTCCTAGCATAACAGGTTTGGCTTGTGTGCACTGCTAGAGCTTATATCTGCGTCCTGCTTAGCCATGCATAGCTGTTGAGTCTGGTCCATCCATATGATGTATCAGATGCAGATAATCTAGTATGACAGGAGAACGTGATAAGATGAGATCAGTGATATGAGATTAAACATGCTAAGGCTTGTATGGGAGGCCACGGTGGGATGTGGTTTTTCTAGTCCCATGCTCGCCACCCTTAGGACCCTAGGTTCTTGCCTCTTGAACCAAGACGAGCGTACAACCACACGGGGTAAATGGGGACCCCATGATTGACTAACTTGCCTAGTAGATTCCATGAGTCACATAGTTCGGACGTTCCATTCGACATACGCATTGAAAATGTTTTCGAAAGAAGGAGGTGCATTCATAAAGGTAGGGAAGCGTGGACAGGGTTGCTTGGGGTTGATGGCGCCCCTGGTAAACCAACCTCGCCTCGCATATTTAAGTACCGACTTCGAGATTTGACCCGTTATGGCGGAACAATACTTATTGCGTGACTCATGGTCTCGGCGAAAGCAAGGTAAAGGTCGTGTCCAACCACACCCTCTGTCAGCACACCAAGGAAGTGTGTCAAGTGGCATTAAGCGTCAGTTGGTACGTGTGGTTAAAGTTGTATACCTCTGCAGGGTAATAATATTTCGAAAAGCCGTGTCCACGGTTATGGACGACTTGGGAACGGATGGGAGATCATAGAAAACATGAACCTCATCGTAAAACTTGGCAACTAATGTTTGTTCAGGATGCTTCCTCATGGGTTCGAGGGGGTGATCCTAGTTGGTAGATGATGATGATTTGGTGGATATCAAAAGATGATGATCAGTACTTTGGATATGTTGCTCCCTTATCCCCTTTTAAAATACTCTGAATAGATGAGCTTCTTCTCTCTCTTGTTTTATAAACAAGGATGGCTTTATGCAAAACAACTCCACCATCCATAAGTCTTGTGGAGTACACCATGTACTCACCCTTGCTTTGTTGATACTTTTGCCAGAGTAAGTGTTCCGTGAAGATCAGTTTGGTACTACATCGACACCGACAAGTAGCTTGGGGTTCCCGGCCGGCAGCCTGGAATCTATGGGTTGGGACGTCATCGTTATGCTTCAGGCCTCTTAGGCCATTTGTTAAGTTTGCTATACTTAATAGAATAATTTGCCTTCCGTTGTTTGATGTTTGTGGTCAGTGACCTCTTCTTGTAATAATTTGGTTCTCTGCTCAGTTATGAGCTTGCTGTAATAATTTTTGTGTCATAGGGTCACTGCCGTGTTACCGATTCTTCACTGGATATTCCCGAGCTCAAGGTTAAGCTTATTTCAGACGGAGGTCTAGGATTTGTATAGACCTGATCCCGGGGGTGTCACAACAACAAGTTGCAACAAAGTCAAATATCACTAATAGAGATACTAGGCATTATGCCCTAACAATCTTATTCGATTACATGATATAACTCATCCAATCCCTACCATCCCCATAGCCTATAGCAGGGGATTACTCACTCATGGATGAGGGAAACATCGATGGTTGATGGAGAGGCATTGGTGATGACGATGGAGATGATCCTCTCCAAATTCCCTGTCCCAGCACGGTGCCAAAACGGAGTTTCTGGATCCGAATCTTGGTTTCTGATGGTGGCGGCGGAGCGGAACTCTTTCTGGAAAAATGTCGAACCCCCTCGGTTTTTAGGTCAAGGGGCAACTTATAGGCGTAGAGGGAGCCCGAGGGGGTGCCTAGGGTGGCCGCACCCCCTAGGCGCGGGTGAAGGAAATATGCCCGAGAGGCAATAATAAAGTGGTTATTATCGTATTCCTTATTTATGATAAATGTTTATTTTACATGCTATAATTGTATCAATACGGAAACGTTAATACATGTGTGTTTAATAAACAAAAAGGAAGTTCCTAGTTATGCCTCTCTTATAAACTAGCTCGTTGATTAACAAGATGATCAAAGGTTTCCTGATCATGGACATTGGATGTTGTTAATAACGAGGTCACAACATTAGTGTAATGGTGTGATGAACATTCATCCGAAGTATAGCATTACGATCAAAGTCATTGAGTTTATATTGCTATAACAACTTACGAAGTGATCCTAATCCTTAGACCATGAGATCATGTCAATCACTAACACCGGAAGAGTTTCTTGATAACATCAAACGTCACACCGTAACAGGGTGATTATAAAGATGGATTCAGAACTACTAAAGTGTTATGTTGAGGCCCATGGATCGAGAGTGGAATTTGTTCATCCCGATGACGGATAGATATACTCTGGGCCCTCTCGGTGATATCACATTGATTAGCTTGCAAGCAAGTGATTTGATCACTAGAATGTTATATCACGGGAACGAGAAAAGAGTGCATGTCAGTAACGAGATCAAACTAGGTATGGAGATACTGATGATCGAATCTCGGACATGTAATATATCGCGAAACAAAGGGATTAAGATACTAGTGTAAAAGGTTCTGACGATCACAAGAAAGTCATCGTTGAATGTGTGGGAGTCAGTATGGGTCTCCAGATCCCGCTTCTGATTATTGATCCGAGAGGGGTCTCGATCATGTCCGCATTATTCGCGAACCGTAGGGTGACACACTTAAGAGACACCGACATCCATTTGGAGCAAAAGTTTCATGCCGAAAAGAAAAGGAAAGCGCAGGAATTTATTTCACTAGACACCGAAACTGTTTCGGTTGAAATTGCTGAAACTGGTTCTGCATGTGAAATGGAATACTAGCAAGGGGTTTTATGTGAATATTTGTTAATTAAAGTAATTAACAAAATTCTGAATAAATAAATAAAAGATTTTTATTTAAATGAGAGCTTGCATTAAATTTGGTGGAAATTTAATGCATGTGAGTGGATTTTTGAGTGGAGGCTTTTTAATGGGAGTGGAGGCTTTTCATTTTGAGTGGGAGCTCCACCCACATGAATGTGGAAGAGGTGGGGGCAGCCCCATGGCTGGGCGCCATGCCCCTTGGGTGCCCCCCCTCTCCCCTATAAAAGGCCCCCCTCTCCTCCTCTCACACCACACCTCCTCGTGAAGGATCTCTCTCCCCCTCTAGAATTTATCCCCCATGGTCTCGGACTAGCGAGATACATGTTCCCGGTGGCTTTTCGGCAAGAAAGAGTTGTTCTTCCGCTGCATCGCTGGAGCGAGGAGGCGGAGGTTGCTCGGTGCCTCGAACGTGTGTGCGAGCACGGATGCGCTGCTGTTTTGCGGCTCTAGGACTTCCTCTCGATCTTGAGATCGGCAAGAGATCGTCTACATCAACCACGAGTTTGGACTCGTTAAGCTTTGTCGGTCTTCAAGGGTATGTTCTCTACGGATATACATCCGCCCGTTGTTTGTATCTAGTAGATAGATCTTGGTACATAGTTGTTCCCATCGTAGGAATATTTTTGTTTTCTATGCTGCGAACCCTACAGTGGTATCAGAGCCGGATCTATGCGTAGATGCTTTGCACGGGTAGTACACATATGATTATGTGGGCGATGATGATCATTTTATTGCTTCTTAGTTGTACTTTGGATATTGGTGGCATAGTGGGATGAAGCGGCCCGGACAAACTTTACATGTCCTCGCACATGAGACCTGTTCCACGCTTGACATGCAACTAGTTTTGCATAAGTGGCTAGCGGGTGTCTGTCTCTCCTACTATAGTCAATATCTAATTTGCAACGAGTTGTCAACAATTTGGTTATCCTCGTTGTGGTTCATGTTTGTAGGTAAGAACGGTTCTATCTTCGAAAGCCCTAAGCCACGTAAAATTTGCAATGGATAAATTAGAGACGTCTAGTTTAGATTGTTGCTGGGCTAGTGTTATGATATGGTGATGTTGTAAGTAGAAGTATGAGATGATACTCTTACAACATACATAACGTGTAAACTCCATAGACCTTGGATTTACACATAAAGGTATGATAGTGATCATACCACGGTGCACATGATAGAGATCATATGCGAGAACCATATCATTCCACTAATAAACATGTGATGTTTGATAGTATCTTATATTGCTTGTTTGGCGTTTTATTAGCATAATAAGATGATCCCTCATTTAGATATCAAGATAAAAATGTGTTCTTCCTTAAGTATGCACCGACAATGTTTCGTCGCTTCAAGACATCACGTGATGATCGGGTGTACTTGAATCCACGAGCATATCTCGGGTGTAAGACAGTTACACACGCGAATACTAAGGTTCTTACTTGGCGAGCCTAGCATGTACAGACATGGCCTCGGAACACGGACCGAAAGGTTAAGCATGAGTCATATGTTTTGATATGATGACCATATGGATGCTCGCCTTTGAAGCTACGCCGACTCACGTGATGATCGGACTTGGTGTAGTGGATTTGGTTCATGTAATCACCAAAAGGACACGAGGGATGTTGTTTTTGAGTGGGAGTTCATTTCTAATATGGATTAGTAGAACTCAATTTATCATAAATTAAATCAAAGTGAATTTGCATAATTTGTTGTAGTCATTGGCATTCGTTTACCACCTTATGCATAGTTGTAATTGAGATAATAGAACTATAGAATTCTGGATATTTACTTTACGAACTGGTATCGTATTGTGTTGAGTGTCAATCAAAGTTTAAAGTCCTATTGCAAACTTTCAGCAAACTCTATTTACTCCGTGAAATTTAATAATTGGTATTAAATCGAGAGTAACAATTCCAGTGTTAGTATCTTAAGTATCATGTTTGCCTCCACGATTCTTGATTGTTTTAATATCAAGTTTATCTAGGAGCTGAAAGAATAGTTTCAGAAACCATCATGTGTGGCAGATATAACGATATCTGAAACAATGTTTTGGTTGCAATATGATAGAGTATAATATATGTTCTCATATTGGATGAGAATTTGCGAAGGTTGGAGATGCTAGACATCCTAATCATCCAAAAGGGTTTTGGAAAATAATGTTATACTCACGATTCGCCTTTATAAGCTAAAGTAGCTTGATCATGAAAGTCGTCATGATAAGGATGAATAGAAGATGTATGTAAAGTGTTTACTACACTAAAAGATTACTAAAGAATGGATTTTGAAAGAATACCGATCATTTTGATGATGGTGATCTACTTCAAAGTGCAAGTCCAAAGGTATTATTATTTGAATATACACGCTTTGGACTATGTGTCATGTATATGGCGCCACTTTTGATGTTGATAGATTCTTTTAAAAGGAAAAGGAAATGCTGAAAGAGAATCTATAAAATATATTTGGCAGAAAAGAAAAGATTGGAAATATCCAATTTAGGTATATGGATGATATACATGTTATGGTTGTATTCTTTGCTTGTTAAACAATGTGGTTCTTGGGTATTGGATACCGAATTGGATGGTATGAAATTTCATACGGAATGACGCAATTCATGAACCACAATGGCCTAAGTAACTAGCAAGAGAATATGTGATGATGTTCATCGAAAACAAACAAACCGTTGTTTGTATTTCTCGTTGACATCAAAGCTTGACTTCAAGATTTGTTTTAATAATTGTTATTTGAATCAGGTATTATAAGAACAAAGGTTGTTCAAATAATTACCGTATTCCATATAAGATGGATGATTTACAAATCTAGTTGAAGAAATCACATCCATAAAACCTAATGCTAAAATGTCGCAAGACAAATGATTGAAAGATCACTTATGAAGTGACATCACTGTTTAAATTATATTGGAAAGAAAACATGAAGAATCTCCATATTCATGGATTTTTGGAGTCTTTGATTTGATCAAGTGACGCTTGTGAGACTTTCCACGTGATAATTAAAACTTCGTTCAAAGGCCAAAGAAGAACGAACGACTAAATTATTGGAATTTATACATATTGATGTATGTAGTCCATTATGAGTAGTCGTAAGCGATGGGTTTCAACTTCATATGCTTTCTCCGGAATTTTGAGTGAATGTTCACTTAATGAGAAAGAAGTATGAAATATTTGAAAATGTTTTAAAGACTTTCAAGATGAAGTGGAAAATCATTGTAACAAGAAAAATAAATAAATTATGATTTGATCATAAAGGGATTTATTTGAGTTACAAGTGTAACAAGAAAATAAATGAATTATGATTTTATCATAAAGGGATTTATTTGAGTTGCAAGTTTAGCAAAACACCTAGATTTACATCTCCCGAAACACCATAGGAGTATGGAGTGTTTGAGATTTGTAATGAAACCTTGTGAGACATGGTTGGATCAAAGGTGTTATTTATAAAACTGCCATTATGTTTTAAAAGATTAAACCTTTAGAGACTACCGCTTTTACACTGAAAAGAGCTCCATCTAGATCCGTTGAAATGACACCATGGAAGTTATGGTTTGGGGTAAAACCCAAGTTGTCATTTCTTAAATTTTGGTATGCTAAACATAAGTAAGATGTTTACAACCGAATTCGGATGAGCATGTCTTTGTAGGTTATTCCGAATAACAATTGGTTATTCCTCCATAACACCGAGGACAAAAGGGTTTGTCGCTTGAAATGTGAAGTTTCTTGAAAAAGGAATTTTTCGCAAAAGTTAAGTGGGAGGACAATAGAACTTTGATAAGGTTAACGAACCTTAGCTAAATGTGCTGAGTTGCGCAGCGCCGGAAATCGTTCTGGAGGCTGCCATAATGCTCATAGCTTATGTGCCTCAAAGGTTGTGGTCTAAAGTTCCTATTGAACCAAGAAGGTCGGTTAAACAATCAAATGCTAATATTTGAGAGTAAATCATTATTGTTTGACAATGATGAACCGAATACATACAAAGAAGCGATGATGGGCCCTGACTCCGTCAAATGGCTTGAAGCCATAAAATCCGTGATAGTTCCATATACGAGAAATCAAGTTTTGAACTTGGAAGACCCTCCGGAAAGGTGTTAAAACCTATCGGTCGTATTTGGATCTATAAAGAAACAGACATGGATGTCTCACATCTATGAAATATTCGACATGTTGAAAAGTATTTTATGACAATGTTCAAAGAGTTGACTATGACAAGATTTGATCTTTCATAGCGATATTTAGTCTGAACGGATTAAAGTAGCAACCACTACATATAATTTGGTATATGGTAGATGAATAAACAAAACAAAGTTCTTTTAATAGGATGGTTACCTAGGACGTGTACATGACACGGTCCAAAGGGTTTTGTTAAATTCAAAGGATGCTAAAAGGGCATGCAAACTTCAATGGTTGAAGTAAGCATCGCGGAGTTGGAATCTTCACCATGATGAAAAATGAGTTTTTCATCTGGAGACGATGAAGATGCTTGCATTTGCAAGAAATTAAGTGGGAGCGCTGAGACATATTTCTAATACATTATGTGAAGGACATCTTGTTGATTAGAAATGATGTATCTTTTATTGACAAAAGTTAAGAATTTCATTTCGATGAAAGACTTAGGCAAAACCCGAATATTTAGCATGAATGTCTATAGTGGATAGACTGTAACGCTAATATGTTTATGCCAAACGTACATATATGAGATATTGAAGGAGTTCAATATAGAAACGACAAGAAACAGTTCTTGTTGCATGGAAAGGAATTGAATCAAGATTCAAGTGTATCGACACTTGATAAGTGAAACAAGATTCAAGTGCTTTGACACTTGATGAGTGCAATCACGAGAATGTTTTGATCAATCATACCATGATATGTACACATCCAGATATGTCCTATGCTCTAAGTGTTATGAGCATATACCAGAATGAATCATAAAATGATCATTGGACGATAGTGAGGATATTCTTATGATCTTTTGGAAGAACTAAGAATATATTTGTGTAGAGGTGACAAACAATTACAAATAGTTCATTGTAAAGCGTTACATTGATACTAGTTTTGTCACAAGATACAAATTAAGTTTATCTCAATTTAAACTATGGGTGGCACAATGTAATGGAAAGGAGATTCCATGATGGATTTGGAAGAGTTCCAAAGTTAAGACATTATGACGAATACTACAACAAAAGGCTAAGTATATGACTGCTATAGTAGCAGCAAAGGAGGGAATTTGTGTCAAGTAGTTTGTTATCAAACTAAGGTGTGGTTCGCAACGGGCTAACACTAAAGATATATTGTATGACAATAGTATCGATGTGTTTTAACCCCAAGGAACTAAAGGTCTCACCAAAAGACCAAATTTATACAATGCCATCTCATTGGAGAATGAGTGATGCGTGGAGACGCAAAGACATGCAAATACACACGGACCTGAAGCGTCAGCTCCGTAGATTATGTCAACCACTTGCAATTGCGTATTTGGAACACCAGAAAGCCATAGGTGTTCAATACACAAAGTTTTCAAACTAGATTATTGTCTCTAGTGCAAGTGGGAGACTGAAGGAAATATGCCCGAGAGGCAATAATAAAGTGGTTATTATCGTATTCCTTATTTATGATAAATGTTTATTTTACATGCTATAATTGTATTAATACGGAAACGTTAATACATGTGTGTTTAATAAACAAAAAGGAAGTTCCTAGTTATGCCTCTCTTATAAACTAGCTCGTTGATTAACAAGATGATCAAAGGTTTCCTGATCATGGACATTGGATGTTGTTAATAACGAGGTCACAACATTAGTGTAATGGTGTGATGAACATTCATCCGAAGTATAGCATTACGATCAAAGTCATTGAGTTTATATTGCTATAACAACTTACGAAGTGATCCTAATCCTTAGACCATGAGATCATGTCAATCACTAACACCGGAAGAGTTTCTTGATAACATCAAACGTCACACCGTAACAGGGTGATTATAAAGATGGATTCAGAACTACTAAAGTGTTATGTTGAGGCCCATGGATCGAGAGTGGAATTTGTTCATCCCGATGACGGATAGATATACTCTGGGCCCTCTCGGTGACATCACATTGATTAGCTTGCAAGCAAGTGATTTGATCACTAGAATGTTATATCACGGGAACGAGAAAAGAGTGCATGTCAGTAACGAGATCAAACTAGGTATGGAGATACCGATGATCGAATCTCGGACATGTAATATATCGCGAAACAAAGGGATTAAGATACTAGCGTAAAAGGTTCCGACGATCACAAGAAAGTCATCGTTGAATGTGTGGGAGTCAGTATGGGTCTCCAGATCCCGCTTCTGATTATTGATCCGAGAGGGGTCTCGATCATGTCCGCATTATTCGCGAACCGTAGGGTGACACACTTAAGAGACACCGACATCCATTTGGAGCAAAAGTTTCATGCCGAAAAGAAAAGGAAAGCGCAGGAATTTATTTCACTAGACACCGAAACTGTTTCGGTTGAAATTGCTGAAACTGGTTCTGCATGTGAAATGGAATACTAGCAAGGGGTTTTATGTGAATGTTTGTTAATTAAAGTAATTAACAAAATTCTGAATAAATAAATAAAAGAGTTTTATTTAAATGAGAGCTTGCATTAAATTTGGTGGAAATTTAATGCATGTGAGTGGATTTTTGAGTGGAGGCTTTTTAATGGGAGTGGAGGCTTTTCATTTTGAGTGGGAGCTCCACCCACATGAATGTGGAAGAGGTGGGGGCAGCCCCATGGCTGGGCGCCATGCCCCTTGGGTGCCCCCCTCTCCCCTATAAAAGGCCCCCCTCTCCTCCTCTCACACCACACCTCCTCGTGAAGGATCTCTCTCCCCCTCTAGAATTTATCCCCCATGGTCTCGGACTAGCGAGATACATGTTCCCGGTGGATTTTCGGCAAGAAAGAGTTGTGCTTCCGCTGCATCGCTGGAGCGAGGAGGCGGAGGTTGCTCGGTGCCTCGAACGTGTGTACGAGCACGGATGCGCTGCTGTTTTGCGGCGCTAGGACTTCCTCTCGATCTTGAGATCGGCAAGAGATCGTCTACATCAACCACGAGTTTGGACTCGTTAAGCTTTGTCGGTCTTCAAGGGTATGTTCTCTACGGATATACATCCGCCCGTTGTTTGTATCTAGTAGATAGATCTTGGTACATAGTTGTTCCCATCGTAGGAAAATTTTTGTTTTCTATGCTGCGAACCCTACAGCGGGGGTGTGGGCCCCCAGGCCTCTACTCCGTTTCGTCTTTTGGCTCCGTGGGTCTTCTGGTGAAATATAATTTTTGGCATATTTTCCGGGGGTTTTCCTGATAGTTGATTTTCTGCACAAAAACTAGACACCAAGTTAATTCTGCTGAAAACAACGTCAGTCCGTGTTAGTTGTATTCAAATCACACAAGTTTAGAGGAGAAACAATAGCAAAAGTGTTCAGGAAAGTAGATACATTTTGGACGTATCAACTCCCCCCAAGCTTAGCTTATTGCTTGTCCTCAAACAATTCAGTTGAAAACTGAGTGCGATAAAAGAACTTTCACGAACACATTTGCTTCATATGATGTATATATTCTCAGCACAGGAGTAGATACTTAAACCATTCATAATAAGAAGTATGCAACTAAGTCTACTCAATAGTTATTGCAAGCTATGAAGAGAAACCAACTCAATAATAATAAGTAGCATGGAACATAAACATAAGCAACATTGCAATGATCATAGTAAGGTATGATAGAGTGGTGTCTCGCTTGCCTTTGTTTGTAGAGCACAATATAAATGCCAAGGCACCTCTGAAGTTCAAGTGAAGACTAGAGGTAAAAATATCAGAGATACAAGCATTAAAGTCATGACATAATTAACCAAGTTTTGAGACAAAGACAACAATGACAACTATGCTCTCAAGAAGGTGCTCATTTTATAAGTGGTGACTCAACAAGGAAGTGAAAATGATTTTGAAAAGTTTGAAAGGCTTCCTAATGCTGAAAGGAAGGTACTCATTAGCTTTGATCTCTCATTGACCCTATCATAGCATCTTTATATGGTTAAGGTGAAAGTGAGGTCCAATCTGAGTTATATGCTTGACAGACCATAAAATGGAAATCCCATGTCCCTTGAGTACGAGGGCCGCTCCACATGCTACTCAACTTTGGTTACCTGCAAGTTCTTGTCATTGTAAATACATGCATATCATAGAGAACTACCAACGGGGTACCCCTTGCACATGATACAGGAGCTATCCCGTGATCAAAATGACAAGGCAAGCAAACAATGAGCATCTCAGCGATCTTTTTATTTACTATATGCATAGCTTTTTATTGAGGATGCTTCATAGAATGCTCATTATGGTGATGCTGCAAGTTTCCACCATGATTATGCATGGCTTAGGCTAGCGGCCCAGGCGTTTCTCTAACACATATTTAGACTCCATGACTTACAAGCTCCCCTTTTATTTCACACCGTCGACATCCGCAAACAAAAGAGCAAAGTATCACCTGGATAGGATATCCAAAAAGTGTTGAAAGCGTTCCCCGTTATAGGACAGTTCTGCTAACTCCCAGCATATAATTTGCAAGCATATAACTTTCTTGGACAAGTCACAATGGTTCAGGATTATTAAGCGCAAGGAATAAAGTGTGCCATCAAGTTCGTGGGAGCTTTACTAACTAACTTTCTCAAAACAGACAAACATTTTATTTGGAAGAAAACAAGGCATATAGAATATGCACTGAAATAACAAATGATGCTAATAGTTAGGTATGGTGGACACAGTTGGCAATATTGGTTTTGGGGAGTTGGAAACACAGGTAGAGCTCATACTCAGTGCAAGTAAAGGCTAGCAATAGAGAGGGAGCGACAAACGAGAGAGCAATAACTGTCATAATCATGCTTGCAACAAAACATGACTAATTATGGCATGAAAGTGATACAAGAACTCTGAGGCAAAATAAAATCGTCCAGGCTTACTGACTACTGTTTAGTCATATGCATGCGTGAGCATGTGCCAAGTCGATTCACATGAAACTTCCAGAGGAGGATACCACAATATCATACAAAAATATGAATAAAACAATGCAGGCAAACATTCATATGACATGCTACAAACTATTAGCAAGCTAGAGCTAATCATAGACAAGCAAGAACTACTAAGCATCCATCAGTAACACACTCCTCACAATAAACAGACTAAGCATGCTCACAATGATGAGTATATGTACAAAAATGAAAAACAAATAGAGTTTGTTACTAGCCTCTTACCACACCTCGAGTTGTCTTAATCTTCATTATTACCCTTCACTTGTGTGACTTGAATGATAACATGAAACCAAAATCCACTGAGGACGGCTGAACCCTGGAAAGAACTCACAAAACCAAAGAAGAACAACAAATATTTTTGGCGTTTTTGATTTTTTTAAAGAAAGAAAACAAAGCAAAACCAAACAAAGAAAAGGCAAACCAAACAAGAAGCAAACAAAGCAAGAGAAACAATGAAAATATTTTTGGTATTTTTGTGTTTTTTGAGAAAGAAGCAACAAGAACCAAAAATAAAGCGAAACAATGGATATACAGAGAACCGACCAAACATGATATATATATATGAGTGTGATGTCGGTACCTCCCCCCAAGCTTAGGCTTTTGGCCTAAGTGGGGCTCAATCCCATGGTTCCCAAGTAGGTGCGCCTCCGTAGTATGACGAGGAGGCTCCCTCGTCCTGGTACGAGCTTGAGGATTCCCCTGTGTAGTGCACCGCAAGGTCATATGAGGGTGCTTCCTCCTGATAGTGTCCATGGAAGCTGAGAGAGCGCAGCTTGTCATCCATCTCCTCCTTGGAGCGTGACAGAGGTCCCTGGGAAATACTGAACAAAGTGGTTTGGGGTAGAGGGATCTCTCTCTATTCCCCGTCAATAAACATCATTTTATAAACCAAGTTCTCAAGGGTAGAGCTAGTGGTGACAAAGTGGTGCGCCTTCATGGCAGCAAGATCAAGCCTCTGAGGAGCCAAAACTGCATCATTTGGATCAACAGAAATGTCCAAGGCAGTAGCAACACGCATAGCAATAATTCCCCCATAAATAGGTCCCTTAGCAATTAAGCAACGAGCAATGAGAGACCCAAGATTGTACTTAGTATCATTGTTGAGCGCAGCAGTTAAGAAAGCCAAATGATAGCTGGAAATATTACTAGTGTTCTCCCTACCAAGAACACTAGTGGCAAGGTAGTAAGTGAAGTACCTGATGGCTGGAAGCTGAATGTTTCTTATCTTTCCCCGTTGAGGTCTACGGTTATATTCCGCGGTAGAGCTCCAACAAATCAACGGGTTGAGCTAAAATCTTCTTTGCTGACCCAGCTGTACCAAGTCTCAGAGCCTCACAAAATTTCTTCAATGTCATATGGTAAGACCTGCCATAAATTGTAAAAGAAACATCTGGATTGAACATGTTGTTAGTAAAGGAGAAGCTCTCCACAAATGTTTTAGTGAGCATAGCATATTGCACGCTCTCATCCTGCATAAGGCTTGTTAGTCCGGCCCTTCGAACCAAGGTCATAAAATCATCAAGAATCACAACAGCCCGCAAGAAGGTTTGGCAAGGAAAGGCGGAGGGGTGCGCATCCCCCTCATCTCCCTCGTCGCCGAATCGCGGAGTGATGAGATCCTCATTGTATGAGGGCCTAGCACGGGAGGATGATCTGGATGGCCTTGCCCTTTTAGGTACATCACTCTCAAATATCTCTCCAAATGTGTGGTTGTCCATGACCACTCTTTTCTGAAATTTTTAGACAAACATCAAACGAAGTGATTTCCAAGTTGATAAATGATGAGCAACTACTACAGGAACTTGCTAGAGGGCTACACATGCATCAAAATGAAATTTTATAAGCATAGAACAAGCATGCAAGCTCACACAACCTGTCACCTATAGCAGCAAAATACTCAAGATACAATCTACCAATCACAAATCTAATTGGACAAGTGGAGGAGGCACATACCAAAGAGAAATCCCTCCAAAAATCAGCAGCAAAGATGGGCTGAGCAAGATGATCTAAAATCGCGAGCAAGAACAGCAAGAACTCGAGCTTGATCAAGTTTTCTGGTGTTTTTCGGGAGAAAGAAAGAAGATGGCTGTGAGGGGGCACCTTGAAGGGGCCCAGGTGGGCTAGACCCCCCCTAGGCGCCACCCATGGGTAGGCCGCACCTACCAGGGGTGTGGGCGCCTAGGATGGCCCCCTGGGTCACTCCAGGTGTCCCTCTGCCCCTTTTTCCGAGGAAAAATTTATTTTGAATTTTCTGGGATTTTTCGGGAAACTTTATTTTTGGCCAATTTTCAGGGTATGAAAATTGATTTTCTCGCAGAAATAGATTTTCAGAAGAAGCAAAAGCAAACAAAAGCCAAACTACAGAAGTTCTAAGACACTCTAACAAACAAGCAACTAACTAACAAGAGCAAAAGCAAAGACTAAGAAGGAGAAAAATAAAAGAAAGCAAGAATAACGACAGTGGAAACATTATTTTGTTCATTAAAATGCTTTTGTTAACAAGGTTGATCAAGTCTTGTTACCCAAAAAATCTTATATGAAACAAAACTCTGTAATCCACAAGGTGATTATGTTACCTCATACTTGATAGCATTGGTCCCAATCATAATAGTTTCAAAATTTTCTTGCGGAATGGGACAATATATTTCTCCAACATTGATGCTCTCAATGTTTTTAATGGAATTTTAGGCAATAGCTCTTAGCAACCTTCCTGGGGAAATAAACAGTATGCTCTTTGTCATTAAGATTAAAATTTACTTTTCCTTGATTACAATTGATGACAGCACCTGCAGTATTAAGAAAAGGTCTCCCAAGAATAATAGACATATTATCATCTTTAGGCATTTCAAGCACAACAAAATCAGTTAAAACCAAGTAATTATGAGCTACTTGAACAGGAACATCCTCACGTATACCAAAAGGAATAGTGGTTGACTTGTCAGCCATTTGCAAAGATATATCAGTTGGTATCAACTTTTCTAGCTGAAGACTCTTGTAGAGAGAAAAAGGCATAACACTAACTCCATCTCCCAAATCACATAAAGCACTTCTAACATAATTATTCTTAATAGAGCAAGGAATAGTTGGTATACCTGGATCACCAAGTTTCTTTGGAACCTTACCATTGAAGGAATAATTAGCAAACAAAGTAGAAATCTCCTCATTAGGAATCTTCCTTTTATTAGAGACAATATCCTTCATATACTTTGAATAAGGAGGCAAATTAATAGCATCAGTCAAAGGAATTTGCAAAAATAAAGGCTTCATCTACTCACAAAACTTGTTGTAGTGTTCTTCCTCTTTTGACTTGTGTTTCTTACCTGGAAAAGGCATAGGTTTCTGCACCCAAGGTTCTCTCTCACTACCATGTTTCTTAGTAATAAAATCTTCCTTTGTGTATCTAGTGTTCTTAGTGTGCTTCTCAGGTTCTTCCTCAACTTCCTCCTTATCAGGAGCATCATTTTATCAATACCAATCTCAGTTTCAGCATCAGAGAACTATATACTATTAGGGTCTATAGCAGGTTCAAGGGGTTCCTCAATTATCTTATGTTTCTTTTTCTTTCTCTTACGAGGACTACCACTACTTTCACCTTGTTGAGAATCCTGCTCAATTCTTTTAGGGTGTCCTTCAGGATATAAAGGATCTTGAGTAGCTATACCACTCCTAGTTCTAATTCCATAAGAATGTTTATCTCCCGAGGCATTAACTAGCATATCCTTTTGTACCTTAGCAAGTTGATCAAGTTGGGTTTGAACCATTTGAAAGTGTTTACAAAGAATTTTAATATCATTAGAAGTTCTTTCCATAATATCTTTCAACTCATTAATAGCTCTAGAGTTTTCCAATAAATGATTCTGAACTTGTGTATTAAAATTACCTTGTTTAATGATGCGTGCACCCAGTGTTGACGTGGGACACTTCGTTGGAACCCCAAGAGCAAGGTGTGATGAGCACAGCAGCAAGTTTCCCTGTAAGATCCCTCCTTTATAAAGGAAAAGGATCCCTGTGATTGCAATGCTAGTCCCTGGATCAATGCTAGCATCCACAGTTTAAGATGAAGTACACAGAAACAAAGGTCATTATTACAAGTCATTCTAGAGACAAACATAGTCTTTTACAAACTCCATGGCCACAGGCCTAGTACAAGAGTTTAAATAAGTAATAAGATAAATAAGTCTTCATCTTCATGTGCCACAGGCAAGCATGTTGAGTGTAGACTCATAACCCCTAATCATCATCAGAGTAACCTGCAACATCACAAGTTACAGCCACAGTGGGTCAATACATTGGAATAGTATTGGCAAGTGATACCTTAGAATAGTATTGGCAACTAGATACTATATGCATTTTTGGCTAAGTGTAGCTTAGGCTTGCTTTGCTCAAAATAGGTTTTTATCTATTAGTTGAAAACACTAAGTTTTTCTTTAACAAAAACTTTCCCAAGGAAACACCAATAGACATTGGTGTACCTTCACCCTTGTTCAACCACAAGTTTTTACTTAGAAATTGGGATGAGGAGATTCTTGATAGCTTCCATGTCTTGTTGCTCAAATTGTCCTTTACCAGGGACATGGCTAAGTACTTAGATTCTTCCATCTGCAGTGGTTGTGCACTTTCCCCACAAGACTTGATTTTCACCAAGACAGGACCTTTTAGAAGCCTTCCCTTAGACCAAATGGACGCGTTCCAACCTATCATCCCACTACCACCAACTGTCCAAATGGCTAAGTTATTGCAACCTATGTGATCCAGGCAGAGCCCATATTGCCAAGTGGCTGCACTAGAAGCCTCTTAACATATGGCATCTCAAATCCCTTTGTTCCTGGGTGGCTTTCCACAAGTGAGATACACAAGGTAAACCATAGAAATGGGCCTTGTGTAACCACTCAACACAAACCATTCTTTCCATTCCACCCAGGTGTTTCATTCACTTAGTTGTTTTATTAACAAATCACAAGTCCAAAGACTTAGAAATATTTTCTCATAGCATGAATATATAACCACCCTTGGTTGCTACTAGCTAGGCTAAGCATGGCATTGATAAGAATCTTAACTTAGAAATTTCTAGCAATTCTACAACTACTAGGATTTCCCAAGCATAGCATATATAGATTAAAATATTCATGCAAGACTTAGCAAAATATTTCTAATGCATAGTTGAAAAACATAGGAATAAAATCATGAAGTACCACTTGCCTTGGTAGCTTGTGGAGTATCAACAATCCTCACAATCACAATCACTATTTGCACCAAAATCTACACATAAAATGATGGCACAAAATCACATCACAAGTTATACAAGCAAAAAATACATGAATGTATGCAAAAATGCCATGTGATGATTTTCTACACCAAACAAGACAAGTGGACAGTACTGAATCATAAACAAGTACAAAACTTGCCAAATAAACTTTATTTGAACAATAAAACATTTTCCAAATAATTACTATACATATTTTATGCCTACAAATGTTTCTGCAAAAACAACCATTTTAACAGAGACAAAACATTAAACACATTGCATAAATGGAAAGGATTTTCTCTCCTGATTCCATTGATATAAAATTTGTCAAATTTGGACGTGGGAATCAAAAGTTATGAATTAAACAAGTTTAAACATCTAATAGATCTAATTCAAAATTTTAAAACAAAACACATGCCACGCGGCAGCGTCTGGTTGGCTGGTACCGCTTCGCGCTGGATCGTGCTTGCGCACCGTCAGATCTACTTAACGTCTGCGGCTCAGATCTACCCATACCCCTTCGCATGGCTTCTAATCTAAGCCACTGGATCTAGATCCAGTGGATCTAATCGCTTTGACCACAACCCGGCGGCGCAAATGGCCAGAACGGCGGTGACGGCTCTGCCGGCGATGGATCGGCGAATCTAGCGAGGGCTGGGGCCTGGGGGCAGTGGTGATGCTTACCAGACTCGCACGTGCACGAGGAAGCTCAACGTGGTCGTCGTGGAAACGGGGGCGTGCTGCTGTGGCCGTGGGAGCTCGTCGGAGTCGAGGATAGCGTCTGGCTCAGGTGGACGGCGACGTTGGCATTGTTCTGAGCCGCCCTAGCACAAACAAAAGGCATCAGCGTGTGCACAATGTTCAGGCGAACATGATAGGGTCAAGGGGAAGGCACGGGGCAGTCGAATCTCACCGAAATTTCTTGCCGAAGTTGGAGACCGTGTCGGGTGTTTGCGGTGCTCGACGGAGTCGACGAACTGGGGCAGTATAGGTCGAACCAATGGTGTCAGTTGAAGCGCAAGATGGTTGCGAAGCAGCTCGCGTGAACCAGAAAGCAAGGGGCGCTCGGTACTCACCGTGATGGCTCGCCGGAGTGGTTCGGAACAGCGGCGATGCGAGCTCGATTGTGGACAGCCTAGCGGCGCTCTGCGGTTGGTGAGTGAGGGGAATGGAGCGGAGTGAGGAGGGGATCTTATAGCCGGAGCAGGGGCGGAGATCACGCTCGCATTCATCGTCAATTAAGTGGATTAAAATCGCGGCAGAGGAGGGGGAGGAAACGGGCGGCGACGGCGTCTGCGCGCGGGATTTGGGGAAGAAGGAGCCGACATGGAGAGGGACCACCAGTCAGCGACGTGTGGGTTGGTTCGGTGCGAGTGAGAGAAAAAGCAGAGAGGAGGTAGCCCGGGTGGGCTTTTGGGCTGGTCAGTTGCTGGGCTAGATTGGTGGCACCAGGCCCAATTGGTTTTCTTAACTCTTTTTCTTTTTCTATTATGAATTTCAGGAATCAAATTCAATCAAATTCAAAAGCAAATGAAATCAAATCTTTTTCTGGATTTTTGTAAAATGTAACCTTCATACTTTTGGGCATAAAACCATGTGGTCTCTCTGAACTTCCTAGGTCCCTTTGAAATAATAAAAAATAACAGTGCCATAGCACTTGATTTGAATAAACTTTGAAAATGGTTTTAATACCATATTTGTTTTGTAAAATTTTGGTCCAAGCACTAACATTCAACCAAAACAATCTGAGAGCAACAAAGCTTGGTTTTAAAACCAATAATCTCTATTGAGAATGGTATTTGATCAATGGTTGCAAAAATAAAATAATGAGCATCAGATGCTCCTGTTTTTCAATTGGTTTTGAAAATGAACCCTAAATGATCATGGATGCATGGATGATATGCATGAGTTTTGAAACATGATTTTAGGGATGTTACATTCCCTCAGTAGAGACCGAGGTTATCGAACCTGAAGGAGGAAGGAAACGTCTCAAAGGTGTTGTTGGCAACATGGAGACCTGCACAACACAAACTCAAGACTTTGCCCCAACAAATCAGTGAGGTTGTCAAGCTCACCGGTTTGCGGTAACAAAGGATTAAATGTATGGTGTGGAAGGTAATGGTTTGCAGCAAGTAAACAAGTAATAGTGGAAGATGTATCAATGGTAAAGATTGGACCGGGGTCCATAGTTCACTAGAGGTGCTCTCCTTAGATAAACAACATGGCATGAAGGGTAAACAAATTACAGCGGGGCAATTGACAGGAACTGAGCAAGGCATAACAATGCAATTACTAGCCAGAAAGATCCTATGAGGTTGATTGGGCAATACAACAATATACATAGACCGTCATCCAACTGCATCTATGACTAGAAGTCCACCCTCAGGTTTTCATTTGAACCCCCTCCAGTATTAAGTTGCAAGCAACAGACAACTGCTTTAAGCAAAGTGTGTAAGGTAAACAGTCCACATGTTCCATGAACAAGAGACCGTTGTTTTCTCCCTAGTAGCAACAGCACATCTACAACCGAAGATATTTCTGTCACTTCCCTTGGAAACTAGAGGCATGAACCCACTATCGAGCATAAATACTCCCTCTTGGAGTCACTAGCAACTACTTGGCCAAGATAACCACTAGCAACGGAGAGCATGCAAGATCACAAACAACACAGACATGATAGAATCTTAAAGATAAAACCATTAATCAAACCAACATAATAATCACAATATCCATCGGATCCCCGCAAACATAACATGCATGATTACAAATGGATTAGATCTTGATCATGAATGGAGGTCACAATATCTATACATGAAAGCACAAAGGAGGAGATACAACCATCTAGCTACTACATGGACCCATAGTCCAAGGTGGAACTACTCACGAATCATACTAGAGAGAAGGCCTCCGGGATGATCTCCCCTCCGGTAGGGTGCCGGGAAGAACTTCAGATCCCCCCGATCTAGGGACGATGGTGGCGGCGGCTACAGACGGTTTCGTGGATTTCTGATCGGGTTCTCAGGGTTTCTGCATCAGGGGATTCTTATAGGCGAAGGGGGAGGCCGAGGCGGCGGCCAGAGGGGGCAAACCTTACCCAGGCGCGGGGTAGGGCCCACTCGTTCCTAGGGGGGTTTAGTCTCCCTGGCACGCCTCCTCGTCTCTCCTCTGGACTTCTTGTTCCCCACGGAAAGTTATAGACTTTGTCCTTCGTCTCGTCGAATTCCGAGAATATTTCTTTACTAACTTTTCTGAAACCAAAAACAGCAGAAAACAGGCATCTAGCAATGTTGCAACTTGTTAATAGGTTAGTACGAGAAAACATGTAAAAAGCACCTCAAAGTGTGAACAAGTAAAGCAAAGTAGATACTAAACAAGCATGGAGCATCAAAAATTATAGATACATTTCCAACGTATCAGCATCCCCAAGCTTAACTCCTGCTCGTCCTCGAGTAGGTAAGTGGTAAAAGAATAATTTTTGACGTAACATGCACCCTCACAATAAAGATCAAACCATTTGCAAACATTGAAAGCTGAGATCAAAGAACTCTAAACATGTGCATGAAAGATGGAGTTCTAACAATAGGACATAGTAACTATCCGTGCAACATGGCAAGCTACAAACAAAGATCATGAATATCATGCATTGAAAAATATTTGTTTGTTTCACATGCAGAAAACATAGCATAGTGGCAATCAGCTTGTCCCTCATAGAGTAGCAATATAATGCATAGGACACCTGCAAAGTTCACAAGGGTGACTAGAAACAAATAGAACAAGAGCAAGTAATAACACAATATGCATCTATTAATAAGCTTTGGAACATCGCACATAGAATGACAACTATTCTCTCTTAATGGTGCCTAAAGGTAGAAGGTGGAGACTCAAATAATGGTGGAAGAAAGGCCTTTTTGTAAAGGAAGTAGGGATTATAAGTTTCAAAAAGAGCTTCCAAAAATTATGGTACTTGTTAGCTTTCAGCCCTCATTGCCCCTATCATAAGCATCTTGAAGTGGTTAAGGTTAAAGTGGCAAAGCTAGAGTATATGCTTGACGAAGTATAAGTTGGCAATCTCATGCCCCTTGAATACGAGGGCCACACCTCATGCATACTTAACTTTTGGTCCAGGTAAGTTCTTGTCACTGTAAGTATTTGCATATCATTGAGAACCGCCAACGGGTACCCCTTGCACATGGTACAGGAGCTTTCCCATAACCAAAATGACAAGGCAAGCAGACAATGAGCATCTCAGCAATTCTTCTGATGTACCATGGGAATATGGTGTTTTTTCTCTCTTTCCTCTTTTCTCAATGTGTCTCTTTTTTATAAGAAGAATGCTTCATAGATGTCACTATGGTGATGCTGCAAGTTTCCACCATGATTAGGCATGGCTTAGGCTAGCGGCCCAAGCGTTTATCTAACACAGGATACAAACTCCATGGACTTACAAGTTCCCTCTTTATTTCACACCGGTGATATCCATAGACAAAAGAACATGATATCAACTGAGTACAACAAGGTACAAGTGCAATGTTGAAAACGTTCTCCGTGGTAGTACGGTTCTACTAATTCCAACTTATAAGTGCAAGAATATACAACAAAGTTGTCGCAATGGTTCAAGTTTATTAGGGGCAAAGAATAAAGTGTGCCATCAAGTTCGTGAGGGCTTTAATCACTAAGTTTTCACATAACAAAATAGTTTTTAATTGGAAGATAGTTGAAAACAAGAATATACTCGGAATGGTGTAACACACCATGCATAGGAGTTTATAGTGGACACTTTGGAATAACTTGGTTTCTTGAGAGTTGGAAGCATGAGTAGAACTTACTCAAACAAGTGGAGGCTAGCAAAAGACTGGGAGCAACCAACTAAGAGAGCAATAATGGCCATAATTATGCAATGCAACAAAGCAAACTAATCAAAGCAAAGAGTGGTACTACAAGTCAATGCCTAAATGATCATAGAGGCTAATGGTGACTTGTCATAGTCATAACATGGTGTGAGCATGTGCCAAGTCAACCCAAGCAAAACATCAAAGGAGAATACCACAATACTATGCTTTTGCATGCTAAAACAACACATAATTTCTTCAAGGCACACTAAGCAATCCCAATTGTTTGGAACAAGACATGCTATAGAAATAATCACTAATCATAATGCTAAAACAACACCTAGCATGTCATGCTAAAGTCTAAGTCACAGTCAATGCAAGCTCCTCTTGCACTTCAAGCAAGAACTTACTACTCCTTTCCAAACACCAAGCAAACTTATTTGCAGAACAACACAGCGAGAGCAGGGGTCCAAACTACTAAAGCAAACTAAACAAACTAAGCAAACAAAAACTAAGACGCTCCAAGAACAACACAACTGTGCATGAAACAATAGAAACGAAGTGTCTAGACAGACCATAGCTTTTTATTGATGAAGAGGGGGATGCCTTGGGCATCCCCAAGCTTTGACGCTTGTACTTCTTGGATATTTCTTGGGGTGACACCATGGTGGCATCCCCAAGCTTGAGCTTTTGTCCATTCTTCATCTCATTGCATCATTCTCTCTCCACACCTGAAATTTTTCCTTCATACAAAACTTCACACAATCTTCATTAGCAACATTAGCTTATTCAAAAGATATTAGACCACTGGCAAAGCTTTGGAACAACAAGGCTTTTCACTAAAAACACAAGCTATTGTAGTAACCCCTTCAAAGAAACTCAATTTACCTGAAGAGAGCTCAAAAGGGAATCAATAAGAAGCAAATGCAAATAATGGCAGAAATCTGACAAAACAGACTAGCAGGTAGAAACAAATTTTTTCAAACAGCTTATGTTGCTCAAATCAAAAATTGTTAAACTAACGAAAGTTTTCCAACATACTGGTGGATTTATTCGTACATTTTGAGCTCAATCCGAGTTACAGATCCTCCTCACGAACTTTTTTGGTGGAGGACAGAAATCTGTTTCGGGACAGCAACTCCCCAAATCTGACTTCCCTCTCATTAGAGGTCATTCTTGGCACAAAAAGCAAAAAAAGGATAAGGATAAGTCATTACAGTAGTAATAACTTCCAAGACTCAAGGAAATTCTTGGGTTATCTCCCAACAAGTACTTTTCTTTAACGCCTTTAAGTTAGGCACAAGAAGCAAGAAGAATCAAGTATTTTCAAATGAGGAAGCATTACATCAAACCTTGCTTTCAAAGGAGGAGCAAACATCAACTTATCTCTCCTCATAGGAAAGTGTTCAATACCTTTCTTGAATGAAAAATGATATTTGATGGTGCCTTCTTTCATATCAATGATGGCACCAACTGTTTTAAGAAAAGGTCTTTCCAAAGTAATAGGACAAGAAGAATTATATTCAACCTCCAAAACATAGAAATCAACAGGGACATAATCATTGTTAACCATAATTAGAACATCATTAATACTCCCCATGAGTTTCTTCTTAGCATTATCATTGAGTGGGACATTTAAATAACAATCTTCCAATGGTGGAAAATCAAGCATTTCATAAATTTTCCTAGGCATAATAGAGACACTAGAACCAAGATCACATGAAGCTTTGAGATCAAAGTCATTCACTTGCATATTAATAATGGGTTCCCAACTATCTTCTACTTTCCTAGGAATAGAAGCTTTGTGTTTTAGCTTCTCTTCCTTAATCTTAACAAGAGCATATGTAATGTGTTTGGTAAAGGCAACATGCATATCACTAGCATTAGGACTTCTAGCAAGTTTTTGCAAGAACATAATCACTCCAGAAATATTGCAACCATCAATATCAAAGTCAAACTTGGCATCACTAGTAGTAGGCTCACTAGTCTTAGGTATAGTAGGAGGAGGAATAAGGGCTACTTGTGGTTTAGTGGTGATAGTGCACACACTATTGTTTCTATCAATTTCATCTTCCCTTTCCCACCTCGCATAAAGTTGAGCTAACAACCTAACATTTTCATCAATAATAACTTGTATGGCATGAGCAGTAGCAAAGGTGTTTTCCATAGTTTCAGGTTTAGCAGCCATTTTATTAACCAAGAAAGTTTGAGCTTCAGACAAAGAGGATATATTTTTCTCAATAGTTAAAAGCTTTTCCTCTATAGTCTTATTAAAAGTGGTTTGTTTACTAATAAAGTCCTTGAGCATTACTTCAAGTTCATAGGGGGCACTTCTAGCATTATTGTAAGAGTTTCCATAGGAATTGCCATTTTTAGGAGGATAAGGCCTATAATTTTTCTTGCTACCAAAATTATTCCTATAGGCATTATTGTTCAAGTTATTATTTCTAATGAATTTCACATCAACTTGCTCTTCTTGAGCAACCAAAGAGGCTAAGGGAACACTATTAGAATCTAGAGGAGCTTTCCCATTAACAAGCATAGCCATAATAACATCAATCTTTTCACTTAAAGAGGAAGTTTCCTCAACAAAATTTACCTTCTTACCATGTGGAGCTCTCTCAACAAGCCATTCAGAGTAGTTAACCATCATATTATCAAGGAGCCTTGTTGCAGCACCCAAGGTGAGTCCCATAAAAGTACCTCCAGCGGCAGAATCCAACAGGTTTCTTGAGGAGAAGTTCAAACCTTCATAAAAAGTCGGGATAATCATCCAAGCAGTGAGTCCATGAGTAGGGCAATTCTTAACCAAAGATTTCATTCTTTCCCAAGCAGGAGCAACATGTTCAATATTAAGCTGTTTAAATTTCATAATGTCACTTCTCATAGAAATAATCTTAGCAGGAGGATAATACTTTCCAATAAAAGCATCTTTGCACTTAGTCCAAGAATCAATACTATTTTTAGGCAAAGATAGCAACCATTATTTAGCTTTTCCCCTCAAGGAGAAAGGAAAAAGCCTGAGCTTAATAATATCTCCATCTACATCCTTATACTTTTGCATCTCACAAAGTTCAAAAAAGCTCTTAAGATGGGCAGCAGGATCATCAGAACCAACACCAGAAAATTGCTCTCTCATCACAAGATTCAACAAGGCAGGCTTAATTTCATAAAAGATAGCATCAGGAGCAGGTGGAGCAATAGGAGTGCTTAGGAAATCATTGTTGTTAGTGCTAGTGAAGTCACACAACTTGGTGTTCTCAGCAGAGTTCATTTTGGCAAAGGTGGGCAAGCCAAAATAGCAGCAGCAGCTACAGCAGGAACTATTTTTTGTGTTTTTGAATAAGGCAAGCAAACCAAGCTATACTATTTTTTTGAGTTTTTTTGAAAAGAGGCAAACAAAACCAAGCAAAAGAAACTAAGCAAACTAAAAACAAAGTAAAGAGAAAGGAAGTGAAGGAATCCCCTAGTGAAGACGTCCTTAGCCTCCCCGGCAACGGCGCTAGAAATCTTGATGCGTGCACCCAGTGTTGACGTGGGACACTTCGTTCGAACCCCAAGAGCAAGATGTGATGAGCATAGCAGCAAGTTTCCCTCAGTAGAGACCGAGGTTATCGAACCTGAAGGAGGAAGGAAAATGTCTCAAAGGTGTTGCTGGCAACGTGGAGACCTGCACAACACAAACTCAAGACTTTGCCCCAACGAACCAGTGAGGTTGTCAAGCTCACCGGTTTGCTGTAACAAAGGATTAAACGTATGGTGTGGAAGGTAATGGTTTGCAGCAAGTAAACAAGTAACGGTGGAAGATGTATCAATGGTAAAGATTGGACCGGGGTTTATAGTTCACTAGAGGTGCTCTCCTTAGATAAACAACATGGCATGAAGGGTAAACAAATTACAGCGGGGCAATTGACAGGAACTGAGCAAGGCATAACAATGCAATTACTAGCCAGAAAGATCCAATGAGGTTGATTGGGCAATACAACAATATACATAGACCGTCATCCAACTGCATCTATGACTAGAAGTCCACCCTCAGGTTTTCATCTGAACCCCCTCCAGTATTAAGTTGCAAGCAACAGACAACTGCTTTAAGCAAAGTGTGTAAGGTAAACAGTCCACATGTTCCATGAACAAGAGACCGTTGTTTTCTCCCTAGTAGCAACAGCACATCTACAACCGAAGATATTTCTGTCACTTCCCTTGGAAACTAGAGGCATGAACCCACTATCGATCATAAATACCCCCTCTTGGAGTCACTAGCAACTACTTGGCCAAGATAGCTACTAACAACGGAGAGCATGCAAGATCACAAACAACACAGACATAATAGAATCAAATAGACAAAACCATTATTCAATATGACATAGTAATCTCAATATTCATCGGACCCCTGCAAACACAACATGCATGATTACAAATAGATTAGATCTTGATCATGAACGGAGCTCACAAGATCTATACATGAAATCACAAGGAGGAGATACAACCATCTAGCTACTACATGGACCCATAGTCCAAGGTGGAACTACTCACGAATCATACCGGAGAGAAGGCCTCCGGGATGATCTCCCCTCCGGCTGGGTGCCGGGAAGAACTTCAGACCCCCCCGATCTAGGGATGATGGTGGCGGCGGCTAAAAACAGTTTCGTGGATTTCTTATCGGGTTCCCAGGGTTTCTGCATCAGGGGCTTCTTATAGGCGAAGGGGGAGGCCGAGGCGGCGGCCAGAGGGGGCAAACCCTACCCAGGCGCGGGGTAGGGCCCACCCGCGCCTAGGGGGGTTTAGTCGCCCTAGCAAGCCTCCTCGTCTCTCCTCTGGACTTCTTGTTCCCCACAGAAAGTTATTGACTTTGTCCTTCGTCCCATCCAATTCCGAGAATATTTCTTTACTAACTTTTCTGAAACCAAAAAAAGCAGAAAACAGGCATCTCGCACTGTTGCAACTTGTTAATAGGTTAGTACTAGAAAACATGTAAAAAGCACCTCAAAGTGTGGAAAGTAAACCAAAGTAGATACTAAACAAGCATGGAGCATCAAAAATTATAGATTCGTTTCCAACGTATCATTTAACAATAAAAATGTCAAGTTCCTCTAAACATTGATCAGGAGGCTTACCATAAGGAATATCACCTTCATCAAAGTGTTGGAGAGAGTGTACCTCGATAATAGATGAGTGGGGAATTGGCTTACATAATTCTTCTATAGGAGGTAGATTCTTCACATCTTCAGCTCTAATACCTTTCTCCTTTAGACATTTCTTAGCTTCTTTCATTACTTCATCATTTATTCAATAACTCCCCTCTTCCTTGGTATTGGTGTTGGAACTGGTTCAGGAACATCTGGTTCAGGAATAATAGTCTCAGGTGTATTTAGCTCAATTAAAGTCCAATTATCATAATTCTTGCTTATTTTAGCCATTAATTCTTCATCATCTGTAGGAGTTCTTTTCCTAGAAACACAATCAACAAAGCTATCTAGGTATGTCCTAGAATCATCAGTTAGTCCATTATAATAAATATCAAGAAGATCATTCTTAGGTAATGGGCATCCAGGATGTGCATGAATCAAGGCACAGAACCTTGTCCATGACTCAGGCAATTTCTCTTCTTCTCCCTGTTTAAAATCAAAAAGTCTCTACAAAGCAGCATGTCTAGCACTGGGAGGAAAATATTTCTGGAAGAAAGAAGCAATCAAACAATCAGGGCTATCAATGGAACCAGGAGGTAATATATTAAACCAAGCCCTAGCTTTTCCTTTTAGTAAAAAGGGAAGATCTTAGTTACAAAGTACTTGCGCATATTAAAATCATCAGAGAATAAAGCACTCATAGTAGAAAGCTCATTCATATGAGCCACAACACTCTCATTTTCAGTCCCACAGAAAGGTTCTTTCTGAACAATGTCTAAATAAGATAAATCAAGAGAGAAATCATAATCTTTATCTTTAATATCTATGGGAGAGGTGGCAAACTTAGGATCAGAGGACAGTTTAGGCATAATAGTATGTCTAGCAAGGAGACTGTTAATAGCACTAGTACCATGTGTGTTTCGGCACTCTTCAACAAATTCATCAGTGAACTCAATGTAACCATCATTAATATCATAACTCTCTCTAGACTCGGGTGAGCTAACAGGTGTAACAGTGTCTTCACTAGGAGTTTTAGTATTTCCTAGACTAGCCATAGTAGCATCTAGAAAAGGACCTAATGAAACACTCGCATCAAGCACAGTAGAAGTAACATCATGAGCATCAAAAGCAGTTTCAGACTCAGCAGTAGTAGATGTGTGTGTAGCATGAGTATGTGGTGGTGGTGTGTAACATCCTAGCATTAGAGCTTAGAAATAAGCTGAACACAGATGTGTGCATTGCATTCATGCATAGAAAATCTGAATAATTTTCGCGCTTTTAAATAAAAACTTGTCAAAGTGATTGAGGCTTCTCTTAACCTGATGGAATTGAAGTAGATCATCAAGTTGACTGCGATAAGTTTCAGTAGGACCTTTGCTAAAACCTTATTTTGGGTAAACATGATTTGATCCAAGGGTAGATCAAATGGAATAAAACTAAACCCTAATACCTTACTTAATGATTTATATTTGATCATTAGGTGATCATATCATAGTATTCATTATAATCACTCATGAATACCAACTTATAAATATAACACAAATAATAAGAATGTAACAACTATATCTTAATCTCATCTACTTATACATGAGTATCATGGTAATACCTAACCTTAACCCTTTAGTGAGATTGAGTAGGAAGGAAACCAAGTCAAGATCATTCAGCATATATCTTTATTTCCATATCAATCCTTATGGAATCCTATCTCAATATCTGTTGTTCATCAATATTGAGTAATCAACTATTTATTCACCAATTCTTAACCTATTAATTCTTGATCTATCAACTCTTGTACTTATTATAACATTCAATTAAGGCTAATAAAGAAAGAAGTAAGTGAAGGGTTTCGCGGCATAGTAAATCAAAATTTTCTACGGATGCGAACAGAGGGAAAGCCAAGATCTAATCTAGGAGATGCAAACAACGAGAGAGATTGGATTAGATCTTCATACCCTTGAATATTCGCACAGCGGAACGTTCGTCGGAACGTGGGTGATGTAGTCGTACTCGCTTCTCCTCCTCGCGATCCGATCTAGCACCACAAGTGGCAGTGCCTCCGTGAGATGCACACGTGCAGCACCTCGACGTCTCCTCCTTCCTCGGACCAGCAAGTATGGTGGAGAGACGGATTGGATCTACAACACGACGGCGTGGTGTATATGGTGGAGAATTTCTGCAGCAGGGCTTCGCCTACAAACAGACGGGAGGGAGAGAGGAAGGAGGGCAGCAGGACGGCTAGCTCTTGGAGGGGAAGGTGTGGGGGGCTGCGGCCCCAGCCCTCTTTATATAGAGGGGTGGGTGGCTGCAACCCTAGCCCCCTCCCCCAAGCCAAACCGGCGGCCCCAAGGAGAAGGAGTGGGGGGCAAGGAAACCCCCCCCCCCTTCTAGAAGGTCTATCTCGAGTTTAAAACCCTCTTGGCCGGCTGGGCCCTATGGGGCCTTGTGCCCCTGGCCCAATGCGGCCAGGGCACTCCCTCATAGGCCCATGCCCCCTCCCGGAAGGTGGGGCCACGTTGGTCCCCTTTCGGAAGGTTCTAGAAGCTTCCGGTACAATACCGATTAACCCGGAAACATTCCGAACTCCAAAAACTGCACTGCCTTATATGAATCTTATTCTCCAGACCACTCCGGAACCTCTCGTGATGTCCCGGATCCCATCCGAGACTCCGAACAAAAACTCATAAACCAATTATCCAATCTATCCTAGCGTCGAGGCACGTTAAGTGTGTGACCCTGCGGGTTCGAGAATATGCAGACATGATCTTCTATCAATAATCAACAGCGGGGTCTGGACACCCATATTGACTCCCACACATTCATTGATGATCATATCGGATGAACCATGATGCCAGGATTCAATCAATCCCATATATATATTCCCTTCGTCTCGCGATATTTTACTTGCCCGAGATTTGATCGTCGGTACCGTCATACCTAGTTCAATCTCGTTCACAGCAAGTACTTTACTTGTTTCGTAATCCGATATCACTTTGTGATTAACTCCTTAACCACATGCTTGCAAGCGGTGTTGATATCGATTACCGAGTGGGCCCGAAGTATATCTCTCCAACTTGGGAGGGACAAATCCCATCTCGATACATACAACCCAACAGATACTTTCCGATCACCTGAGAGACACCTTTATGATCACCCTCTCATAGGATGACGTTTGATGACCTCAAAACTTTCTTCCGATACCAGGGAGTTGTATTATCTCATGGTCTAAGGAATACAATATTTTACATAAGAAAATCTTCGCAAAGACGAACACGATGACACGATCTAATTGCTTCGCTTAGTTTGGGTCTGTCCACCATATCATTCCCCAATGATATGATCTCATTATTAATTGACAACTCATGTCCATGGTTAGGAAACCTTAACCATCATTAATCAATGAGCTAGTCCTTAGAGGCGTACTAGGGACACGGTGTTGTTCACAAACCACACAAGCATTAAAGTTTCCGCTTAATACAATTCTAGCATGAAATATAAACATTATCATGAACAAGAATTATAATAATAACATCTTTATTATTGCCTCTAGGGCATAATTCCAACAGTCTCCCACTTGCACTAGAGTCAATAATCTAGTTTACATCTGGAAACAATCTCACACCCATGGCACTGAGGTGCTGATCATGTTTTACACGTGGAAGAGGTTTAGTCAATGGATCTGCGACATTCAGATCTATATGTACTTTGCTAATCTTCAGATCTCCATCTGCTATATAATCTCGGATTATATGAAACTTGCGGTTGATATGCTTGGTCTTTGGATGATATCTTGGTTCCTTAGCGAGTGTTATGGCGCCAGTGTTGTCACACAATATCTCCAGTGGGTCCAATGCACTTGGAACCACACCAAGCTCAGTAATGAAGTTTCTGATCCAAACTCCTTCACTTGACGCTTCTGCAGCTGCCATGTATTCCGCTTCTACTGTAGATCTCGCGACCACGCTTTGCTTGCAGCTTCTCCAGCTCACAGCTCCTCCATTCAAAATATAAACGTATCCTGTCTGAGATTTAGAATCATCCTTGTCGGTGTCGAAACTAGCATCGACGTAACCTTTTACGACAAGCTGTTCATCACCCCCATAGACTAAGAACATTTCTTTAGTCCTATTTAGGTACTTTAGTATGTTCTTCACGGCTGTCCAGTGTTCCACTCCTGGATCACTTTGATATCTACTTGTCAAACTAAGAGCATTGGACACATCCGGTCTAGTACACAGCATGGCATACATGATAGAACCTATGGCCGAGGCATAAGGCACTTTGCTCATAGCTTCCCTATCATTTACCATAGCTGGACACTGAGCCTTGCTCAATATCTTACCTGACAACATAGGCACTGAACCTTTCTTTGCCTTATCCATTCTGAACCTTTTAAGAACTTTGTCTAGGTATGTACTCTGGCTTAAAGCTATCAGGCGTCTTTGTCTATCTCTATAGATCTTGATGCCCAATATATAAGCAGCTTCACCTAGGTCTTTCATTGAAAAACACTTGTTCAAATAACTCTTCACATCGTTAAGCATGTTGATGTCATTTCCGATAATCAATATGTCATCCACATATAGTACCAGAAACGTCACTGAGCTCCCACTCACTTTCTTGTAGATGCAAGCTTCGTAGCAATTTGGAACAAATCCAAAGCTCTTGATCACTTGATCAAAACGAAGGTTCCAACTCCGAGATGCTTGCTTTAGTCCATAAATGGAACGCTGAAGTTTGCATACTTTATCAGCATCCTTAGGATCGACAAAACCTTCTGGTTGCATCATATACAACTCTTCATCAATGTTACCATTGAGGAACGCAGTCTTGACATCCATCTGCCATATTTCATAATCATGAAACGCATCAATTGCTAATAAAATCCGAATGGACTTAAACATCGCTACGGGAGAGAAAGTCTCATCGTAGTCAACACCTTGAACTTGTCGAAAGCCTTTCGCAACAAGTCGTGCTTTATAGACGGTAACATTACCATCCGCGTCCATTTTCTTCTTGAAGATCCATTTGCACTCAACGGCCTTTCGGTCGCTAGGAGGGTCCACCAAAGTCCATACTTGGTTTTCGCTCATGGATCCCAATTCGGATTTCATGGCCTCTAGCCATTTCTTAGAGTCTGGGCTCGTCATTGCTTCCTCATAGTTCGCAGGTTCACTGTTGTCTACTAACAAGACAGTCAAGACAGGGTTGCCGTACCACTCAGGAGGGGCACGCGACCTTGTCGACCTGCGACGTTCAGTAGCAGCATCGTCCGAAGCTTCATGATCCTTGTCATTAGCTTCCTCTATTGTTGGTGCAGGCGGCACTGGAACAATTTCAGGTGCTGCGCTACTCTCCAATTCAAGAGAAGGTTCAATAACCTCGTCTAGCTCTACTTTCCTCCCACTCACTTCTTTCGAGAGAAACTCCTTCTCAAGAAAGGAACCGTTCTTTGCGACAAACACTTTGCCTTCGGTTCTGTGATAGAAGGTATACCCAATAGTTTCCTTAGGGTATCCTATGAAGACACATTTCTCCACTTTGGGTTCGAGCTTGTCCGGCATCAACTTCTTGACGTAAGCTTCGCATCCCCAAACTTTAAGAAACGACAACTTAGGTTTAGCACCAAACCATAGTTCATACGGTGTCGTCTCAACGGATTTAGATGGTGCCCTATTTAAAGTGAATGCAGCGGTTTCTAATGCATAACCCCAAAATGATAACGGCAAATCAGTAAGAGACATCATTGATCGGATCATATCTAATAGGGTTCGATTCCGGCATTCAGACATACCATTGCGCTGTGGTGTTCCGGGTGGCGTGAGTTGTGAAACGATTCCATATGCTTTAAGATGCATGAGAAAATCATAACTCAAATATTCACCTCCACGATCGGATCGTAGAAACTTAATCTTTCTGTTACGATGGTTCTCCACTTCATTCTGAAATTCTTTGAACTTTTCAAACGTTTCAGATTTATGTTTCATTAAATAGATATACCCATATCTACTTAAGTCATCGGTAAAAGTGAGAAAATAGCGATATCCACCGCGCGTCGAAACACTCATCGGTCCGCATACATCGGTATGTATGATTTCCAACAAGTCCGTTGCTCGCTCCATCATACCGGAGAACGGGGTTTTGATCATCTTGCCCATGAGGCATGGTTCGCATGTGTCAGATGATTCAAAATCAAGAGACTCAAAAAGTCCATCAGAATGGAGTTTCTTCATGCGCTTTACACCAATATGACCTAGACGACAGTGCCACAAATAAGTAGTATTATCACTATCTACTTTGCATCTCTTAGCCTCAATGTTATGGATGTGTGTTTCATCCCTTTCGAGATTTAGAAGAAATAAACCATTCACAATAGGTGCATGACCATAAAAGATGTTACTCATATAAATAGAACAACCATTATTCTCCGATTTAAATGAATAACCGTCTTGCAATAAACAAGATCCAGAAATAATATTCATGCTCAACGCAGGCACATAATAACATTTATTAAGGTTTAAAACTAATCCCGAAGGTAAAACTAAGGAGAGCGTGCCGACGGCCATCACATCAACTCTTGATCCGTTGCCAACGCGCATCGTCACCTCATCCCTCACAAGCCGCCGTCTATTCCGTAGCTCCTGTTTCGAGTTACAAATATTAGCAACTGAACCAGTATCAAATACCCAGGCACTACAATGAGGGCTAGTAAGGAAAACATCAATAACATGTATATCAAATATACCTTTGATGGTGCCAGCCTTCTTGTCCGCTAAGTACTTCGGACAGTTGCGCTTCCAGTGACCCTTGTCCTTGCAATAGAAGCACTCAGTGTTCGGCTTAGGACCAGACTTGAGCTTCTTCTCAGCAGGGGCAGTGCGCTTGCCGCCGCCCTTCTTGAAGGGCTTCTTTGCTCCTTACCTTTCTTAAATGTGGGCTTGTTGACCATTAACACATGATTATCCTTTTTGATGTCCACTTCCGCGGCCTTCAGCTTTGCGAAGAGCTCGGTGATCGTATCAGTGGAACCAATCTGATTATGAGTCACTACAAAACTTTTGTAGCTGGGAGGGAGTGATTGCAACACCCTGTCAATCTTGAGCTCCTCTGGAATCGTGCATTCCAGTTGCTCAAGGCGTTGAGTGTAGCCCGTCATCTTAATGGCGTGCTCACTAACGGAACTCCCTTCCTCCATCTTGCAGTTAAAGAACTTCTCAGAGATCTCATATCTCTCAGAACGGGCCTGAGTCTGAAACATGGTTTTCAGCTCTTCGAGAATATCAAATGGCCCGGGATAGTCTTCAAAACGATTTTGAAGTTACGGTTCCATAGCAAACAACATGGTGCTCTTAATCACACCATAATCATCTTTGCGCGACTGATAGACAGCTTTCTCATCGGCCGGCGCAGTTGCAGCAGGGGGGTCACCTAACGCTTTCCCAAGGACATAGTCCTTTTGACCGCCAGAGAGAATGATTCTTAGATTGCAAAACCAATTGGTGAAGTTAGACCCATTGTTTTTAAGCTTTTCCTTCTCAGCAAAAACGTTGAAGTTGAAGTTGGACTTAGCCATTTGATCTACAATATTATCAAGTACAAATTAGAATATGTTCATGATAACTAGTTCAACTTTTAATCAAATTACTAGATGAACTCCCACTAAATTCAACATCCCTCAAGTTGTTTAGTGAACACGATCCAAATTCACCACACCTAATCCGATCTTCACGAGAAGAGATGTGGTTTCAATGGTGGACAACGAAGTGTCGATCATATCATTCATATGACTCATGCTTAACCTTTCGGTTCATGTGTTCCGAGGCCATGTCTGTACATGCTAGGCTCGTCAAGTTAGACCCAAGTATTTCTGCGTGTGCAAAACTGGCTTGCACCCGTTGTATGTGAGCGTAGAGTCTATAGCACCCGATCATCACGTGATGCTTGGACACGACGAACTTTCGCAACGGTGCATACTTGGGGAGAACACAGTTTTTATCTTGATCTTTAAGTGAGGAATCATCTTATAATGCTACCGTCGCGATCTAAGCATAATAAGATACATAAAAGGATAAACATCACATGCATATAACTTTATGTGACATGGTATAGCCAATCTTCGCGCAATGATCTCCATCTTGTGCGTTCCGGCATGATCTCCATCACTCCACCATGATTGCCTCCACCACGAATAGCAACTACAACTATTGCTAACTACTTAGCGATAAAGTGAAACTATTACATGGCGCATAAGAAGTTGACACACAGGTCATACACAATTATAAAGACAACCATATGGCTCCTGTCGGTTGTGTACTCATCGACATGCAAGTCGTGAAACATTACAAAACATGATCATTGCATAAATTATACACATCACATCTTGGGCCATACCATATCACAGAAAACACTCCCTGCAAAAACAAGTTAGACGCCTCTACTTTGTTGTTGCATGTTTTACGTGGCTTATGGGAGTAGATGCTAAGAACGATTCTTACCTACGAAAAGCCACAACGGTGATATTATGGTTGCCAAACTCCGGTGTTAATCCCATGACAACTATAGTGAGAGAAACTGACATCCACCAGCCGCATGTGTGGAAGAAGCCACACGTCAAGTGCGGAGCCGGTCTCGCGAACGACGTCGCGTAAGGTTGGCCTGGACCGCTTCAATCTCACTATCCCGCGTCATAAGAAGAACACAAACAAGAGGCTTGCAACAGAAAACATCAACGCCCGCAACAACCATGTTGCGTTCTACTCGTGAAACACATCTACGCATAGATCTAGCTCTGATACCACTAAAGGGTTTCGCGGCATAGTAAATCAAAATTTTCTACGGATGCGAACAGAGGGAAAGCCAAGATCTAATCTAGGAGATGCAAACAACGAGAGAGATTGGATTAGATCTTCATACCCTTGAAGATTCGCACAGCGGAACGTTCGTAGGAACGTGGGTGATATAGTCGTACTCGCTTCTCCTCCTCGCGATCCGATCCGATCTAGCACCACAAGTGGCGGTGCCTCCGTGAGATGCACACGTGCAGCACCTCGACGTCTCCTCCTTCCTCGGACCAGCAAGTATGGTGGAGAGACGGATTGGATCTACAACACGACGGCATGGTGTATATGGTGGAGAATTTCTGCAGCAGGGCTTCGCCTACAAACAGTCGGGAGGGAGAGAGGAAGGAGGGCAGCAGGACGGCTAGCTCTTGGAGGGGAAGGTGTGGGGGGGTGGTGCGCCCCCAGCCCTCTTTATATAGAGGGGTGGGCGGCTGCAACCCTAGCCCCCTCCCCCAAGCCAAACCGGTGGCCCCAAGGAGAAGGAATGGGGGGCAAGGAAACCCCCCCTTCTAGAAGGTCTATCTCGAGTTTAAAACCCTCTTGGCCGGCTGGGCCCTATGGGGCCTTGTGCCCCTGGCCCAATGCGGCCAGGGCACTCCCTCATAGGCCCATGCCCCCTCCCGGAAGGTGGGGCCACGTTGGTCCCCTTCCGGAAGGTTCTAGAAGCTTCCGGTACAATACCGATTAACCCGGAACAATTCCGAACTCCAAAAACTGCACTGCCTTATATGAATCTTATTCTCCGGACCACTCCGGAACCTCTCGTGATGTCCCGGATCCCATCCGAGACTCCGAACAAAAACTCATAAACCAATTATCCAATCTATCCTAGCGTCGAGACACGTTAAGTGTGTGACCCTGCGGGTTCGAGAATATGCGGACATGATCTTCTATCAATAATCAACAGCGGGGTCTGGACACCCACACATTCATCGATGATCATATCGGATGAACCACGATGCCAGGATTCAATCAATCCCATATATATATTCCCTTCGTCTCGCGATATTTTACTTGCCCGAGATTTGATCGTCGGTACCGTCATACCTAGTTCAATCTCGTTCACAGCAAGTACTTTACTCATTCCGTAATCCGATATCACTTTGTGATTAACTCCTTAACCACATGCTTGCAAGCGGTGTTGATATCGATTACCGAGTGGGCCCTAAGTATATCTCTCCAACTTGGGAGGGACAAATCCCATCTCGATACATACAACCCAACAGATACTTTCCGATCACCTGAGAGACATCTTTATGATCACCCTCTCATAGGATGACGTTTGATGACCTCAAAGCTTTCTTCTGATACCAGGGAGTTGTATTATCTCATGGTCTAAGGAATACAATATTTGACATAAGAAAAGCTTCGCAAAGACGAACACGATGACACGATCTAATTGCTTCGCTTAGTTTGGGTTTGTCCACCATATCATTCCCCAATGATATGATCTCATTATTAATTGACAACTCATGTCCATGGTTAGGAAACCTTAACCATAAGTAATCAATGAGCTAGTCCTTAGAGGCATACTAGGGACACGGTGTTGTTCACAAACCACACAAGCATTAAAGTTTCCGCTTAATACAATTCTAGCATGGAATATAAACATTATCATGAACAAGAATTATAATAATAACATCTTTATTATTGCCTCTAGGGCTAATTCCAACAGTATGAAGAGATAAGTAGTGATGCTAGTTCTAGATGTCATCTATAAGATGGGAGTGATTTGAGGAAATCAAATCAATATGGTAACAAAGAAGATTACAAGAATGAAGTCTAAAGATAGTTACCAGGAGTAGTCCTATTGGATCAAGAGGGTATAGTCAATGAATTATATCTCTTAATCCAATAGAGCTAAATAGAAGATAATTAGAATACAACTGTAGTGTTGTATTGAAGAGGCCTTGTTTAGTCAACTTGAAACCTGAACCATAAAGGATCAAAGGATCATAATGATCATGCCTTACTCACCAATATTGAATGCTTATACCAAATATAAGTGACATTGGTGGATAAAACATGATTGAACCATAGTATAGATTTATTATCCTAGATTAGTCATTACAAGTCACATTAATATAATGTGAGGTTGTAATGTTAGATACTGGAGTTAAGAAGAGACAAGATAGTATGAATAAGATGTTGTTAAAATAACATAGGATTATATAAGTAGTAGTTTTCTCTTGGGAAATACTAAACACTTAAGGAGAGTAGAATTTGATATAAACATCTTCTGGGATAGTATTAGTGGTGGCTGATTAAGGAAGAATATAAGAAGATTATGAAAGCTTTAGTGTTAAGCTCATTAGAATTACAAATGGATTTAGAAGAATAAAAGGTGGATAAGAATATTCTTGTGAAGCAAAGCTCATCATGTTAACACATGATGATGGATATAAAGAAGTAATATATCTAGGAATTCCTTAATTAGAAGTTTAGAATTATGAAGTATGGAATACAGGAATCCTTGTTAAACACTAAACCCTAAATCTAAGACCAAACCTAGTATCCACTTACTATGGTTGATCTATCATCGTGTTTCCACAATGCTTTATAGAAATATTTTCCCATAACAAATCAATTAAGCACATCTTTATCATTTCTAATTATCATCATCATAGGTGCTTAGGAACCATCTTTATCAATTCTTTCTCATAAGTTAGCTTAGAAAACAATTCCACTCTTTTACATTAAATGGTGATATCATTTATGATTATAAACATAAAGGTAACATGTCTTAACCATTCACCTTTATTCACAATTTTAAAAGGATATAAATATATTAAAACTCCCATAATTCATGGTAAACATTTTACAAACTTCATCACTCCAAATAAAAGTGAAACAATATTATTGAAAGATTTTAAGGTTTTAAACAAAATTCTAAAAACCTAGTCCTTAATTATTTTACTTAATATATAATTTTGAATAAAATTATGGGTATTGAAAAATACTAAGATAAGTAGAGCAATCAATTAGTATAATTACCTCTGGAATATTTTAAATGCTGTATAGAAATTATGGTATTTAAACATGTGGAAATACAAATCTAAATACAAAACAGAAAATGAAAAAGGAATAAAAGCAGGAAAAAACAGAGGGAACACCCAATCTGGCCCACGGCCCATTCCCTCTTCTCTCTATTCAAAGCTCGCTGGTCACAGCCAATCTTCTTCGCTCACTCCGCAGCAACCCACGGAGGCCCAACAGCAGCCCAGTACCCCTTCAGTTCTTTTCCTTCTTTCTTCCTCCTCTCGCCAGAAGGATTCGCCGGCGAAGCAGCTGCCTGGCTCGAGCTCCGCCGTCCGCTAGGGTCGCCACGATTCATGCTGAAGCTGATGTCATCCGAAGAGGATAAGAAGAACATGACGCCATCTCGCTCATCCTTATCTCCATTCCCTTCCTCTTCCTCTCTGTCTGCCTCTGAAGCCAAACCCTAGCTCGCCGGAGACTCTTGTCGCCGTCGCTCCGTAGATCCTCTTGCTTGCCTGAAACGACCACAAGAACCGCCATGTCGACCTCGTTATTCTTGCTGAAGCACGCAATCCGGGGAGGTCCCAGACGCTCGGATTGAGACATCATTCCCGAAGCCCGGCCGCCGTCTTTCCTATTGATTCCGGCAACCACTCGCGTCGCCGATCACACTACCGCACTCCTGGTGAGTTCCCGAGTCCCCTCGTGTATTCAAATGATCCAATTTCTTCCTGTATCAAGACACCGACGAACGCCGCCGTGCATAGCCACAAGTCGCCGTCGTGCACTACACTCCGGTGACCATTTGAGGGCTGCGCCGCCACTATTAGGTTCGTCGTTGCCGCCTCCTTCCAGCAAACCCAGTTTCAACCGCGCGCATACACTCAATCTCTCGATCGAGCTTCGATCTGAGGGGGTTATCCTCGGTGACGTCATCGTGACGTCAGGGTGATGTCACTCTGACCGGGTCAGAATCTTGACTGGTCTTTGCCCATGTGGCATGTGACGTGGCCTAGGGACCAGGGGTCAGTGTCTGGGGCTAGGTAGGTTTGCGGTATAAAAAGTCTGTGTTGTTTAGAAAATAAATAAAACAATATTAATTCCAATAAAATAAAATGATTAAATCTTGTTTAATTAATAGCTTTTGTTTTATAAATCAGAAAAATACATATAATATATGAAAATGTTTAGAAAAATAAAATCTACAACTTAAAACTATTATCAAATATTATTATGATGATTATTTAAATAAATGTTATTTAATAAAGATTTTATAAGTAATAGAACTTTAATAATTTCTATTTTAATAATGATAGATGTTAAAAATATAAATAAAATACTAAAAATCTTAGAAAAATAAGAATTATACTTTAAATTTATAATTATACATTAATATTTCACTTAATTAAATATTTATTATTTATTAAGTATTTTTAAAAGTAATAAACCTTATTATAATCATATCTTATTATTTATAAATCACAAAAATAAATGTAATATACCAAAGTGATCACAAAAATAGTACCTACATGTTAAAAATGTGATATTCCACTTTTGAGTTAAATAAAAAGTTAAACACTTTCATAACTTGAATTTAAACCTATTTCTTTAGTTAATAATTCATAAAATAACAAATAAAATTTGTTAATATTTCTTGAATTAACCAATTAAATGTAATAAATAGTATTAATCTTAAATACTAACATTATGAGGTCAAAATGATTTAACACCATTTAAATGCAATTTTATTGAATGATCCTTCAAACATAAGTATAAATTCTTTTATAAAAGAATCCTTATCTAATATAAAATCTCCAAGAATAATTGTAAGAAGATAAAACCATCCTTTATATTAACCACAAGTTAATAAACAAATCAAAACACCATAAGTGAGTTCATAAGTAATAAATAATATTGTTTACATATTCACAAACATTAACCACACCCTTATAGGGAGATAAATTCCTTTATACCATTATAATGTATAAGAAACCACTACTCCAATAGAAGTAGTGTCATTCTTAAGTAACTCTAAGGAAACAATATAATGTGAACAAGATACAAGTATCATAAGTAATACACCCTAAGTATACCTACATTCTTAAAAGTTACTTATAGTTACCAAACTTTAAGTATAATGCTAAAGACTTTATTATATGATTTATAGTTAACTTTGTTCTGTTATAATTAAGTTATAAAGCATCTTAATACCAAACCAACCCAGTTAAAAACCAAGATAGATAAGTCTCAAATACTACTAATTTCATTATTCCAGTAAAGGCAATTCTTTCCGACTTAAAGACTATAACTAGAAAGAACACCTCATAAGGTTAACTTAAAAGCTTAAATGCGTCTGCTTAGTTGAGTAAGATTTTCTTCAAAAGTTATTCATTTTGCCACTTCAATCAACATATGACAATTAATAGTAAACACCTTACCTGATACTTTACTTGTATCATAAGATTGTTAATACATAAATTCTTTATAAGTGACATTACTTGTAAAGTAAAACTTGAAGATAAACAATTCAGATGTAAGCAACCTTGAGTAGCATTCCATACTATGTATTTTATTGTTGAATAAATACATGTTGTATTACACACACTCACAAGCCTTAATAAGAAGCACATGTATGAAACTTAATCTAAAAGGGGAACACATCCCAAGGAAAACCTTTCCAGTATCCAAACCCTAGAACAACATTATTCACGGTATTCGCGTTTATCAACTTGCATTACATTACTTATGCATAAAAGCATCTTGCTTCTTTAAACATTAGTCCTTACCGGACCAGTGATGCAGATTTCCGCTATTGGATCTTATATTATCTTGAAGACCGTGAGTGCATAATCTTGCAATCACAAAAGGCAAGTTCACACTTGCTCATGTCCTTTGATTCTTTTCTGTAAAGTATTTTGCAAATCCAGTATTGTCATCACCTGCATTTGAAAAAGGACAGAAAACACTATTTTCATAATAATATGATTATAGGTTATTTACCATGAGGTAATAACCTACTATAAGAGTTCCGGTGGTAAAGGAACATATTATCTAGGACTTAACAACCAATGTCGCCAGTGATTCTTGCGCCGTATATTACGCGTTGACCATGAGATTTGGAATGGGACGAAGAAGTCGGCTGTATCTTTTCCCTCTCGCATGGAGTTGGATGTGCGGGTCGTGGATGTTATCACTCGTAGCGTGCATATTATTTATGGTAATTCGTAGAGGATATGCAGCATATGGGTGGGAGCCCTCAACGTCCCACGGTAGTTCCGGCATCTGAACGGTCTGTACTGCCATTGCTGTAATTCAATAGGTGGACTGGCGTACACCAAGGAGACATGCGGGGTCACGGAGAAGGCAGTGATTGGCTTGGGTCTTAGTCTGGGCCTCACACCAAGGAAGTGTGAACGGGTTCGCGGCCCGGATGTGCAACAAAGCTAAGATCTCTCAAGGGTAAAGTGATGCACCTTTGCAGAGTGTAAGAACTATAACTTGTTACTCCCTGTTCTGGGCAGGAGCTACGAACGCGGCGGGAAAGGAACCCCATGAAGGTTCTGGTAAACCCGTGAAGGCTGACGGACATAGCTTTTCAGAATAAAAGCAACCTTTGAAGAAATGTTTATGAAAACTTGCATTGCCTACGACCTATGGTCTGTGGCTATAGTTATAGTGCATCAAACACTCCTTTTCTAGTGGACTTGCTGAGTACGCTCGTACTCAAAGTATCTTCTTAACCCTTGCTAGGTTCTAAAGCCGGTATAGACGACGTCTACATCAAGTTATGCTCCAGGAATTATCATCAAAAGATGAAGCTCTTCAAGGAAGTCAAGAAAGTCAACATATACATCAACTCAAGGGAAGACGAAATTGCTGATTAGATAAGAATAGAATTTCTAACCATAGAACCTACTTCTGTAGAGTATTGCAATAGTAGCAATGCAAGCCAGTAGTTTATCTACTAGTTTTATGAGTATGGTAGCTATGAGTTATTTATTCTTGATTCTTCTTCATAAGAAGTTTCTTTCTCTCTCTTTAACCTAGAGTGTTCTCTGGATCTTGTGTAAAGAGTTGAGTTGTAACCTATAGTCATGTCTTGGACCTGCTATGTTTCTGTTGTACTACTCTGAGGGATGTAATACTAGTGAATGGTGTTTCATTGGTGTTATGTCAACGACTATACTGTACTACATCATGCAGTGGTATGCTGGGTCACCGCAGTTGGTATCAGAGCATATGCTTTGATCTTAGGATTAAAACCATTTTAGGAAGATCTGTAGGTTGGATAGTGACTATAGGAGCCATCTTATCTAAACCAAATATTCTTATGACTTGTGATGAGTATCCACTTGAGGATAACCTTGTCATACCTAAGTCAGATGCTTAAGTCATTCTTTCTTAGGAGTAAATATTTTATCCTTTCTCAGTCTAGTGCTATTTAGTGTCTTCCGAAGGAGACATAAACCACCAAGATACTGTAAGAAAGTGTAAGACATCATATGGAAGTAGTCTTAATGGTGTAGCCTAACTCTAGAATTCAAGTAGCACAATGGAATTTTATTGTTCGTTGTTAACCAAAGACAACGAGATGAATCTCACTAGGATAAATGTTGATGTAATAAGTAGTAATCATGTGAGATTCACTTGAGAATTCTACGTAATGAAGTAAAATTATTATAAGACTTAATGATAGTGTAATGAGAAACAAAGTCATCATGGTTAGATCAACCCCTAAATCATGATGTATAGGTAGACATAACCAGATCATGGTGAGATTAGCTTCGAAACCATGATGTAAGTGTAAGTATAACAAGTACTTAGTGATTTATCCTGGAGTAGAGGTATGAAAATTACATAGTAGAGTTATGATAGAAGTCATGGGTGCAAAAAAATTCTAATAATCTTTGGTTTTAGTTAACAAATAGAATCTGATTAGTCATTTGGAGAGATCATGTGAGTTTAGTTGGCCAATAAAGAAAGATTGAACCTAGTTAATCATTCCAAAGGTGAGACCAAAGGTTAGTCAACACCAAATTGATACCACCTTGCTTAAAATTATCCTATTGCAATTGAGCAATTTGGGTAAAGGATGAGACAAAGAATAGTTTGACCCTATGTGCTAAGTATCACAATATAAACCTATATGAGGAGGTGTCATATACTCCACAACTAAGCCTGAATTCTAGAGATAATATACTCAGCTACTATATTCCGGGCTTAGAATATTGTGTGTTATATGAACCATATTTGGATTTATTTGTTTCTCTTGGATCTTTTTGATTGACTAGATCTGTACATGAAGTTTGATCTTGTGTGCAAATGAATGTTGCAACATCCAGTTATTACTTGATGTTATAGACCTAGATAGGAATGGGAATTCGGGTAAGGGAGTGACGATTTTCAGAGACCAAGATGAAGACTTACATGAAGAATGAAACCAAGTGTAAGGAGTATCAACTCAAATTGGAGGATGGATCAATCTTAGGGTATTATTAGCCAGTAATAAGAAGAAAGTCTAGTGTAGAAAATGTAGGGTTTCGTAGCATGGAAAACAAAAAATTTCTACCGCATACAAACAAACAAGCCAAGATCTATCTACTAGATTGTAGCAACGAGTCGATCGAATAACTCACCCTCAAAGATTCCAAAGTGTTTAACGAGAGCGGATTCTCGTGGGTGATGTAGTTGTACTCTTCCCGATCTCAAGATCGCGTAGACGATCCTTCCGGCGCTGCGTTCCGGCAGCGCTCCCGCAGTCGGTCACACGTTCGGTACTCGACGCAGACCTTCCTCTCCCTTGTTCCAGCAGGCAGCGGAGGTTGTAGCACTCTCCTCGTGATTCCGGCAGCACAATAGTGTGGTACCGGAAGTAGAGGGGAGATCTCGCAGGGCTTCGCCTTAAGCCGGGGCGAGTATGGTGGACTATGAGAGAGCTCCTCGGCGATCTAGGGTTTAGACACACCAAGGAGGAGGTGCTAGGGCCAGCGGCTAGGGTTTGGGGCTTGCCCAAGTCGGTGTCTAGGGGAGCCCTAGGCGGCGGCAACAGGAGGTGGCGACGCCGGGCTAGGGTTTTGGGTGGAGATCTTGGGTACTAGGAGGGGCAGCCCTGCCCCTCCTTATATACGTGGAGGGGGCGCGCCGGGGGAGGGGAGTCCCTCCCCAACTCGGTTTCCCAAGGGGGCCGGCGGTGGAGGGGAGGAACTCCTCCCCAACTCGGTTTCCACCTCCCTCCACTTCCCAAAATAGTCGTTTGACTTTTCAAATTAGCGTTTGACTTTTCAAACTAGGATTTGATTAAACCCTTTATTTTGTTCAGCGATGACACCTAGTACATGATGCAATCATTCCAACTTGGTATGACACATTCATGTACCCTTCCCCTTCGGAGTGCCGGACATTCCGGAACCTTCTAGAACATTCCCAATGAAATCACCGGAACCATTCTCCAACCCCGAAACAGGACTTTCCTTATATGAATCTTATTCTCCGGACCATTTCGGATCTCCTTGTGATATCCCGGATCCCATCTGAGACTCCGAACAACATTCGGTCTCTTACTCATCATTCCATAACTACTCAAACAACGTCGAATCCTTAAGTGTGTCTCCCTACGGTTCGTGAATTATGCGGACATGAACAAGACACTTCTCCGAACAATAACCAATAGAGGAATCTGGAAATTCATATGGCTCCCACATATTTCTACGATTACTTTGCGATCAAATGAACCACTTACATATGATACCAATTTCCCTTTGTCTCACGATAGTTTACTTATCCGAGGTTATGATCGTCGGTATATCTGCATACCTAGTTCAACCTCGTTACTGATAAGTACTCTTTTCTCGTTCTCGTGATATGTGATCCCTTGTGAGCCAGTCACATGCTTGCAAGCTAATTGGATGACATTTCACCGAGAGGGCCCAGAGTATATCTATCTGTCATATGGATGGACAAATTCCACTCTTGATCCATGTGTCTCAACCAATACTTTCCGAACACTCAATGCCACCTTTATAGCCACCCAGTTACGGTGTGGTGTTTGATGTCATCAAAGTATCCATCCGGTAAAGGTGATATGCATGATCTCATGGTCGAAGGAATTAGGTTACTATGTATCAGAAAGCATATAGCAATTGAACTATTAAAATGACTTGATCTTTATGCTACGCTTATCTATAGGAGTATGTCCACCATATCATTCTCCTAACGATATGATCTTGTTGTTAATAACATCTCAATGTTCATGATAGGGAAACCATAATCATTTATTAACCAACAAGCTAGTGATGTATAGAGGCTTTACTAGGGACTTCAATTTAAGTTTACAAATCACAGAAGTATTAATGTTTCCTTGTTAATACTATTGTAGCATGAATGTAAACATTTATCATAAACACAAAGATATAATAATAACTACATTTATTATTGCCTCTAGGGCATATCTCCAACAGTCTCCCACTTGCACTAGAGTCATCTAATCTAGATTACATGGTAATATACCGAACACCCATGGCAGTTTGGTGCTGGTCATGTTTTGCCCTCGGGAGAGGTTTAGTCAACGGATCCGCCACATTCAGATCTTGTGTGTACTTTGCAAATCTTTATGTCCCCATCTTGGACATGTTCTTGAATAGCGTGAAAACGTAGCTTGATGTGCTTCAGCTTCTTGTGTGACCTTGGTTCTTGCGCATTGGCTATGGCGCCCATGTTATCACAGTAGATAGACATTGGGTCCAGCACACTAGGAACTACACCCAGCTCTGTAATGAACTCTTTCATCCATATCGCTTCTTGTGAAGCCTCCAAAGCAGCCATGTATTCCGATTCAGTTGAAGATCTCGCCACAACGCTTTGCTTTGCACTCCTCCAGCTAACTGCTGCACCATTCAAAGTAAATACGTATCCAGATTGTGATTTAGAATCATCCGGATCGGTGTTCCAACTAGCATCGGTGTAACCATTAAAAACGAGCTGTTCATCACCTCCATAAAAAAGAACCATATCCTTAGTTCTTCTCAAGTACTTAAGGATGTTTTTGACCGCTGTCCAATGATCCACTCCTGGATCACTTTGATATCTGCTAGTTAAACTAACATCATATGCAATGTCGGGTCTAGTACATAGCATGGCATACATTAGAGATCCTATGGTTGAAGCATAGGGAGTCTTACTCATCCTTTCTCTATCTTCTGCCGTTGTTGGACTTTGAGTTTTACTCAAGGTCGTATTGGGCAACATGGGCAAGAACCCTTTCTTGCTATCTTCCATTCCAAACCTCTTAAGAACTTTGTCCAAATATGTACTTTGTGACAATGATATTAGGCGTCTCGATCTATCTCTATAAATCTTTATGCCTAATATGTAAGTTGCTTCGCCAAGATCCTTCATTGAAAACTATTATTCAAATATTCCTTGACACTATTAAGAAGGTCTACATCATTCCCAATCAACAATATGTCATCTACATATAGTATTAAGAATGCTACAGAGCTCCCACTCACTTTCTTGTAAATACAAGCTTCTCCATAAGTTTGTATAAAACCAAAACTTTTGATCACCTTATCAAAACGTTGATTCCAACTTCGGGATGCTTGCTTCAATCCATAGATGGACCGTTGAAGTTTGCATACCTTGTTAGCATCTTTAGGATCGACAAAACCTTTGGGTTGCATCATATACAACTCTTCATCAATGTCTCCATTGAGGAATGCTGTTTTGACATCCATCTGCCATATCTCGTAATCATAATATGCAGCGATTGCTAACATAATCCTCACAGACTTTAGCTTCGCTACCGGTGAGAAAGTCTCATCGTAGTCAACTCCTTGAATTTGTCGAAACCCTTTTGCGACAAGTCAAGCTTTATAGACAGTAACATTACCATCAGCATCTGTTTTCTTCTTGAAAATCCATTTGTTCTCGATAGCCTTCCGGCCATCCGGTAAGTCCACCAAAGTCCATACTTGGTTTTCGTACATGGATCCAATCTCGGATTTCATGGCTTCTTGCCATTTATTGGAATCTGGGCTCATCATCGCTTCCTCATATGTCGCAGGGTCATCGGTGTTGTCCACCAACATGACACTCATAACGGGATCATACCAATCTGGAGTGGTACGAGTTCTCGTTGACCTGCGAGGCTCTGTAGCAACTACAACCGAAGTTTCATGATCATCATCATTAGCTTCCTCTCTTATTGGTGAAGGCACCACAGGAACTTCTTCCGGTGCTGCGCTACTCGCAATTTCGAGAGAAGGTTCGACAACCTCGTCGAGTTCTACTTTCCTTCCAGTCACTTCTTTCGAGAGAAATTCCTTCTCTAGAAAGGATCCATTCTTGGCAACGACGATTTTGCCCTCGGATCTATGATAGAAGGTATACCCAATAGTTTCCTTCGGGTATCCTATGAAGACGCATTTTTCCGCTTTGGGTTCAAGCTTGTCCGGCTGTAACTTCTTTACATAGGCTTCGCAACCCCAAACTTTAAGGAACGACAATTTAGGTTTCTTCCCAAACCATAATTCATACGGTGTCGTTTCAACGGATTTATATGGTGCCCTATTTAAAGTGAATGCGGCTGTTTCTAATGCATAACCCCAAAATGATAGCGGTAAATCTGTAAGTGACATCATAGAACGAACCATATCTAAGAGAGTTCGATTACGACGTTCGGACACACCATTACGCTGTGGTGTTCCCGGCGGTGTCAATTGTGAAAGTATTCCGCATTTCTTCAAATGCTCGCCAAACTCGTAACTTAGATATTCACCTCCACGATCAGAACGTAGAAATTTAATCTTCTTGTTACGTTGATTCTCTACCTCACTTTGAAACTCCTTAAACTTCTCGAAAGTTTCGGACTTATGTTTCATGAAATAGATATACCCATATCTACTCAAGTCATCCATGAAGGTAAGAACATAACGATAACCACCGCGTGATGCTACACTCATTGGACCACACACATCGGTATGTATGATTTCCAATAAGTCCGTAGCTCGCTCCATCATACCAGAAAATGGAGTCTTAGTCATTTTACCCATCAGACATGCTTCGCATCTTTCAAGTGATTCGAAATCAAGTGATTCAAGAAGTCCATCGGAATGGAGTTTCTTCATGTGCTTCACTCCAATGTGACCAAGACGACAGTGCCACATATAGGTCGAGTTATCGCTCGATTTCAAGCGTTTAGCCTCAATGTTATTAATATGTGTATTTCCACTATCGAGATTCAATAAGAATAGACCATGTATCAAAGGTGCATGTGCATAAAACATATTACTCATATAAATTGAACAACCATTATTCTCGGACTTAAACAAGTAACCGTCTCGCAATAAACAAGATCCCGATATAATGTTCATGCTTAACGCAGGCACCAAATAACAATTATTTAAGTATAAAACTAATCCCGATGGTAGATGAAGGGGTAGCGTGCCGACCGCGATCACATCAACCTTTGATCCGTTTCCCACGCGCATCGTCACCTCGTTCTTCGCTAGCTTCCGTTTATTCTGCAGCACCTGTTTCGAGTTACAAATATGAGCAACCGAACCAGTATCAAATACCCAGGCACTACTACGAGTAATAGTGAGATACACATCAATAACATGTATATCGGATATACCTTTCTTGTTGATGTTGCCGTTCTTCAAATCCGCCAAGTACTTTGGGCAATTCCGCTTCCAGTGACCTTCTCCCTTGGAGTAAAAGCACTCAGTATCAGGCTTAGGTCCAGCCTTGGTTTTCTTCGTTGGCGCGGTAACTTTATTACCACCCTTCTTGAAGTGTACCTTTTGCTTAGACTTGCCTTTCTTGAATTTGGTGGTCTTATTGACCATCAACACTTGGTGCTCTTTCTTGATCTCCACTTCTGCAGATTTTAACATAGCAAAGAGTTCTGGAAACTGCTTGTTCATGTTTTGCATATTGTAGTTCATCACAAAGTTCTTGTAACTTGGTGGCAGTGATTGGAGGACACGATAAATCTCCAAAGCATTAGGAATCACTATACCCAAGCTTTGAAGTTTGTTTGCGTGCCCAGACATCTTAAGCACATGCTCACTGGTGGAGCTGCCCTCTTCCATCTTGCAGTTAAAGAACTTTTCAGAAGCCTCATAGCTCTCAATTGTCGCATGAGTCTCAAAGATCAATTTGAGATCACGGACAATATCATGTGGGTCTGAATTCTCAAACCTTTTCTGAAGCTCCGATTCTAAACCATACAAGATAGCACACTGAACTGTGGAGTACTGAGTCTTCCGAGCGAGGTAAACATTCTTTACTTCATCGGTAGCAGTAGCTGCAGGTGGGTCACCCAGCAGTGCATCCAGCACATAGGTCAAATTACCAGCTGTGAGGACAATCCTCAAATTGCGGAACCAATCCGCGAAGTTGCTTCCATTGTTTTTCAACTTTTCTTTCTCTAGGAACGCATTAAAATTGATGGTAGGGGCCGCCATTGATCTACAACATATTTGCAATAGTTTAGACTAAGTTTATGACAAATTGAGTTCTAATTAATAGTTAAATTAATTTAGGTGAACTCCCACTCAAAACAACATCCCTCACATTGTTTTAGTGATCACACGAACCAAATCCACCACATCAACACCGATCATCACGAGAGTTGATGTAGTTTCAATGGCGAACAATCGACATGTTCATCATATCTACTATATGATTCATGCTTTACCTTTCGGTGATCCGTGTTCCGAGACCATGCCTGTACATGCTAGGCTCGTCAAGATCAAACCTTAGCTTCCGCATGAGCAAATCTGGCTTGCTCACGTTGTATACACTTGCGGAATCTAACTCACCCGATCATCACGTGGTGCTTTGAAACAACAAGCTTTAGCAACGGTGCTAACTAAGGGTGAACACTTTATGACTTGAAATTCATGTGCATGAGGGATCATCTTATAATGCTACCGTTGTTAACTAAGCAATACAAGATGCATAAAGGATTAACATCACATGCAATTCATAATATGTGATATGATATGGCATTTCTTCTTTGTGCTTCCGATCTCCATCTTCAAGCACGAACATGATCTCCATCCTCACCGGCATTGCATCAAGGTCAATGACTCTTCTCCATGGTTGTCGTCCACCGGCTTCAACTATTACAACTACTTTGAATAGACAGGCGGGTCTTAACAAAATTAAAGACAACCATATGGCTCCTGCCGGTTGCCAACTTACAATAAGGAACATTGCATACATCAAATATAATCACAATCATGGCCATATCACACCACTGCACACCCCTGCAAAACAAAGTTAGACGCCTCTAGTTTCTTTGCATGTTTTACGTGGTTTGGGGCTTTCAATAAGTGTCGTTCTAACTTACGAACAAGAACCACAACATTGATACTAGCATTGTTGTCACATCCCAAAATTCTCCTAATTTTGGAATGTGAAATAAATAAATAAGATTGATTGATTGTTTGACTATGTTGAAAATTCTCAAAGAGAAGAAACTTTTTGAATAGAAAATCCTCTCAACCTTGAATTCAAAATCTTATATTCTTTTGTTATGACCTAAGTAGCCATATAGGCAAAAGGGCATGGATTGATTTTGGATTGTAGAATTGGTGTGCAAGATTTCAAAATGAAAATCATGAAGCATTCATAAGCATTTCATTACATCCATGCAAGGTTCTCACAAACTGAATCCAAATCCTGGTATATAAATCCTATAGTTGATTCGCCCAAATGTTCCTAAAGGAAATTAAATTGACTTTATAAAACCCACTATTGCTAAGACAGCGATTATTGCTAAATTATAGCCTAAAATAATCCAATTAATATTACAAAATTTTAGAAACAAAATTGAGCTTATTTGGAGCTAGTATGAAAAAGTTATGAAATAAATACAAACACATAAAGATATAAATAAAATGGAATATACAAGGATTTGTAAATCCACTACTTCCAAACTAGTAAAAAGATTACAAATTTGATCCTACAATAATCTAATCGATTTTAGAAAAATTCAGAAACAAAAATCATGTCATTTGGAGTTCGTATGCAAAAGATATGAGGGAAACAAATAAATACAAAAAGGAAAAGAAAAAAAAAGAATTTTTTTTTCTAATGGGCCGGCCCACCCGGACCGACCGAGCTAGGCGAGCCAGGCATGTACCGATCTGTCCCAGGTTGCTTTAATTTCCGTGCGAAATCTGTTTTAACAAACCTATCTCTATTCAAACTCTTATATCTTTTGATCTACAACTCCGAATTGACTTTCGTTTGTTTCTACTTGTTCCCTACTCCAAGACCTATCTCTACACCGTCCCAAACCTCCATATAAACTCGTGGAGCCATAGCTGTAGGAGTTTTTCTTCTCGAAATTCCGAATCTACATATGCCCGAATCTTATTTCGCTTTTTAACCCATCTAGACTTCATCGTTTGCCTTCGGTCAAAAAACGAAAGTTGTAGGGATCGTCGAAATCTTTCAATCTCGACAAACCTCACCTCTTTTCATCCACCACTGCCGGAGAATTTTGTATCGCAATATTTCAGATCTTACGGTGTAAATCCAAGATCTACTCGCGCTCGTTTCTTCAAATCCAAATTCTTTTGGTGAGGAGGTAGGAATAATGATTCCCCACAACTTTCATGTTCTGAGTTTTTCGATTTGACCTACGGATTTGTCTCTCTAACACAGATCTATTTCTTGTCTATTCTGAGCCAAAATCGGGTCAATCTCTTCTTCTAGCCACCGGATCCTATCCAGACGGTCGAGATCCAATCAAACCGGTGCGTGCCATGTCGTCATTCCGGTCATCTTCTTCATCAACGTCACGTCAACGTAAGGTCAACATCTAGTCCCAGTCAGCATTGAAAGTCAACCTGTCCAGTCAGCGGAATATTCCCTGGAATATTCCGTTCGAATTTAAAATTGCACATTATAGATCTAACTTGTAAAATTCATTAGAAATTCATACCACGTCCAAAAATTGCGTATAATATATCAAATTGAAGATAATTTCACGTAGAATCATCTTATCAGAATAGATCCAACTTTTATTGTACGTGGTTACTGCACTAACTTAATTAGTTTTAATGGTCTTTTAGGTTAATAAATTCATAAGAAATTATCTGTAACTCCGAAAAATATGAATAATATATCAAATTGAAGCTACTGTAATGTACTTTAATAATATCTGGTTGGATCTAGCCTTTGCAGAATATTTAACCCGTAGCTATTTAATTAGTTTTAATGGCTTTATAAATCATTAAATTCATAATAAATTAATTGCTTGTCACAAAAATATAAATGATATACCGTTGGAAAGCTGGTTCCATGTAGATCATCAATATGCAATTTTTCCAGCATTTTACTGTAAGGTTTTGCCGTGAAGATTTAAATGGTCTAATGGCCTATTTAGAGTAATAAATTCATAAGAAAATAAATACTATTCAGAAAATTACAAATAATATGTCCCTGAAATCACAACTCCGTGGAGATTACAGATAAAATTTTAGTTTGATTTTTAGACAAAATAAACTATATGAGTCATTTAAAACCATTAAACACTATTTAAATCATACAAAAAGATCTATAACTCCGATTAGGGTGAATCCAAGTGCTAAGGTTTTTTATTGACAATATCTATACAGAGAAATTTCATGACAAATTATTTGGTACTGTTAAAACAGAAATTCATACAGAAATATTTAAACCCATTGAAATAGTGTTTTAATCATAGGAAAATATCTATAACTCCTTTTTAGGTGACTCAAATTGCTACTGTCTCTAAATTGCATTACCTATCCAGTGGCATCTAGTTCGCAATTTAATACGACATAAACATATTTAGTTCAATTAAAGTGGTATACACCATATTAAATCGATACAACTTTAGTAATAAAATCTTTAGTGCAATAAATGACTTTCCACATGCATCATGTAATCTAACTATGTTCAGAACACTAAATGCAACCATTGTGACTCATTAAATCGTCATGCATGCATCTGTTCATCATTGTTTTCTTGTAATGTTGCACTGTTGTATGTTTGCAATGTTTTGAATGGTGTTTGTTGTGTTTGCTTCAAACGTTAGATTGCGAGGAGTGCAACTACTGTGATTGCAACTACTATGATTGCAAGTATTGTGGTTATTGCGAAAGAGGCCATTATAATTGTGAGTATTATCTAATCGGCTACATCTACAACAAAGGCAAGTGGTGCTATCTTGGTCATAAATGTCCTACTGTTTTTCTATGCATCGTAGATGTTTTTGTAGAATTTCATATGTAGGAATTGATGTATATATGCTATGCTATGTCCCATATTATTCCCTAGTATTCCTTGTTTATGAGCCATCGTATTTGTAGATTGCTTAGCTATGCTATTTAGACGAGGAAGGGAATCACATCATGAAAAGTTATATGTTTTGAAAGGCTTATGTTTTGCTAAATGACAAACCAATATGTTTTAATGAACCACCTGGGCGGAATAGCATTGATTGGGTCATCGAGTGTGGATTTATGGTGGGGAATGCCGCCCAGGACACTGAGAAATGATTGGTTTCTTTGTTTGGAAGCTTTCGTGTGCAACCATGTGCCAATAATGAAATGGGCGGTTGGTTGAACTCAGTAGGTTGTGGTAACTCGAACCCGCGTATCTAGAGATGTAGATAGTGTAGGTTGGACCGGTGCGCGTCGGGATTGGGGAGCTACTTCCCGAACGGTTCCTTCTTGGACTTCTCCCTATCATCACCCAATATGAGAGTGGTGGTACGAGCTGGGCTGGCCAAGTCACATGGGTAAAGTGTACTAACCCCTGCAGGGTGTATAAACTAATCGATTAGCCGTGTCCCCGGTTATGGACAATTTGAGCGACCTGATACTGATGCTATGATATTTCTCACTCATCCTTATTTCTTGATTACTTAAAACTTGTTGGGTGAACATAATTGGGTAGGAGCACCTGGGAGTGAACCAGAGTGTTCTATTTATCGTATTGGAAAACTACTTTGTTACAAATGTTAGGATAAAACTGTTGCTTTATGCAAATGAGCCTGAACTCCACTTGGCCAAATAAGCATGTAGTTCATAGACCTGTTGTTAACCACTTTAGCCTACTTGCCATACATTCAATGTATTGACCATTCGTGGCTGCAACGTTTCATGTTGCAGGTTATATCGTATCTGAGTGATCGTTCATAGGTCGCGAGACTCCACTCAACAATTGTTCGCCTGTGGCACATTTGAAGGATGGAGATCTACCTTGTATTCGTTTTCCGCTGTGTACTTTGAATAAATAATGTAAATTCTGGATCATATTCGTTGTATTTATGATGCACAGTTATATTTGGTATCATTTTGTACTGTGTGTGCCAGTGAACCGATCCAGAGATTGGCACTATACACATGAACTCAGCCTTATCAGGCGAGGGTGTTACAAGATGGTATCAGAGCTGTGTGTTGGCTGTAGGATCGTGACCTTATAAATGGATTATCAATAGAAGACCTCTATTAGGAGAACTATCATATTTTATAGTTACTAGAGTTCTTATATTCCTTATCTATCTTTTCTAGAACCTCTCCCTATTCAAACATTTATAGTTGTCCATTCTTATGATACCTATATGAGAGTCGGCTAAGTAAAAGAACAAATAGTATGACATAAATAAACATCTCATCAAGTTTGGTTAGGTCTAGACCATCATGTTTTATCTCTTTAGGAGATCATCGCTATCGTGTTAGCATATTGTTCTTACCAACTTATGTGGTATGACAATATAGGTTGTTTGCTTGGTTGTATTGAGCTATTTTGTGTGATGCTTTGTTTAGGATCAGTTAGTTTTTAACTCTAATGTTTCTGAAATTGTGATGAGGTTTTTAAATTAGTTTAATGGTGTGAATTGATTGAAATTCGTGAGTTTACTGCTGCAGTTTTCTGCATGACCTGTTGTACCACGCGATTTTTCATATTTTACTGGTAACTCAGAAAAATCCAAAAAAATAGCATCTGGATCGTAATTATCTGTAGTACATGCACAAAAATTGGCTAAAATTCCTGATGATTTTACGTAGGTCAGAAAAATCCATGAAGTCTGCTGTACCGCTTTGACAGATTTTGTTTATTGCTTATATGTTGCTATGTTTTACTCTAGTATTGTTCCCAATGCTTTCAAACTATTTTGTGGTTATATACTACTAAATTTAGACCTCTATATTATTGTTATGCAAGTGCTTGCTTGTGTGTTGATTTCTTATGATTGTTTTCTTGTTTGTAACATTGATTGCTTCATGTAGGATTACTTCCTTAGTAGCTTCTTCTCCCTACAATCTATTCTTCTCTATCTTGAACCCTTGGAGATATAATGATGTGTTAAGTGGAAGGTTTGACAACACAATGCATTTAGGAAGGAGAATGCTTTATCTAATGGAAAAAGAGATGTGGAAGTACGAAGTGTTGAAATGATGTCATGTAGTAGATTACCCAACCTGAAAGTTGAAGTATCGATAGCTTAGTTTTAGTAGTAGCTTTGTTGATTGAATACAAGGGAGTATACATAGAGCATTAGCTCGTGCCCATGGAAACATTCTTCAAGGCAAGTGAGGATGCCCGAGTGATAGAAAAACGTGATTCACCTATCCTCATACAGGGTAAAGATTTGGGTGCGGGATGGATTGATCACCATTCCTACTACTCTTATTATTCGCTCTTGTACTGCTGGCTTTGCGAATCTTGAGTGCCTTTCAGCCTTAGCAGAGAGCCGACGTTGAGCCTAAACCTTAGAATGGTAGATTGTTCCACCTCTATAAAAGCATTCATTGCTAAGCGTAGGAATATACGGTAAGGATGAATTCCAACCATTATTAATGGGCACCGTGAAGTAAACATCCCCTAATTGACCACCATGAGAGTTTTGCTAGTTTAAGAAGTGCTTTATCGGAAACTATCAATCATGACGTTTAGAATGTGCTAGAGACATTGTGCCAATAAAAGTCTAAAGGAGAACCAATCTGAGCTAAGTGAACCCTCAAGAAGTGACCTAGTCAATTTTCTTTTAAGGGTGGTAGCATCCTAATGGATCCCAAACCTTTCTTTCTTTCTAGCCTTCCCAAATCTCGGGACGAGATTTCTTTTAAGGGTGGTAGTCTGTCACATCCCAAAATTCTCCTAATTTTGGAATGTGAAATAAATAAATAAGATTGATTGATTGTTTGACTATGTTGAAAATTCTCAAAGAGAAGAAACTTTTTGAATAGAAAATCCTCTCAACCTTGAATTCAAAATCTTATATTATTTTGTTATGACCTAAGTAGCCATATAGGCAAAAGGGCATGGATTGATTTTGGATTGTAGAATTGGTGTGCAAGATTTCAAAATGAAAATCATGAAGCATTCATAAGCATTTCATTACATCCATGCAAGGTTCTCACAAACTGAATCCAAATCCTGGTATCTAAATCCTATAGTTGATTCGCCCAAATGTTCCTAAAGGAAATTAAATTGACTTTATAAAACCCACTATTGCTAATACAGCGATTATTGCTAAATTATAGCCTAAAAGAATCCAATTAATATTACAAAATTTTAGAAACAAAATTGAGCTTATTTGGAGCTAGTATGAAAAAGTTATGAAATAAATACAAACACATAAAGATATAAATAAAATGGAATATACAAGGATTTGTAAATCCACTACTTCCAAACTAGTAAAAAGATTACAAATTTGATCCTACAATAATCTATTCGATTTTAGAAAAATTTAGAAACAAGAATCATGTCATTTGGAGTTCGTATGCAAAAGATATGAGGGAAACAAATAAATACAAAAAAGAAAAAGAAAAAAAAAAGAATTTTTTTTTCTAATGGGCCGGCCCACCCGGACCGACCGAGCTAGGCGAGCCAGGTTGCTTTAATTTCCGTGCGAAATCTGTTTTAACAAACCTATCTCTATTCAAACTCTTATATCTTTTGATCTACAACTCCGAATTGACTTCCGTTTATTTCTACTTGTTCCCTACTCCAAGGCCTATCTCTACACCGTCTCAAACCTCCATATAAACTCGTGGAGCCATAGCTGTAGGAGTTTTTCTTCTCGAAATTCCGAATCTACATATGTCCGAATCTTATTTCGCTTTTTAACCCATCTAGACTTCGTCGTTTGCCTTTGGTCAAAAAACAAAAGTTGTAGGGATCATCGAAATCTTTCAATCCCAACAAACCTCACCTCTTTTCATCCACCACAGCCGGAGAATTTTGTATCGCAATATTTCAGATCTTACGGTGTAAATCCAAGATCTACTCGCGCTTGTTTCTTCAAATCCAAATTCCTTTGGTGAGGAGGTAGGAATAATGATTCCCCACAATTTTCATGTTCTGAGTTTTTCGATTTGACCTACGGATTTGTCTCTCTAACACAGATCTATTTCTTGTCTATTCTGAGCCAAAATCGGGTCAATCTCTTCTTCTAGCCACCGGATCCTATCCAGACGGTCGAGATCCAATCAAACCGGTGCGTGCCATGTCGTCATTCCGGTCATCTTCTTCATCAACGCCACGTCAACGTAAGGTCAACATCTAGTCCCAGTCAGCATTGAAAGTCAACCTGTCCAGTCAGCGGAATATTCCCTAGAATATTCCGTTCGAATTTAAAATTGCACATTATAGATCTAACTTGTAAAATTCATTAGAAATTCATACCACGTCCAAAAATTGCGTATAATATATCAAATTGAAGATAATTTCACGTAGAATCATCTTATCAGAATAGATCCAACTTTTACTATACGTGGTTACTGCAATAATTTAATTAGTTTTAATAGTCTTTTAGGTTAATAAACTCATAAGAAATTATCTGTAACTCAGAAAAATATGAATAATATATCAAATTGAAGCTACTGTAATGTACTTTAATAATATCTGGTTGGATCTAGCCTTTGCAGAATATTTAACCCGTAGCAATTTAATTAGTTTTAATGGCTTTATAAATCATTAAATTCATAGTAAATTAATTGCTTGTCACAAAAATATAAATGATATACCGTTGGAAAGCTGGTTCCATGTAGATCATCAATATGCAATTTTTCCAGCATTTTACTGTAAGGTTTTGCCGTGAAGATTTAAATGGTCTAATGGCCTATTTAGAGTAATAAATGCATAAGAAAATAAATACTATTCAGAAAATTACAAATAATATGTCCCTGAAATCACAACTCCGTGGAGATTACAGATATAATTTTAGTTTGATTTTTAGTCAAAATAAACTATATGAGTCATTTAAAACCATTAAACACTATTTAAATCATACAAAAAGATCTATAACTCCGATTAGGGTGAATCCAAGTGCTAAGGTTTTTTATTGACAATATCTATACAGAGAAATTTCATGACAAATTATTTGGTACTGTTAAAACAGAAATTCATACAGAAATATTTAAACCCATTGAAATAGTGTTTTAATCATAGGAAAATATCTATAACTCCTTTTTAGGTGACTCAAATTGCTACTGTCTCTAAATTGCATTACCTATCCAGTGGCATCTAGTTCGCAATTTAATACGACATAAACATATTTAGTTCAATTAAAGTGGTATACACCATATTAAATCGATACAACTTTAGTAATAAAATCTTTAGTGCAATAAATGACTTTCCACATGCATCATGTAATCTAACTATGTTCAGAACACTAAATGCAACCATTGTGACTCATTAAATCGTCATGCATGCATCTGTTCATCATTGTTTTCTTGTAATGTTGCACTGTTGTATGTTTGCAATGTTTTGAATGGTGTTTGTTGTGTTTGCTTCAAACGTTAGATTGCGAGGAGTGCAACTACTGTGATTGCAACTACTATGATTGCAAGTATTGTGGTTATTGCGAAAGAGGCCATTATAATTGTGAGGATTATCTAATCGGCTACATCTACAACAAAGGCAAGTGGTGCTATCTTGGTCATAAATGTCCTACTGTTTTCCTATGCATCGTAGATGTTTTTGTAGAATTTCATATGTAGGAATTGATGTGTATATGCTATGCTATGTCCCATATTATTCCCTAGTATTCCTTGTTTATGAGCCATCGTATTTGTAGATTGCTTAGCTATGCTATTTAGACGAGGAAGGGAATCACATCATGAAAAGTTATATGTTTTGAAAGGCTTATGTTTTTCTAAATGACAAACCAATATGTTTTAATGAACCACCTGGGCGGAATGGCATTGATTGGGTCATCGAGTGTGGATTTATGGTGGGGAATGCCGCCCAGGACACTGAGAAATGATTGGTTTCTTTGTTTGGAAGCTTTCGTGTGCAACCATGTGCCAATAATGAAATGGGCGATTGGTTGAACTCAGTAGGTTGTGGTAACTCGAACCCGCGTATCCAGAGATGTAGATAGTGTAGGTTGGACCGGTGCGCGTCGGGATTGGGGAGCTACTTCCCGAACGGTTCCTTCTTGGACTTCTCCCTATCATCACCCAATATGAGAGTGGTGGTACGAGCTGGGCTGGCCAAGTCACATGGGTAAAGTGTACTAACCCCTGCAGGGTGTATAAACTAATCGATTAGCCATGTCCCCGGTTATGGACAATTTGAGCGACCTGATACTGATGCTATGATATTTCTCACTCATCCTTATTTCTTGATTACTTAAAACTTGTTGGGTGAACATAATTGGGTAGGAGCACCTGGGATTGAACTAGAGTGTCCTATTTATCGTATTGGAAAACTACTTTGTTACAAATGTTAGGATAAAACTGTTGCTTTATGCAAATGAGCCTAAACTCCACTTGGCAAAATAAGCATGTAGTTCATAGACCTGTTGTTAACCACTTTAGCCTACTTGCCATACATTCAATGTATTGACCATTCGTGCCTGCAACATTTCATGTTGCAGGTTATATCGTATCTGAGTGATCGTTCATAGGTCGCGAGACTCCACTCAACAATTGTTCGCCTGTGGCACATTTGAAGGATGGAGATCTACCTTGTATTCGTTTTCCGCTGTGTACTTTGAATAAATAATGTAAATTCTGGATCATATTCGTTGTATTTATGATGCACAGTTATATTTGGTATCATTTTGTACTGTGTGTGCCAGTGAACCGATCCAGGGATTGGCACTATACACATGAACTCAGCCTTATCAGGCGAGGGTGTTACCATTGTTAATCACCCGTTGTAAATTGAATCTTAACTATGAAGGGAGAAACAGGCACCCGCAAAGCCACTTATGCAATACAAGTTGCATGTCAAGCGTGGAGCAAGTCTCATGAACGATGTCATGTAAGGTTAGCCCGGGCCGCTTCATCCCAACATCCCACAAGATGCAAAGTACACAAGAAGCAATCGACAATAAAAGCATCAACGCCCACAATGACCATTGTGTTCTACTCGTGCAACAGATCTACATATAGACACGGCTCTGATACCACTGTAGGGTTTCGTAGCATGGAAAACAAAAAATTTCTACCGCATACAAACAAACCAAGATCTATCTACTAGATTGTAGCAACGAGTCGATGGAATAACTCACCCTCGAAGATTCCAAAGTGTTTAACGAGAGCGGATTCTCGTGGGTGATGTAGTTGTACTCTTCCCGATCTCAAGATCGCGTAGACGATCCTTCCGGCGCTGCGTTCCGGCAGCGCTCACGCAGTCGGTCACACGTTCGGTACTCGACGCAGACCTTCCTCTCCCTTGTTACAGCAGGCAGCGGAGGTTGTAGCACTCTCCTCGTGATTCCGGCAGCACAACGTCGTGGTACCGGAAGTAGAGGGGAGATCTCGCAGGGCTTCGCCTTAAGCCGGAGCGAGTATAGTGGACTATGAGAGAGCTCCTCGGCGATCTAGGGTTTAGACACACCAAGGAGGAGGTGCTAGGGCCGGCGGCTAGGGTTTGGGGCTTGCCCAAGTCGGCGGCTAGGGGAGCCCTAGGCGGCGGCAACAGGAGGTGGCAGCGCCGGGCTAGGGTTTTGGATGGAGATCTTGGGTACTAGGAGGGGCAGCCCTGCCCCTCCTTATATAGGTGGAGGGGGGCGCTAGGGGAGGGGAGTCCCTCCCCAACTCGGTTTCCCAAGGGGGCCGGCGGTGGAGGGGAGGAACTCCTCCCCAACTCGGTTTCCACCTTCCCCTCCACTTCCCAAAATAGCCGTTTGACTTTTCAAATTGGCGTTTGACTTTTCAAACTAGGATTTGATTAAACCCTTTATTTTGTTCAGCGATGACACCTAGTACATGATGCAATCATTCCAACTTGGTATGACACATTCATGTACCCTTCCCCTTCGGAGTGCCAGACATTCCGGAACCTTCTAGAACATTCCCGATGAAATCACCGGAACCATTCTCCAACCCCGAAACAGGACTTTCCTTATATGAATCTTATTCTCCGGACCATTCCGGATCTCCTTGTGATATCCCGGATCCCATCCGAGACTCCGAACAACATTCAGTCTCTTACTCATCATTCCATAACTACTCAAACAACGTCGAATCCTTAAGTGTGTCTCCCTACAGTTCGTGAATTATGCGGACATGATCGAGACACTTCTCCGAACAATAACCAATAGAGGAATCTGGAATTCATATGGATCCCACATATTTCTATGATTACTTTGCGATCGAATGAACCACTTACATATGATACCAATTTCCCTTTGTCTCACGATAGTTTACTTATCCGAGGTTATGATCGTCGGTATATCTGCATACCTAGTTCAACCTCGTTACTGATAAGTACTCTTTTCTCGTTCCCGTGATATGTGATCCCTTGTGAGCCAGTCACATGCTTGCAAGCTAATTGTATGACATTTCACCGAGAGGGCCCAGAGTATATCTATCCGTCATATGGATGGACAAATCCCACTCTTGATCCATGTGTCTCAACCAATACTTTCCGAACACTCAATGCCACCTTTATAGCCACCCAGTTACGGTGTGGTGTTTGATGTCATCAAAGTATCCATCCGGTAAAGGTGATATGCATGATCTCATGGTCGAAGGAATTAGGTTACTATGTATCAGAAAGCATATAGCAATTGAACTATTAAAATGACTTGATCTTTATGCTACGCTTATCTATAGGAGTATGTCCACCATATCATTCTCCTAACGATATGATCTTGTTGTTAATAACATATAAATGTTCATGATAGGGAAACCACAATCATTTATTAACCAACAAGCTAGTGATGTATAGAGGCTTTACTAGGGACTTCAATTTAAGTTTACAAATCACACAAGTATTAATGTTTCCTTGTTAATACTATTATAGCATGAATGTAAACATTTATCATAAACACAAAGATATAATAATAACTACATTTATTATTGCCTCTAGGGCATATCTCCAACAGGAAATACATGGAGCAACAAGAAGTGATGAACTTAAAGTTCAATCAAAGTAGGTAATTTTGCTAAGAAGTTAATAAAGTAGTTGTGCCAAGTTCATGGAAGCATCATGAATAAGTGCAAAGAAGAAGTTTTGGAATCAAAAATGGTATTCAAGCTCTGACAATTCAGAGAATGCTAGAAGTATGTCGGAAACCGTAGGGTAATAATTACACCCTAGGATAATTCGCAGCTGATATTTTATCCATAATGGTAATTAAACCACAGTTGGTATCATGTTCGCAGCCGGTGTTGGTTGAGATAGTTAACCAGATCATCTTAATGGTTGCATAAAGAGCATAAAATTTGGCCTAAGCTAAGTAAGACCAAAATGAGTATAAAACTGTCACATCCCAAGATTTTCCAAATCTTGTTATGTGAAAAATAAATAAACAAAATAAATAAATGTTGAAATTCAGGGTGAAAAGAAACTTTTGTTTCTAAATGGAAACTTAAAATCCCATCTTGAACAAACTTTGGTTAACATTTGAATCCAACTAATTTCAAATCAAGTGGAATGCATTCTTCATAAATGCATCTAGAAATTTAAACACTTGAGAAATAAACCAAAAACCCTAATGGAAGAAAATCATTTCCAAGTTATCTCTAAGCCTATGGATTTGATCCATATAAAAAGTTGTCAAAAACATTCACAAATGATCAAGAATGACAAATAGAAATATTATAAAACCATAGAAATTGGTTTCACTAAATATGGAGCCATAGATAAAATCCTATGAATTTTATAAGATAAGGAAATTGAAATTCCAAGACTAATAAAGCACCTATCTAAGAATCCATTCAAAATGATGAGCAATTAATCCTAAAGGGATTTAAAAGGATAAACAAATATTAAATGAGATTTTACAAATTGGAATCACCCAGTTTGGACCTCTAAATAAAAAGATATGGATTTTATAAGATGAAGAAAGGAATATTAAATGAGTAGTATTTAAAGGCCAAATCCAATCTTGACCTAGTCCATAATCAAATGGAATGAATACAATACAAATCCAAATAAAATAAAAGGATAAAGATTTTCCCAAAATAAAATAAAATGGCATAAACCAAATTCTATTTGAATAAAGGCAAATCCAATTTTAAATGATTAATAAAAAACATATTAAAAATTATTCCAAATAATTCAAGGTGAATTATTTGACACCCTATTAAATAAATAAACCTACTGAAAAAGGTTTTGTGAGAATTGAAATTAAATAAGGGTTTAAAATATATTTGATATTAATTAAATTTAAATGTAAAGGCCTTTTTGAATAATTAAAAGACCCCAAAAAGAATAAAACTTTATTCCAAAATTGACTTCAGATTATATTACTAATCAGTATTTAAACCTACACAAATTTTGGTTGAGGTTTGAATTCAAATGGATGTTTGAAATAATTAAACAAAAGCAAAACAGAATAAAAGAAATGGAAAAAGGAAAAAACAATTAGAACAAAAAAAATATTGAAAGAAGCAGCCCAGCCCAGCTAGCCCACTAAGCCCAGCAGCCCACTCCCTCTCTTCTTCCGCAGAAAATGTTTCGAACCAGAGAACTCACCCGCTCGGTCACCAACGCGTGGACCCCATCTCTTCTCTTCCTCTCTCACTGTCAAATGGACCCCACTCGACCATGTCATCGTCTTCATCCCCGAGATGAACTCGCCTGGCAGTTTCTGCCGTTGATTTGCTCGAATGAATACGCGTAAATGGCCCAGTAAATTCCCCCTGCGACCACGCCTTCTTAATCGCCTCTCCCTCCTCTTTGTTTCCCCCTCAGTCCCTCACCCTGGCGCGCCCCCAGGCTGCTTAATTTCGCTCTACATAGCCACTGTCTCCGGCGAGCACCACCTCCAATTCAGGCCATTTGCCATCGCGCACCGCTCTCTAGACCACGCAGGCATGCCCCCCAACGCTCCCTGAACCTCCCAGTGACCTTAGCTCGCTCGCGCGTGCCCCACATCGTCAGCAGCAACCACGACTGAATACGCCACCGTCTGTCTCCAACTCCGTCGACCTCTCCCTGTAAGTTCCGTCCTCCCCTCCCTCTCCTGATGACGCACGCATGGTCGCCAAACTCTTCCGCATCTAAAGACACTCTTTGCGTGTCTTCTCGTGACCTGCAGCTCTCGCCAGCAACGACGAACGGAGAAGCCATCGTCAGACACAACTCCGACGAGCAATTATCAGCAACCCCGTGCGCCCCTTGCCTCCTCGCGAGCACCTTGAGCATCACCACGACCACGCGAACCTGGTGAGACACTCCCCTTCCTCCCTCGCTTCCTGCATCGCCAGCAACGCCGTATCCAGAGCCCGCGCCGCCACACGCCGCTGCCAGCGCCGCTGCTTAATGGTCAAAGCGATTAGGACCGTAGGATTGTGATCGAAGGGGTGCGATAGAAACTTAACTAAAGGGGTAAGGACATATTTGTGCCACACGATTCACATTAGATCCAACGATCCTCAGTGCGTGATCCGAACGAATTGGTATCAGCCAGTAAAATCACGCCACGTGGCCCTGGCTGTTTTAATAAAAACAGATTTGATCTATTTGTTGTTCAATTTTGTAAAAATCATAACTTTCAAACCACACGTCCAAATTTTACAAATTTTATATCAATGGAATCAGCAAGACAAGTACTTTCTGACCATGCACTTTGTTTAGTAAATTGCTTCTGTTAAATTGATTGTTTTTGCAGAAACTTGTGTAGGCATATTTAGAATATAAAATTTGTTCTAAAATGATTTTTGAGATCAAATCTTTGGCAAATGGTTTGTTTTGAACCTACTGACCATAGGAATCAATTTGTGGTTTCAAAAATATATTTGGTGAAGCAAAAGAATAAATCTTTGATTTAAACCATTTCTAGTCAAATAAAAATATTGTTTATTTGTTAAAAATGCTTTTTGAAGAAAACCTTTGGGAAATATTTTGGAATAAATTCTCTGACCCTAAACACAAGGTTTTATGGTTTGAAAACATATTTTGTGAACCCTATAGATTGTTACCTTATTAAAAGCATTTCTTCACCACATAAAATAATACTTTGGTTTAAAAATGGTTTGTAGGTAGAATCTTTTGCAAATAGTTTTGCCACTTTATAAAATGACCAATAAATGTTTTAGAATGTTTATAACCTATTATAAACCACTTTTGAAAATAAAACAAAGTTTGGCATGCTTGCATGCATTGTTTTGTTTCTATTATTTTATGTGATGTTGCTTGAATGGTAGATTGAAATATTGCTTGCTTGATTGAATTGTAGTGATTTGAAGAGTGTGTATATTGCAAGATCAAGTAGTGAACTTATATTCTCTACCAAAAAGGCAAGTGATGCTTCATACTTTTGTCCCATTATTTTCACTATGCATTAGTGATATTTCTAAGTAGGACTTGCATATAATTTTGCTAAGTGTAAACTATGCCATGGGAAATCCTAGTAGATGAAACCTTAGTAGAAATTTCCTAAGTTAAGATTCCTACTACTATCATGCTTAGCTTAGCTAATAGAAAACAAGGGTGGAATATATATTCATACTATGGAATATTTCCAAGTCAAGGACTTGTGTTTTGTTTAATAAAACAACTAAGTGAATGAATCACCTGGGTGGAATGGAAGGAATGGTTTGTGTTGAGTGGTTCACAAGGCCCATTTATATGGTTTACCTTGTGTATCTCACTTGTGGATGGCCACCCAGGAACAAAGAGATTTGTGATGTCAAATGTTGAGAAGCTTCAAGTGCGACCACTTGGCATTATGGGCTCTGCCTGGATCATATAGGTTGCAATAACTTAGCCAAATGGACAGTTGGTGGTAGGGGAATGATAGGTTGGAGCGCGTCCATTCTAGTCTAAGGGAAGGCTTCTGAAAGATCTTGTCTTGGTGAAACCAAGTCTTGTGGGGAAAGTGCACCACCTCTGCAGAGTGTAAAATCTAAGTACTTAGCCATGTCCCTGGAAAAGGACAATTTGAGCATCAAGACATGGAAGCTATCAAGAATCTCCTCATCCCAATTTCTAAGTTAAAAACTTGTGGTTGAACAAGGGTTGAAGGATCACCAATTTCTATTGGGATATACCTTGGGTGATTTTGACAAACAAAAACTTAGTGTTTTAAAATGATAAGGAAAATCTATTTTGAGCAAAGCAAGCCTATGCTCCACTTAGCCAAATGCATATAGATGATAGACTCCACTATACTACCATAGTATCACTTGCCAATACAATTCAAATGTATTGACCCTTGTGGCTGTAACTTGTTATGTTGCAGGTTTGTTTGATATTAGTGAAGTATGTTGAAATAGGATTACAAGTCTACAACCAACATGTTTGCCTGTGGCACTTTGAAGATGAAGGACCCCATGCTATTGTTATATTCTGCTGCATTGTAATGAGATAGCCAAATGAGCTATGTAAGATGTAATAAATTATTTTATTCCTGGTTATAAAGTTGTATTATGACCTTTGTTTCTTGATATTACATCTTAACTGTGGATGCTAGCTATTGATCCAGGGACTAGCATTGTAAACACAGGGATATCTACCTTATTAAAGGTTGGGAACCTTACAAAAAGTTAAGCGATCGTCTTTCGAGACTCTTCATGAAAATTGACTTATCAAAGCAAAAATGTCCAATAGTAAGTATGATATATAGTGCTGAAAGATTTGCTTCGGAGATCCACAACTGTGTGGATACACCGTACAATATTTCATCAAACTCTAACCAGGTAGAGTATAAGATGGATAGAGATCAATATTCTACTTATAAAGCCAATAAATACTAAATAGGCGGTTTGAAGACTATTAGTAAACCCTATGGGGGAGAGTAAACATTATAAATGAAAGTTGAAGAAGTACTATAGGTGATAATGAAAGATTATCTAAAGCTTAATAAGCTAAAAACTTGAAGGTGATAAAATATTAAGCCTAACAGACTGATTCTTGAAGAAACAACTCTTAAGTAATCCTTAAGAGGGAATAAAACACATCTAATTGGTCATGAACAGAGAAATAAGAAATTTCAATGGGGTTTGGACTAAATATGTTCAAAAATCAATATTCGGAAGGACTACCAATACAACTCATACAATGATAAATCAAAGATTAGTCTTTTGACTATAACTAGTGTCTGATAGAATTGAAAATTCCTATTTTAGTGAGACTTCCTATACCTTACAGAGCATAATAAAGAAGATTAATGATTAAGATAAAGAGTTGGATTAGGATACCTAATTAGGATAAGGAACTAAAGAAGAAACCCCAAATTAAGGAGTTAATAATAAGGAAAAATCTCCAAGGGAGTAAAGCAAAAGGAATTTGGAAGATTGAGACAACAAATTGGAAGATTCCAAGTATGATGAGAATTCAAGAAAAATATTTGGATATGGAATACTACCATTATTTCCATTTAAGGTTACCATGGAGTTGACAAATGTTGTAAGCAACACAAGTCAATTCCTTACTCCGAAACGTGAGAGTATGCGAACTTCGAGGACGAAGTTTATTTTAAGGGGGAGAGTCTGTAACATCCCAGCATTAGAGCTTAGAAATAAGCTGAACACAGATGTGTGCATTGCATTCATGCATAGAAAATCTGAATAATTTTCGCGCTTTTAAATAAACACTTGGCAAAGTGATTGAAGCTTCTCCTAACCTGACGGAATTGAAGTAGATCATCAAGTTGACTGCGATAAGTTTCAATAGGACCTTTGCTAAAACCTTATTTTGGGTAAACATGATTTGATCTAAGGGTAGATCAAATGGAATAAAACTAAACCCTAATACCTTACTTAATGATTTATATTTGATCATTAGGTGATCATATCATAGTATTCATTATAATCACTCATGAATACCAACTTATAAATATAACACAAATAATAAGAATGTAACAACTATATCTTAATCTCATCTACTTATACATGTGTATCATGGTAATACCTAACCTTAACCCTTTAGTGAGATTGAGTAGGAAGGAAACCAAGTCAAGATCATTCACCATATATCTTTCTTTCCATATCAATCCTTATGGAATCCTATCTCAATATCTCTTGTTCATCAATATTGATTAATCAACTATTGATTAACCAATTCTTAACCTATTAATTCTTGATCTATCAACTCTTGTCCTTATTATAGCATTCACTTAAGGCTTATAAAGAAAGAAGTAATAAGATATAAGTAGTGATGCTAGTTCTAGATGTCATCTATAGGATGGGAGTGATTTGAGGAAATCAAATCAATATGGTAACAAAGAAGATTACAAGAATGAAGTCTAAAGATAGTTACCAGGAGTAGTCCTATTGGATCAAGAGGGTATAGTCAATGAATTATATCTCTTAATCCAATAGAGCTAAACAAAAGATAATTAGAATACAACTGTAGTGTTGTATTGAAGAAGCCTTGTTCAGTCAACTGGAAACCTGAACCATAAAGGATCAAAGGATCATAATGATCATGCCTTACTCACCAATATTGAATGCTTATACCAAATATAAGTGACATTGGTGGATAAAACATGATTGAACCATAGTATAGATTTTTTATCCTAGATTAGTCATTACAAGTCACATTAATATAATGTGAGGTTGTAATGTTAGATACTGGAGTTAAAAAGAGACAAGATAGTATGAATAATATGTTGTTAAAATAACATAGGATTATAGAAGTAGTAGTTTTATCTTGGGAAATACTAAACACTTAAGGAGAGTAGAATTTGATATAAACATCTTCTGGGATAGTATTAGTGGTGGCTGATTAAGGAAGAATATAAGAAGATTATGAAAGCTTTAGTGTTAAGCTCGTTGGAATTACAAATGGATTTAGAAGAATAAAAGGTGGATAAGAATATTCTTGTGAAGCAAAGCTCATCATGTTAACACATGATGATGGATATAAAGAAGTAATATATCTAGGAATTCCTTAATTAGAAGTTTAGAATTATGAAGTATGGAATACAGGAATCCTTGTTCAACCCTAAACCCTAAATCTAAGACCAAACCTAGTATCCACTTACTACGGTTGATCTATCATCTTGTTTCCACAATGCTTTATAGAAATATTTTCCCATAACAAATCAATTAAGCACATCTTTATCATTTCTAATTATCATCATCATAGGTGCTTAGGAACCATCTTTATCAATTCTTTCTCATAAGTTAGCTTAGAAAACAATTCCACTCTTTTACTTTAAATGGTGATATCATTTATGATTATAAACATAAAGGTAACATGTCTTAACCATTCACCTTTATTCACAATTTTAAAAGGATATAAATATATTAAAACTCCCATAATTCATGGTAAACATTTTACAAACTTCATCACTCCAAATAAAAGTGAAAACAATATTATAGAAAGATTTTAAGGTTTTAAACAAAATTCTAAAAACCTAGTCCTTAATTATTTTACTTAATATATAATTTTGAATAAAATTATGGGTATTGAAAAATACTAAGATAAGTAGAGCAATCAATTAGTATAATTACCTCTGGAATATTTTAAATGCTGTATAGAAATTATGGTATTTAAACATGTGGAAATACAAATCTAAAACCAAACAAAAAATGAAAAAGGAATAAAAGCAGGAAAAAACAGAGGGAACACCCAATCTGGCCCATGGCCCATTCCCTCTTCTCTCTATTCAACGCCCGCTGGTCACAGCCAATCTTCTTCGCTCACTCCGCAGCAGCCCACGGAGGCCCAACAGTAGCCCAGTACCCCTTTAGTTCTTTTCCTTCTTTCTTCCTCCTCTCGCCAGAAAGATTCGTCGGCGAAGCAGCTGCCTGGCTCGAGCTCCGCCGTTCGCTAGGGTCGCCACGATTCGTGCTGAAGCTGATGTCATCCGAAGAGGATAAGAAGAACACGACGCCGTCTCGCTCGTCCTTATCTCCATTCCCTTCATCTTCCTCTTTGTCTTCCTCCAAACCCTAGCTCGCCGGAGACTCTTGTCGCCGTAGCTCCGTAGATCCTCTTGCTGGCCTAAAACCACCACAAGAACCGCCATGTCGACCTCGTTATTCTTGCTGAAGCACGCAATCCGGGGAGGTCCCAGACGCTCGGATTGAGACCTCATTCCCGAAGCCCGGTCGCCGTCTTTCCCATTGATTCCGGCAACCACTCGCGTCGCCGATCACACTACCGCACTCCTGGTGAGTTCTCGAGTCCCCTCATGTATTCAAATGATCCAATTGCTTCCTATATCAAGACACCGACGAACGCCGCCGTGCATAGCCGCCAGTCGCCACCGTGCACTGCACTCCGGTGACCATTTGAGGGCTGCGCCGCCACTATTAGGTTCGCTGTTGCTGCCTCCTTCCAGCAAACCCAGTTTCAACTGCGCGCATACACTCAATCTCTCGATCGAGCTTCGATCTGAGGGGATTATCCTCGATGACGTCATCGTGACGTCAGGGTGATGTCACTCTGACCGGGTTAACGTCTTGACTGGTCTTTGCCCATGTGGCATGTGACGTGGCCTAGGGACCAGGGGTCAGTGTCTGGGGCTAGGTAGGTTTGCGGTATAAAAAGTCTGTGCTGTTTAGAAAATAAATAAAACAATATTAATTCCAATAAAATAAAATGATTAAATCTTGTTTAATTAATAGCTTTTGTTTTATAAATCAAAAAATACATATAATATATGAAAATGTTTATAAAAATAAAATCTACAACTTAAAACTATTATCAAATATTATTATGATGACTAATTAAATAAATGTTATTTAATAAAGGTTTTATAAGTAATAAAACTTTAATAATTTATATTTTAATAATGATAGATGTTAAAAATATAAATAAAATACTAAAAATCTTAGAAAAATAAGAATTATACTTTAAATTTATAATTATACATTAATATTTCACTTAATTAAATATTTATTATTTATTAAGTATTTTTAAAAGTAATAAACCTTATTAAAATCATATCTTATTATTTATAAATCACAAAAATAAATGTAATATACCAAACTGATCACAAAAATAGTACCTACATGTTAAAAATGTGATATTCCACTTTTGAGTTAAATAAAAAGTTAAACACTTTCATAACTTGAATTTAAACCTATTTCTTTAGTTAATAATTCATAAAATAACAAATAAAATTTGTTAATATTTCTTGAATTAACCAATTAAATGTAATAAATAGTATTAATCTTAAATACTAACATTATGAGGTTAAAATGATTTAACACCATTTAAATGCAATTTTATTGAATGATCCTTCAACCATAAGTATAAATACTTTTATAAAAGAATCCTTATCTAATATAAAATCTCCAAGAATAATTGTAAGAAGATAAAACCATCCTTTATATTAACCACAAGTTTATAAACAAATCAAAACACTATAAGTGAGTTCATAAGTAATAAATAATATTGTTTACATATTCACAAACATTAACCACACCCTTATAGGGAGATAAATTCCTTTATACCATTATAATGTATAAGAAACCACTACTCCAATAGAAGTAGTGTCATTCTTAAGTAACTCTAAGGAAACAATATAATGTGAACAAGATACAAGTATCATAAGTAATACACCCTAAGTATACCTACATTCTTAAAAGTTACTTATAGTTACCAAACTTTAAGTATAATGCTAAAGACTTTATTATATGATTTATAGTTAACTTTGTTCTGTTATAATTAAGTTATAAAGCATCTTAATACCAAACCAACCCAGTTAAAAACCAAGATAGATAAGTCTCAAATACTACTAATTTCATTATTCCAGTAAAGGCAATTCTTTCTGACTTAAAGACTATAACTAGAAAGAACACCTCATAAGGTTAACTTAAAAGCTTAAATGCTCCTGCTTAGTTGAGTAAGATTTTCTTCAAAAGTTATTCATTTTCCCACTTCAATCAACATATGACAATTAATAGTAAACACCTTACCTGATACTTTACTTGTATCATAAGATTGTTAAGACTTAAATTCTTTATAAGTGACATTACTTGTAAAGTAAAACTTGAAGATAAACAATTCAGATGTAAGCAACCTTGAGTAGCATTCCATACTATGTATTTTATTGTTGAATAAATACATGTTGTATTACACACACTCACAAGCCTTAAAAAGAAGCACATGTATGAAACTTAATCTAAAAGGGGAACACATCCCAAGGAAAACCTTTCCAGTATCCAAACCCTAGAACAACATTATTCACGGTATTCGCGTTTATAAACTTGCATTACATTACTTATGCATAAAAGCATCTTGCTTCTTTAAACATTAGTCCTTACCAGACCAATGATGCAGATTTCCGCTATTGGATCTTATATTATCTTGAAGACCGTGAGTGCATAATCTTGCAATCACAAAAGGCAAGTTCACACTTGCTCATGTCCTTTGATTCTTTTCTGTAAAGTATTTTGCAAATCCAGTATTGTCATCACCTGCATTTGAAAAAGGACAGAAAACACTATTTTCATAATAATATGATTATAGGTTATTTACCATGAGGTAATAACCTACTATAAGATTTCCGGTGGTAAAGGAACATATTATCTAGGACTTAACAACCAATGTCGCCAGTGATTCTTGTGCCGTATATTACGCGTTGACCATGAGATTGGAATGGGACGAAGAAGTCAGCTGTATCTTTTCCCTCTCGCATGGAGCTGGATATGCGGGTCGTGGCTGTTATCACTCGTAGCGTGCATATTATTTATGGTAATTCGTAGAGGATATGCAGCATATGGGTGGGAGCCCTCAATGTCCCACGATAGTTCCGGCATCTGAACGGTCTGTACTGTCATTGTCGTAATTCAATAGGTGGGCTGGCGTACACCAAGGAGACATGTGGGGTCGCGGAGAAGGCAGTGATTGGCTTAGGTCTTAGTCTGGGCCTCACACCAAGGAAGTGTGAACGGGTTCACGGCCCGGATGTGCAACAAAGCTAAGATCTCTCATGGGTAAAGTGACGCACCTCTGCAGAGTGTAAGAACTATAACTTGTTACTCCCTGTTCCGGGAAGGAGATGTGAACGCGGCGGGAAAGGAACCCCATGAAGGTTCTGGTAAACCCGTGAAGGCTGACGGACATAGCTTTTCAGAATAAAAGAAACCTTTGAAGAAATGTTTATTAAAACTTGCATTGCCTACGACCTATGGTCTGTGGCTGTAGTTATAGTGCATCAAACACTCCTTTTCTAGTGGACTTGCTGAGTACGCTCGTACTCAAAGTATCTTCTTAACCCTTGCTAGGTTCTAAATCCGGTATAGATGACGTCTACATCAAGTTATGCTCCAGGAATTATCATCAAAAGATGAAGCTCTTCAAGGAAGTCAAGAAAGTCAACATATACATCAACTCAAGGGAAGACAAAATTGCTCATTAGATAAGAATATAATTTCTAACCATAGAACCTACTTCTGTAGAGTATTACAATAGCAGCGATGCAAGCCAGTAGTTCAGCTACTAGTTTTATAAGTATGGTAGCTATGAGTTATTTATTCTTGATTCTTCTTCATAAGAAGTTTCTTTCTCTCTCTTTAACCTAGAGTGTTCTCTAGATCTTGTGTAAAGAGTTGAGTTGTAACCTATAGTCATGTCTTGGACCTGCTATGTTTCTGTTGTACTACTCTGAGGGATGTAATACTAGTGAACGATGTTTCATTGGTGTTATGTCAACGACTATAGTGTACTACATCATGCAGTGGTATGCTGGGTCACCGCATGGTGTGACAAGCTTACTTATAACAGACGGTGAATCGAGAGCAACAGAGGTGTTTAGGACTGTACCTCTTCTTGTAGTGGATGGTAAAATAGGGAACTTTCCATCACGAGACTTACCCATGATGAAAGGAGTAGTAGTGAACAATAGTATATCCAAGTGAACTTACAAATAAAGCTATGGTCCCTGCCAACGGCGCCAGAAAATAGTCTTGATGACCCACAAGTGTAGAGGATCGCAACAGTCTTCGCGGGTAGTATTACCCAATTTATTGATTCGACATAAGGGGAGCCAAAGAATAATTGCAAGCCTTAACAACTGAGTTGTCAATTCAGTTGCACCTAGAAATACTTCTTGCTCACAGAAGTTTATCAGTAGCAACAGTTTGGTAGTAGCAACAACAAAGCAACAGCAATAGTAAAGTAGGAGCAATAGTAACAGTAATGGTAACAGTAGGATTCGAGTGCGGTAGGCATAGGGATGGATGGACGTGCGTTGCATGGATGAGTCTAAACATGTAACTTCAAGATCTAGGGCATTGCAGATAAATAATAATAAGCATCCAAGTACTAAACAATCCTAGGCATGTGCTCCATATATAGTCATACGTGGTCGCAATGAGAACTTGCACAACATCTTCTGTCTAGCCAGCCTGTGGCAGCAGGGCCTCTAGGGAACTACTGGCAATTAAGGTTCTCCTTTTAATAGAGCACCGGAGCAAAGCATTAACACTCCATGAACACATGTGATCCTCACACCACAACCATCTCCTTCGGTTGTCCCAATTACTGTTACTTCGGGGCCTTTGGATCCGGACAATGATATGTGTACACAACTTGCAGATAAGATCACAAACAATACTATCATAATGATTCAATAATAAGTTCAGATCTGAGATCATGGCACTCGGGCCCTAGTGACAAGCATTAAGCACAACAAGTTGCAACAAAGTCAAATAGCACTAATAGAGATACTAGGCACTATGCCCTAACAATCTTATTCGATTACATGATAGAACTCATCCAATCCCTACCATCCTCATAGCCTACAGCGGGGATTACTCAGTCATGGATGAGGGAAACATCGATGGTTGATGGAGAGGCGTTGGTGATGACGATGGCAATGATCCTCTCCAAATTCCCCGTCCCGACAGGGTGCCAGAACGGAGTTTCTGGATCCGAATCTTGGTTTCTTATGGTGGCGGAGCGGAGCGGAACTCTTTCTGGAAAAACATCAAACCCCCCTCGGTTTTTAGGTCAAGGGGCAACTTATAGGCATAGAGGGAGCCCGAGGGGGTGCCTGGGGTGGCCGCACCCCCTAGGCACGGGACAGGGCCCACCCACGCCTGGCAGGGGTGTCGCCCCCCAGGCCTCCACTCTGTTTCGTCTTCTGGCTCCGTTGGTCTTCTGGTGAAATATAGTTTTTGGCATATTTTCCGGGATTTTCCTGATAGTTGATTTTCTGCACAAAAACTAGACACCAAGGTAATTCTGCTGAAAACAGCGTCAGTCCGTGTTAGTTGTATCCAAATCACACAAGTTTAGAGGAGAAACAATAGCAAAAGTGTTCGGGAAAGTAGATACGTTTTGGATGTATCAAATAACCTCTCATTATCCTTTTTGTGTGGTTTTTGTGCCAAGAATAACCTCTAATGAGAGACAATTAGGATTTGGAGAAGTTGCTGTTCCGAAACAGATTTTGTGTGCTTCACTGTAAAAATTCGTGAAAAATACCAGTATGTCGGATTGAGCTGTCATTTTTTCATCTTATGACCCAGGTTGTTATATAACTTTAGTTATTTCAAAACTTTTCGAATTGAGCAACATAAGGTCTTCGAAAAAATCTGTTTTTACCTTCTAGTCTGTTTTGACAGATTTCTGTCATTATTTGCATTTGCCGCTTAATCGGTTTATTTTTTAGTTCTCTTGATCACTTGAGCTTTTAAAAGGAATTTGCTATAGTATCTTGTGTTTTAATGGAAGTTTTACTTGTGTTGAAACTAAACCCAAAGTCCTATTATCTTGAATACACTAATGTTGCTAATGAAGATTGTGTGAAGTTTTCTATGAAGGAAATTTTCAAGTGTAAGGGAAGAATGATGTGATGAGATGAAGAATGGACAAAATCTCAAGATTGGGGATGTCACCCCATGTCACCTCAAGAAATATTCAAGAGGTACAAGCGTCAAAGCTTGGGGATGCCCAAGGCATCCCCTTCTTCATCAATAAAAATCGTAGGTTTTCTTTTTAGACACTTTATTTTCATTGCTTCATGCACTGTTGTGTTGTTCTTGGAGCGTCTTAGTTTTCATTTTTGGTTTTCTTTTGTTTGGTTTGCTGAATAAATTAGTTGTACCCCCGCATTCGCACTTTTGTTTGAAATAAGTTGATTGGTGTTGGAAAGGAGTAGAAAGCTGCATGCTTATAGTGGTATAAAAGGGAGCTTGTTTTGACTGTGGCTTAGACTTTATCATTTCATGCTAGATGTTGCTTTGACCTTATGCTTAGTGATCATTGCTGTAGCATGACTTTTTTCCAAACAATTGGTATTCTCCTTTGATGCTTTGTTTGGGTTGACTTGGCACATGCTTACACCATGTTATGACTATGAATCAGTCACCCTAGCCTCTATGATCATTTAGTTTTTGACTTGTGATATCACTTTATGCTTTGATTAATAATGTTTTGTCGCTCTGCATGATTATGACCATTATTGCTCTCTTAGTTGGTCTGCTCCTAGTCTTTTGCTAGCCTCCACTTGTATTGAGTAAGATCTACTCATGCATCCAACTCCCAAGAAACCAAGTTATTCCAAAGAGTCCACTATAAATTCCTATGCATGGTGTGTTACACCATTCCAACTACATTCATGTTTTTATCTATCGTCCAAATTAAACTTGTTATGTGCACACTTTACTTCTTGCACCTAATAAACTTTAACCATTGTGTCATCTATGTTGCTTCTATGCTTGCACTTATAAGTTGGGAATTAGCAGAACCATGTTGTCATGGGGAACGCTTTCAACACCTATACATATTACCCAGTTGATATCATGATCTTTTGTTTACGGATGTCGGCGGTGTGAAATAAAAGGGGAGCTTGTAAGTCCATGGAGTATTGTATATGTGTTAGAGAAACGCCTAGGCAGCTAGCCTAAGCCATGCCTAATCATGGTCGAAACTTGCAGCATAACCATAGTGAGCAATCTGTGAAGCATCCTCAATAAAAACCTATGCAAATAGCAAATAAAAATATCGCTGAGATGCTCATTATCTGTTGCCTTGTCATTTTGATATGGGACAGCTCCTTTGTCATGGGGCAAGGGGTACCCCTTTGGCGGTTCTCTATGATACACATATACTTACAATGACAAGAACTTGCTTGTGACTAAATTTGAGTAGCATGAGGAACGACCCTCGTACTCAAGGGACATGAGATTGCCAACTTATGATTTGTCAAGCATATACTTCATATTTGTTTCACTTTAACCTTAATCACTTCAAGATGCTTATGATAGGGGCATTGAGATCTAGAAGCTAATAAGTACCATAATTTTTGGAAGCTCTTTATGAAACTTGAAATCTCTGCTTCCCTCTATGAAGGTCCTTTCTTCTTACTTTTATGTTGAGTCTCCACCTTCTATCTTTATGCTGTTGGAGATATGCCCTAGAGGCAATAATAAATATAGTTATTATAATATATCTTTGTGTTTATGATAAATGTTTGCATTCATGCTATAATAGTATTAACAAGGAAACCATTAATACTTGTGTGATTTGTAAACTTAATTTGAAGTCCCTAGTATAGCCTCTATACTTCACTAGCTTGTTGGTTGATTGATGATGTGGTTTCTTTGTCATGAACATTGAGATGTTATCAACAACAAGATCATATCGTTAGGAGAATGATATGGTGGACATACTCCTATAGACAAGCATAGCATAAAGATCAAGTCATTTCAATAGTTCAATTGCTATATGCTTTCTGATACATAGTAACCTAATTCCTTCGACCATGAGATCATGCATATCACCTTTACTGGATGGATGCTTTGATGTCATCAAACACCACACCGTAACAGGGTGGCTATAAAGGTGGCATTGAGTGTTCGGAAAGTATTGGTTGAAACACATGGATCAAGAGTGGGATTTGTCCATCCACATGACGGATAGATATTCTCTGGGCCCTCTCGGTGAAATGTCATCCAATTAGCTTGCAAGCATGTGACTTGGTCACAAGGGATCACATATCACGGGAACGAGAAAAGAGTACTTATCAGTAACGAGGTTGAACTAGGTATGCAGAGATACCGAAGATCATAACCTCGGATAAGTAACATATCGTGAGACAAAGGGAAATTGGTATCGTATGTAAGTGGTTCATTCGATCGCAAAGTAATCGTAGAAATATGTGGGAGCCATATGAATTTCCAGATTCCTCTATTGGTTATTGTTCGGAGAAGTGTCTCGATCATGTCCGCATAATTCACGAACCGTAGGGAGACACACTTAAGGATTCGACGTTGTTTGAGTAGTTATGGTATTATGAGAAAGAGACCGAATGTTGTTCGGAGTCTCGGATGGGATCCGGGATATCACGAGGTGATCCGGAATGGTCCGGAGAATAAGATTCATATAAGGAAAGTCCCGTTTCGGAGTTGGGGAATGGTTCCGGTGTTTTCATCGGGAACATTCTAGAAGGTCCCGGAATGTCCGGCACTCCGGGGGGAAGGGGTACATGAATGTGTCATTGCATGTTGGAATGATTGCATCATGTACTAAGTGTTCTCGCTGTCCGAAATAAAGGGTTAATTCAAATCCTAATTGGAAAAGTCAAACTGCCAGTTTTCGGTCAAACTGCCAGTTTCGGAAAGTGGAGAAAGAGGAGGAGAGGTGGAGGCCGAGTTGGAGGAGGGTTCCTCCCCTAGGCCGGCGCACCTCCCTAGGCCGAGTTGGGGAGGAACTCCTCCCCATGGCGCCGGCCCTCCCACCTATAAAAGGAGGGGCAGGGCCTCCTCCTCTAGACACAACACAAGTTTCCTATCCTCTAAACTAAACCCTAGATCTAGACCCCGGTTTAGAGCTATTCGGTTTAGAGCCTTCTAATTGGTTTAGAGCCCTCTAATTGGTGTGTCTAATTACTAGACCACTAATAGCCTCTCTCATAAGCTCCACCATACTCGCACCGGCTTAAGGCGAAGCCCTGCGGGATTTCCCCTCTACCTCCGGTACCACGCCGTTGTGCTGCCGGAATCGCGAGGAGAGTGCTACAACCTCCGCTGCCTGCTGGAACAAGGGAGAGGAAGGTCTTCGTCGAGTACCGAACGTGTGACCGACTGCGGGAGCGCTGCTGGAACGTGGCGCTGGAAGGATCGTCTACGCGATCTTGAGATCGGAAAGAGTACGACTACATCACCCACGAGAATCTGCTCTCGTTAAACACTTTGGAATCTTCGAGGGTGAGTTATTCCATCGACTCGTTGCTACAATCTAATAGATAGATCTTGGCTTGTTTGTTTGTATGCGATAGAAAATTTTTGTTTTCCATGCTACGAACCCCTACAGTGGTATCAGAGCCGTGTCTATATGTAGATCTGTTGCACGAGTAGAACACAATGGTCATTGTGGGCGTTGATGCTTTTATTGTAGATTGCTTTTTGTGTACTTTGCATCTTGCGGTATGTTGGGATGAAGCGGCCCGGGCTAACCTTACATGACATCGTTCATGAGACTTGCTCCACGCTTGACATGCAACTCGTTTTGCATAAGTGGCTTTGCGGGTGCCTGTTTCTCCTAGCATAGTAAAGATCCAATTTACAACGGGTGATCAACAATGCTAGTATCAATGTTGTGGTTCTTGTTCGTAAGTTAGAACGACACTTATGGAAAGCCCCAAACCACGTAAAATATGCAAAGAAAGTAGAAGCGTCTAACTTTGTTTTGCAGGGGTGTGCAGTGATGTGATATGGCCATGATTGTGATTATATTTGATGTATGCAATGTTCCTTATTGTAAGTTGGCAACCGGCAGGAGCCATATGGTTGTCTTTAATTTCTGTTAAGACCTGCGTGTCTATTCAAAATAGTTGTAATAGTTGAAGCTGGTGGACGACAACCATGAAGAAGCGTCATTGACCTTGATGCTATGCCGGTGATGATGGAGATCATATTCGTGCTTGAAGATGGAGATCGGAAGCACAAAGAAGAAAGGCCATATCATATCACATATTATGAATTGCATGTGATGTTAATCCTTTATGCATCTTGTATTGCTTAGTAGACGACGGTAGCATTATAAGATGATCCCTCATGCACATAAATTTCAAGTTCTAGAGTGTTCACCCTTAGTATGCACCGTTGCCAAAGCTTGCTGCTTCGAAGCACCACGTGATGATCGGGTGTCTTTGATTCCGCGGGTGAATACAACGTAAGCAAGCCAGATTTGCTTATGCGGAAGCTAAGGTTTGATCTTGACGAGCCTAGCATGTACAGACATGGCCTCAGGAACACGGATCGCCGAAAGGCAAAGCATGAATCATATAGTAGATATGATGAACATGATGATTGTTCGCCATTAAAACTATATCAGCTCTCATGATGATCGGTGTTGATGTAGTGGATTTGGTTCATGTGATCACTAAAACAATGTGAGGGATGTTGTTTTGAGTGGGAGTTCACCTAGTTTAATTTCATTAATTAATTTGAACTCAATTTGTCATAAACTTAGTCTAAACTATTGCAAATATGTTGTAGATCAATGGCAGCCCCTACCATCAATTTTAATGCGTTCCTAGAGAAAGAAAAGTTGAAAAAACAATGGAAGCAACTTCGCGGATTGGTTCCGCAATTTGAGGATTGTCCTCACAGCTGGTAATTTGACCTATGTGCTGGATGCACCGCTAGGTGACCCACCTGCAGCTGATGCTACCGATGAAGTAAAGAATGTTTACCTTGCTCGGAAGAATCAGTACTCCATAGTTCAGTGTGCTATCTTGTATGGTTTAGAATCGGAGCTTCAGAAAAGGTTTGAAGAGTCAGATCCATATGATATTGTCGAGGATCTCAAATTAATCTTTGAGACTCATGCGGCAATTGAAAGTTATGAAGCTTCTGAAAAGTTCTTTAACTGCAAGATGGAAGAGGGTAGCTCCGTCAGTGAGCATGTGCTTAAGATGTCTGGGCACGCAAATAAACTTCAAAGTTTGGGTATAGTGATTCCTAATACTTTGGGAGTTTACCGCATCCTCCAATCACTACCACCAAGTTACAAGAACTTTGTGATGAACTACAACATGCAGAACATGAACAAAGAGTTGCCAGAACTATTTGCTATGTTAAAATCTGCAGAAGTGGAGATCAAGAAAGAGCACCAAGTGTTGATGGTCAATAAGACCACCAAATTCAAGAAAGGCAAGTCTAAGCAAAAGGGACACTTCAAGAAGGGTGGTAAGAAAGTTACCACGCCGACGAAGAAGACCAAGGCTGGACCTAAACCTGAAACTGAGTGCTTTTACTGCAAGGGAGAAGGTCACTGGAAGCGGAATTGCCCAAGGTACTTGGCGGATTTGAAGAACGGCAACATCAAGAAGAAAGGTATATATGATATACATGTTATTGATGTGTATCTCACTAGTACTCGTAGTAGTGCCTGGGTATTTGATACTGGTTCGGTTGCTCATATTTGTAACTCGAAACAGGAGCTGCAGAATAAACGGAAGCTAGTGAAGAACGAGGTGACGATGCGCGTAGGAAACGGATCAAAGGTTGATGTGATCGCGGTCGGCACGCTACCTCTTCATCTACCATCGGGATTAGTTTTATACTTAAATAATTGTTATTTGGTGCCTGCATTAAGCATGAACATTATATCAGGATCTTGTTTATTGCGAGACAGTTACTTGTTTAAATCCGAGAATAATGGTTGTTCGATTTATATGAGTAATGTGTTTTATGCACATGCACCTTTGATAGATGGTCTATTCATATTGAATCTCGATAGTAGAAATACACATATTAATAACATTGAGGCTAAACGTTTGAAATCAAGCGATAATATGACCTATATGTGGCACTGTCGTCTTGGTCACATTGGAGTGAAGCGTATGAAGAAACTCCATTCCGATGGACTTCTTGAATCACTTGATTTTGAATCACTTGAAAGATGCGAAGCATGTCTGATGGGTAAAATGACTAAGACTCCATTTTCTGGTATGATGGAGCGAGCTACGGACTTATTGGAAATCATACATACCGATGTGTGTGGTCCAATGAGTGTAGCATCGCGCAGTGGTTATCGTTATGTTCTTACCTTCACGGATGACTTGAGTAGATATGGGTATATCTATTTCATGAAACATAAGTCTGAAACTTTCGAGAAGTTTAAGGAGTTTCAAAGTGAGGTAGAGAATCAACGTAACAAGAAGATTAAATTTCTACGTTCTGATCGTGGAGGTGAATATCTAAGTTACGAGTTTGGCGAGCATTTAAAGAAGTGCGGAATACTTTCACAATTGACACCGCCGGGAACACCACAGCGTAATGGTGTGTCTGAACGTCGTAATCGAACCCTCTTAGATATGGTTCGTTCTATGATGTCACTTACAGATTTACCGCTAACATTTTGGGGTTATGCATTAGAAACAGCCGCATTCACTTTAAATAGGGCACCATCTAAATCCGTTGAAACGACACCATATGAATTATGGTTTGGGAAGAAACCTAAATTGTCGTTCCTTAAAGTTTGGGGATGCGAAGCCTATGTAAAGAAGTTACAGCCGGACAAGCTTGAACCCAAAGCGGAAAAATGCGTCTTCATAGGATACCCGAAGGAAACTATTGGGTATACCTTCTTTCATAGATCCGAAGGCAAAATCTTTGTTGCCAAGAATGGATCCTTTCTAGAGAAGGAATTTCTCTCGAAAGAAGTGACTGGAAGGAAAGTAGAACTCGACGAGGTTGTCGAACCTTCTCTCGAAATTGCGAGTAGCGCAGCACCGGAAGAAGTTCCTGTGGTGCCTGCACCAATAAGAGAGGAAGCTAATGATAGTGATCATGAAACTTCGGTTGAAGTTGCTACAGAGCCTCGGAGGTCAACGAGAACTCGTACCACTCCAGATTGGTATGATTCCGTTATGAATGTCATGTTGGTAGACAACACCGATGACCCCGAGACATATGAGGAAGCGATGATGAGCCCAGATTCCAATAAATGGCAAGAAGCCATGAAATCCGAGATTGGATCCATGTACGAAAACCAAGTATGGACTTTGGTGGACTTACCGGATGGCCGGAAGGCTGTCGAGAACAAATGGATTTTCAAGAAGAAAACAGATGCTGATGGTAATGTTACTGTCTATAAAGCTCGACTTGTCGCAAAAGGGTTTCGACAAATTCAAGGAGTTGACTACGATGAGACTTTCTCACCGGTAGCGAAGCTAAAGTCTGTGAGGATTATGTTAGCAATCGCTGCATATTATGATTATGAGATATGGCAGATGGATGTCAAAACAGCATTCCTCAATGGAGACATTGATGAAGAGTTGTATATGATACAACCCAAAGGTTTTGTCGATCCTAAAGATGCTAACAAGGTATGCAAGCTTCAACGGTCCATCTATGGATTGAAGCAAGCATCCCGAAGTTGGAATCAACGTTTTGATAAGGTAATCAAAAGTTTTGGTTTTATACAAACTTATGGAGAAGCTTGTATTTACAAGAAAGTGAGTGGGAGCTCTGTAGCATTCTTAATACTGTATGTGGATGACATATTGTTGATTGGGAATGATGTAGACCTTCTTAATAGTGTCAAGGAATATTTGAATAATAGTTTTTCAATGAAGGATCTTGGCGAAGCAGCTTACATATTAGGCATAAAGATTTATAGAGATAGATCGAAACGCCAAATATCATTGTCACAAAGTACATATTTGGACAAAGTTCTAAAGAAGTTTGGAATGGAAGAAAGCAAGAAAGGGTTCTTGCCCATGTTGCCCAATACGACCTTGAGTAAAACTCAAAGTCCGACATCGGCAGAAGATAGAGAAAGGATGAGTAAGACTCCCTATGCCTCAGCCATAGGATCTCTAATGTATGCCATGCTATGTACTAGACCCGACATCGCATATGCTGTTAGTTTAACTAGCAGATATCAAAGTGATCCAGGAGTGGATCATTGGACAGCGGTCAAAAACATCCTTAAGTACTTGAGAAGAACTAAGGATATGGTTCTTTCTTATGGAGGTGATGAACAGCTCGTTGTTAATGGTTACACCGATGCTAGTTGGAACACCGATCCAGATGATTCTAAATCACAATCTGGATACGTATTTATTTTGAATGGTGCAGCAGTTAGCTGGAGGAGTGCAAAGCAAAGCGTTGTGGCGAGATCTTCAACTGAATCGGAATACATGGCTGCTTCGGAGGCTTCACAAGAAGCGATATGGATGAAAGAGTTCATTACAGAGCTGGGTGTGGTTCCTAGTGCGCTGGACCCAATGTCTATCTACTGTGATAACATGGGCGCCATAGCCAATGCGCAAGAACCAAGGTCACACAAGAAGCTGAAGCATATCAAGCTACGTTTTCACGCTATTCGAGAACATATCCAGGATGGGGATATAAAGATTTGCAAAGTACACATAGATCTGAATGTGGCGGATCCGTTGACTAAACCTCTCCCGAGGGCAAAACATGACCAACACCAAACTGCCATGGGTGTTCGGTATATTACCATGTAATCTAGATTAGATGACTCTAGTGCAAGTGGGAGACTGTTGGAGATATGCCCTAGAGGCAATAATAAATATAGTTATTATAATATATCTTTGTGTTTATGATAAATGTTTGCATTCATGCTATAATAGTATTAACAAGGAAACCATTAATACTTGTGTGATTTGTAAACTTAATTTGAAGTCCCTAGTATAGCCTCTATACTTCACTAGCTTGTTGGTTGATTGATGATGTGGTTTCTTTGTCATGAACATTGAGATGTTATCAACAACAAGATCATATCGTTAGGAGAATGATATGGTGGACATACTCCTATAGACAAGCATAGCATAAAGATCAAGTCATTTCAATAGTTCAATTGCTATATGCTTTCTGATACATAGTAACCTAATTCCTTCGACCATGAGATCATGCATATCACCTTTACTGGATGGATGCTTTGATGTCATCAAACACCACACCGTAACAGGGTGGCTATAAAGGTGGCATTGAGTGTTCGGAAAGTATTGGTTGAAACACATGGATCAAGAGTGGGATTTGTCCATCCACATGACGGATAGATATTCTCTGGGCCCTCTCGGTGAAATGTCATCCAATTAGCTTGCAAGCATGTGACTTGGTCACAAGGGATCACATATCACGGGAACGAGAAAAGAGTACTTATCAGTAACGAGGTTGAACTAGGTATGCAGAGATACCGAAGATCATAACCTCGGATAAGTAACATATCGTGAGACAAAGGGAAATTGGTATCGTATGTAAGTGGTTCATTCGATCGCAAAGTAATCGTAGAAATATGTGGGAGCCATATGAATTTCCAGATTCCTCTATTGGTTATTGTTCGGAGAAGTGTCTCGATCATGTCCGCATAATTCACGAACCGTAGGGAGACACACTTAAGGATTCGACGTTGTTTGAGTAGTTATGGTATTATGAGAAAGAGACCGAATGTTGTTCGGAGTCTCGGATGGGATCCGGGATATCACGAGGTGATCCGGAATGGTCCGGAGAATAAGATTCATATAAGGAAAGTCCCGTTTCGGAGTTGGGGAATGGTTCCGGTGTTTTCATCGGGAACATTCTAGAAGGTCCCGGAATGTCCGGCACTCCGGGGGGGAAGGGGTACATGAATGTGTCATTGCATGTTGGAATGATTGCATCATGTACTAAGTGTTCTCTCTGTCCGAAATAAAGGGTTAATTCAAATCCTAATTGGAAAAGTCAAACTGCCAGTTTTCGGTCAAACTGCCAGTTTCGGAAAGTGGAGAAAGAGGAGGAGAGGTGGAGGCCGAGTTGGAGGAGGGTTCCTCCCCTAGGCCGGCGCACCTCCCTAGGCCGAGTTGGGGAGGAACTCCTCCCCATGGCGCCGGCCCTCCCACCTATAAAAGGAGGGGCAGGGCCTCCTCCTCTAGACACAACACAAGTTTCCTATCCTCTAAACTAAACCCTAGATCTAGACCCCGGTTTAGAGCTATTCGGTTTAGAGCCTTCTAATTGGTTTAGAGCCCTCTAATTGGTGTGTCTAATTACTAGACCACTAATAGCCTCTCTCATAAGCTCCACCATACTCGCACCGGCTTAAGGCGAAGCCCTGCGGGATTTCCCCTCTACCTCCGGTACCACGCCGTTGTGCTGCCGGAATCGCGAGGAGAGTGCTACAACCTCCGCTGCCTGCTGGAACAAGGGAGAGGAAGGTCTTCGTCGAGTACCGAACGTGTGACCGACTGCGGGAGCGCTGCTGGAACGTGGCGCTGGAAGGATCGTCTACGCGATCTTGAGATCGGAAAGAGTACGACTACATCACCCACGAGAATCTGCTCTCGTTAAACACTTTGGAATCTTCGAGGGTGAGTTATTCCATCGACTCGTTGCTACAATCTAATAGATAGATCTTGGCTTGTTTGTTTGTATGCGATAGAAAATTTTTGTTTTCCATGCTACGAACCCCTACATATGCACCAATTAAGAGAGCATAGTTGTCATTCTTAGTTTTATATGCATTGTCCCAAAACTTATTGATTGACTCGTAATGTTGATATTGCTTGTTCTTAAATTATTTGTATCTAGTCACCCTTATGAACTTTGAAGGTGTCCTGTGCATTTATGTTTTGCTACTCCATGAAGGACAAGATGAATACCACTCTTGCTATGTTTTCTATATGTGAAACAAACAAACGTCTTTCAATGCATTGTTATTCATGATCTTTGTTTGTACCTTTTCATGTTACAACATAGTTGTTTTGTCTTATTGTTAGAACTACATCTTTCATGCTCATGTTTAGAGTACTTTGATCCCAGCTATCAATGCTTTACAAATAGTTTGATCAAGATTGTGATGGTGCATGTCACCTAAAAAATTATTCTTTTTGTCACTTACCTACTCAAGGATGAGCAGGAGTTAAGCTTGGGGATGCTTGATACGTCGTAAACGTATCTATAATTTTTGATGCTCCTTGCTTGTTTTGTATCGACTTCTTATGTTTTGTCTACACTCTGAGGTATTTTTATAAATTTTCTGGAACTAACCTATTGACAAGATGTCGTGGTGCCAGTTGCCTGTTTTCTGCTGTTTTTGGTTTCAGAAAAGCTAGTAAGGAAATATTCTCGGAATTGGACGGGACAAAAGCCAAAGTCAATATTTTACCAGAAGGAACACGGAGTCCTAAGAGCAGCCGAAGGGGGGCATCGAGGCGGACACACCCTAGAGCGGCACGGCCTAGGGGGGCCCTCAGGCGCCCACCGACCTTGCCCCTTCGCCTATAAAAGCACCCCGATGCACTAAGTACCCGATCAAATCTCCACGAAACAGTCTCTAGCCACCGCCACCATCGTCCCTAGATCGGGGGGATATGAAGCTCTTCCCGGCACCCTGCCAAAGGGGAGAGATCATCCCGGAGGCCTTCTTCATCACCATGACAGCCTTCGGAGTGATGTGTGAGTAGTTCACCCTTGGACGGGTCCATACAGTAGCTAGATGGTTGTTTCTCCTCCTTTCTGCCAGTAACCAATAGCCAACAATCGGACAGGCAAATAGTGTATTAAGTATAACTGTGTGAAGTATTAAATCGTTGACCGTGGATGTACCAACATCAGTAGACGCTGGCGCCTCAGATGAAGTTGTTACCATATCAACACAGGCGTTCGTGCGGAGCATAAGGTTCTCTGCCAATTCCTCACCAGTGGAATTCAAGACACTACCTATAGCCGAACTGGTAGGCGAAGCCAGTGCTATACCAGGCCTGCGACCAAGCGGAGTGGTTTTTGTCTGTTTCCCATGCTGCTTTCCATGTTGCATCTCAATCCTATGAACCTTATAAGATGGTACATCAAATTCAGGCTCAAAGCTCCCGCGTGTCAGAAACAACCATATGGTATTTCTTGGACATAGCATAATTAAGTTCCGGTGGAGTGTCCTGGTCCGTGCGTGCAATATGGATTGCCTCCTCCACAGATACGACATTAGGGGCCCTAGAATGGATAATGGTTAACGCCGCTTTCCCAAGCAGGTCCTTCCCAGATTTGTCGAAGAACACAAACTCAATCTCCCCAGTGCCATCAGATCCGGAGTAAAAAAGCCAGTATCTGGTGAACAAAAACAAATTTCAGGCGGACGATGGAAGCACAATCCAATGTGGAGGACAGAGCAAGCACGGGAAATTACCTAGGAGTTCCACGAGTATCGCGATATCTTGGTTCAGAACACTTGTATGAAGTCCCATAAGGAATAGTTCCTCTGTTACACGTTGAGCAAGCATGGAACCACCAACGTTCCCTAGTGCTAAGATTAGTAAGGATAATGGTGCAGTAGAACCTGGTTTGCTGCAAAGGAAAGGAGCAGCATCAACACTCATGGTAACAAATGGCAGCAATATAATAACCAACAGATAATAACAGTGGTACTAACTTTGAGGTCCCAGATATTTAGAGTTTGCAGTTCATTGACAGTTTTCGTCTCGAGCTCAACCTGGGCACTTATCTCAGCGTCAGTCTGTCCCGGAACCAAGATATCACGGGTAACATGAATCTTTCCCTTCGACCTATAAAACCACAGTGAACCTAGGCATCAACGAACATATATCTCCTATAAGAGGCCATGGCCAGCATCAATTAGCATACACTCTTCCTATAAGATTTTGTGATTAGAGAACAAAGAGGGCAAGAGTTCATTGCATAAGAAATACACCTCCACTAAGATACTATGGAGCTAAATCTCAATGAAAAATTCTCAACACGTATCCATGAAAGAGTAAAATAACCGAAGCCCAAAACGTTAGTAAAGATAGCGATACCAACAAACTAATGCAGAATTTCTCTAGCACATGTTTTATCCAAATTTAATCAAGAAATAAGAGCGAAACGTGCAACTATCGGTCAGTAATAGCAAGAGAAGGGTGGGATTAGATTATTTAGAAGCATGACTCGTAGATGAATGAAAGAACAAGTGTCAGTGAAGCTAACATTAGCAACCAGGGAAAAGCAGTAGATAAAGGCAGCAGAGGCATAAGATGCTTACTAAGCAATCAGGTTGTTAATCTCAGGCAGGTCTTCGTTGATGTACCAGCGGTACGGAGCTCCACCACTGAGACTCCTACGACCTATTAGCAAGAAGGAGTAGGTATGTAAGAAATCGCGAAGGGCCATACAGGTGAGGGGAGGTCTTCTAACCTTCAAATGGTTTGGCAAGGGTGCCAACGAAAATCACAACAACCGGACTAGGCTGGGCAGTCCGAAGTGCTTCCTCTGCATCAAAGGCAACGGCTTGCTCGCTCCACAGGACCACAGTTATCTCAAAGCCACTGTCAAATAATCAGGGAATTAGCTATCAAAAGGACAGAAGGAGACACATCGTATAAGGCCGCACAGATAACACACCAATAATAGCAGCCTACCTTGCATCACTTAAGTAAATCATCTTCTTGGTAGACGGCACAGAACGGCTGGCACCGTGGAACTGAGATAGAGGAAAAACACCCGTGATGATGCCAACCACATCTACAAACATTGGACCAACAACGAGAAGGGAGCACAGGGTAAGAGGATCAGTAGTGACAGGAGACAGCGTAGAGCAGAAACAAAAGGAAATCCGAGTATGGAAAGTATTCTACCTGTGAAAGTTTGCGGATTGTCTATAGGACTTGGGAGATCGTTGATGGGAGTTAAAGCGTAGGTGCAAAAGGGATAATTCATGATATCACCATTGATCTCTTGCACGGTTGTGTATCTTGTAAACCTAATTATGTCCTCACCCTGTATTGGCATGTAATAGTACTTCTTTGGACACACCAAGAATCTCCTTAGCTCGTAGATCTTTCCTTCCTGAAGTTTCCCAAGGAAGTCTCTAACTAATTTAGTGTTGATCTCTGCGTACATATGATTGAAGGGATATGCCCTAAGAGGCAATAATAAAGTGTTTATTATGTGTATTCCAAGTATATGATAGATGTTTATTTTGCATGCTATAATTGTATTAATACGGAAACGTTAATACATGTGTGTTTAATAAACAAACAGAAAGTTCCTAGTTATGCCTCTCTCATAAACTAGCTCGTTGATTAACAAGATGATCAAGGTTTCCTGATCATAGACATTGGATGTTGTTAATAACGGGATCACAACATTAGTGTAATGGTGTGATGAATATTTTTCCAAAGTATAGCATTACGATCAAAGTCATTGAGTTTATATTGCTATAACAACTTACGAAGTGATCCTAATCCTTAGTCCATGAGATCATGTCAATCACTAACACCGGAAGAGTTTCTTGATAACATCAAACGTCACACCGTAACAGGGTGATTATAAAGATGGGTTCAGAACTAATAAAGTGTTATGTTGAGGCCCATGGATCGAGAGTGGAATTTGTTCATCCCGATGACGGATAGATATACTCTAGGCCCTCTCGGTGATATCGCATTGGTTAGCTTGCAAGCAAGTGATTTGATCACTAGAATGTTATATCACGGGAACGAGAAAAGAGTGCATGTCAGTAATGAGATCAAACTAGGTATGGAGATACCGATGATCGAATCTCGGACATGTAATATATCGCGAAACAAAGAGATTAAGATACTAGCGTAAAAGGTTCCGACGATCACAAGAAAGTCATCATTGAATGTGTGGGAGTCGATATGGGTCTCCAGATCCCGATTCTGATTATTGATCCAAGAGGGGTCTTAATCATGTCCGCATTATTCATGAACCGTAGGGTGACACACTTAAGAGACACCGACATCCAATTGGAGCAAAAGTTTCATGCCGAAAGAATAAACAAGCGCAGGAATTTATTTCACTAGATATCGAAACAGGTTTTTGGGTGAAATTGCATAAAGAGGTTATGCATGTGAAATAGAATTCTAGAAAGGGGTTATATGTGAATGTTTGTCATTAAAGTAATTAACAAAATTCTGAATAAATAAAAGAGTTTTATTTAATGAGAGTTTGCATTAAATTTGGTGGAAATTTAATAGCAAGTTTGAGTGGAATTTTGAGTGGAGGGATTTGAATGGATTTTTGTGAGTGGAGTGTCCACCCACATGAATGAAGGAGGGGAGGGAGAAGCCCCCATGGCCGGCGGCCACCCCCTTGGGTGCCCCCCTCCTCCTATAAAAGGCACCCTCTCCCTCTCTCTCACTCACACCTCCTCGTGAAGGATCTCTCTCCCCCTCTAGAATTTATCCCCAATGGTCTCGGACTAGCGAGATACATGTTCCCGGTGGCTATTCAGCAAGAAAGAGTTGTGCTTCCGCTGCATTGCTGGAGCGAGGAGGCGGAGGTTGCTCGGTGCCTCGAACGTGTGTGTGAGCATGGATGCGCTGCTGATTTGTGGCGCTAGGACTTCCTCTCAATCTTGAGATCGGCAAGAGATCGTCTACATCAACCACGAGTCGAACTCGTTAAGCTTTGTCGGTCTTCAAGGGTATGTTCTCTACGGATATACATCCGCCCGTTGTTTATATCTAGTAGATAGATCTTGGTACATAGTTCCATCGTAGGAAATTTTTGTTTTCTATGCTATGAATCCTACAATGGTCTCCCTGATATAATAAACACAAGTATTATTTCAGAGGTCTGTTGGAAGCAAGATGGACCAAGGATGTCCATGATATAAAGAGCGAGGCGGACATTAGCAGCAACCAGAAGCTGCTGAAACATCTAGCATCAATGAAACGACATATAAAAGGAGACGCAAGATCGGCTAACAACCTCTGTATCATGAAGCATGATGTCAGTGTGTTTGATCGGGCCAACATCCGTACCCCCACGGTGCTGCCAGAGACGAGAGATGTACACATGGATAGTATACTCCTTGTTGCCCTGGACAAGCTGATTCAGCTGACTGACCGGCATCTACAGGAAAAGGAAAACACAAGCAATTAGGAAGGGGAAAACAGAAGTTTCGATACATGATAAGGTACATAGCTACTAAGTGAGAAAAACATACGAAGGAAGATTTTCACAGAAGAGAGGCCTAGGATTAAAGCAGCAAAGCAAAATCATAGTAGGGAACATCTGGCAGTAGATATGTAAACAGGGAACCATCGAGCCGAAGCACAGACCCAAAAGGCATGCGTAATGTTTAGGCAGAGTAAAAACAGATGGAGAAATGCAAGAAATATAGATATATATTCACAGTATGTGCAATAGACAGTAAACCAGTATCATCCCTGGGCCGAAGCAGCGGATCGAAAGACCTCAAAATAAACCACATTCTTTGTCTGAGATCCACAAGTCTTGTCTTAATTCAATATCAGTATTTTCAAAGATTTTCGAGACGTCACACATCAGTATTTTCAAAGATTTTCGAGACGTCACACGAGACACACCCACATATAATTGTCCATGGGAAAACATAGGCGATTTAAGGTATAGTCCAACGGAGTTTAGAGTTTTCCCTTGACTTTTATTGATGGTCATAGCATAGCATAGACGAATAGGAAATTGGCGCCGCAAAAGAATGAATGGCCATTTAGTTTTTTTGGCTGACAACTCAATTCTTGGAATATAAACCACGTCGCCTATATGTGACTCTGTGATGATAACAACTTTTATTAAACGGTCGGCAAGGTCTACAATAATGAGTCTTGTGTCGTTGCACAAACCAGTTGATTGACTTAGGTTTCTTAGAAACATGATAGGATCACCTTTCTCAAGAAATAACCTATAAGCGGGGAAGTTAGGGAGAGAAATTGCATTTAAAACTTCAGGAGGATAAAAAAATCATCTTCTCTGGCCGCTCCCGCAGGAGACGACTTAGAATCGGAGCTGGGATATTCTCTACCTTCAGTAGGAATCATTGCTAAAATATGGATATTAACCTCGTCAGCTATATCATTCGTGGGTGCAAGTATAGCCCACTGACTCAGGTACATAGAGTCTTCAAAGTTGGAAACAAAATCCACGTAAGTATCATTAATAATAGCCTCAATGTGACTACCCTGGGTACGAATCAGAAGGTCCTCTAGAATATCTATCCAGGTGGAATCAGGGTCATTGTCACGTGATACCGAAGGTAGCTTGCCCTCACCAAGGTCAAGTACCCAGTTGCTAAATAAGGTAATCTCCTTCTGTAATGTATCAGTCGCACCTGGTACAGCAAACCTCATGTTTTCCTTGAGCTCTAAAACAGTCACAAAAGGCCATAACAGGGAATTAGTAATCGTGACAGAAACGACTTGTGCTTGAGAACCACCCTCGACAACAGGAAGTATTTGCCGAAGGTCTCCGTCCAAAACCATAACAATCCCACCAAAAGGAAAATCAGCAAGGCTAGGATTGTCAACTGATAAGATGTCACACAAAGTTCTATCAAGCGCCTCAAAACACATGCAGTTTGTCATAAGCGCCTCATCCCAGATGATAAGTGAAGTGTCTCTCAAGAGATCAGCTAGATGTGTGCCTCTTTTAATGTCACAAACTGATGCTTTGTCAATGGTAAAAGGGATTTTAAATCGTGAGTGTGCAGTGCGACCACCCGGCAACAAAAGGGAAGCAACACCCGAAGATGTGACAGTGAGAACATTTTTCTTTTCCCCCCGAAGGTAAGATACAATAGCATTCCATAAGAAAGTTTTCCCAGTCCCACCAAATCCAGAAACAAAGTAAAAAACGGGTTTTTCATCAACAACAGATCGAACAATTCTTATAAAAGCAGAACGTTGGCCAACATTTCTAGCAAACAAAGTTTCTGCCTTTTTAGCAAGCTCGTTAGAATCATATGAAAACTCTTCTTGGATCAGCTGATTCCGATGGAAAGGGCCCTCGTATGTTGTTTTCGGTGGTAGGTTAAAGGCAGTTATAGTGGAGCCATTTTTAAGGAAAAGCTTAGCAAGTTCAGTAAGTAAAATATCCCAGAGTTGATCAACAGGTACCTTGTAGTTCGGATCACGTCGTGCCAGCCTAATACCAAACTGCAAATCATCGGTAAGATGAAGCCAGTAACGATAAAAAAATCTCTCTCACTCTTCACTCCACAGTACAACAACATGGTCACAAACAACTGAGGCAGCCGTGGACCAAAACCCCAAATAACAGCCTCATCAAAAGCGCGGTACCACTCGGTGTCATCACCCAACAAACCCCGAGCAGCACATGCTTCTTTGAAAGAAATGTAAGCAATGCCCTCAAACGTTCTAAGATCAGTATAAGAAGTTTCCCCTTTAACGATCATCAGCAATGTACGCAGGTAGTACAGCTCACCAACATTGGGCTGCACATAATAAATCCGTCCTATCTTCTCACCGCCCCCCTGGCATGCCAAGACCTGTTATCCGAGTCCCATGTCCACTCTAGCGGGAAATCACAATATGTTAAAGACCGAGCTTCCGGAAACATGCTATTAGCAACAAACCATTCTGTCAATTTTGTTTTTTTAAGGAATTCACTATCCTTAATTCTAGTGAGGTCAGCGTCATCATTGAATCTAATAGTGTTCATACCAGGTAGGTGGACGGGCAACCTTTTCAATAGATGAAGTCCTCCCATGAATAGTATAACCAAAGATTCGCCACAACACATCATATTTGCAAATGTACCTAGCCTCTAAATACTCATTCACCTCATTAATCTGGGGACGACCCTTGCTATCAACAGGAACACCTTTGCCTCTAATCCTTTGCAAATAAAGCTTTGAGCAATCTGGTCCTTTTGTGACATACTTAAACATGTATTTCATAACGATTACTTTGTTACACCACTCAACATTCATGTGGACCTGGTATTTCTTTAGCATGCACATGTTATAAGGTACTACCCAACGGTTATCAAGCCATTTTCCATTTTTAAAAACATGTCGTCCATTGTTAGGCCGCCTATAAAGGGCATAACCATCCTTGTCAAGCACAATTTCCTCCTAGAATTCTTTGGGGAAATGTTTTGAACATTGCCCATCTTTCGTACAAACACACTTATCATTCAACTCACCGCAGGGACTATGCATCATGAATTCGGAAACCAAAATAAAACCAAGAGGATCCTCATTTGGGTCTAGAATCTCAGCACAGACAAAAGAATCAATGACAGACATGCTAACCTTGTTATCTGATCTCTTCTGCCAGAAGAGGATGTGCCTGTGTGGAAGTCCTCGTTTTTGGAACTCGACGGTGTGGAGAACTGGTGAAAAAACAGCAGTCAGACACATAACAATGTAACATGCAAAACAAAGCAAAGAGTAGAAAGAGCAAAGCGAAAGAACACAAAAAATGTACCATCTTTTACAGGACCGTACGCATGGCCTGATCTAATATCATCGAGGCATTCATTAAGCTTAATGTTGAAAACGCGAACAACAATGTCTGCCCTATCATGAGGTTTATGCCCAGCCTCAAATAGAAGATCCTTCGTAATCTCGGGCCATTTGGGATTGCAAGTGAAAGTAGAAAACAAATCAGGAGCACTGTGCACGCTCGCAACGGCAAGAGCATCCTGAAATTTTTCTTGGAAATAACGTCGGCCACCAGTATGGCTAGAAGGCAATATTATTGACTTACCGACATCACAACCATCTACAAAACCCAGATCGACATCATCAGTGATACCATGGACCGTGTCACTCCTAAGTTTTTTTGGTTGTTAAGTATGAACCACAAACGGCCCTCATCTATGCTAGCCCTTGCATCAACAACCGCCTGTGAAAACAACAGACCATAAAATAAGTAAGGGTTTGTCTGGACAGAACGGTAATGGTATACGAAATAGTAATATTCCTGCATAGTCAGCGTGGCACGGGCCTCGTGTCTGTCAGCGGAAGTAGGAAGGTAAGGAATCTAAAGGTGAAACCCCCTCTCGGAAAAATGGAAGAGCAAAGGGTACTGGAGGGACATAAAAGAAGGATGCAATGAGAAAATCCTTTCCAAACCAGTCTTTTTGTTATCTATGACAATATCACATGTCGGTGCATCGAGGTCTAATGGGCCAACAACCAAGGCTGCCAGGTGATTATTCGATGGAAGACTATACTATGGCCCATCACCTTCCTTTGGAGCAAAGACGGATGGCCACGTGCTCATCTTCATTGCCTCTAATACGGTCACTGACCATCCTAAATTTCTTGAACAGATCATTACACCCATTAAGCATGTCAACTAAACCAGCAACAATAATAGGGTCCACGTCTTTGTTTTTGTCGTTGTCCAGGTTATCGACACTTATTCTATTATCAATCTCATTGGTGGTGTCATAAATATATAGTTCAGCGAATTTGGGTTTATTGCGTCCTCCAATTGAACCCGGCGCATCACTCCTCTCAGGCAAAAGAGAACCCATGCGATGGCAAACAACACCCAGTATCTTGAAAATATTAGGGCCACGTGACTGGTTGATAGAACAGTCGATCGTTGCACCCATGGAGGTGAAAGATAAGAGTCAGTTGTACTGCCTAATCTTGGAGACGAATCTCCTAGCACGACGATCACCATCAAAGTGTAGCAGATCGTCAAGGAAAGGCGGGGGATTCTTAAAAGGCGGTATGTAAACCTTCCCGCCCTTGCAACAAAGGTTATAGACAATACGCCGCTGGGTCTCGGCGGTCGCAGTCTTGACACGCTCTGCCCACCAAAAGTGTGCACCATAGTGACAACACTGGTATTTAGGAGCGCCATGGTACGACCGGTCTGCATAAGAAGCTAGAAAAGAAGGAAAGGCAGAAATCAAGCATTTAGCAACGGACACATAATAGGCAGCAAGTAAATGGATACGCTAGACCAGACAACTTTTGATCTAATACCTTTTATACTCTCGGCAAGTTCACCGGGGAACCCCTTCCAGTCAGCGCCTACCGGATCTCGCATAGCATGCTCTACCATAAGACAACATCACCAACCAGGTAAAGCACAACTCTACGAAAAAGCAAGTGAGGCAAAAGCATCTAATACAAAGGGGTAGACCACACACCTTCAAAGTTAGTGCGCCGCAGCTTCTCCGTCAGCCTCCTCCTTTTGCAATAAAATCTAGAAGCCGTGGCGCTAATAAACGGATACCAACCATCCCTTGAGTCCCGCGAGAGAACATACCGTCAGGGGTAATGCTGTACCAAGACCTAAGGTAATAGAAAAACAACAGAAACTGGGCCTACTTTTTCTCTTGTAACGTGGCCTGGCATCATCTGGACGAGGAACCCAGTGAGGGGTTACCTAGGCAGGGGTGGTTTCGGTGGCATCGTACATGCATTGGCAGGGAAACATGCAGAAGGAGCACAGAGACGACAAAGTAAGCACGGACAGGGCCTCGACGGCAAGAAAGCGTTTCTAAAGAAGCTAACGAAGCATTACGCCAAAAAACAAAGTCGAAATAGAAGAAGAAGTGGTAGGTATTCGTAGACAGGTCCGAACAGGTAGCAAAACACTACCCTACACCCCTAACAGGCAGACAACGGCATCAAGCAAAAAAGTGTAGAAACAACAAAACAGGACAAGACAGTGTAACACCCTCAGAATCGACCCTATGCAAGTTTCAGCGATTCCCGCCAAACCCGCATAGAAACGATTCAAAGGTGCCCACCAGGCACTTTCGTGCGGGTGGAAAACGAAGTAATACCATTACAATAGTCCACGATGGGACCCACAGAACAGATATATACAACAACGACTCCATGAGTCAAAAATACAGATACACAATACAAAGATCCAAATCAACTTGAAAATGATACAGCGTCCGACTACGAACAAGATGCAAATGGGGCTAAGAGCCCTGAAGAATAACCAATGGCGTCCATAACCCTGCCCAGGCCAAGCCGGAAGGGTAACCCTGCTAACGACGTCGATCTCAAAACCTGCTTAAACAAAAGGGGTGCCGACAAAGGGCAAGGGAAAAAGAGAGCGGTCAGTACTGAGGCCAGTACACGGCGAGACTAGAATTCGGCGGTCCTCGCCTACATAGATATGGTAGACTGAAGCGGCAGCGGCATGCACTAAACAACCTATAGAGACTCAATACAACTGGCGGCTATCAGATAGGGATAAGAAAGACCTATTCGGATCCAACCTGAAACTATCACCAAGCATACCCATCCTGGTATTTCCCCCTCGAGACCAAACGAGGAAGTCAACCGAGGAACTCACACAGTTGGCAGTTTTATTCATTTCGTTATAGTTGCGGCAATTACTAGTCAGATATAGATAGCATGAGTCATCCTGATATAATAAGCAGTGGGCAGTTTTAATTAACCATTCCGTTGTGGTTGTAGTACTTACTAGTCAGATACATATAGCATGAGGTATCCCAAAACCCAGCAGTTGTTGGTACTTTTATTTAGCCATTCCGTTGTAGTTGCAATACTTACTAGTCAGATACAATGGTAACAGGTAACAACCCAAACAAGCAATTGTTGGCACTTTTATTTAGCCATTCCATTATAGTGAAGCTGATTACTAGTCATTATAAAGTCAAATTTATAGCACTACTTTAGTTATAGTTGTCTATGATCGAGATACTGTGCTCCAAGTCGTCCATAACCGCGGACACGGCTTTCAGAAAGTTTTACCCTGCAGGGGGGCACAAATAGCAACACACGCACGATTAACCTCGGGAAAAACCAAATAAAAACCCAACGAGGCATCACGACAGAGCAATTGCAAGATTCATATAAATTTCAGGGGGCCACCCCACCAACTGTAACACCCTCAGAATCGGCCCTATGCAAGTTTTAGCGAAACCCGCCAAACCCGCATAGAAACGATTCAAAGGTGCCCACCAGGCACTTTCGTGCGGGTGGAAAACGAAGTAATAACATTACACAGCAGTCCTCGATGGGACCCACAGAACAGATATATATATACGACACGACTCCATGAGTCCAGAATACAGATATAATATACAAAGATCCAAATCACCTTGAAAACGATAGAGCGTCCCGCTACGGACAAGATGCAAATGGGGCTAAGAGCCCTGAAGAATAACCATTGGCGTCCATAACCCTGCCCAGGCCAAGCCGGAAGGGTAACCCTGCTAACGACGTCAATCTCAAAACCTGCTTAAACAAAAGGGGTGCCGACAAAGGGCAAAGGAAAAAGAGGAGCATCAGTACTGAGGCCAGTACACGGCGAGACTAGAATTCGGCGGTCCTCGCCTACATAGGTATGGTGGACTGAAGCGGCAGCGGCAGCATGCACTGAACAACCTATAGAGACTCGATACAACTGGCGACTATCAGAGAGGGGTAAGAAAGACCTATTCGGCACCAACCTGATACTACCATCAGACAACCCTGTAGGGGTTCGTAGCATGGAAAACAAAAAATTTCTATCGCATACAAACAAACAAGCCAAGATCTATCTACTAGATTGCAGCAACGAGTCGATGGAATAACTCACCCTCGAAGATTCCAAAGTGTTTAACGAGAGCAGATTCTCGTGGGTGATGTAGTCGTACTCTTTCCGATCTCAAGATCGCGTAGACGATCCTTCCGGCGCCGCGTTCCCGCAGCGCTCCCGCAGTCGGTCACACGTTCGGTACTCGACGAAGACCTTCCTCTCCCTTGTTCCAGCAGGCAGCGGAGGTTGTAGCACTCTCCTCGCGATTCCGGCAGCACAACGGCGTGGTACCGGAGGTAGAGGGGAGATCCCGCAGGGCTTCGCCTTAAGCCGGTGCGAGTATGGTGGAGCTTATGAGAGAGGCTATTAGTGGTCTAGTAATTAGACACACCAATTAGAAGGCTCTAAACCAATTAGAAGGCTCTAAACCGAATAGCTCTAAACCGGGGTCTAGATCTAGGGTTTAGTTTAGAGGATAGGAAACTTGTGTGTCTAGGAGGGGAGCCCTGCCCCTCCTTATATAGATGGGAGGGCTGGCCGGCCAAGGGGAGGAGTTCCTCCCCAACTCGGCCTAGGGAGGTGCGCCGGCCAAGGGGAGGAACCCTCCTCCAACTCGGCCTCCACCTCTCCTCCTCTTTTCCCACTTCCCAAAACTGTCGTTTGACTTTTCAATTTAGGATTTAAATAAATCCTTTATTTGGGACAGCAAGAATACTTAGTACATGATGCAATCATTCCAATATGTAATGACACACTCATGTACCCTTCCCCCTCCGGAGTGCCGGACATTCCGGGACCTTCTAGAATGTTCCCGATGAAAACACCGGAACCATTCCCCAACTCCGAAACGGGACTTTCCTTATATGAATCTTATTCTCCGGACCATTCCGGATCACCTCGTGATATCCCGGATCCCATCCGAGACTCCGAACAACATTCGGTCTCTTTCTCATAATACCATAACTACTCAAACAACGTCGAATCCTTAAGTGTGTCTCCCTACGGTTCGTGAATTATGCGGACATGATCGAGACACTTCTCCGAACAATAACCAATAGAGGAATCTGGAAATTCATATGGCTCCCACATATTTCTACGATTACTTTGCGATCGAATGAACCACTTACATACGATACCAATTTCCCTTTGTCTCACGATATGTTACTTATCCGAGGTTATGATCGTCGGTATCTCTGCATACCTAGTTCATCCTCGTTACTGATAAGTACTCTTTTCTCGTTCCCGTGATATGTGATCCCTTGTGACCAAGTCACATGCTTGCAAGCTAATTGGATGGCATTTCACCGAGAGGGCCCAGAGAATATCTATCAGTCATGTGGATGGACAAATCCCACTCTTGATCCATGTGTTTCAACCAATACTTTCCGAACACTCAATGCCACCTTTATAGCCACCCTGTTACGGTGTGGTGTTTGATGACATCAAAGCATCCATCCAGCAAAGGTGATATGCATGATCTCATGGTCGAAGGAATTAGGTTACTATGTATCAGAAAGCATATAGCAATTGAACTATTGAAATGACTTGATCTTTATGCTACGCTTGTCTATAGGAGTATGTCCACCATATCATTCTCCTAACGATATGATCTTGTTGTTGATAACATCTCAATGTTCATGACAAAGAAACCACATCATCAATCAACCAACAAGCTAGTGAAGTATAGAGGCTATACTAGGGACTTCAAATTAAGTTTACAAATCACACAAGTATTAATGGTTTCCTTGTTAATACTATTATAGCATGAATGTAAACATTTATCATAAACACAAAGATATATAATAATAACTACATTTATTATTACCTCTAGGGCATATCTCCAACAGTCTCCCACTTGCACTAGAGTCATCTAATCTAGATTACATGGTAATATACCGAACACCCATGGCAGTTTGGTGTTGGTCATGTTTTGCCCTCGGGAGAGGTTTAGTCAACGGATCCGCCACATTCAGATCTGTGTGTACTTTGCAAATCTTTATATCCCCATCCTGGATATGTTCTCGAATAGCGTGAAAACGCAGCTTGATATGCTTCAGCTTCTTGTGTGACCTTGGTTCTTGCGCATTGGCTATGGCGCCCATGTTATCACAGTAGATAGACATTGGGTCCAGCGCACTTGGAACCACACCCAGCTCTGTAATGAACTCTTTCATCCATATCGCTTCTTGTGAAGCCTCCGAAGCAGCCATGTATTCCGATTCAGTTGAAGATCTCGCCACAACGCTTTGCTTTGCACTCCTCCAGCTAACTGCTGCACCATTCAAAATAAATACGTATCCAGATTGTGATTTAGAATCATCCGGATCGGTGTTCCAACTAGCATCGGTGTAACCATTAACAACGAGCTGTTCATCACCTCCATAAGAAAGAACCATATCCTTAGTTCTTCTCAAGTACTTAAGGATGTTTTTGACCGCTGTCCAATGATCCACTCCTGGATCACTTTGATATCTGCTAGTTAAACTAACAGCATATGCAATGTCGGGTCTAGTACATAGCATGGCATACATTAGAGATCCTATGGCTGAGGCATAGGGAGTCTTACTCATTCTTTCTCTATCTTCTGCCGATGTCGGACTTTGAGTTTTACTCAAGGTCGTATTGGGCAACATGGGCAAGAACCCTTTCTTGCTATCTTCCATTCCAAACCTCTTTAGAACTTTGTCCAAATATGTACTTTGTGACAATGATATTTGGCGTTTCGATCTATCTCTATAAATCTTTATGCCTAATATGTAAGCTGCTTCGCCAAGATCCTTCATTGAAAAACTATTATTCAAATACTCTTTGACACTATTAAGAAGGTCTACATCATTCCCAATCAACAATATGTCATCCACATATAGTATTAAGAATGCTACAGAGCTCCCACTCACTTTCTTGTAAACACAAGCTTCTCCATAAGTTTGTATAAAACCAAAACTTTTGATTACCTTATCAAAACGTTGATTCCAACTTCGGGATGCTTGCTTCAATCCATAGATGGACCGTTGAAGCTTGCATACCTTGTTAGCATCTTTAGGATCGACAAAACCTTTGGGTTGTATCATATACAACTCTTCATCAATGTCTCCATTGAGGAATGTTGTTTTGACATCCATCTGCCATATCTCATAATCATAATATGCAGCGATTGCTAACATAATCCTCACAGACTTTAGCTTCGCTACCGGTGAGAAAGTCTCATCGTAGTCAACTCCTTGAATTTGTCGAAACCCTTTTGCGACAAGTCGAGCTTTATAGACAGTAACATTACCATCAGCATCTGTTTTCTTCTTGAAAATCCATTTGTTCTCGACAGCCTTCCGGCCATCCGGTAAGTCCACCAAAGTCCATACTTGGTTTTCGTACATGGATCCAATCTCGGATTTCATGGCTTCTTGCCATTTATTGGAATCTGGGCTCATCATCGCTTCCTCATATGTCTCGGGGTCATCGGTGTTGTCCACCAACATGACATTCATAACGGAATCATACCAATCTGGAGTGGTACGAGTTCTCGTTGACCTCCGAGGCTCTGTAGCAACTTCAACCGAAGTTTCATGATCACTATCATTAGCTTCCTCTCTTATTGGTGCAGGCACCACAGGAACTTCTTCCGGTGCTGCGCTACTCGCAATTTCGAGAGAAGGTTCGACAACCTCGTCAAGTTCTACTTTCCTTCCAGTCACTTCTTTAGAGAGAAATTCCTTCTCTAGAAAGGATCCATTCTTGGCAATGAAGATTTTGCCTTCGGATCTATGATAGAAGGTATACCCAATAGTTTCCTTCGGGTATCCTATGAAGACGCATTTTTCCGCTTTGGGTTCAAGCTTGTCCGGCTGTAACTTCTTTACATAGGCTTCGCATCCCCAAACTTTAAGGAACGACAATTTAGGTTTCTTCCCAAACCATAATTCATACGGTGTCGTTTCAACGGATTTAGACGGTGCCCTATTTAAAGTGAATGCGGCTGTTTCTAATGCATAACCCCAAAATGATAGTGGTAAATCTGTAAGTGACATCATAGAACGAACCATATCTAAGAGAGTTCGATTACGACGTTCAGACACACCATTACGCTGTGGTGTTCCCGGCGGTGTCAATTGTGAAAGTATTCCGCATTTCTTCAAATGCTCGCCAAACTCGTAACTTAGATATTCACCTCCACGATCAGAACGTAGAAATTTAATCTTCTTGTTACGTTGATTCTCTACCTCACTTTGAAACTCCTTAAACTTCTCGAAAGTTTCGGACTTATGTTTCATGAAATAGATATACCCATATCTACTCAAATCATCCGTGAAGGTAAGAACATAACGATAACCACTGCGCGATGCTACACTCATTGGACCACACACATCGGTATGTATGATTTCCAATAAGTCTGTAGCTCGCTCCATCATACCAGAAAATGGAGTCTTAGTCATTTTACCCATCAGACATGCCTCGCATCTTTCAAGTGATTCAAAATCAAGTGATTCAAGAAGTCCATCGGAATGGAGTTTCTTCATACGCTTCACTCCAATGTGACCAAGACGACAGTGCCACATATAGGTCAAATTATCGCTTGATTTCAAACGTTTAGCCTCAATGTTATTAATATGTGTATTTCTACTATCGAGATTCAATATGAATAGACCATCTATCAAAGGTGCATGTGCATAAAACACATTACTCATATAAATCGAACAACCATTATTCTCGGATTTAAACAAGTAACTGTCTCGCAATAAACAAGATCCTGATATAATGTTCATGCTTAATGCAGGCACCAAATAACAATTATTTAAGTATAAAACTAATCCCGATGGTAGATGAAGAGGTAGCGTGCCGACCGCGATCAACCTTTGATCCGTTTCCTACGCGCATCGTCACCTCGTTCTTCACTAGCTTCCGTTTATTCTGTAGCTCCTGTTTCGAGTTACAAATATGAGCAACCGAACCAGTATCAAATACCCAGGCACTACTACGAGTACTAGTGAGATACACATCAATAACATGTATATCAGATATACCTTTCTTCTTGATGTTGCCGTTCTTCAAATCCGCCAAGTACCTTGGGCAATTCCGCTTCCAGTGACCTTCTCCCTTGCAGTAAAAGCACTCAGTTTCAGGTTTAGGTCCAGCCTTGGTCTTCTTCGTCGGCGTGGTAACTTTCTTACCACCCTTCTTGAAGTGTCCCTTTTGCTTAGACTTGCCTTTCTTGAATTTGGTGGTCTTATTGACCATCAACACTTGGTGCTCTTTCTTGATCTCCACTTCTGCAGATTTCAACATAGCAAATAGTTCTGGCAACTCTTTGTTCATGTTCTGCATGTTGTAGTTCATCACAAAGTTCTTGTAACTTGGTGGTAGTGATTGGAGGATGCGGTAAACTCCCAAAGTATTAGGAATCACTATACCCAAACTTTGAAGTTTATTTGCGTGCCCAGACATCTTAAGCACATGCTCACTGACGGAGCTACCCTCTTCCATCTTGCAGTTAAAGAACTTTTCAGAAGCTTCATAACTTTCAATTGCCGCATGAGTCTCAAAGATTAATTTGAGATCCTCGACAATATCATATGGATCTGACTCTTCAAACCTTTTCTGAAGCTCCGATTCTAAACCATACAAGATAGCACACTGAACTATGGAGTACTGATTCTTCCGAGCAAGGTAAACATTCTTTACTTCATCGGTAGCATCAGCTGCAGGTGGGTCACCTAGCGGTGCATCCAGCACATAGGTCAAATTACCAGCTGTGAGGACAATCCTCAAATTGCGGAACCAATCCGCGAAGTTGCTTCCATTGTTTTTCAACTTTTCTTTCTCTAGGAACGCATTAAAATTGATGGTAGGGGCTGCCATTGATCTACAACATATTTGCAATATTTTAGACTAAGTTTATGACAAATTGAGTTCAAATTAATTAATGAAATTAAACTAGGTGAACTCCCACTCAAAACAACATCCCTCACATTGTTTTAGTGATCACACGAACCAAATCCACTGCATCAACACCGATCATCACGAGAGCTGATATAGTTTTAATGGCGAACAATCATCATGTTCATCATATCTACTATATGATTCATGCTTTGCCTTTCGGCGATCCGTGTTCCTGAGGCCATGTCTGTACATGCTAGGCTCGTCAAGATCAAACCTTAGCTTCCGCATAAGCAAATCTGGCTTGCTTACGTTGTATTCACCCGCGGAATCAAAGACACCCGATCATCACGTGGTGCTTCGAAGCAGCAAGCTTTGGCAACGGTGCATACTAAGGGTGAACACTTTAGAACTTGAAATTTATGTGCATGAGGGATCATCTTATAATGCTACCGTCGTCTACTAAGCAATACAAGATGCATAAAGGATTAACATCACATGCAATTCATAATATGTGATATGATATGGCCTTTCTTCTTTGTGCTTCCGATCTCCATCTTCAAGCACGAATATGATCTCCATCATCACCGGCATAGCATCAAGGTCAATGATGCTTCTCCATGGTTGTCGTCCACCAGCTTCAACTATTACAACTATTTTGAATAGACACGCAGGTCTTAACAGAAATTAAAGACAACCATATGGCTCCTGCCGGTTGCCAACTTACAATAAGGAACATTGCATACATCAAATATAATCACAATCATGGCCATATCACATCACTGCACACCCCTGCAAAACAAAGTTTAGACGCTTCTACTTTCTTTGCATATTTTACGTGGTTTGGGGCTTTCCATAAGTGTCGTTCTAACTTACGAACAATAACCACAACATTGATACTAGCATTGTTGATCACCCGTTGTAAATTGGATCTTTACTATGCTAGGAGAAACAGGCACCCGCAAAGCCACTTATGCAAAACGAGTTGCATGTCAAGCGTGGAGCAAGTCTCATGAACGATGTCATGTAAGGTTAGCCCGGGCCGCTTCATCCCAACATACCGCAAGATGCAAAGTACACAAAAGGCAATCTACAATAAAAGCATCAATGCCCACAATGACCATTGTGTTCTACTCGTGCAACAGATCTACATATAGACACGGCTCTGATACCACTGTAGGGGTTCGTAGCATGGAAAACAAAAATTTTCTATCGCATACAAACAAACAAGCCAAGATCTATCTACTAGATTGCAGCAACGAGTCGATGGAATAACTCACCCTCGAAGATTCCAAAGTGTTTAACGAGAGCAGATTCTCGTGGGTGATGTAGTCGTACTCTTTCCGATCTCAAGATCGCGTAGACGATCCTTCCGGCGCCGCGTTCCCGCAGCGCTCCCGCAGTCGGTCACACGTTCGGTACTCGACGAAGACCTTCCTCTCCCTTGTTCCAGCAGGCAGCGGAGGTTGTAGCACTCTCCTCGCGATTCCGGCAGCACAACGGCGTGGTACCGGAGGTAGAGGGGAGATCCCGCAGGGCTTCGCCTTAAGCCGGTGCGAGTATGGTGGAGCTTATGAGAGAGGCTATTAGTGGTCTAGTAATTAGACACACCAATTAGAAGGCTCTAAACCAATTAGAAGGCTCTAAACCGAATAGCTCTAAACCGGGGTCTAGATCTAGGGTTTAGTTTAGAGGATAGGAAACTTGTGTGTCTAGGAGGGGAGCCCTGCCCCTCCTTATATAGATGGGAGGGCTGGCCGGCCAAGGGGAGGAGTTCCTCCCCAACTCGGCCTAGGGAGGTGCGCCGGCCAAGGGGAGGAACCCTCCTCCAACTCGGCCTCCACCTCTCCTCCTCTTTTCCCACTTCCCAAAACTGCCGTTTGACTTTCAAACTAGCCGTTTGACTTTTCAATTTAGGATTTAAATAAATCCTTTATTTGGGACAGCAAGAATACTTAGTACATGATGCAATCATTCCAATATGTAATGACACACTCATGTACCCTTCCCCCTCCGGAGTGCCGGACATTCCGGGACCTTCTAGAATGTTCCCGATGAAAACACCGGAACCATTCCCCAACTCCGAAACGGGACTTTCCTTATATGAATCTTATTCTCCGGACCATTCCGGATCACCTCGTGATATCCCGGATCCCATCCGAGACTCCGAACAACATTCGGTCTCTTTCTCATAATACCATAACTACTCAAACAACGTCGAATCCTTAAGTGTGTCTCCCTACGGTTCGTGAATTATGCGGACATGATCGAGACACTTCTCCGAACAATAACCAATAGAGGAATCTGGAAATTCATATGGCTCCCACATATTTCTACGATTACTTTGCGATCGAATGAACCACTTACATACGATACCAATTTCCCTTTGTCTCACGATATGTTACTTATCCGAGGTTATGATCGTCGGTATCTCTGCATACCTAGTTCATCCTCGTTACTGATAAGTACTCTTTTCTCGTTCCCGTGATATGTGATCCCTTGTGACCAAGTCACATGCTTGCAAGCTAATTGGATGACATTTCACCGAGAGGGCCCAGAGAATATCTATCCGTCATGTGGATGGACAAATCCCACTCTTGATCCATGTGTTTCAACCAATACTTTCCGAACACTCAATGCCACCTTTATAGCCACCCTGTTACGGTGTGGTGTTTGATGACATCAAAGCATCCATCCAGCAAAGGTGATATGCATGATCTCATGGTCGAAGGAATTAGGTTACTATGTATCAGAAAGCATATAGCAATTGAACTATTGAAATGACTTGATCTTTATGCTACGCTTGTCTATAGGAGTATGTCCACCATATCATTCTCCTAACGATATGATCTTGTTGTTGATAACATCTCAATGTTCATGACAAAGAAACCACATCATCAATCAACCAACAAGCTAGTGAAGTATAGAGGCTATACTAGGGACTTCAAATTAAGTTTACAAATCACACAAGTATTAATGGTTTCCTTGTTAATACTATTATAGCATGAATGTAAACATTTATCATAAACACAAAGATATATAATAATAACTACATTTATTATTACCTCTAGGGCATATCTCCAACAAACCCATCCTGGTGTCTCCCCCTCGAGACCAAACGAGGAAGTCGACCGAGGAACTCACACGGTTGGCAGTTTTATTTATTCCGTTATCGTTGCCGCACTTACTAGTCAAGTATAGATAATCATCCTGATAAAATAGACAGTGGGCACTTTTATTTAATCATTCCATTGTAGTTGCAACACTTACTAGTCAGATACAATTAGCATGAGATAACCCCAAAAACCCAGCAGTTGTTGGTACTTTTATTTAGCCATTCCGTTATAGTTGCAATACTTACTAGTCAGGTACAATGGTCGCAAACGACAACCCAAGCAAGCAATTGTTGGCAGTTTTATTTAGCCATTCCATTATAGTGAAGCTAATTACTAGTCATTATGAAGTCAAATTTATAGCACTACTTTAGTTATAGTTGTCTATGATCGAGATACTGTGCTCCAAGTCGTCCATAACCGCGGACACGGCTTTCAGAAACTTTTACCCGGCCGGGGTGCACAAATAGCAACACACACTCGATCAACCTCGGAAAAACCAAATCAAAACCCAACGAGGCCTTCACGACAAATCAATCACAGGATTCAGAAATATTTCAGGGGGCCACCCCATTGAGTACACCCGCAACGAAGCTAGCTGACTCCGAGACGGACTCAAGGTTTGCGTCAATGGCTGTAAACGACTGGGAACCCGAAAACTCGAGCTTGTCGATACCGCGAAAACACTCCGCTTTCCTAAACAGTACAGTGTGCTATCCATCGCACAATCGTAATAAAGCAGTAAAGCATGGCATAAGTACATGATAGTAAATAAAACCCCAAACTAGTTTGTGGCCCCAAGAAATAAGACGGAATCAAGCTCTGGCTCAGGGGGGGTCCCATAATTCCCCCGTATGTGGATAGCGCGAATATTCAAGGAACATGTATCAAGTACTCGGGGTCCTACGGGACACAAGTGGACGGTTAACAACCAAATAACATCTATTGCCCACCTGTGCCTCTGCTTACTTACTTCAATTTTAGTTGTTAAACAGTAATTAAAGTGAACAATAAATAAAGCCGTGATCACCACCAACATTAAACAGGCGGCAATTCTCCAACAACTGTGGTACTTGACGACACGCAACAGCACTTGAGCAAGCGACTACGACGCGCGGTCCAACTATCTACCAAACAACAGGTAATAGGATGTGTCCAAGGCATTATATGGCTGCAAGGGATATCACGGTACGAAACTAGAGCATCGCAACACAGATAGCAATAGATCAACAGGAGGGAATAAATACTATAAAAGTAAGATAGGTAGAAAGGGGGAGATGCTCGCCTGAAAACATTGCCGAAGGTTCATCCGAAGATCGGGTCGACACTCGCATCAACTCAACGGCCTTATCCGCGAAGAAGCAAAACACTAGAATAAACACCGGATGCACTATTTAATACTACGGCAAAAGACCGGGCATGCTTATGATATGATGCATGGCATGGCAAAGGTGCGATGCAATTAGGTCATATTAAGCGGAACCGGGGTCCCGACATTTAATCAGGTGGTTCAAGTTGTTTAGCTACCCTGCATTTTAAATATTTTTTTAACCAGGCAAGATATGACAACGGTTCGATGCAGAAATTTAAATGAGGCCAATATAAGGCTAGATTTGCCCGCATATGGGCCCCATATTTAATTATAAGGTGAATCGGCATAAGGCCCCCAAACCACAGACAAGCATGCATGCATGATCAATTAATATGCGACAGTTTATATTTCATTTTATAAAATAGGGCTTGGGAAGGGAATCACATTAGGGTTCGGCGATCTTGGTTTTCCGGGGTTCGGGGTCGGTCTCAGGGTTCGGATCTGGGGTTCGGTCTCAGCGGGATCGAGGTTCGGATACAAGACGGAGAACTTGTCGTGACGTGCCGGAGGTCTTGGTTCCAAGCGGTCGATCTTGTCGGGTCCACGGATCGGCCGGTTTTGTCGTTCGGAAGTAGAACTTGTCGTCCTTGTGGCGATCTTGGCGTCCTTCCGGTTCGGGTTTTGGTGTCCGAGGGTAGTACTTGGCGTTCCGGATCGGGTCGATCCTGTCGATGAGAAGAGCTTGGCATCTAGGTCCTCGACGAACTTGGCTTCCGAGGGTTCGGCCTTCGGTACATCGGGATCGGTCTTCGGATCGGGGCGTCTAGGGTCCTCGGTGTTCCATGATGGCGATCTTGACGTTCTGGCCTCGATGTCGATGACGGACTTGACACGACCTTGCACTCAGACAACCACCTCGGCAAAAAGGATGGCGACTTCACAACGACTTTGAGTCGTCGACTTCCCTCGGAAGATGTTGGTGATGGCGATCTTGGTGGCCGGGGTAAGCAGACCGACAGGGGAGGCTGGGTTCTCAACAAGGTAAGAGGCAGCAGGGTGCTGCACGGCTCGCGCACGGCGGCGAGGCTAGCGGCGGGAGGAGAAGGTCGGGGTCACGGTGGCGGAGGCGGGCGGCGACGCTCTGAGGCGGACCGGCGGCGGCGGCCCGCGGGCGGTTGGAGCAGAGGCGGGGGAGGGCGCGCCGACGACAGGCGGAGGCGCGGCGGACGGCGCTGGAGGCGGCGGTCGGCGTGGGACCGGCGAGGCCGAGGGCACGGCGGGGACGGCCGGAGACGGGAGCTCTTGCGGCGATGGCGGCGAGGACGGGGAGGAGGCGAGGACGGACGGGGCCGGGCGTCGGCGTCGGCCTGGGCCACGACGCGGCGGGAGCGGGCCGAGAGGAGGGCCGGGGGCGGCGGGTTCGGGCCGAGGAGGAGGGGGCGCCGAGGCGGGGCGAGCTCGGGCCGGAGGAGCTCGCTGGCGAGGTGGCGCGAGGCCGGGGGCGCCGGAGGAGGGAGGAGGCCGGCGGAGCACGGGGTCGGGCGTCGGTGGAGGTTGAGGTGGCGCACGGGGACGCAGCCGGGGCCGGGAAAGAGGGCGCGGGGCCGAGGCGAGAGAGGGGGGAAGGCGGCCGGCGGGGCGGGGAGGAGCGGCGATGGGGAGGCGCTGGCGAGGGAGGCCGAAGCGGGGCCGGGGGATGCGTGTCGGGGGGGAGGGCTGGTGGCTCCGGTGCGACGCGTGAGGGAGAGGTGGGGTCGGGCGTGGGGCCGGCGAGGGTGAGTGGGGGTGGGCTGGCTCGGTGGGACCCAGCGGTCGGTGAGAGAGGGGGGGCTGTGTGGTGTGGGTGTTGTGTGGTGATGGGTGTGTTGTGAGTGTGTGGCATGAGTGGAAGAGGGAGAGAGAGGTGAGGTGGCGCGATTAGAGTGGTGGGGGGTTTGGGGAGGGGTGAGGTGGCGACATAGGATAGGTTGGGGTGAGGTGGAGGTAGGGTGGGTAGTTTAGGTTTTGTAGTTTTAGGATTTTGGTGGACCGATTTTATTCCGGGGGTGGTCGACTGGGTCGAATCGGCCCGTTCGACTGCCCCACTAAAAATAATTAAGTATTTTATTTATTTCAAACAGGGCTTTTGCAAGCCGATAGTAGACAAAACAAAATAATCCGGAGACCCGGGTTTTGCGTTTGAACAAAGACGGGGCGTTTAGAAAACAAAAACAGGTTTTTCCGAAATTAGTTTTATGCAAGCAAATGCAATACGATGACGATGCTCAAATGCAATGTGGCATGATGACATGAGCATGCGGTCATGATGATGCAATGCACAAAACATCGCGATTTTCTAGTAGTGGTTTTGCGGGATGCCACACCAACCTACCCGCGACGAAGTTGGCCGGCTCCGAGACGGACCCAGAGGTTTGTGACAATGGCTGTAAACGACTGGGAAACCGAAAGTGTGACTAGGCTTGTCGATACCGCGAAAACATTCCACGTTTGTTCCAAAACAGTACAGGCGCTTCACGCACAATCGTAAATAAAGCAGTAAAACATGGCATAAGTACAGGATAGTAATAAAGCCCCAAACTACTTTGTGGCCCCAAGAAATAATATATGACTCAAGCTCTGGCTAGGGGGATTCATGGTCCCACATGCGGATAGTGCGAATATTCAAAGAACAGGTATCAAGTACTCGGGGTCCTACGGGACACAAGTGGACGGTTAAAAACCAAATAACATCTATTGTCCACCTGTGCCTCTGCATTATTTACCTACTTCAATTTTAGTTATTAAATGATAAATAAAGTCATGATCATCTCTAACATAAAGCATATGGCATTCTTCCAACAACTGTGGTACTTGATGACACGCAACAGCTCTTGAGCAAGCGACTACGACACGCAAGTCCAACTATCTACCAAGCAACAGGTAATAGGATGTGTCCAAGGCAATATAAGGCTGCAAGGGATATCACGGATACGGAAACTAAAGCATCGCAACACAGTCATCAATAGATCAACAGGAGGAAATAAAGACTATAAAAGTAAGATAGGTAGAAAGGGGGAGAATACTCGCCTGGAAAACATTGCCGAAGTTTCATCCGAAGATCGGGTCGACACTCGCATCAACTCGTCGGCCTAACCCGGGAAGAAGCAAAGCACTAGCACAAACACCAGATGCACTATTTAATATTATGGCAGAATATCGGCATGATCCATGTATGATGTATGACATGACAAAAATGCGATGCAACTATGCAATATTAAGCGGAACCGGGGTCCCGACAATTAATAATAGGTTCATATTGTTTAGGTACCCCGCAATTTAAATGTTGTCTTAACAAGGCAAAATTATATCACCGGTTCGATGCACAAATTTAAATGAGACCAATATTGGACTAGATTCGCCCGCATATGGTCTCTATATTTAATTTAGGTGAATAATCTAGATAGCCCCAAACACCCACAATATGTATGCAAACATGTTCATTTAATATGCAACAAGATCAATATCATATATTATAAAAATATGAGGGGTCTCGGATAGGGGTCACACATGGGTTCGGCGATCTTGGTTCCAGGGGTTAGGGATCGGTCTTCGGATCTTTGGATCTGGGGCTTCAGGATCTCATGTCCGTGAAGGGGGTCTCGACGCTTCACACTCTTCGGACGCCGAGATGGAGAACTTGGAGTGTCGCGGTTCCATTGCCGGTGGCGATCTTGTGACTGCGTCGGGATCCTTAGGTCGCATCGTCAGTTGTCTGTCTTCGGGAAACTTTGGATTTTGCTGGAGAACTTGGTTAACACGAGGCGAGCAGTACCACGACTGTTCATCAAATTCACAACCGAGACCAAAATAGCCAAAATAGCTGCTATCACCACACTGCCACCACATGCATCTTCACAGGGGAGACCAACATCATCGCACACCACAAGACCTGGCCGAGACATGCGTGGGGACGAGGCCACTGGCCCGGACGGCTGGAGACGATCATGGAAAGCGATGCCATGCGGCCAACGGGGAGGAGCCTGGCGAGCTTGGCCGTGGCGCCGATTCGAGAGGGGAGCCACGCGCAGGGCGAAGCGGATCCGCAGCGGTCAGGCGAAGAGGTCGCGCAGGAGGGCCAACGTAGGAGAAGGCGGGGCCCGGCGGTGGCCGGACGCGACGACGGGCGATGGTTGCTAGCCGGAGACACGAAGACGAAGACGGGTTGCAGGCCGGCGAGGCTCCAGGGCGCGGTCGCGGAAGATCTCAGAGGCGTGCGTGGCGCGGCTCACAGGTCACCGAGGTCGGCGTCGGGTGACGGCCGGAGAGAGGAGGTGGGCGTCCGCGATCTGCAAGGACTGGGAGAGGCGAGGACGGTGCGGGTTCTGGGAGGCGGGGAAGCACCAGCAGCGAGCACGGGCGCGTCGGCCAGCATCGGGGGGAGGGGTGTTGAAGGGCAGCCGAGGACGGTGGGAGGGGCTCGCGTAGGGGGCTCCTGGCGGTGGTGGTTCATCGAGGAAGGAGGCTTCAAGGGTGGTTTCGAACGAGGGAGGCGGGGGGAGAGGAGCAGGTCGAGCGACGGGGTAGGACGCGTGGGGAGGATGCAGAGCGGGGTCGGGCCGGTGATTGCAGGGTGGGGCCAGGGGAAGTTTGGTTAACTGCGGGTGGGTGGGTGCGTGCTTCCAACGCGTGCGTGGGTGGGGTGGAAGCGTGGGTGTTGTGCACAGCGGCGGCGGGGTGAGGGAGTTGGGGGTAGGGCAAGGGGATCTAGGGGTTGGGATTAGGGTTTGGTAGAGGGGTGGTAGGCCGGCTGCTGGCTGGGCCTTTTGGGCCTGGCCGGCGGCTGCCTCCCCCGATACAAAATATTTTATATTTATTATTTTTCTTTCTTTTAAAAACAAAACATTTGCAAAAAGGTTTTAGACAAATAAAAGATCCGAACGGATCTAGGGTTTTGATTTGAACAAAGAGGGGAATCTCTAGAAAACAAAAATAGGTTTTTGGGAAATTGTTTTATGCGAATAAATGTGATGATGCACATACTAAAAACAACAACGATTTTCTAGTACTGGTTTTACCCGGGGTGCTACAGACAGGTAAGGCAGAGAAGATACAGGAAACGAAAAATCAAACCGTTGGCAGGAAACAAAAGGAATCAGCCCCCCAACAAATCAAAGCGCATAAGGCATGGAAGGAAATTGGCAATTAGCAATTAGCCTTTTCACAGGAACAAACCCCAACGAAAACCCTTATCGTGAACACATAATCCATAGGGACGAGGCAACACATGCGAACAAACATATTTACAACAAAACATTAGAGAAGAAGAGGACCACTTGACAAGAAACGAATACCAGCATGCTGCCAGGGAAGCCGATCCGAGCAACCACAAGAGACACATGGTAGAACCATATCATAAAATCTGCCCCTCAACAGCAAGCTGCCCGATCCTTCAGCAAAAAACACCAAGGAAGCAGATAGCGCAAGAGGACGAAACCACAAGCGATCACTCAGCATGATGATATGCACAACAGTGGAGCTGCAATACATCTTATGAAGAGACCCATCACCACATCAGAAGCAGAATTTGCAAAAGAAAAGATACACAAATAACAGAGATAGATATGACACTTTCCTTGATCATATTTAACACGAGGCACATAACCCGATGCATCGGCAGACAAAGTAGCAGCAATACACAACTATATTACACATGTAGAATAGAATAAATGGGTAATGGGTAAGAATAATCCCAAAAAGAATAAGGGTACACTACATGTTACAAACATTAGAAATAAGTTGATTACAAAGAACCTCACAATACTCTGGGCTGCCAGCAGGGTCTACAGAGCCAGCACTAGACGACCTAGGGCAGCTAGATCGACAAATAGAGACAGCCAGAACAATGGCAGATCTAGCAAGGTCTCTATAGGCTTGCATTGCCTCGTAATTGAAGTCGCGAATCACGAACCCATACAAACCCTGTAAGAAACACACTGCTTGCAAGGCTGATTCCTCATAGGGCATTGCGTAGCGGGGGAAACTGGGGACCAAAAAGGAACCGACTCGCTGCATCTCCCCCCGACAATGCATACTTCAAGCTCCACGCCTCCAAGGAGGGAACCATCACCACCCACCTCATGCAGGTATGAATGGTACGATAACTAACGCCGCGAGGCAACCATCTTGAGCAGGTGCAAAGGGGAATAACGGAGCACGAACATCCTGTGACACGGCAGACGCAACATGCAGGGAACGACACACGCCAAAAATTCAAACAAACCCCAACGACAAACCCTTATTAGGAACACATAATCCATAAGGACGAGGCAGCACATGGGTAAACAAACATATTTGTAGCAGTACATCAGGGAAGAAGAGGACCACCTGACAAGGAATGAAGACGATCAATAGACAAGAGCAAGCAGCAACAGCGGAAAACCTGCAACAAACAGAGAAAGCAAGTATTAGAAAGGACCGAGACCAAAAAAAAGTTATTAGTCTGCTTATGAAACAACAGAGGATACGTAAAACCAGCTATGGACAAACATCACAAAGCAAATATAGTATAGGAATGATTAGCTAACAAATTCCCCTTCTCTTGCAATAACAAACAATTAATAGAGGCACACACTTAATTATTTTTTCTGAACCCTGCACCTATTTATTTTCAATGAAACAACTGCGCGTAGACTAAACCGAAAGAGTCATCTTAGCTCGGGCATTTAAATTTTTATATCCATCTGCAAAATGCAACCAACCTAAGCGCTTAAGCCAGTAAAGCGGGGAACTTTACAGGAATGTAGGCAGGAATATAAGCAGGCAACTTTGTAGAAATATAGGAATATAGGCAGACAGTCATTCAAGACTATAAACTTATTTATATTATGGAACTTATATCTCTATTGCATCAAGCCCAGCACAACATAAATTTCAAATAGCTACCCTCCTTAATAACATAGACCTGAAGAAAGCGGGAAAACAAACATATTCGTAGCAGTGCATCAGGAAAGAAGAGGACCACCTGACAAGGAACGAATACGATCAGCAGACAAGAGCAAACAGCAGCAGCGGAAAACCTGCAACAAACAGAGGAAGCAAGTATTAGGAAGAAGGACGGAGACAAAAAAAACTACCAATATGCTTATGAAACAAAAGATACGTAGAACCAGTTATGGACAAACATCACAAAGCAAACATAATATAGGAATGATTAGCTAATAAATTCTCCTTCTCTTGCAATAACAAACATTCAATAGAGGCACACACTTAATTACTTTTCTTAACCATGCATATCTTTATTTTCAATGAAACAACCGTGCATAGACTAAACCTAAAGAGTCATCTTAGCTCAGGCATTTAAATTTTTATATCCATCTGCGAAATGCAAGCAACCTAAGCGCTTAAGTCAGTAAAGCGGGGAACTTTACAGGAATATAGGCAAGAATATAAACAGGCGACTTTGTAGAAATATAGGAAAATTAGGAATACATGTAGACAGTCACTCAAGGTTATAAACTTATTTAGATTATGGAACTTATATCTCTATGAGATGAGTTATTTTGTCAGCATAAGCCTGCCATGGATGTTTTTTTGTTAACAAAGATAGCTATAAGAAACACCCCAAAGACACTACAAACTAATATGTACGCAAGCTCTAACAGTTTCAGATGACTTAAGACAGCGCGCACATGCTCTAAGAATTTTTCGCAGCATCTGCGAACCCTTTTTTGCCAATGCACTGTCTTCTTATTTATCTATATAGCTGACCCAGAGTTCCTACAACGCTATATAGCTGACCCAGAGTTCCTACAACGCTATATAGCTGACCCAGAGTTCCTACAACGCCAACTGATAGCCGCTACAAGCTAATCTATGACTGCATCAATCGGTAATCTGATTGTAACGACGGTTACTCACCGAACAGCAGAGCGGAGCCCTCGAGCGAACCCCCCTCGAACGTCCCGACATGTGACCACCCAAGCGGCAGCCACCGAAGTGGCGACCACCTAAGCCGCGACCACCTAAGCCGCAACCTCCAACAATCGGCCGACCTGCGAAGAAAGAATACACGCAGGAAAATGTCAGGACAAAGCAACAGCCGAGATCAATCATAGGGAAACCGAGCAACCCAAATAGAGGAAAAAACGGAATGAAGAAGGAGCCAAATCGAGAGTAAGAACGAACCAAACCAAATCATAGGGAAACCAAGAAACCCAAATAGAGAAAAAACGGAACAAAGAAGGAGCCAAACCGAGAGGAAGAACGGACCGAACCAAAAGGATCACCCTCAATCAAATCCACGGCTCACCTCAACCGAATCCATCGCAGGAGACAGCCATGGCCAAAACCGGCCGGCGGCGGCACAAACGGGAAAGAACACAACGAACAAACAATCGAGAGCGAGGAGGAAGGGGAACGCGGGGAGCGAGCAGCGGCGGGCAGAGCGCGGCGTGCAGAGGCGAGGGGGACAAGCAGGGAGCGAGCAGTGGCGGGTGGAGCGCGGCGTGCAGATGCGAGGGGGACGAGCAAAGGACAGCAGGAGGGCACCCTCGCTGGATCCCCGACGCAATAAGGAGCCGCCAGCTAGACGGCCGACCAACGCTCGAAAGGGCAAGCTGTGAAAACCAATTTTGCCCCTGCGACACGAAATATCTGGAGAGGCGGAGGAATCGGGGCAGAGTGACCAAGGGCAAGACCGTCAGGCACGACGCCCACGCGATGGCTGCCCATCCCGGTGTAAAGATTTCGCACTTCTCTCGCCAGGTAAACGGAGGCTGCGCAGCGGGTCCAGCCTATCGAACAGGCCCAACGCCAACAGAGAGGAAACAGTGCCAGGCGTGTAGAATCCACGCCCCAGCCGAGAACCAACCGCCAACCGAAACCGGACCCGTAGCAGACCAGCCTAAAGTCACTGACATATGGGGCTACACATCCAAGGGGGCCACCTGCAGCCTCAGCCAGGTACATCACCAATTTTCCATGTCTTTGTTCAGCGCATGTGGACGGTCTAGATTTGACCGAGAACCCAATCCGACGGCCAGCAAGTCCAAAACGCTGTGAGGTGTCCAATCAGGATGTAAATGGCGCGTCCGCTGGAATATGTGGTTGTTGCCGCTTTGTCCGCATCTCACTTAACTGGATTTTGTGGCAACCGTTTAAGAAATCGGGTGGATTTATGTGGTTAAGTGGCGCCGCCATGCCGCTTCATGGCAATTTACCGCTTCTCACTTGATTGGAGCATGCTCATTGTACTCGTGCTGCCGCTTCGGTCGGGATCGAGTCTGCTGTGCCGAAAATGAAGGTGGAGGTTGGGCCGAGTACCTTCAGAGTGCGATTATGACAAAGATGATTTAGTTTAAATTTCTGTGAATCGCCAGCGCTTTCCTAAAACACTCAGTTTTGCGCCTAAATTCGGCCTGAGGCGCTCTGGTTGAAGATTGAGCATCTCCACTCGTTGGCCGTTTGCAGGCCGAAATCCGGACGTATTTTGGACAAGACGAAACTCGTTTTTGGTATGGGATATCGAGTTTCCCACTTGTGTTTCCAGAACGAGTTTCCGCGTTTGGCAAAAAATCAACAAAATTTGGCAAACTTTAAGCGAATATAGATGATTTTCATTAATTAAGGGCGGATACATATATATTACATCGAATTCGGGCGAACACCCGAATTTAAACTACATTTAGGCTAAATAATGACTAAAAATACTTAAAAAGGCCGATGCTGATGTCAACGCCGCTTCTACATGCATAAATTGTTGTAGAAGCAGGTGTAGCCGGGGTCGGACTTGCCGTCGCCGTCGTCATCTTCATGGTGAAGGCGTCCTCGCCGACCGGCACCGCCCAGTCGGCCAGCTTCGGCTTCGGCTGGCGACGGCGAAGCATGCCAGTGGGCGGCGACTGCGCTGGTGCGCGGGCTCGTTGATTACGGTTCCCCGCGAACATGTCCACGGCGGTGAGCTTGACAGGTCAAAACGGCGCTGACTGTGCCAGCATGGACCCGGAGGAGCGGGAGGCCGAGGTGGAGGGGGAGCTGAGACTGACCATCCTCCTCGGCAGCCAGTTGGCCGGAGGGTGGTGCCTCGCTCTGGATGCCGGCGTCGGGGAGCGGGGGAAGCCGAGTCGCAGGTTGTTGCCGGCGTGGATATGCTCCAGGACGACCGTGAGCGTCTGTGCCGACACAATCCACCATTGCTACAACGCCACCGTGTTGTTGTGCTTCGGCGGCATGCCGGGCGGCCCTTCATGGTGGGCGAACTCCTGGAGCCGGCGGTCGGCGAAGAACTCCTCCCAGTAGAGTAGGTTGCCGGGATCCTCGGCGAGGTCGGGGTCGTCCATGACCGCAATGAATGCCTGGATCTCCTCGACCAGCTCTTCGTCGGTCGGCACCGGCGGGGTAGGGATGCCGCCGTCGCTAAGCTTCTAGCCCAAAGGGTTTCTCGTGTCTGGCGGTGCCATGTACCCGACGTCATGGAGCATGCGGGCCTCCCACGGCTGGAGTGTGCGCCAGCCAAAACCGTTCGCTGCCGCGGGATCGCCGGGTACCTCTCGGCCATGGCTCTCTTCTCGCCGGAGTTGGAGTGCGCGTGGAGGGGGAAGCGGAGGAGTGGTGAGAATGAGTGAAATGAGCCGGCGAGGTCGCCGACTTTTATAGGCCGAAGTGAGCGGCGATGGCGGGAGGGGTGTAACGGCGCAGGCGGGAAAAGGGGAAACAACAAGAAATTAATCCGTCAGTCACGGGAGCCGAGGCGGCGGTCCTTCGCGTGCGCCGAGGCGGAAGGATGACGACGACTCGACTTCAGGTCGCTGACTGAGCGGGTCCACGCGCCGGTTTTTTCAGCGAAATCGCTTCGTACGGCGTTTCAGGGAGTTCCTGGCTTCATGAGAACGGCTAAGAAGTCCGGATCAAAGTTAGCCAAAATCCAAAACCGGAAACCTAGGAACGCATCTGCCCAATTTTTAGCGTCCCAACCAAAAAATTACCCGGCCTATCCAAGTGGAGATACTCTAATGCATCACGTCTCTAGCTGTATGCTGAATTTTAACGCCTTGGTGATATCATGATGATCGAAACTATGTACGCTTGGTGTTGTCACACGACCGTTGCTACGTATAATACCAAGAAACATTTATGGGTGTGTTTGGATTGTTGTCAAAATGTATCCTACTAATATTTTGGTTATGATCAAAAGGTTGGATCTTGTTTGGATTGTTGCCAATTTTTTGGCATGCCAATGCTCCACTACCAACTCTACTTCAATTTTTTAGCCAATATTGGCCAACTTGTAGACAAGCAAAGGCTCAACCAAAATTTTGGCTTGCCAAATATTTGGTAAGACAATCTTGGACACAATCTGTCCGCCTCGCTAGCTTACTCACGCCGGGCGACTGTAGAGGTTCTGTTGCGCAACTTCTAGTCCAGCCATGTGTTGGACGGCCGCTAGCTATTCCTGTATTTTCGTTGTTTATATATAAAACGATGTATCCGCCAGCGCCACTAGACTAGATGGATTTAGCCGTTTTAGCCGCATAAGGTAAATGGCTAGTCGTGATTGCCACAAACAGACTTTTTCACAGGTGGCGTATGTGGGTTTGGCGGACGCCGCTGCCACTAGCATCCTGAGTGCCCAAGGGAGGACACCAATTACACTCACTGTGTTTGGTTGCACTGAATTGAGTCTGGAATCAGGGAATTGGAATTTGAGACTTTAATTCCGGTGTTTGGGTGTGCTAGGAATCAGCGAAAGGAAATTAGGATCAATTCCGTGCGGGGAGCGGTCGCGTGAGAAACCTCCTTGTACCGATTCGGAGGTCATGACCTCGGAAAGGTCGTGGAATCGCGTGACTCTCTCGCTCCCGTGAGACTTCTTCTCTCCCGCTCACGGCCTGGAGACCGGCGGCGGCCGTGCATGTACTGTCCCTCTCCTTTTCTTCTCTCCCATGGCCACCCCTCCCTTCCACCTCCCCCTTGCCGTGAGCCCTGTCCATGGACTCCCCATGGGAGCCCCCCTTCCCTCCCTCTGAAGTCTGAATCCTAACCCCGTCCATGCCCTCTCCGTTCCTTCTCCCCCATGGCCGCCCCTCCCTTCAACCTCTCCATGGCAGAGGCCTAGGCGCCCCCTCCCCACCCTTTGAACCCTAACCATTTCCCAGTCCGTCCCTGCCCTGTCCTTTCCATCTCCTTGCTGATGTTTTTTTCGTTGAAATTACAGATTCTATTGACAACAAGTAGCAACCGAGGGCAGTTTGAGGTTAGGCAAAACAAAAAATTAGCTCTTGCTACATGTCTGAACATGGTCATTTATTTGGTTTGAATTAGTTTGTCTCCTCCGTCAGGTTTGGTCTGAATTAGTTTGTGTCCCTCATCAGATTTGCTACATGTCTGAACCTTGTTGAGTTGCTGCGCACTGGAGTCGAAAACCAAATAACAGTACGTACATTTCTCTATTGATTGCTAGATATTGTTGATGGTTTTTGTGGCAGGCGACAGTTGCATACCATCTCAGTCAATGACTTAATTGGCTATCTAAATCCAACTTGCGTACATTGTCCTTGGACAGGAGGTCACAGACCTAGTGGATTCTACGATTGTGGAACAGAATAGCTAGCATCACCAAATTTCAGGGGAATGAAAGATAGGGTAAATCAAACATATGTATGCTCCAAAACCATATCTTGCTTATTTTAATTTGTAGTGTTACAAGAGGTGGAGGTGACGAGGAGAAACTTCAACACGTGAGGCCTCAAGTTATATTACTACTGGCAGATCTAGTTATATTGAAGTTATGTGCGAGAGAGGCGGCTGTGGAACTCAAGTGGGCGCTTTGGTTCAGAGCGTGTGTGTGGCCATGGTACTGGTAACTAAGGGAGGAGGCCACCTCCGCCCACTATCTTCCTCGACGGTGCGATGGAATCCGGTCGCTCGCTTGTTTGAAGTGTTCATGACTATTGTGTGCCATGTGTGGATTATTTTAATATTATTATGTATGGAAAATAATACATATACATTTTTATACACACATGCTACTATTTATACATGTACACAAGTATATATATTGTCCAAAAGCAAAAAAACATCAAATTCCATAGTTTGCACATCCAAACGGGAATTGGAATTGGGTATCACCCTCTGATTCCAACAACAAATACCAAACCACACAAACGACAGAATTTAAATTGGGAGTCTCCCGTCGATTTCAATTCCAAAAATCAATTCTGTGCAATCCAAACAAAGCATTCTAGATTATTTAGCAGTACCACATAGAATCCACTCCATTCTAGCAAGTCGTTTGTTAGATCCGAAAGTCTGTGAAGCCGCAGCCGCAAACGTTCTTCTCCCCGTCCTGTCCATCCCCTCCCAGGCTCCCACTCACACTCCCACTCGGCCACTCCCACTCCCCTGGAGACTGCGCATCCAGTGGAGTGTCGCCTCCTCCGTAGCCTAGGGTTTCGCCTCGCGCTCCATTCCCGCCCCTCCCGCATCACCAAGATGGCCGCCGACCCCGACGAACTCGCCCGGAGGCTCGCCGCCGCGGGCGTCTCCGACTCCGACGCCGCCGGCACCAGCAACCTCTTCCAGGTCATGCGCGCCGTCGAGGACGCCGAGACCACCATCCGCCAGCAGGTCTGACCCATTCCCCCCCCTGCCCCCATTTCCATTGATTGCCAGTGAATCCTCTGTGGTGTTAATGAGACGAGTGCTTCTCTGTCCCCTCTCACGCGCAGCTGGAGGAGAACAGCCGCCTGAAGGAGGAGCTGATGCGCAAGACCCGGGAGCTCGACAGGATCGTAAGTCCACCTCCTGCTTGCTAATTACACTGAAAAGAATGATTCCCTGCCCGATCCACCAAATCTCGCTCCAACGCCTGGCACTCTTGGCCAGCACAGCTTCTGCCCGATGCATACTAGTAGTATAATGCCTAGCGACTGATACATGGTGTGCAAACCTCAGTGTACTGCTACCTTATTACACGCTCATGACAGTCCAATCTTCATCCGTACATGAAAATGAGATAGATATTAAGTTCTTCATCGATATGGCGTCTCTTACATTTTCCTTCCACTGGGGTCTCGCTTTGAGCTGTTTTCTACTTTTACCTGATACCGCCAGAGGTCCGAGGCTACGAATCAAACTTCTTTCGGCGGGGTGGATCAGGACCGTGCCGTCGAGGCCTACAGGAACTCTTATCCAAGTGATGCAGTTGGTAACAAGGCGGAGGACCCCAAACTGTTCAAGAACGGAGAGCAGATGACGCAGGATACCATGAATCAAAAGTATCTCGATGCCAGCCAGTCTAAGGAAATGCCCAGAAAACCCAAATCAGGGGAGCAGGCTGCTGCTGATGCTCGCGCACCGTCCCAGTGCTCTACCCCGTCGTCTCGTTCCCTCTCGCCAACTAGGTAGGTGCCTCCACGGGTTAACGTCGCTTGAAACGTCCCCATCTCTGAGTGTCCTTTGCTTGAAGAACTGTGATGTAAAAAAGCATTTGATTACAGGCACCACAGAGAAGGAGAGTACGATTCTAGGCTCAACTTGGCTGGACAAGGCATGGAGATGAGCTCAAACATCATCTGGAAGCAGGTATGTATATATATAATTCGTTTGGTCCATACTAGCGCATGTACGTGATCTGAAGTTCCTGATGAGGATACTTCCTTCCGCAGGATCTTCTTGCCAAGGTTAAAGAACATGAAGAAGAGATCGCGCATTTAAGAAGGCATCTTGCTGATTACTCAGCGAAGGTAAAATATGCGTACAAATTAATAGTCGTTGCCTTTTTTTTCCCTTCAGTTTCTCTCTTTTTGGTATCTGATCTGGTGTCTTATCTTTCCTGATAGGAAGCCAAGATACTTAATGAGAAGCATATTCTGGAAAAACGTATTGCATATATGCGAATGGTAAGTATATATTTACCTTATAAGGTTGAAATACTAGTATCTTCGAGTACACCAGACTATTCTGTAACACATTTTTTCCAGGCATTTGATCAGCAGCAGCAAGATTTGGTTGATGCAGCATCGAAAGCTTTATCCTACAGACAAGACATCATTGAAGAGAACATCCGTCTGACATATGCATTACAGGTAAATTTCTTTGCTGTTAAAAATTCGGAGAGCCAATTAATATTTCGATGATGAAATGTGCTTTATTAAACCTTACTTTTTTTTTCAAAAAGAGGAACGGAGCCCTGGCCTCTGCATCGAGTGATATACATAGCCATTTTATTAAACCTTACTGTACATTTGGAACCATCTAAATGAATTTATCTACAATAATTTCTCTAGTTTTCTTATGTGAAATGAAGCATTTATTAAACTGACTTCCCTTTCTGCGCAACAAAGCATCCAAACAAGTGTATGTGATATTTTTATGGCCTATGTGTATAAACAAAATAACAATGGAACCTATGTGGTACGGACCACCCAGAAAGTAGAAGTGGGGCTTTAGTCTCTTACTCGCTTTGTCATTTGTTTTAGAAGACCATTTTACATGGTGCAATGAGTCTCCTTATCTTGTTGAATTGCCCTTTGTCTACTTTTGGGAATGAATGCTTAATTCTTTCCTTTCGTACTCCATAGGCAGCACATCAAGAGAGGTCAACTTTTGTATCTTCTTTGTTGCCTCTTCTGTCAGAGTATAACCTTCAGCCTTCTGTTCTTGATGCTCAATCAATTGTTAGTAGTCTGAAGGTATGTTCCACTTCTCATACGTGACATGATATTTTTGTGCTTGTTTGGACTTCATTAAACTGCATTTTTTCACCAAATAAGCCTCTACAGCTTGGACTAGGAAGTTTTTATAAATTCTTAGGTGTACTAAGACTGAGCTAAACTACCTTCCTAATAAGGATTCTTTGTGATGTGATGTCGACTATACAGATCATTTATCATTCAACAAATATATGATTCCTAACATATGGATTTGTGGATTTGCTTAAGTAAAAATGTAGAGCTGCTCCAACCAAACGTCTTAATGAAATATGAGCTAACTTTCCTTTGCCTTTTTTATTTATCACCGCTACAATATTATTATTGTACTTTTGTGCCATTATCGTGCAATGATCTATGGAAATGAACATTTCTGTTGCAAACAACTTGCATGGCTCATTTTGTTCCTTATTTGGTTGAAGCTTAGCCTATATTACACAACTTTGTGCTGAGACTGTATGTTTTTCCTTGCAGGTTTTGTTTACGCATTTGCAAGAGAAACTCATCATTACTGAGGTGAGTCACCTTGAGCTTTGGTTGGAGTTTGCTCCTGGCACAGTAACCAACACGGACCTATGTCCCGGCTAGTAGTGGGCTTGCTTCACAGCTTGTTGCTGATATTTTCTCACAGAACTTTGAAGTTGTCTTGTGTGCAAACTTGGATGGTGCAGGAGAAATTGAAGGAATCTCAGTACCAGATTACCCCTTGGCGTGTCGAATCTTCAAATAATACAAGTGGTCCTGGACAGTCACCTTCTCATCCTCCTGGAAATGCGTTGGTTGCTTCTGTATGACTCACTAATGCTTTGTCCTTTACTCGTTGACTGCATGCCTATTCTAACTCTTCACATTTCCAGAGCCAACCCAGCCTTGACATTGTGCCCCAACAAGCATATTCTCATGTACAATCCCCAATTTCTTCTCCCGTTCGAACTAGACGTGATTGGGACTTGTTGGCAAATGAGAACAATCAGGTCATCCCGACCGAGGTTGCTTCAACAAACACAGAGCATGACAATGTTGGAAGGACTTCTCCTCCAAGCAGGTTACTATTGTTCTATCAAGAGCTCAAGATGACGATTTCCTAAGTTATTTGTAGCCTTTTCTATCTATATGCTTCCTCTTTTAAGATTATCTTTGTTAGTTTGTATTTTCAACTTGCGTTAATCACTTTACTTTTATTCACGATTAGCACCCTTTGATAAGCATGTTAGTTTGCTCCAAATGGCAGATATTTACCCTAGAATCCAGGAATTTTTTATACCTGAATTAAATATGTTTCTAACATCAACAACCAATTATTGCTTAAGCCACCTATTTGCAAATAATGGATAGCTTTATGTCCTTGAAACATCACTTTGGCCATGTCCCACAATGCACCAAGATAAGGTGCACCATTCTCTTCGATTTCTGGTGTTTTCTTATACAGTTTAACTTGTGTATGGGGACCTCTTAGCGAAATGATTTTGTTAGCCAAACAACTTCGATTAAAAAGTTGGTTGTCTTACTGGATCTGTTTTTTCTTCTTTATACAGCAACCAAGTTACCAAGGATGTTCAAGCGCAAGGAGCTGAGCATGATTCTCGTGCTGTACGATTTAACTTCGAATCGAAGGATCATAACCCATCATTCAAGGACCTTGTTGGGAGCGATGTGCCAGGAAATCTAGAGGGGGCTGAAACCCAAATTTCGCAAGAACCTCCTGCAGAGTGGGGTCCTGAAGGTCCACCTGATTTGGCATCTGGCCTGGACGAAGGGAACCTGCCTTACCCTTATCTTCCTACTGTCCTTGAGGAGCCCAGTTCTTCTTTCTCTGAAGGTTTTACATGTTTTGATGCAATTTCCTTCTCCATATTCCTAAGTTATGATGGTAAACACCATTTTTCATGAATATGCAGCTGCAGAGGATGACCCATTGCCAGCTATAGATGGGCTTAGAATCACAGGCGAAGCTTTTCCGGGAAGAGAAATTCAAGCAAGTGGGTATTCCATCAATGGGACCACAAGTTGTAATTTTGAGGTGTGCTTTGTAGTTGTGCTTCAACAAGTTCTGATCTATCAAATTCTTTTGAACTTGTTCTCAGTTCACTACAATTTCATTGTTTGCAAATAAATAAAATAATTGTGCATACAGTGGGTACGCCATCTGGAAGATGGATCGGTAAATTACATAGAAGGTATTATGTTTTCACCCATTGCTAGAATGTTTTTTTTTTGTATTTTACTACTTGGTTTACTATGAGAAAATGAATTAACATTGCCGTTGCCTGTTGTAGGTGCAAAGCAGCCCACATATTTAGTTACTGCTGATGATGTGGACTCTTTGCTCGCCATAGAGGTTCAGCCTCTAGATGACCGGAAAAGAAAGGTTAATCCTCTCGTCTGATCATTCATTCTTAAGTGGAACTTTGTCACATTGGAAACAATAGCTTGGTCTAGTTTTGTTCACAGAGGAAATTCTATAGGTTGTTTCTAAACTATAAAAATGTTGATCATTTTTACTTTTCAGTAGGACACTCATGATATTTAACTTCATCTGAAGCATTTTTTTCATTTTGTAGGGGGAGATCGTGAAGGTTTATGCCAACGAACAGAGAAAAATTACTTGTGGTGAGTTTGTTGAGAAGATAGGTCCTAGAATAATGCAGGTTCTTAGTTACATCAATAGAAAAATATTAGAAGAAACATGCCACCACTGATTACAGAATCATTAACTGTGCAGATCCTGAAATGAAGGAGCTTATCAAGAAAATTCTTTCAATTGGGCATGTGTCTTATGAAGTTCTGTTACCCGTATGTTCTCTATATTTCTCTAGTGGATTACCAAAGGCTCAAAGCATTGCTGCACCTTATTTTTTATTTCATATAACTATTGAAAAACAATTTTTGCAGGTTAGATTTATAGACATGTGGGAACCTGCCATATTGGCAATAAAGAGGGAAGGCTACAGCATAAAGTGTAACGGACAGCGTGGTGTTGTTATTACAGAGAAATTCCAGCAAGCTACGGCTGTATGGTTCCAAAAAAATCATTGCCCTTAAATTTACTATGTTCTATTTTCTGATTATACTCCGCCCAGTCACGAAAAAGTTGGATTCTGTGATTAGTTTTTTTTTAAAGTAACTTTGCAAAAAACCAAGTAATTTTGCATTGCCTGCATGGGATTGACGATACCATACTTCTATGGTATGATTCTATACCTAAGTGTAGAAGGTTTCGCAAGATTTCATAGATGTGACAATCACTTCTTTTTTGTTGTCGTGGGTAATAATAGCTAGGTTTGTGCTATACGTTTTCTTACTTGCGGGTTTTGGAAGGGTGAACTGAATTTTACATTGCATTGGCTTGTTCAGTATGTAGAGGTCTAATCTTGTACTATGCTTGCAGATCAATATCCCATATGGGCGTCCTATTGAATTTTCAATCCAGTCTGCTGATGGTGTGGAGTACAACCTCAAACCTGCAGAAAATTCGCCGTGAGTTTGAAAAACGATTCACTATTTTATTCCGACATTTGTATAGCCATCCATTTAGTAGTTTCACATGTAATCACGGGACCTTGTCGCTGGAAGAATAACAGTGCCAATTTATTGCCGTTATTGCGGTATATATTTTCTTAGGGTGACAACTGAAGACATAAGAATTTCACTGAGCTTAGGTACTAAGTTCTTGTGTATTCGAACCTTGCAGATCACGAGATAGCATTGTTCTAGTATTGAGGCTGTTCAGAATGAAGGTACGGACTCGGGACCCTTTTTTATAGGCGTTGCACTAGTTTGGATCCTTGCCTGCTATGCTATTCTGAATGAATGCACATGATGGATGGTGTATAGTTTACTCTACGTTTGTTGTATCGTGGTACACGTACATGGTCAAACTGGAATGAAGATGTGCGTTTCTGTTTTTTGTTTGTTTGCAGGCTGTGGAGAAGAGTAAAGGAAGGAAGAAAGGCATCTTCTTCAAGTAGAGTAGATTGGACTAAGATTGGGTGATGAGATTGTTGTTTCCTGTAGCTATTGATTTATTTGTATTTGTCGCGCTATTCTTGTTTGTAAAAAGAAGAATTGAGGTGGTAGGTTGCTAGGCACTAGCTAGCTAGGGTTTTCACGACAGTCCATATTGTATCTATCATCTGTGTGTGTAGAGAAAGATAAGATGCTATGAGTTTTGTCCGTTGGGCTCGGTAAGTAGGAGTATAAAGCATCTGCCAGTTTGGTTACTGAAATTTTGAGGTGTGCGTCTGGTGATGGTAACTGAGAGAAGGAAACAATGTGGATGATGGATGCATTTTTGTTGTTGGAACGAGGAACAGAAGACTTGCAATTTTCATTTATTGAGAAGAGAGTGAGAAATGCCCAATAAATTAATAGAAAACAAACGAAAAGTCATGAGCAAGCCAACCCACGACTGCCACAAACTTGCCATGACCCTGACCTCGATCATCTTTCGAAAAAAGAGAACGCATCTAGTGATGGTTAGTAGTACTAGCTCATTTTTGCTAGGAATGTTGCAAGAAACTTTATGAAGGTAATATCTAATATGCTACCACGGCAGCTTTGCGGAATGATATTTGCTAAAAAAAGTTGGTATCCTTAAATGTCTGAAGATGTACCTTTTGACAGTCATGCCAAAGGAAATGTAAGACTACTCTACAATCTGCAGCGCTTCCTCACTATTTTTTTTACAAATAATCAATTAATAATATTTTTTCCATCACTCTACCACATTCAGAGACTACCTTTTCCTCTACTAGGAAAGGTGAAATTGTAGCGTTTCTTTGGACCGACAAGTGCTAGTGACACATGAGCACCAGTAGTCTAGTTTATTTTAAAATTGGAAAACGCTATTTTTGGGTATTAATAAATAATATATTTTTAAATAAAACTACATATACACATATAGTACGTACTCCACAAGTTTCATTAAAAAACACGTTATATTTTGGGCTACACAAAAATAAAAAATTACTATTAAAAAGAAGTTAGTGTTGGTAGGTCATACTTTTACACCTTGACATCAAACATTAGTGTTAGAAATAGAATCGGGAGACAAACTAGAGAGAGACAATAAATGATTCAACTGATTCTTTCCATTGATGATTCTCACTATATATACAAGGGGAAGAGACATGAGTGAAGAGTCACGTCCGTATAAAGGGGTGCTAGATATATTGGTTGCCACTTGCAAACCGACATAGAGAATTACATGGGAGGATTATCCCTTTAATTAATCTAATCTATTAATTAAATCCTAACACTTCTCCTAATCCTTCCATGTTCTTGCAATCGATCATCTTTGAAATTATCTCCTCCAAAATCCCTGTGGGAAAAATATGAGAAGAGTAGTGTATGATATGTTGCTAAAACTCCTTTAAATCCAGTGGAAAAATAAGGAGAAAATGGTGCAATATATAATGGTCGGATATGCTATTAAAACTCCTTCAAACCCAGTGGAAAAATAATAAGAAAATGATATAGCATATACTGATTATTGCCTCCGTGTTAACTCCATATGAGAAAAACCTTGTAAAATGGAAAAACCCATAGAGTTTAGAGGACAATATAAATGCCGTGTGTACATTCCTAAAAAACCCGGTGGGGAAAAAATAAAGTATGACATATGATCTTGTGTTGATATTACCTGATTAAAAACCTTGATGAGAACCTGGATAGTAAACTCATAAAGGGAAAAAGAGTGTAATATGATACTTTGAATATGAGTAGTTCAGGGTGATACCCCCCCTGATTCTTGCAAATCGTGAAGCCGTCGAATACCAATTCCATGAAAACATTTCTAGAATGTTTAAGTTGGTAGAGACTTCATGAATAGATCAGCGATGTTATTGTGACATGATTTGACTCACAATACGTTTATTTCCAGACTCTTCTGGAGATCATGGAGATAAAACAATTTAGAGGCAATATCCTTAGTGATATTTCTCTCGATGTATCCTATTTGCATCTATGCAACACAAGCAACATTATCTATGTAGATAATGGTCCATGATTCAAGAGAACCAATACCACATGACTCACATATTTGGTTTATCATTCTGTAAAGCTACTATAACACCCTAGCATTTAGGAACCAGTAAAGGGTAGAAATAGGAATTTGAGCATATGCATGCATTCATCTGTAAAGAAAATCCGGGGATTTTTTTCACCAAACAAAAAACCTAAAGTGATCAGAGTTTCCTTCACTATTGAGAGGAAGGAATAGCTCTCTATAGTGATTGTTATAAATTTTGACATGACCTTTATGAATTAATGTGTTTTGGGGGAAAATATTTGAATTCAAACTTGAAATTTGAATCATTTGGAAAATATTTGAAAATTAGAAGTTAGAAATATTTAGATGTTTTCCAAAATGATTTATTAACATTGTTTGTTTATATTAAAGATATATTAAACAATAATAAGAATTAAGACAAGGAAAATAAATAAGAAATGAATTCTTATTTCTTTATTCCATAATAATATTACAAATTAAGAATAATACAATAGATAAAAGAACACATTTCAGTAATGGAAATTACAATAAAAAGAAATTTTATTGAATTATAAGAATATTATTACAATATTCTTTACAAAATAATAAAATAAAGATTACAAAAAAAAACCTACACTACATATCTATTTCTAAACTAAATCTTAAGCATCCAAATCTCTGTACATGTAGAGCACAAAGAAAATAAAAGAGAAACAAAGGTATTATTTTGGTTAGTTTTACTCTCAGTAATGAACAGTGAAGTGTACTGTTTAAATTCACATCATTGAGTATATAAAGGGGCAAATTTCACCAATCAGCAACATTTGTTCTTTTATATCCAATAAATCTCAGAGCAACATCATCAGTAGATTAAAGGGGCAAGTTTCACTAGGATAGTAAATTGTAAATGGATAGAAGGTGATACTATTTTACTTGATCTGATCCACAAAAAGCCTAAGCAGCAAGGCAGCTTAGTCATCTAATTGCATGTAGTGTGATGTCCACACAGCATTAACAACACAAGTAGTCAAAAGGAAGTTCCCAGCCATAGCATAGCTACCAGGATCTCATATCTCTTCACAAGAACATTGCAAGAACACACTAGGATTGCTAACTTTCCCAAACAAATCCCAAGCCCAGATACATCATAGATCATCCAACCATCTACAAGATGGTGACATAAGGAAAGGGAGGTGCAGGTGGATAACAAGGTCACGAACAAGATCGGTAGCTAGGAGAAGAAGGAGCAACACCAGGAGGTGCAGAGCGAGAGCAAGCCAACAAGGACAAGTGAGCCAGATCAAACCAGCAAGAACAAGCTAGCAGGATCAACTAGCACCACATAATCATCACTAACAACCAAGTTGTGTGGTGAGTACACATAAAACAATCACATGATCCATCTATATCAGATTATCAAAGCATATGTTGTTTTATAAGAATCTTCTCAGAAAAACACCCAAGTGGGGTGTATCCATCACAGAAGCATTGAAATGAAAGCCAATGACCAATCTTTACAAACAAAGCCAAGATCTCAGCCTATGCATCATTGATCTTGGATATAAACTTAAATCTCCACATCCAAATATAACAACAACCTTAGATCAAGATTTCTAGGCACATCTTGATATGTCAGAAATGTATCTATAATTTTTGATGTTCCATGCTTGTTTAGTATCTACTTTGCTTTGCTTTGTCCACACTTTGAGGTGTTTTAATATGTTTTCTGGTACTAACCTATTAACAATTTGCCATAGTGCCAGTTGCCTGTTTTCTTCTGTTTTTGGTTCTAGAAAGGAAGAAAATCAATATTCTTGGAGTTGGACGGGACAAAAGCCAAAGTCAATATTTTACTGTGTGGAACACGAAGCCGGAGTATGAGACAGAGGGGACCCACCAGGGGGACACACCCCCTGGCCGTGCGGGTGAGCCCACCCCGCGCCTGGGGGGGGGGGGGGTGCAGCCGCACTAGTGGCCCCCCTGCCTCGCCTCTTCGCCTATAAGAAGCCCCCGATGCAGAAACCCTAGGCACCCGATCAAAATTCCACGAAACCTTCTGTAGCCGCCGCCTCCATCGTTCCTAGATTGTGGGGGGATCTGAAGCTCTTCTCGGCACCCTGCCGGAGGGGAGGTCATCCCGGAGGCCGTCTTCTTCATCATGCCAGCCTCCGGTATGAAGCGTGAGTAGTTCCACCTTGGACTACGGGTCCATGTAGTAGCTAGATGGTTGTATCTCCTCCTTGTGCTTTCATGTCTAGATCTTGTGAGCTCCGTTCATGATCAAGATCTAATCTATTTGTAATCATGCATGTTGTGTTTGCGGGGATCCGATGGATATTGAGATTACTATGTCATATTGATTAATGGTTTTGTCTATTTGATTCTATCATGTCTGTGTTGTTTGTGATCTTGCATGCTCTCCATTGTTAGTAGCTATCTTGGCCAAGTAGTTGCAAGTGACTCCAAGAGGGGGTATTTATGCTCAATAGTGGGTTCATGCCTCTACTCAATCAAGGGAAGTGACAGAAATCTCTACAGTTGTAGATGTGTTGTTGCCACTAGGGAGAAAACAACGGTCTCTTGTTCATGGAACAAGTGGATTGTTTACCTTATACACTTTGCTTAAAGCAGTTGTTTGTTGCTTGCAACTTAATACTGGAGGGGGTTCGGATGATAACCTGAAGGTGGACTTCTAGTCATAGATGCAGTTGGATGGCGGTCTATGTATATTGTTGTATTGCCCAATCGAATCTCATAGGATCTTTTTGTCTAGTATTGCATTGTTATGCCTTGCTCAGTCCTATCAATTGCCCTGCTGTAATTTGTTTACCCAGCATGCCATGTTTTTTTATCTAAGGAGAACACCTCTAGTGAACTATGGAACCCGGTCCAATCTTTACCATTGATACATCTTCCACTGTTACAGTTTACTTGCTGCAAACCATCATCACCTTCCACACCATACAGTTAATCCTTTGTTATAGCAATCAGTGAGATTGCAACCTCACTGTTCATTGGGGCAAAGTCTTGAGTTTGTGTTGTGCAGGTTTTCACATTGCTTGAAACACCTTTGAGACGTTTCCTTCCTCCTACTGGTTCGATAACCTCGGTTTCTTAATGAGGGAATACTTGCTGCTGTGCTGCATCACACCTTACTCTTGGGGTTTCATGACAAAGCGCTCCCACGTTAACAAAGCGCCAACAAGTTATCTGGCGCCGTGGCCGGGGAGGCTAAGGACGTCTTCACAAGGGGATTCCTCCTCAACCTTTCTCTTTACTTTGTTTTTAGTTTGCTTAGTTTCTTTTGCTTGGTTTTGTTTGCCTCTTTTTATCAAAAACTCCAAAAAAATAGTTTAGTTTGGTTTGCTTTCTCTTATTGAAAACACAAAAAATTAGTTCCTGCTCTAGTTGCTGCTGCTATTTTGGCTTGCTCCCCTTTTGCCAAAATGAACTCTGCTGAGAACACCAAGTTGTGTGACTTCACTAGCACAAACAACAATGATTTCCTTAGCACTCCTATTGCTCCACCTGCTCTTGATGCTACCTTTTATGAAATTAAGCCTGCTTTGTTGAATCTTGTGATGAGAAAGCAATTTTCTGGTGCTAGTTCTGATGATGTCGCTGCCCATCTCAATAGCTTTGTTGAACTTTGTGAGATGCAAAAGTATAAGGATGTAGATGGAGATATTATTAAGCTCAAGCTGTTTCCTTTCTCCTTGAGAGGAAAAGCTAAAGAATGGCTGCTATCTTTGCCTAGAAATAGTATTGATTCTTGGATTAAGTGCAAAGATGCTTTTATTGGAAAGTACTACCCTCCTGCTAAGATTATATCTATGAGAAGTGACATTATGAAATTTAAACAACTTGATAATGAAAATGTTGCTCAAGCTTGGGAAATAATGAAATCTTTGGTTAAGAATTGTCCCACTCATGGACTTACTGCTTGGATGATTATCCAGACTTTTTATGCAGGTTTGAACTTATCCTCAAGAAACCTGTTAGATTCAGCTGCTGGAGGTACCTTTATTAGCATCACTTTGAGTGCTGCAACAATACTCCTTGATAATATAATGGTTAATTACTCTGAATGGCACACTAAGAGAGCTCCACATGGTAAGAAGGTAAATTCTGTTGAAGAAACCTCCTCTTTGAGTGATAATATTGATATTATTATGGCTATGCTTGTTAATGGGAAAGCTCCTTTAGATCCAAATAATGTTCCCTTAGCCTCTTTGGTTGCTCAAGAAGAGCAAGTTGATGTGAACTTCATTATAAACAACAATTTCAACAATAATGCCTATATGAATAATTTTGGTACCAACAACAATTATAGGCCTTATCCTCCTAATAATGGCAATTCCTATGGAAACTCCTACAACAATGCTAGAAGTGCCCCCCTCTGAACTTGAAGTTATGCTCAAAGACTTTATTAGTAAACAAACCATTTTCAACAAGACTGTGGAGGAAAACCTTTTAAATGTTGAGAAAAATATTTCCTCCTTGTCTGAATCACAGTCCTCCTTGATTAATAAAATGGCTGCTAAACATGAAACCATGGAAAGTACCTTTGCTTCTACTCATGCCATACAAGTTACTATTGATGAAAATGTTAGACTGTTAGCCCAACTTCATGCTAAGTGGGAAAGGGAAGCTGAAATTGATAGAAACAATAGTGTGTGCACCATCACTAGAATGGATACCACTAAACCACAAGAAGTCCCTATTCCTCCTCCTACAATGCCTAAGCCTAATGAGTCTACTACTAGTGATGATAAGTTTGATTTTGATCTTGATGGTTGCAATATTTCTGAAGTGATTTTGGTCATGCAAAAACTTGCTAGAAGTCTCGATGCTAGGGATGTGCATGTTCCTTTCACCAAACACATTACAGATGCTCTTGTTAAGATTAAGGAAGAGAAGTTAAAACACAAAGCTTCTATTCCTAGGAAAGTAGAAGATAGTTGGGAACCCATTATTAATATGCAAGTGAATGACTTTGATATCAAAGCTTCATGTGATCTTGGTTCTAGTATCTCTATTATGCCGAGGAAGATTTATGAAATGCTTGATTTCCCACCTTTAGAAGATTGTTATTTGGATGTACCACTTAATAATAATGCTAAGAAGAAACTCACGGGGAGTACTAATGATGTTCTCATTATGGTTAACAATGCTTATGTCCCTATTGATTTCTATGTTTTGGATGTTGAATACAATGCTTCTTGTCCTATTACTTTGGGAAGACCTTTTCTTAGAACTATTGGTGCCATCATTAATATGAAAGAAGGCACCATTAAATATCAATTTCCATTCAAGAAAGGTATTAAACACTTCCGTATGAGGATAGAGAAGTTGATTTTTTCTCTTCCTTTGAAATCAAGGTTTGATGTTAATGCTTCCTCATTTGAACATACTTGATTTCTTGCTTCTTGTGCCTAACTTAAAGGCGTTAAAGAAAAGTACTTGTTGGGAGACAACCCAAGAATTTCCTTGAGTCTAAGAAGTTGTTACTTCATTAATGACCTCCTCTTATCCTTTTTGTTTGCTTTTTGTGCCAAAAATGACCTCTAATGAGAGGGAAGTAAGATTTGGGGAGTTGCTGTCCCGAAACAGATTTCTATCCTCCACCATAAATATTCGTGAGGAGTCTCTGTAAGTCGGATTGGGATGAAAATTTACAAATAAATCCCCCAGTATGTTAGATAACTTTCGTTAGTTCAACACTATTTGATTTGAGAAACATAAGATTTTTTTAAAAAATCGGTTTCTACGTGCTGGTCTGTTTTGATAGATTTCTGCCATTATTTGCATTTGCTTCTTATTGATTCCTTTTTGGGTTCTTGTTAGGGAAATTGAGCTTTTTGAAGGAGTTGCTACAGTAGCTTGTGTTTTTAGTGAAAAGTTTTTCTGTTCTAAAGCTAAACCCAAAGGTCTATTATCTTTTGAATACACTAATGTTGCTAATGAAGATTGTGTGAAGTTTTGTATGAAGGAAAAGTTTTAGGTGTAGAGAGAGAATGATGTAATGAGATGAAGAATGGACAAAAGCTCAAGCTTGGGGAGGCCACCCTGGTGTCACCCCAAGAAATATCCAAGAGGTACAAGCGTCAAAGCTTGGGGATGCCCAAGGCATCCCCTTCTTCTTCAATAAAAGCTCAAGTCTTTCTAGACACTTCGTTTTTATTGTTTCATGCATTGTTGTGTTGTTGTTGGAGCGTCTTAGTTTTTGTTTGCCTTTCTTAGTTTGTTTAGTTTGCTTGAATAAAGTAGTTTGGACCTCCGTTCTCACTGTGTTGTTTCAAATAAGTCGATTGGTGTTGGAAAGGAGTAGAAAGTTCTTGCTTGAAAGTGCAAGAGGAGCTTGTATTGACTGTGACTTAGAACTTAGCATGTCATGCTAGGTGTTGTTTTGACCTTATGCTTAGTGATTATTGCTGTATCATGACTTGTTCCAAACCATTGGTATTGCTTAGTGTGCCTTGAAGGAATCATGCGTTGTTTTAGCATACAAAAGCATAGTATTGTGGTATTCTCCTTTGATGATTTGTTTGGGTTGACTTGGCACATGCTCACACCATGTTATGACTATGAACAAGTCACCATAGCCTATATGATCATTTAGTCCTTGACTTGTAGTACCACTCTATGCTTTGATTAGTAATGTTTTGTCACTCTGCATGATTATGACCATTATTGCTCTCTTAGTTGGTTGCTCCCAGTCTTTTGCTAGCCTCCACTTCTATGAGTAAGCTCTACTGATGCTTCCAACTCCCAAGAAACCAAGTTATTCCCAAGTGTCCACTATAAATTCCTATGCAATGGTGTGTTACACCATTCCAAGTATATTCTTGTTTTCATCTATCTTCCAATTAAAAAAAGTATTTTGTTATGTGAAAACTTAGTGATTAAAGCCCTCACGAACTTGATGGCACACTTTATATTCCTTGCCCCTAATAAACTTGAACCATTGTGTCATATATGTTGTATATGCTTGCACTTATACGTTGGAATTAGAAAAACCGTGATGTCATGGGGAACGTTTTCAACATTGCACTTGTACTTTGTACACAATTGATATCATGCTCTTTTGTCTATGGATGTCGCTAGTGTGAAATAAAAAGGGAGCTTGTAAGTCTATGGAGTTATGTATTTTGTGTTAGAGAAACGCTTGGGCCGCTAGCCTAAGCCATGCCTAATCATGGTGGAAACTTGTAGCATCACCATAATGAGCAATCTGTGAAGCATCCTCAATAAAAACCTATGCAAATAGCAAATAAAAAGATCGCTGAGATGCTCATTGTCTGCTTGCCTTGTCATTTTGGTTATGGGATAACTCCTGTACCATGTGCAAGGGGTACCCAGTTGGCGGTTCTCTATGATACACATGTACTTACTATGACAAGAACTTACAGGTGACTAAAGTTGAGTAGCGTGAGGTGCGGACCTCGTATTCAAGGGACATGAGATTGACAATTTATACTTTGTCAAGCATATACACCATCTTTGTTAACTTTAACCTTAATCACTTCAAGATGCTTATGATTGGGGCAATGAGGGCTGAAATCTAACAAGTACCATAATTTTTGGAAGATCTTTTTGAAACTTGAAATCCCTGCTTCCCTACATGAAGAGACTTTCTTCCACTTATATTGAGTCTCCACCTTCTGTCTTTTAGGCACCAGTTAAGAGAGCATAGTTGCCATTCTTAGTTCTATGTGCAGTGTCCCAAAACTTATTGATTGATGCATATTGTTGATATTGCTTGTTCTTGTGCTATTTGTATCTAGTCACTCTTATGAACTTTGAAGGTGTCCTATGCATCTATTTGGTACTCTATGAGGGACAAGCTGAATGCCACTGTGCTATGTTTTCTGTATGTGAAACAAAAAAACGTTTTTCAATGCATGTTATTCATGATCTTTGTTTGTAGCCTTTCATGTTGCATGAATAATTACTTTGTCTTATTGTTAGAACTCCATCTTTCATGCTCATGTTTAGAGTTCTTTGATCCCATATTTCAATGCTTGCAAATGGTTTGATCTTGGTTTTGATGGTGCATGTCACCTTAAAAATTATTCTTTTATCACTTACCTACTCGAGGACAAGCAGGAGTTAAGCTTGGGGATGCTTGATACGTCGGAAACGTATCTATAATTTTTTATGTTCCATGCTTGTTTAGTATCTACTTTGCTTTGCTTTGTCCACACTTTGAGGTGTTTTTATATGTTTTCTGGTACTAACCTATTAACAAGTTGCCACAGTGCCAGTTGACTGTTTTCTTATGTTTTTGGTTCTAGAAAGGCGGAAAATCAATATTCTCGGAATTGGACGGGACAAAAGAGAAATTCAATATTTTACCGTGGGGAACACGAAGCCGGAGTACGAGACGGAGGGGACCCATTTAGGGGTTCGTAGCATGGAAAACAAAAAAGATCTATCGCATGCACACAAACAAGCAAAAATTCATCTACTAGATTGTAGCAACGAGTCGATTAGAGTACTCACCCTCAAATATTACAAAGTAGTTAACGAGAGCAGATTCTCGTGGGTGATGTAGTCGTACACTTGCCGATCTCAAGATCGCGTAGACGATCCTTCCGGCGCTGTGTTCCTTCAGTGCTTCCGCAGTCGGTCACACGTTCGGTACTCGATGAAGACCTTCCTCTCCCTTGTTCCAGCAGGCAGCGGAGGTTGTAGTTCTCCCCTCGCGATTCCGGCAGCATGACGGCATGGTGTCGGAAGTAGAGGGAAGATCCCGCAGGGCTTCGCCTAAGCCGGTGCGAGCTATGGTGGATCTAGCATTTCCGGTGATCTAGGTTTAGAAGGCCGGAGAGGAGGAGATGGAGTCAGCGGCGGCTAGGGCGACGACGACAAGCCGGTGGCGGCACGAGGCGGCGGCGGCAGCGCTAGGGCGGCGGCCACGCAACTTGGAGGTGGGGAGGGCTGGTTGTGTTGCTTTGGGGGCAGCCCCTCCCCTCTATTTATGAGAGGGAGTGCAGCTTGGGAGAGGGGAGTTTGAATCCTTCCCCAAACCCAAGTTGGAGAGAAGGAAGGACTCTTTCCTTTTTCCACTAGGAAACTATTGTTCCAGTTTGACTTTTCAAATCTCCCTTTTGACTTTCAATTTAGAGCTTTATTTCTCTCTCGCAAATGCCCAACCAAGTGACCTAGGACATGATCCAATCATTCCACTTAACCATGACACATTCATGAACCATTCCCCTTTCGGTCTGGTGAACCTTCTAGACCCTTCTAGAACCTCTCTGATGAAAACATCGGAATCATTCCCGAACTTCGGAATCGGACTTTCCTTATATCAATCTTATTCTCCGGACCATTCCAGATCTCCTCATGATATCCCGAATCCCATCCAAGACTCCAAACAACATTCGATCTCCCTACTTACATTCCATATCTACTAAACAACATCGAATTCTTAAGTGTGTCTCCCTACGGTTCGTGAATTATGCGGACATGACCGAGACACTTCTCCGATCAATAACCAATAGAGGAATCTAGAAATTCATATGGCTCCCACATATTTCTACGATTACTTTGCGATCGAATGAACCACTTACATACGAAATCAATTTCCCTTTGTATCATGATACCTAGTTCAACCTCGTTACCGATAAGTACTCTTTTCTCATTCCCGTGATATGTGATCCCTTGTGAGCCAGTCACATGCTTGCAAGCTAATTGGATGACATTCCACCGAGAGGGCCTAGAGTATATCTATCTGTCATATGGATGGACAAATCCCACTCTTGATCCATGTGCCTCAACATATACTTTCCGAACACTCAATGCCACCTTTATAGCCACCCAGTTACGGTGTGGTGTTTGATGTTATCAAAGAATCCTTCCGGTGATGGTGATTAGCATGATCTCATGGTCGAAGGAATTAGGTTACTGTGTATCAGAAAGCTTATAGCAAATGAACTAGTGAAATGACTTGATCTTTATGCTACGCTTATCTATAGGAGTATGTCCATCACACCATTCTCCTAATGATATGATCTTGTTGTTAATAACATCTCAATGTTTATGATTGAGAAACCATGATCATCTATTAACCAACAAGCTAGTATTATAAAGAGGCTTTACCAGGGACTCTAATTTAGTTTACAAATCACACAAGTATTAATGTTTCCGATTAATACTATTATAGCATGAAATTAAACATTTATCATAAACACAAAGCTATAATAATAACCTCTTTTATTATTGCCTCTAGGGCATATCTCCAACAACCCACCAGCAGGCCACACCCCCTGGCCATGTGGGTGGGACCACCCCGCGCCTGGGGGGGGGAGCAGCCGCCTTGGTGTCCCCCCTGCCTCACCTCTTCGCCTATAAGAAGCCCCCGATGTATAACCCCTAGGCACCCGATCAATATTCCACGAAACCGTCTGTAGCCGCCGCCACCATCGTCCCTAGATCGGGGGATCTGAAGCTCTTCCCGGCACCCTGCCGGAGGGGAGATCATCCCGTAGGCCTTCTTCTTAATCATGCCAGCCTCCCGTATGAAGTGTGAGTATTTCCACCTTGGATTATGGGTCCATGTAGTAGCTAGATGGTTGTATCTCCTCCTTGTGCTTGCATGTCTAGATCTTGTGAGATCCGTTCATGATCAACATCTAATCTATTTGTAATCATGCATGTTGTGTTTGCGGGGATCCGATGGATATTGAGATTACTATGTTAGATTGATTAATGGTTTTGTCTATTTGATTCTATCATGTCTGTGTTGTTTGTGATCTTGCATGCTCTCCATTGTTAGTAGCTACCTTGACCAAGTAGTTGCTAGTGACTCCAAGAGGGGGTATTTATGCTTGATAGTGGGTTCATGCCTCTACTCAATCAAGGGATGTGATAGAAATCTCTACGGTTGTAGATGTGTTGTTTCCACTAGGGAGAAAACAACGGTCTCTTGTTCATGGAATAAGTGGATTGTTTACCTTACACACTTTGCTTAAAGCAGTTGTCTATTGCTTGCAACTTAATACTGGAGGGGGTTCGGATGCGCCAACACATCTCTTAAGGAGTAGCACCTCAGAAATTAATGAATCTTAAGGATTTATATTAAATAGTGAGGATGTCAATAATTTTCCTTAAAGAATCATTAGCTGATACTAGATACCAGGACACATATATGAGGGACAACAAGTAAGAAACTTAGTTTCTATTTAGCTATGCCTCAGACCAGCATCATAGGCTAAAAACATTATAGCATTCTAGGATGATAAATCCAGCAGAAGATTTCAATTCATTTCAGCCCAAGCCACACTTGGACACAGGTAGAATTTTAGCCCAATGTTAGAATAAACACTTGTGTACCATTCCAAAGAAGGTGTCACAAGTATATATTCTCAATCAAGCAAATCCTATACCTAGATTTCACAATGAAATCTTGCAATTAGCTAACTAATCATTTTCCTAGAATGAACAATCAGGAATCATAATCATGTTTGCATATACACAATCAGAGAATCATAGGAGTATCATATCAACTCTAATCTGAACATACCAACACAGACTAGTGTATAAAGATACAATGAGCAATTACTGACAGTACCACTGTCACTACTAAGGACATTAATCAATGATGAAATCCACACCACTAGAATCAATAGGAAATAGTTTAACACAGTAGCATCATTACTTAGACATTAATACCAAAGTGAAATTGGACTAACAGAGCCACTATAAATCTTAAAGTCTTAGTAGATACTCATCCAGAACAATATCACCACCACCACTAGTCTTAACTAATTTATCATTGTCCTCAATAATGAACCAGAGGGATGAACTCTAATCAAACCATGAACCCTAATTAGGGATTTCTCACTAGAAGCACACAGAGGCTATCAAGAGAGGCAGAGGACAGAGAACAAGAGGGAGGAGAAAGAGAGCACTTACCCGTGGTCCTCGCTAACAATAAGAAGAGGAAGCAAAGTGGTCGACGAGCACACACGACGGCACGGGGAGCACCCGAGGGCGCTGCAACCCACGCTAGACCATGGCGTCAGCCATAGCAACACCAGTGGTCGAACATCACCACAGAACCACCAGGAGCATAGCACAGTACCACAGGAGCGGCAGAGCAGTACATCTCCGGCAACCACCAAACCATAGGGTTCGAGGTGGAGCGAGCCTGGTCGGGAGAAGAGTCTAGAGTCAAATCGAACAGGACCAGACGACGGAGCAGCATCGACTACCTCACCATACACCATGGCGGCGTTCAGGGAGGCCTAGGGCAGCGTGAATCGAACGGCGAAGGCCTCGGCAGCACAGCGCCATATCGGGGAGAGAGAGAGAGAGAGAGAGAGGAACGAGTGTACTGGGCCGATTCGGGCCAGTACCACTCGCTACGAGCGGGTTAACTAGCCCAAATGGGTCGGGTCAGGGTTGGGCCAGCCCAATGGGCTAGGTCCAGATTGCAAATAGAAATCCAAAAATAATAAAAGACCAAAGCACCCCTAGTACTTAATAAATCCTTAGAAATTAAAATAAAGACCTAAGAATACAAATAATATATTTTTAGGTTCATAAAAATACAAGCTACCTAATAAAATTAAGAATTCTATTTTTAATAGGATAACTTTAGGTTAAATATTTTTATACTATATATTCCTTATGGAATTCTATAAAAAAATACCTAAAAATAAATAAAAATTACTTTTATCATTCTTAATTAGTGTAGTATTTTATAAAATACTAACTTACTATTTAAGGTAGCAAAATAAAATCTTCTCAATTAAAAGACTTGTACGATCTACCCGTGGCCCACCCCGGGTGGAGCCACCCGTCCACGCCGCCGCCAGGACCGGAGAAGATTTGTCTGGGTGCGCAAGGACAGACAACCCGTCGCTGCAACCGTCACGCTAGACGACCCCTCCCGAAGGACAGCTGGCGCTCACCCGTTGGCCCCTCCCCTAGCGGAGCCCACCACGGTCCAGCCCCCTTGTCTCCTTCCGAGTGGGAGCACAAAAGTGCAGAAGACACCACAACCGAATCCTCGCCATGTTCAAACTATGTAGCGCCTAGCTTGCAAGGCGACAGCGGGGCCGTGGCCCTTCCTACCATGGAAAGCCCTCCTCGTCGGGCCCAAGCGCTTTATCCTTAGAGACGCTGGTCCCTGACTCGCAACCCCCTGCCGTGGACAGACGCGACGATCTCCTGTCGGGGCAAACTGATGCCTACGCTTGTCCTGACGCTGGCAAGGAGCCAGAAGCTGCCACGCCGAGCCCACCTCCCACCAGCTGCCACGATCTGCCTACGGCTGGCCAAGGACCTACCCCGAAGCCCACCCCCGAGCAGACCGGGCCCACTACTCAGACATCTGCTGCTGCGCGCACGCCCATATCTCGCCTTCGCGTGGCGTCGCACCGTTACTCCACGCTGCCAAAAATCTACCAGCTCTGCGGTGCTCGCACCGGCACAACAAAGCCATGTACTTTGGGAGACTTCCTCAAGGTGGCAACCAAGCACATCGACGCGGTTCTCCCCACACCAAGGAACGTGGCGCCAGCCGCTCAACTTCACGCCCATACGTGGTTGATCTTCCACTACGACCAAGCAAACAAGCGCACCGCCAACAGCTGAACGTCGAGCCCAAGTCCAGATTCTGCGCATGCTGGGGCTGATCGAGCTGGACCAGAAGATCACCGACGTCGAGATGAAGGCCTATGACTGCATGTTCGCGATGCCGATCCCTCGCACAGTCTTGGCCTCCATCGCCGCACTTGTGGATAGGTACCTGGAAGATGCTCCAGTCACACCCGTTGTCGCAGTCGAGGTCGTCGGCGAGGCCTAGCCTCCAAGCACTTCCCCGCCCGTCGATCCTGTCCTTATGGATCACAGCCTTAAAATTGTGGTTTGGAATGTGCGTGGGTTGAACGCGCGCGCTAGACGTCTCGCCATTAGGTCGCTGATTGTCACCACGGGCGTGAGCATTGTATGCATTCAGGAAACGAAAATTAACTTGCTCTGCTCGTCGATTGTCCTACAGACGCCCGGGCCTGAATTCGATGATTACACCTACCTCCCGGCCGACGGCACTCGTGGCGGCATATTGCTTGCCTGGAAGAGCAGGGTTGTATCTATTACAGACCCAATGTTCACCAGGAATACTATCACGGCTAAGGTTGCCACCGAGTCTGGCTCGCCTTGGTGGATCTCGATTGTCTATGGGCCGCAAGGCGACAGCGAGAAAGTTGAGTTCCTGCAAGAGCTGCGGGATGTGCGCGCTGATTTCCAGGGCCCCTGGATGCTATGCGGTGATTTCAACTTAATATACCAGGCCCAGGACAAGAACAATAACAGCTCGATAGGCGACTAATGGGAAAATTCTGCAGACTGCTTAACAACCTCGCGCTCAAGGAGATATACTTGAACGAGTGTCGGTACACCTGGTCCAATGAGCAGTCCCCCCTACCCTGGTGCACCTCGATCGGGTACTCTGTACTTCTGATTGGGAGGATCTGCATGGGGAGAGCCACCTTAGATGCCTCTCTTCGGTGGTCTCGGACCATTGCCCCTTACTGTTGGACTGCACCCCCATGCCAACACTGCACAAGCAATTCCATTTCGAGGATTTTTGGCTGCGTATTGATGGATTCCAGGAGGTTGTGGCAGAGGCTTGGAGCTCCACTTGGCATGATGACCCATTCCACAGGCTTATGCTACGTCTCCAGACAACCGCGCGCAAACTCACTAGCTGGAGTGCTCGATCGGTCGGCAACATCAAGAACAAGATGGCCATCTCACGGGAACTCATTGCCAGATTCGACAAGGGCCAGGAAGACCGGGTGCTTACGCCTGACGAGAACCAGCTGCGCAAGCAGCTAAAGGTGTCATACCTGGGCTTTGCTTCCCTGGAGCGCACAATCGCGAGGCAGCGTGCACGGCTCGCCAACCTGAAGGATGGTGAAGCCAACACGTCCTTCTACCACCGCCAGTGCACTTATCTGAGATAGAAAAAGCGCATCTTCACCATCACCACGGACACTCAGGTGCTTACCGACCATGCTGAGATGGTTGAGGTTGCCTTCTCACATTTTGACGGGCTGCTTGGCACAGCCTGTGATCAAGACTACACTATGGACCTCTCACAGCTGATCGAGGAGCATGACCTACGAGACCTCGAAGCACCTTTTGGCGCCGAGGAGATCTAGAACGCTATGAAGAGCATGCCCGCACGCAAAGCGCCTGAGACCAATGGGTTCACCGCCGAGTTCCTACGCTCCTGCTGGAACATCATTAAGCATGACATTACAACGGTCTTCCAGCAACTATACGACCTGCGTGGACGCGGCTTCAACAAGCTAAACCAGGCGCTTATGACACTGCTACCGAAGAGAGCCGATGTGACTAACTTGGGCAACTATCGCCCCATCAGTCTGATCCACCTTGCCAAGAAGCTATTCGCCAAGGTGCTATCTCTCCGGCTCGCCCCCAAGCTAAACAACATTGTGAGCAGCAGCCAGAACGCCTTCATCAAAGGACAAAGCCTCCACAACAACTTCGACCTAGTCAAGCAGTCCGCCAAGATGTTGCACCACCTCGGAGCCCCGACCGTGCTCCTCAAGCTCGATCTTACGAAGGCATTCGACTCCATCGCTTGGCCCTTCCTCTTTGAGGTCCTTAAGCAATATGGATTTGGGGACAGATTCCTCGAGTGGCTTGCCATCCTCCTGACATCTGCAAGCACGCGCATCCTCCTCAACGGAGAGCCAGGACCGCCAATTTGGCACCGACGAGGGCTCCGGCAAGGAGATCCCTTATCACCGCAGCTCTTCGTGCTTGCCGTGGACGTCCTGAGCCACCTAATCCGGCGCACCATCGACCTTGGCATTTTGCAGCGGCTTCACCCGAGACGGGAGATCCCCCCATCTCCCTCTATGCTGACGGTGTCGTCTTGTTCTGCCGCCCGCAAGACAGTGACATCGCCGTGGTTAAAGGAATCCTACAACTATTTGGTGCTGCCTCGGGCCTCAAAGTAAACTTCGCAAAGAGATCGTCCATGCTTCTGTATTGTGACACCGAAGACGCCACTCTGTTGATCCAACCACTCGGCTTCCCTATCATGGACCTGCCTATCACTTACCTGGGGATACCTCTCACCATCAAGCGACCGTCAACCACCCAGATGCAACCGCTGGTGGACAAGATCTCGGGTAGATTGTCGACTTGGATGGCAGGGCTTATGACCAAGACTGTCCGCCTCGCCATGGTGAAAGCAGTCCTGAGTGCAATCCCCATTCATCAGCTCCTTGTCATAACACCACCCAAGAAAACCATCAAGTAGATTGTGAAGATTCAGCGGGGTTTTTTCTGGGCTGGCCATGCTGATGCCAATGGTGGGCATTGCCACATCAACTGGCAACATGCCAGCAAGCCCATCGAGCTGGGCGGCCTAGGCATCCACGACCTGGAGCGCACTGGGATCTCCCTCAAGCTGCGCTGGCTATGGCTCGCTCGCACTAACGACAACAGGGCCTGGAGCGGCCTTGATTTACACTTCTCTTCTGAGGAGCGCCAGCTATTCTTCGCGTCAACATCGATGACCCTTGGGAATGGCCAAAAAGCCCTGTTCTGGGAGGATCGATGGATTGGTGGACGGGCCATTTGCAAGATCGTGCCCCTTCTCTACAACGAGACGCTGCAAAACTAGGATAGTGGCCACTGCATCACAAGGTAATAGCTGGGCACAAGATATTCGCGGCGTCATTGGTGTACACGAGATTGGCCAATACCTGAAGGTCTGGAACCTGGTTCAAAACACCATCCTCACCACAGAGCCAGACACACTCCAATGGTCATGGATAGCAGATGGAGCTTACACAGCCAGCTCATGCTACCTCGCCACCTTCCATGGATTGACATCTTGTCACTCCTGGAAGCTGATCTGGAGGACATGGGCGCCGCCCCGCGTCAAATTTTTTCACTGGCTGGCCAACCAGGATAGGTGCTGGACTGCGAAGCGCTCAGTTAGACATGGCCTCCAACACCACCCACGATGCTTGCTATGTGACCAGGAACCTGAAACCATCCAACACCTGCTGCTCACATGCCCCTTTGTCAGGAAGACTTGGAATGAGATTCTAGCCTGGCTTCGCATGCTGCCACCGCACCGCACCAAGAGGCTTCGCTCATGGAATGGTGGTGCAAGGCAAAACATGACACACCCAAGCTTCTGCAGAGTGCTCTCGCTTCCATGGCCCTCCTGATTCCCTATATGGTATGGAAGCACTGGAACGACTGCGTCTTCAATGGCACCCAACCCTCAGTGGCTTCCCTGACTGCGAGCATCAAGGAGGAGCTTAGACTATGGGCGAGGGCAGGTGCCAAAGGGATTAGGGTAGTGCTGCCATCCTCTTGGGATGTGCACTGATATCATGATTGTAATGCTGTAAATCTGTCTCCGTGGGAGGCTGTAACTCAAACTCTACCTTTTCAATGAAATGAAACGCAAAGCTTTTGCGTTTTCTCTAAAAAAATAAAAGACTTATTCTTTAAAAGAATATTAAGAAAATAATAATAAAGGTTAATAAATAAATAAAATTAGTTTTTTAACTCTATTACTAATATATTATATTACAAAAATATTGAATATAATATTTACAAAATATTAAAGATTATTCCTTAAAATAACTTTATTTATTACATAAAGAAATTCCAGAAATTAATATAAGGGGTAAAACACACAAAGAAGATAAATAATAAATGATGCATTGCATTACTATGCATATTCATTTTTTGCTTTTTTTAATATTGTCCTTACCAGGCAATAATGGTGTTTTGTAGAAATAGAAGCTCAAGGTCGAGTGAAAGCATCCGACTTCACTACCTTGCAATCACAAGGCAAGTTCATCACTTTCTCATGTCCTTTGATGAGTCTTTATCAAAGTAATTGCAAAATTGTATGTTATCATCTATGTTTCGGAGACAGAAAATATTATTTTCTCAAAAAAAATGTTGATATCATCCTAAGTGGTGATATGGATAAGGAGAGCAATGGAATTTAGGTTTACATTTGCAATGAGATTAATCACTTAGGACTTAACAACCCATGACATCAGTAATTCTAGCGTCGTATATTACGCGTTAACCATGAGATTTGGAATGGGACAGAGAAGTCAGCTGTATCTTCTTCCTCTCGCATATAGCCGGATGCGCAGGTCGTGGCTGTTATCCTCGTAGCGTGCATTAATTGGTAATTCGTAGAGGATATGCAATATATGGGTGGGAACCCTCAACGTCCCACGATAGTTCTATCATCTGAACGGTCTATAGCAACCATTGCCGTAATTCAATGTGTGGGCATGGCGTACACTAAGGAGACATGCGGGGCCACGAAGAAGGCAGTGATTGGCTTGGATCATCTACTGGGCCCCACATCACGGAATTGTGGACGGGAAAGTATGCCCGGTTGTGCAAAAGGATTTGATCTCTCATAGGTAAAGTAATGCACCTCTGCAGAGTGTAAGAACTTTAACTTGTTACTCTTTGTTCCGGGAAGGAGCTACGAACGCAGCAGGAAAGGAACTCCATGAAAGTTCCGATCAACCTGTGGAGACTGATGGGCATATTTTTTAATAATAAAATCAATCTTTAAATAAATGTTTACGAGAATTGCATAATGCCAAGGACTGATAGTCCAAGGTAGTAGATAGTGCATCAAACTTCTCACCTTGCATATAACGAATTTGCTGGGTAACGTTGTTACTCACTCTTTCCTTTGATACCCTGATTAGACTCTGAGGAGTCATAAGACACTCCGTTGTATGCAGCTGAACGCCAAGAGGATGTCTACTACGAGGAGCCCGATCTGTCCGGAGGAGTGGAATGGGTGGACTATGAGATACTCTATGGAGTGGAGGGCAACGAGTCTGAGTTATTGCCTTAGTTATTAGTAAACCAATTGAGCCGAGCAGCAGAAACTTTATATAATAAGTTGTTGAGATCAATTCGGAATATAAGTTTGAAACTTTGAATCTTCTGCTGAAACAGTTTAAGTTTTGTTTGTAAGTTGAATATTTTGAAGTCTCTAACTTCTGGTATTGTAATAATAATAATAATGTGTGTATGTTTGTAATATGGACCTGCAGTGTTTGTGTTGTACCACTGTGAGGGATGTGATATTTACGGAACGGTGTTCTGTGAATGTCATGTCAACGATTATAGTGTACTACACATGCAGTGGTATGCTGGGTCACCGCAGCTACACATGTCAATGTGGCTTTGTATTTCAGAATGATTGGTAGGTGTAGTCACTGAAGTCTATTTCGAAGACATCAATGGAGTGACACTTCTACCATGTAGGTACACATTATGGGGATCATTCAAGTAGCCAACATCAGTGTATTCTGATGATACTGGAGTTCAAATTTCTATGAAACTACAAGAACAAGTAAAGTAATATGTGGTGCCTTGTAAATATCAAAAGATATTCTTGATTCCCAACCAATTGTGTTGGTGGGTCCAATGGCACTGGGATATGGAACTTCAAGTCTCAACATCCCTTCTAGATCATCCCGTGGTTTGAGTGAATCTTTATCTACGTCTAGAGATCGAATAACCAACATGGGAGATGGATATGACTTGTGCATATTAGGTTTCTCCAATATTTATAATATAGGCAACTTGGTGTACCATAAAACTTGAGTGAGGTAGCCCGACTTGTAGTATCAAGCATTGTTTGGTTTTAACCAAATCATTCATCTCAAATTCCGTATTTTAGATGATCACGTGCTTCGTCATTGCATGAGTAATCCTTGTGTATGCAAAACACGCATGAGTAATCATCATTGTAGGAGTAATCCTTCTGTATAAGGAACTCACTACGTCGGTTGTACCAAAATATACCGACAACAATAATCCATGTAATGACTTATTGATTTTACACAATGCATGTTGCATTTATATCTCAATTTGGATAGAGATTCTATCAGGAACCATACATGTCCAAATCTAGTGATCCACACGAAATGTAGTCACTACATCTATCAACTGCATAGATATAATTATCGAAAAAATTTGAGGATTCTAATCCTATCCGGAGAGTAGGTCTCAAATCTCTGCAAAAACCTGACCTTATGCTACAAGCCTTGCGTTCTCACCACCTTGTTGTTATCATTACGTTTTTGGAAGAGAACATACAGAATCCCATGTGTAGGGAATTCATTTGGAAGAGCGAGGATAATTCTTCTTGGATTGCGTCCTTTGTTTTTTTAGTCCGAATGAGTGGTTTACACTCTGCCATGGCCATGGTCTTTGGATCCAAATCATTTGAAGGATGTTTGCAATAATACAAGAGAATGGTTGTTGACAACTATAACCTTGGTTATATGATTCTCTAGAATTGATATTGTTAGAGGAAATCTCATGCACCCATGATGACTCTTCGTGATTTCCCAATACACATGAGTCCGGGTGTTCTGATGTCCCGGCCAATGTGTGCAAGATGAAGCTGGGGTTGTGGAGGTTTCCCTTCCACTGGGTGTATACTATCCATAAGGTGTTTATCAACGCAAGGTTGACTTGTATTTACTAATTTAGAATATATCTCCTTGATTTCCGTTGTTGCTTGCATGAAGCTAGATGCTGGTTAGAGGCCGTACTACTCCCCCTCTTTTCAGGTACAGGGAGTTGAGTGGTTTTTATTGGTACATCCACTCTTTCGGGCGCATTTCTAGCCGGACTAAAGGATTTTGTAAAACCTTTGAGATCAGTAAATAAATATGGCAGGTTATTTACAACGTGTTTCAAATATTTGAATTCTAGACGTACAGTCCAAATTCTTGAATACGTGGAGTCCCAATTGACTTTGTGGCATTCTGTGTGGCACATGAAGTATCCCCCTAATGCCTGGAAATAATTCATCCTTTAATATAACCAATCAGTATACTGGGCTATGAATGTATCCCTAATGAGGGGTTCAAGGTACATGTTGATCGACAGAGATCTGTACCCCACATAGATCCCAAGTATGTGGGCCCAATGATATACACTGCGGTGGTGAGATCGGTACGCGTGAAGAGCATCCAAACTTATGTAGATGGGAAATGCTCGGAGGATTTCCACGTATCAGTTGCATATGAGGAGTACTGTGATATGCAGTTAGTCATTAATCATTGTATAAAGCTACATGACTCCAACATCAAGTTGGTAATTACAATTCACTAACAAAGGTCTTGCAATGAGTTTGAACCTCTTAATTATGGATCCATCCAAACCATTTTGAGTATGGATCGTATAGGACAAAGTGCCGAACTTCAATCCCAGTGAGGAGAATTCTGCATCATTGTCCATGTGAGTTGATAAAATTTGACTTTCAAGATAATGGGTCTGTAACTTATTTACTTTCCTCATTACCTTGATAAATGCATGGTTCGTGTGGACATAAGGCACACGTGTGACCATCGTGTAGAGGCATCAATGAATACCATAAAAATACCTAATATGGTCCATACAATGGTTGGAAGGTCACAAATGTCTCCTTGAATGAGTTCAAGGAACTTAAGTGGTTCAACTTGTATTTTGAGGTGCAAAAGCCTCAAAATTGGCTTCCTAACATTGGCGCACAAGGTGCACACAAAGTCTAGTGAGGGAATTTGAACTTGATCAAGTTGTGACCAATGGAATTGCTTTATATGCAACATCTGCTATGAGTTGGATGCATGTGTAGTACAATCCAAACGATGGATAGGGTATTTTTTCAAATACTAGTTCGTCATCCATCGGGTTGCTTCCCGTAGAAATCTATATATCGAGTTAAAGGATTTCCAGTATTGAAAAATCTTTCTCAGATATATAGAACACATACAATCTGATTTATATCAGAGTGCTGATATAATATATATGCTCTATTACAACAAAAATAATGGACATGAATAAATCGATCACTAAGGAGATAATGGGACTAGTTAAAGTCTCCAAACTTGTTTGTTAAGGCACACTTAACTATCATGTTCTTCATGCTCATAGGGATCCTATGACTGCTGGAGAGTCATGGTGTTGCTAGGTCCAAGAAGAACATCTTGCGAACAACCAGCTTCATTGGTGCCATTCGGATGAAGGTTGAAGTTAGCTTCAAACCTTTTCCCTTGAGGTACTTTGCATGCCTGGGATTACTGGTAGAGAATAGCCATACGCCTAGGGGTCTTGCACTTGTCAGTAGGATGTGTATAGCATCCACACTTGTCATAAAGCCTAGTTTTTTCATACTTTGGATTTGTGGTGCCTTTCCCACAGTCCGAGTTTCGAGGCTTTTTGTTCTGGTTGCACTTATGCTTACCTTTGAAGTTCAATTGGTTGCCGTTGAAGGCACCACCAAACTTTATTCTATTCGCGACATTCATATAAACTTCTGGCAAAGGTTGGGAACCAACCGGGCGCTAAGAGCCATTCTTAGCAAGAAGCTCATCATGCTTTTCAGCCTGAAGTAGGATATGAACAAGGTCTGAATAGACCTAGTAGTCGCGTGCGTGATATTGCTGTTGGAGGAGCCTTTCGGATGGGAGAATAGTTGATAGAGTTTTTTTTCTATCTTTTACGCATCTGTAGGTTCCTTTTTGCAAGCGCAACTTAGAACTTATCTTATGAACCTCATGATTGTAATCCCCGGCGGACTTGAAGTCCTAGAATCGAAGATGAGTCCAATCATGAAGTGCTTTAGGCAGGACAACTGCCTTCTACTTTTCATACCTCGTTTTGAGGGCCTGAAAAAAAGTAAATGGGGATTTCTCCTCCAAATATTCGGACTTAAGATTTGGGTGGATATGGTGCCTTATAATGTACAAGTCAACATATTTCTACTCTTCTCTCAGCGGTGCAACTCCAGCCGGAAGGGGGTCCTCCGGGTTCTGGATGGCACACACTATCCCACAGGACGCAAGGGCGATCTTGATGTCCATGGCTCATGTAGGGTAGTTGTGGCCATTAAACTCGAGTGCATCGAACTCTCTTCCAGCCATCGGTTACCTACGTGGTAAACCAGAGAATATTAATTTACGTTTGTAAATTAAAATCCATCATGGTCATGTAGTAAACAACTATGCAAAATTAATTATGACATCAAGAAGTGGGCTCGAAATCATTAGTGTGAATTTCAAATTGTTATGGTTGACACACCGTAGATACTCTCCGAAAAGAAATTTTGGGGTCCATCTCTTAGTACTAGAGAGTATAATCTGATGAAATCAGTAGATACTCATGTTTCTAGTACCTTATATCATGACTTAATAAAATGTATGAGAGAACACTTGTTAAGCAACTATAATGTCTATATGACAAAATGTAGGCTTAAGCAGTAGTGGTGATAATCTATAAAAATAGTAGATTGACACACTACCTTATGGTCCCAAAACATCATTTTGAAAAAAATCACTTAGAATATTGCATACCAATTCGTGCTCGTATCGAGTCTAAAGACTTAATTAAAACGTTGAATTGCTTTATTTGCAAGAAATTGAAAATTTTAATTGCAAATAATGGATGTAATCAATCTTAACATGTGCATATACGAAAATATATTACATCACATATTTTCTAAAATACACATAGTACTCGACTCGACAGATAAATAGTATAAAAAAATTGCACTGAAATTTAACAGTCTAAGACAGAAATATAAACACTGCTAGAACTATTGTTAAACATATTAGATTACGAAAAACCATAAAAGGAGAGGTCTTCGTATTTAGCCTACGGGCCCAGGCCAAAAGGATAAGGTGTGGGTGGAGCCGTCGCGTCGGTGGTCGTTGACCCAAAGTCACGCATCTTCACCCACGAGCTCCACAACATCCGTGGCGGCCAGCCGCAGGTCCCTCTTCTCGAGCGCCGCGACGAAGTTCACCAGCGATGAGAAGTGCTCCCGCTGTCCTCTTCCTCGTCGGAGGGTCCTCCAGGGAGCCAGGTCCCGGGGCGACGCCGTTGGAGGCGCCATTTGCGAGCCCGAGAGCGGCCAGTCTCCATGTGCCAGCTATGCGGCGTCCACGGCCGCTCGTCGGCGGGCTGGCAAGCGGCAGACCTAGGGCCACGAGGCGGCGGCGAGCACCGGAGCGCAGTGAAGGCAGAGGTGTTGCGGGTGTTGGGGACAGCAGGCGCATCACGACGGCTCCGACATCGACGACCACGGCGCTAGCTTGCGGCGCGATGGATGCTCGGTGGCGAGCTCTGTAGCGGGAGGCCGAGGGCCACGATGCGGCTACGCGCTTTCTGTGTGCGGTGAAGGCGGAAGGGTGGCGAGCGCCAGTGACGGCAGGCTCGGCGGCGCTCCGTTGTTGACGGCAGCGGCGCGTGAGAAGCTGCTCATGCCGGAGCCGCAGGAGGAGGCTCCGATTGGTGCGTATATGTAGTCGAGCCCGTCGCCGGCGACCTCGACGACCGCGGGGGTCGGAGAAGGCAAGGGCACGACCTCGTCTTCGTCGTCAGATCTTCTCGTCGGTAGAGTCTAAAAATAGAATCAAGAGACAAACTACAGAAAGACAGCAAATGATCTTTTCATCGATGATCCTCAATATATATACAGGGAGAAGAGACATGAGTGAAGAGTCACATTCATACGAGGGGTGTTAGATATGTCGCCGGTTGTCACTTGCAAACCGACATAGAGAATTATTTCTTTAATTAATCTAATTTATTAACTAAATCCTAACAATTAGAAGCATCTAGGCTATTTTTTTTAAATAATACATTTTTTTATTCATTTTCACAAATAATACGCAAATTTGGCAATTTTCATTTCTGTCCGTCCGTCGTCCGTTCAACGGACGACAGGGCTGCTTCGTTGGTTGCGCGGACGACAAACATGTCGTCTTTTGTTCAAAAGACGACCAAGCGTGTCGGGGCGCCAGGGGTCTGACCGTCGGCGGTTCAACGGACGACGGAGTTGTCGTCTTTTCTTCAAAAGACGACCGCGATGTCGGGGCGCCAGGGGTCAGCCGCGTCGGCTGTTGAACGGACGACGGCCGTTTCGCCCCTTGAACGGACGACGAGCCCCGGCTATATTAGCTCGCCCGCCCGTGCCCATCGTCTCCTTGCTCTCATTTCCAGCTAGCCGCCCGTCTGCTAGCTCTTCTTCCTCTCTCGCTTGCTCTCATTTTCTCAGTCGTTGCACCGATTTGTAGCCTAGATTTCTATCTAAACTCGCTGCTCTAACACATTAACAAGCTAGTAGAGTCCCGATCTACTAATGGGATAGCCTGGTGTAGTGATTTGAGGCGTTTTGGTGGAGGGATCTGGTGGTGTTCTTAGCTTCTTGTTGAGCAATGGCCATGGTGGAGGCTGGTGCTGGGACTTGAGGAAGGTGCATGGTGGAGGTGATGATCCGTTGACCTGAGGCAGCTGCACGGCAGGACTTCGCACGCTTCAAGGGTAAACCCTAATTTCTTGCTTATTGCAGTCATGTGTGTATGTTCATAGGTAGCGTTTGATGGGGTCTGTATCTATGTAACTGTTTTTGACTATTTTTGGTATTTTTTAGGTCGAAAATCATGTCAAATAATATAGTGTTTAGGTTCTTGTATGGTCCTGGTTCCGTCAGAATAAACCAGCACGGAGTTGGTTTGAGCGAGTTTAGATTTATGGATGAAGTGCTTCAGAATCCTGAAACAGTGCCCGTTACTCAGTTGAAGGATTGGTTATGTGTTCGTTTAGGGCTCCCTCCTACCCATACTGTCGGTGTGCATGCTTTATGGACTAAGTCAAGGCAAACCCCTAATTTTTATTTAAGGCCAATAGAAACGCAACAGAAATGGGTCAAATTTGTGCAAGCTTGCCAGAAAAGAGAAGTTAACCCCAGTCTCTTAGTGTTACCTGTGGTGAAAGAGGCTGGGTATGATCATGACCATAGTAGTCAGACCGGTCATGCTGGAGGTAGTTATGATCATGGCCAGAGTAGTCAGACCGGTCATGCTGGAGGTAGTTATGATCATGGCCAGAGTAGTCAGACCGGTCATGCTAGAGGTAGTTATGATCATAGACAGAGTAGTCAGGGCCAAGAGGGTGGCGGCGGATATGAATCAGGTCACAGTAGCTATGCACACACCGGGGGTGATGGTTATGTATCAGAGGACGGTGGTGAATGATTAGGGGAAGACATATTCAGTGGCGAAGCTGATGAGGACGAGATATATGATGGTTTGTTGCAACATCAAATGGAAGCCGAAGACTCAGAAGGCAACAGCGATACGGCTGATGATTCTGGCGAGTCTGATCAAGAAGAGATCGGCCAACCTATTCCGGCATCATGGAATAATGACAACACAGCAACAATGACTGTGAACGATGGGCATGATTCGGCGTGGCATTATCACGCGAACAACATCTCTCTGGGTGCATTATATCCTAGCAAGAGACATCTGCAGGAAGCAATTGTTGAGTGGTCAATGTCCATGCAACGGGTCATGAAAACGAAGGTGTCATCACAACAATATTTGACATTGGTTTGCGAGGAAGCTGGATGTCCTGCAAGGGTGCATGCCCATGTCCCTAGGTATGACACAAACTGGAAGGTCACCAATGTTGTGATGCACACATGCACACTTGAAAGTGTCCTTCAGGACCATCGTAACCTCACGTCAACCCTCCTGGCTAGACTGTTGTACACAGAGATAGTGGAGGGCAAAGCCATGGGGGTGAAAGCTATCATTAACAAAGTTTCTGTCAGATTCCGCTACAATATTTCATACGGGAAGGCTTGGAGGACTAAGCAAAGGGCACTGGAGGCAAGGTTTGGTTCGTTTCGAGACGGGTATGACTGTGTTGTTAGGATGCTCCAGACACTGCAGGCTAGGAATCCAGGCACCTACGTGGACATCCAACACTTTACATTGCCACATGAACCTAATTTGAGGGTACTTCATCGAGTGTTCCTCTCATTTGCTATATGCATAGAAGCTTTCACTCACTGTCGACCAGTCATCTGTGTGGATGGTACATTTCTCACTGGCAAGTATAGGGGTCAGATATTGACTGCCATAGGCCAAGATGGAAACAATCAAGTGGTTCCACTTGCTTTTGCTTTCGTGGAGAGCGAGAACACCGAGAGTTGGGTATGGTTTTTCAGGCAGCTGAAGATAGCAATTGTGAGAGATACACCGAATGTATGCGTGCTTCATGATAGGCATCCAGGTATACTAAGCGCGATAAAGCAGCTCACACAACCCACTCCTGATGAAGTAACTCCATGGCTGGACATGCAGAGTCGTTGGTGCATGCGGCATCTAGGGGCCAATTTTTTCTCACAGTTCAGGAACAAAGCTCTTATGAACCTCTTCAAGAAGCTTTGCAAGCAGAACCAAGAGTGGAAGTATATCAAGTGTCGTGGCTATCTTGATGACTTCACTAAAAAACATGTGACTCAGAGGAGAGCAGCTAGAGCAGCAGCGGTCGCGGCTCATGCAGCGGCGTTAGCTGCACAGGCAACAACAGGAGCAGCACCACCGGAGGAAGAACCCATTGCCCTTTGTGACTTGCCAGGATTTGACCAACCCGGTACTAGGAGAAGGCCTGGCAGAAGGATTAAAAAATTTCAGGAATGGATACAACACGAGCCTGTAGAGAGGTGGTCTCTGCTGCATGACACTCATGGTGCTAGGTTTGGCGTCATGACTACAAATCTAGCTGAAACTTACAACTTTGTCTTGAGAGGAAGTAGGGCTCTACCATTAACAGCCATTGTGGAGTGTATTTTCACCGGAACTCTGAAGTATTTCAGAGACAGACTCCAGATGGCTCAGATGCATATCATGAACAACCCAAACACGAGGTATTGTTCAAAGATCATGCATTACATGGATGCCAAGATGGAGAAGGCTCGGTCCATGCATGTCATCGCCATCGGTAATCAGGAAAGAAGGTTCGAGGTACGCCTCCCTTCCAACCGGATTGGAACAGGAGAAGAGGTAAAGACACAGGAGGTGAGGATAGGCAACGAAGCCTGGCCAACGTGTGAGTGCACGTGCAATAAACCCAAGCTGTTGCATCTGCCTTGCTCTCATGTACTAGCTGCGTGCGAGCTGATGGGTATGGATGCGATCTCGTTTGTGTCTCCTTATTTCCTTAAGGACGCGGTGGTCAATACGTGGACAGGCGAGATGATGGGATATAGGGCATGGGGAAATTTCAATAAAGTAAATCCAGGTGAAAGGGTTTACATCCCAGATCTTGTACTGATGAGGACAGGAAGAGGAAGGCGACAATGTGTCCGCATCCGTAATGATATGGATAAATCTGAAGCCGGAGGCCCTACTAGGCAATGTTTTCTGTGTAATCAATTTGGTCATATAGACATCAGTTGCCACATCTTCGGGACTGGTGGAGCTGCTCCTCATGGACGTGGCAGCCGAGGAAGAAGAGGCAGAGGAAGAAACTAGACGTGTGGAACTATGTCTTAAATTTGTAATATATGTGGAACTATGTCTTAAATTTGTAATATGTGTGGAACTATGTCTTAAATTTGTAATATGTGTGGAACTATGTCTTAAATTTGCAAAATGTGTGGAACTAATGTGCAGATGGCGGGATCTTTGCTGAATGCTGACATAGATAGAAAGCACCGATCGACGGTAGGGATGCTAACCCGGGGTCCTTGAAGCACCTAGTGACTCGCACTCCCATTTCGAACTGGTGCATACATCCTGATTGGCTTCAGAGGCATGTGACATTTATTTCTCTTGCTGTTGGGATATTTATGGGCCAATGTGACTAAACTGTTCTGCTTTCTTCTTATGTAGATTGAAGTGGGCTGGGCTCTTACCATTCGTTCGTTTGGTTGAGGCCACTCATATGGAGGAGATAGAAGGGCGACAACTTGGGTTCCAGACTAGTCGCTTACAGTACGACTCGTCTTTGCTCACGTGCTTGGTGGATCGATGGAGGCCCGAGACTCACACTTTCCATTTTCGATGGGGAGAGATGGCTCCTACCCTTCAGGACGTCTCGTACTTGCTGGGACTTCCGTTGGCTGGCGTGCCCATAGGCCCAGTGGATCCATCGGCAAATTGGGCCCAAGACATGGCCCAACGATTCTTTGGCATCCGCGATGGAGCTCTGTCCTTTGGCCATGACAATCATGGGCCAAAATTTGGATGGTTGGAGCAGTATCAGGTGTGTTTCATTTATTTGTTCTATTTTGTTGGAGAAGTATCATATACTGAAAATTGTTCTATTTGCCAATGCAGATACAGAGGTTTGGGTTCCCGGCCACTCCGATGACTGCCCCACAGATTACACGCAGCCTGGAGGCATACCTTATGTGGCTGCTCGGGAAGGTGATGTTCACTGAGAACCACGTGTCGACCATTAGTGCGCGATACATCCATTTTGCTAGAGGGATCGCGGAGGCGACGTGCCAGGAAGAATGCACACAGTGGAGTTGGGGTTCAGCTGTATTAGCAGCTACGTACCGAGATATGTGCAATGCTTGCCAGTTAACCAAGGACAGTTCTGCCTTGCTAGGATGCCCATTGTTGCTGCAACTGTGGTCGTGGGAGAGGTTCCCTATCGGCCGTCCAGATGTAAGTGTCAACCAAATAGTCGGCAACCAGGAACATGAAACAATTGTCTACCAATCCGACCTGCTGTTCGACGAAGAGCAAATTGATTTGCCTACATTTGGCACTCACTGGACCCGTCGCAAGGTCAGTGTAATGTCTTAATAAATTGCACTTCTGGTACTACAATATGAAAGTTACTAACAACTATTTTGTCATGCAGTGTCGTTTCGCGGGAGAGCAAGTCGTTAGATGCTATCCATCGTTCAGCGAGCAGTTCGACACACTGAAAGAGGATGTCGTGATTTGGGAGCCGTACACCCTGCAGACACGACACACACGATATCCTGGAGGCATATCTATTATGTGCACTAGAGAACTAGAGATCGATAGTACTGGCTGACTACATCGAAGATCATCTTTGATTGCCAAGTTGAGGAGATGTCTCAACAGAGGGTCATGCGACAGTTTGGTCTTTGCCAGATGGTAGATCCCCCGCGTCCGGATGTTCCCCTTCCAGATGTCGTGCACGCGTAAGTAAATATATGTACATAAGGAATGCATCTTATACTTCATCTATGTTCTTTAATGATGGTCTAACAAATTCTAATGATAGGTACTCTCGGAAAAGTAGCAAGACCGCCACTCAATGGCTCCAACGGGTGGGGATTTACGTCAACGAGTGGCAGAATGCACCAACACAAGTGTGGCACACTGGCCCGTTTGATATGGAGCTATTCCGCGGATACCTACAGAGGTACATATCAATGACACGGCTACGTCCCATTCCACACGCACATGACGATGAGATATACCCTAGCCAGTCAACACTGGAGTCCAGACAGTCAGCGGTAAGTACTTTATTTAGAGCATAATCAACATGAGTGCCTATGTAGTGCATACCTAACTATGAGACAAATGCAGGTCGATATGACGTGGGAGCTACAGACTGAGGTGGCTCAGTACGGACGCTCGCTTTCGAACGTTCCTCTTGTGCCCCGTCAGCAGGCTTAGTCCTTTGCCCGGCGGGTCGAGGAGAAGCTGCGGCATATCTACGCGTCCATCACGTGCACCAGCGTCTCAGACGTCGTTCAACACCGAGAAGCACAACGCCCACCGCGTCACTCGGTGGAGGAGCGCGCCCCACGTCGATCCACGCAGCAGCGCCCACCGTGTCACTCGGTGGAGGAGCGCGCCCCACGTCGATCCATGGAGCAGCCACCATCAGGCCACGGGCCTCGTCCACGACTCTCACAGCAGGCGCCGCCAAGAGCACCACCTCCAGACCAGGCTGGAGGCTCGGGGTGGCAGCAATCACAGTTTACTTCTGACCCATGGCAGCAATCGCAGTTCAATATCGACCAGTTGCACCAGAACCAGATTACTTTCGAACAATGGCAGCATCAGCAGCCGATCCCCTACATGGACTTTGCTTATCGACCACAATCTCATCCTCATGGTAAGCGTGTCCCTTCCTACTATTATTAGATGCAGTATGCCATTGTTCAGTACTTAATTTCTTGTACACTAGCAGGAGACTCCGTTACATGGGACAGTACTGACGACCGTCATCAGTAGACACAACACGAGCAGGTAGACTGGTTTAGTCAGTATCAGCCAGGTACTCCACCACCTATCCCCACACAGAATACACAGGATCAAGGTGAAGGGTCAACTGCACCTCGCCGTGATGTGATGCCACCCCACAGATATGGATGGAGTACACCGAGGCCTCCGCCACCTCGTCGTCGACACCAGTGATATCTACTTATGTATCAGTCTTTTACCTATCTATGTATGAGACATCATTCTATTATTTCATGATTTTATTCGACAAACTACTCAACATAACTTGCAACATAGTTCAACATAACTTGCGGTACATAAATAAGAGTCCTATCTATCCCTAGCATGATGCCTTTCCCTTTCCCTTCGATGATGCCTCGCCCTTTCCCTTGGACGATCCCTCTCACTTGCTCTTCTTGGCCTGCGATTTCTTCTTCTCCTGCATCTTGTCCCACTCAGCTCTTGCCTTGCTTCCAACGGGTGGCGGCATGAAGATATCATCCTCATCTTCGCTCTCTTCTATCCAGGCCCTACGTGCCACAACCTGCTCCGTCATGTCAGCTTGACTCTTCTTGGCCTGCTCTTTCTTCTTCTCCTGTCTCTTGTCCCACTCAGCTCTTGCCTTGCTTCCAACCGGTGGCGGCATGAAGATATCATCCTCATCTTCGCTATCTTCTATCCAGGACCAAGGTGTATTAGCCACCTCCATCATGCGAGCTTCACTCTTGAAGGTGAGCTTGTCCCACCTTGCCTTGATCCTGAGAAGCTCTGCTCGTACCTGATTTGGGGTCTTCAGTTTCCACCCTCTTCGATGAAGTGACTTACCAAGTATAACGAGAGCATCATGGTTCGATACCAACGTATCCCAGTCGGCTGGTTTATCGGCTATCTCAACAGTTCTGGCTATGAAGAAAAGCCCAATGGACATATCTACAGGCCAGGGAGACACGTCGATCATAGTGGAGAGGAGTGGAGGAAAATGCGAGAGCAAAAGGAGAGAGGGAAATGAGAGAGTAAAAGGAGGAAGAGATGAACTGGGTTAAAGGATACATCCCGTTGCCCGGATTTATAGAGGCACCGAACCGAATAGGCGGGAAAAAAGGGCGGGAAGTCGTGGCGGGAAAAAGAGGGCGAGAAGTCGTGGCGGGAACAAAGGGCGGGAATTACTGGCGTGAAAAATTTGCGGGGAGTAACGGCGGGAAAAAATGGCGGGGAGTACCGGCGGGAAAAATCGGCGCGAAGGATTGCCGAGGAGCGGACGATTATTTAGCGAAGATTATTTAGCGGCTGAAGCACTGGGGCGTCGGCTGCTCAAAGGACGACAGATCGTGTCGTCTCTTCAAGGGACGACAGACCTGCGTCGTCTGCTCAAAGGACAAACCCATTAGTCGTCCACGCAACCAACGAAGCAGCCCTGTCGTCCGTTGAACGGACGACTGACGGACAGAAATGAAAATTGCCAAATTTGCGTATTATTTGTGAAAATAAAAAAAACTGTATTATTTAAAAAAAATTAGCAGCATCTAGACCATCCGAATTCACATCTCACCTCTTGCAAGTTCCAAGATCAAATAAAGCAAGATCTAAAATTTCCACAAATCGAGAATTGTACGACACAATTAATGGTCAATTAATGTCCATGGATTAAGGCTCGATTTATAATTGGTGACATCGCTCTGTTACTCCTCTAATTACTCTCCATTGCAATATTTATTGTTTATATATACTAGTTGGTAACCATCACGATCTGCTAGTTGGTAACCATCACGATCACGATCTGCATCGCAGTGGTGATATTTTTTTAGGACGAGGCTTGTTTGCTTGCATTTGTTTAACATCGAACGGCCATGGCCAGTTTTCCTCTCGTGTTCTTTTTCAGGTCATATTTAGGGGCGGAGCCAGGATTTAGACATGGGGAACGAAAAGTCGACTACCATTAAAGAGAATAAACATCACAATATATTAAGTCTCGAAAAATATCAATACATAATTCATATAAATATTTGAATATATGTTCGATGCTACAAAAATAAATTACATATCTATTAGCTTAAAATCTACTTTATAACCACCGGCGTCAAATAGGTTGATAATCTCATCAGAACTAATCTTTGCAGATATTTTCTTACCAATGTAGAGAATCATATAATGCCAAAAAAAATCATCTCCCATTCTATTTCGAAGGCGCGTATTGATAAGTTTCGTGGCCGAAAAAGCTCGCTCGATGGTTGCAGTTGACACTGGAAGAGTAATAACTAATCGTAGTAATCTATCAAGCATTGAATATGTAGCTACTTTACCTGTTTTGGCTAGTACAACCGTCAAATCAGCAAGTGAAAGAAGACAAGAGTTTAAGCTCTGAATTGTTGCAAACATCCAACTGAAAGTGGGGAAGTTGAGACTCCAATTGAGCCCTTTCTTGACTAAAAAAATCCTTAGGATAAAACTTTTCAACCAGTGCATATTTTTGTGATGTCAAAAGAATCATGCCTTGGATCCAAAGATGCACAAAGTGTCAAGAGTTTTGTACTTTGAATACCAAAACGATCATTTATCTCAACCAATTGTTGATCTATAGCAACATTAAACACGTCTGCTTTGTAATGAACTAGTGTTGTTGTGTTATCATATTTGTTGCGAGACCTTGTCACATCAGCGTACCTACAAGTTGCAATATATGTATTAACACTAGAGTTAAGCAAGTAAGAATGTATGATAATACATATTCTAACGGATAAAAATACAAGGAAAAGGATATTACTTGCGATTCAAATCGGGGACCTCATTGTCATGCTTTGAACGAAAATTTTGAACCTCCTCCAACAGGGATTCCCAACCATTTTCTCTTAATTTACCAAGAAACACTTTTGTGTTTAAAACTGAATATAATGTATTTGAAATGTCAATGGACTTCTTTTGGAGGGTTTGACATAAGACATTTGTGATCTTCATGATTTTCTCCATTAGATGCAAAATGAAAACAAAGTCAAATGAAAACAATATTTTTAAAACACCTACAACATCTCCTCTAGAATATTTGGAGACTGAGCGGTCAGTTGGTACGATCTGTAGAACAGCAACCGTAGCACCAAACATTTTAATTAAACTCTAAATTGACTTGAAGTGAGAAATCCATCTAGTGTCACCGGGTATCTGTAAAGATCCTATCTGATTTGATCATCTTCCTGTATCAAGCTCACCCAACTTAATTTCACGTTCAATGTCTGCCGCTTGGTTTGCTAATAACTCATCATTGCGTTTAGGCGACGCACTAACAACATTTATTATGAGAATAGCATGTTGGAAAAAGTTGTGCACCTCATGTACCTCCCTTGATACCGCAACAAGAGTCAACTGCGATTGATGGGCCATGCAGTGTACTACCTCCGTTTGGGATTATAAGTCCCGCGCGGATAACTAGGTTGCCAATTTAAACAAGAAAATATAAATATTATAGCATAAAAATTATACCATTAGATACTTTAGAGGTTATATTTTTTAATGGTATAATTTTTGTGGAGTATAAGTTATATTTTATTGGTCAAATTAACAATCTAGGTATGCGCGTAGGACCTATAATCCCGAACAGAGGGAGTACATAATAAGCATAAGGACACTGATTTAGAATTAGAGCTTTTAACCCATTCCATTCACCTCACATGTTATTCATACGTCCATTTTGCATCATTATTTTGTATCATAATTTACTGTTATTTATTGATATATTTCATATTAAGAGATGATACTTATGTTATTTCATCTATTTTGTATGATTGATGACTTTTGGAGGATGAACCGCTGGAGTCAGGATTCTGATGGAAAAAGCGTTGTCCAGATGCAATATTTCCGAAGATCAGAAAATCCTAAAAGTATATGGAAATTCTTATTTTTCCATAAGACGAAGATAGCCAGAAGGAGAAGTGGAGATGGGCCACAGGGGCCCCACACCACCCCCTGGCACGAGTCCCCCCTGGGCCGCGCCACCAGGTGGTGTGGCCACCCTGACCCACCTCTGGCATCGCCCTTCTACGTATATATTCCTCTCGAAAACCTAAGACTCAGGGACTAACCACAGAAAGATTCCGCCGCCTCTGCGGGGCGGAATCTACAGAGAGAGAAAGAGCCCTCCGGCAGGCAGAAATCTGCCGGGGAATTACTTCCGGAGAGGGAAGATCATCACCATCGACACTGCCATCAAGCTAGACGTCATCGGGATCATCATCCTCATCATCATAACCACCAGTACCATCACCACCACGCCATACCGCTGTAACAATTGGGTTGAATCTTGCATAGTTCTTAGGGGAAACTTTCCTGGTGTTGATTACTTATTGTAGTTGATGCTATTGAGTGGAACTATTGGATTATTGTTCATGTTCAGATTGTTACTTATCATTATTTCATCGCTGATCTTGATCCATATGATGTCTCGTGAGTAGTTTGTTTAGTTCTTGAGAACATGGGAGAAGTCATGCTGTTAGTAGTGGAATTATATTGAGAAATATTTAATGGTTTGATATTTAAGTTGTGTTATTTTTCTAGTGGTGTCATGTGAACGTCGACTACATGATACTTCATCTTTATGGGCCTAGGGGACTGCATTGTGTATTTGGCTACTAATTATGGGGTTGCCAGAGTGACAGAAACCTAAACCCTCATTAGGAAACCATTGCATAAGAGAGTGTAGGATCTCAGAGTTTAATATTGTGGTTAGGTTTTTATCTTAATTACTTTCTTATAGTTGCGGATGCTTGCAAGGGGTATAATCACAAGTATGTATTAGTCCAAGTAAGGTCAGTACATTAGCATAGGTTCACCCACATAACACTTATCCAACCAAAGAAGATTAATCAACTATATAAAGCGAAAGAACTTGACAATATTCCCATGTGTCCTCGAGAATGTTTTGTCATCTTAAGTAATACAACCGACTTGTCCTTTGCTGAAGAAAGGATTGGGCCACTTGCTGCAATTATTAAAATTGTCTTTTATTTACTCACACCTTATTTATCTGCATTACCAAAACCCCCTAAAAATCCGTTTGCTAAGTATTTATAGTGAATCCTTGATCCAAACCGCTTGTCAACACTTTCTGCTCCTCGTTGGGTTCGACACTCTTATTTATCGAAAGTACTACGATACACCCCCTATACTTGTGCATCATCAAGACTATTTTCTCGCACCATTGCCGGGGAGTGAAGCGCTATTGAAGAGTGGAACTGGTAAAGGAAATTTCTACCGTGAGTATTATTTTTGTTTGTTATTTTATTTCAATATGGATAACAAACTTGGTTTCCTATTTTGGAAATCTACTACCACTACTAAGGTAGTAGATGAACCACCACCCGCTGGAATAGATCCTTTTAAAATACCTACGAAAATTGTTGATCGTGTTATGCATAACTGCTATTTTGGAGATGGAACTGTCCATCATGGTGATCATTTGCTCTTTATACATGAATTATGTTGGAGATATGCCCTAGAGGAAATAATAAAAGAGGTTATTATTATATCTTTGTGTTTATGATAAATGTTTATATTCATGCTATAATAGTGTTAACCGAAAACATTAATACTTGTGTGATTTGTAAACTAAATTAAAGTCCCTAGTAAAGCCTCTTTATAATACTAGCTTGTTGGTTAATAGATGATCGTGGTTTCTCGATCATGAACATTGAGATGTTATTAACAACAAGATCAAATCATTAGGAGAATGGTATGATGGACATACTCCTATAGATAAGCGTAGCATAAAAGATCAAGTCATTTCAACAGTTCATTTGCTATAAGCTTTCTGATACATAGTAACCTAATTCCTTCGACCATGAGATCATGCTAATCACCATCACCGGAAGGATGATTTGATGACATCAAACACCACACCATAACTGGGTGGCTATAAAGGTGGCATTGAGTGTTCGGGAAGTATGTGTTGAGGCACATGGATCAAGAGTGGGATTTGTCCATCCATATGACAGATAGATATACTCTGGGACCTCTCGGTGGAATATCATCCAATTAGCTTGCAAGCATGTGACTGGCTCACAAGGGATCACATATCACGGGAACGAGAAAAGAGTACTTATCGGTAACGAGGTTGAACTAGGTATGCAGAGATACCGACGATCAAACCTCGGGTAAGTAAACTATCACGAGACAAAGGGAAATTGGTTTCGTATGTAAGTGGTTCATTCGATCGCAAAGTAATCATAGAAATATGTGGGAGCCATATAAATTTCCAAATTCCTCTATTGGTTATTGATCGAAGAAGTGTCTCGGTCATGTCCGCATAATTCACGAACCGTAGGAAGACACACTTAAGGATTCGATGTTGTTTAGTAGATATGGAATGTAAGTAGGTAGACCGAATGTTGTTAGGAGTCTCGGATGGGTTCCGGGATATCACGAGGAGATCTGGAATGGTCCAGAAAATAAGATTCATATAAGGAAAGTCTGATTCCGGAGTTCGGGAATGATTCTGATGTTTTCATCGGAGAGGTTCTAGAAGGGTCTAGAAGGTTCACCGGACCGGAAGGGGAATTGTTCATGAATGTGTCATGGTTAAGTGGAATGATTGGATCATGTCCTAGGTCACTTGGTTGGGCATTTGCGAGAGAGAAATAAAGCTCTAAATTGAAAGTCAAAAGGGAGGTTTGAAAAGTCAAACTGGAACAATAGTTTCCTAATGGAAAAAGGAAAGAGTCCTTCCTTCTCTTCAACTTGGGTTTGGGAAAGGATTCAAACTTGTAGGGTTCGCAGCATAGAAAACAAAAAATTTCCTACGATGGGAACAACTATGTACCAAGATCTATCTACTAGATACAAACAACGGGCGGATGTATATCCGTAGAGAACATACCCTTGAAGACCGACAAAGCTTAAACGAGTCCAAACTCGTGGTTGATGTAGACGATCTCTTGCCGATCTCAAGATCGAGAGGAAGTCCTAGCGCCGCAAAACAGCAGCGCATCCGTGATCGCACACACGTTCGAGGCACCGAGCAACCTCCGCCTCCTCGCTCCAGCGATGCAGCGGAAGCACAACTCTTTCTTGCCGAAAAGCCACCGGGAACATGTATCTCGCTAGTCCGAGACCATGGGGGATAAATTCTAGAGGGGGAGAGAGATCCTTCACGAGGAGGTGTGAGTGAGAAGTGAGAGGAGGGGCTCCTTATATAGGGGAGGGGGGCAGCCCAAGGGGGCATGGCCGCCGGCCATGGAGGGTGCCCCCACCTCTCCCTCATTCATGTGGGTGGACACTCCACTCACACAAAAGCCTTTCAATTCCCTCCACTCAAAAACCCACTCAAATTCCCATTAAATTTCCACCAAATTTAATGCAAACTCTCATTAAATAAAACTCTTTTATTTTATTCAGAATTTTGTCAATTACTTTAATGACAAATATTCACAAATAACCCCTTGCTAGAATTCTATTTCACATGCATAACCACTTTATGCAATTTCACCCGAAAACCCGTTTCGGTATCTAGTGAAATAAATTCCTGCGCTTGTTATTCTTTTCGGCATGAAACTTTTGCTCCAAATGGATGTCGGTGTCTCTTAAGTGTGTCACCCTACGGTTCGCGAATAATGCGGACATGATCGAGACCCCTCTCGGATCAATAATCAGAAGCGGGATCTGGAGACCCATACTGACTCCCACACATTCAACGATGACTTTCTTGTGATCGTCGGAACCTTTTACGCTAGTATCTTAATCCTTTTGTTTCGCGATATATTACATGTCCGAGATTCGATCATCGGTATCTCCATACCTAGTTTGATCTCGTTACTGACATGCACTCTTTTCTCGTTCCCGTGATATAACATTCTAGTGATCAAATCACTTGCTTGCAAGCTAATCAATGTGATATCACCGAGAGGGCCCAGAGCATATCTATCCGTCATCGGGATGAAAAAATTCCATTCTCGATCCATGGGCCTCAACATAACACTTTAGTAGTTCTGAATCCATCTTTATAATCACCCTGTTACGGTGTGACGTTTGATGTTATCAAGAAACTCTTCTGGTGTTAGTGATTGACATGATCTCATGGTCTAAGGATTAGGATCACTTCGTAAGTTGTTGTAGCAATATAAACTCAATGACTTTGATCGTAATGCTATACTTCGGATGAATGTTCATCACATCATTACACTAATGTTGTGATCCCGTTATTAACAACATCCAATGTCCATGATCAGGAAACCTTGATCATCTTGTTAATCAACGAGCTAGTTTATGAGAGAGGCATAACTAGGAACTTTCTGTTTGTTTATTAAACACACATGTATTAATGTTCCCGTATTAATACAATTATAGCATGCAAAATAAACATTTATCATAAACAAGGAATACGATAATAACCACTTTATTATTGCCTCTCGGGCATATTCCCTTCAGTCTCCCACTTGCACTAGAGACAATAATCTAGTTTGAGAACTTTGCGTATTGAACACCTATGGCTTTCTGGTGTTCCATATACGCAATTGCAAGTGGTTAACATAATCTACGGATCTGACGCTTTCAGGTCCGTGTGTATTTGCATGTCTTTGCGTCTTCACGCATCACTCATTCTCCAATGAGATGGCATTGTATAAATTTGGTCTTTCGGTGAGATCTTTAGTTCCTTGGGGTTAAAACACGTCGATACTATTGTCATACAATATATCTTTAGTGTTAGCCCGTTGCGAACCACACCTTAGTTTGATAACAAACTACTTGACACAAATTCCCTCCTTTGCTGCTACTATAGCAGTCATATACTTAGCCTTTTGTTGTAGTATCCGTCACAATGTCTTAACTTTGGAACTCTTCCAAATCCATCATGGAATCTCCTTTCCATTACATTGTGCCACCCATAGTTTAAATTGAGATAAACTTAATTTGTATCTTGTGACAAAACTAGTATCAATGTAACGCTTTACAATGAACTATTTGTAATTGTTTGTCACCTCTACACAAATATATTCTTAGTTCTTCCAAAAGATCATAAGAATATCCTCACTATCGTCCAATGATCATTTTATGATTCATTCTGGTATATGCTCATAACACTTAGAGCATAGGACATATCTGGATGTGTACATATCATGGTATGATTGATCAAGACATTCTTGTGATTTTACTCATCAAGTGTCAAAGCACTTTAATCTTGTTTCACTTATCAAGTGTCGATACACTTGTATCTTGATTCAATTCCTTTCCATGCGACAAGAACCGTTTCTTGTTGATTCTATATTGAACTCCTTCAATATCTCATATATGTACGTTTGGCACAACCATATTGGCGTTACAGTCTATCCACTATAGACATTCACGCTAAATATTCGGGTTTTGCCTAAGTATTTCATCAAAATGAAATACTTAACCTTTGTCAATAAATAATACATTATTTCTAATCAACAAGATGTGTTCCACATAATGTATTAGAAATATGTCTCAGCGCTCCCACTTAATTTCTTGCAAATGCAAGCATCTTCATCGTCTCCTGATGAAAAACTCATTTTTCATCATGGTGAAGATTCCAACTCCGTGATGCTTACTTCAACCATTGAAGTTTGCATGTCCTTTTAGCATCCTTTGAATTTAACAAAACCCTTTGGACCGTGTCATGTACACGTCCTAGGTAACCATTCTATTAGAAGAACTTTGTTTTGTTTATTCATCTACCATATACCAAATTATATGTAGTTGTTGCTACTTTAATCCGTTCAGACTAAATATCGCTATGAAAGATCAAATCTTGTCATAGTCAACTCTTTGAACATTGTCATAAAATACTATACGACATGTCGAATATTTCATAGATGTGAGACATCCATGTCTGTTTCTTTATAGATCCAAATACGACCGATAGGTTTTTACACCTTTCCGGAGGGTCTTCCAAGTTCAAAACTTGATTTCTCGTATATGGAACTATCACGGATTTTATGGCTTCAAGCCATTTGACGGAGTCAGGGCCCATCATCGCTTCTTTGCATATAGTCGGTTCATCATTGTCAAACAATAATGATTTACTCTCAAATCTTAGTATTTGATTGTTTATCCGGCCGACTTGGTTCAATAAGAACTTAGATCTCCGTGACCACAACCTTTGAGGCACATAAGCTATGAGCATTATGACAGCCTCCGGAACCATTTCCGGCGCTGCGCAACTCAGCACATTTAGCTAAGGTTCGTTAACCTTATCAAAGTTCTATTGTCCTCCCACTTAACTTTTGCGAAAAATTCCTTTTTCAAGAAACTTCACGTTTCAAGCGACAAACCCTTTTGTCCTCGGTGTTATGGAGGAATAACCAATTGTTATTCGAAATAACCTACAAAGACATGCTCATCCGACTTTGGTTGTAAACATCTTACTTATGTTTAGCATACCAAAATTTAAGAAAGGACAACTTGGGTTTTACCCCAAACCATAACTCATATGGTGTCATTTCAACGGATCAAGATGGAGCTCTTTTCAGTGTAAAAGCGGTAGTCTCTAAAGCTTTAATCTTTTAAAACATAATGGCAGTTTTATAAATAACACCTTTGATCCAACCATGTCTCACAAGGTTTCATTACAAAGCTCAAACACTCCATACTCCTATGGTGTTTCGGGAGATGTAAATCTAGGTGTTTTGCTAAACTTGCAACTCAAATAAATCCCTTTATGATAAAATCATAATTCATTTATTTTCTTGTTACACTTGTAACTCAAATAAATCCCTTTATGATCAAATCATAATTTATTTATTTTTCTTGTTACAATGATTTTCACTTCATCTTGAAAGTCTTTGAAACATTTTCAAATATTTCATACTTCTTTCTCATTAAGTGAACATTCACTCAAAATTCCGGAGAAAGCATATGAAGTTGAAACCCATCGCTTACGACTACACATAATGGACTACATACATCGATATGTATAAATTCCAATAATTTAGTCGTTCGTTCTTCTTTGGCCTTTGAACGAAGTTTTAATTATCACGTGGAAAGTCTCACAAGCGTCACTTGATCAAATCAAAGACTCCAAAAATCCATGAATATGGAGATTCTTCATGTTTTCTTTCCAATATAATTTAAACAGCGATGTCACTTCATAAGTGATCTTTCAATCATTTGTCTTGCGACATTTTAGCATTAGGTTTTATGGATGTGATTTCTTCAACTAGATTTGTAAATCATCCATCTTTTATGGAATACGGTAATTATTTGAACAACCTTTGTTCTCATAATACCTGATTCAAATAACAATTATTAAAACAAATCTTGAAGTCAAGCCTTGATGTCAACGAGAAATACAAACAACGGTTTGTTTGTTTTTGATGAACATCATCACATATTCTCTTGCTAGTTACTTAGGCCATTGTGGTTCATGAATTGCATCGTTCCGTATGAAATTTCATACCAACCAATTCGGTATCCAATACCCAAGAACCACATTGTTTAACAAGCAAAGAATACAACCATAACATGTATATCATCCATATATCTAAATTGGATATTTCCAATCTTTTATTTTCTGCCAAATATATTTTATAGATTCTCTTTCAGCATTTCCTTTTCCTTTTTAAAAGAATCTATCAACATCAAAAGTGGCGCCATATACATGACACATAGTCCAAAGCGTGTATATTCAAATAATAATACCTTTGGACTTGCACTTTGAAGTAGATCACCATCATCAAAATGATCGGTATTCTTTTAAAATCCATTCTTTAGTAATCTTTTTGTGTAGTAAACACTTTACATACATCTTCTATTCACTCTTATCATGACGACTTTCATGATCAAGCTACTGTAGCTTATAAAGGCGAATCATGAGTATAACATTACTTTCCAAAACCCTTTTGGATGATTAGGATGTCTAGCATCTCCAACCTTCGTAAATTCTCATCCAATATGAGAACATATATTATACTCTATCATGTTGCAACCAAAACATTGTTTCAGATATCATTATATCTGCCACACATGATGGTTTCTGAAATAATTCTTTCAGCTCCTAGATAAACTTGATGTTTAAATCAAGAATCATGGAGGCAAACATGATACTTAAGATACTAACACTAGAATTGTTACTCTCGATTTAATACCAACTATTAAATTTCCCGGAGTAAATAGAGTTTGCTGAAAGTTTGCAATAGGACTTTAAACTTTAGATTGACACTCAACACAATACGATACCAGTTCGTAAAGTATATATCCAGAATTCTGTAGTTCTATTATCTCAATTATAACTAATTATAAGGCGGTGAACGAATGCCAATGACTACAATAAATTATGCAAATTCACTTTGATTTAATTTATGATAAATTGAGTTCTACTAATCCAAATTAGAATTAAACTCCCACTCCAAAACGACATCCCTCGTGTCTTTTTGGTGATTACATGAACCAAATTCACTACACCAAGTCCGATCATCACGTGAGTCGGCGTAGCTTCAAAGGCGAGCATCCATATGGTCATCATATCAAAACATATGACTCATGCTTAACCTTTCGGTCCGTGTTCCGAGGCCATGTCTGTACATGCTAGGCTCGCCAAGTAAGAACCTTAGTATTCGCGTGTGTAACTGTCTTACACCCGAGATATGCTCGTGGATTCAAGTACACCCGATCATCACGTGATGTCTTGAAGCGACGAAACATTGTCGGTGCATACTTAAGGAAGAACACATTTTTATCTTGATATCTAAATGAGGGATCATCTTATTATGCTAATAAAACGCCAAATAAGCAATATAAGATGCTATCAAACATCATATGTTTATTAGTGGAATGATATGGTTCTCGCATATGATCTCTATCATGTGCACCGTGGTATGATCACTATCATACCTTTATGTGTAAATCCAAGGTCTATGGAGTTTACACGTTATGTATGTTGTAAGAGTATCATCTCATACTTCTACTTACAACATCACCATATCATGACACTAGCCCAGCAACAATCTAAACTAGACGCCTCTAATTTATCCATTGCAAATTTTTACGTGGCTTAGGGCTTTCAAAGATAGAACCGTTCTTACCTACGAACATGAACCACAACGAGGATAACCAGATTGTTGACAACTCGTTGCAAATTAGATATTGACTATAGTAGGAGAGACAGACACCCGCTAGCCACTTATGCAAAACTAGTTGCATGTCAAGCGTGGAACAGGTCTCATGTGCGAGGACATGTAAAGTTTGTCCGGGCCGCTTCATCCCACTATGCCACCAATATCCAAAGTACAACTAAGAAGCAATAAAATGATCATCATCGCCCACATAATCATATGTGTACTACCCGTGCAAAGTATCTACGCATAGATCCGGCTCTGATACCACTGTAGGGTTCGCAGCATAGAAAACAAAAATTTTCCTACGATGGGAACAACTATGTACCAAGATCTATCTACTAGATACAAACAACGGGCGGATGTATATCCGTAGAGAACATACCCTTGAAGACCGACAAAGCTTAAACGAGTCCAAACTCGTGGTTGATGTAGACGATCTCTTGCCGATCTCAAGATCGAGAGGAAGTCCTAGCGCCGCAAAACAGCAGCGCATCCGTGCTCGCACACACGTTCGAGGCACCGAGCAACCTCCGCCTCCTCGCTCCAGCGATGCAGCGGAAGCACAACTCTTTCTTGCCGAAAAGCCACCGGGAACATGTATCTCGCTAGTCCGAGACCATGGGGGATAAATTCTAGAGGGGGAGAGAGATCCTTCACGAGGAGGTGTGAGTGAGAAGTGAGAGGAGGGGCTCCTTATATAGGGGAGGGGGGGCAGCCCAAGGGGGCATGGCCGCCGGCCATGGAGGGTGCCCCCACCTCTCCCTCATTCATGTGGGTGGACACTCCACTCACACAAAAGCCTTTCAATTCCCTCCACTCAAAAACCCACTCAAATTCCCATTAAATTTCCACCAAATTTAATGCAAACTCTCATTAAATAAAACTCTTTTATTTTATTCAGAATTTTGTCAATTACTTTAATGACAAATATTCACAAATAACCCCTTGCTAGAATTCTATTTCACATGCATAACCACTTTATGCAATTTCACCCGAAAACCCGTTTCGGTATCTAGTGAAATAAATTCCTGCGCTTGTTATTCTTTTCGGCATGAAACTTTTGCTCCAAATGGATGTCGGTGTATCTTAAGTGTGTCACCCTACGGTTCGCGAATAATGCGGACATGATCGAGACCCCTCTCGGATCAATAATCAGAAGCGGGATCTGGAGACCCATACTGACTCCCACACATTCAACGATGACTTTCTTGTGATCGTCGGAACCTTTTACGCTAGTATCTTAATCCTTTTGTTTCGCGATATATTACATGTCCGAGATTCGATCATCGGTATCTCCATACCTAGTTTGATCTCGTTACTGACATGCACTCTTTTCTCGTTCCCGTGATATAACATTCTAGTGATCAAATCACTTGCTTGCAAGCTAATCAATGTGATATCACCGAGAGGGCCCAGAGCATATCTATCCGTCATCGGGATGAAAAAATTCCATTCTCGATCCATGGGCCTCAACATAACACTTTAGTAGTTCTGAATCCATCTTTATAATCACCCTGTTACGGTGTGACGTTTGATGTTATCAAGAAACTCTTCTGGTGTTAGTGATTGACATGATCTCATGGTCTAAGGATTAGGATCACTTCATAAGTTGTTATAGCAATATAAACTCAATGACTTTGATCGTAATGCTATACTTCGGATGAATGTTCATCACATCATTACACTAATGTTGTGATCCCGTTATTAACAACATCCAATGTCCATGATCAGGAAACCTTGATCATCTTGTTAATCAACGAGCTAGTTTATGAGAGAGGCATAACTAGGAACTTTCTGTTTGTTTATTAAACACACATGTATTAACGTTCCCGTATTAATACAATTATAGCATGCAAAATAAACATTTATCATAAACAAGGAATACGATAATAACCACTTTATTATTGCCTCTCGGGCATATTCCCTTCAAAACTCCCCTCTCCCAAGCTGTCCTCCCTCTCATAAATAGAGGGGAGGGGCTGCCCCAAAGCAACACAACCAGCCCTCCCCACCTCCAAGCCGCTTGCCGCCGCCGCGTGCCGCCGCCCAGCGCCGCCGCCGGCCCATCGCCGTCGCCCTAGCCGCCGCCGACACCACCTCCTCCTCTCCGGCCTTCTAAACCTAGATCGCCGGAAACCCTAAATCCACCATAACCCGCAACGGCTTAGGCGAAGCCATATGGGATCTTCCCTCTACTTCCGACACCACGCCGTCATGCTGCCGGAATTGTGAGGGGAGAACTACAACCTCCGCTGCCTGCTGGAACAAGGGAGAGGAAAGTCTTCATCGAGTACCGAACGTGTGACCGACTGCGGAAGCGCTGCCGGAACGCAGCGGATCGTCTACGCGATCTTGAGATCGGCAAGTGTACGACTACATCACCCACGAGAATCCGCTCTCTTTAACCGCTTTGAAATATTTGAGGGTGAGTACTCTAATCGACTCGTTGCTACAATCTAGTAGATAGATCTTGGCTTGTTTGTGTGCATGCGTTAGAATTTTTTTGTTTTTCATGCTACGAACCCCTACAAATTATGCAAGTTGTTCAAATGTGCAGGTATTACAATGGAACAAGTTAAGAAAAATCTATTCTCACTATCATTGAAAGACGGAGCTGAGGAATGGTATAAGCTGCTGAAGAATGGCCGATCTATTGAATGGGAGGAAATTGTACCTCTCTTTTATTCTAAATTCCATCCTCCTAGTGAGATTCATAAAGATCGAAATCAAATATATAATTTTGGCCTCGTGATGGAGAGAGTACTTCCCAGGCTTGGGGGAAATTGAATTTACAAATGCTCAAATGTCCCATTCATGAGCTCCCCAATAATATTATTATTAATAACTTTAATGAAAGGCTTTCTCTTCATGATAAGGATGTATTGGATGCTTCTTGTGATGGATCGTTTACACACATGAAAGAAGAAGCTAAATGGAATCTTCTAGACCGTATTCAAGAAAATACTGAAGAATGGGAGAATCATAAAGGAAGAAAGTCAGGTATAAATTATGATTATGAATGCATTAAATCTTTTATGAGAACTGATGACTTTCATAATATTAGTACAATTTACGATCTTGATTCTCAAAGTATTGCAAATCATTTTAAGGACTTTGCCTCTTATATTGAAATTCCCAAAAAGGAGTGGAACAAGTATCATGCACCATATAAAGATATTGTTAATTGTGTTCCTGCTAGAAATATTGAAGTTTGTACTGTTGATCATATTTTTCCTGAACCTTATATTGAGAAAATACCTTTCCCTGCTAAGGTAAAGGAACATTCTATGATAACTAGTGTGGTTAACAAAAGTACAAAGAAAGCTGTAGAACCTGATGATCAAATAAGTGTTGAACCTACAATAGCAATTGTGAAAGACCTTGTCACTAAAAATGTAGAAGATGGGCACATTGTTTTTTGTGAAGATGCTTCTAATATTGATTCACACCCTAGTGGAACTAGGAAAGCTAGCGTCCCTGTTCTTTCTGTCAGAATAAGTGATCATTGCTACTATGGTGCATGTGATAGTTATATTGTTAATTTTATCCATGATGCTAAAATTTAGTATGAGAGAGGGAAACATGGTTTTATGCATCTCAATAATATTGAGTTTCCCCTCTTTATGTTGCAAGTTTTGATGTTGCACTTGTTTTGCCTTCCTATGCTAGTAGCCTCTTGTTTCAATAATTTGTTTTCTTACAAAATTCCTTTTCATAGAAAGTGGGTTAGACTTAAATATGTTAGATATTTTATTCTTGATGCTCTCTTTTACTTTAATTTATATTTCCTCTGTGAGCATCAGCAAAATTATCATGCTTATCTTAATGGCTATAAAGAAAGAGCTTTTGGGAGACAACCCATTATATTTTTGCTTTCAGTTTATTTATGTTTATTTGAGTCTTGGAAGTTATTGTCTCTGTAATAACCTCTCCTTATCCTTTTGTTTGGTTTTTGTGCCAACAATTTCCTTTTGAGTTCTTTTGCTCTTGAACTTTTAAAAAAGGAGTTGCTACAGTAGATTATGTTTCGATGGATGGTTTTACTGTAGGGGTTCGTAGCATGGAAAACAAAAAATTTCTACCGCATGCACACAAACAAGCCAAGATCTATCTACTAGATTGTAGCAACGAGTCGATAGAAGCACTCACCTCGAAGATTCCAAAGCAGTTAACAAGAGCAGATTCTCATGGGTGATGTAGTCGTACACTTGCCGATCTCAAGATCGTGTAGACGATCCTTCCGGCGCTGCGTTCCTGCAGCGCTTCCGCAATCGGTCACACGTTCAATACTGGATGAAGAACTTCCTCTCCCTTGTTCCAGCAGGCAGCGGAGGTTGTAGTTCTCCCCTCGCTATTCCGGCAGCACGACGACGTGGTGTCGGAAGTAGAGGGAAGATCCCACAGGGCTTCGCCTAAGCCGGTGCGAGTTATGGTGGATCTAGGGTTTCCTGATGATCTAGGGTTTATAAGACCGGGAGGAGGAGTAGGTGTCGGCGGCGGCTAGTGCGGCGGCGACGAGGCGGCGGCGACGTGCGACGGCGGCGATGGCAGCGGCGGCGGCGCACGGGTGTGGGAGGGCTAGGGCTTGTGTGTTTGGGGCAGCCCTCCCATTCTATTTATGAGAGGGGGCATCCTAGAGAGAGGGGAGTTTGAATCCACTTCCAAACCCAAGTTGGAAGGACTCTTTCCTTCTTCCACTAGGAAACCATAGTTCCAGTTTGACTTTTCAAACCTCCCGTTTGACTTTCAATTTAGAGCTTTAATTCTCTCTCACAAATGTACACACCAAGTGACATAGGATATGATCCAACCATTCCACTTACCCATGACACATTCATGGACCATTCACAGACAATATCATGTGGGTCATGGTTCTCAAACCTTTTCTGAAGCTCCGATTCTAAACCATACAAGATAGCACACTGAACTGTGGAGTACCGATTCTTCCGAGCGAGGAAAACATTCTTTACCTCATCGGTAGCATCAACAGCAGGCAGGGTACCCAGCGGTGCATACAACACATATGTCAAATTACCAGCATTGAGGACAATCCTCAAATTGCGGAACCAATCCGCGAAGTTGCTTCTATTGTTTTTCAACTTTTATTTCTCTAGGAACGCATTAAAATTTATGGTAGGGGCCGCCATTGATGTACAACATATTTGCAATAGTTTAGACTAAGTTTATGAAAAACTGAGTTCTAATTAATAGTTAAATTAATCTAGGTGAACTCCCACTCAAAAAAAAATCCCTCGCATTGTTTTAGTGATCACACGAACCAAATCCACCATATCAAAACCGATCATCACGAGAGTTGATACAACTTCAATGGCGAACAATCAACATGTTCATCATATCTACTATATGACTCATGCTTTACCTTTCAGTGATCCGTGTTCTGATACCATGTCTGTACATGCTTGGCTCGTCAAGAACAAACCTTAGCTTCCGCATGAGCAAATCTGGCTTGCTCACGTTGTATACACTCGCAGAATCTAACACACCCGATCATCACGTGGTGCTTCAAAACAACGAGATTTATCAACGGTGCTTACTAAGGATGAACACTTTAAAACTTGATATTTTGTGCTTGAGGGATCATCTTATAATGCTACCGTCGCGAACTAAGCAATACAAGATGCATAAAAGGATTAACATCACATGCAATTCATAATATGTGATATGATATGGCTTTTCTTCTTGTGCTTCCGATCTCCATCTTCAAGCACGAACATGATCTCCATCATCACCGGTATGGCGTCAAGGTCAATGGCGCCGCTTCATGGTTGTCTTCCACCAGCATCAACTATTACAACTACTTTGAATAGACACGCAGGTCTTAACGGAATTTAAAAGACAACCATACGGCTCCTGCCGGTTTCCAACTTACAATAATGAACATTGCATACATCATATATAATCACAATCATGGCCATATCACATCATAGCACACCCCTGCAAAACAAAGTTAGACGCCTCTAATTTTCTTTGCATGTTTTACGTGGCTTGGGGCTTTCAATAAGTGTCATTATAACTTACGAACAAGAACCACAACGTTGATGCTTGAACTATCAAGTGCCCGTTGTAAATTGAATCTATACTATGATGGGAGAGACAGACACCCGCAAAGCCACTTATGCAATACAAGTTGCATGTTAAGCGTGGAGCAAGTCTCATGAATGATGTCATGTAAGGTTAGCCTGGACCGCTTCATCCCATCATACCGCAAGATGCAAAGTACACAAAAAGCAATTGATAATAAAAGCACCACCGCCCACAATGACCATTGTGTTCTACTCGTGCAACAGATCTACATATAGACATGGCTCTGATACCAATGTAGGGGTTCGTAGCATGGAAAACAAAAAATTCTACCGCATGCACACAAACAAGCCAAGATCTATCTACTAGATTGTAGCAACGAGTCAATAGAAGCACTCACCCTCGAATATTCCAAAGCGGTTAACGAGAGCAGATTATCATGGGTGATGTAGTCGTACACTTTCCGATCTCAAGATCGCGTAGACGATCCTTCCGGCGCTGCGTTCCGGCAGCACTTTTGCAGTCGGTCACACGATCGATACTCGATGAAGACCTTCCTCTCCCTTGTTCCAGCAGGCAGCGGAGGTTGTAGTTCTCCCCTCGCAATTCCGGCAGCACGACGACGTGATGTCGGAAGTAGAGGGAAGATCCCGCAGGGCTTCGCCTAAGCCGGTGCGAGTTATGGTGGATCTAGGGTTTCCCATTGATCTAGGGTTTAGAAGACCGGGAGGAGGAGGAGGAGTCAGCGGAGGCTAGTGCGGCGGCGACGAGGCGGCGGCGGCGATGGCAGCGGCGGCGCACGGGTGTGGGAGGGCTAGGGCTTGTGTGTTTGGGGCAGCCCTCCCCTTCTATTTATGAGAGGGGGTAGCCTAGAGAGAGGGGAGTTTGAATCCACTTCCAAACCCAAGTTGGAAGGACTCTTTCCTTCTTCCACTAGGAAACCATAGTTCCAGTTTGACTTTTCAAACCTCCCGTTTGACTTTCAATTTAGATCTTTAATTCTCTCTCACAAATGTCCACACCAAGTGACCTAGGATACGATCCAATTATTCCACTTACCCATGACACATTCATGGACCATTCCCCTTCCGGTCCGGTGAACTTTCTAGAACATTCTAGAATCTCTCCAATGAAAACATCGAAATCATTCTCGAACCCCGGATTCGGACTTTCCTTATATGAATCTTATTCTCCGGACCATTCCGGATCTCCTCGTGATATCCTGGATCCCATCCGAGACTCCGAACAACATTCGGTATCCCTACTAACATTCCATATCTACTAAACAACATTGAATCCTTAAGTGTGTCTCCCTACGGTTCGTGAATTATGCGGACATGACCGAGACACTTCTCTGATCAATAACCAATAGAGGAATCTGGAAATTCATATGGCTCCCACATATTTCTATGATTACTTTGCGATCGAATGAACCACTTACATATAATACCAATTTCCCTTTGTCTCATGATAGTTTACTTATCCAAGGTTTTGATCGTCGGTATCTCTGCATACCTAGTTCAACCTCGTTACCGATAAGTACTCTTTTCTCGTTCCCGTGATATGTGATCCCTTGTGAGCCAGTCACATGCTTGCAAGCTAATTGGATGACATTCCACTGAGAGGCACCAGAGTATATCTATCCGTCATATGATTGGACAAATCCCACTCTTGATCCATGTGCCTCAACCCATACTTTCCGAACAATCAATGCCACCTTTATAGCCACCCAGTTACGATGTGGTGTCTGATGTCATTAAAGCATCCTTCCGGTGATGGTTATTAGCATGATCTCATGGTCGAAGGAATTAGGTTACTATGTATCAGAAAGCTTATAGCAAACGAACTATTGAAATGACTTGATCTTCATGCTACGCCTATCTATAGGAGTATGTCCATCACACCATTCTCCTAATGATATGATCTCGTTGTTAATAACATCTCAATGTTCATTATCGAGAAACCACGATCATCTGTTAACCAACAAGCTAGTATTATAAAGAGGCTTTACTAGGGACTCTAATTTAGTTTACAAATCACACAAGTATTAATGTTTCCGGTTAATACTGTTATATCATGAATGTAAACATTTATCATAAACACAAAGATATAATAATAACCACTTTTATTATTGCCTCTAGGGCATATCTCCAACATTTACTCTAGTTGAAATTGAACCCAAAGGTTTATTATCTTTCATACACTAATGTTGCTAATGAAGATTGTGTGAAGTTTTGTATGAAAGAATTTTTGAAGTGTTGGAAGAGAATTATGTAATGAGATGAAGAATGGTCAAAGGCTCAAACATTATATTTCTGGAGATTCTTATAATGAAGATTTTGATATTATTCAAGTGGTGACTCCGGAATAATTTATTAAAGTCCAAATTCAGGAATCTGCAGAGTCCGTTTTCGAATAGGTAACAGTTCTGGTAATAAAAAGTTCGTGAAAATACTTCCAATTTATATTTTTGCAGTTTTTATCTAACATAGAAGATAATGAGTCGAAAGAGGGATAGAAACGTAGTCTAGGGGGCTCACACCACCCATAGGAACGGGCCCACCTGGCCGCTCCACCTGGTGGTGTGGCCACCTCGGAGCTCGTCTCTGACCCGTTTTCTCCCAATACCTTCTTTCAGGCAAGTTCTCAGTTCGGAGCCGCCATGTATTTCTCTGGATCACCCAAGTAGGATCCCTCCGCTGACAACCTCAACCCGTACATGAATGAGTTGAAGATCCACCCCAAGGAGTTGTTGCTCAAGGATGGGAAGGTACAGATAAAAGAGGTTTAGGACCCTAAAGGAGAAGCCAGTCTGGAGGATAGGATGGAAGCGCTAGAGCAAGAAGTCTTTAGATATAAGAAGATGGCGGAACGGGAAGTGGACGTCATCCATAAGATAAGTTCAGAACTCGTCGTCGAGCACAAAAAGGAGACTGCCAAGCTTTGGAATGATATCCTCTCACTCCATCAGACCAGCAATCAATTACAAGAACAATTCTACGACATGCAAAATCAAAACCGTGAGTATGAGGATAGGTTTAAACGCATAAGTTGTTGGAATTATGCCCTAGAGGCAATAATAAAGATGTTATTATTATAATTCTTGTTCATGATAAAGTTTATATTCCATGCTAGAATTGCATTAAGCGGAAACTTTTATACTTGTGTGGTTTATGAACAACGCCGTGTCCCTAGTACGCCTCTATGGACTAGCTCATTGATTAATGATGGTTAAGGTTTCCTAACCATGGACATGAGTTGTTGATTAATAGTGAGATCATATCATTGGGAGAATGATATGATGGACATACCCAAATCAAGCAGAGAAATTAGATCGTGTCATCGTGTTCATCTTTGCGAAGCTTTTTCTTATGTCAAATATTGTATTCCTTAGACCATGAGATAATGCAACTCCCTGGTATCGGAAGAAAGCTTTGAGGTCATCAAACGTCATCCTATGAGAGGGTGATCATAAAGGTGTGTCTCATGTGATCGGAAAGTATCTATTGGGTTGTATGTATCGAGATGGGATTTGTCCCTCCCAAGTCGGAGAGATATACTTCGGGCCCACTCGGTAATCGATATCAACACCGCTTGCAAGCACGTGGCTAAGGAGTTAATCACAAAGTGATATCGGATTACGGAACGAGTAAAGTACTTGTTGTGAACGAGATTGAACTAGGTATGCCGATACCGACGATCGAATCTCGGGCAAGTAAAATATCACGCGACGAAGGGAATATATATGGGATTAATTGAATCCTGGCATCGTGGTTCATCCGATATGATCATCGATGAATATGTGGGAGTCGACATGGGTTTCCAGACCCCGCTGTTGATTATTGATAGAAGATCATGTCTGCATATTCTCGAACCCGTAGGGTCACACACTTAATGTGTCTCGACGCTAGGATAGAATGGATAATTGGTTTATGAGTATTTGTTCGGAGTCTAGGATGAGATCCAGGACGTCACGAGAGGTTCCGGAATGGTCCGGAGAATAAGATTCATATAAGGGAAAGCAGTTTTTGGATTTCGGAATTGTTTCGGAATGTTCGGTATTGTACCGGAAGGTTCTAGAAGCTTCTGGAGTGGGACCAACATGGCCCCACTTGTCGGAGGGGTGCGTGGGCCTACGAGGGAGTGCCCTGGCCGCATTGGGCCAGGGGCACAAGGCCCATAGGCCCAGCCGGCCAAAACCCTAGGGAAACCCTAGGGAAACCTTCTAGAAGGAGGGGGAAAACTTGCCCCCCACTCCAACCCTTGGGGCCGCCGCCCTAGGGCTTGGAGGAGGGGCCAAGGGGGACGGCCAGCCCCTATATATAGAGGGCAGGGGCACAACCCTCCTCCCCACTCCTTCAACCCTAGCCGCCATACTGCTGCCCTCCAGATCTCTCTCCTCCCGACTGCGCGTAGGCGAAGCCCTGCCGCAGAAACTCTCCACCTTTGCACCACGCCGTCGTGTTGTAGATCCAATCTATCTCTCAACCCCACTTGCTGGACCGAGGAAGGAGGAGATGTCGAGGTGCCGTACGAGTGCATATCTCGGAGGCATCGCCACTTGCGGTGTTGGATCGGATCGGATCGCGAGGAGGAGAAGCTAGTACGAGTACATCAACCACGTTCCGTTGAACGTTCCGCTGTGCGAATCTTCAAGGGTATGAAAATCCCCTCGTTGTTTGCATCTCCTAGATTATATCTTGGATTTCCCGTTCGCATCCGTAGAATTTTTTTGATTTACTATGCTGCAAAACCCTTCAGTGGCATCAGAGCTAGATCTATGCGTAGATGTGTTTCACGAGTAGAACGCAACATGCTTGTTGCGGGCATTGATGTTTTCTGTTGCAAGCCTCTTGTTTGTGTACTTCTTATGACGCGGGATAGTGAGATCGAAGCGGTCCAGGCCAACTTTACGCGATCTCGTTCGCGAGACCGGCTCCGCACGTGACGTGTGGCTTGTTCCACACATGCGGCTGGTGGATGCCAATTTCTCTCACTATAGTTGTCATGGGATTTACATCGGATGTTGGCAACCATAATATCATCATTGTGGCTTTCCGTAGGTAAGAATCGTTCTTAGCTTGTTACTCCCATAAGCCACGTAAAACATGCAACAACAAAGTAGAGGCGTCTAACTTGTTTTTGCAGGTAGTGTTTCTGTGATATGGTATGGCCCAAGATGTGATGTGTATGTTGTATGCAATGATCATGTTTTTTAATGTTTCACGACTTGCATGTCGATGAGTAAACAACCGGCAGGAGCCATATGGTTCTCTTTATAATTGTGTATGACCTATGTGTCAACTTCTTATACGCCATGTAATAGCTTTAGTTTATCGCTAAGTAGTTAGCAATAGTTGTAGTTGCTATTCGTGGTGGAGGCAATCATGGTGGAGTGATGGAGATCATGCTGGCACGCACAAGATGGAGATCATTGCGCGGAGATTGGCTATACCATGTCACATAAAATTATATGCATGTGATGTTTATACTTTTATGTATCTTATTATGCTTAGATCGCGACGATAGCATTATAAGATGATTCCTCACTTAAAGATCAAGATAAAACTGTGTTCTCCCCATGTATGCACCGTTGCGAAAGTTCGTCGTGTTCAAGCATCACGTGATGATCGGGTGCTATAAACTCTACGTTCACATACAACAGGTGCAAGCCAGTTTTGCACACGCGGAAATACTTGGGTTTGACTTGACGAGCCTAGCATGTACAGACATGGCCTCGGAACACACGAACCGAAAGGTTAAGCATGAGTCATATGAATGATATGATCGACACTTTTTTGTCCACCATTGAAACCACATCTCTTCTCGTGAAGATCGGATCAGGTGTAGTGAATTTGGATCATGTTCACTAAACAACTTGAGGGATGTTGAATTTAGTGGGAGTTCATCCAGTAATTTGATTAAGTTGAACTAGTTATCATGAAAATAGTCTAAATTGGACTTGCAAATTTTGTAGATCAAATGGCTAAGTCCAACTTCAACTTCAACGTTTTTGCTGAGAAAGAAAAGCTTAAGAACAATGGGTCTAACTTCACCAACTGGTTCCGCAATCTGAGAATCATTCTCTCTGGCGGACAACAGGACTATGTCCTTGAGAAAGCTCTAGGTGACACCCCTGCTGTAGATGCGTCGGCTGATGAGAAAGCTGTTTATCAGTCGTGCAAGGATGATTAAGGTGTGATTAAGAGCACCATGTTGTTTGCTATGGAATCGGACCTTCAAAATCGTTTTGAGGAGTTCCCCGGACCCTTTGAGATTCTTGAGGAACTGAAAACTATGTTTCAGACTCAGGCCCGTTCTGAGAGATATGAGATCTCTAAGAAATTCTTTAACTGCAAGATGGAGGAAGGTAGTTCCGTTAGTGAGCACGCCATTAAGATGTCGGGCTACACTCAACGCCTTGAGCAACTGGACTGCAAGATTCCAGAGGAGCTCAAGATTGACAGAGTTCTGTAATCACTCCCTCCTAGCTACAAAGGTTTTGTAGTTACTCATAATCAGATTGGTTCCACTGATACGATCACTGACCTCTTCGCTAAGCTGGAAGCTGCGGAGGTGGACATCAAGAAAGATAATCATGTGTTGATGGTCAACAAGCCCCCCAGCTTTAAGAAAGGTAAGGGTGCTAAGAAGCCCTTCAAGAAGGGCAGCGACAAGAACGTTGCCCCTGCAGAGAAGAAGCTCAAGTCTGGACCTAAGCCGGACACTGAGTGCTTTTATTGCAAGGACAAGGGTCACTGGAAGCGCAACTGTCCGAAGTACTTAGCGGGCAAGAAGGCTGGCACCATCAAAGGTATATTTGATATACATGTTATTGATGTTTTCCTTACTAGCCCTCGTTGTAGTGCCTGGGTATTTGATACTGGTTCAGTTGCTAATATTTGTAACTCGAAACAGGAGCTACAGAATAGACGGCGGCTAGCGAGGTATGAGGTGACGATGCGCGTTGGCAACGGATCAAGAGATGATGTGATGGCCGTTGGCACGCTCTCCTTAGTTTTACCTTCGGGATTAGTTTTAAACCTCAATAAATGTTATTATGTGCCTGCGTTGGGCATGAACATCATATCTGGATCGTGTTTATTGCAAGACGGTTATTCATTTAAATCGGAGAATAATGGTTGTTCTATTTATATGAGTAACATCTTTTATGGTCATGCACCTGCTATGAATGGTTTATTTCTTCTAAATCTCGAAAGCAATGAAACACACATCCATAACATTGAGGCTAAGAGATGCAAGGTAGATAGTGATAATACGACTTATTTGTGGCACTGCCGTCTAGGTCATATTGGTGTAAAACACATGAAGAAACTCCATTCTGATGGACTTTTGGAGTCTCTTGATTTTGAATCATTTGACACGTGCGAACCATGCCTCATGGGCAAGATGATCAAAACCCCGTTCTCCGGAATAATGGAGCGAGCAACGGACTTGTTGGAAATCATACATACCGATGTATGCGGACCAATGAGTGTTTCGACGCGCGGTGGTTATCACTATTTTCTCACTTTTACTAATGACTTAAGTAGATATGGGTATATCTATTTAATGAAACATAAATCTGAAACATTTGAAAAGTTCAAGGAATTTCAGAACAAAGTGGAAAACCAACGTAATAGGAAAATTAAATTTCTACGATCCGATCGTGGAGGTGAATATTTGAGTTATGATTTTCTCACGCATCTTAAAGCAAGCGGAATCGTTTCACAACTCACGCCACCCGGAACACCACAGCGCAATGGTGTGTCTGAACACCGGAATCGAACTCTATTAGATATGGTGCGATCAATGATGTCTCTTACAGATTTGCCATTATCATTTTGGGGTTATGCATTAGAAACCGCTACATTCACTTTAAATAGGGCACCATCTAAATCCGTTGAGACGACACTAAACTGTGGTTTGGTGCTAAACCTAAGTTGTCGTTTCTTAAAGTTTGGGGATGCGAAGCTTACGTCAAGAAGTTGATGCCGTACAAGCTCGAACCCAACGCGGAGAAATGCGTCTTCATAGGATACCCTGAGGAAACGATTGGGTATACCTTCTATCACAGATCCGGATGCAAAGTGTTTGTCGCAAAGAAAAGATCCTTTCTTGAGAAGGAGTTTCTCTCGAAAGAAGTGAGTGGGAGGAAAGTAGAGCTAGACGAGGTTATTGAACCTTCTCTTGAGTTGGAGAGTAGCGCAGCACCTGAAATTGTTCCAGTGCCGTCTGCACCAACAATAGAGGAAGCTAATGACAAGGATCATGAAGCTTCGGATGATGCTACTACTAAACGTCGCAGGTCGACAAGGTCGCGAGCCCCTCCTGAGTGGTATGGCAACCCTGTCTTAACTGTCTTGTTAGTAGACAACAGTGAACCTGCGAACTATGAGGAAGCAATGATGAGCCCAGACTCTGAGAAATGGCTAGAGGCCATGAAATCCGAATTGGGATCCATGAGCGAAAACCAAGTATCGACTTTGGTGGACCCTCCTAGCGACCGAAAGGCCGTTGAGTGCAAATGGATTTTCAAGAAGAAAACAGACGTGGATGGTAATGTTACTATCTATAAAGCATGGCTTGTCGCGAAAGGTTTTCGACAAGTTTAAGGTGTTGACTACGATGAGACTTTCTCTCCTGTAGCGATGTTTAAGTCCATTCGGATTTTATTAGCAATTTCTGCGTTTCATGATTATGAAATATGGCAGATGGATGTCAAGACTGCGTTCCTCAATGGAAACATTGATGAAGAGTTGTATATGATGCAACCCGAAGGTTTTGTCGATCCTAAGCATGCTGATAAGGTGTGCAAACTTCAGCGTTCCATTTATGGAATGAAGCAAGCATCTCAGAGTTGGAACCTTCGTCTTGATCAAGTGATCAAGAGCTTTGGATTTGTTCCAAATTGCTACGAAGCTTGTATCTATAAGAAAGTGAGTGGGATCTCAGTGACATTTTTGGTACTATATGTGGATGACATATTGATTATCGGAAATGACATTGACATGCTTAACGATGTGAAGAGTTATTTGAACAAATGTTTTTCAATGAAAGACCTAGGGGAAGCTGCTTATATATTGGGCATCAAAATCTATAGAGATAGACAAAGACGCCTGATAGCTTTAAGCCAAAGTACATACCTAAACAAAGTTCTGAAAAGGTTCAGAATGGATAAGGCAAAGAAAGGTTCAGTGCCTATGTTGTCAGGTAAGATATTGAGCAGGGTTCAGTGTCCAGCTACGGTAAACGATAGAGAAGCTATGAGCAAAGTGCCTTATGCCTCGGCCATAGGATCTATCATGTATGCCATGCTATGTACTAGACCAGATGTGTCCAATGCTCTTAGTTTGACGAGCAGATACCAAAGTGATCCAGGAGTGGAACACTGGACAGCCGTGAAGAACATCCTAAAGTATTTAAATAGAACTAAAGAAATGTTCTTAGTCTATGGAGGTGATGAACAACTCATCGTAAAAGGTTACGTCGATGCTAGTTTCGACACCGACAAGGATGATTCTAAATCTCAGACAGGATACGTTTATATTTTGAATGGAGGAGCTGTGAGCTGGAGAAGATGCAAGCAAAGCATGATCGTGGGATACAGTAGAAGCGGAATACATGGCTGCTGCAGAAGCGTCAAGTGAAGGAGTTTGGATCAGGAACTTCATCACTGAGCTTGGTGTGGTTCCAAGTGCCTTGGACCCACTGGAGATATTGTGTGACAACACTGGCGCCATAGCACTGGCTAAGGAACCAAGATCATCCAAAGACCAAGCATATCAACCGCAAGTTTCATATAATTTGAGATTATATAACAGATGGAGATCTGAAGATTAGCAAAGTACATACAGATCTAAATGTCGCAGATCCGTTGACTAAACCTCTTCCACGAGCAAAACATGATCAGCACCTTAGTGCCATGGGTGTTAGATTGTTGCCAGATGTAAACTAGATTATTGACTCTAGTGCAAGTGGGAGACTGTTGGAATTATGCCCTAGAGGCAATAATAAAGATGTTATTATTATAATTCTTGTTCATGATAAAGTTTATATTCCATGCTAGAATTGTATTAAGCGGAAACTTTGATACTTGTGTGGTTTATGAACAACGTCGTGTCCCTAGTACGCCTCTATGGACTAGCTCATTGATTAATGATGGTTAAGGTGTCCTAACCATGGACATGAGTTGTCGATTAATAATGAGATCATATCATTGGGAGAATGATATGATGGACATACCCAAATCAAGCAGAGAAATTAGATTGTGTCATCGTGTTCATCTTTGCGAAGCTTTTTCTTATGTCAAATATTGTATTCCTTAGACCATGAGATAATGCAACTCCCTGGTATCGGAAGAAAGCTTTGAGGTCATCAAACGTCATCCTATGAGAGGGTGATCATAAAGGTGTTTCTCAGGTGATCGGAAAGTATCTGTTGGGTTGTATGTATCGAGATGGGATTTGTCCCTCCCAAGTCGGAGAGATATACTTCGGGCCCACTCGGTAATCGATATCAACACCGCTTGCAAGCACGTGGCTAAGGAGTTAAACACAAAGTGATATCGGATTACAGAACGAGTAAAGTACTTGCTGTGAACGAGATTGAACTAGGTATGCCGATACCGACGATCGAATCTCGGGCAAGTAAAATATCACGCGATGAAGGGAATATATATATGGGATTAATTGAATCCTGGCATCGTGGTTCATCCGATATGATCATCGATGAATATGTGGGAGTCAACATGGGTTTCCAGACCCCGCTGTTGATTATTGATAGAAGATCATGTCTGCATATTCTCGAACCCGTAGGGTCACACACTTAACGTGTCTCGACGCTAGGATAGAATGGATAATTGGTTTATGAGTTTTTGTTCGGAGTCTTGGATGAGATCCAGGACGTCACGAGTGGTTCCGGAATGGTCCGGAGAATAAGATTCATATAAGGGAAAGCAGTTTTTGGATTTCGGAATTGTTTCAGAATGTTCGGTATTGTACCGGAAGGTTCTAGAAGCTTCCAGAGTGGGACCAACGTGGCCCCACTTGTCGGAGGGGTGCGTGGGCCTACGAGGGAGTGCCCTGGCCGCATTGGGCCAGGGGCACAAGGCCCCATAGGCCCAGCCGGCCAAAACCCTAGGGAAACCTTCTAGAAGGAGGGGGGAAACTTGCCCCCCACTCCAACCCTTGGGGCCGCCGCCCTAGGGCTTGGAGGAGGGGCAAAGGGGGCCGGCCAGCCCTCTATATATAGAGGGCAGGGGCGCAGCGCTCCCCCCACTCCTTCAACCCTAGCCGCCATACTACTGCCCTCCAGATCTCTCTCTCTCTCCCGACTGCGCGTAGGCGAAGCCCTGCCGCAGAAACTCTCCACCTTTGCACCACGCCGTTGTGTTGTAGATCCATTCTATCTCTCCACCCCACTTGCTGGACTGAGGAAGGAGGAGATGTCGAGGTGCCGTACGTGTGCATCTCTCGGAGGCATCGCCACTTGCGGTGTTGGATCGGATCGGATCAGATCGCGAGGAGGAGAAGCTAGTACGACTACATCAACCACGTTCCGTTGAACGTTCCGCTCTGCGAATCTTCAAGGGTATGAAGATCTCATCTATCCCCCCTCGTTGTTTGCATCTCCTAGATTAGATCTTGGCTTTCCCGTTCGCATCCGTAGAATTTTTTGATTTACTATGCTGCGAAACCCTTCATAAGTTCTGCTGCTAGTTTCAGGATATTGCAAACAAAGTCGTCCTTTGTTGATGGGGAACATTTAACTTGGAAGTCTGATGACGACAAGGAATCACCACCACCACCGAAGGAGTAATTCATCATCAAGTTTTGGCATCCCCTTGGTTTGTTCCAAGCTTGGGAGAGTGCCATGGTATCACATCATTATCGTTTATCTTTTTACCTTTTTTGTAGAGTCATATCATGAGTAGAGAAGTTATCATATATGATGATTTGCATTGTGCAAGTATCTCTCCTCTAGTTGGTTATCTATGTATCCCTTGGTGTGAGTGCCGTTATGGAATATTAATAAGAAGTTTTATCATTTACTTTTTGCACATCTTATTTTAGTTTGCAATTTATGTTATATAATTGATCTTGTTGTTAGTATTGGTATCACTTTGGGAGCATCGAGTAAATTTAGTTGGTTTTGGCAAACCTAGCTTTGATCAGTAGCAACACTACTTTGAGGATTGAGTGGAAAAGAGAAAAGTACTTATAGACATATTATTTAATTTTCTTTCTTTCTTGTTTGGCTCATAAGCTTAGTATTCTTTAGTTAAGATCGTTTGTGCTTCCAAGGAAGATTGCATGATTGTTTCTATCACTTGAATGTTTGCTTGTTTCCCTCAATTCTTATGCTTTCTATCCAGCCTTGCTAGCCAAAAACATGTACTGAGAGGGAATGCTTCTCGTGCATCCAAGCCTTGAACTAAACCCTATGCCATTTGTGTCCACCATGTATACCTATTATCATTGTTGCTATTCCAAGTAAATTCTCGAGTTTTATCTATCTTCCAAATTAAAAAATTTGTTATGAGAAAATTAGTTAGTAAATCTCTCATGAACTTGATGGCACACTTTATTTTCTTGTACTTAATAAATTTGAACCATTGTGACCGTCTTATGATGCATGTATGCTTGCAAATTATAAGTTGGGAGTTAGAAAAACCATGTTGTCATGGGGTTCGCTTTCAACATTGCATTTATTTATTTAGTTGATATCATGTTCTTTTGTTTATGGATGCCGACGGTGTGAAATAAAAGGGGAGCTTGTAGGGTCATGGAGTTTGTATATGTGTTAGAGAAACGCCTGAGCGGCTAGCCTAAGCCATGCCTAATCATGGTGGAAACTTGTAGCATAACCATAATGAGCATTCTGTGAAGTATCCTCAATAAAAACCTATGCAAATAGCAAATAAAAAGATCGTTGAGATGCTCATTGTCTGTTGCCTTGTCATTTTGATATGGGATTGCTCCTGTGTCATGGGGCAAGGGGTACCCCGTTGGCGGTTCTCTATGATACACATACACTTACAATGACAAGAACTTGCTTCTGACCAAAGTTGAGTAGCATGAGGTCGGGTACTTGTAATCAAGGGGCATGAGATTTTCAACTTATGATCTGTCAAGCATATAAGTCATATTTCCCTCACATTAACCTTAATCACTTCAAGATGCTTATGATAGGGGAAATGAGAGCTCAAAGCTAGTAAGTACCATAATTTTTGGAAGCTCTTTATGAAACTTGAAATCCCTGCTTCCCTCTGCGAAGGGCCTATCTTTTACTTTTATGTTGAGTCAGTAAACCTATTCCTTTCTATCTCAAGCAAGCATTTGAGTTGTTGTGATTCAATTATCCATATGTTGATTTATTCAATCTTGTTCCTTATGTTCCTTGTTTTGCACAATGCTCTCATTTGAATGAATATAACTTTGAAAGCTATCATTGTTGGTAAAGACCGATATGTTTGAGCAAGAGACTCCTGCAACATAAAATCCTTTATAAAAGCTTTGCCTAAAACTAAGTATGATTCATTAATTGTTCTCTGACCAAGAACAAATTTTGCCATCACCAATTATGATTTTCTTTGTGTATCGTTATTGTGACTCCCTTACTCATTGCAAGTTAAGTTATATAATAGTGAGTTTTTTCTATTATGATTTGTGTATTAATAAATGTGATGCTTCTTGTACGTATTATATTTATCGACACTTCGCTCCATAAACCTGTGGTCATCATTATTGAGCTCAGTTTTTGCTTGGGGACAAGCAGGGTCTAAGCTTAGGGGAGTTGATACGTCCATTTTGCATCACTATTTTATATCATAATTTACTGTTATTCATTGATAATATTTCATATTAAGAGATGATACTTATGTTATTTCATCTATTTTGCATGATTGATGACTTTTGGAGGATGAACCGCTGAAGTCAGGATTCTGATGGAAAAAGCGTTGTCCAGATGCAATATTTTCGAAGATCAGAAAATCCTAGAAAATATATGAAAATTCTTATTTTTTCAGAAGACGAAGATAGCCAGAAGGAGAAGTGGAGATGGGCCATAGGGGGCCCACACCACCCCCTGGCGCGGGTCCGCCTGGACCATGCCACCAGGTGGTGTGGCCACCCTGGCCCACCTCTAGTATCGCCCTTCCATGTATTTATTCCTCCCAAAAACCTAAGACTCGGGGAGCGACCACAGAAAGATTCCGACGCCTCTGCGGAGCGGAAACTATAGAGAGAGAAAGAGCCCTCCGACAGGCAGAAATCTGCTGGGGAAATTCCTTCACGGAGAGGGGAGATCGTCGCCATCGACACCGCCATCAAGCTAGACTTCATAGGGATCATCATCATCACCATCCTCATCATCATCACCACTAGTACCATCACCACCATGCCATACCGTTGTAACAATTAGGTTGAATCTTGCATAGTTTTTAGGGGAAACTTTCCCGGTGTTGATTACTTATTGCAGTTGATGCTATTGAGTGGAACCATTGGATTATTGTTCGTGTTTAGACTGTTACTTATCATTATTTCATCTCTTATCTTGATTCATATGATGTCTCGTGAGTAGTTCCTTAAGTTTTTGAGGCCATGAGAGAAGTCATGTCGTTAGTAGTGGAATTATGTTGAGAAATATTTAATGGTGTGATATTTAAGTTGTGGTGCTATTCTTCTAGTGGTGTCATGTGAACGTCGACTACATGATACTTCACCTTTATGGGCCTAGGGGAATGCATTGTGTATTTGACTACTAATTGTGGGGTTGCCGGAATGATAGAAACCTAAACCCCCAATAAAAAACCATTGCATAAGGGAGTGTAGGATCTTAGAGTTTAATGTTGTGGTTAGGTTTTTATCTTAATTACTTTCTTGTGGTTGCGGATGCTTGCAAGGGGTATAATCATAAATATGTATTAGTCCAATTAAGGTCAGTATATTAGCATAGGTTCACCCACACAACACTTATCCAATCAATGAAGATTAATCAACTATATGAAGCGAAAGCACTTGAAAATATTCCCATGTGTCCTCGAGAACGTTTGGTCATCTTAAGTAATACAACTGGCTTGTCCTTTACTGAAGAAAGGATTGGGCCACTTGCTGCAATTATTATTATTTTCTTTTATTTACTCGCACCTTATTTATCTGCATTATCAGCCTAAAAATCCGTTTGCTAAGTATTTACAGTGAATCCTTGATCAAAACCGCTTGTCAACACCTTCTGCTCCTCGTTGGGTTTGACACTCTTATTTATCGAAAGTACTATGATATATTCCTTATACTTGTGGGTCATCAGTTACTTGCCCCATCATATCCTTGTCCTATTATATCTCGGATGCTCAAATTATTGTCTGCAAGGACAACACAAATTGCCTCTTTGAGAGTCAATGCAGTAGTGTTAGTGACATGAATGATATCAAGAAAACGCTCCTTTATGTATCCTGCATTGTTCATAAACCGGACGGCCAATGCCATTTTCTCTCTTTTTTTATTCATCTCGAGCTTCATCCAGCATTCTACAAAACTTGCTAGTACCAATTTCTTCACTAATTTGCCTCTGAACCTTTCGAGAAAATATCTCAAGAATCTCTTGTTGAATAGTAGGGGAGATGTACCCCGCATTTTGTGGAGCATTAATCAAGACAACTGCATCCACCTCCTTATTATAAAAGGCCAGTAACTTTACCAATTCAAGAAAATTACCCTGATTTGTGGATTATTGAGATTCATCATGGCCTCTAAAAGCACAAGCTTGGAATGTTAACCACCTGGTGAAACCGACAAGGAAAAAATGTTAAATACATGCTTAGTACAATATCTAATATTCTACTGGCTAGTATAGAAAAAATATTTCTTACCTAATGGAATCAATTGTAACTTTAAGCCTCGGCCTTGCATCTAAAACCTTTTTTCGGTGGCTTGTACAATTGCCTTGTCGATGTGGGTCATACTATTTTTCAGATTATCAAAACATCGAACTGAATACTTATGAGCTGAGTTGGAATCTTTGCCCATGTGTGTTAAAAAAGCACACTCTTTTCCATCATTCACCTTCTTCCAATTTATAAAACCTTTAGCTATGAATGTATCTAAGCCACATATTCCACTTGGTTTTTTTTGTAAAGACAAAACAAGGCAGACAATATGCACGATGTGTGGAAAGTGAATACTCTAGCTAAAGAAAATTTGTGAAATAGCTAAATTGAAATCGGCGAGGATTTTTTGCTTTTCCATTATGTAGATACTCTCTCATGTATGGCTGATAAGGTCCCTCAGTAAGATAGAATTTTGTGCTTCTTCTTGCTTATCAAGGAGAATTTCCCAAATCTGTTGACGCTTACCAGGATCCCTTTCATATGTCGTGCTTTTAATTCTACCCTGTTCTTTAAACTTGTAATGGTTCCACAATATTTTGATCATGAGTGTGCATATCAATCGGATTGAAACTGTCATCTACAAGAGGTTGCTTCTCCTCAGTTAGTTTTGCATTTTCAGCAATAGATCAGACAGTAATAATGGCGCTCGAAGTTGAATAAATGCGCTTGAAAAAGAAATCTACTCTCCTTTCTGATGGTCATTTTCTCTTCATCTCTGAGCACAACAAAATGATAAAATACACGGATTAATAAACTAATCAACTGATTTATATACTAATTTATATACTAATGAACCCAGTCAAGTGACTAAGAATCTAAGATTTATTTCTCAAAATTCAACACAGTGCTAATATAGAACAAACAATAGAGCAGTCAGTAGTCAGCAGATACGCACGCGGATTCCTGGTCAGGTCAGCTGGTCTCTAACTTCAGGCAGTTCAGCTGGGCAGCAGGGCGCCGTTCTGTGTTTGTTCTATATTAGCAACCACCAAGCGAGCTTTTTTGGCCATGAAACTTATCAAGACGTGTCTTTGAAATGGAATAGAAGATGATTTTCTTTGGCATTATATGATTCTCTACACTGGTAAGGAAATAGTTGCAAAGATTAGTTCTGATGAGATTATCGACCTATTTGACACCGGTGGTTGTAAAACATATTTTAAGCTAATAGATATGCAATTTATTTTTGTAGCGTCGACATATATTCGAATATTTATATGGATTTTGTATTGATATTTTTCGAGACTTAATATATTATAATGTTTATTCTCTTTGATGGTCGTCAACTTTTCGCCCCCGTGTGAATCCTGGCTCCGCCTCTGAATACATCCGGCCAGGCCGGGAACCGAAGACTCAACCTCATTCACCTCGTACGTGTATCGCTTCTACAACGAGCACAAACATACCTCTCCACGGCGTGGCTCGACGAAGTCATGGTGGAAAACAGAAAGTGACATGCATCCGGCTAGAAACGCTCGGCGCCGCCAATCGCGGCTGCAGCATGCAGCTTATTAGCTACGTTGGTTTTGGGTAGAATCGGTCGTACTCGTTAGAGTCGCCGTGTACGTGTTATATATGGCAAGAAACAAGCCCTTGCGGTGGCAGTTACAAGGAAGAGATAGAGATCGTTTGCTACAATCACGGCAGGATACAAACGATCTACTTATCTCTAGAATTCTATCTCTAACGTAACAACCTTGGAGTACTACTCCAGAAACCATACGTACGTACAAAAGATGTTACAAAGACATATCAAAAATATATCTAACAACCTCCCTTAATCACAACCTTCTGAAAAGTTGAGATTACGCTTAAACTCATTTAGATCTTTGACTGCTAAAGCCTTTGTAAAGCCATCTGCAACTTGATCTTTGCTTGATATGAATCTGATGTCAAGCATTTTGTTTGCAACTCTTTCTCGAACAAAATGATAATCTATCTCAATATGTTTTGTCCTGGCATAAAAAATAGGATTTGCAGATAAATAAGTAGCACCCAAATTGTCACACCATAAGCAAGGCTTTTGCTTCAGCTGAACACCAAGTTCACCAAGCAAGGCTTCAACCCATATTAGTTCAGCTGTAGCATTTGCTAGGGCTTTATATTCAGCTTCAGTGCTAGATCTTGAAACCGTAGCCTGTTTTCTTGCACTCCATGCGATTAAGTTTGATCCAAGAAATATAGCAAAGCCCCCTGTAGATCTTCTATCATCCAGACAACCTGCCCAATCTGCATCTGAGAAGGCACTAAGCAAACTAGATGTAGACTGCTGAAAAGTTAATCCAACATGTATAGTCCCCTGAACATATCTTAAGATTCTTTTAGCAGCTGTCCAATGGGCAGTAGTTGGAGCATGTAGATACTGACACACTTTATTTACTGAGAAAGAAATATCAGGCCTTGTCAGTGTCAGATATTGTAAGGCACCTACAATACTTCTATATTGTGTGCTATCATCAGGACCAAGAGCTATTCCTTCGGTCAAGGATAATTTTTCAGTAGATGATAATGGTGTAGGCGAGATTGTACACTTTGTCATACCAACTTTAGCTAGTAAATCAGTAGCATATTTTTCTTGAGTGAGGAACAAGCCATTCTGAGTCCTTTTTACCTCAATACCCAAGAAGAAGTGTAAGTCTCCTAAATCCTTAAGTGCAAAATCACTGTTGAGATCATGAAGGAGAGCAGAAATAGCCTGATCTGAAGAACTAGTGACTATGATATCATCAACATAAATTAGAACAAATATCATAACATTGGCTTTACTATAAAGGAATAGAGAGGTGTCTGCTTTTGAAGGAACAAAACCAAGCTGTTGCAACTTGGTGCTAAGTCTGGAGTACCATGCACGAGGAGCTTGCTTAAGACCATAGAGAGCTTTATCAAGTTTGCAAATATAATTTGGAACAGCGGAAGATTTAAAACCTGGGGGTTGTTTCATGTAAACCTCCTCTTCCAGAACGCCATGCAAAAACACGTTCTTGACATCTAGCTGCCTCAAACTACAGCCTCTGGAAACAGCCACTGCCAGAACAATTCTGATAGTTGCTGCCTTGACAACAGGGCTAAAGGTATCTTCATAATCAATTCCATACCTTTGCTTGAATCCTTTTGCTACCAAGCGTGCCTTGTACCTGTCAATTGTACCATCTGCATGTTTCTTGACACGATATACCCATTTACAATCAATAAGGTTCTTTGTAAAATGAGGAGGAACAAGATGCCAGGTTTTATTTTTCATTAATGCATCATATTCTTCCTTCATCGCCTTGCACCAACGGCCGTCTTCAAGAGCCTCCGAAAGTGTTTGTGGTTTCCCTGTAGATGTAAACAAACCATAGCGGACAGTTCCATCAGTGTATTGCTTCGGATTACGTATACCTTTTTGAAGTCTTGTGCGAGGCTCAGGGGTCGGAGGAGGATCCAACTGGACAGGCACATGACTGCTGGCAATATTTCCATCAGCATCGGATGATGAAGTAGGAGCATCAGGCGATGTAGTCCTGGCATCAGATGACAAAGCAGGAGACAACGCCCTGGGGCCGTCAGATGACGAAGCAGGAGACAGCGCCCTGGGGTCGCGCGACTGGGCAGGGGACCGTGACGTGGAGTCCGAGCGTCGAACAGGAGATCGTGATTGGCGACGCGATCGTGGGCGCGAGGTGGCCCAGCCGGGCGACAGCGACTGCGGGCCAATCCGCGGGCCAGGCTGACGTGCGAGCGGGAACTGAGACCGGGGCGGCACGGACGTGACGCAGTCACGTGGGCGGTCTCGATCCACGGGCGAGGGAGACCGACGCGCGGGCGAGAGGGACCGACGCGCGGGCGAGGGAGACCGAGACCTCGCGGCTCGAGGCGTGCCTGCAGTCCCCGGCTGGCGCGCACGGTCCTGTCGTACAGGAGACTCGGCCTCGGGATCAGTTTCCGTGCGATCCGAGGCAGCTGGATCTTGTTCGGGATTTCTGCCCAAGGTGGAACTTCCTGGGACCGTTTTTGTCATTGTTTCTTCAATAATTTGAGTAGAATTTCTTGGAGTTTCTTCCTGATCATCAACAGTATCTACTGAAACATTGTGATCTGCAACATCTGGATGATCATTAGTAACAACAGGCACAATAGGCAAAGGCATATAGTCATCAACAGTTGCAACCCCATTATTTGATGTATCTTGAGGTAGAAGAAGTATATCATTTCGAAGACGTGACCCAGCATTGGGATGCAACTCAGCAAAGGGGAAAATGTTTTCATCAAAAACAACATCTCTAGAGATATAAACACGACCTGTGGAAACCTCTAGACACTTGACACCTTTGTGACGAGGACTATAGCCCAAGAACACGCATCGTGTAGAACGGAAAGAAAGCTTTCTTTTATTGTAGGGTCGGAGATTTGGCCAGCAAGCACAACCAAAGACTCTAAGAGACTCATAGTTGGGTTTTGTATGGAGAAGGCGTTCTACAGGGGTGTCATGATTTATAACTTTGCTTGGGAGGAGATTTATAAGAAAAGTGGCAGTGAGAAAAGCATCATCCCAAAACTTGAGAGGCATAGAGGAATTAGCAAGTAAGGCAAGTCCGACTTCAACAATATGACGATGTTTTCATTCAGCAGAGCCATTTTGTTGGTGAGCATGTGGGCATGAGACATGATGAGTGATGCCAATCTTTTGGAAAAAACTATTGAGTTTTTCATATTCACCTCCCCAATCAGTTTGCATAGTGATTATTTTCCTAGCAAATTTTCTTTCAACAAGTTGCTGGAAATTAAGGAAAACTTGATAAACATCAGAGCGCTTCTTGAGCAAATAGATCCAAGTAAATTTACTGAAATCATCAATAAAACTCACATAATATGAATGTTTGCCAGCAGAAATTGGAGCTGGACCCCATACATCAGAAAAAACTTGCTCTAAAGGAACAGTGGATATGCTAGTAGAGACAGGATATGGCAACTGGTGACTCTTAGCTAGTTGACAAGGATCACAAATGTATGGGTTTATTTCAGGAGTATAAGAAATATTAGTTTTTCTAAGTACTTGTTGAACCACAAAGGAAGAAGGATGTCCTAGACGGCGATGCCACGTAGAAGACGACGGCTTTATTGTGATGAAGGCTTGCTTGGAAGACCCGGTAGATGAAGGGACTAGCGAGTAGAGACCATCATGACATGGTCCCTTAAACAGAGTTCTCCTTGTGGCCTGATCCTTTATCAAAAAGAAATATGGGTGAAACTCCAGAAACACATTATTATCAAGTGTAAGTTTATGGACGGATAGAAGATTCTTAGATGCACTTGGAACATGAAGAATATTTTTGAGTTGCAATGTACTACATGGGGTGCATAACGTTGAATGACCAATATGACTTATTTGCATACCGTTGCCGTTGGCCGTGTGGACATGATCACGCCCATTGTACTTTTCATGAGTGGTGAGCTTGTTCAACTCTGAGGTGACATGGTGAGTGGCACCTGAATCAGGGTACCAGTTGGTGTCGACGCCATAGGATGCCACATGGGCACCCTTATCCTCACCATCATCCTCGGAGTCATTGTTATCTTGATAGCGCCACCAACACTCGTTGGCGGGGTGACCGTGGATCTTGCAGATTTGACATGTGACGTCGACGAAGGGGGTAGGGGCACGACCACGACGGCGCCCTCCATCATCGCGACGTCGGCCTCCGTCATCACGGCGGCGACCACCATCATCGCGACGACCGTCGCGTGCATCATCACGCCGCCCATCACGGCGGCCTCCATCATCATCACGCCGCCTGTCACGGCGGCCTCCATCGCGGGCGCCATCATCACGACGGCGGCCTCCACCATCACGGCGCTCGCCTCCACCACGATCACCACGGTAACCGCCATGGTCTGGCGATCGACCACGGTCTCCACGAGGGCGGAAGTCGCGGTTGCCGTCACGTGTAGGCCGTGCAGCAAGGTTGGCGGAGGAGGTGAAACCAGAGCCCTGTCCAGATTCTGCTAGCATATCTTGCCGAAGATCGTGAGCACAAAGTTGACTATAGAGGTCATCGAGGGTAGTACCGGGATTGGCGTTGACGGAGGAGACGAGGTCGTTGTAGCTGGCGTCGAGGCCATTGAGGATGTATCCCACCATCTCATCTTCTTTCACGGGTTTGCCCGCGGCGGCAAGTTCAGAGCCAAAGCTCTTCATCTTGGCAAAGAATTGCGCCGCGGACATGTCGAGCTTCTTGGTGTTGTTCAACGACCCCCGTAGGTGATTGATCTTCGTACGAGAGTGGGAGGAGAACATGCCGGTGAGGGTAGACCATACCTCAGCAGCGGTGTCAATCCCGACGACGTGGGGGATCATCTCCGGGGATAGGGAGTTCACGAGGAATCCGAGCACCGTTTGATCCCGAGACAACCATGCCGTATAGGCAGGGTTGGGGATGATGGTCTTCTTTTTGTTGGCATCTTCAACCTCCAAGGTCTTCACCGGCGCGGCGTCGGTACCATCGAGCAAGCCGAGGACCTGAGCGCCACGAAGGGGGGGGGGGGGGGGGTAGAACAAGGGTCTTCTAGAAGAGGAAATTGGCCCGAGTCAATTTTTGGGAGGGTGGTGATCCCAGCGTGGTGGAGAGCATGGTCGACGATGATGAACTAGAGGTCGCCATGGCCACCGGGGGGATTGTGTCTTGAGTTTGTTTGATCTTGGCTTGGTTTTTGGGTTGTGGAAGAGCAGCAGCGGCAAAGGGATGCAGCGGTTTGATCTTGGCTTGGTTTTTGGGTTGTGGAAGAGCAGCAGCAGCAAAGGGATGCAGCGGATCTTGGCTTGGTTTTTGGGTTGTGGAAGAGCAGCAGCAGCAAAGGGATGCAGCGGCGTCAGGCTTGAATCGAGGAACTGCAGCAGCGGCAAGAGAATACGGCGGCGGCAGTTTTGGGTCGTGGCTTTTTCTGTGAGATCGGTTTTGGCAGCTGTGTCACGGAAGAGCAGGCTCTGATACCATATTAGCTACGTTGGTTTTGGGTAGAATCGGTCGTACTCGTTAGAGTCGCCGTGTACGTGTTATATATGGCAAGAAACAAGCCCTTGCGGTGGCAGTTACAAGGAAGAGATAGAGATCGTTTGCTACAATCACGGCAGGATACAAACGATCTACTTATCTCTAGAATTCTATTCTATCTCTAACGTAACAACCTTGGAGTACTACTCCAGAAGCCATACGTACGTACAAAAGATGTTACAAAGACATATCAAAAATATATCTAACACAGCTCACCGGACCGTACCACATGGACGCCTCCATGAACTTCCCGGAGAACAGAATATGCCACATCATAGCCTGCATGAGCCACCAGTCTACAACACTGGTATGAAATTTCCCGCGACGTTCATATGATCATATCTTCCCTTGGGAACATCCAATTTTTTGTCCTGGGACCAGGAGTTCAGTTGTGAGAAATTTGCAGCTCTAAGCTCTCCTTATCGGATGATTTCTTCCCAGGAAACCAGTGTCACACGATCCAAATCGTGATGGTGGTGTATAATAAGATGTTCTCTTTGGGAGCTCATGCTCCTGGATTCGTACGTGTTCCAATATCTCCACCCGGCCCATGACTAGCATGGATGTCCGCCATCTTTCCCTCTTATCATCCACCAGAAGTGGTGGGAGGAGAAGTCAGCGACAGGAGGAGAGCCGATAGGAGGAGGAGATGGGGCAGCCGCAGGTAGAGATCGGAGCTGGTTGCTACTATCGCTCGGGTCGAGGTCGGTTGTGCGAATGGAAGGGGAACAAAGAGAGAATGGAGAAGGGAATATACTCCCTCTATATCGAAATATAAGATGTTTTAGATTTGTAAAAAAACATATCTAGACTTATTTTAGTGTGTAGATTCACTCCAAACATAAATGAACCTATATACTAAAAAAAGTTTAGATATATTTGCTTTACAAAACTAAAACATCTTATATTTTAAAACGAAAGGAGTACAAAATACGGGATTATTTGCATTTACTTGGGGGCCACAAAAGGACCTAGAGACGTAAACAAATAAAAGTCGTTCGATGTTGTGGGTGCATATTGATGGAGCAGGCAAAATCTTAGATCTTTTGTACTCTCTCCGTTCTAAAAATGATGTCTCGGATTTTTTTAAAGTTTAGTAGTATCTATACACTATACACTAAAATGCATCCATGTTTTTAAATTTAGACAAATCTGCAACATTCTTTTCAGAATGAAGGGAGTAGGATAGTTACAAGCCGAGGAATAAAATCTTAATATACTTTCATAAGTACTGAGTTCACATGCATTATTATGTTGCATTGTATATATGTGTTGTTGATAAAAATATAGAAACTAGCAATCACACATGCATTCAGCTAGTCTCTACCTAGAAATCATGTAAAAGGCACTACCCGGCTCTTCCATGAGTTGATAACATGACCAAATGACAGACAGTATCAAAGTTCAAGGCAGCCCAGCTACATGTACAGCTTAAGAGTGCACCCTGTAGTGAGAAATTCCATGGTGTGATAGCACATGAAGAATAGAAACCACATTCGGGATAACCCAACAGCTTCCAAAAAGAAAACGTGTATGAAAGATTGCCATATATCCAGAACAAAGATGACAACACCTGAAGAACAATGCCGATATCGGCGAATCATACAATAGGCAGGGCAAAAACCAGCAGCAAAAGTCAATCACCTGTAGCATAGATTATTCTCATGGTGGTGTCTTTTCCACAGGAGTACAACCATAATCACCAACAAAGATACCAGACGGACAGGATGGCACTGTTAGGAATAAGCACTCCGGCTCTCCGGCACCGACACGGCCGCGTATACGAGTCGCATACGAGAAGGGTTCCATATAGTATGCATGCATGTTACCGAGTCCTACTCTAGCTAGGCGTGACGAGTCCTACTCTAGCTAGGAGTTGGCTATTGGCTGTGTATATATACGCGTGTAACCTGCAACTTGTAAATCACCAAACACCGTGTGAGTTGAGAAGCAATAGAGAAAAAGCAAGGCTCGACAAGAGCCTTTGGCAATCAAAGTTGTTTTGCGTGTGCGTGCGTGAGTATACTAGTTAGATCAAAAGAATCGATTGGCTAGCAGCACGTGCATCTCGGACGGAATTTATCGGGTACGCGCGTGTCGTCTCGTCGGAATTTCCTCGTCGGTGTCGTCGGAAAGTACTCGGCGGCAGGGGCTGTGCTAACAATTGGTATCAGAGCCTCGTGGAGGATCTCCTGGTAACAGGAGGTCAGAGCGACGATGGAAGTGGGCGAGTATTTTGGTGCGGCTGCGAGTACGCCGGTGTTGATGCAGTATGTACAACCGCGACAACTACACGGTCTAGGCGGTCCAGATGAAGTGGGCGTTAGAAGACGCCAGACTCTGGGAGGCTGTCGATCCAGGCGACGACGAGTTTAAGAATGGCGCGTCGAAGTACCACCTAGACCGACTAGCACTCACGGCCATCTTCTCGGTGGTGCCGACGGATCTGATGCAACAGCAGATCTCGAAGAAATATGCAAAGGAGGTGTGGGATACGCTCAAGACGCTAAATCTTGGGCACGAGCGCGTCCGCGAGGCGACCCTGCAAACCTTGCAGAAGAAGTACGAGAATCTGGAGATGGAAGAAGATGAGACGCTAGACGCTTTTGCTTCAAGGGTCGCTATACTGGTCAATGGGATTCGTGGACTTGGCGAGAAGCTGGAGGAGATCTCTATCGTGAGGCGTTTCCTCCGTGTGGCGCCGCCGCGTTACACACCCGTTGTCTCGGCGATCGAGCAATGCGTTGATCTCAAGACTCTCACGATGGATGATCTAGTTGAACGGTTCAAGGCGCACGACGAGCGGATGAAGATCACCTATGGCGACGTGAAAGTGGATGAGCATCTCATGCTTATGGCTCGAGCGTTGTTCGCCAAGGAGAAGAAGGGCGATAAAGCATCCGGCAGCAGGAGTGATAGAGAAGATTATCGCCCAGCGAAAAAGTATATCGCAGGGGAGGATGAGGACGAGGCTCCGCCGCGGAGGAAGTTTGACATAAAGAAAGTAAGATGTCATAAGTGCGGCGAGCTCGGTCACTTCAAGAAGGATTGCAAGAAATGGTCAAAGGAGAGGGCTCTCATCGCCCAGAAAGGAGATGATGGACCGATGATGTTGATGCTCGAAGTAACTAAGATGAAGGATGAGGAGAATCCTCCATCACCGGGTACGGAGATTGTGGCGCAAGTGGATCACGATCTACCGTGTGTGGATCACGAGCAAGGGAGTGCCCCGTTTATGCATGAAGCCACGTTTGAGGCGAGTGAAGCTTCAGAATCTGATCATGGCGATCTATGCGTTGGAATTTCACCCGCAACTCCGTCCGGCAATAAGTTCTTCATGCTTGTGGTGGATGATCATAGTAAATACATGTGGATTGTGTTGGTGAAAAGTAAGAATCAAGCTCAACAAGCATTTGAGAAGATCAAGGAAGACGAAGATTTTAAGGTGGAGGCGAAGATAAGAGCTCTACGCATTGATCAGGAAGGCGAGTGGCATCAAACCGTGTTAACCATGGCACGGAGGATGATGAAGAGTAAAGGTTTGCCAGGAAACTTCTAGGGTGAGGCAGTCAATACGGCCGTGTATTTGCTGAACATGGAGCCAACTGAGAGTGGAGTTGGTATGACTTCGTATGAAACATGGTACGGACGGAAGCCCTCGGTTGATCATATTCACACTTTTGGGTGTGTGGCGCATGTGGCGGAGCCGAGGACTCCAATGATCATGACAGGATATGAAGGCTCGAAGAAATACCGTGTGCCCAATCCTTATACCAATAAGGTGGTTTTCACGGACGACGTAGTCTTTGAGGAAGAGAAATCATGAAATTGGGGCTCCAAGGAACTGAAATATTCATCTTTTCACATCACGCGGGATCTTGAGTATGAAGAAAATATGGATCAACCAAGCTTATCTTTGTCAGAAAATTCAAACCCAAGAGAGATTGAAGGCCTAGGGTGTACTCTAGGCGTGGACACAAGGTCAGAAGTACTAGAGATTTTTCCAGAAGAAAAAGAGTCCAAAGAAAAGGCTAGTATATGGCCAGAAAATAGGTAAAAAATAAGTCTAGGGATGGCCAGCCCAGAAAACGGGCCAGAAATAAGCAGTACAGATGAGTACATGCAGGAAACACTGCTAACAAGACGAGGTGACATGCATGATGTCCCACCTCGTGGTGCAGTAGACGTCACTAGTGGAAACGAGGTCTTTTGTTGATCCCGAAAAAGGGCTTTAACACCGGTTCTTCTACGAACCGGTGTTAAAGGGGGGGCCGTACCAGCGTGGCCCCTACGGCAAAAAAGGAGCCCCCCTTTAACACCGGTTCATAACACAAACCGGTGTTAAAGGTCCCTGCAGCAGTGGCCCGCGCACCCCCCCCCCCTTTAACACCGGTTCGTGGCATGAACCGGTGTTAAAGGGGGGGCTATATAAGACACCACCCCAGCCCACACACAGCCCACTCTTCCATTCTTTCACATTTTGGAGCCTAGCAAGAGGGTGTGAAGAGTGCTAGTTTGTGTTTTTTTCATATGCACTAGAGGTGTTCGGTGAAATGCCCGAGAACTCAAAATAAGCTTTCTTGTTGCTCTTTCCGTCTCGGTCGAGGTCGGCAACTATAGTTTCATGTGTCATTGATGTACTATATATATAAATGGTCATCTCCCTATTATTTTATGATATATACTACATATTAATGCAGATGAATCGGCAATGGATGTACGGTGACCGCCGCACTTCCAAGTACATTACGGGCCTCCAAAATTTCATCGTTGTGGCTAATGCAAACCGTGGTCACAATGGTTTTATGTGCTGTCCGTGTGTTCACTGTCAGAACAAGAAAGACTGCTCAAATACCAGAACCATTCACGCCCACCTGCTTCGATCCGGTTTCATGCCCAGCTATAATTGTTGGACCAAGCACGGAGAAAAAGGGGTTGTGATGGAAGACAACGAAGAAGAAGAGGATGATGACAACTATCATAATATGTATCCTGAATATGATGATAATGCAACGGAGGTAGATAATGAAGATCAAGAGGGAGCAGATGGGCCCGCTGATGACGATCTTGGTCGGGCCATTACTGATGCAAAGGAAGAATGTGAAACTGAAAAGGAGAAGGAGAAGCTGGAGCAGATGTTAAAGGATCACAAAACATTGTTGTATCCAACTTGCGAAGATGGCCACAAAAAGCTAGGTGCCACACTGGATTTTCTGCAATGGAAGGCAGAGAATGGTGTGACTGACAGCGCATTTTCAAAGTTGTTGGTAAAAATGAAGAATCTTCTTCCAAGAAATAATGAGTTGCCCGATAGTACATACCAAGCAAAGAAGGTTGTCTGCCCTCTAGGATTAGACGTGAAGAAGATACATGCCTGCATTAATGACTGCATCCTCTACCGCGGTGAGAAGTACGAGAATTTGGATGCATGCCCGGTATGCACTGCACTGCGGTATAAGATCAGACGAGACGATCCTGGCGATGTTGAGGGAGAGGCCCCTAGGAAGAAGGTTCCCGCCAAGGTTATGTGGTATGCTCCTATAATACCACGGTTAAAACGTCTCTTCAGAAATAAAGAGCATGCCAAGTTGTTGCGATGGCACATGGAAGACCGTAAGAAAGACGCGATGTTGAGACACCCCGCTGATGGGTCACAGTGGAGAAAAGTCGAGCGAGAGTACCCGGACTTCGCACGTGACGCAAGGAACTTAAGGTTTGGTCTAAGTACAGACGGCATGAATCCTTTTGGTGAGCAGAGCTGCAGTCACAGCACCTAGCCTGTGACCCTATGTATCTATAACCTTCCTCCTTGGTTGTGTATGAAGAGGAAGTTCATTATGATGCCAGTGCTCATCCAAGGCCCGAGGCAACCCGGCAGCGACATTGATGTGTACCTAAGGCCATTAGTTGAAGAACATTTACAGCTGTGGGCCAAACCAGGTGTACGTATGTGGGATGAGCACAAAGGGGAGCCATTTGACCTACGAGCATTGTTTTTCATAACCATCAATGATTGGCCTGCTCTTAGTAACATTTCAGGGCAGACAAACAAGGGATACAATACATGCACACACTGTTTAGATGATACTGAAAGTGTATATTTGGATAAATGTAAGAAGGTTGTGTACCTAGGGTATCGCCGATTTCTTCCGAACCTGCATCCAGTAAGAAAGAAAGGCAAGCATTTCAAACGTCTGGCAGAACCCCGGAGGAATCCTGTCCTCCGTACCGGTGAGGAGGTATTTGGTATGGTCAAGGACCTAGAAGTAATCTTTGGAAAAGGTCCTGGCAGTCTATCTGTTCCGAATGACGATGCCGGACACGCGCCCATGTGGAAGAAGCAATCTATATTTTGGGACCTACCCTATTGGAAAGTCTTAGAGGTCCGCTCTTCAATCGACGTGATGCACGTGATGAAGAATGTTTGCATGAACCTGCTAGGCTTTCTAGGAGTGTATGGGAAGACAAAAGATACACCGGAAGCACGGCAGGACCAGCAACGTCTGAAGGCCCCTGAAGAGCCTATGCATCCTGAGAACGAGAAGGGTAAACGATGCCACTTAACTCCTGCCTGCTACGCTCTTACCAAAGCAGAGAAGGAAATCTTTTTTGAATGTCTGAGCAGTATCAAGGTCCCGTCTGGCTTCTCGTCGAATATAAAGGGAATAGTAAATATGGCAGAGAAAAAATTCCAAAACCTGAAGTCTAATGACTGCCACGTGATTATGACACAATTGCTTCCGATTGCATTGAGGGGGCTTCTACCTGAAAATGTTCGAGTACCCATTGTGAAGCTATGTGCATTCCTCAATGCAATATCTCAGAAGGTAATCGATCCAGAAAGCCTACCAGGGTTACAAACAGATGTGGCCCAATGTCTTGTCAGCTTTGAGTTGGTGTTCCCACCATCCTTCTTCAATATTATGACGCATCTCCTGGTTCACCTAGTAGAAGAGATTGCCATTCTCGGTCCTGTATTTCTACACAATATGTTCCCCTTTGAGAGGTACATGGGAGTCTTAAAGAAATATGTTCATAACCGTGCTAGGCCAGAAGGAAGCATCTCCAAGGGCTATGTAATAGAGGAGGTCATTGAGTTCTGTGTTGATTTTATTCCTGACCTTAAGGCGATTGGTGTTCCAGAATCACGACATGAGGGAAGACTGCGTGGAAAAGGCACCCTAGGATGTAAAGCAATGATATGTAGGGACGGGCATTCTCTCAATCAAGCACACTACACGGTTTTACAAAGATCTATCTTGGTTGCCCCGTATATCAATGAACACAAGAATTTAATACGCCTCAAACACCCGGGGCAGTCTGATGAATGGATTATAAGTGAACACATGGCGAGTTTGGCGGCTGGCTGCAAAGACTTCTCACGAATAACACCACTGTTGGGGATCAGTTGTACTTGTTGGCCAGGACACCTTCTTCGACTGTATGTACTTTCCAAGGGTACGAGATAAATGGGAATACATTTTACACGATAGGCCAAGATAAAAAGAGCACCAACCAAAACAGTGGTGTCCGCTTCGATGCAGCAGAAGACAATGGGCAAAAGACCACGTATTATGGGTTCATAGAGGAGATATGGGAACTTGACTATGGACCTAATTTTAAGGTCCCCTTGTTTCGATGCAAATGGGTCAAGCTAACAGGAGGAGGGGTTGAGGTAGACAAGAAGTACGGAATGACAATGGTGGATCTCAACAATCTTATGAAGAACTTAGACGAACCATTTGTCCTAGCCAATGATGTGGCTCAGGTTTTCTATGTGAAGGACATGTCCTCCAGACCAAAAAAAAGAAAAAATATGCAAACGAATACATCATATGATGAGCCAAAGCGTCACATAGTTCTTTCAGGGAAAAGAAACATCGTGGGAATCGAGGACAAGACAGACATGTCAGAAGATTATAATAAGTTTGATGAAATTCCGCCCTTCACAATGAAAACTGACCCAAGCATTCCGTTAAGTAAAGAAGATGCTCCATGGTTACGTCTGAAGCGATCATAAGGAAGGACATATGCCAAGAAGTTCATGCGCATATTATGTAACTCTAGTTCATGTTTTTAATATTAATACATGTCTTGAGTGTTAGTCATGTTTTGTGGATGGACCGGGACTATGAGAAGAAGTTGTCCCGATTCGTACTTACCATTAAGATCTGATCTCCAAACGCGCGCGGTCACATATTAGGGAGTGCCTCTATGACCAGTTTCTCGGAGATGCCCGAGGACTAGGCTCCGTCGGCATCTCCCTGAAACTGGCCGTAGTGGTGTCCCTGCTCTCGAAAACCATCTTGCAGCTTTGTAACTTCTCTAACTAGATCAATACACCTGGGAGCTAACTAATTTCACATATTAGGGAGTGCCTCTATGACCAGTTTCTCGGAGATGCCGGAGGACTGGGCTCCGTCGGCATCTCCCTGAAACTGGCCATAGTGGTGTCCCTGCTCTCGAAAGGAGGTAAGGCATAGCCTCAAACTGGCTGGAGGACTGGACTCACAAGGATGCCTATTTATAGTACAAGCAGCTCGACATAGTGTCGACACTTATGAAATAATGTCGACACTCATCTTTAGTCCCGGTTGGTGTCTCCAACCGGGACTAAAGGTTCATCTTTAGTCCCGGTTGGTGACACCATCCGGGACAAGGTACACGCCGCACGACATAATGTCGACACTCACCCCTATTATTAGTGTTGACTCGTGTTTTTTGTCCCGGTTGGTGTCTCCAACCGGGACTAAAGGTTCATCCCGCCATTTTTTCCCGCCATTTTTCTTCCCGCCATTTTTCTTCCCGCCAGTTCTTCTTCCCGCCATTTTTCTTCCAGCCAGTTCTTCCCTCTAGTTCTTCCCGCTAGTTCACTATATATATATATGTAGGGTTGGCCTCCATTGTCATTGCACATCTCTAGACTCATATCTGCAACCTCATCACTCTCTTTCCCATGGCTTCCACCGTAGCACTAACCCCCAGGGAGGCGGAGGCGCTTTGCGCCTCGAACTACCCCTGCCCGCTGGGCTACTGTGTCCCCGTCGGCTGGATGCTGAGCGTCGGAGGCGTGCCGGTTCCTCCTGTTCCTCTAGGTGTGGCGCGCCGGATGGCCATCACGAACCACTACTACTTCGAGCTCACGCCGGAGCAGCGGAGGAATCCCAGATGGCATCCCGACTATTTCCCTACTTGGTAAGCCTTCTTCGTGGATCGGCGTGAGAGGGCGCTCGCCAGGCACGAGGAGGACGGCCCACCTCCTCCTAACTTCAACGAGGCCGGCCGTCGGCTATGGTGGCGCGGTCGGACTCTCCAGAGCGTCATGGCCTATGACACTGCCGCCGACTCTAACCCCCGTCTGCGCTACCCTCAAGTCCAGCCCACGCGTACTCTCCAGAGGTTCAATTACGGCGACCCCGACGACGACATCGATGACGGCGGCGGCGAGTACGACGACTATAGTGGCGAGTATTACAGGTGTAGGCAGGAGCATGACTGAATCACTCCAACATTCCGAAACAAGTTCGGCCGATTGTTACTTAATCTGGCCATGTATCTTAATTTTCAGTTCTTTTATGTATCTTAATTTTCAGTTCCAGTTCGGCTTTATGTAACTTACTATTAGTTGGCTATTAGTTCGGCTTTATCTGGTATATTGATTATGTCTCGAAAAAACCTCCCCAAAATGACCTGTCTCATTCGAGGTTTCTTGGCTTTCGGGTCATTCGAGGTTACAAAAATACTAGACCACCTTATATGCACAATGTACCAACAGGGGGATCTGAAACCTTTCCGTCCACCTCTGGTGAAAAAGACAAATTCCTACCGAATCGGCAGAAAGTGGGTCAGATATGAACTACAAGTACATGATACGATGCTCATGATTTTTTACAAAAATCATTTTTAGGTTCACAATATGCTATTTTATCAAAAAACAATGCAAGTTGAGCGAGGCTTGGTGAGATTCAAGTGTATACAAAAGATGCGACATTTAAATATCCAATCAATTCAAAAATGTTAATACAAAAGATGCGGCATTAAAATATGATTTGATCTAATAAAAATCATTTTTAATGCTTAATATTTCTTATGTTCAAAGTTTTAGGATTTAACAATTTATTTTTGTTTGAATTGAATAATCAAAATTTATATGTAAGTGTTTTAATTATTTTGAAAATTTTCATGTAAAGTAAATATAAAATGATTTACATGAATGGATAGATATTATTTTTCTGAAAATTATGATATATTATTCATATTTTTCTGAGTTGAAATGAAAAAGATATGAATTTTCTAAATTCATAACATATTTTTTGAATTAAAAATGCCCCTTTAATGCATGAAATAAATGCCCCCCCCCTTTAACACCGGTTCCAGCCACGAACCGGTGTTAAAGGGGGGGCATTTATTTCGTTTCCCGCGCGCACCACCCCCCCCCCCCTTTAACACCGGTTCGTGGCTGGAACCGGTGTTAAAGGGGGGGGTCCCCCCCCCTTTAACACCGGTTCCAGCCACGAACCGGTGTTAAAGGGGGGGTATTAAATGCCGGCCTTCTCCCCTTCCTCTCTCTTCCCCCACGATCGAAGCAGAGGAGCTCGCGCGCACGCCGTCACCTCCGTCCTGCTGTGTCCATCGCCGCCGCGTCCGTCGTCCTCGCGCCGCCCCGACGTCCGTCGTCCTCGCGCCGCCTCGACGTCTCTCATCGCCGCCTCCGCCCGCGCCAGCCGCTGCCTGTTTGCCGCACGTCGCCGTCCCCCGCACCGGTTCTGCGCGCCGCCCGCGCCCCGCGCTTCCCCAGCCGCCAGCCGCCGCCCGCGCCAGCCCCCGCCCGCGCCTCCACCATACCGGCGCCCCGCCACCGGCCCGCGCTGCCAGCTGCCGGCCGGCCGCCCCGGCCCGTAGAGGTAATTAGTACTAGCTAGTTTATTAGTATTTTATTTTGTTAGTTTTTGTGTTAGTTTAGTGTTAATTAGTTAATTATTAGCAGTTTAGTGTATTAGTTAGTATCTTTTTAGTAGTTAATTATTAGTAGTTAATTAGTTAGTATTAGTTTAGTATCTTTTTTTGGGTTAGTTTAGTGTTAATTATTAGTAGTTAGTTAGTATTTTATTTAGTTAATTAGTTAGTATTAGTTTAGGGTTATTTAGTGTAGTTTAGTGTACGGGGACGACCTCCCCTCTCGGCTGCAGGGGCGGCCTAGGTGGTGCGAGCTCTGGTGGTGGCCATGGCGGTATAGTATGCCATCGATGTCGGGGTATGCATGGTCCTTCTCGGGTTGCAGGTGTGTCCGCTGGCAACGACGGCACGTCGTCCCTCTCTTCGGCGATGTGATGTGTCGTTGGTCGTCTGAGTGGTGGCTAGAGTTCGCAATGTCGGTGGCGGCCTTAGAAGAAGGTGGACTACGCGGGCAGCTCTTTGGTGAGCGTCGTGGCTTCTCTCCTCGGTCTGGGGCCTATCTTGGGGACAACGGGCGGGGCCGAAGATGGGGAAAACCCTTTACCATAGGTCTCTGGGGTCGTCGATGCTGCTACCTTCTTCGTCACAGGGCTCCGGGTGAAAACCCTTTACCATAGGTCTCGTTGGTCGTTACCCTCTTGGGGGCGTCGTTGTGGAGCTCTGACTCATCCTGATATTGGTTCATTGACTTCGGAGGCAAGTTTAGGTTCTCCGCGGTTTTTCTTGCAGCAGACTTCCGCCCCTCTCGGCTGCAGGGGCGGCCTAGGTGGTGCGAGCTCCGGTGGTGGCCATGGCGGTATAGTATGCCATCGATGTCGGGGTATGCATGGTCCTTCTCGGGTTGCAGGTGTGTCCGCGGGCAACGACGGCACGTCGTCCCTCTCTTCGGCGATGCGATGTGTCGTTGGTCGTCGGAGTGGTGGCTAGAGTTCGCAATGTCGGTGGCGGCCTTAGAAGAAGGTGGACTGCGCGGGCAGCTCTTTGGTGAGCGTCGTGGCTTCTCTCCTCGGTCTGGGGCCTATCTTGGGGACAACGGGCGGGGCCGAAGATGGGGAAAACCCTTTACCATAGGTCTTTGGGGCCGTCGATGCTGCTACCTTCTTCGTCACAGGGCTCCGGGTGAAAACCCTTTACCATAGGTCTCGTTGGTCGTTACCCTCTTGGGGGCGTCGTTGTGGAGCTCTGACTCATCCTGATCTTGGTTCATTGACTTCGGAGGCAAGTTTAGGTTCTCCGCGGTTTTTCTTACTGTAAACTTGTTTGCTCGATAAATTGTACTACATGCATAGATTAAAACTTGTATACAAATTGGACCTCTGACTCATCCTGATTAGGGTTTCGACCCCTCGGAACTCGTTTAAAATGATCAAGCATCCTTAGGGTTTTAATTTCATTTGTGTATTTATTTGTGTATTTTTGTATGAATAATATGTATATTTTTGTATGAATCCAAGTCCACTTGAATGTTTACACTCTTACTCTAGATAATATTATTGTTTTAGAAACTATGGATCCACTTAGTAGAAACCTTGAAGAAGAAGAAATAATGGAGAACATTATTGATGAGGACACCTCACAATATCTGAACTTGGAGGGACATGATGACGACAGCTCAAGTACTAGTCATGGAGAAGATGAAGACTCCGGTGAACGCAATTTAATGGTTGCAAAGTCCGGCGAGGTATATGCATTGATTAAGCCTCTGCTGACTTCCACCAACAATCTTCTTCTACATGTATTAATTAATTAACGCTTCTTTCTTCTTTTAGCCCTCTGGATCGACCAGCCAACAACCATCTTCTTCTACGAAAAAGAGCAAGCGAGGCGCGAGCCAGCGGTTGAAAGATCGTGCAAAGTTCACGATCGAAGCAGTCCGTGTTGATGACAGGCCGATGGAGCCCAAGAAGGCCGCAGACAAATTTGTACGTCAGGCTGGAGTTCTTGTTAGGGACCAAATCCCAATCATAATTGAAAATTGGAATAAGCCAAAGAAGGGCGACGGTACCTTTGTCGATGACAGATCCAAAGAAACGCTTTGGAATTCGTTGTTGGTAAATTTCACCCTTCCGCCAGAGGAGGATGAAAACAACCCGGTTATAAAGGAAAAGGTCAAAGAGTGGACTCTAAAGAAGATGGTTGACGCTTTCCACAACTGGAAGACAAAATTGAACAAATTTGTCAAATCTGGCGAGACTCCAAATTTCGAAGACGCATATTATGCGAAGATAAGACCTCACTGGCCCGAATTTGAGACGTATAAAAAAAGTGCTATAGCTAAAAAGAAGTCAGAAACCAATACGCTTAATGCCCTGAAGAAGGAATATCACCAGAGGACGGGGTCAGGTGGCTACATATCTTAGAGGCCTAAGTGGGAGGAAGCTGAGAAGGCCCTGCGCGAGAGAGGGATCACACCCCAGACAGATGGGTGGGACCTACGTGCAAAGACTTGGTTCTACGGAATCGGGGCAAGGTTGGACCCAGAAACAGGATTGTGTATCTTCCCAACCCTCCTTGCCAACCCCGTCACTGAACTCATCACGACATACGAGGAAACATCCGCCAGGACCTTCCATCCCGACAGAGAGAATGACCAGCTCACACGCGCCATCGGTAAAAAAGAACACCCTGGACATGCACGAGGCACAGGGGGTATGACGTGGAAGGATGGGTTTGCCGACTAGAGCGACTCTTACAGATGGAGCGGCAGAAAAGAAAAAGAGCGTACAGAGCGGATGACACAGATAGAACATGCACTTGCGGTGCTGCAGGCGCAAGTGAATGCACAACAGAGCCATCAAGCTACCGGCCCATCTCAGCGGCACGAAGAGCCTGCATTGGAAGCTGCCGGCGGCCCAGACTCTGCGCGGAAAAGCAGTGTGGCTTCCACGGAGAACGTGCAGCCCACGCTTGAAATGACGGGTCCTCGATACCCCGTGGATGAGATCACGGAGAGCGAACACGCTGAGCTGCATGTGAGATTAATGGGCTTATCCATTAAGGTGGCTGTCGGCTATGCCTTACCTCCTGTAGCTGGTGGAACTTACCACTGCCGACCGATTCCAGATGGCTATGCTATTGTCGGGGTGGATGAGGTTGTGAAGGAATATGAGGAAGCACAGCTTGACCATGCTACAGGTGAAGGGGAAACTCAACTCAAATTTGCAGTGAAAACAACCATTCTTTGGAAGAAGGAACACATTGTGCTTCCAAATTGGAGGTCACTGGCACCCCCGCCGTCTCCGCAGCGTCAGCAGTCTGAGCCGCTTCAGCTATCTCCTGCGCGGCAGCCATCTCCGGCGCTTCAGCCATCTCCTGCGCGGCAGCCATCTCCGACCCGTCAGCCATCTCCGGTGCTTCAGCCATCTCCTCAGCGTAAGCGGAAGAGCACTGCCACGAAGAGAATCAGTAGCACTGCCACAAAGAAATCCGCAGGAAACCGTACGCCAAAGAGTTCAAAAAACTACGTCTCGCAGCCTTCCGCCAAGCCATTGCCGGTTTTACCGTGGAATCGCAGTGACGAGGATACCAATAGGATCTCGGAAGAACAGGTCAAGAAATTCTTTGCACCTAGACGGGCCGAGCCAAAGGAGAAAATAGATCTGGCGGTGGCGGAGAAGTTTTACAAAAATCTTTTGAAACCTGAAACCCCACTTGTGCCGAACTACGAGCGCCAGATTTTGAAGGCGGATGCAAGGCGCCGTAGGGAGACTGAAAGTAGCAGTCGTGAGGCACCCCAGGAAACAGTTCCCAGGCTCGGAGAGCAGGAAAACCAATCATGCGCCCCGCTCCAAATGTTCGACACACGGGATGCTCCTCCCGTAAATGATTACGAGGCAGAGCTACAAATAAAGGACAATGAGATGGGGATGACTTACATTGCATACTTGAACGTCATGGGAGACAACTTGCCCAAATGCGATGCCAACCCCATACAGCCATGGAAGTATGGGAAGAATCTAGTCAAGAAAGAGGAGCTCAAGAATCTACCAACAAAGATGCGAAAATTGCACAAGTGGTACCTTGATTTCTGCAAGACGAGAAAAGAAGAATGGATCACGGCGCATATAAGAGATCAGATTTTCTTGTGCGGAGACGACGCGATCGACTTCAACATTCAAGACTTGCATTTTCTATTCAATCAGAAGGAACTCGACAAATCTGCCATCAGCCTTTATTGTGTGTAAGTACTATTTCTGTAATTTTTATCTCATCTCATTCACTTCATTAATTGCATGTATATATATATATGCTCACCATATATTTATATATATATATTATTATGCAGGAAAAAGGTTATGGAATGCATGAAAGGAGGCCCTTTTGACATTGGGTTTGTTGACCCAAATAGAGTTCATGAACAAGTGGTAAGAGACAAACCCGGGCAAACAGAAGATTACTTGCTAAAGTCTTTACTGAGACAACAAACCAAAAGGGAAATACTATTGCCTTACAACTTCTCGTGAGTACTGTTACCCTCTCTCTTGTACACATTCTGTTTCGGCTTACTCGATGTTAAGTGTAACTGATGATGAGTTATGCGTGCGTAGGTTCCACTTTATTCTGCTAGTCATTCAACCCGACTCAGGAAAAGTCCTTGTCATGGACTCGTTACGAAAAGAAAAAGAGATATGGGCAGACTTTAGAGAGATGCTCCAGAGGTAATTTCAATCATATTATCGCACTAGATCGGCAACTTTCGTGACAACAAGTAATTAATTACTCACTTTATCCATTTTCTTTGCCGGACAGGGTTTGGAAAGGTTCATGGGCAGGGCCGTGGGTGAATGGTCAGAAGAACTAAAATTTGTAGACCAAAATGTAAGTAATACTAGCTATCTTCCAATTCCATTATATCATGCTTTATTGATTATTATTTTGATTGAACTCTCTATTCTCGTAAAGTGCGCGCATCAGGGACACGGCAATAACTTATGTGGGTACTATGTTTGCGAGTTCATTCGCAACACGATATGTGCGACAGGCCAAGACGCACTAGAACAACTTAGAGTAAGTAAACAAAGTCCACAACATTATTTTATTACCATCAATTGTGTTGAGTTTTATTCTTATATATATATATTGACGACCCATTCTTCATATATATTCAGATCGAACGGATGCGGGACCAACTCCTACCATTTGAATGCATACGAGCCATTCAAGAGGAATTGGCGGGGTTCATACTTGATGAGGTCGTCACGCCTAGCGGAGAACTCTTTAGATATCCACCAAAATGAACGATGACGATGTATGTGACGATGACGATGTTTGTGTATAATAATAGTTGCTTAATTATTCATGTACTCGTATGTACCGATGACAATTTATGTGTATACCGCTCCCGATAGATTCCCCCTTGCTCCCCCCCTCCCGCAGAAATACGCCCAGAACGGGGCAGAGGCAGAAGTTTACCGTGGCAGAGATTTAGGCCGTTTTCCTGCCGCGGCAGGAAAACGGCCTAAATCTCTGCCGCGGCAGAAGAACCTTTAATGGAACCGGTGTTAAAGGGGGGGCCTGAGGCCTGCGGCAGCCCCACGTGCGCCACCCTTTAACACCGGTTCGTATAAGAACCGTTGTTAAAGGGGCCCCCCCTCTAACACCGAACCCTCAACAGCGGTTGGGGAACCGCTGTTAGAGGGCCCTCCCAACCGGAGTTAAATGGGGGGGGCTCTGCACTAGTGCGTGCTGGCAGAAATTCTAGCGAGAAACAAAAAGGAAGAGCATGCAATACGTCTAGTTGATCGATTGCTGATTGATCAAGCTACACGTGAGTTTCTTTGCATGTGGGTACACGACGGCCAAAAGAATCGGCGAGAGGTGTATTTACAAGGCAAGGAGCTAGCTATCTTTGCTAGTAGCCGCTACTTGCATGCTTGTGTGAATCACGACGAGAAAGTACTTCGGCGAGATCACATAGGTGAGTCGCGAGCGAGCGACATGGTACCTCAGCTAGTAAACGCAGGATTCACGACTGAAGGCACGATCATGGATGATATCGACAAGGAGAACGCGAAAAAGAAGGACGCGGACGAGAAGGGTCGACGTGAAGCCATGGAGAAGCCGACAAAAGCAAAGTCAATGACATGGGTGTTGAGGAAGGAAGCAGCGAAAGCAATGCCGAGGATGACGCCCGCGAGGAGTAGCTGGCGCATTTGGGATACAGGTCGAAGCGAAGTGCATGTCGTGCTTACACTACAAGAAATCTGGCAATATATGACCCTCTATTTTCGTCACAGAATCGTCATAATAGTCTGTTTATGACGATTTTATGACGATTTTGAGATCGTCGAAAGCTAGGCGTCGCAAACGAACTATAACGACGTTTTTGATAAAATCGTCATAACCTTCTATGACGATATTGGATCGTCATAACGTCTATGACGATCCAATATCGTCACGGGCCATCTAGCATGCCAAGTCAGATCCTACGTGGCTGATCCTACGTGGCAAAATTGTGACGAAATTAAATCGTCTTAAATCAAAATCAGCCCAGTCCATTTCTGCATTCCACATGGGCTTAGCCCAACTATTCTGGATTGATTCTCATCAAATCTGGTTAGCTACATGGGTCAAGCCCATCATTCTAGCATTTTTTCATTGCATTGGACTTTTCTTTGGACAGATTTTTACTTTGGGCCTTCTTATTTTGGGCCGGTCACACCTGGTGTTCCATAATTCATACGGTCCCAGTTGCCAGTATATATTTTCTCAGTAATTGAAATCTAACAATTTAATCAAGACCAACAGAATATACAAAATCATTTTGATTCAAACAGAGCACATTATGATCGGCACATTACAATCATACACAGTTCTACATAGTTCACATCAGTGGAGCTACCAAAATACAATAAAAAAATTACAGAAATAATAAAATCCAAACTTCTTCACGCTTTCTCTTCCTGGAACTTCTTCATGCTTCCTCTCCTGGAACTCTCTGAACAGTACACTCTGAAAAAAGCTTCGGAGTGGATATACACTCTCAAAGTCGTAATCTGGACTTCCCAAAACAACCGAAAGCAGTAAAAATACTAACACGGGGATGAATGCCAAAGATGCTTTGTGGAGACTTGAACAAAACACAGAAAAAGCCACATGGGGCTCACCAATTACCTCTTTAGATAGTGGCACCTAGATACATAAAGGGCTCACCAGGGGCACCGTAGGCATGATATAAATGGAAGTGTATGTTCAGTAACCCAGATACATCATATACATTTCAATTTACTAAAAACATGAGTATGCTCTAGTTATACATAATAACTCCATATGCATCTACTAGACCACCTAATCTACAATACAGTAGCAGCTATAAACCAACCAGAACAAGTACCACACTCCTGAGTGATCAAGATATCACCAGGAACTATTTATTAATTCACTCATTTAAGACCAGCAACATTACCACATGATTATTACCAGAACAGGAACTAGAAGTTGAACTCTACAAATTACAGTACTAGTACACCATATCCTCTGTACCACACACATGGTACAAATCCAGGATCCAGGATACCACCTATAGAGAACCAAATTGCACAAACACCATGGCTCCACAGCATAACAGTATGTTGTAGAATAACACAATCGCAGCTAACAAGTCAGTGAATAAGCACCAATAGCACAATAGAAAGTTTATAGTAAATGGCAAACAGATGGTATATAGTAAACGACAAGCAGAAATAACGCTATTGGTCATTGCTAAACAGATGGTATATAGTAAACATCTAACATTTGGTACAGGTCATTGCTAACTACACACTACATTGCTCCTTACCAAGCTAGAGGTCATTTAGTTTACTGCTACTTCTACTGTTTTGTCATCATGTACGAGATGCTTAACTCCCCAACAACCCAAGATATATACGCTGTGATGGTCAGCATGTCAAAACTAAATAAAGTGGGATGCAGACACAACCACATAAATGTAGAGGTGCATAGTGGACTGCAATAAACAAGCATAGCTCATCGGCAACAACATGTACAATTTGGAGCCTACTATGCAACACAAGGACATTCCCACAACACATAAGAAGTTGATCTCAATAGTTTTGTCTCAACTTACAAGTTCCACTAATCTAGTTCTCTAGTTAGATTGCTGGTACTACACGGTACAACACACTCTAAATCATATACATCAGCATCAGTGGGTTAGACATTGTAATGGTACAGTATGGTTTTGTTTTGAAACGGTAAGCTAGACATGCATGTGATTTGAAATGGTAAGCTAAACATTAACATAAGCATCAAGTGAGCATGTATAGAAGACACGCATTCATCCTCAACTGAATTAGTTCACTCACCTGAACTACTTCATAGGACTATGAGGAACAGACAAATATCCCTACATGGGACTAGTGACATTCCTAGAGCCGGCAAAATAGATGGGACTGCTAAAATTCCAAACATTGTCCTCCACCAGATTACGCACATGACACAACCAAAACACATAAAACAAAGTGAATATAGAGATTGCACCTCTAAGTCCTTTCCTACATATTAAATTAAACAGGTACAAAACATGCCTGTTATTCTAACTTCCTTCCTTACAGTTGCATTTGCTCACAAACAAATTAACAACCCTTCTAACTACAAAACCAATTTATCTTACATGCATCCACGACTTCTGTCGTGGGAATGGTCACGGCAGATGCTGCAATCGGCAGCGAGTAGTAGAACGAGGGGCAAGGGCGGCCAGCCATCTGCGGTGCGAGATGAGGGCAAAGACACAGGGTTTTACCCAGGTTCGGCCCCCCGGAGGGTAAAGACCTACTCCTGCTAGATTGTATTAGGGAGGTGTTTACAATGGGCGAGCTCGGTGGCTAGGCGGCGAGTCGCTTGGGTGTATGAGGGAACGTGTCTCTACTCACCCCATAGGGAGGTTTATATAGGCTCACCTCCCCTAGGGTTTACATATCTCAACCGATTCGGTTACAGCTTCGGTAATCGTTTAACCTAGTCCGGCTGGGCCTATCTACTCGCCTGGGCCTTCAGCTTTCAGTCGCTTGGTACCTTGCTGGGCTTCGATCCACTCGCCGTTCTGCAGGCCCACTCGCCAGCCCTTGGGCCAGTCGGAAACGTCCTGCTGAGTATACCCCAGTAGGCGTATCCCCATCAGTAGTCCCCGAGGCCATCGTTGATTAGGCGTAAGTGGCTGCTGGCAGTCGGAGTATACGGCTTCAAAGTAGGCATCCAGTCGAATCGTCGGCGGGCTCCTGTATGAAGGAGAAAATCCGGTGAACCGAGTCGCGTCTTGGGCGAATCGAGCCAACGGGACGCGGTCGCGGCGAGTGACCTAGCGAGCCGAGTGGCTGGAGTTGGACCGTCAGGCGTGGTCAAACTAGCCGTTAAGGTAACTCAACGGTAACTTTTGGCGTAATCATCGCGCGGTAACGGCCCCCTGATTTGGCGGGTAACTCCCGCTATATAAGAGGAATGACAGGCAATCGTAGAGCCAACTGCCCACCACTTCTTCCGAGTGCGCGCATTCTCTTTCCTTTGCTCCTTGATCCAATCGACCCAAAATCCTTCGACCTCCAACCAACCTCTCGGCTATGGCCCTTCTCACCGAACCATGGGGCAGGTCCAAGTGCACGAGGGCGCAGCTGGCCTCCTTCGAGGAGGCCGGAATCCTGCGAGCCGGCTGTTGGCGTATCCCCGCAGCCGGAGAAACGACCCCAAACCCGCGAGAGAGGGAGTTCGTCTGTTTCACCAGTCATCTCGAGCGGGGGTTAGGGTTTCCCACGTCTTTGTTCTTCCGGCGTTTTTGCGCCTACTACGGGATCCAGCCCTCAGATCTGGGTCCCCACAGCATCGAGCAGCTCGCCATCTTCGTGGCGTTCTGCGAGTGCTACTTGGGCTGCCGGCCCTACTTTCCCTTGTGGCAATATCTGTTCCACGGACGGATCAGCCGCGAGGAGGCAGGCGGCCCAATGCTAGCCGCGGGCGGCCTGACGTTCCAGCTCAAGTCCAAAGCTTCCTTCTTCGATCTGATGCTGCCCGCCAAAGCAGCGAGCGACTGGAAGAAGTCTTGGTTCTACGTGACCGAGGCGACTCCGGAGGACGAGGCGGCGATCCCGCGGTACTCGGCCAACCGTTCCGAGCCGTGCCATCTCCAGGTCGGCAAGCTCCCCGACGACCAGCGGATGGTCGTCGACGAGATGCTCCAGGCCATCCGTGGTCTGAAGAAGAAAGGGCTCCAGACGATAAACTTGTACAATTGTTGGCTTGGGCGGCGGCTCGTTCCGCTCGCCCAACGCGACCATTACATGTATCAGTACACGGGCCGGGGAGACTCGACGAAAGCCTGCCTCGACGAGTGGAAGCTGGAGGACTATCTCCCAGCGTTGAAGAAGATCACCCAGGCGGTGTACGTGGATGCACAGGCCGGGGTCCCCCCCTACACCGCGAAGCGTCCGGCTCCGACGGTAATTTCTTTATCTTGTTCGCAGTCGCAGCGTATGCAGTCGCGGTAATTCTAACTCTGTTTTGTATTCATCGCAGCTGTTCCAAGTGGTGGAAGGGTGGCTCCCACCTGCCGATGACGAGAGCCCGGGGCCATCCGCCCAGGACACAAGCGAATCGCCACCCGCGAAGGGCAACGAGGACGACGAGGACGAGTCCGAAGAGGAAATCGCCCCGCTGGTCCGAAAGACCCGCGGGCAACGTCAGCGCGAAATCGAAGCGAGCAGGAGCCTCGAGCGTCATGATGATGACGACGAGCTCCCAGAAGCCACCTCGCGCCACCAGGCCACTCCTTCGAAGAAGAAGAAGGAAAAGGAAGCGAGGGCCCCTCCGAGGAGGAAAACGAAGCCGCCAAAGATGGCCTCGCCGCCGCACTCGACGAGCAGCTCTGATGCTCACAGCTCGGCCGATGACGGTGCGGCCCCGGCGACAACCGCGCTAGATGCGCCGTCTGTGGAAGCACCGCTGGCCTCGATGCCCCCGCCATTCGCGCCAGTCTCTGGGCTAGGGAAGGCTCCAGCCGCGGCGACTTCACCTCACAAGGAGGTTCTGATTGGGGCGGCTTCGCCCCGCAAGGAGGCTCCAGCCGTAGCGGCTTCAGTTCGTGAGGAAGCCCCTGCCGAAGGTATCCCAGAGGCGCCAGCCGCAGCCTCGACAACGAAGAAGCCGTCTGTGTCCTGGGCACGCGACGTCCTGGAACTAGGGCTCATTTGCCAACTGGGCCCCGAGCTAGAAAAACTGGCCGGCCTTCGCACAGGGCTACGCTTCATCCCGGTCGCCAAGTGAGTGCATTCGGCCTTCTCTATTTTCCATAGCTGTTTCGATTGTCTTTACTGATTCGACTGATGTGCAGGACCGGAGTGAAAAGGATGGGCCACCCGACCGTGGCCCAGGTACCCTCCCCCGCTAGCGGGGAGGATCCTTCCCGTAAGAGGAAGGCGGACGAGGTCGTTACCCCGGCGGATGGCAGTAAGAAGGCCAAGGGCGACGACATCGTCACTGTCTCTGACGACACGGCGGTCGCGCCGGCCGGCCCCGCGGTGGAGGCAGCCGCGTCTACGAAGGAGGGCGTTTCCTTGCCTGGAACGGCGGAGGCGACTTCCTTTGGAGCGGGTGCCTCTATCGCCACCTTCCCTCGCTTCGTGACCAAGGCGGCCGCGGCGAGCGGGGCTGCATCCCCGAGCCTCGCTCCAGGGACCGTCGATGCTGAAGTCGACCAGCGTCGTGGGCACACGCCAGCGTTACTCGCATCCGTGGACGCGATGCAACTTCATGGCATGCTTGGCGCAGCCATCCAGGTATATCCAGTCCCCGAGGATCAGATCGGTGTTTTGCAGCGGCTTGATTCTTATTATTTTCTCGTCTTTTACTTTCTTATCCAGTCCCCGAGTGTGCACGCGCTAAATTTCAGCGGGGTGGGCACTTGGGAATTTCTTGATTGCCAGTCCCCGAGTGCGCACTCGCTGAATTTCAGCGGGTGGGCACTTAGGAGGTTCGTTTTTACTGACTTTTTTGATGATGTGCAGGGTCTGCAGCTCGAGTCGGCGGACCGACTGGCCGCGCAACAGCGTGCTGAGAAGGAGCTGACCACCATCCAGGAGGCGAACAAAGAGCTTCAGGCTGTTGCTGCGAAGGCAGAAGAAACTCGCCAGGAGCTTGTCCCTGCTGGTGAGTTGGAAGCGGCGCGATCTGCTCTGGGCGCTGCTGAACAGCGGGTCGCTGACCTCGAGCGCGAGCTGCGGGAGGCGAGGGAAGAAGCTAGCTCGGCGGACGGGCGGGCTAGGGCCGCCATTGCAGCCGCGGAGGAAGATCGCAAGGTGTCGGAAGTCCTTATTGCTGGGCTTCAGGACGACCACACGTCGCTTCAGTGCTTCATCACGGGGCTCGCCCGCCCGTTGCTTGGTGAGTGCATCTTCCCTTTCCGTTAGTTGGGGTTTTTGTGGTGTCTGTCGCACTCATCATTGTCTCCTTCTCGCAGGTCGCGTTATTGGTAGCCAAGAAGAGGCGAGCTCACTCGACGCTAGGCAGTGCGTAAGCATGCTCGTCGACTCGGCTACGCTATCGGCGACGTGCATCCGCGCCTACCTTCAAGAAATGTCGCCCACGGAGGTTATTCCCAGCGACCTCGTTGAGGTGTGGGAGTATTTGGAGAAGGCGCCCGCGGTTGTTGAGTTCATGACGCGGTCGGCGTTTCGGCGTGGAGCGTCGACAGCGCTGAGCCTTGGGCTTGCCCACTTCCCCGAGGATTTCGACCTCGACGATGTGACGAGTGGGTATCCCTCGTCGACTGGCGCGGTGGACCTGTCCGAGGTTCTCAAGTTGTAGGAGCATGCCGCCGCGTACTCGGAGCGTGTCTGGGCGATGGGCGACCTCCTTCCCTACCAGGAAACGTCGTCGCGCCGAACGACCCCGAGCCGCCGCATCGTGACTTCAAGGTCGAGCAACCTTTTCGCTCGGCGATGGCGGGTGAGCTGACGACGTATCCGTCAAACCCGTACACCGCGTTCATCCGTAGGCGCCGGGATTCTGGCGAGTCGTCGTCGAAGCCTGCAGAATAGGGTAGTTTGCCTGGATGTGTTAGCAGCAGTTCTGCCACGCGGGCATAATTTGTAATATAAGACAATGCAATATGCGATTGAATGGGACGACGTGTCCATTTTGCTATTCGTTTGTGTGTTTTGGATTGATTTTGGACGAGTCCCCGAGCGCGTCCGCCCTTTTGTGGGGTTTACCTCGTATATGATGTTTGTTGTTATCATGTGTTTTGTTGGTTTAGTCGACTCGCCCGAGCTCGGAGAGCCAGTCGCAAGGCGACTCCCTTGAGTGCTCTGTACTTTGCCGTTTTCCCGTACGCGAACGGGGTCGGGTGGCTGAGTCCCCGAGCGTGGTACTTGGTAGTTCTAGGCGCGACTCGAGGGTGGTTGAGGACTTAGCGCGTTAGTGTGAGCGCGTCACTCCTGCCTGGCCTGGAGGGTCAGTCGCGTGGCGAGTCCCGGGCGTGCTCTCTTACTTGGCGTTTTCCCTGGCCGATCGCGACGAACTGGTATTCAGTCCCCGAGCGTGGTACTTAGCCGTTCGAGTCGCTATGCCGAGGATGCGGAGGACCAAGGTCGCTGTGAGAAGCGAGGGCAGTTGTCTTGGTTCATAAAACCAGTCGAGCTGGGCGACTCCAATGGGGCTCCGGATTGGCGTTTTTCGTGGACGATGCAAGACCTGAAATGATTCAGTGCTCTTGCATCGCACTACTTAGCCGTGCCGATCGCTGTACCAAAGGTTGACTTCTGCATTTTAGCATGACGCTGTTTTTACGAGTGCGAGTGGCACAAGGCATGGAGAGTAGACGCCATTGGCGGTAACCGTTTCTTTTATTTCATAGCGACTGGAGAGTACATGTGTGGGGTTCTAGGAGTAGAACTTCCGGAGGAGATTTACATTCCATGGTCGCTGGACGTCGAGTTTGCCGTCCCCGCGGACGTCGATGAGGTAGTAGGCGTCGTTGCCGAGTACGCGCCCGATGGCGAATGGGCCTTCCCACGGAGGGGAGAGCTTGTGCATGCCCTTCTTGTCCTGGATGAGGCGTAACACCAGGTCGCCTTCCTGGAAGGTGCGGGTTTTCACCCGTCGGCTGTGGTAGCGGCGGAGTCCTTGCTGGTAGATGGCGGTGCGTGACCGAGCGAGGTCGCGTGCTTCGTCGAGCTGGTCGAGCCCGTCTTGGCAGGCCAGTTCGTTTGCGGCCTCCGTATAATGGACGACCCGCGGAGAGTTGTGTTCGAGGTCGGTGGGCATGACTGCTTCGGCGCCGTAGACCATGAAGAAGGGAGTGAATCCCGTCGATCTGTTAACCGAGGTGCGGATTCCCCAGATGACGGAGGGCAACTCTTCGACCCAGCATCCAGCGGTGCGCTCGAGTGGTACTTGGAGTCGCGGCTTCAGGCCGTGGAGGATGCTTTGGTTGGCGCGTTCCGCCTGGCCGTTGGATTCCGGGTGGGCGACTGACGCGAGGTCAAGCCGGATGTGGTGCTCTTCGCAAAATTCGGCCATTGCTCCCTTGGCGAAGTTTGTGCCGTTGTCCGTGATGATACTGTTTGGGAACCCGTAGCGATATATGAGCTCGCGTAGGAATTTAGTGGCGGTCTTCCCATCGCATTTCCGGACTGGCTTGGCCTCCACCCACTTGGTGAATTTGTCGACGGCGACTAGCAGGTGGGTGTAGCCGGAGGGGGCTTTCTTGAAGGGGCCTACCATGTCCATGCCCCATACGGCGAATGGCCAAGTGATGGGAATCGTTTTGAGCGCTGAGCTCGGTACGCGCGTCTGATTGGCGTACTTCTGGCACCCGGCGCATCGCTGGACGATGTCGACGGCGTCGGCGTGTGCGGTGGGCCAGTAGAAGCCGTGTCGCATAGCCTTGGCGACCAGGGAGCAAGCGGCGGCGTGATGGCCGCAGTCGCCTGAGTGGATGTCGTGGAGGATTTTCCGTCCTTCAGCTGGCTGGACGCAACGTTGGAACACGCCGGTGACGCTGCGCTTGTGTAGTTCGCCGTCGATGATGGTGTACGACTTGCATCGGCGGGCGATCATTCGAGCGTTTATCTCGTCTGCTGGCAGGGTGCCGGTTTCCAGGTAGGCGATATAGGGCTTGGTCCAGTCGTCTGGCTCGGTGATGAGTGCGACCAAGGCTGCCTCTGGTTGGAGCGGGACTCCGATGTCGATCTCCCTCGGGGGAGAGACTGATGGCTTGGAGATTGTGTCGAGGAACACGCCGGCGGGTGGTGCGAGTCGAGCCGACCCGATGCGAGAGAGGGCGTCGGCCTCCTCGTTTTTTCGCCTGTCGATCCACTCGACAGAGTAGCCGGTGAAGTGGCCGCCCAACTTATCCACCTCTTGGCGGTACGCCGCCATGGTAGGGGAGATGGCGTCGCAGGTGCCGGCGACTTGTCCCGCAACGAGGTCGGAATCTCCGTAGCATCGGAGGCGATTGACGCTCATCTCCTTTGCGGCTTGCATGCCGTGGAGTAGGGCCTCGTATTCAGCCATGTTGTTGGTGCAGGGCGTGAATTCGAGGCGGAGGATGTAGCGGAGCTTGTCGCCCTTTGGTGAAGTTAGCACTATCCCCGCTCCTGCACCGTCCGCGTTCTTGGACCCGTCGAAGTGCAGGCTCAGTAATGGAGGTACGGCAGCTTTTTTGGCTGCTGGGCCTCCTCCCAGTCGGCGATGAAGTCTGCCAGTGCCTGTGACTTAATCGCCCTTCGTGGCTCGTATTTAATGTTGTGGACGCCGATCTCGACGGTCCACTTGGCGACCCGCCCGGTCGCCTCGCGATTGCGGATGATGTCTTGTAGTGGCGCTGAGGAGACGACCGTGATCGGGTGCTCCTGGAAGTAGTGCGGCAGGCGCCGCTGAGCCCTGAAGACCGCGTATACTAACTTTTGGTACTGTGGGTACCGCTGGCGCGATTCGGTGAGAACCTCGCTGATATAGTACACCGGCCGCTGAACCAGGCGCTCCTTTCCTTCCTCTGGTCGTTCGACGACCATTACAGCACTGACAACGCGCTCGGACGCCGCGACGTAAACCAGCATAGGTTCCTTGTCAGCGGGTGCGGCGAGTAGTGGTGCGGCGAGTAGCACCTTTTTGAGGTTGCGGAGCGCGTCGTCCGCCTCCTTGTCCCACTGGAAGGTGGGGTTCTTGCGCATCAGGCGGTATAGGGGCATCGCCTTTTCGCCCAGGCGGGGGATGAAGCGACTGAGAGCCGCTACCCGCCCGGCCAGCTTCTGGACGTCACGCAGGCACTCGGGTTTGCCGAGCCGGGCGATCGTGTCGATCTTCGTTGGGTTCGCCTCGATCCCTCGTTTGGAGACGACGTACCCCAGTAGTTGTCCGGCGGGTACACCGAAGGTGCACTTGCCTGGGTTGAGCTTTATCTTGTACCTCCGCAGATTGGCGAAGGTCTCCGCCAGGTCGGCGAGTAGGTCGCCTTGGCGAGCGGATTTCACGACCACGTCGTCGATGTAGACGTGGATGTTGCGGCCAATTTGGCTCGCGAGGCATTCTTGCATGCACCGCTGGTAGGTTGCCCCGGCGTTTTTGAGGCCGAAGGTCATGGCGGTGTAGCAGAAGGCTCCGAATGGCGTGATGAACGCCGTCTTCTCCTCATCCTCGACAGCCATTTTGATCTGGTTGTACCCGGAGTAGGCGTCGAGGAAACATAGCGACTCCGAACCCGCGGTTGAATCGATTATCTGATCGATCCGCGGGAGGACGAACTGCTCCTTTGGGCAGGCGCTGTTCAGGTTTGTGTAGTCGATACACATTCTCCAGGTCCCGTTTTTCTTCTCGACCAGGACTGGGTTTGCCAGCCACTTGGAGTATTTGATTGGCCGGATGAAGCCGGCAGCGAGTAGACGCTGCACTTCCTCGGCGATTGCTCGACGGCGTTCTTCATTGAAGGGCCGTAGCGACTGCTTGACAGGTCGCACTTTGGGGTCGGCGTTTAGTTTGTGCTCAGCGAGCTCCCTAGGGACACCGGGCATGTCGGAGGGTTTCCATGCGAAGATGTCCCTATTCTCACGAAGGAACTCGATGAGCGCGCCTTCCTATGATGGGCTCATGCCTGTCCCAATCGTCACCGTCTGGCTGGGGTCGCCTGGGACCAGCTCGACGGTGCGGGTGTGCGTCGTGGACTCAAAGGTTGAGGTGTTTGTGCCCTCTGAGTTGGGCTTCTTGAGTATTGTGGGATCGTCATTGTTGACCCCGCTCGCGTATTTGGCGAGCTCATCGGCGTGATTAGTTTCTGCCGCGATGACAGCGTCGGCGAGTTCGGCTCCTTTGGCCTCGCATTCGGCGGCCATGTCGGGGTCGCCGTTGATGGTGATGACGCCGCACGGCCCGGTGAGCTTCATTGCGTTGTACGCGTAGTGGGGCGCTGCCATGAATTTAGCAAACGCCTGGCGCCCCAGGACGCAGTGGTAAGGGCTGTCGAAGGGCACCAGCTCGAAGATGATCCGCTCGGTGCGGAAGTTTGCTGGACTGCCGAAAGTGACTGGCAGCATGACTTTGCCGATCGGATACGCCTTCCGACCGGGGACGATGCCGTGGAACGTGGTGTGGGTTGTCTCGATCATCGACTGCGGGAGCCGCAGCCGCCTGAAGGTGTCGAGGTAGAGGATGTTGATGGAGCTGCCGCCGTCCATCAGTGTCTTGGGGAGCCAGTAGTCGCCAACCTTGGGCTTGACCACCAGGGCGACTCGTCCTGGGTACTCGATGCATGGCGAGTGGTCTTGCCGGCTCTAGGTGATGGGCTGTTCCGACCAGTTCAGGAACTGGGGGACGTCTGTTTGGGCCACCGCGTTGACGGCGACGGCGCGGGCGATGACCTTCTTCTCGCGCTTCGTGTTGAAGCCTGTGAAGGTGTGGAGCGAGCCGGCTACTTTGCCGAATTTTCCGCCATTTGGCGGGTCGTTGTCGGTGTCCTCCCGCGCGTGCCGTGCCTTCTCGATTTCCCTGAGGGTGTGGCAGTCGGCGGTGGTGTGCGTTGCGGGCTTCCCTTCCCTGCTGTGGAACGCACATGGTTGGTTGAGGAGGGCCGCAGGATCGAATCTTGGCTTGTTCTTGTAATTGCCGCCGTCGCGCCGTTGCCCTCCGTCGCGGCGGTAGCTCTTGGGCTCGCGCTGTGCATGCCCAGCGTTGGCGACGAAGTCGACTCGCCCGTCGCTGCGGCGCTTGCCGGTGAGGCGGGTGCCGCTGTAGCGTAGGTCGGTTCGGCGTCCGCCGTCGTTGCCGCCCGTGCGGCGTTGCCCCCCTGACTCGTCGTCGGTTTCCTGGTTTGGATCCTCCTCGGCGTACCGTTTGGCGATCTCGAGGAGGTCGGGGATGTTGTCGAGTGTGCGGGAGTGTCGCTTGAGCTTGGCGACTAGAGGCTCATAGCGGCACGAGGTCTTGAAGCAATGGATCGCGGTGTCCGGGTGGATGCCGACCGCGTTGTACCAGAGCTCTTGCCACCGTTGGACCCAGTTGCGGGTCGACTCGCGGGGTCCCTGGACGCATCGTTCCAGGTCCTCGATGGTGGTGGCGCGGGTGTAGGAGCACTCGAAGTGCCTGACGAAGGCGTCGCGCATTTCCTCCCAGGAGTCGATGCTGTCCTGGGGGAGCGTGTTGATCCACTGCCTGCACGTCCCCTCCATCATCAGTGGGAGGTAACGGGCGGCGAGTAGGTCAGTGTGACCCGCGATCCCCATTGCCATGAGGTATGTGTCGAGCCAGACTGCGGGGTCGTACGAGGAGTCGTATTTTTCTATCTCCTTTGGCGCCTTGAAGTTTGGCGGGTACTTCTCGCCTCGGATCATTGGTCCGAAGCACTTAGGCCCGAGTCGACTGAGCGACCCCATGGGCTCGCCATCGCGGCGATTAGTTAGGGTGTGCCGTAAGTCGTCGGGCTGGCGTGCGCGCCAGTTTTGGTTGTTGATGATGTGAGTGCGGGCGTCGATGGGTTGTCCGTTAGCGGCGACGAAGTTGGTCGCCGGCCTGGGATCGTTGGTGGAGAGCGCCGCGTTCGCAGGTCGGTGTTGGAGCTGCAGTGGCTCTGGTGGCGGGCAATTGAGGGTGTTTGCCGCCGCTGGGCGGCCGCTTGAGGCCGCTCTGCTTCCCGAGGAACGCGAGTATACTCGACCTTGCGAGTCGGCGCCCGCTTTTTGCTGCTCCACGGCCTTCGCAAGCAGGGCCTTGACGTACTGGATCTGTAAGGCGCCGTTGCCAGTGGCCGTGATGCTATCAGCTGCTGCTCGGCCTGCCACGAGGTTGTCCATTGGGGTGGAGAATAGTGGGAGGCCGTTTGCGTCTCGCTCCCGTGAGGAGACAACTATCCGCGGTTGGTCCCTGGGAGGGGTGCGGTTGGGTGGTGGTGGGGCACCCATCGCCGTTGATCCTGGCGGGGGCCGGGCGCTTCCTCCTGGTGGCGCGTTCTCGCAGATTGCGCGCTCGGCTATGCGGGCCGGGTCGTTTTCGTCGTCGAAGTTCAGGGCACGCCCTTGAACGGTGGGGTTCAAGCGTGACCTGATCCGCTGCTGGTGGTAGCGTGACAGCTCCTGCGCCATCACCTGCTCGAGGCGAAATTTTTCGCGCTCGGCCTGCTCTTTGCGTACCGCCTCCGCCAGTTTCAAGCGGAGCTCCTCGACCTCCGTTGCCGTGGCGTTAGGAGGGATTGGGGTGGAGAAAGGATCCTCCGGTGGATCGGTGTCGGTGGCCATGTAAGTCGCGGCGTGGCGATTGGCGCCATCGCGGAGGTCGGCGGAGTTCTCCGACCCGGAGTCGAATTCGAAGATCCCGAGGATGGAGGGGTCCTCGAAGTCTCCCGCGTTGGAGACCTGGGCGATGGAGCCCGCGGATGAGGCCGCGGTGATGGATCCGGCGAGTGACGCCGGGGTCGCCGAGTCGGCGTCATCGGTGAGGGCCGCATCTTCTGCGGCCGCTGAGTTCTCGGCCACGTTGCTGTGGGCCGAGTTGTACTCGGAGGCAAGGCGGTGGATCGTGCGAACCTGGCTCTCGGAGAGCCGATCGCGTGGCGGCGACTCGCGGATGCGAGCCGAGTCCTCCGAGACGATGATGTCGGTGAGGCCGACGAAGAGGCTGATCGTGCCGATTGGCAGGATCACGCTGTGTGTGACGGGTCGCGCCGCCGGGACGTAGCTGCTCGGCAAGATCTGGAGCATCTCGCCGATCGCTATCATGCGGCCGGTGGCGACCGTCTCGTTGATGGGCAGATTGGATCTCGCCGCAGAACACCGGCCAGACCGGCCAGGCCCCACGGTGGGCGCCACTGTCGTGGGAATGGTCACGGCAGATGCTGCAATCGGCAGCGAGTAGTAGAACGAGGGGCAAGGGCGGCCAGCCATCTGCGGTGCGAGATGAGGGCAAAGACACAGGGTTTTACCCAGGTTCGGCCCCCCGGAGGGTAAAGACCTACTCCTGCTAGATTGTATTAGGGAGGTGTTTACAATGGGCGAGCTCGGCGGCTAGGCGGCGAGTCGCTTGGGTGTATGAGGGAACGTGTCTCTACTCACCCCATAGGGAGGTTTATATAGGCTCACCTCCCCTAGGGTTTACATATCTCAACCGATTCGGTTACAGCTTTGGTAATCGTTTAACCTAGTCCGACTGGGCCTATCTACTCGCCTGGGCCTTCAGCTTCCAGTCGCTTGGTACCTTGCTGGGCTTCGATCCACTCGCCGTTCTGCAGGCCCACTCGCCAGCCCTTGGGCCAGTCGGAAACGTCCTGCTGAGTATACCCCAGTAGGCGTATCCCCATCAACTTCATAAATAAGAAGTATTGAGAATTCAGAAGTTGATAGCCGATGTGATATTATGCAAAAGTACAACTACGTTCAGAAGGCAACAACGAAGTAAAATAAAAGAATGAGGACATACGAAAACTCACCATCAGGATTTTGTGCTAGCGGCAGTCCAACTACCAGAGATGCAAGAATTCCAAAGCAGATTAACCGAACCAAGTGCTCCTAGTATTTCAGGTGGTGAAATCTGCAAGGTGCAAGTAGCTCAGCTTGCGAAGTTCAATCTCAGACTGATTTCAGAAAAGTAAATGCAATTTTTTTGATATATTATAAACCTCAGATATGTAAAGAGGCACAAGCGCAGAAGATATCCCAATACCAACTCCAGCAAGTAATCGACCAATCATAGCAACAGTAAATTGTTATAGCAGTGAACTAAGTCTCAAAACACACTTCAGGAATGCACCTAGAGCAAGAGGGATTGCATCCAAGATAAATGTCCGTGTTCTCACTAATTTATTAGCCAAAGAACCTCTAGTAAAAGAACCTACTATCACGCCAGTGAGGATTGTGCTAATCACCCATCCTAAAACAGCAGATGCATTATGAAGCATATATGCAAAAATAATATATCATGGAACCATGCTATGAAGTCATAGCATATAAGCTATTCTTATCCATTACTCCAGTATGCGAACAGTCTATTGCAACAACAAAAAGGTTGTACACAAATGAAATTTCAAATGTTCACATTACAGACACTAAGAGAAGGATATGCACAAAAGGTTCTAAAACTACAAGTATCAAAGCATGGCTTCTATATTGAGCAGGTCAAAGAATGCCATACCTTGTAAAGCAGCATTTTCAGCAATCCCAAAATCTTTTGAAAGATATTCAAGTGCAACATTGACCACACTACAGTAACATAGATACAAATGAGATATTCAATTTGATATACAATAGCATTGGGAAAGTACATTGCCGATTAGGAAACTATGCTTTATTCCCATGCATGGGATTTTTTTACTCTACGGTACAATGACAAAAAACAACATACCCAAGATGGTAGCCAAATAGAATTTCCCCCAAGCAAGTAACGCCAACATATGACACAACATTTCAAGAAGATTTGGCTTAAACCTTGTCAGGCAGAATACTGTATTTCAGTTCCAACTTGCGGAAACAAAACTATGAACAACGCATGAGCCGCTACTATAAGACGGCAAGCAGTATCACGAGGATCTAAGAGTCCACGGACAACATAGTTCTCACACAGATTTTTTAAAGCATTCAAAATATGTTGCTTATTATTTCCTTAAGCGAACACATCATTCCAGGTCCAAGACCATCAATTCCTCCTATAATCCCCAACAGTATAGATAAATTCAGGTGACACACTGTCAGGGTCACCATGTACAGTCCCCCAAAGAAGATATAACGATTGATGTAACTACCACTTGTAGAACATACCAAAGATAAGTGTAAGCAGAATTGAGATATATTTGTACAAGGCAATCATAGGTACCAATCCAGAACAAGGTAACAGAGTAATTGTGTCAAAGTAACAGTGCCTGGGTTGGACAGAGAGGCGCCATCTCACCGGCAAGCAAGAACACCACCGGTCTACGACCTTGCCGTCAGCGCTGAAGACTAGCAGCAGTCTCCAAGGGAGCATTGTTTGGGGCACCTTTGACAAATCCGATGGTGGTGATTTTAGATAGCTAAATAAAACATCGAGCCAATGTGAGAACACATGATTTATAAAAAAATGTTATGCTGAATATGGAACAGTAGGTCCATATGTAGAACCTAAATAGAGTCTGGTACAGGTTAAAAGGAAAAATAAAGCAAGTGACCATTTTATTGGAGTAAATACCACTACTGAAGGATTAGATGATCCATAGGACATATTCAGGTCCAAGCTAAAGACTTATGAAGAGAGTGTTTCAAGTATAAATATATTAAGATCTTGCTTTACCTAGCAACTAGTTGTTATAGAAAAAGTTGCATATAGCATAGCAAATGTAGATATGTCCGAAAACAATGATAGAATAACAGGGCAAAGTTATGTTGGCACTTCCTCTATGATTCATACTTAACTAAAATGACCTAGTTTGCACTTTGCACATCAATGATATGACTGACAACATATAACTAGATAAGCAATCTGACTACAAATTACCTTGGTGGTGCATACAAGCACATCAAGAAAGGAATCAAAATAAGGTGAAGGTATTAAATTGCACGGAAGCTATCTGCATAAAAGAAGCTAGATGCTACCACTGCATCCAAACTACTAGGATTACGTATGTATGATTGGAAGTAGCAAGTCGCAGTGGTGAAATCAGAATAAGGTGAAGGTGGGAAGGGAGCGTGCAGTTGTAGTAGGTACATGAGGATGTTGAGCGGGAGTACCTTAGCGTTGAAGTCAACAGTGAACTTGCGGACGGAGGGCATGGAGGAGAGGTCGAGGTCCATGACGTCGAGGGTGGCAGAGGGGGTGTCGACGAAGACGACCTTGCGCATGGAGTCGGTGGCGGCGAGGTTCCTCGAGGTCATGACGACGTGGGCGCTGCGCTCTGCCAAGACTCGCGTCGTCTCGGCGCCGATCCCTATGGACGCCCCTGGGTTCTAGAATCGGATCCGTCAACAAGTGGGCGGCGACGACAAGGGGAAACTAAGGAGGCGGGAGGGGAGGGGAGGGGTGTTACCGGTGATGATGGCGGTGAGATCTTGGGTGACCTGGTCGGCGGTGGAGGCCCGGGAGAAGCCCGAGGCGCCCTTGCGGTTGAAGATGGACACCAGCATCTTGGTCGCTGGCAGCCACGAGATCTTGGTCGTGGCCCTTCCTAGGAGGAGATCGGCGATGGGGGTCGCTGTGGAGGAGAGGGGGCGAGCCGAGATCGGCGTTGGCGATGGGATCAGATCGAGATTCGGGAGCAGTGGGGTGGGGGTGGTGGTGGCGGGGGGGAGATGAGGAGTCTGCGCGATGTGGTAGACGTGGACCTAGGGTTGGATGTGCGACCCGCCAGGTCATCGATCTACAGCAAGTTTTCACAGATCGCCATCCTATCCGTTCATCATGTTCACATCCAATGGCTAATATTGTCCTTCTCTTATATCCCGCCCAGCCTTAGCAATTATGACGATTCCGTCCATAGAAATTACGACGATCTGTAGTGAAATCGTCATAGTTTAATAAGGATTTGGCCCTGCCAAACGGCTTACGACCATCTGGTGCAGAATTGTTATAGATCTATGACGATTTTATCACAGTCACTATCAAAAGGTCACAAGTTGACACATTCCTTGTAGTGTTAGGGGGTGATTGTTAGGAATAAGCACTCCGGCTCTCCGGCACCGGCACGGGGTCGCGTATACGAGTCGCATACGAGAAGGGTTCCATGTAGTATGCATGCATGTTACCGAGTCCTACTCTAGCTAGGAGTGACGAGTCCTACTCTAGCTAGGAGTTGGCTGTTGGCTGTGTATATATATATGCGTGTAACCTGCAACTTGTAAGTCACCAAACACCGTGTGAGTTGAGAAGCAATAGAGAAAAAGCAAGGCTCGACAAGAGCCTTTAGCAATCAAAGTTGTTTTGCATGTGCGTGCGTGAGTATACTAGTTAGCTCAAAAGAATCGATCGGCTAGCAATACGTGCATCCGGCCGGAATTTATCGGATACATGCGTATCGTCTCGTCGGAATTTCCTCGTCGGTGTCGTCGGAAAGTACTCGGCGGCAGGGGCTATGCTAACAGGCACAACACGCGATAACCAGAATGGAAATAAGCAAGAAGCATGCTGCAACTTTCAATTACTTCAATGTTAAATTTCTCCATCGAGAAACAAGCACTGATGGTTATCTACCAAACGAAATCAAGAGAATGTGAGACCGATGGCGTTCAAGCTCTCCATGGGAGATGTAGGGGTTCTCGAAACAGAACTGGGCTGGACATGGGATTTTGGTGGAGGCGGTGACGAGTAGGGGGGAGTGATCACGGGTGGGGCGTTCTAATCTTGATTGAAAACACTCGATCATGGGATCGTCCTGTGCGTTCGTCTAGTTGAAGAGTAGGTCGAGAAGAGGAAGGTCATACAGAGCCATGGAGTGGATCATCGAGGCGAAGGCGCTAGAAAGGCGTTTAGCAAATTCATAATGATCCTTCAGACATGTTCTCATATTGCTGCGTTGTTGAGTCAAGAACAGTATTATTCCTACATTTCAGGGAACTCTACAAATTGGCTGCACAAGTAGAGTCCATAAACACCATATCTATTATTACTAACACAAAACCCAGCTACAGTTTCTGAATCCACGCTGACAGTTGATTCTGGAGGATTCATCTACCTCCCTCTCCAAATAGCCTTGCCTACCATGCAATAAAAACATGGATGTTTAAGACTTCATCTGTAACATGCACGTTTCAGCAGTACAAAACTTAAAATCAACCGATACAAATCAAATTACTAGCAAATGCATAGAATTCCCCCACAATTCATTTTTTTACAATTAAAGAAGGGAAACATTACAATTAGGCCCGATATTTTGCTATCTATGTGTACTGAAACCTTTACTTCAGCACCACGTGATGCACCTGCTCATTCAGGGCTATTTGGCTCGGAAGAATGACATGCAGCTATATATCTTCTTGGTTACCTTAGAGCATGTCTAACAGCCCCTTAAATTTCTGTCCCGTAAAACTCGAGTACAGGGCCCTGTACTCGATTTTGCTCTGAAATTCCCCACTGATTTCATCGCCCGTCTAGCAGACCCCGTATCCGAGCCCCGTATATTTAAAATTTAAATTTCGCGCGAGATAAAAGCAGATTGTTCATAGATAGGCTTCGATTCATCATAGATACAGGCAAAATTGCGCGATCTAGCGGTAGATCGCGACTTGTTAAGCTAACCCTAATCTAAAACTGCACAAAAGAACCTCGCCGGAGACCTCCTTGTCGGCGAGGTTGTCGCTGCCCCGACAGCAGTACGCCTAGTCATCGTCGATGACGATGACGGCGGCGGCGGCAGCCTCCGCCTTCTTCATCTCCTCGACGGCGGCGATGGCGAGCGTCTCCTCCTCATTATCCGCGGCCGCCCTGTCGTCGGCCTCCTGCTTGGAGGCCTCGACCGCCTGCAGGAAGAGGGGATCCTCCCCCTCCTCCTCCTCCTCCGCCGCGGCCGTCGTGGCCGCCGTCCCCGCCGCGGCGCTCGAGCCCCCCTCCTCCCAGTTGGGAGCGTGCTTGGAGCACCACGCCGGGAGATTGGCGCGGTCCATCTCCCATTGTGCCCGGCACTTCTCGAATTTGTCGCCGGTCATCGGCGGCAGCGGCGGGTCGATGTTGAAGTAGCAGCCGTCGGGCGCGAAGTCGACGAGCGACCGCGACATTGTCCCCGGCCACCCGACCCATTTCCAGACGGCGCGGCGGCTGCCGGCCCAGGATAGCTTGCAGTAGAGGACTCACGCTTCCTCGAGCGTGAGCTCCTCGCGGCGGCGCTTGGCTGGGGAGGAGGAGCCTGTGGCTTGGCGGCGGCAGCTCATGGCGGCGGCGGCGTGGATTCGTGAACGGAGCGGCTGGAATTGTTCGCCGGAGTTAGGCGGCGCGCGGCGGAGCTAGGGTTGCGAGTGAGGGGTTGGACCCTCACTCTCACCCTCACCCTGTATTTATACGGGGCCGGGTGGGTGATTTGCCTCGCCCCGTATCCGAGCGATACGGGCCGGCCTGTTTACGGGGCGTGCTAGGCGGGCCAAAACACCGGCACTCCGTATCTCGCCGGAAATTTACGGGGTGCCGGCTGTTTATGGGGCCTGGCTCTTACGTTGCTCCTTGTCCATCTACATATTGACGGCACACCTCGAGGTATCGCTATAAAATAAGAACATGCCCCAGTATAGCCAGAACCCAGTAACAAATCTAGCAGCCAAAAAGCAATACAACCACAATGCCGCTCTATCTACAGCCTGGCCCACTTTGCTTCACGCCGCCGTCGATGAGTTTAGGCAGTCTTCCAATGGGAAACCACATAGCCCTGGGTTATTGTTGTATATCGACGGATCTACGAGCATCTGCAGCTGGCTGCCAGTCGGTATCCTCCTTGACAATCCGTTGTATGAAAGGTTCAGAACACTAATGCCCTTCAGAGCAGCAAAGCTTGGAGGAATTCCCCCGACAGCTAGTTCTGCCAAAGGTCCAATGATTCTAGTAGGACCAGATTGTTGAAGTGTATAAGTGGATTACACTAGTCCTTTTCATCAAATCGGACTTTGGTTGCGTTGGCTAGTGCATGAAGCTTAACATGGTATCAGAGCCTAAGGTCTCGAGTTCGAGTCCTGGCTTTCGCAATTTATTCTAAAATTGATGTTGACCCTCTATGTCCACGCCGTCACACGTGAGAGGGGGTGTTGAAGTGTATAAGAGGATTGCACTAACCCTTTCCATCAGTTCGGACTTTCCACCAAATCACGTATTACAAACAATGCCACCGGCACCGGTAAGTGAAAAAAAACCGAACAAGACACCGCGTGAGAAATAGCGGTTCACTGCTCCCGTCCCGTGAAAAAAATCAACACGGTTTGTTTAGACGAACGAGTCTTCCCTTTCCTCCTCCTCCACCGGCATACCCGCGAAGTGGATCTCGGGCATGAGATCCAGGATCATGGTGGCGGGTCCAGCGGGCGGACACGGCAACCGGCGGCGCTGACCTCATCCTTTTTGCATCGCGCACGGAATCATTCACAACTTCCTGATTCCTTTTGCTTGTGCAGCCGTGAGTTGCGCATCCATGCATGGACGCCAGGAACAACCATCCTGCTCCGTTGCTGCCTAGACGTTGAGTACCACCACCCCGCTCCATTATCTCCGCATCTCACGCCACCGCGTGTATCATGATGTTTTCTTGTCGTGCACTCGAGACCGGCACCTCCCTAATGCTATAGACGCGATCTAGGTCATCGCTTTCTCATGGACCACAATCACGGCGGCATCAGGCGCCTGGGCGGGGAGAGAAATCAGATTAGCCGATGCGCCGCCCGCTGCTACCGACGCGCCCCGCCCCGTTGTCTTGGAGAGCGTCAGAGCAGAGGAGGAGGGTGACCAAGTTGCCTCCTATCCTAAATTCCTAATGTGAATGGTAAATATTCTTCGACTACTAGGATTCTCAGATCGCCCAGAGGATAATCTTCCGGTCTCTATAGCAGGTAGTGTACTAATTCGGCAATTCTAAATCCCATAACTAAACTACCATACTGTACAATACTTACTTTTAAGTGCTTTACCTTGCACTATTTAAATTCTTTTTGCTGCTTATAATTGGAGCGATGTACAACAGTTGGTTCCTGAGCTTTTGCCTTCCTGTCTTATGTATTCATGGACATCATGTTTTTACGGTTTCACTCTCTAAAAGTTGGAATTGTATGACTCTACCACAGGGCCGGCGCTGAGGGGTCGCCACCCTGGCATCGGCCAGGGGCCCAAGGCCGGAGGGGGTCCAAAAATTTGTACTCATGTACTCTCTTTGTATGCAAATAAATGTACTTCTAATCTTGTTCTAAGTCAAAATTAACAACGTTTGACTATTTTTTATAAAAAATATAGTGATACTTATGACTCTAAATTATTACCAATAGATGTGTTTCAAAATTTAGTTTCATGATATGTTAATTTGATGTACTCCCTCCGATCCATATTAGTTGACTTGGATTTATTAAAATTTGGATGAACCTATATACTAAATAGTGTCTATATTCATCCAAATTTAGACAAAGTTGAGTCAACTAATATGGGTAGGAGGGAGTAATATATGTTGCTATATTTACTATAAAGTTGATCAAATTTAATAAAATTTAACTTGCTAAACACTAGACATATACTTATTTGCGAACGGAGGAAGTATATATATACGGATATACATCTGCTGCCCATGACGTGAGAAACGAGTAGGGCCCTGGAAACCTGTTGAGCAGGAAATCAAAAAGGCTCACTACGACACGAGGCACCAGGCTTACGAGTTACAACGTGTTACGACGCTGGCCGCATGGGTTACAATGCGTCGTGAACTTGTGATCTCCCTTCTCTTCTCTTCTCCTCGACTCTTTGGAAATCGGCCGGACTCCATGCCTCGATCTCTAGGGCCCTGTCTCCGTGACTCGATCGATGATCGCAAATTCGCAGGTCATCTATCGTCTATCGGGATCACCAATTCACTAGCGGCAGGCTCTGATCCTCACTCCTGACTTATTATCATTGGAATTATTTCTTATTTGAGGTAATCAAACCAGCAACAAATACTATTTATTATATTTTGAGACTAAAATGTATGGTTGGATGTTAACTTTTATTTTAAAAGTGCCAGTAGATACATATATGATAATTTTTTTAATATGTCTATATATACATTAGGCTTAAAGGCCCATGCCGTCGACTTTGCCTAGGGGCCTGAAAAACATAGAGCCGGCCCTGCTCTACCATATCATGTTTCATTGGGAGAATTATTCAGGTTATATGATGTGTTCCATGAGAGTGTTTACCGAATGAGAGGAGGTAATTTTCTCACTTTTTTCTAAATGTGAAGTTGCCCGTTCCTACTACATTGTATGAAGTTCTAAATTTATTGGATGCATAAAATATTTTTTTGGACTATATTTGAAGGCATTAATGCTTATATTTGAGGTGTGGAGAAACGTCAAAGCCGGATCATGGACTGACTTGAAGAGTTTTCAATCTAGAGGAACAAACAATCATGTTATATATTTGTGCATTTCTCTTAATTGGTATGCTCAAGGAAACAACTTTTGATAGGGCTGACATATGTCTACTAGGTGGTTTGCCTAAAGCTGCGGGAGGAGGAGAGGGTGGTAGCACGTGTGTCTGCAGAGCACACCATGGATGCTGAAATTGGCCATGTGTACCAACGAAAACTACTTTGTGAGTCTCTCCAACATAAATATTTTTCCTCCCATTACAATGTACGGGTATGTTTCCTAATCACTTTTTGGACTATTTTACCCTCCAATAAACACCCAAATTATCCACAGATGCCATCCATAAGTCATGGTACGGTTTGGCACGCGCGGCATCAGTATGAGGGAGGCGCCAGGCCTGTGGTTGGCGCAACAGCCGGGAGGACGAAGAGGACCGTCTTCCTGTCATATACGTCTAGGTCTCCCGCGACCTTTTAGCTACCTATTTGATCGTGTGTCCTACTCCAATAGCACATGGTACTCACGATGGATCAGGTTGTTTATGTTTCCGGTTGGATTAGTTCTCGCTGATTACGCGGAGCCGGTCGTCGTTCGTTCGGTTTCTGGCTCTCCGCTACCTAGATCACCGCTACTGCCAACAGTTGCTACTACTATGAGGAGTTCGACAAGTTAGAATGGCTTCTCGGCCATGGCTCAGCTCCTCAATTGGTCCATGGGATAACTCCTCTATGCTGCCACCGGATGACCATGAGGTGACAGCCATGGAGATCCAAAGGTCATCGGGAAAAGCGGCTGCCGACATCGCGAAGAGTAGATATGCGAGTACTCGCTCACTATCCCGGTGGCGACCCTAACACATGATTTTAGCTCGACGAGGCCTGTGATGGTCAATGGTGCTGCAATTTAGCTCCGGGGACAAGGTATATATGTATACTTTTTTTCTCCCGTTGCAACGCATGGGTATGTTTCCTTATTCTCTTTATAAGCCGTTTCGGAGTTAGATGATCACAATGATTTGGTGCACATGTGTAAAATAATTGTGCGTTTTGTTTCTCCACATTTGTTATAGAGCATGGGCATCAGTCGGATTAGGAAAAGGCTGAGGAATTTATATCCATGGGTTTTACATGGCGACGATGGCAATAGAGAGTCCTAGGCGAGATATGATTTCCACTATTATTACACATTTAAATTCGTCTTATGAGATTTTCACTATCGTGGGGTATAAAAGACATGTGGATCAAAAACTCTATGCCATTTCTATTTAATTAATATAGGTTTAAACATATGAAACATTGTTCATTTTATTTAATATCCATAGCAACGTACGGGTTTTGTGCTATAGAGCCTAACAGATGATTTCTTGATAACTTCAGGAGCCTGAGTCCAACAAGGGTTGTAAGCCCAACAGGAATCTCTTGTGAAAGAAAGTTGCCAGATAAGTCCATGCCTACCACGTCTCCATACCCCAAGATTATAAACACGACCAACATTTTTCCAAATTATTTCAATCTTGTCTCCGTAAAAGCCGACGTGACTGAATATGGTGTCAATGGATTCATGCTCTTGTGTCATGCTAGTAAAATTGGTAAGATCGTCTGGAATGGGTCTGGCGAGCCTATTTTTTCATAAGTCCAACACCTGGAGTCGACAAAATTGTAATATCTAGCAGGGTATGATGCCGTCGAAACTGTTTGATGTGTCATCGAAGAAATTCTAGTCTAGGCAAGCTCATTCTTACGCAGGAAGGTATCTCACTAGAGAAATGATTGCCTCCAAGATCTAGGGTGGTAAGTCTTTTGCATTTCTTAAGACCTAAAGGAAAAGTCCCTCTAAAATAGTTACTGGCTAGGTGTAGATTGGTAAGCCTATCTTGGAATGAGAACGAAATTACACCACTGAAAAATTTCCTGGATAGACCTATGAAGGTCAAACTTGGCAAGTGCCTGAAACATTCAGGGATACCTCCATTTAAGGCATTGTCTGCTAGGTCTAGGACTGATAACTTAGTAGAGTTACAGAGTAATACCTCGCCTTGCTCTGTCAGAAGTGAGCCATACAACTTGTTTTGACTAAAGGCCATCAACACAAGCCATTCTAGATGCTCACCAAAGCAGTCCCTTAGCTCTGCAACAATGTTGTTCGCTATGAAGTTAACATATTCCAGGGTTGTGCAGTTTCGAAAGGTCTGGTGGTGGATGTCGGTAAATCCATTGTGTTCAGCAATGACAGCGCTCAATGCTCCTCCTACGCAAATGGACGACAGGAACAGCCCAGAGAAGTTGTTATACCCTAGGAAAACCTGATGCAGGACGCTGCTATTCCCAAGCTCAGGGATGATATGGCCTCCGTGTTGATTACTTGACATATCCAAAAACTGGAGTTTTATCAAATGAGAGATTGAACTTGGTAGCTGCCCTTCCAACTAGTTACCTAAAAATTCTATGATTTGCAGTTATGTCATGTTTCCAATCTCCAATGGGATGGTGCCAGTAAGATTGTTGTTTCCCAGATCCAGCAAACGGAGCTTTGTGAGCACCCCAAATTTTTGTGGAATTGAGCCAGTCAAGGTGACCGAGCTGAGAGTGAGCTCCTCCAAGCTTGTCAAGTTACCAATCTCTTCGGGTAGTGTGTCATGGAGCCCCAGATATGCCAGTTGCAGTACAACAAGGTGTTTCAGCTGGCAGATGCTGTGTGGAATAGTACCCCTCAAATATGGGTTGTGGCGCATCTGCAACTTGACCAAGCTTGTGAGGCTGACAATCCCCATTGGAATGGTACCGTGTAGAGCACTGCGGACAAGCGTGGGTCTCTCCAGGTGAGGAAAGGCCGAGAAGTCGAGCTCGTCAAGTGTGCCTTTTAGACTTGCGTCCGTGAGGTCGAGCGATGTGACATGTCGGGCCTCCGGATCGCAAGTGATGCAAGACTGTTAGGTCTAGTATGTTCTCGGTGAATACTACTAGGGTAGATCTGTGGTGTCTGAGAGAGAGAGAGAGAGAGAGAGAGAGAGAGAGAGAGAGAGAGAGAGAGAGAGAACCACATGCGCCCTAGCTCGACAAACATGAGCCAGAGGGGATGCCGGAGCTGGAGCCGTCGTCGTTAGCCATGGGGAGAAAGGGGGGCGACGGCGTGGGTGTGCGGTGGTGGCGGTGCTTCCCGTCGGCTCACGCTAACCCTAGATCGGTAGGGGTGTAGGTGGGGTATTGGCACAGCGGCGAACCTCGTACCGTGCGCTGCCAGCTCTCCACCACTTTATATAGCGCGGCGACAGGGGCCCACCAACCAAATAGGGTTGGGCGCCCCCGATCAGGGTGCAGTTAGGGGCGTGACGGGCCGTTGGGCTTTGTCACGTTGAGATCTATCTAACATTCTCCCCCTAGATCTCGACTTTACTTTTAACTTTGTACTTTACTTATTTCATCACAGATTGATACATAGAGCATGTTTCATCGTCTCAGCTCAATTGCCGATAGAATCAGACAACCACTATATACCTTCCTGTTCTGAAACAAATCCTGTTACTTTAGGGCCTCTGTAGTCCAGGAATCATAGGCTTTCCATTAAACTCATGCCGGCTATGTGTTCCTTGAACACATTGGGTGGTAAGCCTTTCGTTAGCGGATCCGCAAGCATATCCTTTGTCCTTATATGCTCGAGTCTTATAGTTTGATCCTGGACTTTGTCCTTCACAACATAATACTTTATATCTATAGACTTTGTAGCATTACTCGACTTGTTGTTGTGAGCATAGAATACTGCGGGCTCGTTGTCACATTACATCTTTAGTGGCCTGCTGATGTAGTCAACCACTTTCAAGTCGGGCAAAAATTTCTTTAACCATAATGCATGTCCCATGGCCTCATAACATGCTATAAATTCTGCATACATCGTAGATGATGCAACTATCGACTGTTTGGCGCTTCTCCACGAAATAGCACCTCCTGCGAGAGTAAAGACATACCCTGTCGTGGACTTTTTATCGTCTTTATCTCCCGCAAAATACGCATCTAAATACCCTTTTATCTCTAAGGAATCAGATCTTCTATATGTTAGCATGAGGCCTTTTCTGCCTTGCACATAACGCAAAGCTTTCTTTACCATCTTCCAGTGCTCTATGCATGGATTCTCTTGATATCTACCGAGTACCCCGGTGATAAAAGCTAAGTCAGGGCGAGTGCACACTTGTGCATACTGTAAGCTTCCAACAGCCGAAGCATATGGTATTGACTTCATTTGATCGATCTCATATTGATTCTTTGGATATTGGGATTTCCCAAAACTACCGCCCTTGACTATGGGAGTAGGTGTTGCATTACTCGCATGCATATTGTATTTCTTTAGAATCTTTTCACAATATGCTTTCTGCGACAGTCCTAACACTCCATTCTTTCTATCTCGGTGAATTTCTATGCCCAAAACATAAGAAGCTTCACCAAGATCTTTCATGTCAAAATTTGATGACAAGAACTTCTTTGTCTCTAGTAGTAGACTAACATCACTGCTGGTAAGCAGAATGTCATCCACATACATAATTAGGAAAATATATTTCCCACTTTTGAACTTTGCATAAATGCAGTTGTCCTCAACATTTTCCTTGAAACCAAATCTTTTAATTGTATCATTAAACTTTAAATACCACTGCCTAGAGGCTTGATTTAACCCATAAATGGATTTCTTTAGGTAGCATCCCATATGTTCCTTCCCCTCCATGAAAAAACCCTTGGGTTGTTTCATGTAAACATTTTCTTCTAAATCTCCATTTAGAAATGTCGTCTTAACATCCATTTGATGGAGCTCTAAATCAAAATGTGCAACGAGTGCCATGATGATTCTGAAGGAGTCATTACATGAGACCGGAGAAAAGGTCTCATTGTAATCTACGCCTTCTCTTTGCGTAAAGCCTTTTGCCACAAGTCTAGCTTTGTATTTTTCTACATTCCCATTGGAGTCATACTTTGTTTTATAGACCCATTTGCATCCTACTATTTTGGCTCCTTTAGGAATTTCCTCTAAGTCCCAAACATTGTTGGAACTCATTGATTTCATTTCATCTTCCATTGCCTCCACCCACTTGGCTGAGTGAGGGCTACTCATGGCTTCTTCATATGAGGTAGGATCACCCTCCATATGAACTACGTTGTAGACTTTGTAAATTTCTTTGAAAATGGCTGGTTTTCGTTCTCTTTTAGACCTTCTGAGTTCATCAGACTCTTGCTCATTTCTTGCCTCGGGTTCGGGCACATTTACAGTAGGTGGCTGTTATGGCTCCCTTTCGTGCTCAACAGTGGGTTCAGGTGGCTCCTGATGGACAGGTTCCGAACTTTCGCCCATTGTTGTCACGTGTGGAGTCACAACAGGTGCCGGCATCACAACCTCAAGGGTTGTAGATGGTGGCACAACAGGTAGCGAGAAAATGGCTCCTGAGTCATCGGAATAGGTGCATGCACCCTCTTCTCCTCAAGATCAATTTCCCGAGCTACCGTGCTCCCCCTCATCAATTCGTCCTCCAAGAAGACTGCATGTCTCGTTTCTACAAACTTTGTGTATCTGTCGGGACAGTAGAAACGATAGCCTTTTGACTTATCTGGATAGCCAATGAAGTGGCAAGATACTGTTTTTGGGTCTAACTTTGCAATGTTTGGGTTGAAAACTTTTGCCTCAGCTGGACTCCCCCAGACCCTCAAGTGGTGTAGAGAGGGGACTCTGCCTGTCCACAATTCATACGGTGTTTTGGGCACCGACTTACTTGGTACTCTGTTGAGAATGTGAATGACGGTTTTAAGTGCCTCCATCCACAATCCTAATGGGAGGGTGGAATAGCTCATCATGCTGCGCACCATATCCATAAGGGTACGGTTACGCCTTTCAGCTACTCCGTTTTGCTGAGGTTCGCCTGGCATAGAATACTGGGCGACTATTCCATTTTCCTGTAGGAACCTTGCAAAAGGTCCTGGAACTTCACCATATGGAGTATGCCGACCGTAGTACTCCCCCCCCCCGATCGGACCGAACTATCTTAATTCTTTTGTCATGCTGATTTTCTACTTCAGCTTTGAAAATTTTAAATTTATCCAATGCTTCAGATCTTTCTTTAATTTGATAAATATAACCATATCGGGAGTGATCATCCATGAATGTTATGAATGAATCATAGCCATCCACACTTTTCACCGGAAACGGTGCACAAATATCCGTGTGGATTATTTCTAGTGTAGCTATGCTTCGGTTTGCACCCTTTTTAATTTGTTTGACATACTTTCCTTTAATGCAATCTATGCATTGTTCTATGTCTGAGAACTCTAACGGAGGAAGAATATCATTTTTAACGAGGCTTTTTATTCTTCCCCTTGAAATATGGCCTAATCTGCAGTGCCATAACTTCGAGGAGTCAAGAGTTCGCTTTCTTTTCTTTTGTTCTTTGTTCGACAAGGGAACTTGTTCATTCACATCACACACAGAAAATACTTTCTCATGCAAAGATAATAAATATAGCTTGTCATGTAGGGTAGCAACACCCACACAAATATCTTTTAGCCAAATGGCACATTTGCCATGTCCAAAATAGCACTCATACGAATCTTTGTCCAAGCACGACACACTTATTAAATTTCTATGAATGGAAGGAACAAAAAGAACATCCTTAAGCAAAAGAGAAGAGCCATCAGCCAGCTCCATAGGAATGTCGCCAATAGCCTCCACTTCTGCTTCAATCCCATTCGCCACTTCAATGAGTCTTTCTCTTTTTGGCAAAATCCTTGTCGAATGGAACCCCTGTAAAGAGTTGGCAACATGAACAGTTGCACCAGAGTCAATCCACCAAGTAGATCTAGAAAACTTTTCATACAGAGATTCATTAACAAAAGAGACTATATCTTTACCCTTTTTGGCCATTATGTACTTCAGCCATACTGGACAATCCTTCTTGTAGTGGCCAACCTTTTTACAGTGGTGGCACTGGTCTTTTTCCCCAGGGGTGGACTACTGGTAATGGTGCTGGTGCTGCTGTGGGCCCTTGCCATGTGGCTTGGAAGGTGAGCCACCATGGTTACTATTGGTGAAGTTTCTTTTCCTATTGTCCTTCACGAAGTTCAAGAACCACCGTGAAGGGCCTTCAGCCTTTCCTCCTCTTGGGAGCACATCCCAATGATCTTTTCTATGTCCCACTTTTCAGGGGACATGTTATAGTTTATTACGAAGTTCTCGAATGGCTGTGGAAGAGAGGCCATCACCAGGTGCACCAGAAGTGCAGGCTTTAGCTCGAGGTCCTCATCCATGGGCTTCAGCTTGGCTGCCATGTTTGACATCCTCAAGATGTGTTCTCTTATGCCGTGTGGCCCTCCCGTGTATTTTTCTGTCACCAGCTGTTTTAACAGCTGGGTTGCATACATCTTTAAAGAGTCAGTAAACTGGCTCTTTATCTTGGCAAGGTATTCGCCCACGGAGGCACACTCTCCAATTGAGCCCACTATGGCGTTCTCAATTGTGTTCTTTACAAAAGCCAAACATTTCTTATTGGCGTTCACCCACTTTTGATTATCTATCGAGTAGGCCAGCTCCAAAGGAGCATGGTCCCTCTTTCTTTTCTCAAACGCAGCACTTTCCTCAGCATCGCCCCTCACAGGGTCAGCAGGCTTGACTGGTTTCTTGGAGCCAACCACCCAGTCCACTTCGGCGCATACAAACGCTAGATCAACCTTTTTCCTCCATTCGGAGTAGTTGTCCCCCCTTAGCAGCGGGATGTCCTTCAAACAACTCATGAGGTTGAGACCTCCTGAAAACCACAAAAGATGTGAGATCACTAAAGAAAACAACTGTATGCATTAATCCAGCGTTGGTATAAATTAAGCATGCAATTGTTTGTGCCATTTTAAAATTACATCACCGTTGGGTAGAAATAAAATTAAATGCACCTTTAATACTCAATGAAAAAGATTATGATCATGCTTATTAATAACGTTGGTCAATTAATAACATGGGACACAATCATCTTTAATTACTTTGTCACATCTTTTAAAACAAAAAATTAACACACTTTTATTGCATTCATGCAATTTGAATCAACTATTTGCAGCGAAAACATTATCACAACATTCATAACTTTGAACTTTATGGAAAAAACTTTGTCACTTTCATATTCTCTAATCAAGATATTCACAGAAATAAAATGAATAGAGAAACTTTGGAACATTTGCTTAAAACTGTGCAAAAAACAATTAAAAACAGCTCTCAGAAAACTATTCTGTGAAATAAAACAGAAAACTATTAATCGGCGCGGCCCAGCGGCCCAGTGCTTAACTGCCGCACGCGCGTGGCCGCTTCTGCGCCGCCAGCAGCCCGCCTAGCACGGCCCGCTCGGCCCTTGCCAGCCACGCGGCCTGCCCAGCGCACTCCCCCGCTATCTGCCGCCCGCGCCGTACACAGGCACCGCCAGCGGCCCGCGTCGGCCCGGCCACGCGGCCCAGCACGCCTGCCCCAGCCCGCGCCGCCAAATCCTAGCCGCACGATCCCTAGGGTTTTGATCGGACGGCCGCGCGCGCTGATTGGCCGAATAAAAGCGCCCCCGCGGCTCCCACGAAACCCTAGCCCCCATCCCCCCCCCCCCCACGCGCCTCGCGACCCCCCCACCCCTCTGTCTCTGGCGGCGCAGGTGAGGCGAGGCTGCCGCTCGCCCGGCAGTCATGCCGGCGGCGAGCCCCTCCCTCCGCTATGCCGCGGTCTCCCTCCCTTCCCCCCTTGCTCCTGTCCACCTCCCGGCCACCACGCGGCGAGGCATAGAGGAAGCGCAACATGGGAGCTCGCCAGTGGAGGCGGGGCGAGGTGGCAGCCCCGCGCGGCGACGGTGCCGGCGGCGGCGTGCCCCTCCCTCTCTCCCCACTCTCTGGCTCCCTAGCGGCGCTCGGTCGCACGCGCGAGCCCACCCCCACGAGCCTTGCTCGATGGCGGTGTGGTGCCGCCGGCACGAGCTCGCCGCGAGCCCCTTACCCCCTCTGCCCTTTTCTGTTCATGGCGGCCGGAGCCACGGCGCCTCTCTGCCCCCCTTGCCGGTGCGTCCACCCGTGGGTGGGCGCACGACCGTCAAGAGGCGCAGCGGCGGCGCCTCCTTTGCCAACGCTCGGCCGGTGGGTGTGTCGGGATTTGGTTTTACTTTTCGGGGCTTTTCTTTGCGGGATCTGGGAGGAAAAATTGGGGTTTTTCTCTTTGTTTTTCTTGGTCTGGGGTGGTATCTGGGGATAGATCTGGGGATTTGGGTTTGGGATTTCTTTGGGGTTTAGATCTAGGACTTTTGCTTTGCCCCCGAGAGGGGGTTGTTCTTCGTCTAGATGCCTCATACTGATGCTCATCTAGATCGAGAGGAACAGCGCGGCCGTAGGGCAGGCGCACTTTAGATCTAGGTTTTCTTTGTTTTCTTTTGCTTTTCTACCGGGAAGACTAGATCTAATCGCTCTGATACCATTGTTAGGTCTAGTCTGTTCTCGGTGAATACTACTAGGGTAGATCTGTGGTGTCTGAGACACACACACACACACACACACACATAGAGAGAGAGAGAGAGAAGAGAACCACCTGCGCCCTGGCTCGACAAACATGAGCCAGAGGGGATGCCGGAGCTCGTGCCGGAGCTGGAGCCGCCGTCGTTAGCCATGGGGAGAAAGGGGGTGACAGCGTGGGTGTGCGGTGGTGGCGGTGCTTCCCGTCGGCTCACGCTAACCCTAGATCGATAGGGGTGTAGGTGGGGTGTTGGCACAGCGGCGAACCTCGTACCGTGCGCTGTCAGCTCCCCACCACTTTATATAGCGCGGCGACAGGGGCCCACCAACCGGATAGGGTTGGGCGCCCCCGATCAGGACGCAGTTAGAGACGTGATGGGCCGTTGGGCTTCGTCACGTTGAGATCTATCTAACAAAGACCGCATGCAAAGGTGGCTTGAGTTGGCCAACGATCCTGATCCAAGGGAGTCATCAGCACCATCCAAGCTAGCCTTCCAATTTACTAGTTCTGCAGCTTCACGCTGGATGTCGCCTCTCACCGGGTTTATGGCAGATAGCAGGAGACAAGTGTAAGAGAGTAGGAGAAGAAGGCCTACAAGATGGATGATCTTCGTGATGGTTTAGGGTAGAGGAGAAAAATGCAAGTGAGTAGGAGAAGGCTACAGGAGAAAAAATGCAAGTCGTGTTTCGCTGCTTCAGTCCAGAGAGTATAAAACCTGTGGATTAGCAAGACAGCCGGCCAACTTGTGGTTTCCAAATGGCATGTTCTCGGTAAGGCAGAGCCGGGATTTAGGCATGAGGGGGCGAAGAAAAAAAGTCTTACACTTGCGATAGAACATGACATAATTCAATATAAGGTATCATATGGTACCGATATTTATTTGTGATATAAAACGAGCTTCGCTACATGTAAGTCGACTAAGTCTTGTTTCTTTTTGAGGATTTGTCGACTAAGTCTTTTTATTTGTCAATTGACGATCTAATATTAGACACCCCCCCCCCCCCCCCACACACACACACACACACACACACCCACCCACCCCCCAACCTCCCCCGTCTAAGCAAATCGCATAATATTGATGGTGGACAACTACAATCATCAAACTAAACATAAGAAATTATAACTTACGTATAGAAAATGGCATCAAAGTTATATTTTAATTAAATCATTTTTAGTTACAAAACTGCCAAGCTGATCGACCAATTTGATGTTGTGTACTAATTAGTTAGAGTAATATGTAGATTAACATATTCTGCTATGATTTGAGTATTGAGAGAAGAAGCCTGCGGTGATCGGCCGTTTATTGCATGACGTGTTGACACGAGCGTATGCTACCTGACAGATTGAAGCAGGATCACGGAACGACGAAGTAGAACGGCCTTTGCTAGCACGATGGATCGACGGCATGTCTCCTGCGACAACAAGTGTAGTGGCGGAGGCGGTAGAAGATATAGGACTAGGAGCCTAGAATCGATTGGTAGCTACCTGGAGACCCTTGATTAGGGGAGAAAACGGTTCCTAGTACCTAACATGGATTGTTACTTGGGCTTAGGTGCAGATATGCGAATAGAGCCGACAAATTAGCTATGGGCCTAGAACACATGGGTTAATTAATTACGTAATTATCTCCGGCCACTAGCGCATGTACTATACTATAGCAAAATGTTGAGGGGCGAACCATTAGGGGGTGTATGACCCCTGCTAGCCCTCCCTTGCCTCTGCCCCTGGGAGGATGGTGATATCACGACGAATGTTGCCACAAAGGATTAGTTTGCAAGTGATTATATGATAGGCTTTCAGGTGGTAGCATGTTTCTTGTCATGCATTGTCTGCCAATGTTCGCTTCCTGGCCATGATGCAATTGAGGCAACCAAATTTGATTGTCCTCCTTGACCCGCGAGAGGTCATTGAAGAGTTTATAGAGATATTCCAGACTAAGATCTTTTTTCTTCGAGAAGACAAGTTTGTTGTCATACATGGGTTCTCATCTTTGATCTTCTTCATATGCTAGAAGGATATTTGACTTTTTTTTCTTTGCCATGTTGCCCATGTCCACCTGAGCCAATTGGTTGTTGTCTCCTTGTCGACGGATGGAGTTGTTCCTGATAAGACAACATCAACAATTGGCTTGGCTGATGGTGTACCAAATGAGTGCAAGCATTCAATTTACGCCCATAGGATGATGCCAACCCTAGCGCCTATGAGGGCAAAAAAGGTCAGCGGCACCTTTGAACAAGCCAATGCTTCGCTTGTGGAAAGTGATATCACGCTCTTTTCGGTTATTGATGTGAGTGATGCCCACCCGCCCCTCCCTCCTAGGCATACTAACTAAGTTAATTTGAAAGAAACTTATCACGACCAGTAGGTAGAACAATGATCTAGAAAAAGGTAGAGATTTATGAGTATAGTTGGCTAACGACATAGTAGTGTGAGATATGTGGATAAATATCCCCTCCCCCTTATATAGAAGAAAATTTATTGTCAATAAAAATATCATAAGTTTGATTAGAGAAATGCTGCCATTACTATTCAAGTAGACACATAGCCTATAAATATTTGGTACGTATTAACACATAATTTATAAACATGCTAGTTTATACATATTTTAATTATTAGCCAAGTATTCTATGTGGTTATATTTCCACCTTTTTTAACCACCAATTAATATATTTACTAATATATATGTATTCACATCCTTATTTAGAATCATTTAAACACTGCTATATTACTATGTCCACATCCTTATCTAGACGCATTCAAGCTTTAATAGGGAGTTAATTCCAAGAAACTGGTGTTTAATTGCATATCACAATTGTGATCAAATTCTTTTTGGTATTAACATCATATATACATTTGAACAATCAAAATGATTGCATAGAGAGATCTTCTACTAAGAGCCTTGTCATCTACAAATGGTCATTCTATTCATAATACGATACTCAAAGTATGATACTTGCTTTAGGCCTTTTGTGATTATAATAGAAAAATGGTCTACCAACTAAAGATCATATATAGACTACAAAACACTACATCTGATAAATTATGGTACACTTTTTATGTTACGAAATGAACATGAGATCCCACATAATATGTATTATACGATTGTTACGATAGGCTTGTGCTAGCCCTAGGAATTACATTATATTATGTATCTTGTTGGAGGATTTTCGTTCTTGGACAGATCCAGAGAAATAGATTTACGTAAGATAGCAACATCTAATAAAATAAGAACAAGTTAGCAGGTTGGTCTGAAAAAACAATCTTTCTTGTCTACGATATTGTGTTTCCTATTAGAGGTATAATTATACAAACCATGGCTTAAATTATAACCAGGTGATATCTACTCGTTACAAACATAGGACAAATTTGAAGCTGAGGAACAACTATGGCCGAAAAGTATCTAGATATCTATCCATCTATTAAAACCCCTCCATATCTATTTCCATGTCGCGAGATTGTTGTCATGCCCCCAAATTACAACTCATAATCAAAGTTGTATTTTACCCGCAAAAAATCATAGCTGTATTTTATTTCTAATGATTAGATTCCTCAAATGTCAACTTGGAGAATATTTGAAAAAGTTTGTTTATACATGTGGTGGACCGACGGAGATAGAAAGGAAAAAGAATATGATTAGACGAGGAGGGAAATCATGCTTTTAGATTCCTATTATGTTTCTCCCGTTTAATGGCCAGGAATGTTGGTATGTATTTTTTAAGAAAAATGAATTTATTTCTATGAATGTATTAATGGATTGGTAGTATTATGTCATACAAATAAGTAATTAATGATCATATCTGAATCGATGGTTGGACTATGCCTTTCCGTTATTCTAACAAGTACAACTCATGTCTTTATTATAGTTAATAATGGTTCACTCACAATATCACAAGAGGGTATTAAAATCTATTCCCCTATAGCTTTATACTCGCCATGCAACGTTTCAACAATAGTTTGTTTTTGACTATTTTGTATGATAGAAACACATCAATACAAATATGTAATGGTCATACATATGAAAAAAATCTTGGAAGAAGACCTAAAACATCAAACATCAATTATTGTTGCCTTAAAGAAGGCTAAATTACTTAATGGAAATATAACTAGACTTTCATTTGATATAGCACATAATGGAAGCGCAAACAAGCTAGCATATAGCAAAGTGCTCCATATTTTGCATCAATATCCCCATCTTGTCAGGTAGAAGGGTACTCTGGAGTTGCATAGAACCATCCATCCATTTGGATGGAAGTACCATTGTAGCCCAAGTAAGCATCCATCCCTAGGTATCCGTTGTGGTATACATTATCTGAGATAGGAGAGCCCCATGTATCATAGCCAAAAAGGCCATCGGTATGAAGTGGTGCCAAAGTTTGTTGTGGTGGTGATGGTAGTGGAACCGAAAGCAACTGCTGTTGCGGAGGATGGTGAGACCACGACGAATGTTGCCACAAAGGATTAGTTTGCAGGTGATCAGATGATAGGCTTCCAGGTGGTAACATGTTTCTTTTCATGCATTTCCTGCCAACGTTCGCTTCCTGGCCATGATGCAATTGAGGCAACTGAATTTGATTGTCCTCCTTGACCCGCGAGAGGTCATTGAAGAGTTTGTAGAGATCTTCTAGACTGAGATCTTCTTCCTTCGAGAAGACAAGGTTTGTTGTCATACCTGGGTTCTCATCTTGGGTCTTCTTCATATGCTGGAAGGAGATTTGACTTTTCTTTTCCTTCGTCATGTTGTCCATGTCCACCCGAGCCAATTCACTTTGTAGTTGTGCAATCTTGGATGCTTTCTCCTTGTCGACGGATGGTGTTCTTCCTGATAAGACAGCATCAACAATTGGCTTGGTTGATGGCGTACCAAATGAGTGCAAGTTTTCATTTTCCGCATGTAGGATGATGCCAACCCTAGCACCTGTGAGGGCAGAGAGGTCAGCAATACCTTTGAACAAGCCGACACGTCGCTTGTGGAAAGTGATGTCACGCTCTTTTCGGTTATGGATGTGAGCGATGCCCACCCGTCTCTCCTTCTCAGGCATACTAAGTTAACTTGAAAGAAACTTATCACGACAAGTAGGTAGAACAATGATCTAGAAAAAGTTAGAGATTTATGAGTATAGTTGGCTAATGACATAGTAGTGTGAGATAGGTGGAGAAATATCCCCTCCCCCTTATATAGAAGAAATTTTTTTGTCAATAGAAATATCATAAGTAAAGTTTGAATAGAGAATTGTATGCTGCCATTACTATTCAAGTAGACACATACCTATAAATATTTGGTACTGTATTAACACATAATTTATAAACATATGTTAGTACATATTTTAATTATTAGCCAATTATCCCATGTGGTTAAATTCGCACCTTCTTTAAACCGCCAATTAATGTATTTGCTAATATATATATGTATTCACATCCTTATTTAGAATCATTTAAACACTGTTATATTATTGCATCCACATCCTTATCTCGACGCATTCAAGCTTTAACAAGGAGTTAATTCCAAGAAACTGATATTTAATTGCATACCACATTTATGGTCAGATTCTTTTTGGTATTAATAACTATATCCATACATTTGAACAATCACAATGATTGCACAGAATGATCCTCTACTAAGATTCTTGTCATCTATAAGTGGTCATTCTATTCATAATATGATACTACTTGCGTTGGGTTTTTTGTGCTTATATATAATTGAAAAGGTCTACCAACTAGAGATCATATATAGACTACAAAACACTATATCTAAAAAATTATGGTACACTTTTTACGTTAAGACATGAACATGAGAGCTTACATAATATGTATTGTATGATTGTTACGATAGGTTTGTGCTAGTCCTAGGAATTACATTACATTATGTATCTTGTTGGAGGATTTTCGTTTTTGGACAGAATCAGATAAATAGATTTTTATAAAAAAATAGCAATATCTAATAATATGAGAAGGAGTTAGCATGTTGGTCTGAAAAAACAATCTTGCATGTCTATGATATTGTGTTGCCTACTACATACAGGTATAATTATACAAATTACCGCTCAAATTATAATCAGGTGATATCTACCCGTTACAAACATAGAATAAATTTGAAGATGAGGAACAACTATGAACGAAAATTATCTAGATCTCTATCCATCTTAAAAACCTCTCCATATACATATCCATGTGGCGAAACTGTTTTCATGCCCCAAAATTACAACTTAGTTAGTGGCATCATAATCATAGTCATATTTTATTTTAATAATTAGGTTCCTCAAATGTCAACTTGGGAAATATTTGAAAAAGTCCGTTTATACATGTGGTGGACTGGCAGAGATAGAAAAGGAAAAAATAATTTGATAAGACGGGGAGGGAAATCATTCACTAGTTGGGTAATTGGGTTTGCATAGAGGGCAACAGTAGTTTTTTTTCTTCCAGATATTCAATGTGGTTGAGAGGGGACCTCGCTGATGTCCTTCCAGGCTACTACCCCTAGACAGCAGGCCCGACCTCATCAGCACTCTCCCCGTTAACTTGCTCATCTTCGTCCTTGCGCACCTCCCATCCGCCACGCGTACCGGCCGGCGTCCTGTCCCACCGGTGGCACGGCCTTTGGGCACGTATTCACCGGATCGTCTTCAGCGACATCATGCTTCCCTCGCTCGAAGCGGCACTCCACCGCTTCCCTCTTCCCTCGCTCGCTCGAGGCTTCCCTCCCCCAAATCATCTTCCCCAAGCCGCGTGGGCATAGGCGGACGCAACGCCCCTATTACACAATGCTCACCCGGGCTTCTGGCCGGCCGGAGCAACCTAATTTACTGTTCATTAGAGACAAAAATAATATTATTAGCCTTTAGTTTATAGTTATAGTTTGCCTAGGCTTTGATTTAGTCTTGGGTCTGCCTGTTGGAGATATGCCCTAGAGGCAATAATAAATGTGGTTATTATTATATCTTTGTGTTTATGATAAATGTTTACATTCATGCTATAATAGTATTAACAAGGAAACATTGATACTTGTGTGATTTGTAAACTTAATTTGAAGTCCCTAGTATAGCCTCTATACATCACTAGCTTGTTGGTTGATAAATGATTGTGGTTTCCCTATCATGAACATTGAGATGTTATCAACAACAAGATCATATCGTTAGGAGAATGATATGATGGACATACTCCTATAGATAAGCGTAGCATAAAGATCAAGTCATTTCAATAGTTCAATTGCTATATGCTTTCTGATACATAGTAACCTAATTCCTTCGACCATGAGATCATGCATATCACCTTTACCGGATGGATGCTTTGATGACATCAAACACCACACCGTAACTGGGTGGCTATAAAGGTGGCATTGAGTGTTCGAAAAGTATTGGTTGAGACACATGGATCAAGAGTGGGATTTGTCCATCCATATGACGGATAGATATACTCTGGGCCCTCTCGGTGGAATGCCATCCAATTAGCTTGCAAGCATGTGTCTGGCTCACAAGGGATCACATATCACGGGAACGAGAAAAGATTACTTATCGGTAACGAGGTTGAACTAGGTATGCAGAGATACCGACGATCATAACCTCGGATAAGTAAACTATCGTAAGACAAAGGGAAATTGGTATCGTATGTAAGTGGTTCATTCGATCACAAAGTAATCGTAGAAATATGTGGGAGCCATATGAATTTCCAGATTCCTCTATTGGTTATTGTTCGGAGAAGTGTCTCGATCATGTCCGCATAATTCACGAACCGTAGGGAGACACACTTAAGGATTCGACGTTGTTTGAGTAGTTATGGTATTATGAGAAAGAGACCGAATGTTGTTTGGAGTCTCGGATGAGATCCGGGATATCACGAGGTGATCCGAAATGGTCCGGAGAATAAGATTCATATAAGGAAAGTCCCGTTTCGGAGTTGGGGAATGATTCCGGTGTTTTCATCGGGAATGTTCTAGAAGGTTCCGGAATGTCCGGCACTCCGGAGGGGAAGGGTACATGAATGTGTTGTATCAAGTTGGTATGATTGCATCATGTACTAAGTGTCCTCGCTGTTCCAAATAAAGGATTAAATTGAATCCTAGTTTGAAAAGTCAAACGGCTAAATTTGGAAAGAGGAAAAGAGGAGGAAGTGGGAAACCGAGTTGGGGAGGGAATCCCTCCTCCAACCGGCGGCGCCCCCTCCAAGCCGAGTTGGGGAGGGACTCCCCTCCCTCTCCCTTGGCCGCCGGCCCCTCCACCTATATAAGGAGGGGCAGGGCTCCCTCCTAACACACACAAGTCCCTCACCTCAAACCCTAGAAGCTGCAGCCCACCATAGCCGCCACCGCCCCCTAGGGTTTTGCCCTAGCCGCCGACTTGGGGATCCCCGGAACCCTAGCCGCCGGCTCTAGCACCTCCTCCTTGGTGTGTCTAAAACCTAGATCGCTGAGGAGCTCTCTCATACTCCACCATACTCGCTCCGGCTTAAGGCGAAGCCCTGCGAGATCTCCCCTCTACTTCCGGTACCACGCCGTTGTGCTGCCGGAATCGCGAGGAGAGTGCTACAACCTCCGCTGCCTGCTGGAACAAGGGAGAGGAAGGTCTTCGTCGAGTACCGAACGTGTGACCGACTGCGGGAGCGCTGCCGGAACGCAGCGCCGGAAGGATCGTCTACGCGATCTTGAGATCGGGAAAAGTACGACTACATCACCCACGAGAATCCGCTCTCGTTAAACACTTTGGAATCTTCGAGGGTAAGTTATTCCATCGACTCGTTACTACAATCTAGTAGATAGATCTTGGCTTGTTTGTTTGTATGCGATAGAAAATTTTTGTTTTCCATGCTACGAAACCCTACAGTGGTATCAGAGCCGTGTCTATATGTAGATATGTTGCACGAGTAGAACACAATGGTCATTGTGGGCGTTGATGCTTTTATTGTCGATTGCTTCTTGTATACTTTGCATCTTGCGGTATGTTGGGATGAAGCGGCCCGGGCTAACCTTACATGACATCGTTCATGAGACTTGCTCCATGCTTGACATGCAACTTGTATTGCATAAGTGGCTTTGCGGGTGCCTGTTTCTCCTAGCATAGTTAAGATCCAATTTACAACGGGTGATTAACAATACTAGTATCAATGTTGTGGTTCATGTTCGTAAGTTAGAACGACACTTATCGAAAGCCCCAAAACCACGTAAAATATGCAAAGAAAGTAGAGGCGTCTAACTTTGTTTTGCAGGGGTGTGCAGTGATGTGATATGGCCATGATTGTGATTATATTTGATGTATGCAATGTTCCTTATTGTAAGTTGGCAACCGGCAGGAGCCATATGGTTGTCTTTAATTTATGTTAAGACCCGCGTGTCTATTCAAAGTAGTTGTAATAGTTGAAGCCGGTGGACGACAACCATGGAGAAGCGTCATTGACCTTGATGCAATGCCGGTGATGATGGAGATCATGTTCGTGCTTGAATATGGAGATCGGAAGCACAAAGAAGAAAGGCCATATCATATCACATATTTTGAATTGCATGTGATGTTAATCCTTTATGCATCTTGTATTGCTTAGTAGACGACGGTAGCATTATAAGATGATCCCTCATGCACATGAATTTCAAGTCATAACGTGTTCACCCTTAGTTAGCACCGTTGCTAAAGCTTGTTGTTTCGAAGCACCACGTGATGATCGGGTGTGTTAGATTCTGCAAGTGTATACAACGTGAGCAAGCCATATTTGCTCATGCGGAAACTAAGGTTTGATCTTGACGAGCCTAGCATGTACAGACATGGTCTCGGAACACGGATCACCGAAAGGTAAAGTATGAATCATATAGTAGATATGATGAACATGACGATTGTTCGCCATTGAAACTATATCAACTCTCGTGATGATCGGTGTTGATGTGGTGGATTTGGTTCGTGTGATCACTAAAACAATGTGAGGGATGTTGTTTTGAGTGGGAGTTCACCTAGATTAACTTTATTATTAATTTGAACTCAATTTGTCATAAACTTAGTCTAAACTATTGCAAATATGTTGTAGATCAATGGCAGCCCCTACCATCAATTTTAATGCGTTCCTAGAGAAAGAAAAGTTGAAAAACAATGGAAGCAACTTCGCGGATTGGTTCCGCAATTTGAGGATTGTCCTCACAGCTGGTAATTTGACCTATGTGCTGGATGCACCGCTGGGTGACCCACCTGCAGCTGATGCTTCCAATGAAGTAAAGAATGTTTACCTCGCTCGGAAGAATCAGTACTCCATAGTTCAGTGTGCTATCTTGTATGGTTTGGAATCGGAGCTTCAGAAAAGGTTTGAGAATTCAGACCCATATGATATTGTCGAGGATCTCAAATTGATCTTTGAGACTCATGCGGCAATTGAAAGTTATGAGGCTTCTGAAAAGTTCTTTAACTGCAATATGGAAGAGGGCAGCTCCATCAGTGAGCATGTGCTTAAGATGTTTGGGCACGCAAACAAACTTCAAAGCTTGGGTATAATGATTCCTAATGCTTTGGGGATTTACCGTGTCCTCCAATCACTACCACCAAGTTACAAGAACTTTGTGATGAACTACAACATGCAGAACATGAACAAGCAGTTGCCAGAACTGTTTGCTATGTTAAAGTCTGCAGAAGTGGAGATCAAGAAAGAGCACCAAGTGTTATTAGTCAATAAGACCACCAAATTCAAGAAAGGCAAGTCTAAGCAGAAGGGACACTTCAAGAAGGGTGGTAAGAAAGTTACCACGCCGGCGAAGAAGACCAAGGCTGGACCTAAGCCTGATACTGAGTGCTTTTACTGCAAGGGAGAAGGTCACTGGAAGCGGAATTGCCCAAAGTACTTGGTGGATTTGAAGAACGTCAACATCAAGAAGAAAGGTATATCTGATATACATGTTATTGATGTGTATCTCACTAGTACTCGTAGTAGTGCCTGGGTATTTGATACTGGTTCGGTTGCTCATATTTGTAACTCGAAACAGGTGCTGCAGAATAAACGGAAGCTAGCGAAGAACGAGGTGACGATGCGCGTGGGAAACGGATCAAAGGTTGATGTGATCGCGGTCGGCACGCTACCCCTTCATCTACCATCGGGATTAGTTTTATACTTAAATAATTGTTATTTGGTGCCTGCGTTGAGCATGAACATTATATCGGGATCTTGTTTATTGCGAGACGGTTACTTGTTTAAGTCCAAGAATAATGGTTGTTCGATTTATATAAGTAATATGTTTTATGCACATGCACCTTTGATAGATGGTCTATTCTTATTGAATCTCGATAGTGGAAATACACATATCAACAACATTGAGGCTAAATGTTTGAAATCGAACGATAACTCGACCTATATGTGGCACTGTCGTCTTGGTCACATTGGAGTGAAGCGTATGAAGAAACTCCATTCCGATGGACTTCTTGAATCACTTGATTTCGAATCACTTGAAAGATGCGAAGCATGTCTGATGGGAAAAATGACTAAGACTCCATTTTCTGGTATGATGGAGCGAGCTACGGACTTATTGGAAATCATACATACCGATGTGTGTGGTCCAATGAGTGTAGCATCGCGCGGTGGTTATCGTTATGTTCTTACCTTCACGGATGACTTGAGTAGATATGGGTATATCTATTTCATGAAACATAAGTCCGAAACTTTCGAGAAGTTTAAGGAGTTTCAAAGTGAGGTAGAGAATCAACGTAACAAGAAGATTAAATTTCTGCGTTCTGATCGTGGAGGTGAATATCTAAGTTACGAGTTTGGCGAGCATTTGAAGAAATGCGGAATACTTTCACAATTGACACCGCCGGGAACACCACAGCGTAATGGTGTGTCCGAACGTCGTAATCGAACTCTCTTAGATATGGTTCGTTCTATGATGTCACTTATAGATTTACCGCTATCATTTTGGGGTTATGCATTAGAAACAGCCGCATTCACTTTAAATAGGGCACCGTCTAAATCCGTTGAAACGACACCGTATGAATTATGGTTTGGGAAGAAACCTAGATTGTCGTTCCTTAAAGTTTGGGGATGCGAAGCCTATGTAAAGAAGTTACAGCCGGACAAGCTTGAACCCAAAGCGGAAAAATGCGTCTTCATAGGATACCCAAAGGAAACTATTGGGTATACCTTCTATCATAGATCCGAAGGCAAAATCTTCGTTGCCAAGAATGGATCCTTTCTAGAGAAGGAATTTCTCTCGAAAGAAGTGACTGGAAGGAAAGTAGAACTCGACGAGGTTGTTGAACCTTCTCTCGAAATTGCGAGTAGCGCAGCACCGGAAGAAGTTCCTGTGGTGTCTGCACCAATAAGAGAGGAAGCTAATGATGGTGATCATGAAACTTCGGTTGAAGTTGCTACAGAGCCTCGGAGGTCAACGAGAACTCGTACCACTCCAGATTGGTATGATCCCGTTATGAGTGTCATGTTGGTGGATAACACCAATGACCCCGAGACATATGAGGAAGCGATGATGAGCCCAGATTCCAATAAATGGCAAGAAGCCATGAAATCCGAGATTGGATCCATGTACGAAAACCAAGTATAGACTTTGGTGGACTTACCGGATGGCCGAAAGGCTGTCGAGAACAAATGGATCTTCAAGAAGAAAACAGATGCTGATGGTAATGTTACTGTCTATAAAAGCTTGACTTGTCGCAAAAGGGTTTCGACAAATTCAAGGAGTTGACTACGATGAGACTTTCTCACCAGTAGCAAAGCTAAAGTCTGTGAGGATTATGTTAGCAATCGCTGCATATTATGATTATGAGATATTGCAGATGGATGTCAAAACAGCATTCCTCAATGGTGACATTGATGAAGAGTTGTATATGATGCAACCCAAAGGTTTTGTCGATCCTAAAGATGCTAACAAGGTATGCAAACTTCAACGGTCCATCTATGGATTGAAGCAAGCATCCCGAAGTTGGAATCAACGTTTTGATAAGGTGATCAAAAGTTTTGGTTTTATACAAACTTATGGAGAAGCTTGTAGTTACAAGAAAGTGAGTGGGAGCTCTGTAGCATTCTTAATACTATATGTGGATGACATATTGTTGATTGGGAATGATGTAGACCTTTTTAATAGTGTCAAGGAATATTTGAATAATAGTTTTTCAATGAAGGATCTTGGCGAAGCAGCTTACATATTAGGCATAAAGATTTATAGAGATAGATCGAAACGCCAAATATCATTGTCACAGAGTACATATTTGGACAAAGTTCTAAAGAGGTTTGGAATGGAAGATAGCAAGAAAGGGTTCTTGCCCATGTTGCCCAATACGACCTTGAGTAAAACTCAAAGTCCGACATCGGCAGAAGATAGAGAAAGGATGAGTAAGACTCCCTATGCCTCAGCCATAGGATCTCTAATGTATGCCATGCTATGTACTAGACCCGACATTGCATATGCTGTTAGTTTGACTAGCAGATATCAAAGTGATCCAGGAGTGGATCATTGGACAGCGGTCAAAAACATCCTTAAGTACTTGAGAAGAACTAAGGATATGGTTCTTTCTTATGGAGGTGATGAACAGCTCGTTGTTAATGGTTACACTGATGCTAGTTGGAACACCGATCCGGATGATTCTAAATCACAATCTGGATACGTATTTATTTTGAATGGTGCAGCAGTTAGCTGGAGGAGTGCAAAGCAAAGCGTTGTGGCGAGATCTTCAACTGAATCGGAATACATGGCTGCTTCGGAGGCTTCACAAGAAGCGATATGGATGAAAGAGTTCATTACAGAGCTGGGTGTGGTTCCTAGTGCGCTGGACCCAATGTCTATCTACTGTGATAACATGGAGAAGCTGAAGCACATCAAGCTACGTTTTCACTGTTGGAGATATGCCCAAGAGGCAATAATAAAGTGGTTATTATCATATCTTCGTATTTATGATAAATGTTTACATACCATGCTATAATTGTATTAACAGGAAACATTAATACTTGTGTGATTTGTAAACATAAAAGAGTCCCTAGTAAAGCCTCTTGTTAAACTAGCTTGTTGGTTAATATATGATCATTGTTTCCTGATCATGAACATAGAGATGTTATTAACAACAGGGTCATATCATTAGGAGAATGATGTGATGGACATACTCCTATAGATAAGCGTAGCATAAAGATCAAGTCATTTCAATAGTTCAAATTGCTATATGCTTTCTGATACATAGTAACCTAATTCCTTCGACCATGAGATCATGCATATCACCTTTACCGGATGGATGCTTTGATGACATCAAACACCACACCGTAACAGGGTGGCTATAAAGGTGGCATTGAGTGTTCGGAAAGTATTGGTTGAAACACATGGATCAAGAGTGGGATTTGTCCATCCATATGACGGATAGATATACTCTGGGCCCTCTCGGTGGAATGTCATCCAATTAGCTTGCAAGCATGTGACTTGGTCACAAGGGATCACATATCACGGGAACGAGAAAAGAGTACTTATCAGTAACGAGGTTGAACTAGGTATGCAGAGATACCGACGATCATAACCTCGGATAAGTAAACTATCGTGAGACAAAGGGAAATTGGTATCGTATGTAAGTGGTTCATTCGATCGCAAAGTAATCGTAGAAATATGTGGGAGCCATATGAATTTCCAGATTCCTCTATTGGTTATTGTTCGGAGAAGTGTCTCGATCATGTCCGCATAATTCACGAACCGTAGGGAGACACACTTAAGGATTCGACGTTGTTTGAGTAGTTATGGTATTATGAGAAAGAGACCGAATGTTGTTCGGAGTCTCGGATGGGATCCGGGATATCACGAGGTGATCCGGAATGGTCCGGAGAATAAGATTCATATAAGGAAAGTCCCGTTTCGGAGTTCGGGAATGATTCCGGTGTTTTCATCGGGAATGTTCTAGAAGGGTCCGGATTGTCCGGCACTCCGGGGGGGAAGGGGTACATGAATGTGTCATTGCATGTTGGAATGATTGCATCATGTACTAAGTGTTCTCGCTGTCCAAAATAAAGGGTTTATTTAAATCCTAAATTGAAAAAGTCAAACGGCCAGTTTGAAAGTCAAACGGCAAGTTTTTGGAAAGTGGAAAGAGGAGGAAAAGAGGGAAACCGAGTTGGAGAGGGAGACCTCCTCCAACCGGCGGCCAACTCCAATGCCGAGTTGGGGAGGGACTCCACTCCCTCCCCCTGGCGCGCCAGCCCCCTCCCACCTATATAAGGAGGGGCAGGGCTCCCCTCCATAGAGACACACAAGTTTCCTATCCTCTAAACTAAACCCTAGATCTAAACCCCGGTTTAGAGCTATTTCGGTTTAGAGCTTTCTAATTGGTTTAGAGCCTTCTAATTGGTGTGTCTAATTACTAGACCACTAATAGCCTCTCTCATAAGTTCCACCATACTCGCACCGGCTTAAGGCGAAGCCCTGCGGGATTTCCCCTCTACTTCCGGTACCACGCCGTTGTGCTGCCGGAATCGCGAGGAGAGTACTACAACCTCCGCTGCCTGCTGGAACAAGGGAGAGGAAGGTCTTCGTCGAGTACCGAACGTGTGACCGACTGCGGGAGCGCTACTGGAACGTGGCGCTGGAAGGATCGTCTACACGATCTTGAGATCGGAAAGAGTACGACTACATCACCCACGAGAATCTGCTCTCGTTAACCGCTTTGGAATCTTCGAGGGTGAGTTCCTCTATCGACTCGTTGCTACAATCTAGTAGATAGATCTTGGCTTGTTTGTTTGTATGCGATAGAAAAATTTTGTTTTCCATGCTACGAACCCCTACAGTGGTATCAGAGCCGTGTCTATATGTAGATCTGTTGCACGAGTAGAACACAATGGTCATTGTGGGCGTTGATGCTTTTATTGTTGATTGCTTCTTGTGTACTTTGTATCTTGCGGTATGTTGGGATGAAGCGGCCCGGGCTAACCTTACATGACATCGTTCATGAGACTTGCTCCACGCTTGACATGCAACTTGTATTGCATAAGTGGCTTTGCGGGTGCCTGTTTCTCCTAGCATAGTTAAGATCCAATTTACAACGGGTGATCTACAATACTAGTATCAATGTTGTGGTTCTTGTTCGTAAGTTAGAACGACACTTATTGAAAGCCCCAAACCACGTAAAATATGCAAAGAAATTAGAGGCGTCTAACTTTGTTTTGCAGGGGTGTGCAGTGATGTGATATGGCCATGATTGTGATTATATATATGATGTATGCAATGTTCCTTATTGTAAGTCGGCAACCGGCAGGAGCCATATGGTTGTCTTTAATTTCTGTTAAGACCTGCGTGTCTATTCAAAATAGTTGTAATAGTTGATGCTGGTGGACGACAACCATGAAGAAGCATCATTGACCTTGATGCTATGCCGGTGATGATGGAGATCATGTTCGTGCTTGAAGATGGAGATCGAAAGCACAAAGAAGAAAGGCCATATCATATCACATATTATGAATTGCATGTGATGTTAATCCTTTATGCATCTTGTATTGCTTAGTAGACGACGGTAGCATTATAAGATGATCCCTCATGCACATAAATTTCAAGTTCTAAAGTGTTCACCCTTAGTATGCACCGTTGCCAAAGCTTGCTGTTTCGAAGCACCACGTGATGATCGGGTGTTTTGATTCCGCGGGTGAATACAACGTAAGCAAGCCAGATTTGCTTATGCGGAAACTAAGGTTTGATCTTGACGAGCCTAGCATGTACAGACATGGCCTCAGGAACACGGATCACCGAAAGGTAAAGCATGAGTCATATAGTAGATATGATGAACATGTTGATTGTTCGCCATTGAAGCTATATCAACTCTCGTGATGATCGGTTTTGATGTGGTGGATTTGGTTCATGTGATCACTAAAACAATGTGAGGGATGTTGTTTTGAGTGGGAGTTCACCTAGATTAATTTAATTATTAATTAGAACTCAATTTATCATAAACTAAATCAGAGTGAATTTGCATAGTTGTTGTAGTCATTGGCATCCGTTTACCACCTTATGCTTAGTTATAATTGAGATGATAGAACTATAGAATTCTGGTTAGTTACTTTACGAACTGGTATCGTATTGTTTTGAAGTGTTAATCTAAAGTTTAAAAGTCCTATTGCAAACTTTCAGTAAGTTCCGGTTACTCCATGAAGTTTAATAATTAGTATTAAATCAAGAGTAAAAATTCCAAGTGTTAGTATATAAGTATCATGTTTGTCTCCATGATTCTTGATATTCAAAGGATTCTCTTAATATCAAGGTTATCTAGGATCTGAAAGAGTTGTTTCAGAAACCATGATGTGTGGAAGATATTGTGATATCTGAAACGAAGTTTTGGTTGCAACATGATAGAGTATAATATGGCAAAAGTCATGTTCTCATATTTGATGAGAATTTGCAAAAGGTTGGAGACACTAGTTGTCCTAATCGTCCAAAAGGATTTGGAGAGCAACATTATACTCATGATTCACCGTTATAAGCTAAAAGTAGCTTGATCATGGATAAATCCATGATGAGGGTGAATATTTGATGTAGGTAAAATGTTTACTACACCAAGAGATTACTAAAGAAAGGAATTTAAAAGAACACCAAACATTTGATGATGGTGATCTACTTCAAAGTGCAAGTCCAAAGACATTGGTATTTAACTATACACGCTTTGGACTATGTGTCATATGTATGACTCCACTGTTGATGTTGATAGATTCTTTCAAACAGAAAAGGAGATACTGAAAGAGAATCTCATAAATATATGGCAGAAAAGAAAAGACTAGAATTGTTCAGTTTAAGTATATAAATGATATACATGTTATGGCTATATTCTTTGCTTATTAAACAATGTGGTTCTCAAGTATTTGATACTGAATTTGTTGGTGTGAATCGTCATACGAAACAACACAATTCATGAACTACAATGGCCTAAGGAACTAGCAAAAGAATATGTGATGATGTTCATCGAGAACAAATAAAGGGTTATTGTGTTGCTCGTTAAACATCAAAGCTTGCCTTCAAGATTTGTTTTATCAGGTATTATGAGAACAAAAGGGTTGTTCAAATAATTGCTGTAACCCATAAAAGATGGATGATTCACAAATCTCGTTGGAGAAATCACATCCATAAAACAAGTGCTAAAAATGTCTAAAGACAAATTGATTGAAAGATCACTTAGGAAGTGACATCGCCGTTTAAATTATAATGGAAAGAAAACATGAAGAAACTCCATGTGGATGGAATTTTGGAGTCTTCTGATTTTTGATCAAATGACGCTTGTGAAACTTTCCTAGAGATAATTAAAACTTCGTTCATAGGCCAAAAGGGAACGAATGACTAGCTTATTGGAACTTGTACATATTGTTGTATGAAATCCATTATGTGTAGTCAAAAGCGATGGATTTCAACTTCATATGCTTTCTCCAAAAATTTGAGTGAATATATGAATATTTACTTAATAAGGATAAAGTATGAAACACTTGAAAAGTTCAAAGACTTTCAAGATGAAGTGCAAAATCATTGTAACAAGAATATGAATAGTTTATGATAAGATCATGAAGGAAAATATTTAAGTTACAAGTTTAGCATAATACCTAAGATTTAAGGAATCGTTCCGTGGATTTGCATTTTCCCGAAACACCATAAGTGTATGGAGCGTTCGAGATATGTAATTAAACCTTGTTTGACATGGTAAGATCGAAGGTGTAATTCATAAAACTGCCATTATATTTTAAAGATTAAAAGCTTTAGAGATTACCGTTTTTCCACTGAAAAGAGCTCCATCATAATCCGTTGAAATGACACCATATAAGGTTATGGTTTGGGATAAAACCCAAGTTGTCCTTTCTTAAACATTGGTATGCTATGCATAAGAAAGATGTTTGCAACCAAAGTCGGATGAACCTGTCTTTGTATGTTATTTCGAATAACTGTTAAGTACTCCTCCATAACATCGGAGACAAAAGTGTTTGTTGCTTAGAACGTCAAGTTTCTTTTGGAAGGAATTTTTCGTGAAAAGTTAAGTGGGAGGACAATAGAACTTTGATAAGGTTAAAAGAACCTTAGCTGTATGTGCAAAGTTGCGCAGCGCCGAAAAGTGTTCCGGAGGCGGCAACAATGCTCATGGCTCACGTGCCTCAAATGTTGTGGTCACGGAGATCTAAGTTCCTATTGAAACAAGTAGATCGGGTAAACAATCAAATACCAAGATTTGAGGGTTGAATCATTATTTGAGAATAATGAACCGACTACATGCAAAGAAGCGATGATGGGCCCTGACTCCGTAAAATGGCTTGAAGCCATAAAATCCGTGATAGTTCCATACACGAGAAAATCAAGTTTTGAACTTGAAGGACCCTCGAGAAAGGTATAAGACCTTACAGTTGTGTCTGGATCTATAAAGAAATAGACATGGATGTTTTACATCTATGAAATAGTCGACATGTTGGGAAAGAGTTCACAACAATGTTCAAAGGTTGTATATGACAAGATTTGATCTTTCATAGCGATTTTTAGTCTAGACGGATTAATGCAGCAACCACTACATATAATTTGTTATGTGGTAGTAGAATAAACAAAACAAGTTCTTCTAATAGAATGGTTACCTAGGACGTGTGCATGACACGGTCCAAAGGGTTTTGTTAATTCAAAGGATGCTAAAAGCATATGCAAACTTCAATGGTTGAAGTAAGCATAGCGGAGTTGGAATCTTCACTATGATGAAACTGTTAAAAGAGTTTAATTTCATCGGAGACAATGAAGATGCTTGCATTTGCAAGAAATTAAGTGGGAGCGCTAAGACATGTTTCTAATACATTATGTGTAAGACATATTGTTGATTGGAAATAATGTATCTTTTATTAACACATATTAAAGAATTTCATCCCGATGAAAGACTTAGGCAAAACCCAAATATTTGGCATCAATAGACGCTAATATGGTTGTGCCAGAAGTACATAGACAAGATATTGAATGAGTTCAATATAGAAACTACAAGAGAGGTTCTTGTCGCACAGAAAGGATTGAATAAGTTCAATGCTGATGATATATTCAAGTGTATTGACATTTGGTAAAGTGAAACAAATAATCAAGTATAGATTGATACTTGATGTATGAAATCACAAAGAGTATTTATATCAATCATACTGTGATATGTACAAATCCAGATATGTCCTATGCTCTAAATGTTGTGAGCATATACCAGAATGATTCGTAAGATGATCATTGGACAGTAGTAAGGATATTCTTATGATCTTTTGGAAGAACTAAGAGTATAATATTTGTAGAAGTGACAAATAGATGGTTAGTTCATTGTAAAAGTACTACATTGATACTAGTTTTGTCACAAAGTACAAATTAAGTTTATCTCAATCTAAACTAAGGGTGGCACAATATAATGGAAGGTGAGTTCCATAATGGATTTGGATGAGTTCCAAAGTTAAGACATTGTGACAGATACTACAACAAAAGGCTAAGTATATGACTGCTATTTTAGCAGCAAAAGAGGGCATTTGTGTCAAGTAGTTTGTTATCAAACTAGGTGTAGTTCACAGTGGGATAATACTATGAAGATATATTGTGCGACAATATTATCAACATGTTTTAACCCCAAAGAGCTAAAGGTCACACCGAAAGACCAAATTTATACAAAGCCATCTCATTAGAGAATGAGTGATGCGTAGAGACACAAAGACATGCAATTACACACGGACCTGGAAGTGTCAGATCCGGAGATCAGTTGACCACTAGCAATCGTGTACATACAACACCGGAAAGCCATAGGTGTTATATACACAAAGGTTTGAAACTAGATTATTGACTCTAGTGCAAGTGGGAGACTGTTGGAGATATGCCCAAGAGGCAATAATAAAGTGGTTATTATCATATCTTCGTATTTATGATAAATGTTTACATACCATGCTATAATTGTATTAACAGGAAACATTAATACTTGTGTGATTTGTAAACATAAAAGAGTCCCTAGTAAAGCCTCTTGTTAAACTAGCTTGTTGGTTAATATATGATCATTGTTTCCTGATCATGAACATAGAGATGTTATTAACAACAGGGTCATATCATTAGGAGAATGATGTGATGGACATACTCCTATAGATAAGCGTAGCATAAAGATCAAGTCATTTCAATAGTTCAAATTGCTATATGCTTTCTGATACATAGTAACCTAATTCCTTCGACCATGAGATCATGCATATCACCTTTACCGGATGGATGCTTTGATGACATCAAACACCACACCGTAACAGGGTGGCTATAAAGGTGGCATTGAGTGTTCGGAAAGTATTGGTTGAAACACATGGATCAAGAGTGGGATTTGTCCATCCATATGACGGATAGATATACTCTGGGCCCTCTCGGTGGAATGTCATCCAATTAGCTTGCAAGCATGTGACTTGGTCACAAGGGATCACATATCACGGGAACGAGAAAAGAGTACTTATCAGTAACGAGGTTGAACTAGGTATGCAGAGATACCGACGATCATAACCTCGGATAAGTAAACTATCGTGAGACAAAGGGAAATTGGTATCGTATGTAAGTGGTTCATTCGATCGCAAAGTAATCGTAGAAATATGTGGGAGCCATATGAATTTCCAGATTCCTCTATTGGTTATTGTTCGGAGAAGTGTCTCGATCATGTCCGCATAATTCACGAACCGTAGGGAGACACACTTAAGGATTCGACGTTGTTTGAGTAGTTATGGTATTATGAGAAAGAGACCGAATGTTGTTCGGAGTCTCGGATGGGATCCGGGATATCACGAGGTGATCCGGAATGGTCCGGAGAATAAGATTCATATAAGGAAAGTCCCGTTTCGGAGTTCGGGAATGATTCCGGTGTTTTCATCGGGAATGTTCTAGAAGGGTCCGGATTGTCCGGCACTCCGGGGGGGGAGGGGTACATGAATGTGTCATTGCATGTTGGAATGATTGCATCATGTACTAAGTGTTCTCGCTGTCCAAAATAAAGGGTTTATTTAAATCCTAAATTGAAAAAGTCAAACGGCCAGTTTGAAAGTCAAACGGCAAGTTTTTGGAAAGTGGAAAGAGGAGGAAAAGAGGGAAACCGAGTTGGAGAGGGAGACCTCCTCCAACCGGCGGCCAACTCCAATGCCGAGTTGGGGAGGGACTCCACTCCCTCCCCCTGGCGCGCCAGCCCCCTCCCACCTATATAAGGAGGGGCAGGGCTCCCCTCCATAGAGACACACAAGTTTCCTATCCTCTAAACTAAACCCTAGATCTAAACCCCGGTTTAGAGCTATTTCGGTTTAGAGCTTTCTAATTGGTTTAGAGCCTTCTAATTGGTGTGTCTAATTACTAGACCACTAATAGCCTCTCTCATAAGTTCCACCATACTCGCACCGGCTTAAGGCGAAGCCCTGCGGGATTTCCCCTCTACTTCCGGTACCACGCCGTTGTGCTGCCGGAATCGCGAGGAGAGTACTACAACCTCCGCTGCCTGCTGGAACAAGGGAGAGGAAGGTCTTCGTCGAGTACCGAACGTGTGACCGACTGCGGGAGCGCTGCTGGAACGTGGCGCTGGAAGGATCGTCTACACGATCTTGAGATCGGAAAGAGTACGACTACATCACCCACGAGAATCTGCTCTCGTTAACCGCTTTGGAATCTTCGAGGGTGAGTTCCTCTATCGACTCGTTGCTACAATCTAGTAGATAGATCTTGGCTTGTTTGTTTGTATGCGATAGAAAAATTTTGTTTTCCATGCTACGAACCCCTACATTCACGCTATTCGAGAACATATCCAAGATGGGGATATAAAGATTTGCAAAGTACACACATATCTGAATGTGGCGGATCCGTTGACTAAACCTCTCCCGAGGGCAAAACATGACCAACACCAAACTGCCATGGGTGTTCGGTATATTACCATGTAATCTAGATTAGATGACTCTAGTGCAAGTGGGAGACTGTTGGAGATATGCCCTAGAGGCAATAATAAATGTGGTTATTATTATATCTTTGTGTTTATGATAAATGTTTACATTCATGCTATAATAGTATTAACAAGGAAACATTGATACTTGTGTGATTTGTAAACTTAATTTGAAGTCCCTAGTATAGCCTCTATACATCACTAGCTTGTTGGTTGATAAATGATTGTGGTTTCCCTATCATGAACATTGAGATGTTATCAACAACAAGATCATATCGTTAGGAGAATGATATGATGGACATACTCCTATAGATAAGCGTAACATAAAGATCAAGTCATTTCAATAGTTCAATTGCTATATACTTTCTGATACATAGTAACCTAATTCCTTCGACCATGAGATCATGCATATCACCTTTACCGGATGGATGCTTTGATGACATCAAACACCACACCGTAACTGGGTGGCTATAAAGGTGGCATTGAGTGTTCGGAAAGTATTGGTTGAGACACATGGATCAAGAGTGGGATTTGTCCATCCATATGACGGATAGATATACTCTGGGCCCTCTCGGTGGAATGTCATCCAATTAGCTTGCAAGCATGTGACTGTCTCACAAGGGATCACATATCACGGGAACGAGAAAAGAGTACTTATCGGTAACGAGGTTGAACTAGGTATGCAGAGATACCGACGATCATAACCTCGGATAAGTAAACTATCGTGAGACAAAGGGAAATTGGTATCGTATGTAAGTGGTTCATTCGATCACAAAGTAATCATAGAAATATGTGGGAGCCATATGAATTTCCAGATTCCTCTATTGGTTATTGTTCGGAGAAGTGTCTCGATCATGTCCGCATAATTCACGAACCGTAGGGAGACACACTTAAGGATTCGACGTTGTTTGAGTAGTTATGGTATTATGAGAAAGAGACCGAATGTTGTTCGGAGTCTCGGATGAGATCCGGGATATCACGAGGTGATCCGGAATGGTCCGGAGAATAAGATTCATATAAGGAAAGTCCCGTTTCGGAGTTGGGGAATGATTCCGGTGTTTTCATCGGGAATGTTCTAGAAGGTTCCGGAATGTCCGGCACTCCGGAGGGGAAGGGTACATGAATGTGTTGTATCAAGTTGGTATGATTGCATCATGTACTAAGTGTCCTCGCTGTTCCAAATAAAGGATTAAATTGAATCCTAGTTTGAAAAGTCAAATGGCTAAATTTGGAAAGAGGAAAAGAGGAGGAAGTGGGAAACCGAGTTGGGGAGGGAATCCCTCCTCCAACCGGCGGCGCCCCCTCCAAGCCGAGTTGGGGAGGGACTCCCCTCCCTCTCCCTTGGCCGCCGGCCCCTCCACCTATATAAGGAGGGGCAGGGCTCCCTCCTAACACACACAAGTCCCTCACCTCAAACCCTAGAAGCTGCAGCCCACCATAGCCGCCGCCCCCTAGGGTTTTGCCCTAGCCGCCGACTTGGGGATCCCCGGAACCCTAGCCGCCGGCTCTAGCACCTCCTCCTTGGTGTGTCTAAAACCTAGATCGCCGAGGAGCTCTCTCATACTCCACCATACTCGCTCCGGCTTAAGGCGAAGCCCTGCGAGATCTCCCCTCTACTTCCGGTACCACGCCGTTGTGCTGCCGGAATCGCGAGGAGAGTGCTACAACCTCCGCTGCCTGCTGGAACAAGGGAGAGGAAGGTCTTCGTCGAGTACCGAACGTGTGACCGACTGCGGGAGCGCTGCCGGAACGCAGCGCCGGAAGGATCGTCTACGCGATCTTGAGATCGGGAAAAGTACGACTACATCACCCACGAGAATCCGCTCTCGTTAAACACTTTGGAATCTTCGAGGGTAAGTTATTCCATCGACTCGTTACTACAATCTAGTAGATAGATCTTGTCTTGTTTGTTTGTATGCGATAGAATTTTTTTTGTTTTCCATGCTACGAAACCCTACACTGCCACTGTGCATGGGCACGTCCCCAAGCAGCATCGAGCCGACACCGCCCGCATCAACTCGTTCTTCTGCGATGCTGTACAGCTTGACCCGGAGGAGCTCCCTCGTGCTTTGTCCGCGGTTCCCTCCTCGAGTTGCCTTGCTTTCACCACGCCACCTCCATCGTGTTGGATCTCTGTTTCAGTTCCACCATCGGCTGCGTGCCAACCGGCGTTGAGTTCCTTGCATCCCTTTCCCACTGCACCACTGATCTCAACGCCTTGCTCTCACGCTGCCCCGATTGTGCACACTCTAGTTCGCCAATGTTTGGTTCCATAAGGCCTTGTTTTGTTGTAGAGTATTGACCGGTTTCTGTGGGTCTAAACCCGGCTGGTTTTGATCCACCCGAAACCCCGGTAGAACCGTTTTGTAGACTGGTTTCGGTTTGGGTCAACCCAACCCAACCCGATAGAACCACGCAGGGTCCAGGGGGTTCGAGGTGGAACCCAAAATCGCCCCCACCCTCGCGTTTCTCTCGGCTGGTGGCGGCGCTCTCGACCACCACTCGCGGAACATCGACGCCCCGCAGCCCACCAACGCCGACGAACGCTGACGCCTCCTTCTTCCCATCCCACAGCCGACCAACGCCGCCGACGCCTTCTTCCCATCCCGCAGCCGACCGACGTCGGCGTCGCCTTCTTCCCATCCCGCAGTAGCCAGGCGCTCCATCCGTTCCGGCATCACCGGCGCCTTCTTCTTCTCCGACAGTTCTGGATTTCTCTCCCGTAAGTCCATCCACTTCATCCCCTCCTCTCCCATCTACTGCTATATGATTCCTCTGTAGATATAACTTTACCTAGGGTTCTTGATTCAAACCGATGGATGAGGATGAGTTCTTGATTAAGAACAAATTTGGATCCACTAATCTAAGCACCTCTAAATACCCTCTGTGTTCTATGTAGTAGTAGTCAGTCTAGCAGATCGAGTCGATGAAGCTTTTTTTTCTTGTGCTGTACGTGAAGATTAAGAGCATATATTAGCCTGGCATATTCCAATTAGTGACCATGATGATGTGAAAATCATCAAATCAGAAAGGTAAGATGAACAATAGGATATCAATGATCCATATAATTTTACTTATGTCGTTTTTGGTTCTTAAGAAAGTAAACAATCTTATTCCTTTGAAGAGAATACATTTTACAATTACCGTTATCAAGATGAAGAGCATATAGTCCAACGGGCATATCCCTGTCCAAGGAACGAACAACCTCATCCTCATCTTCAAGCCAAAAAGCTCGTCTTGTTCTTAATCCAAATGCAGATTTGATGGCCTCTTTAATTGCTATGATCATAACAAATGCAGTCTTGTTTTTATGTCAGTTCTATGGCTTGGCTTTACATCTCGAGGTGTCTATAGTCGATATGCTGCTGCTTTCGCAGGAAAGAACAATCAGCGCTTGCAACATGCTGCTGTTTAGGACAGAAGTAGAAAACTACAATTTCTATCTATTCCAAATGTTTCCGGCAGAACCATCTTTTCTCAACAGTATAAGGATCGTATCCATATAATACTGTGTTGTTATGGGTCTCCTCCTTTTACCATATTTGTTATATGGATGGATGCAGCTACCAGTTATAGTTGTGGGTGTTTCAGGTTTGCGATTATTTGCAGTAGCAAAAGCCGCATGTTTTTTTCATTGGCGCCTATGTTCTGCGAAAGTTGCCACTTGCGGAACTTCATCCTGGGACCAATTGTTGCATCAGCAGTTTCTCTGTTGTCTTGCTTTATTTCCGAGAGGTCGTGTGTGTTGTATGTTGGTTCGTTCCAGCATCGAGCTGCTTCTGAACAAGACAATTTTTCATGTCAACGAAAGGCCAAAAGAAAGCTCCCATAGTGCTCTTGTGTCACCTTTTTATTTCCTGGCCTCCAGTCACCTATCTTTTCTATCCCCAAAAGTTGTGTCATTTTCGTCGATGTTTCCTGGTAGTTCTTGCAACTGTCTGGACCAAGAAAAATGATCACTATTTCGAGCAAGAAAAAGAACAAATGAAACATGGCGTCCATGCTTTTTTCATATATATTTGTGCGGTCTGTAGTATAAGCCTCCATGCTTTTTCATACATGTGGATTCTAGGTATCTGTTTCACCGGAACTAGTACTAGAACATAGTGAATTGGAGTACGAGTAAATACCAGCAGCATTTTTCTGGTAGGGTAGCAGAAAAAGAAGTACAAGTAGCAGGATATTTACATCTTTCTGTTTGTGACTTGCTTCTGCTAGTAACGTGCAGCAATCTTCTTTGAGCTAACTCAACTACATACTTGTGTGATGTTTCATCATGTTTATGCTTATAGGTACCTCCTCCTTTGGTTCTAGTGGGGTTGGAAGAGCCGCCACCGTCGTGGGACCCTGTAAGCACATCTGATTTCGGTATGTGCATGACCTTCACTTTAGGCATTTTTTAAAGTGTGAACATGCATGTTTCTGTCCTGCTTATTTTTGGTACTGCTTATTTTTTTTAATAGTCCTGAAATGCACACTAAGATGCCTCTTAATTTTCTCATCTCTGCAAGGTCTTTGAGGAGATTCGAAAGGAGCACTAGTACAAGCCCAGATTGTTCTGGTATGTTGATCTTATTACAGTGCTTGCTAGCAAAGGTTTGAGGTCAGAGGTTGGGAAAGCATTTTCATATGTGAAGAGGGAACAATTAGAACCTGACACACTGATGGTTTCAATTTGCTTCTGAAGACACTCCTAGATGCTGAGTTCACACAGTTAACAATGGATGGATGGATATTACCTCTTTTCATGTCTGACTTATTAGGAAATTTAAGACTTTGTCTCTTACTCAGTTCATTGTAATCTAGTACTTTTTCCACATAGAATTTCGTGATGATTTTATTGCCAGCTTCACTTGCAACCTGGTATTATTGTTGCTGTAAAAATTGCACTTTTATTCTGATAAATATTCAGGGTGGTACAATTTCAGCTAAACAGCAATCCATGCAATTCCTGTGATTTTTTTCATGAAATAAACCATGTGTGCAAAACAGACAACTTATAGTAGAGTATTGGAGTGGAAGCGGATTAGAGTGGAATCTAGTGGATTGGGTGTGACCGGTGTTTTCACCCAAAGCCTGTGGGGTTTATACCCAAAATTCCTGTTCAATCCACTGCTACAAAACATGGCCTAAGGGTGTCCTAAGTGCTACCTCACCGTTTCTGCAGGAGCTTGGTTTGGCCCATGCGACATGGATAAAGCATCTCAACATCGTTGCCCCCCATGCTAACGCAATTAACCACATCGTTGCATGCCTACCAGGATGTCAGCATTTCCATCTTGGCTCCAATGCTGAAGAAGGTCTTGTGGAATTGTCTTTTGGCTGGGCCCGTAAATGATGTACTGTTGGTTCATATTAAGGACACAGGCTACTGTTGGTTCAGATTAAGGACACAGGCTACATCATGCTAGTATCTGACAGATGATCAGTTCTCATGAGAATAAGAAATCTAAAGTGGGTGTGCGCATGTGTCATTATCAGGGTGACACTTGCAAGTCTGGGCAGACACATGGTCGGCTACAGTGATCAACATGCTTAATACAATAAGCTACCAATAAAAAATCCACAATACAGAACCTTGATCCTAAAGAATCGGTTCAGCTTTCGGTGGCAGACATAAGAAAGCACAAAAAAACACAACGAGAAAACTAGCCGAATAAGGCGAGAATGTTCACAATATACTTGGCCAAGAATAAGATAAGTAAATTTTTTTGTTGATGTAAAATAAACTAGCATGGATTTCGTTTCATTGCATACTCACCTCCTTTCCCTTCCAAAATTCACAAGCAAGCGACCGAGTCCAGCCTACCAGTTACCGGCCCTGAGTACCCTCTCGCAATCAGCTGGGGCCTGCATTACACCTACTCGCTTTAATTAAGGACCTTATCACCATAACTTATTTCAAACAGTTTAACTGAAATTTCAGTTTTGGTTTCTTGCATTGGCTCCAAGATTACTCATAATGGGGACTGATGATCCCATTTGGTATCAAATTATTTGAGAGCAGCAAAACTAGTTGTTCATGAACATACATGTAAGCACCATACCATGACAGAAAGCAGAAGCAACAGGAAAATGGGTACTGCTATATTTTAGCAATTTTAATTCAAGTATTTGCATCGAGAAAACTTCACAATGGCACATATATTAGAGTGTTTGTTCTAATCAGACAATCTGGCAGAGAGGAAATACAATGAACGGGCTAATTTTTTTTAAATAATACATTTTTTTATTGAATTGCACAAATAATACACAAAACGGACAAATTGCAGATCTGTTGGTCGGTCGGCCGTTCGACAGACGACAGACTCGTTTCGTCCGTGCCTTCGTCCGTTCAACGGACGACACACTCGGGGTTTGCAGGGTGTGTACGGACGAAGGCAGTGTTTCGTCCGTTGAACGGCCGACCGACCAACAGATTTGCAATTTCCCCGTTTTGTGTATTATTTGTGAAATTCAATAAAAAAATGTATTATTTAAAAAAATTTAGCACGGTAACAGTGTGGGTACTGCCATTGCAAAAAAAAAGAAAAAAAAACTGATTTGTTTGAGAAAGACTGTGAGTTGCTTGCCCAGCTAACTACGCACAATTTGTGCATTAGACTTCTGTAGTTCTCTGCTGGCTCATGGAGAATAGAAACAAGACTCGAGACTCCAATATTCTTATTACACTGCCTTCCAGACAAGTAAATGGTTATCCGTCTATCTAAAATCAAGATAACTGGAGCATAGTGTCGTAAAAATCCTGGGAAACTCCTAATTCTCATACTATAGGCAATAAAAAGAAGTGGCTGACTGTGCCAAGCAAAACATTGCAGGGAGAAAGCATATCTTCAGACATACTTTGATTCAATAAGATGGTAGCCACATGAAGAGTAGATGCAGGATTACCGAACAGTCTCCAGAAACAAAAAATATATATCTGGAACAAAGACTTCGCACATGAATAAGCAATGTGATGATACACGGTTATCGGTGCTTCGTAGTTAAGATAATTCTCACATACCAGAAACGATACATAAATGGTGGCTGGTTGTGCCAAGCAGAACAATCCCAGGAAGAAAACACATGTTCAAATGTACTTTGATTCGATAAAAATGACAGGCAGAGCAAGTAACTTAATTACTACTCCCTCCGTTTGGAAATATAAGATGTTTTAGATTTGTGAATGAGATGTATCTAGACACCTTTTAGTATCTAGATTCATTTGAACCTATACACTAAAAGCTGTCTAGATACATCTCCTTCACAAACCTAAAACATCTTATATTTCTAAACGGAGGGAGTACATGTTAGCTAGCTTAACAGAATAGAAACCACATACAGCAGAGCACATATAATGTGTATGGACTATTGCCATCCAGAACGAATATGACAACAGCTGAAGAACAGCAGACAGTCCCTAGGAAGAAACACATACACAAATGTGCTTTAGTTCCATATAAGAAATGGCAGGATAAGTGGATCAGCTACCTCCCTGACGACACGTGAAGAATAAATACCACATTCATGGTAACCGGACAGTCTCCAGAAACTAAAGCTATAAAATGCGTGCCTGAACAAAGATGAAAACGCCTGAAGAACAGTGTCCAAATCTGACAACACATACAACAGGGCAATACCAGCACGTTGACCCCCTGACGACACATACAACAGGACAGAAAGACACAGCACACGACAACCAGAAAGAAAAGAACATTAAGTATTCCATGGTTCATTTATTTCAATTATAAATTTCTCCATAAAAAAGCACTAACGGATATCTAAATGACCTACCGAACAAATTAAAGAGTTTTTTTTCCCTTTTTTATACTCCCTCCGACCCATATTAGTTGACTTGGATTTGTCTAGATTCGGATACATCTAGCACTAAAACATGTCTAGATACATCCGAATCTAGACAAATCCAAGTCAACTAATATGGGTCGGAGGGAGTACTGCGGATGCAGTTCTCTTGATATTAGCAGAACTAGAGGACAAGTTAAACACCATAAATAACGTATCTTTTTTCTTTTTACCATGAACAGCTTAGAGCATGGTGGAGAAAAGATTGTATGGATACATGTAAAGCAGTAATCTGAATCAGGGCCTGGTTGATGCTCCATGGGAAGTATATTACTCCCTCCGATCCATAATAAGTGTCGCTCGATCCATAATAAGTGTCGCTGATCCATAATAAGTGTCGCTCAGTGACACTTATTATGGATCGGAGGGAGTAGCAAATTAGAGCATCATGCAGCAGCAAGAGTAGCGATGGTGTATGTCAACAAAACATTTGCACAAAAGCAGCCATCGCCATAGATTGAAAACTGAAACAGGCTCACATTTAGGTGTGCAGGACTCCAGAAATGCAAGTAGGGGGAAGCATGACATGAGCACTGGAATGGAAGATATGGGCATCAAAGGAGACATAGAAATTATCGATTTGCTGTACTCTATCTTCTCATCTCTTTTTCGTGGTCTATCTAATTCCAGCTTCGTAAGCATCACAGAATTGGCCATGTCACTGAACACCAAAACGGCAAAGCATAAGAAACACTGACAATACAACTGACATCCGCTCAGCAATAAGTACCACTGGCAACATACACATGGTCCCTATGGCCTATATATCAATCCTGTAAAGACAGTAGCAGGCTATTCAAATCAGTGATCTATTTAACTCTTTTTGCAGGGGATATTGCTGCTATCTAGTTCTAACAGTCTTGGTAAGCATCACTGAATTGGCCATGGAAGTGAACACCAAAATGGCAGAGCATACTAAACGTTGACAATACGACTGGAATTCGCTGAATGATAACTGATAAGTACCATTGGCAACATTCATGTGGCTGTCTATCTAGCTATCACCGAGAAGGCACTATAAGGCTCTTCCATTTGACAACATGACCACCAAAATGACAGACACTGTCAAAGTCCAAGGCGACCTGATGACATGGTCGGTCCAAGTCCACTGAAGAATGCAGCCCTGCAGCAAGAAATGCCATGAGGTGACACAAACGGCTCCGCCTAAAATGTGCAATTCAGGAGAAGAGAAATGAGTGCATCCTGTACCTGGCGGCGACGAACGGACGGCTAGAAGATGCCTTTCTTGCGGGCGAGCGCAAGGAAGTCCCTGACGGCATCCTGCGTGCTGCTGCTGGTGGCAGCAGCGGTGGATGTTCTGGTAGGCATCATGAGCACCGCCCTGACCAGAGGGTCGAGATGGGGTGGTGTGTCTGGCAGGGGCTGCTGCTGCTGCTCCGGTCCTGGCTGCTGCTCTGGCTGTTCCTGCTCCTCGGGGCTCGGGCTTGGGGTACTGATCCTGGCGCCCCTGTCCTTCCTGGTGCAAACCCTAGCCTTCCGGCGCGGCTTGGAGGGCGGCGCGTCGTCGGAGGAGAGAGGCGCGGGCGACTGGTGCTGGGAGGAGGGAGGCGCGGGCGACTTGGACGGGGTCGGGGTGAAGGGGAGGGTGCGCATGGTGATGGGGGCGTCGTCAGTGGAGGGAGGCCCGGGTGTCTTGGCCGGGGTCGGGGTGAAGGGGAGGGTGCACATGGTGACGGGCTCATCTTCCTGTTGCTGCTGGGTGGCGTCAGGAGGGGTGGCGAAGACCTCCTCGTCTTCGTCGTCGGTGAGGGCGTTGTCTCCGCCGAGGAAGGAGGAGGTGGCGAGGATCTCCTCCTGTAAGGCGGAGATGTCGCCGCCGCACTCGAGCGCCATCTTGGCCAGCATCGCCTCGGCATCGGGGGCGGCCATGAACGATTCCTGCCGCGGGGACGGGTGCATAGAGAGGGGATGCGCCGCCAGGCCAGGAGTGGAGGAAGTCGCCGGCGGTGAGGAAAAAGGTTGAACGGGTTGGGGATTTGAATCGTGCGACGCGTCGTTGGGGCCAAAAGGATTCGGGATTTTCCTTTCCCAATTTATTTCGATTTCACGGGAAAAAAATACAAATTTGCCCTTAAAAAAACATTCCAGATGAAATTTGAAAGAGATCGAGTGCTATTACATTAATCTTTTTTTTAAATTGCACGTTTAGGTCGTCTTAGTTGTTTCAATAATATGTCACGCGGGGTCTTAAACTAGTCTGACCCTCGTTGACCCGCAGCCACGTCGGCTGATGGGCCCCTAGGCTTAACAACCAGAGGTGAAAATTTGCAAATAGACCCGTCTGATTTGTTTCATCGCATATCTCGCTCCCGTCCTCTTATTTCATTTTCTCCTGTGACACTAGTGGCGAGCTGGCGGCGGAGGCTGTAGCCACCCAATAGTTCCAAACTCCACCACTAGGTGCTCTACCTGAAAGCTAGTTCATTGCTAGCTGTAGAGGTGAACTCCCCCTCCCCTAAGGACAACTACAACAACCCTGGGTTTGAAGAGAAGGAAGAAGGTGGGACAGAAGAAGGAGAACCAAGTCCCCAAAGTTTAGATGACAGGAATGGAATAGTTTGCATATTTTGAACAAAACTAGAAAAATAGGTTCATATTTTGGCTAGGTTTATACTAAAACCTGAAGCTCTGATGTAGCTAAGGTTTCACACAAACCATGTAAGTGCAAACTTGTTTGAAGAGCACTTCAAATCTGCTACTAGTTACTTTTGGCTAGGTTTATACAGAAACCTGATGGTCAAGCTAATCTATGTTCATTTCAAACCTGATGATGAGTAATGTGATAATCCATGTAGTGATCTTCTTAAATTACATAGCTTGTCACATGTCACAAACATACATCTTCCTAGGAGTAGTACATCAAACAAACACTACTTAGCTGCAACAACATAGAGCATTACAACAATGAGAAACATTAATGCACCAAATATTAGCTCATATATCTTCTTAACTACAAGATCGACCTTCTTCACCACATCTTTCATCTTCTGCATTCCATCTTGTAGAGCTATTTCGTCCTCTGTTTCTTTAGTTCCTATGGCACCTACTAAATCGATCTTGCCAATTGCAGAGCTGTAACCATTACTAACAAGAAAATCCACATAGTTATCTTCTCCATTTTCCCAGTAGCAGTGGTTGCAAGGTTTGGGTGAAACCTGTGGCACAAATTGGAGCCAAATAAGAAAAAATAGCAGAAAATTGAGTCCACATAACATCCAACAAACTACAACTTACACAATGGTTAGGGCATTTTTAGAAGACACATCATGGATTGGCACTCGACTGAGATACGAGGCGAACGGTCTTGCGAATTCGGTAGCATGGACATGCCACCAACGGCAGTGTCCCCGGCGGTAGAGGCGGCGGGAGAGGAGCTACTGCCGCTGCTGCATCTGGTGCCTACGACGAGGATCGACAAGCTGGCTTCCTCCTCGCAAGCTTCCCAACACTCGATCTTGCGGAGGCGCTCATGGCGATGTAATGGGGACGAGGGAGCTCACAGAGGTGGGGGAGAAAGGTTAAGGCCTAGGGATTTAGAAGTCGGATATATATAGGGGTTCAGTTGCATATTTCTTAACAACCAGCCGTGGGAAATCTCCCGCCAACTGCTCACCAGCCGTCGTGGCAGCGGTCAACGAGGGTCAGACTAGTTTAGGACCCCTCGTGACACGTTACTAAAACAATTAAGACCTACACGTGCAATATTAAAGAAAAGGGACTAATGTGAAGGCACGTGAAAATAGTTAGGACCGATCATGCAGATATCTCAATTGAAACGTTTTCAGGGCATTTCTAACCGATTCCCAAAATTTTAGAGGAGTAAACCGACTTCTAAAAATTAGAGGAGTAAAAGTAGTCCTTAAGGAAAAGGGTACCGAACCGATCCCCAAAATCTAACTCCCTAAAACTAAAATTTGACTCATACATTTCGTCGAACACTTCCTATATGTCTTGTCAAATAAACAATTCTAGCCAATTTTGCAATAGCTAGCCAAAATTCGGCGGGCAGTGCTAGGCGTCCCTCGGGGGACTTTCCATCCCCCGGGTCCCCAGCCATCGGATCGGCCTAGATCTACGGTCAGATCTCCTTCCCATCAGTTCATCCCGCTTTTGCTACAACTAGTCCCGCTTTTGCTACATGTAGCAGAAAACGGTTTGACACAGAAATTAGAACAGACAGACTAGACCTCGCCGGAGAGTTTACCGGAGACCTCGTCGGCGACCTTGTAGCAAAAATCTGTGCTAATGTAGCATATCCGACCTCGTCGGAGACTCACCGGAGACTTCCGCCGATAAACCTCATCGGAGACTGTGTAGCAAAAAAATTTATGCTACTATAGCAAAACCACAAAATGTATGTAGCAAAAAATATCATATTATAGCAAATCCGACCTCGTCGGACACCTCGCTGGAGACATTGTAGCAAAACATATATATCATTGTAGCAGAACAACGAAACTTGTGTAGCATACAATTTATAGCAAAATCTAAAGCTACAGGTAGCACCGCCGGATGTGTCTTAGAGTCACCGCCAACCGCATTAGCAAAACTCGACATGGCTTGTAGCACTTCTGCCGGGTGCATGTAGCGCCGCCATTGGTCCCATGTAGCAAGGATTGGCCATGGACATCACGGTCATTACTGTGTGCCGAGGTGTGGAAAAATATTGGCCATGGCGAGCAAAAGATGATACAGCCATCCTCCATAGAAGCGCCTCCCACCGTGGCCTCCATCAACGGCTGGCACCTGGGGAGCGGCATGGTCCAAGGCGACGGCGGTGTGCGACAAAGACGATGGAGGCTAGGGCAGCGGTGGCGCGCGACCAGGACGATGGCGGCTAGGGCAGCGACGCATGGCCAGTAGCTGATCGAAGGTGCCAGAACAGCGGTGCAGGAGGACAGCATCGGCAGGCCGACAGCGCGAGAGGTGCGGTAGCCATGGAAGTTACGGGAGAGAGAAAAGGAAGGTTGAAGAGATAAGGTAGATGGGCCCACCACGATCTTGTTCGTCTTTCACCGTGACACAGGGGATAAAATCACCGGATCCCCCTGGGAAAGGGTATCATTTTCCAAATTCGGCGGTGCGGTGCAAAGCTTCAATTTATACACTCATATATATCTATAGGTACATCACGACAGAGCTATAAGTACGCGTTGTCCTTCATCGTGGGGGACGCCAGCAACGCATGCCGCGGGTCGCTCATGGTGGAGGCCTACGCCGGCTGGGATGAGTCGACCAAGGTGGTGTACGAGTCGGCTGGCAAGGGTGTTGCCGCCAAGCATGTTGTGCTTCTGTTCCACACAGCATCGGCTCGCACGCGCGTCGTGTTCATCAGCTCCTTATATATCACCAGGAGCGACGACATGGGTGTGCAAGACCGAGATATGTACCTTGCTGTTACTGTCAGGTGATGCGGTGGGCGACCTTGATGCCCTACCAGCACCCGCCGACCCGAACACGGCCGAAGCCACCGCGCCTTCCCCGGCGAAGGAGGCGAGAAATCCCCTGCTCCCTCTTCCGAATAAGCACAGAACAAAGAGAATGTCAGCGGTGGCAGGCGGGATAAGAGTAGGCAGCCGGCGCAGTGCTTCCCCTCCCGCTCACGGCTGTGGAGCCTCGCGTCATGCGGGTCTCTGGTGGTGGCAGACAGATACGGGGAGGTCGCGCGTGTCTCCTCCTCCAAGGACGACGGAGACAGAATTGGAAGAAATCGGGAAGGCGGCCGGGAAAACTCGATCCCATTGTCAATTACAGCGATGCTAAAAAGCGGCGAGCGTCAAAGGGGTGGCATGGAGGGCGGTGCAGGGACCAGGGTGGCGGCGGCAGGGAACGGTGGTCACCGCCGGTGATGCCAGCGCGAATGGGTGCAGCGTGGTGATGGCGCCTTGTTGACGTGGGAGCTTATTTCTTTATTCCCTGGCAACGGCGCCAGAAAAGCTTGATGCAACGCTGAGTTGATGTAGGAGCGCTTCGTTGGGAACCCCAAGAGCAAAGTGTGAAGCAAGACAGCAGCAAGTTTTCCCTCAGTAAGAAACCGAGGTTATTGAACCAGTAGGAGGAAGGAAATGTCACACAGGTGTTGCAAACAACGCGGAGACCTGCACAACACAAACTCAAGACTTTGCCCCAACGAATCATTGAGGTTGTCAAGCTCACCGGTTTGCTGTAACAAAGGATTAAACGTATGGTGTGGAAGGTAATGGTTTGCAACAAGTAAACAAGTAACAGTGGAAGATGTATCAATGGTAAAGATTGGACCGAGGTCCATAGTTCACTAGAGTTTCTCTCCTTAGATAAACAACATGGCATGAAGGGTAAACAAATTACAGCAGGGTAATCGACAGGAACTGAGCAAGGCATAACAATGCAATTACTAGTCAGAAAGATCCTATGAGATTCGATTGGGCAATACAACAAGATACATAGACCGTCATCCAACTGCATCTATGACTAGAAGTCCACCTTCAGGTTATCATCCGAACCCCCTCCAATATTAAGTTGCAATCAACAGACAGCTTCTTTAAGCAAAGTGTGTAAGGTAAACAGTCCACATGTTCCATGAATAAGAGACCGTTGTTTTCTCCTAGTGTCAACAACACATCTACAACCGAAGAGATTTCTGTCACTCCCCTTGGAAACTAGAGGCATGAACCCACTATCGGGCATAAATACCCCCTCTTGGAGTCACTAGCAACTAGTTGGCCAAGATAGCTACTAACAACGGAGAGCATGCAAGATCACAAACAACACACACATGATAGAATCATAAAGATAAAACTATTTCAAACCAACACAATAATCTTAATATCCATCGGATCCCCGCAAACACAACATGTATGATTACAAATATATTAGATCTTGATCATGAACGAAGCTCACAAGATCTATACATGAAAGCACAAAGGAGGAGATACAACCATATAACTACTACATGGACCCATAGTCCAAGGTGGAACTACTCACGCATCATACTGGAGAGAAGGCTTCTGGAATGATCTCCCCTCCGACAGGGTGCCGGGAAGAGCTTCAGATCCCCCTTGATCTAGGGACGATGGTGGCGGCGGCTACAGACGGTTTCGTGGAGATTTGATTGGGTGCTTAGGGTTTCCGCATCGGGGGCTTCTTATAGGTGAAGGGGGAGGCCGAGGCGGCGGCCAGAGGGGGCAAACCCTACCCAGGCGCGGGGTAGGGCCCACCCGCGCCTAGGGGGGTTTAGCCGCCCTGGCACACCTCCTCGTCTCCCCTATGGACTTCTTGTTCCCCACGGAAAGTAATTGACTTTGACGTTTGTCCCGTCCAATTCGAGAATATTTTTTTACTAACTTTTCTGAAACAAAAAACAGCAGAAAACATGCATCTGGCACTGTTGCAACTTGTTAGTAGGTTAGTACCAAAAAACATTTAAAAAACACCTCAAAACGTGTACAAGTAAAGAAAAGTAGATACTAAACAAGCATGGAGCATCAAAAATTATAGATATGTTTCCAACGTATCAACTGTAGGGTTCGCAGCATAGAAAACAAAAAATTTCCTACGATGTGAACTATGTACCAAGATCTATCTATTAGATACAAACAACGGGCGGATGTATATCCGTAGAGAACATATCCTTGAAGACCGACAAAGCTTAACGAGTTCAACTCGTGGTTGATGTAGACGATCTCTTGCCGATCTCAAGATCGAGAGGAAGTCCTAGCGCCGCAAATCAGCAGTGCATCCGTGCTCGCACACACGTTCGATGCACCGAGCAACCTCCGCCTCCTCGCTCCAGCGATGCAGCGGAAGCACAACTCTTTCTTGACGAATAGCCACCGGGAACATGTATCTCGCTAGTCCGAGACCATGGGGGATAAATTCTAGAGGGGGAGAGAGATCCTTCACGAGGAGGTGTGAGTGAGAAGTGAGAGGAGGGGATCCTTTTATAGGAGGAGGGGGCACCCAATGGGGTGGCCGCCGGCCATGGGGGCTGCCCCCTCCCCTCCTTCATTCATGTGGGTGGACACTCCACTCACAAAAATCCATTCATATGCCTCCACTCAAAATCCCACTCAAACTTGCCATTAAATTTCCACCAAATTTAATGCAAACTCTCATTAAATAAAACTCTTTTATTTTATTCAGAATTTTGTCAATTACTTTAATGATAAAAACATTCACAAATAACCCCTTGCTAGAATTCTATTTCACATGCATAACCACTTTATGCAATTTTACCCGAAAACCTGTTTCGGTATCTAGTGAAATAAATTCCTGCGCTTGTTCATTCTTTCGGCATGAAACTTTTGCTCCAATTGGATGTCGGTGTCTCTTAAGTGTGTCACCCTACGGTTCGTGAATAATGCGGACATGATCGAGACCCCTCTCGGATCAATAATCAGAAGCGGGATCTGGAGACCCATACTGACTCCCACACATTCAACGATGACTTTCTTGTGATCGTCGGAACCTTTTACGCTAGTATCTTAATCCCTTTGTTTCACGATATATTACATGTCCGAGATTCGATCATCGGTATCTCCATACCTAGTTTGATCTCGTTACTGACATGCACTCTTTTCTCGTTCCCGTGATATAACATTCTAGTGATCAAATCACTTGCTTGCAAGCTAATCAATGTGATATCACCGAGAGGGACCAGAGTATATCTATCCGTCATCGGGATGAACAAATTCCACTCTCCATCCATGAGCCTCAACATAACACTTTATTAGTTCTGAATCCATCTTTATAATCACCCTGTTATGGTGTGACGTTTGATGTTATCAAGAAACTCTTCCGGTGTTAGTGATCGACATGATCTCATGGTCTAAGGATTAGGATCACTTTGTAAGTTGTTATAGCAATATAAACTCAATGACTTTGATCGTAATGCTATACTTCGGATGAATGTTCATCACACCATTACACTAATGTTGTGATCCCGTTATTAACAACATCCAATGTCCATGATCAGGAAACCTTGATCATCTTGTTAATCAACGAGCTAGTTTATGAGAGAGGCATAACTAGGAACTTTCTGTTTGTTTATTAAACACACATGTATTAATGTTTCCGTATTAATACAATTATAGCATGCAAAATAAACATCTATCATATACTTGGAATACACATAATAAACACTTTATTATTGCCTCTCAGGGCATATTTCCTTCAGTCTCCCACTTGCACTAGAGACAATAATCTAGTTACATAGTGATAAATCTAACACCCATTGAGTTCTGGTGTTGATCATGTTTTGCTCTAGGGAGAGTTTTAGTCAACGGATCTTCTACATTGAGATCCGTATGTACTTTACAAATCTTTATATCTCCATCCTTGACATGCTCGCGGATGGAGTGAAACCGGCGCTTAATATGCTTGGAATGCTTGTGAGACCTTGGCTCTTTGGCATTGGCAATGGCACCATTGTTGTCACAATAGATCAGCATTGGGTCCAACGCGTTTGCAACCACTCCTAGTTCGGATATGAACTCCTTCATCCAAACTGCTTCCTGAGCCGCTTCTGAAGCAGCAACATATTTGGCCTCCGTTGTTGTTCCCACTACCACAGGTTGTTTGGAGCTCCTCCAACTAACCGCTCCGCCATTCATGATAAATATGTATCCAGATTGAGACTTAGAGTCATCCGGATCGGTGTCAAAGCTAGCGTCAACATAACACTTAGCGAGGAGCTCTTATTCACCTCCGTATACAAGAAACATATCCTTAGTTCTTCGTAAGTACTTAAGGATATTCTTGACTGCTATCCAGTGTTCCGAACCTGGATCCGATTGGTACCTACTAGTCAAACTAATAGCATGTGCCACATCCGGTCTTTTACATAGCATGGCATACATTATAGAGCCTATGGCTGAAGCATAGGGGACTTTGTCTATTATCTCTCTTTCTTCGCCGAAGCCGGACTTTGAGTCTTACTCAATGTCTTGCCTTGCAACATAGGTAAGAACCCCTTCTTACTTCCGTCCATTTTAAACTTCTTTAAAATCTTATCAAGGTATGTACTTTGCGATAGCCCTATTAGGCGCCTAGATCTATCTCTATAGATCTTTATGCCTAATATGTATGACGCTTCACCTAGGTCCTTCATTGAAAATTTGCTGTTTAGATAACTTTTAACACTGTTTAAAAGATCTATATCATTTCCGATCAATAATATGTCATCCACATATAATATCAGAAATGCCACATTGCTCCCACTCACTTTCTTGTACATACAAGCTTCTCCAAAAGTTTGGACAAATCCAAACTCTTTGATCACCTCATCAAAGCGGAGATTACAACTTCGTGATGCTTGCTTCAATCCATAGATGGATCGCTGAAGCTTGCACACCTTGTTAGCATCCTTAGGATCGACAAAACCCTTTGGTTGTATCATATACAACTCTTCTTCAATATTACCATTGAGAAACGCGGTTTTGACATCCATCTGCCATATCTCATAATCGAAATATGCAGCAATTGCTAACATAATCCTAACTGACTTTAGCATCGCTACGGGAGAGAATGTCTCATCGTAGTCAACTCCTTGAATTTGTCGAAACCCCTTTGCGACAAGTCGAGCTTTATAGACGGTCACATTACCATCAGCATCAGTTTTCCTTTTGAAAATACATTTGTTCTCCACGGACTTTCGGTCGTGAGGTAATTCCACGAAGTTCCAAACTTGATTTTCATACATGGATTCCATCTCGGATTTCATGGCTTCTAACCATTTGTTGGAATCCGGGCTCATCATCGCTTCTTCATACGTCGCAGGGTCATCATTTTCATCAACCATGAAATTCATGACAGGATTTCCGTACAGCTCGGGAGCTGCACGCGTCCTGCTTGACCTGCGAGGTTCGGTAGTACTCTCTTTCGGAGTTTCATGATCATTATCATTAGTTCCCTCTTCAACAGGTGGAGCCAACTCCGGAACAACTTCCGGCGCTGCGCTACTCGCCATATTTTGAAGAGAAGGTTCAATAACCTCTTCGAGTTCTACCTTCCGACTACTCACACCTTTCGCGAGAAACTCTTTCTCTAGAAAGGATCCATTCTTGGCAACAAAAACCTTGCCCTCGGATTTGTGATAGAAGGAATACCCAATAGTTTCCTTAGGGTAACCTATGAATACGCATTTTTCCGCTTTGGGTTCGAGTTTATCCGGTTGAAGTTTCTTCACATAAACATCGCATCCCCAAACTTTAAGAAATGACAGCTTAGGTTTGTTTCCAAACCACAATTCATACGGTGTCTTTTCAACGGATTTAGATGGTGCCCGATTTAAAGTGAATGCAGCAGTTTCTAGTGCATAACCCCAAAATGACAACGGCAAGTCCGTCAGAGACATCATAGATCGAACCATATCTAATAAAGTACGATTACGACGTTCCGACACACCATTTCGTTGTGGTGTTCCGGCAGGCGTGAGTGGTGAAACAATTCCACACTCTTTCATGTGAGTGCTAAACTCGTAACTTAGATACTCACCTCCACGGTGAGACCGTAGAAATTTGATCTTTCTATTACGATGATTTTCCCCATCATTCTGAAATTCCTTGAACTTTTCAAAGGTTTCAGACTTGTGTTTCATCAAGTAGATATAACCATACCTACTCAAATCATCCGTGAAAGTAACAAAATAACGATATCCACCTCGCGCTGACACACTCATTGGACCACATACATCAGAATGTATGATTTCCAATAAATCTGTCGCCCGTTCCATTGAACCGGAAAACGGCGTTCTAGTCATCTTGCCCATAAGGCATGGCTCACATGTATCAAATGATTCAAAATCAAGTGATTCCAAAAGTCCATCCGAATGGAGCTTCTTCATGCGTTTAACGCCAATATGACCTAGACGGCAGTGCCACATATATGCGGATATATCATCATTAAGTCTAATCCTTTTAGCATCAACATTATGAATATGTGTAACATTATCATCGAGATCTAATAGAAATAAACTATTCATCATCGGTGCATGACCATAAAAGATTTCATTCATATAAATGGAACAACCATTGTTCTCGGATTTAAATGAATAACCACTTCGCAATGTTCATGCTCAGTGCAGGCACCAGATAACAATTATTCAAGTTTATAACTAATCCCGACGGCAAATGGAGAGGCAGCGTTCCGACGACGATCACATCAACGCTTGATCCATTGCCGACACGTATCTTGACCTCACCCCTTGCTAGCGGTCGCTTGTTCCGCAACCCCTGATTCGAGTTACAAATATTAGCAACTGAACCGGTATCAAATACCCAGGTGCTACTGCGAGCACTAGTCAAGTACACATCAATAACATGTATATCATATATACCTTTGTTTGCCTTGCCGGCCTTCTTGTCTGCTAAATATTTGGGGCAGTTGCGCTTCCAGTGGCCAATCCCCTTACAATAGTAGCACTCGGTATCAGACTTAGGTCCAACTCGGGGTTTCTTTTTAGGCACGGCAACAGGCTTTCCGCCCTTACTTCCCTTCGTTTTCCCTTATTGTCTTTCTTGAAACCAGTGTTCCTATTGATCATCAACACTTGATGTTCCTTTTTGATCTCCACTTCTGCAGTTTTAAGCATTGACAGAAGCTCGGGGAGAGACTTCTTCATTCCTTGCATATTATAGTTCATCACAAAGCTCTTATAGCTAGGTGGCAGAGACTGCAGAACACGATGGATGCCTAAGTCAATGGGAATCGTTATTACCAAGGACACAAGATTATCGGCGTAACCCGACATCTTGAGTACATGCTCACTAACGGAGTTGTGCTCTTCCATCATGTAGCTAAAGAACTTTTCTGAAGCGTTGTAGCTCTCTACAGCAGCATGTGTGTCGACAATCATTTTCAACTCACCCATTGTATCAAATGCATTGCCGTTTTCGAAACGCTTTCGAAGTTCCGGCTCTAGCCCATACAATATGCCGCAATGAACTAAGTTGTGGTCCTCCTGACGAGTCTGATATACAATCTTCTCCTCGTCAGGGGCATCCTCAAAAGGTGGGGGGCCTAGTGGCGCTTCTAGCACGTATTGCTTTTGTGCAGCAGAGAGGAGAATCCTCAAATTCATGGCCCATTCGGTAAAGTTGCTACCGTTCGTTGCTAGTTTGTCTTTCTCCATGAACACATTGAAATTAAAAGCAGGTGGTGCCATCTACAACAGAATTTGTAAAGTTTAGACTAAGTGTATGATAGATTGAGTTCAACTAATCCATATTACGAATGAACTCCCACTCAAAAACGACATCCCTCGTTCCTTTTTGGTGATTACATGAACCAAATCCACTATACCAAGTCCGATCATCACGTGAGTCGGTATAGCTTCAAAGGCGAGCATCAAATGGGCATCATATCAACTATATGACTCATGCTTAACCTTTCGGTCCGTGTTCCGAGGCCATGTCTGTACATTCTAGGCTCGCCAAGTTAGAACCTTAGTATTCGCGTGTGTAACTGTTTTACACCCGAAATATGGTCGTGGATCCAAGAACACCTGATCATCACGTGATGTCTTGGAGCGACGAAACATAATCGGTGCATACTAAAGGAAGAACACATTCTTATCTTGATATTTAAATGAGGGATCATCTTATTATGCTAACAAAGTGCTAAACAAGCAATATAAGATGCTATCAAACATCACATGTTTATTAGTGAAATGTTATGGTTCCCGCAGATGATCTCTATCATGTGCATCGTGGTATGATCACTATCATACCTATATGTGTAAATCCAAGGTCTATGGAGTTTACACGCTATGTGTGTTGTAAGAGTATCATCTCATACTTCTACTTACAACACTACCATATCATAACACTAGCCCAGCAACAATCTAAACTAGACGCCTCTAATTTATCCATTGCAAGTTTTACGTGGCTTAGGGCTTTCCAGATAGAACCGTTCTTACCTATGAACATGAATCACAACGAGGATAACCAAATTGTTGACAACTCGTTGCAAAATAGATATTGACTATATGTAGCACCCCGGATAAATCCACTACTAGAAAATCGCCGTTGTTTTTATTATGTGCATCATTATGACGTCATCATGCATATTATTTTGCTTGAAACTATGTTGAGAAAGACTATATTATTTTCTAAACTAGCCCTCCTTCTATTTCAAATTAAACCCCGTATGTTTCCGGATATTTTGTTTGTCTAAAACTAAAAACAAAATCTTTTACTAAAATTAAAGCAAACAATATTTTTTTAAAATAAGACTGTTTTGATCGGGGAAGGCAGCCTGGCCCAAAAGCCAGGCCACCTACCACCCCGATCGGCCCAACCCAATCTCACCGGAAACCCTAATCTAGTCCTATTCCCAAACCCTAGATCCCCACCTACCTATTCCCACCCACCGCCGCCGGCCACAGACAAATATCACACACGCCTCGCCCAAAGAAAAACCATCCCCTATCGCACCCAACCAATCCCCACCTGGTCAACAGACAGCCTGGCCCCACCCCGCTTCCCGCATGCGACGCCCCTTCCTCGACCCGTTCCTCTCTCTCGCCCTGTCTCGTTCGCGATCCCCAACCCATGCTCCCTCTCTACACAGCGTCGTCGCCTCCCTCCTCTGCAACCACCCCCGCCGCCGTTGCCAGCCCCAACCCTCTCGCCTCATTCCGCGTTCCCTAACTCCCATCGCTGCACCGCCTCCGGCCTGCCTCTCCGTTGGCCTCCCGTGCCGCCGGCTGTCGCCTTCCTTGGCGAGCTCCTCCGCCCCGCCCTAGACCTCCTCCATTGCGGTCGCCTCCCCAAGCTTCACCGCCGCGCGGTCGCCCTCTCCCTCCTCGATGACCTCCCCGCGATCCTGTGGACGCTGTCGTCCGTCGTGGCCGCCCGCCCCTGCGATCCCGAGCTACCCATGGAGCCTCGCCTCCACCTCGTCGGTCCCGAGCTGCGCCGCCGCCCTTCCCCTCTGTGGGCTCGCCTCCTCGGTGCCGCTGTGAGCACGAGGGCTCCTCCTCGCATCCGCATCATGCCCAGCGCCATCCCGTCGACCCTGCGATGCCCCAGCTTCTCGCAAGCCATCGCGCCCTCCCCGCTCGCCGGCGAGGCCCACTGCCTCGACCCTGACGTTCCCGCACCAGGCCGCAGCGCCCTGTCACCACCCTCCAGTTCTCTGTTTCCATTCGTTGTTTTCCCTCACAGTAAAGCAGTGTTACAAAAGGGTGCGAGTTGCTGCAACGATGAGGTGTTGTTGACGAGGTAGTACTTTGAGTTGGTGAAGAAATCCTCCTGCGGAGTGTCAAGGAGTGGCACTGTTGTTTTTGGTGATGCTTGTGTCATGAAGGTGTTGTCTCGGTGGACATGCCTTGCTACTATAGCAGCCAGAGACCGTCGCCAAGCTCTTCTGAAGAGGAATCGACGACACCGACAATCAAGCTCCCAAGCCGAAGTTCTCCATCGGCAAACCAATTCGGAACCTCTGAATCATCGATAGGGAGCCGAAGATTCTCGTACTCGAACCACCAAGATCGCCTCATGGATTCCGAAGCCCGTTCCCGGCGTCCGAACCCGAACCACATCGAACCAAGATCGCCGACCCCATGTGTGACCCCGTTTATCCGAGCCCTATTTTATAATTGATATCTATATGAATTGTTGCATATTAAATTGTACATGCTTTTTTACATATCATGTGGTTTGGGGGTATATTGTCGATTCACCTCATAATTAAATATGGAGGCCATATGCGGGCAAATCTAGTCTTAGTTTGTCTCCATTTAAATTTGTATAGTGAACCGATGATATATTTTTGCCTTGATAAAACAACATTTAATTTGCGGGTATCTAAATAACTTGAACCATCTAAATAAATGTCGGGACCCCGGTTCCGCTTAATATTGCCTAGTTGCATCGTATCTTTGCCATGCCAAGCATCATACATGCATCATGCCCGATCTTTTGTCGTAGTATTAAATAATGCATCCGGTGTTTCTTCTAGTGCTTTGCTTCTTCACGGATTAGGCCGATGAGTTGATGCGAGAGTCGACCCGATCTCCGGATGAACCTTCGGCAATGTTTTCAGGCGAGCATTCTCCCCCTTTCTACCTATTTTACCTTTCTAGTCTTTATTTCCTCCTGTTGATCCATTGCTACCTGTGTTGCGATGCTCTAGTTTTCGTACCCGTGATATCCCTTGCAGCCTTATATTGCTTTGGACACATCCTATTACCTGTTGTTTGGTAGATAGTCGGCCTTGCGTGTCGTAGTTGCTTTCTCAAGTGCTGTTGCATGTCGTGAAGTACCACAATTGTTGGAGAAATGTCTTATGCTTTTATGTTGGAGATGATCATGGCTTTAATTATTGTTTAATAACTAAAATTGAAGTAGGTAAATAATGCAGAGGCACAGGTGGGCAATAGATGTTATTTGGTTTTTAACCGTCCACTTGTGTCCCGTAGGACCCCGAGTACTTGATACCTATTCTTTGAATATTCGCACTATCCGCATGTGGGACCATGAATCCCCCTAGCCAGAGCTTGAGTCATATTTATTTCTTGGGGCCACAAAGTAGTTTGGGGCTTTATTACTATCATGTACTTATGCCATGCTTTACTGCTTTATTTACGATTGCACGTGGAGCGCCTGTACTGTTTTGGATCGCGGCACGATTACGCGGTATCGACAAGCCTAGTCACACTTTTGGGTTCCCAGTCATTTACAGCCGTTCTCGCAAACCTCTGGGTCCGTCTCAGAGCCGGACAACTTCGTAGCGGGTAGCTTGGTGGGGTGGCCCCCTGAAATTTATATGAATCTTGCAATTGCTCTGTCGTGATGCCTCGTTGGGTTTTATTTGGTTTTTCTCGAGGTTGATCGTGCGTGTGTTGCTATTTGTGCCCCCCTGTAGGTTAAAACTTTCTGAATGCCGTGTCCGCGGTTATGGACGACTTGGAGCACAGTATCTCGATCATAGACAACTATAACTAAAGTAGTGCTATAAATTTGACTTTATGATGACTAGTAATCAGCTTCACTGTGATGGAATGGCTAAATAAAAGTGCCAACAATTACTTGTTTGAGTTGTCACCTGTTACCATTGTATCTGACTAGTAAGTATTGCAACTACAACGGAATGGCTAAATCAAAGTACCAACAACTGCTGGGTTTTGGGATGCCTCATGCTATATGTATCTGACTAGTAAGTACTACAACTACAACAGAATGGTTAACTAAAACTGCCCATTGCTTATTATATCAGGATGACTCATGCTATCTATATCTGACTAGTAATTGCCGCAACTATAACGGAATGAATAAAACTACCAACGGTGTGAGTTCCTCGGTTGACTTCCTCGTTTGGTCTCGAGGGGGAAATACCAGGATGGGTATGCTTAGTGATAGTTTCAGTTTGGATCTGAATAGGTCTTTCTTATCCCTATCTGATAGCCTCCAGTTGTATTGAGTCTCTATAGGTTGTTTAGTGCATGCTGCGCTGCCGCTTCAGTCCACCATACCTATGTAGGCGAGGACCGCCGGATTCTAGTCTCGCCGTGTACAGGCCTCAGTACTGACCGCTCTCTTTTTCCTTTGCCCTTTGTCAGCACCCCTTTTGTTTAAGCAGGTTTTGAGATCGACGTCGTTAGCAGGGTTACCCTTCCGGCTTGGCCTGGGCAGGGTTATGGACGCCATTGGTTATTCTTCAGGGCTCTTAGCTCCATTTGCATCTTGTCCGTACTCGGACGCTGTATCGTTTTCCAGGTGATTTGGATCTTTGTACTGTATATCTGTATTCTTGACTCATTGAGTCACTGTTGTATATATATGTTTTGTGGGTTCCATCGAGGACTATTGTGTAATGATATTACTTCGTTTTCCACCTGCACGCAAGTGCCTGGTGGGCACCTTTGAATCGTTTCTATGCGGGTTTTGGCGGGAAGCGCTGAGACTTGCATAGGGCCGATTCTGAGGGTGTTACAGAGTGGTATCAGAGCTCAGCAGTTGCGATACCCCACTGGTCCAGCCTGTAGGATAACCTAGTTATGGACGTCATAGAGTGTCTAAACTATTTTGGAAAAATTGGTTGGATAGATCTGATTAGGTCTGCTTTTACTCCTTACCCCTCTGCTATTCTTCTCTTACCTCTGCGTGTTTTGAATCTACTCTCTTATCCTTTCTTCGGGTCCAGGAATTCTCGCGGTTGGGTTTCTGTCGTACCTTCAGGGTTTCGCTTCTTCCTCTGATAACGGTGCTTTGACATTCGGACTTCACGCTATCTGATGAATCTTTCATCTGTTGTATCATTAAGTGGAACAAAATTTCACTAAACTTTTTCATTGTATCTTCTGGTGATTTCCGATACAACGAAGTCATCTACATCAGATCTGATGAGAATCTCCATCCCCCCTTTGTTTCCGAACCTTGCTTGTCGAGATCTTCAATCTGAATTCCTAGAGTTGGTTGCATAATTCTCCTATTCATGTGCAGAGTAATGCTTTGGGTGCGCGATGGACTGATCACCATCCGACTACCCTTATCATTCGCTTTTGTACCTTGAATCGGTGGATCAAGCAATTCTACTCCGTTCGCCGAAGTTAGAGGTCGCCTTAACTTTTGATATCTCTACCTTTGACCTTTGTTTATCCGGAGTGCTCTCTTGACGAACCGGAGCATCGAACCTTCTTGGTGGTGTCGTCGATTTCAAGACGAAGAAAGAATCCTTGTTAGTGGTGTCACGAAGATCTACACGAAGCGAGAAGATTCACATCAGCGGTCTTCTTCCCCATACCAGGAGGCGGATCTCGAGGACGAGATCCATTGTTAATGGTGTCGAATTGTAGCACCCCGGATAAATCCACTACTAGAAAATCGCCGTTGTTTTTATTATGTGCATCATTATGACGTCATCATGCATATTATTTTGCTTGAAACTATGTTGAGAAAGACTATATTATTTTCTAAACTAGCCCTCCTTCTATTTCAAATTAAACCCTCGTATGTTTCCGGATATTTTGTTTGTCTAAAACTAAAAACAAAATCTTTTACTAAAATTAAAGCAAACAATATTTTTTTTAAATAAGACTATTTTGATCGGGGAAGGCAGCCCGGCCCAAAAGCCAGGCCACCTACCACCCCGATCGGCCCAACCCAATCTCAGCGGAAACCCTAATCTAGTCCTATTCCCAAACCCTAGATCCCCACCTACCTATTCCCACCCACCGCCGCCGGCCACAGACAAATATCACACACGCCTCGCCCAAAGAAAATGTTGGAGATATGCCCTAGAGGCAATAATAAATGTAGTTATTATTATATCTTTGTGTTTATGATAAATGTTTACATTCATGCTATAATAGTATTAACAAGGAAACATTAATACTTGTGTGATTTGTAAACTTAATTTGAAGTCCCTAGTAAAGCCTCTATATAATACTAGCTTGTTGGTTAATAGATGATTGTGGTTTCCCTATCATGAACATTGAGATGTTATTAACAACAAGATCATATCGTTAGGAGAATGATATGGTGGACATACTCCTATAGATAAGCGTAGCATAAAGATCAAGTCATTTTAATAGTTCAATTGCTATATGCTTTCTGATACATAGTAACCTAATTCCTTCGACCATGAGATCATGCATATCACCTTTACCGGATGGATGCTTTGATGACATCAAACACCACACCGTAACTGGGTGGCTATAAAGGTGGCATTGAGTGTTCGGAAAGTATTGGTTGAAACACATGGATCAAGACTAGGATTTGTCCATCCATATGACAGATAGATATACTCTGGGCCCTCTCTTGGTGAAATTTCATCCAATTGGCTTTCAAGCATGTGACTGGCTCACAAGGGATCACATATCACGGGAACGAGAAAAGAGTACTTATCGGTAACGAGGTTGAACTAGGTATGCAGAGATACCGACGATCATAACCTCGGATAAGTAAACTATCGTGAGACAAAGGGAAATTGGTATCGTATGTAAGTGGTTCATTCAATCGCAAAGTAATCGTAGAAATATGTGGGAGCCATATGAATTTCCAGATTCCTCTATTGGTTATTGTTCGGAGAAGTGTCTCGATCATGTCCGCATAATTCACGAACCGTAGGGAGACACACTTAAGGATTCGACGTTGTTTGAGTAGTTATGGAATGATGAGAAAGAGTCCGAATGTTGTTCAGAGTCTCGAATAGGATTCGGGATATCACGAGGAGATCTGGAATGGTCCGGAGAATAAGATTCATATAAGGAAAGTCACGTTTCGGAGTTGGAGAATGATTCCGGTGTTTTCATCGGGAATGTTCTAGAAGGTTCCGGAATGTCCGGCACTCCGGAGGGGAAGGGTACATGAATGTGTTATATCAAGTTGGTATGATTGCATCATGTACTGAGTGTCATCGCTGAACAAAATAAAGGATTAAATCAAATCCTAGTTTGAAAAGTCAAACGGCTAGTTTGAAAGTCAAACGGCTAATTTTGGAAAGAGGAAAGGAGGAGGAAACCGAGTTGGGGAGGAGTCCCTCCTCCCCACCGCCGGCGCACCACCCAAGCCGAGTTGGGGAGGGACTCCTCTCCCTCCCCTTGGCCGGCCGGCCCCTCCACCTATATAAGGAGGGGCAGGGCTCCCTCCTAGAGACACACAAGATCCTCTCCTCCAAACCCTAGTACCAAGCCGCCGCCGCCTCCATAGCCGCCGTCGGCCCTAGGGCAAACCGCGGCCGCCGCCTAGCTAAACCCTAGCCGCCGGCTTGCTCCTCCTCGGCGTGTCTAAACTCTAGATCGTCGAGGGACTCTCTCATACTCCACCATACTCGCTCCGGCTTAAGGCGAAGCCCTGCGAGATCTCCCCTCTACTTCCGGTACCACGCCGTTGTGCTGCCGGAATCACGAGGAGAGTGCTACAACCTCTGCTGCCTGCTGGAACAAGGGAGAGGAAGGTCTTCGTCTAGTACCGAACGTGTGACCGACTGCGGGAGCGCTGCCGGAACGCAGCGCCGGAAAGATCGTCTACGCGATCTTGAGATCGGGAAGAGTACGACTACATCACCCACGAGAATCTGCTCTCGTTAAACACTTTGGAATCTTTGAGGGTGAGTTATTCTATCGACTCGTTGCTACAATCTAGTAGATAGATCTTGGCTTGTTTGTTTGTATGCGGTAGAAAATTTTGTTTTCCATGCTACGAAACCCTACAGTGGTATCAGAGCCGTGTCTATATGTAGATCTGTTGCACGAGTAGAACACAATGGTCATTGTGGGCGTTGATGCTTTTATTGTCGATTGCTTCTTGTGTACTTTGCATCTTGTGGGATGTTGGGATGAAGCGGCCCGGGCTAACCTTACATGACATCGTTCATGAGACTTGCTCCACGCTTGACATGCAACTTGTATTGCATAAGTGGCTTTGCGGGTGCCTGTTTCTCCTAGCATAGTTAAGATCCAATTTACAACGGGTGATTAACAATACTAGTATCAATGTTGTGGTTCATGTTCGTAAGTTAGAACGACACTTATTGAAAGCCCCAAACCACGTAAAATATGCAAAGAAAGTAGAGGCGTCTAACTTTGTTTTGCAGGGGTGTGCAGTGATGTGATATGGCCATGATTGTCATTATATTTGATGTATGCAATGTTCCTTATTGTAAGTTAGCAACCGGCAGGAGCCATATGGTTGTCTTTAAATTTATGTTAAGACCCGCGTGTCTATTCAAAGTAGTTGTAATAGTTGAAGCCGGTGGACGGCAACCATGAAGAAGCGTCATTGACCTTGATGCAATGCCGGTGATGATGGAGATCATGTTCGTGCTAGAAGATGGAGATCGGAAGCACAAAGAAGAAAGGCCATATCATATCACATATTATGAATTGCATGTGATGTTAATCCTTTATGCATCTTGTATTTCTTAGTAGACGACGGTAGCATTATAAGATGATCCCTCATGCACATGAATTTCAAGTCATAAAGTGTTCACCCTTAGTTAGCATCGTTGCTAAAGCTTGTTGTTTCGAAGCACCACGTGATGATCGGGTGTGTTAGATTCCGCAAGTGTATACAACGTGAGCAAGCCAGATTTGCTCATGCGGAAACTAAGGTTTGATCTTGACGAGCCTAGCATGTACAGACATGGTCTCGGAACACGGATCACCGAAAGGTAAAGCATGAATCATATAGTAGATATGATGAACATGTCGATTGTTTGCCATTGAAACTATATCAACTCTCGTGATGATCGGTGTTGATGTGGTGGATTTGGTTCGTGTGATCACTAAAACAATGTGAGGGATATTGTTTTGAGTGGGAGTTCACCTAGATTAATTTTATTATTAATTTGAACTCAATTTTTCATAAACTTAGTCTAAACTATTGCAAATATGTTGTAGATCAATGGCAGCCCCTACCATCAATTTTAATGCGTTCCTAGAGAAAGAAAAGTTGAAAAACAATGGAAGCAACTTCGCGGATTGGTTCCGCAATTTGAGGATTGTCCTCACAGCTGGTAATTTGACCTATGTGCTGGATGCACCGCTGGGTGACCCACCTGCAGCTGATGCTGCCGATGAAGTAAAGAATGTTTACCTCACTCGGAAGACTCAGTACTCCACAGTTCAGTGTGCTATCTTGTATGGTTTAGAATCGGAGCTTCAGAAAAGGTTTGAGAATTCAGACCCATATGATATTGTCGAGGATCTCAAATTGATCTTTGAGACTCATGCGGCAATTGAAAGCTATGAGGCTTCTGAAAAGTTCTTTAACTGCAAGATGGAAGAGGGCAGCTCCGTCAGTGAGCATGTGCTTAAGATGTCTGGGCACGCAAACAAACTTCAAAGCTTGGGTATTGTGATTCCTAATGCTTTGGGGATTTATCGTGTCCTCCAATCACTACCACCAAGTTACAAGAACTTTGTGATGAACTACAACATGCAAAACATGAACAAGACGTTGTCAGAACTCTTTGCCATGTTGAAATCTGCAGAAGTGGAGATAAAGAAAGAGCACCAAGTGTTGTTGGTCAATAAGACCACCAAATTCAAGAAAGGCAAGTCTAAGCAGAAGGGACACTTCAAGAAGGGTGGTAAGAAAGTTACCACGCCGACGAAGAAGACCAAGGCTGGACCTAAGCCTGATACTGAGTGCTTTTACTGCAAGGGAGAAGGTCACTGGAAGCGGAATTGCCCAAAGTACTTGGCGGATTTGAAGAACGGCAACATCAAGAAGAAAGGTATATCTGATATACATGTTATTGATGTGTATCTCACTAGTACTCGTAGTAGTGCCTGGGTATTTGATACTGGTTCGGCTGCTCATATTTGTAACTCGAAACAGGTGCTGCAGGATAAACGGAAGCTAGCGAAGAACGAGGTGACGATGCACGTGGGAAACTGATCAAAGGTTGATGTGATCGCGGTCGGCACGCTACCCCATCATCTACCATCGGGATTAGTTTTATACTTAAATAATTGTTATTTGGTGCCTGCGTTAAGCATGAACATTATATCGGGATCTTGTTTATTGCGAGACGGTTACTTGTTTAAGTCCGAGAATAATGGTTGTTCGATTTATATGAGTAATATGTTTTATGCACATGCACCTTTGATAGATGGTCTATTCTTGTTGAATCTCGATAGTGGAAATACACATATTAATAACATTGAGGCTAAACGTTTGAAATCGAGCGATAACTTGACCTATATGTGGCACTGTCGTCTTGGTCACATTGGAGTGAAGCGTATGAAGAAACTCCATTCTGATGGACTTCTTGAATCACTTGAAAGATGCGAAGCATGTCTGATGGGTAAAATGACTAAGACTCCATTCTCTGGTATGATGGAGAGAGCTACGGACTTATTGGAAATCATACATACCGATGTGTGTGGTCCAATGAGTGTAGCATCGCACGGTGGTTATCGTTATGTTCTTACCTTCACGGATGACTTGAGTAGATGTGGCATCCCGCAAAACCACTACTAGAAAATCGCGTTGAATTTTGTGCATTGCATCATCATGACATCAGCATACACATTTTTGTTTCAAACTATTTTGCTAAGAACCCTATTTTACTTTCTATATTAATCCCCTTCCTTTTATTTCAAATTAACACCGGTGCTTCCGGATATCTCAGTTGTCTAAAAACAATTTGCAAAAGGCTTTTAAATTAAATTATAAAACCCTAGTCAAAATGACTAAACCTAAATCTAATCCCACCCAATCCTAATCTACCCACCACTCACAGCTCGCCACCTCACCCCTCCCCCAATTCCCTACCCACCCCGCCACCTCATCAATCCCCTTCTTTTTCCTCCTTTCCCTCTCTCACACCCAGCTCCCACCTACCCCTCTCCCTTACACCTTGGCCCCACCCCCTGGTCAAACCCACCCCTCCTCTCTCTTCCCCTGGCCCCACTTCCCAGCACACACCCACCACTCAACCCCCACCCCGCGCCTGGACCCACTCCCCCGGCCCCACCGCCCCAGCCACCTCTCCCACCCCGCGCGGACCCGCACCCCTGGCCCCACCCCGGTCCCACTCCCCGTCCCTCTCCCCGATCCTCCCTCCTCTCTCTCCCCCACCTCTCTCTGCTCCCCACCGACGCCCCGCTCACGCCACCTCCTCCTCCTCCCTCACCCCGCTCCCCACCTTCCTCGCCGGCGCCGCGCCTCCACCCGCCGTCCGCCTCGCCTCCTCGCCGCTCACCCATCCCCGTCTCACCGGCGCCCTCCCCCTCACCAGCGACCTCGCGTCCACGCTGGACGAGCTCGCCGGCGTGCTCCGCCTCACCTCGCTCTCGTCTTCCTCCTCCTCGGAGCTCCCCCCCCGCCGGTGCCCCGTCGCCGTTCTCCTCCCCTCTCTGCCCGCTCGTCCCCAGGCCGACCTCGCCTCCCCCCGGCACGCGTTTTCCCATTCCCCCATCGGCGCCGCCGCGGGCACTCCCGTCGCCGTCCTCCGCCCCTGTCCACCGCAGCGTCGGCCTCGCCCCGCCGCCGGGCCGAGCTCCGCACCGCCTCCGACGTCCCTCTTTCCCGCGGAGCTCTGCGGCCTCCGACCGCCTCGTCTCCAGCCCGTTTCCCTCTCCTGGCGCCGCTACCATCGCTGGTCCGTCCCGGCCGGCTCCGGCGAGGCCTAGCTCTGTTGGCCACACCCCAAACGCCAGCTGCCTCTATCACGCCGTCCTGCTGCAGAGCCCCCTGGCAAAGCTTGCCCGCTCCTCTCCGTGTCCCTGCCGTGTCGGCTCTCTGCAACGATAGTGGTGTACAACATGTGGTGGACGCGTGGGGAGATGGTCTACCTCGACAATATTTTCTTCACGGGACGACAACTCTCCATCCCGGGTTGCCGAGAACTTTGACCGGAACTAGAGAGGTCGGCACCTCAAGATCTCCCTCACGGACCGCAAGACCGTTCCCCGAAGCCGAAGATAGATCCCGAACCCGGTGCCGCGCCAAGATCTCCTTCACAGATGCGGAACCGATGCCCCGTTCACGGAGTCCGAAGACCGATACCGCCGAACCCGAGCGCCAAGGTCGCCTTCCCGGACCCCTGAAGATCGATCCGAAGCGCCAGGACTCGAACCTGAAGAACGCCAAGAGCGCCGACGCGGATACGCCAAGTTCATCTACCCCGGACACCGTGCGACAATATCTACTTCACGGACCCGAAGACCACGGCGACGACAAGATCGGCATCGACCAGGGCGATTCCAATGTGCCCCGACGCCAGACCAAGTACTTCCTCCCGGAACGCCAAGATCTACTCCGCTATCCGAGAACGATCCCGTCGAACCCTGAACCCTGAGACCAACCCCGAACCCCGTTGAACCCTAACCAAGATCTTCGACCCCGATGTGTGACCCCTTTTCCCGAGCCCCTATTTTATAAATGCTAAATATAAATTGTTGCATATTAAATTGTCATACTCGCATGCATATTTGTGTGGTTTGGGGGCCTTATGCCGATTCACCTCTAATTAAATATGGGGCCCATATGCGGGCAAATCTAGCCTTATATTGGCCTCATTTAAAATTTGTGTAGCGAACCGGTGATATATTTTGTCCTGTTAAAGACAACATTTAATTGCGGGGTAGTTAAATAACTTGAACCGTTCAATTAATTGTCGGGACCCCCGGTTCCGCTTAATCTTGCCTAATTGCACCGCATCTGCATCATATCATAATCATGCCGGATCTTTTGCCGTAGTATTAAATGTTGCATCCGGTGTTTCTTCTAGTGTTTTGCTTCTTCGCGGATAAGACCGTTGAGTTGATGCGAGTGTCGACCCGATCTTCGGTTGAACCTTCGGCAATGTTTTCAGGCGAGCATCTCCCCCTTTCTACCTATCTTACTTTTATAGTGTTATTCCCTCCTGTTGATCTATTGCTATCCGTGTTGCGATGCTCTAGTTTTCGTACCCGTGAAATCCCTTGTAGCCTTATACTGCCTTGGACACCTCCTATTACCGTTGTTTGGTAGATAGTTGGACCTGCGCGTCGTAGTCGCTTGCTCAAGTGCTGTTGCGTGTCGTCAAGTACCACAGTTGTTGGAGTATTGCCGCATGTTCAATGTTGGAGATGATCATGGCTTTAATTATCGTTCACTTTAATTATGGTTTAATAACTAAAATTGAAGTAGGTAAGCAGAGGCACAGGTGGGCAATAGATGTTATTTGGTTGTTAACCGTCCACTTGTGTCCCGTAGGACCCCGAGTACTTGATACCTGTTCCTTGAATATTCGCGCTATCCACATCCGGGGAATTATGGGACCCCCCTGAGCCAGAGCTTGATTCATTCTTATTTCTTGGGGCCACAAACTAGTTTGAGGTTTTATTTATGATCCTGTACTTATGCCATGTTTTACTGCTTTATTTACGATTGTGCGATGGATAACACACTGTACTGTTTAGGAAAGCGGAGTGTTTTCGCGGTATCGACAAGCCCGAGTTTTTGGGTTCCCAGTCGTTTACAGCCATTGACGCAAACCTTGAGTCCGTCTCGGAGTCAGCTAGCTTCGTTGCGGGTGTACTCAATGGGGTGGCCCCCTGAAATATTTCTGAATCCTGTGATTGCTTTGTCGTGAAAGCCTCGTTGGGTTTTGATTTGGTTTTTCCGAGGTTGATCGAGTGTGTGTTGCTATTTGTGCACCCCGGCCGGGTAAAACTTTCTGAAAGCCGTGTCCGCGGTTATGGACGACTTGGAGCACAGTATCTCGATCATAGACAACTATAACTAAAGTAGTGCTATAAATTTGACTTTATAATGACTAGTAATCAGCTTCACTATAATGGAATGGCTAAATAAAACTGCCAACAATTGCTTGTTTGGGTTGTCGCTTGCGACCACTGTACCTGACTAGTAAGTATTGCAACTATAACGGAATGGCTAAATAAAAGTACCAACAACTGCTGGGTTTTGGGATATCTCATGCTAATTGTATCTGACTAGTAAGTGTTGCCACTACAACGGAATGGTTAACTAAAACTGCCCACTGCCTATTTTATCAGGATGACTATCTATACTTGACTAGTAATTGCTGCAACGATAACTGAATAAATAAAACTGCCAACGGTGTGAGTTCCTCGGTTGACTTCCTCGTTTGGTCTCGAGGGGGAAACACCAGGATGTGTTTGTTTGGTGGTAGCATCAGGTTGGTTCCGAATAGGTCTTTCTTATCCCTCTCTGATAACCGACAGTTTTATCGAGTCTCTATAGGTTGTTTAGTGCATGCTGCCGCTGCCGCTTCAGTCCACCATACCTATGTAGGCGAGGACCGCCGAATTCTAGTCTCGCCGTGTACTGGCCTCAGTACTGACGCTCCTCTTTTTCCTTTGCCCTTTGTCGGCACCCCTTTTGTTTAAGCAGGTTTTTGAGATCGACGTCGTTAGCAGGGTTACCCTTCCGGCTTGGCCTGGGCAGGGTTATGGACGCCATTGGTTATTCTTCAGGGCTCTTAGCCCCATTTGCATCTTGTCCGTAGTCGGACGCTCTATCATTTTCAAGGTGATTTGGATCTTTGTATATTATATCTGTATTCTTGACTCATTGAGTCGCTGTTGTATATATATCTGTTCTGTGGGTCCCATCGAGGACTGTTGTATAATGTTATTACTTCGTTTTCCACCCGCACGAAAGTGCCTGGTGGGCACCTTTGAATCGTTTCTATGCGGGTTTGGCGGGAAGCGCTGAAACTTGCATAGGGTCGATTCTGAGGGTGTTACAGAGTGGTATCAGAGCCCAGCAGTTGCGATACCCCACAAGTCCAGCCTATAGGATAACCTAGCTAACGGCCGAAGTAGAGTGTCAAAACTATTTTTGCAAAATTGGTTGGATAGTTCTGATTAGGTCTGATTTTACTCCTTACCCCTCTGCTGCTCTCCTCTCACCTCTGCGTATTTGGAATCCGCTCTCTTCTCCCTCTTCGAGTCCAGGATTTCTCGTGGTTGGGTTCCGTCGTACTTTCAGGGTTTCGCTTCCTCTTTTGGTAACGGTGTGTCTACATCCGGTCTTCATGCTATCCGAAGAATCCTTCGTCTGGTGGACTTTTCTTTGTTACTTGTTTGTGCTTTCCGGTGTTTTCCGATGCGACGACATCATCTACGCCAGATCCGATGCAGAGTCTGCATCCCTCCTTTGTTTCCGAACCTCGCTTGTCGAGATCTTCAGTCTAATTCCGAGAGTTGGTTGCATAATCCGCCTATTCGTGTGCAGAGTAATGGTTTGAGTGCGGGATGGAGTAGCTACCATACCACTAATCTTATCATTCGCTCTTGTACATCGAATCAGTGGATCCAGCAGTTTTACTCCGTCCACGGAAGTTAGGGGTGGCTTATTTGTTGAAACCTCTACCTTCGACCTTTTGTTCCCGGAGTGTTCTCTCGACGGTCACGGACAACGACCTCTTGTTAGTGGTGTCGCGAGGATCTACACGAAGCGCGAAGATGCAGATCGCCGACTTTCCTTCCGGTACCATGAGGCGGATCTCGAGGGCGAGATCCATTGTTAGTGGTGTCGAATTGTGGCATCCCGCAAAACCACTACTAGAAAATCGCGTTGAATTTTGTGCATTGCATCATCATGACATCAGCATACACATTTTTGTTTCAAACTATTTTGCTAAGAACCCTATTTTACTTTCTATATTAATCCCCTTCCTTTTATTTCAAATCAACACCGGTGCTTCCGGATATCTCAGTTGTCTAAAAACAATTTGCAAAAGGCTTTTAAATTAAATTATAAAACCCTAGTCAAAATGACTAAACCTAAATCTATTCCCACCCAATCCTAATCAACCCACCACTCACAGCTCGCCACCTCACCCCTCCCCCAATTCCCTACCCACCCCGCCACCTCATCAATCCCCTTCTTTTTCCTCCTTTCCCTCTCTCACACCCAGCTCCCACCTACCCCTCTCCCTTACACCTTGGCCCCACCCCCTGGTCAAACCCACCCCTCCTCTCTCTTCCCCTGGCCCAACTTCCCAGCACACACCCACCACTCAACCCCCACCCCGCGCCTGGACCCACTCCCCCGGCCCCACCGCCCCAGCCACCTCTCCCACCCCGCGCGAACCCGCACCCCTGGCCCCACCCCGGTCCCACTCCCCGTCCCTCTCCCTGATCCTCCCTCCTCTCTCTCCCCCACCTCTCTCTGCTCCCCACCAACGCCCCGCTCACGCCACCTCCTCCTCCTCCCTCACCCCGCTCCCCACCTTCCTCGCCGGCGCCGCGCCTCCACCCGCCGGCCGCCTCGCCTCCTCGCCGCTCACCCATCCCCGTCTCACCGGCGCCCTCCCCCTCACCAGCGACCTCGCGTCCACGCTGGCCGAGCTCGCCGGCGTGCTCCGCCTCACCTCGCTCTCGTCTTCCTCCTCCTCGGAGCTCCGCCCCCCCCGCCGGTGCCCCGTCGCTGTTCTCCTCCCCTCTCTGCCCGCTCGTCCCCAGGCCGACCTCGCCTCCCCCCCGCACGCGTTTTCCCATTCCCCCACCGGCGCCGCCGCGGGCACTCCCGTCGCCGTCCTCCGCCCCTATCCACCGCAGCGTCGGCCTCGCCCCGCCGCCGGGCCGAGCTCCGCACCGCCTCCGACGTCCCTCGTTCCCGCGGAGCTCTGCCGCCTCCGACCGCCTCGTCTCCTGCCCGTTTCCCTCTCCTGGCGCCGCTACCATCGCTGGTCCGTCCCGGCCGGCTCCGGCGAGGCCTAGCTCTGTTGGCCACACCCCAAACGCCAGCTGCCTCTATCACGCCGTCCTGCTGCAGAGCCCCCTGGCAAAGCTTGCCCGCTCCTCTCCGTGTCCCTGCCGTGTCGGCTCTCTGCAACGATAGTGGTGTACAACATGTGGTGGACGCGTGGGGAGATGGTCTACCTCGACAATATTTTCTTCACGGGACGACAACTCTCCATCCCGGGTTGCCGAGAACTTTGACCGGAACTAGAGAGGTCGGCACCTCAAGATCTCCCTCACGGACCGCAAGACCGTTCCCCGAAGCCGAAGATAGATCCCGAACCCGGTGCCGCGCCAAGATCTCCTTCACAGATGCGGAACCGATGCCCCGTTCACGGAGTCCGAAGACCGATACCGCTGAACCCGAGCGCCAAGGTCGCCTTCCCGGACCCCTGAAGATCGATCCGAAGCGCTAGGACTCGAACCTGAAGAACGCCAAGATCGCCGACGCGGATACGCCAAGTTCATCTACCCCGGACACCGTGCGACAATATCTACTTCATGGACCCGAAGACCATGGCGACGACAAGATCGGCATCGACCAGGGCGAGTCCAATGTGCCCCGACGCCAGACCAAGTACTTCCTCCCGGAACGCCAAGATCTACTCCGCTATCCGAGAACGATCCCGTCGAACCCTGAACCCTGAGACCGACCCCGAACCCCGTCGAACCCTAACCAAGATCTTCGACCCCGATGTGTGACCCCTTTTCCCGAGCCCCTATTTTATAAATGCTAAATATAAATTGTTGCATATTAAATTGTCATACTCGCATGCATATTTGTGTGGTTTGGGGGCCTTGTGCCGATTCACCTCTAATTAAATATGGGGCCCATATGCGGGCAAATCTAGCCTTATATTGGCCTCATTTAAAATTTGTGTAGCGAACCGGTGATATATTTTGTCCTGTTAAAGACAACATTTAATTGCGGGGTAGTTAAATAACTTGAACCGTTCAATTAATTGTCGGGACCCCCGGTTCCGCTTAATCTTGCCTAATTGCACCGCATCTGCATCATATCATAATCATGCCAGATCTTTTTCCGTAGTATTAAATGTTGCATCCGGTGTTTCTTCTAGTGTTTTGCTTCTTCGCGGATAAGACCGTTGAGTTGATGCGAGTGTCGACCCGATCTTCGGTTGAACCTTCGGCAATGTTTTCAGGCGAGCATCTCCCCCTTTCTACCTATCTTACTTTTATAGTATTATTCCCTCCTGTTGATCTATTGCTATCCGTGTTGCGATGCTCTAGTTTTCGTACCCGTGAAATCCCTTGCAGCCTTATATTGCCTTGGACACCTCCTATTACCGTTGTTTGGTAGATAGTTGGACCTGCGCGTCGTAGTCGCTTGCTCAAGTGCTGTTGCGTGTCGTCAAGTACCACAGTTGTTGGAGTATTTGAAGGGAATATGCCCTGAGAGGCAATAATAAAGTGTTTATTATGTGTATTCCAAGTATATGATAGATGTTTATTTTGCATGCTATAATTGTATTAATACGGAAACGTTAATACATGTGTGTTTAATAAACAAACAGAAAGTTCCTAGTTATGCCTCTCTCATAAACTAGCTCGTTGATTAACAAGATGATCAAGGTTTCCTGATCATGGACATTGGATGTTGTTAATAACGGGATCACAACATTAGTGTAATGATGTGATGAACACTCATCCGAAGTATAGCATTACGATCAAAGTCATTGAGTTTATATTGCTATAACAACTTACGAAGTGATCCTAATCCTTAGACCATGAGATCATGTCAATCACTAACACCGGAAGAGTTTCTTGATAACATCAAACGTCACACCGTAACAGGGTGATTATAAAGATGGATTCAGAACTAATAAAGTGTTATGTTGAGGCTCATGGATCAAGAGTGGAATTTGTTCATCCCAATGACGGATAGATATACTCTGGGCCCTCTCGGTGATATCACATTGATTAGCTTGCAAGCAAGTGATTTGATCACTAGAATGTTATATCACAGGAACGAGAAAAGAGTGCATGTCGGTAACGAGATCAAACTAGGTATGGAGATACCAATGATCGAATCTCGGACATGTAATATATCGTGAAACAAAGGGATTAAGATACTAGCGTAAAAGGTTCCGACGATCACAAGAAAGTCATCGTTGGATGTGTGGGAGTCAGTATGGGTCTCCAGATCCCGCTTCTGATTATTGATCTGAGAGGGGTCTCGATCATGTCCGCATTATTCACGAACCGGAGGGTGACACACTTAAGAGACACCGACATCCAATTGGAGCAAATGTTTCATGCCGAAAGAATGAACAAGCGCAGGAATTTATTTCACTAGATACCGAAACAAGTTTTCGGGTGAAATTGCATAAAGTGGTTATGCATGTGAAATAGAATTCTAGCAAGGGGTTATTTGTGAATGTTTGTCATTAAAGTAATTGACAAAATTCTGAATAAAATAAAAGAGTTTTATTTAATGAGAGTTTGCATTAAATTTGGTGGAAATTTAATGGGATTTTTGAGTGGACTTTTGAGTGGAGGGAATTTAGAGGAGTTTTGTGAGTGGAGTGTCCACCCACATGAAGAGGGGAGGGCAAGGGGGCAGCCCCCATGCGCCGGCCACCCCCTTGGGGTTCCCCCCCTCCTCCTATAAAAGGAGCCCCTCCTCCTCACTTGTCTCACACACCTCCTCGTGAAGGATCTCTCTCCCCCTCTAGAATTTATCCCCCATGTTCTCGGACTAGCGAGATACATGGTCCCGGTGGCTATTCGGCAAGAAAGAGTTGTGCTTCCGCTGCATCGCTGGAGCGAGGAGGCGGAGGTTGCTTGGTTCCTCGAACGTGTGTGCGAGCACGGATGCGCTGCTGATTTGCGGCGCTAGGACTTCCTCTCGATCTTGAGATCGGCAAGAGATCGTCTACATCAACCACGAGTTGAACTCGTTAAGCTTTGTCGGTCTTCAAGGGTATGTTCTCTACGGATATACATCCGCCCGTTGTTTGTATCTAGTATATATAGATCTTGGTATATAGTTCACATCGTAGGAAAATTTTTGTTTTCTATGCTGCGAACCCTACAGTGGTATCAGAGCCGGATCTATGCGTAGATACTTTACACGGGTAGTACACATATGAGTATGTGGGCGATGATGATCATGTTGTTGCTCATTTGTTGTGATTTTGGATATTGGTGGCATAGTGGGATGAAGCGGCCCGGACAAACTTTACATGTCCTCGCACATGAGACCTGTTCCACGCTTGACATGCAACTAGTTTGCATAAGTGGCTAGCGGGTGTCTGTCTCTCCTACTATAGTCAATATCTATTTTGCAAGCGAGTTGTCAACAATTTGATTATCCTCGTTGTGGTTCATGTTCGTAGGTAAGAACGGTTCTATCTCGAAAGCCCTAAGCCACGTAAAACTTGCAATGGATAAATTAGAGGCGTCTAGTTTAGATTGTTGCTGGGCTAGTGTTATGATATGGTAGTGTTGTAAGTAGAAGTATGAGATGATACTCTTACAACACACATAGCGTGTAAAATCCATAGACCTTGGATTTACACATATAGGTATGATAGTGATCATACCACGATGCACATGATAGAGATCATCTGCGGGAACCATATAATTTCACTAATAAACATATGATGTTTGATTACATCTTATATTGCTTGTTTAGCGCTTTGTTAAGCATAATAAGATGATCCCTCATTTAAATATCAAGATAAGAATGTGTTCTTCCTTTAGTATGCACCGATTATGTTTTCGTCGCTCCAAGACATCACGTGATGATCGGGTGTTCTTGGATCCACGACCATATTTCGGGTGTAAAACAGTTACACACGCAAATACTAAGGTTCTAACTTGGCGAGCCTAGCATGTACAGACATGGCCTCGGAACACAGACCGAAAGGTTAAGCATGAGTCATATAGTTGATATGATGCCCATTTGATGCTCGCCTTTGAAGCTATACCGACTCACATGATGATCGGACTTGGTGTAGTGGATTTGGTTCATGTAATCACCAAAAGGACACGAGGGATGTCGCTTTTGAGTGGGAGTTCATTCGTAATATAGATTAGTTGAACTCGATCTATCATACACTTAGTCTAAACTTTACAAATTCTGTTGTAGATGGCACCACCTGCTTTTAATTTCAATGCGTTCATGGAGAAAGAGAAACTAGCAACGAACGGTAGCAACTTTACTGAATGGGCCATGAATTTGAGGATTCTCCTCTCTGCTGCACAAAAGCAATATGTGCTAGAAGCGCCGTTAGGCCCCCCACCTTTTGATGATGCCCCTGACGAGGAGAAGAATGTCTATCAGACTCGTCAGGAGGACCACAACTTAGTTCATTGCGGCATATTGTATGGGCTAGAGCCGGAACTTCGAAAGCGTTTCGAAAACAGCAATGCATTTGATACAATGGGTGAGTTGAAAATGATTTTCGACACACATGCTGCTGTAGAGAGCTACAATGCTTCAGAAAAGTTCTTTAGCTGCATGATGGAAGAGCACAGCTCCGTTAGTGAGCATGTACTCAAGATGTCGGGTTACGCCGATAAGCTTGTGTCCTTGGGAATATCGATTCCCATTGACTTAGGCATCCATCGTGTTCTGCAGTCTCTGCCACCTAGCTATAAGAGCTTCGTGATGAACTATAATATGCAAGGCATGAAGAAGTCTCTCCCCGAGCTTCTGTCAATGCTTAAAACTGCAGAAGTGGAGATCAAAAAGGAACATCAAGTGTTGATGATCAATAGGAACACTGGTTTCAAGAAAGACAAGAAGGGAAAACGGAAGGGAAGTAAGGGCGGCAAGCCTGTTGCCGCGCCTGTAAAGAAACCCCGAGTTGGACCTAAGTCTGATACCGAGTGCTACTATTGTAAGGGGACTGGCCACTGGAAGCGCAACTGCCCCAAGTATCTGGCAGACAAGAAGGCCGGCAAGGCAAACAAAGGTATATATGATATACATGTTATTGATGTGTACTTGACTAGTGCTCGCAGTAGCACCTGGGTATTTGATACCGGTTCAGTTGCTAATATTTGTAACTCGAATCAGGGGCTGCGGAACAAGCGACCGCTAGCAAGGGGTGAGGTCAAGATGCGTGTCGGCAATGGATCAAACGTTGATGTAATCGCCGTCGGAACGCTGCCTCTCAACTTACCGTCGGGATTAGTCATAAACTTGAATAAATGTTATCTGGTGCCTGCACTGAGCATGAACATTGTATCTGGATCATGTTTGATGCAAAGTGGTTATTCATTTAAATCTGAGAACAATGGTTGTTCCATTTATATGAATGAAATCTTTTATGGTCATGCACCAATGATGAATGGTTTATTTTCTGTTAGATCTCAATGATAATGTTACACATATTCATAATGTTGATGCTAAAAGGATTAAACTTAATGATGATATATCCGCATATATGTGGCACTGCCGTCTAGGTCATATTGGCATTAAACGCATGAAGAAGCTCCATTCGGATGGACTTTTGGAATCACTTGATTATGAATCATTTGATACATGTGAGCCATGCCTTATGGGCAAGATGACTAGAACGCCGTTTTCCGGTTCAATGGAACGGGCGACAGATTTATTGGAAATCATACATTCTGATGTATGTGGTCCAATGAGTGTGTCGGCGCGAGGTGGATATCATTATTTTGTTACTTTCACAGATGATTTGAGTAGATACGGTTATATCTACTTGATGAAACACAAGTCTGAAACCTTTGAAAAGTTCAAGGAATTTCAGAATGAAGTGGAAAATCATCGTAATAGAAAGATCAAATTTCTACGGTCCGACCGTGGAGGTGAGTATCTAAGTTACGAGTTTAGCACTCACATGAAAGAGTGTGGAATTGTTTCACAACTCACACCTGCCGGAACACCACAGCGAAATGGTGTGTCGGAACGTCGTAATCGTACTTTATTAGATATGGTTCGATCTATGATGTCTCTGACAGACTTGCCGTTGTCATTTTGGGGTTATGCACTAGAAACTGCTGCATTCACTTTAAATCGGGCACCATCTAAATCCGTTGAAAAGACACTGTATGAATTGTGGTTTGGAAACAAACCTAAGCTGTCATTTCTTAAAGTTTGGGGTTGCGATGTTTATGTGAAGAAACTTCAACCGGATAAACTCGAACCCAAAGCGGAAAAATGCGTCTTCATAGGATACCCTAAAGAAACTATTGGGTATTCCTTCTATCACAGATCCGAGGGCAAGGTTTTTGTTGCCAAGAATGGATCCTTTCTAGAGAAAGAGTTTCTCGCGAAAGGTGTGAATAGTCGGAAGGTAGAACTCGAAGAGGTTGTGGAACCTTCTCTTCAAAGTATGGCGAGTAGCGCAGCGCCGGAAGTTGTTCCGGAGTTGGCTCCACCTATTGAAGAGGGAACTAATGATAATGATCATGAAACTCCGAAAGAGAGTACTACCGAACCTCGCAGGTCAAACAGGACGCGTGCAGCTCCCGAGCTGTACGGAAATCCTGTCATAAATTTCATGGTTGATGAAAATAATGACCCTGCGACGTATGAAGAAGCGATGATGAGCCCGGATTCCAACAAATGGTTAGAAGCCATGAAATCCGAGATGGAATCCATGTATGAAAATCAAGTTTGGAACTTGGTGGAATTACCTCACGACCGAAAGGCCGTGGAGAACAAATGGATTTTCAAAAGGAAAACTGATGCTGATGGTAATGTGACCATCTATAAAGCTCGACTTGTCGCAAAGGGGTTTCGACAAATTCAAGGAGTTGACTACGATGAGACATTCTCTCCCGTAGCGATGCTAAAGTCAGTTAGGATTATGTTAGCAATTGCTGCATATTTCGATTATGAAATATGGCAGATGGATGTCAAAACCGCGTTTCTCAATGGTAATATTGAAGAAGAGTTGTATATGATACAACCAAAGGGTTTTGTCGATCCTAAGGATGCTAACAAGGTGTGCAAGCTTCAGCGATCCATCTATGGATTGAAGCAAGCATCGCGAAGTTGGAATCTCCGCTTTGATGAGGTGATCAAAGAGTTTGGATTTGTCCAAACTTATGGAGAAGCTTGTATTTACAAGAAAGTGAGTGGGAGCAATGTGGCATTTCTGATATTATATGTGGATGACATATTATTGATCGGAAATGATATAGAACTTTTAAACAGTGTTAAAAGTTATCTAAACAGCAAATTTTCAATGAAGGACCTAGGTGAAGCGTCATACATATTAGGCATAAAGATCTATAGAGATAGATCTAGGAGCCTAATAGGGCTATCGCAAAGTACATACCTTGATAAGATTTTAAAGAAGTTTAAAATGGACGGAAGTAAGAAGGGGTTCTTACCTATGTTGCAAGGCAAGACATTGAGTAAGACTCAAAGTCCGGCTTCGGCGGAAGAAAGAGAGATAATGGACAAAGTCCCCTATGCTTCAGCCATAGGCTCTATAATGTACGCCATGCTATGTACAAGACCGGATGTGGCACACGCTATTAGTTTGACTAGTAGGTACCAATCGGATCCAGGTTCGGAACACTGGATAGCGGTCAAGAATATCCTTAAGTACTTACGAAGAACTAAGGATATGTTTCTTGTATATGGAGGTGAAGAAGAGCTCGTCGCTAAGTGTTATGTCGATGCTAGCTTTGACACCGATCCGGATGACTCTAAGTCTCAATCCGGATACGTATTTCTCATGAATGGCGGAGCGGTTAGTTGGAGGAGTTCCAAACAACCTGTGGTAGCGGGATCAACAACGGAGGCCGAATATGTTGCTGCTTCAGAAGCAGCTCAGGAGGCAGTTTGGATGAAGGAGTTCATATCCGAACTAGGAGTTGTGGCAAACGCGTTGGACCCAATGGTGATCTATTGTGACTACAATGGTGCCATTGCCAATGCCAAAGAGCCAAGGTCTCACAAGCATTCCAAGCATATTAAGCGCCGGTTTCACTCCATCCGCGAGCATGTCAAGGATGGAGATATAAAGATTTGTAAAGTACATACGGATCTCAATGTAGCAGATCCGTTGACTAAAACTCTCCCTAGAGCAAAACATGATCAACACCAGAACTCAATGGGTGTTAGATTTATCACTATGTAACTAGATTATTGTCTCTAGTGCAAGTGGGAGACTGAAGGGAATATGCCCTGAGAGGCAATAATAAAGTGTTTATTATGTGTATTCCAAGTATATGATAGATGTTTATTTTGCATGCTATAATTGTATTAATACGGAAACGTTAATACATGTGTGTTTAATAAACAAACAGAAAGTTCCTAGTTATGCCTCTCTCATAAACTAGCTCGTTGATTAACAAGATGATCAAGGTTTCCTGATCATGGACATTGGATGTTGTTAATAACGGGATCACAACATTAGTGTAATGATGTGATGAACACTCATCCGAAGTATAGCATTACGATCAAAGTCATTGAGTTTATATTGCTATAACAACTTACGAAGTGATCCTAATCCTTAGACCATGAGATCATGTCAATCACTAACACCGGAAGAGTTTCTTGATAACATCAAACGTCACACCGTAACAGGGTGATTATAAAGATGGATTCAGAACTAATAAAGTGTTATGTTGAGGCTCATGGATCAAGAGTGGATTTTGTTCATCCCGATGACGGATAGATATACTCTGGGCCCTCTCGGTGATATCACATTGATTAGCTTGCAAGCAAGTGATTTGATCACTAGAATGTTATATCACAGGAACGAGAAAAGAGTGCATGTCGGTAACGAGATCAAACTAGGTATGGAGATACCAATGATCGAATCTCGGACATGTAATATATCGTGAAACAAAGGGATTAAGATACTAGCGTAAAAGGTTCCGACGATCACAAGAAAGTCATCGTTGAATGTGTGGGAGTCAGTATGGGTCTCCAGATCCCGCTTCTGATTATTGATCTGAGAGGGGTCTCGATCATGTCCGCATTATTCACGAACCGTAGGGTGACACACTTAAGAGACACCGACATCCAATTGGAGCAAATGTTTCATGCCGAAAGAATGAACAAGCGCAGGAATTTATTTCACTAGATACCGAAACAGGTTTTCGGGTGAAATTGCATAAAGTGGTTATGCATGTGAAATAGAATTCTAGCAAGGGGTTATTTGTGAATGTTTGTCATTAAAGTAATTGACAAAATTCTGAATAAAATAAAAGAGTTTTATTTAATGAGAGTTTGCATTAAATTTGGTGGAAATTTAATGGGATTTTTGAGTGGACTTTTGAGTGGAGGGAATTTAGAGGAGTTTTGTGAGTGGAGTGTCCACCCACATGAAGAGGGGAGGGCAAGGGGGCAGCCCCCATGCGCCGGCCACCCCCTTGGGGTTCCCCCCTCCTCCTATAAAAGGAGCCCCTCCTCCTCACTTGTCTCACACACCTCCTCGTGAAGGATCTCTCTCCCCCTCTAGAATTTATCCCCCATGGTCTCGGACTAGCGAGATACATGTTCCCGGTGGCTATTCGGCAAGAAAGAGTTGTGCTTCCGCTGCATCGCTGGAGCGAGGAGGCGGAGGTTGCTCGGTGCCTCGAACGTGTGTGCGAGCACGGATGCTCTGCTGATTTGCGGCGCTAGGACTTCCTCTCGATCTTGAGATCGGCAAGAGATCGTCTACATCAACCACGAGTTGAACTCGTTAAGCTTTGTCGGTCTTCAAGGGTATGTTCTCTACGGATATACATCCGCCCGTTGTTTGTATCTAGTATATATAGATCTTGGTATATAGTTCACATCGTAGGAAAATTTTTGTTTTCTATGCTGCGAACCCTACAGTATTGCCGCATGTTCAATGTTGGAGATGATCATGGCTTTAATTATCGTTCACTTTAATTATGGTTTAATAACTAAAATTGAAGTAGGTAAGCAGAGGCACAGGTGGGCAATAGATGTTAATTGGTTGTTAACCGTCCACTTGTGTCCCGTAGGACCCCGAGTACTTGATACCTGTTCCTTGAATATTCGCGCTATCCACATCCGGGGAATTATGGGACCCCCCTCAGCCAGAGCTTGATTCATTCTTATTTCTTGGGGCCACAAACTAGTTTGAGGTTTTATTTACGATCCTGTACTTATGCCATGTTTTACTGCTTTATTTACGATTGTGCGATGGATAGCACACTGTACTGTTTAGGAAAGCGGAGTGTTTTCGCGGTATCGACAAGCCCGAGTTTTCGGGTTCCCAGTCGTTTACAACCATTGACGCAAACCTTGAGTCCGTCTCGGAGTCAGCTAGCTTCGTTGCGGGTGTACTCAATGGGGTGGCCCCCTGAAATATTTCTGAATCCTGTGATTGCTTTGTCGTGAAAGCCTCGTTGGGTTTTGATTTGGTTTTTCCGAGGTTGATCGAGTGTGTGTTGCTATTTGTGCACCCCGGCCGGGTAAAACTTTCTGAAAGTCGTGTCCGCGGTTATGGACGACTTGGAGCACAGTATCTCGATCATAGACAACTATAACTAAAGTAGTGCTATAAATTTGACTTTATAATGACTAGTAATCAGCTTCACTATAATGGAATGGCTAAAAAAACTGCCAACAATTGCTTGTTTGGGTTGTCGCTTGCGACCACTGTACCTGACTAGTAAGTATTGCAACTATAACGGAATGGCTAAATAAAAGTACCAACAACTGCTGGGTTTTGGGATATCTCATGCTAATTGTATCTGACTAGTAAGTGTTGCCACTACAACGGAATGGTTAACTAAAACTGCCCACTGCCTATTTTATCAGGATGACTATCTATACTTGACTAGTAATTGCTGCAACGATAACTGAATAAATAAAACTGCCAACGGTGTGAGTTCCTCGGTTGACTTCCTCGTTTGGTCTCGAGGGGGAAACACCAGGATGTGTTTGTTTGGTGGTAGCATCAGGTTGGTTCCGAATAGGTCTTTCTTATCCCTCTCTGATAACCGACAGTTGTATTGAGTCTCTATAGGTTGTTTAGTGCATGCTGCCGCTGCCGCTTCAGTCCACCATACCTATGTAGGCGAGGACCGCTGAATTCTAGTCTCGCCGTGTACTGGCCTCAGTACTGACGCTCCTCTTTTTCCTTTGCCCTTTGTCGGCACCCTTTTGTTTAAGCAGGTTTTTGAGATCGACGTCGTTAGCAGGGTTACCCTTCCGGCTTGGCCTGGGCAGGGTTATGGACGCCATTGGTTATTCTTCAGGTCTCTTAGCCCCATTTGCATCTTGTCCGTAGTCGGACGCTCTATCATTTTCAAGGTGATTTGGATCTTTGTATATTATATCTATATTCTTGACTCATTGAGTCGTTGTTGTATATATATCTGTTCTGTGGGTCCCATCGAGGACTGTTGTGTAATGTTATTACTTCGTTTTCCACCCGCACGAAAGTGCCTGGTGGGCACCTTTGAATCGTTTCTATGCGGGTTTGGCGGGAAGCGCTGAAACTTGCATAGGGTCGATTCTGAGGGTGTTACAGTAGATATGGGTATATCTATTTCATGAAACATAAGTCCGAAACTTTCGAGAAGTTTAAGGAGTTTCAAAGTGAGGTAGAGAATCAACGTAACAAGAAGATTAAATTTCTACGTTCTGATCGTGGAGGTGAATATCTAAGTTACGAGTTTGGCGAGCATTTGAAGAAATGCGGAATACTTTCACAATTGACACTGCCGGGAACACCACAGCGTAATGGTGTGTCCGAACGTCGTAATCGAACTCTCTTAGATATGGTTCGTTCTATGATGTCACTTATAGATTTACCGCTATCATTTTGGGGTTATGCATTAGAAACAGCCGCATTCACTTTAAATAGGGCACCATCTAAATCCGTTGAAACGACACCGTATGAATTATGGTTTGGGAAGAAACCTAGATTGTTGTTCCTTAAAGTTTGGGGATGCGAAGCCTATGTAAAGAAGTTACAGCCGGACAAGCTTGAACCCAAAGCGGAAAAATGCGTCTTCATAGGATACCCGAAGGAAACTATTGGGTATACCTTCTATCATAGATCCGAAGGCAAAATCTTCGTTGCCAAGAATGGATCCTTTCTAGAGAAGGAATTTCTCTCGAAAGAAGTGACTGGAAGGAAAGTAGAACTCGACGAGGTTGTCGAACCTTCTCTCGAAATTGCGAGTAGCGCAGTGCCGGAAGAAGTTCCTGTGGTGCCTGCACCAATTAGAGAGGAAGCTAATGATGATGATCATGAAACTTCGGTTGAAGTTGTTACAGAGCCTCGCAGGTCAACGAGAACTCGTACCACTCCAGATTGGTATGATCCCGTTATGAGTGTTATGTTGGTGGACAACACCGATGACCCTGAGACATATGAGGAAGCGATGATGAGCCCAGATTCCAATAAAAGGCAAGAAGCCATGAAATCCGAGATTGGATCCATGTACGAAAACCAAGTATGGACTTTGGTGGACTTACCGGATGGCCGGAAGGCTGTCGAGAACAAATGGATTTTCAAGAAGAAAACAGATGCTGATGGTAATGTTACTGTCTATAAAGCTCGACTTGTCGCAAAAGGGTTTCGACAAATTCAAGGAGTTGACTATGATGAGACTTTCTCACCAGTAGCGAAGCTAAAGTCTGTGAGGATTATGTTAGCAATCGCTGCATATTACGATTATGAGATATGGCAGATGGATGTCAAAACAACATTCCTCAATGGAGACATTGATGAAGAGTTGTATATGATGCAACCCAAAGGTTTTGTCAATCCTAAAGATGCTAACAAGGTATGCAAACTTCAACGGTCCATTTATGGATTGAAGCAAGCATCCCGAAGTTGGAATCAACGTTTTGATAAGGTGATCAAAAGTTTTGGTTTTATACAAACTTATGGAGAAGCTTGTATTTACAAGAAAGTGAGTGGGAGCTCTGTAACATTCTTAATACTATATGTAGATGACATATTGTTGATTGTGAATGATGTAGACCTTCTTAATAGTGTCAAGGAATATTTGAATAATAGTTTTTCAATGAAGGATCTTGGCGAAGCAGCTTACATATTAGGCATAAAGATTTATAGAGATAGGTCGAAACGCCAAATATCATTGTCACAAAGTACATATTTGGACAAAGTTCTAAAGAGGTTTGGAATGGAAGATAGCAAGAAAGGGTTCTTGCCCATGGTGCCCAATACGACCTTGAGTAAAACTCAAAGTCCGACATCGGCAGAAGATAGAGAAAGGATGAGTAAGACTCCCTATGCCTCAGCCATAGGATCTCTAATGTATGCCATGCTATGTACTAGACCCGACATTGCATATGCTGTTAGTTTAACTAGCAGATATCAAAGTGATCCAGGAGTGGATCATTGGACAGCGGTCAAAAACATCCTTAAGTACTTGAGAAGAACTAAGGATATGGTTCTTTCTTATGGAGGTGATGAACAGCTCGTTGTTAATGGTTACACCGATGCTAGTTGGAACACCGATCCGGATGATTCTAAATCACAATCTGGATACGTATTTATTTTGAATGGTGCAGCAGTTAGCTGGAGGAGTGCAAAGCAAAGCGTTGTGGCGAGATCTTCAACTGAATCGGAATACATGGCTGCTTCGGAGGCTTCACAAGAAGCGATATGGATGAAAGAGTTCATTACAGAGCTGGGTGTGGTTCCTAGTGCGCTGGACCCAATGTCTATCTACTGTGATAACATGGGTGCCATAGCCAATGCGCAAGAACCAAGGTCACACAAGAAGTTGAAGCACATCAAGCTACGTTTTCACGCTATTCGAGAACATATCCAAGATGGGGATATAAAGATTTGCAAAGTACACACAGATCTGAATGTGGCGGATCCATTGACTAAACCTCTCCCGAGGGCAAAACATGACCAACACCAAACTGCCATGGATGTTCGGTATATTACCATGTAATCTAGATTAGATGACTCTAGTGCAAGTGGGAGACTGTTGGAGATATGCCCTAGAGGCAATAATAAATGTAGTTATTATTATATCTGTGTTTATGATAAATGTTTACATTCATGCTATAATAGTATTAACAAGGAAACATTAATACTTGTGTGATTTGTAAACTTAATTTGAAGTCCCTAGTAAAGCCTCTATATAATACTAGCTTGTTGGTTAATAGATGATTGTGGTTTCCCTATCATGAACATTGAGATGTTATTAACAACAAGATCATATCGTTAGGAGAATGATATGGTGGACATACTCCTATAGATAAGCGTAGCATAAAGATCAAGTCATTTTAATAGTTCAATTGCTATATGCTTTCTGATACATAGTAACCTAATTCCTTCGACCATGAGATCATGCATATCACCTTTACCGGATGGATGCTTTGATGACATCAAACACCACACCGTAACTGGGTGGCTATAAAGGTGGCATTGAGTGTTCGGAAAGTATTGGTTCAAACACATGGATCAAGACTGGGATTTGTCCATCCATATGACGGATAGATATACTCTGGGCCCTCTCGGTGAAATGTCATCCAATTGGCTTGCAAGAATGTGACTGGCTCACAAGGGATCACATATCACGGGAACGAGAAAAGAGTACTTATCGGTAACGAGGTTGAACTAGGTATGCAGAGATACCGACGATCATAACCTCGGATAAGTAAACTATCATGAGACAAAGGGAAATTGGTATCGTATGTAAGTGGTTCATTCGATCGCAAAGTAATCGTAGAAATATGTGGGAGCCATATGAATTTCCAGATTCCTCTATTGGTTATTGTTCGGAGAAGTGTCTCGATCATGTCCGCATAATTCACGAACCGTAGGGAGACACACTTAAGGATTCGACGTTGTTTGAGTAGTTATGGAATGATGAGAAAGAGTCCGAATGTTGTTCGGAGTCTCAAATAGGATTCGGGATATCACGAGGGGATCCGGAATGGTCCGGAGAATAATATTCATATAAGGAAAGTCACGTTTCGGAGTTGGAGAATGATTCTGGTGTTTTCATCGGGAATGTTCTAGAAGGTTCCGGAATGTCCGGCACTCCGGAGGGGAAGGGTACATGAATGTGTTATATAAAGTTGGTATGATTGCATCATGTACTGAGTGTCATCGCTGAACAAAATAAAGGATTAAATCAAATCCTAGTTTGAAAAGTCAAACGGCTAGTTTGAAAGTCAAACAGCTAATTTTGGAAAGAGGAAAGGAGGAGGAAACCGAGTTGGGGAGGAGTCCCTCCTCCCCACCGCCGGCGCACCACCCATGCCGAGTTGGGGAGGGAATCCTCTCCCTCCCCTTGGCCGGCCGGCCCCTCCACCTATATAAGGAGGGGCAGGGCTCCCTCCTAGAGACACACAAGATCCTCTCCTCCAAACCCTAGTACCAAGACGCCGCCGCCTCCATAGCCGCCGCCGGCCCTAGGGCAAACCGCCGCCACCGCCTAGCTAAACCCTAGCCGCCGGCTTGCTCCTCCTCAGCGTGTCTAAACTCTAGATCGTCGAGGGACCCTCTCATACTCCACCATACTCGCTCCGGCTTAAGGCGAAGCCCTGCGAGATCTCCCCTCTACTTCCGGTACCACGCCGTTGTGCTGCCGAAATCGCGAAGAGAGTGCTACAACCCCCGCTGCCTGCTGGAACAAGGGAGAGGAAGGTCTTCGTCGAGTACCGAACGTGTGACCGACTGCGGGAGCGCTGCCGGAACGTAGCGCCGGAAGGATCGTCTACGCGATCTTGAGATCGGGAAGAGTACGACTACATCACCCACGAGAATCTGCTCTCGTTAAACACTTTGGAATCTTCGAGGGTGAGTTATTCTATCGACTCGTTGCTACAATCTAGTAGATAGATCTTGGCTTGTTTGTTTGTATGCGGTAGAAAATTTTGTTTTCCATGCTACGAAACCCTACAGAAAAACCATCCCCTGTCGCACCCAACCAATCCCCACCTGGTCAACCGATAGCCTGGCCCCACCCCGCTTCCCGCATGTGACGCCCCTTCCTCGACCCGTTCCTCTCTCTCGCCCTGTCTCGCTCGCGATCCCCAACCCATGCTCCCTCTCTACACATCGCCGTCGCCTCCCTCCTCTGCAACCACCCCCGCCGCCGTTGCCAGCCCCAACCCTCTCGCCTCATTCTGCGTTCCCCAACTCCCATCGCTGCACCGCCTCTGGCCTGCCTCTCCGTTGGCCTCCCGCGCCGCCGGTTGTCACCTTCCGTGGCGAGCTCCTCCGCCCCGCCCTAGACCTCCTCCGTTGCGGTCGCCTCCCCAAGCTTCACCGCCGCGCGGTCGCCCTCTCCCTCCTCGACGACCTCCCCGCGATCCTATGGACGCTGTCGTCCGTCGTGGCCGCCCGCCCCTGCGATCCCGAGCTCCCCATGGAGCCTCGCCTCCACCTCGTCGGTCCCGAGCTGCGCCGCCACCCTTCCCCTCTGTGGGCTCGCCTCCCCGGTGCCGCTTTGAGCACAAGGGCTCCGCCTCGCATCCGCATCGTGCCTAGCGCCATCCCGTCGACCCTGCGATGCCCCAGCTTCTCGCGCGCCATCGCGCCCTCCCCGCTCGTCGGCGAGGCCCACTGCCTCGACCCTGACGTTCCCGCACCAGGCCGCAGCGCCCTGTCGCCACCCTCCAGTTCTCTGTTTCCATTCGTTGTTTTCCCCCATAGTAAAGCAGTGTTACGAAAGGGTGCGAGTTGCTGCAACGATGAGGTGTTGTTGACGAGGTAGTACTTTGAGTTGGTGAAGAAATCCTCCTGCGGAGTGTCAAGGAGTGGCACTGTTGTTTTTGGTGATGCTTGTGTCATGAAGGTGTTGTCTCGGTGGACATGCCTTGCTACTATAGCAGCCAGAGACCGTCGCCAAGCTCTTCCGAAGAGGAACCGACGACACCGACAATCAAGCTCCCAAGCCGAAGTTCTCCATCGGCAAACCAAGTCGGAACCTCTGAATCATCGATAGGGAGCCGAAGATTCTCGTACTCGAACCACCAAGATCGCCTCATGGATTCCGAAGCCCGTTCCTGGCGTCCGAACCCGAAGCACATCGAACCAAGATCGTCGACCCCATGTGTGACCCCGTTTATCCGAGCCCTATTTTATAATTGATATCTATATGAACTGTTGCATATTAAATTGTACATGCTTTTTTTACATATCATGTGGTTTGGGGGTATATTGTCGATTCACCTCATAATTAAATATGGAGGCCATATGCGGGCAAATCTAGTCTTAGTTTGTCTCCATTTAAATTTGTATAGTGAACCGATGATATATTTTTGCCTTGATAAAACAACATTTAATTTGCGGGTATCTAAATAACTTGATCCATCTAAATAAATGTCGGGACCCCGGTTCCGCTTAATATTGCCTAGTTGCATCGTATCTTTGCCATGCCAAGCATCATACATGCATCATGCCCGATCTTTTGTCGTAGTATTAAATAATGCATCCGGTGTTTCTTCTAGTGCTTTGCTTCTTCACGGATTAGGCCGATGAGTTGATGCGAGAGTCGACCCGATCTTCGGATGAACCTTCGGCAATGTTTTCAGGCGGGCATTCTCCCCCTTTCTACCTATTTTACCTTTCTAGTCTTTATTTCCTCCTGTTGATCCATTGCTATCTGTGTTGCGATGCTCTAGTTTTCGTACCCGTGATATCCCTTGCAGCCTTATATTGCTTTGGACACATCCTATTACCTGTTGTTTGGTAGATAGTCGGCCTTGCGTGTCGTAGTTGCTTTCTCAAGTGCTGTTGCATGTCGTGAAGTACCACAATTGTTGGAGAAATGCCTTATGCTTTTATGTTGGAGATGATCATGGATTTAATTATTGTTTAATAACTAAAATTGAAGTAGGTAAATAATGCAGAGGCACATGTGGGCAATAGATGTTATTTGGTTTTTAACCGTCCACTTGTGTCCCGTAGGACCCCGAGTACTTGATACCTGTTCTTTGAATATTCGCACTATCCGCATGTGGGACCATGAATCCCCCTAGCCAGAGCTTGAGTCATATTTATTTCTTGGGGCCACAAAGTAGTTTGGGGCTTTATTACTATCATGTACTTATGCCATGCTTTACTGCTTTATTTACGATTGCGCGTGGAGCGCCTGTACTGTTTTGGATCGCGGCACGATTACGCGGTATCGACAAGCCTAGTCACACTTTTGGGTTCCCAGTCGTTTACAGCCGTTCTCGCAAACCTCTGGGTCCGTCTCGGAGCCGGCCAACTTCGTAGCGGGTAGCTTGGTGGGGTGCCCCCCTGAAATTTATATGAATCTTGCAATTGCTCTGTCGTGATGCCTCATTGGGTTTTATTTGGTTTTTCTCGAGGTTGATCGTGCGTGTGTTGCTATTTGTGCCCCCTGCAGGGTAAAACTTTCTGAAAGCCGTGTCCGCGGTTATGGACGAATTGGAGCACAGTATCTCGATCATAGACAACTATAACTAAAGTAGTGCTATAAATTTGACTTTATGATGACTAGTAATCAGCTTCACTGTAATGGAATGGCTAAATAAAAGTGCCAACAATTTCTTGTTTGAGTTGTCACCTATTACCATTGTATCTGACTAGTAAGTATTGCAACTACAACGGGATGGCTAAATAAAAGTACCAACAACTGCTGGGTTTTGGGATGCCTCATGCTATCTGTATCTGACTAGTAAGTACTACAACTACAACAGAATGGTTAGCTAAAACTGCCCATTGCTTATTATATCAGGATGACTCATGCTATCTATATCTGACTAGTAATTGCCGCAACTATAACGGAATGAATAAAACTACCAACGGTGTGAGTTCCTCGGTTGACTTCCTCGTTTGGTCTCGAGGGGGAAATACCAGGATGGGTATGCTTAGTGATAGTTTCAGTTTGGATCCGAATAGGTATTTCTTATCCCTATCTGATAGCCGCCAGTTGTATTGAGTCTCTACAGGTTGTTTAGTGCATGCTGCGCTGCTGCTTCAGTCCACCATACCTATGTAGGCGAGGACCGCCGAATTCTAGTCTCGCCGTGTACTGGCCTCAGTACTGACCGCTCTCTTTTTCCTTTGCCCTTTGTCGGCACCCCTTTTGTTTAAGCAGGTTTTGAGATCGACGTCGTTAGCAGGGTTGCCCTTCCGGCTTGGGCTGGGCAGGGTTATGGACGCCATTGGTTATTCTTCAGGGCTCTTAGCTCAATTTGCATCTTGTCCGTACTCGGACGCTGTATCGTTTTCCAGGTGATTTGGATCTTTGTACTGTCTATCTGTATTCTTGACTCATTGGGTCGCTGTTGTATATATATGTTTTGTGGGTTCCATCGAGGACTATTGTGTAATGATATTACTTCGTTTTCCACCCGCACGCAAGTGCCTGGTGGGCACCTTTGAATCATTTCTATGCGGGTTTTGGCGAGAAGCGCTGAGACTTCCATAGGGCCGATTCTGAGGGTGTTACACTATAGTAGGAGAGACAGACACCCGCTAGCCACTTATGCAAACTAGTTGCATGCAAGCGTGGAACAGGTCTCATGTGCGAGGACATGTAAAGTTTGTCCAGGCCGCTTCATCCCACTATGCCACCAATATCCAAAATTACAACAAAGGAGCAACAACATGATCATCATCGCCCACATACTCATATGTGTACTACCCGTGTAAAGCATCTACGCATAGATCCAGCTCTGATACCACTGTAGGGTTCGCAGCATAGAAAACAAAAAATTTCCTACGATGTGAACTATGTACCTGTAGGGATTCGTAGCATGGAAAACAAAAATTTTCTATCGCATATAAACAAACAATCCAAGATCTATCTACTAGATTGTAGCAACGAGTCGATGGAATAACTTACCCTCGAAGATTCCAAAGTGTTTAACGAGAGCGGATTCTCGTGGGTGATGTAGTCGTACTCTTTCCGATCTCAAGATCGCGTAGACGATCCTTCCGGCGCTGCGTTCCGGCAGCGCTCCCGCAGTCGGTCACACGTTCGGTACTCGACGAAGACCTTCCTCTCCCTTGTTCCAGCAGGCAGCGGAGGTTGTAGCACTCTCCTCGCGATTCCGGTAGCACAACGGCGTGGTACCGGAAGTAGAGGGGAGATCTCGCAGGGCTTCGCCTTAAGCCGGAGCGAGTATGGTGGATTATGAGAGAGCTCCTCGGCGATCTAGGTTTTAGATACACCAAGGAGGAGGTGCTAGAGCCGACGGCTAGGGTTCCGGGACACCCAAATTGGCGGCTAGGGCAAAACCCTAGGGGGGCGGCGGCGGCTATGGTGGGCTGCAGCTTCTAGGGTTTGAGGAGAGGTACTTGTGTGTGCTAGGAGGGATCCCTGCCCCTCCTTATATAGGTGGAGGGGCCGGCGGCCAAGGGGAGGGAGTGGAGTCCCTCCCCAACTCGGCTTGGGTGGTGCGCCGGTTGGGGAGGAGGGACTCCCTCCCCAACTCGGTTTCACCTTCCTCCTCTTTTCCTCTTTCCAAATTTAGCCGTTTGACTTTTCAAACTAGCTATTTGACTTTTCAAACTAGGATTTGAATTAATCCTTTATTTGGAACAGCGATGACACTTAGTACATGATGCAATCATTCCAACTTGTAATGACACATTCATGTACCCCTTCCCCTCCGGAGTGCCGGACATTCCGGAACCTTCTAGAACATTCCCGATGAAAACACCGGAATCATTCCCGAACTCCGAAACGGGACTTTCCTTATATGAATCTTATTCTCCGGACCATTCCGGATCTCCTCGTGATATCCCGGATCCCATCCGGGACTCCGGACAACATTCGGTCTCTTTCTCATCATACCATAACTACTCAAACAACCTCGAATCCTTAAGTGTGTCTCCCTACGGTTCATGAATTATGCGGACATGATCGAGACACTTCTCCGAACAATAACCAATAGAGGAATCTGGAAATTCATATGGCTCCCACATATTTCTACGATTACTTTGCGATCGAATGAACCACTTACATACGATACCAATTTCCCTTTGTCTCACGATAGTTTACTTATCCGAGGTTATGATCATCGGTATCTCTGCATACCTAGTTCAACCCCGTTACCGATAAGTACTCTTTTCTCGTTCCCGTGATATGTGATCCCTTGTGAGCCAGTCACATGCTTGCAAGCTAATTGGATGACATTTCACCGAGAGGGCCCAGAGTATATCTATCCGTCATATGGATGGACAAATCCCACTCTTGATCCATGTGTCTCAACCAATACTTTCCGAACACTCAATGACACCTTTATAGCCACCCAGTTATAAACAGTAGATAGACATTGGGTCCAGCGCACTAGGAACCACACCCAGCTCTGTAATGAACTCTTTCATCCATATCTCTTCTTGTGAAGCCTCCGAAGCAGCCATGTATTCCGATTTAGTTGAAGATCTCGCCACAACGCTTTGCTTTGCACTCCTCCAGCTAACTGCTGCACCATTCAAAATAAATACGTATCCAGATTGTGATTTAGAATCATCCGGATCGGTGTTCCAACTAGCATCGGTGTAACCATTAACAACGAGCTGTTCATCACCTCCATAAGAAAGAACCATATCCTTAGTTCTTCTCAAGTACTTAAGGATGTTTTTGACCGCTGTCCAATGATCCACTCCTGGATCACTTTGATATCTGCTAGTTAAACTAACAACATATGCAATGTCGGGTCTAGTACATAGCATGGCATACATTAGAGATCCTATGGCTGAGGCATAGGGAGTCTTACTCATCCTTTCTCTATCTTCCGCCGATGTCGGACTTTGAGTTTTACTCAAGGTCGTATTGGGCACCATGGGCAAGAACCCTTTCTTGCTATCTTCCATTCCAAACTTCTTTAGAACTTTGTCCAAATATGTACTCTGTGACAATGATATTTGGCGTTTCGATCTATCTCTATAAATCTTTATGCCTAATATGTAAGCTGTTTCGCCAAGATCCTTCATTGAAAAACTATTATTCAAATATTCCTTGACACTATTAAGAAGGTCTACATCATTCCCAATCAACAATATGTCATCCACATATAGTATTAAGAATGCTACAGAGCTCCCACTCACTTTCTGGTAAATACAAGCTTCTCCATAAGTTTGTATAAAACCAAAACTTTTGATCACCTTATCAAAACGTTGATTCCAACTTCGGGATGCTTGCTTCAATCCATAGATGGACCATTGAAGTTTGCATACTTTGTTAGCATTTTTAGGATCGACAAAACCTTTGGGTTGCATCATATACAACTCTTCATCAATGTCTCCATTGAGGAATGCTGTTTTGACATCCATCTGCCATATCTCATAATCGTAATATGCAGCGATTGCTAACATAATCCTCATAGACTTTAGCTTTGCTACCGGTGAGAAAGTCTCATCGTAGTCAACTCCTTGAATTTGTCGAAACCCTTTTGCGACAAGTCGAGATTTATAGACAGTAACATTACCATCAGCATCTGTTTTCTTCTTGAAGATCCATTTGTTCTCGACAGCCTTCCGGCCATCCGGTAAGTCCACCAAAGTCCATACTTGGTTTTCGTACATGGATCCAATCTCGGATTTCATGGCTTCTTGCCTTTTATTGGAATCTGGGCTCATCATCGCTTCCTCATATGTCTCAGGGTCATCGGTGTTGTCCACCAACATAACACTCATAACGGGATCATACCAATCTGGAGTGGTACGAGTTCTCGTTGACCTGCGAGGCTCTGTAACAACTTCAACCGAAGTTTCATGATCATCATCATTAGCTTCCTCTCTAATTGGTGCAGGCACCACAGGAACTTCTTCCGGCACTGCGCTACTCGCAATTTCGAGAGAAGGTTCGACAACCTCGTCGAGTTCTACTTTCCTTCCAGTCACTTCTTTCGAGAGAAATTCCTTCTCTAGAAAGGATCCATTCTTGGCAACGAAGATTTTGCCTTCGGATCTATGATAGAAGGTATACCCAATAGTTTCCTTCGGGTATCCTATGAAGACGCATTTTTCCGCTTTGGGTTCAAGCTTGTCCGGCTGTAACTTCTTTACATAGGCTTCGCATCCCCAAACTTTAAGGAACAACAATCTAGGTTTCTTCCCAAACCATAATTCATACAGTGTCGTTTCAACGGATTTAGATGGTGCCCTATTTAAAGTGAATGCGGCTGTTTCTAATGCATAACCCCAAAATGATAGCGGTAAATCTATAAGTGACATCATAGAACGAACCATATCTAAGAGAGTTCGATTACGACGTTCAGACACACCATTACGCTGTGGTGTTCCCGGCAGTGTCAATTGTGAAAGTATTCCGCATTTCTTCAAATGCTCGCCAAACTCGTAACTTAGATATTCACCTCCACGATCAGAACGTAGAAATTTAATCTTCTTGTTACGTTGATTCTCTACCTCACTTTGAAATTCCTTAAACTTCTCGAAAGTTTCGGATTTATGTTTCATGAAATAGATATACCCATATCTACTCAAGTCATCCGTGAAGGTAAGAACATAACGATAACCACCGCGCGATGCTACACTCATTGGACCACACACATCGGTATGTATGATTTCTAATAAGTCCGTAGCTCGCTCCATCATACCAGAAAATGGAGTCTTAGTCATTTTACCCATCAGACATGCTTCGCATCTATCAAGTGATTAAAAATCAAGTGATTCAAGAAGTCCATCGGAATGGAGTTTCTTCATACGCTTCACTCCAATGTGACCAAGACGACAGTGCCACATATAGGTCGAGTTATCGTTCGATTTCAAACGTTTAGCCTCAATGTTGTTGATATGTGTATTTACACTATCGAGATTCAATAAGAATAGACCATCTATCAAAGGTGCATGTGCATAAAACATATTACTTATATAAATCGAACAACCATTATTCTTGGACTTAAACAAGTAACTGTCTCACAATAAACAAGATCCCGATATAATGTTCATGCTCAACGCAGGCACCAAATAACAATTATTTAAGTATAAAAATAATCCCGATGGTAGATGAAGGGGTAGCGTGCCGACCGCGATCACATCAACCTTTGATCCGTTTCCCACGCGCATCGTCACCTCGTTCTTCGCTAGCTTCCATTTATTCTGCAGCACCTATTTCAAGTTACAAATATGAGCAACCGAACCAGTATCAAATACCCAGGCACTACTACGAGTACTAGTGAGATACACATCAATAACATGTATATCAGATATACCTTTCTTCTTGATGTTGCCGTTCTTCAAATCCGCCAAGTACTTTGGGCAATTCCGCTTCCAGTGACCTTCTCCCTTGCAGTAAAAGCACTCAGTATCAGGCTTAGGTCCAGCCTTGGTCTTCTTCGCCGGCGTGGTAACTTTCTTACCACCCTTCTTGAAGTGTCCCTTCTTCTTAGACTTGCCTTTCTTGAATTTGGTGGTCTTATTGACCAACAACACTTGGTGCTCTTTCTTGATCTCCACTTCTGCAGATTTTAACATAGCAAACAGTTCTAGCAACTGCTTGTTCATGTTCTGCATATTGTAGTTCATCACAAAGTTCTTGTAACTTGGTGGTAGTGATTGGAGGACACGGTAAATCCCCAAAGCATTAGGAATCACTATACCCAAGCTTTGAAGTTTGTTTGCGTGCCCAGACATCTTAAGCACATGCTCACTGACGGAGCTGCCCTCTTCCATCTTGCAGTTAAAGAACTTTTCAGAAGCTTCATAGCTTTCAATTGCCGCATGAGTCTCAAATATCAATTTGAGATCCTCGACAATATCATATGGGTCTGAGTTCTCAAACCTTTTCTGAAGCTCCGATTCTAAACCATACAAGATAGCACACTGAACTATGGAGTACTATTTCTTCCGAGCGAGGTAAACATTCTTTACTTCATCGTTAGCATCAGCTGCAGGTGGGTCACCCAGCGGTGCATCCAGCACATAGGTCAAATTACCAGCTATGAGGACAATCCTCAAATTGCGGAACCAATCCGCGAAGTTGCTTCCATTGTTTTTCAACTTTTCTTTCTCTAGGAACGCATTAAAATTGATGGTAGGGGCTGCCATTGATCTACAACATATTTGCAATAGTTTAGACTAAGTTTATGACAAATTGAGTTCAAATTAATAATAAAATTAATCTAGGTGAACTCCCACTCAAAACAACATCCCTCACATTGTTTTAGTGATCACACGAACCAAATCCACTACATCAACACCGATCATCACGAGAGTTGACATAGTTTCAATGGCGAACAATCGACATGTTCATCATATCTACTATATGATTCATGCTTTACCTTTCGGTGATCCGTGTTCCGAGACCATGTCTGTACATGCTAGGCTCGTCAAGATCAAACCTTAGTTTCCGCATGAGCAAATCTGGCTTGCTCATGTTGTATGCACTTGCAGAATCTAACACACCCGATCATCACGTGGTGCTTCGAAACAACAAGCTTTAGCAACGGTGCTAACTAAGGGTGAACACTATATGACTTGAAATTCATGTGCATGAGGGATCATCTTATAATGCTACCGTCGTCTACTAAGCAATACAAGATGCATAAAGGATTAACATCACATGCAATTCATAATATGTGATATGATATGGCCTTTCTTCTTTGTGCTTCCGATCTCCATCTTCAAGCACGAACATGATCTCCATCATCACCGGTATTGCATCAAGGTCAATGACGCTTCTCCATGGTTGTCGTCCACCAGCTTCAACTATTACAACTACTTTGAATAGACACACGGGTCTTAACAGAAATTAAAGACAACCATATGGCTCCTGCCGGTTGCCAACTTACAATAAGGATCATTGCATACATCAAATATAATCACAATCATGGCCATATCACATCACTGCACACCCCTGCAAAACAAAGTTAGACGCCTCTACTTTCTTTGCATGTTTTACGTGGTTTGGGGCTTTCAATAAGTGTCGTTCTAACTTACGAACAAGAACCACAACATTGATACTAGTATTGTTAATCACCCGTTGTAAATTGGATCTTAACTATGCTAGGAGAAACAGGCACCCGCAAAGCCACTTATGCAATACAAGTTGCATGTCAAGCGTGGAGCAAGTCTCATGAACGAAGTCATGTAAGGTTAGCCGGGCCGCTTCATCCCAACATACCGCAAGATGCAAAGTACACAAGAAGCAATCGACAATAAAAGCATCAACACCCACAATGACCATTGTGTTCTACTCGTGCAACAGATCTACATATAGACACAACTCTGATACCACTGTAGGGATTCGTAGCATGGAAAACAAAAAATTTCTATCGCATACAAACAAACAATCCAAGATCTATCTACTAGATTGTAGCAACGAGTCGATGGAATAACTTACCCTCGAAGATTCCAAAGTGTTTAACGAGAGCGGATTCTCATGGGTGATGTAGTCGTACTCTTTCCGATCTCAAGATCGCATAGACGATCCTTCCGGCCCTGCGTTCCGGCAGCGCTCCCGCAGTCGGTCACACGTTCGGTACTCGACGAAGACCTTCCTCTCCCTTGTTCCAGCAGGCAGCGGAGGTTGTAGCACTCTCCTCGCGATTCCGGTAGCACAACGGCGTGGTACCGAAAGTAGAGGGGAGATCTCGCAGGGCTTCGCCTTAAGCCGGAGCGAGTATGGTGGAGTATGAGAGAGCTCCTCGGCGATCTAGGTTTTAGATACACCAAGGAGGAGGTGCTAGAGCCGGCGGCTAGGGTTCTGGGACACCCAAATCGGCGGCTAGGGCAAAACCCTAGGGGGGCGGCGGCTATGGTGGGCTGCAGCTTCTAGGGTTTGAGGAGAGGTACTTGTGTGTGCTAGGAGGGAGCCCTGCCCCTCCTTATATAGGTGGAGAGGCCGGCGGCCAAGGGGAGGGAGTGGAGTCCCTCCCCAACTCGGCTTGGGTGGTGCGCCGGCTTGGGGAGGAGGGACTCCCTCCCCAACTCGGTTTCACCTTCCTCCTCTTTTCATCTTTCCAAATTTAGCCGTTTGACTTTTCAAACTAGCTATTTGACTTTTCAAACTAGGATTTGAATTAATCCTTTATTTGGAACAGCGATGACACTTAGTACATGATGCAATCATTCCAACTTGTAATTACACATTCATGTACCCCTTCCCCTCCGGAGTGCCGGACATTCCGGAACCTTCTAGAACATTCCCGATGAAAACACCGGAATCATTCTCGAACTCCGAAACGGGACTTTCCTTATATGAATCTTATTCTTCGGACCATTCCGGATCTCCTCGTGATATCCCGGATACCATCCGGGACTCCGGACAACATTCGGTCTCTTTCTCATCATACCATAACTACTCAAACAACGTCGAATCCTTAAGTGTGTCTCCCTACGGTTCGTGAATTATGCGGACATGATCGAGACACTTCTCCGAACAATAACCAATAGAGGAATCTGGAAATTCATATGGCTCCCACATATTTCTACGATTACTTTGTGATCGAATGAACCACTTACATACGATACCAATTTCCCTTTGTCTCACGATAGTTTACTTATCCGAGGTTATGATCGTCGGTATCTCTGCCGTTACCGATAAGTACTCTTTTCTCGTTCCCGTGATATGTGATCCCTTGTGAGCCAGTCACATGCTTGCAAGCTAATTGGATGACATTTCATCGAGAGGGCCCAGAGTATATCTATCCGTCATATGGATGGACAAATCCCACTCTTGATCCATGTGTCTCAACCAATACTTTCCGAACACTCAATGCCACCTTTATAGCCACCCAGTTACGGTGTGGTGTTTGATGTCATCAAAGCATCCATCCGGTAAAGGTGATATGCATGATCTCATGGTCGAAGGAATTAGGTTACTATGTATCAGAAAGCATATAGCAATTGAACTATTGAAATGACTTGATCTTTATGCTACGCTTATCTATAGGAGTATGTCCATCATATCATTCTCCTAACGATATGATCTTGTTGTTTGATAACATCTCAATGTTCATGATAGGGAAACCACAATCATTTATCAACCAACAATCTAGTGATGTATAGAGGCTATACAAGGGACTTCAAATTAAGTTTACAAATCACACAAGTATCAATGTTTCCTTGTTAATACTATTATAGCATGAATGTAAACATTTATCATAAACACAAAGATATAATAATAACCACATATATTATTGCCTCTAGGGCATATCTCCAATAGTACCAAGATCTATCTATTAGATACAAACAATGGGCGGATGTATATCCGTAGAGAACATACCCTTGAAGACCGACAAAGCTTAACGAGTTCAACTCGTGGTTGATGTAGACGATCTCTTGCCGATCTCAAGATCGAGAGGAAGTCCTAGCGCCGCAAATCAGCAGCGCATCCGTGCTCGCACACACGTTCGAGGAACCGAGCAACCTCCGCCTCCTCGCTCCAGCGATGCAGCGGAAGCACAACTCTTTCTTGCCGAATAGCCACCGGGAACATGTATCTCGCTAGTCCGAGACCATGGGGGATAAATTCTAGAGGGGGAGAGAGATCCTTCACGAGGAGGTGTGAGTGAGAAGTGAGAGGAGGGGATCCTTTTATAGGAGGAGGGGGGCACCCAAGGGGGTGGCCGCCGGCCATGGGGGCTGCCCCCTCCCCTCCTTCATTCATGTGGGTGGACACTCCACTCACAAAAATCCATTCATATGCCTCCACTCAAAATCCCACTCAAACTTGCCATTAAATTTCCACCAAATTTAATGCAAACTCTCATTAAATAAAACTCTTTTATTTTATTCAGAATTTTGTCAATTACTTTAATGACAAAAACATTCACAAATAACCCCTTGCTAGAATTCTATTTCACATGCATAACCACTTTATGCAATTTTACCCGAAAACCTGTTTCGGTATCTAGTGAAATAAATTCATGCGCTTGTTCATTCTTTCGGCATGAAACTTTTGCTCCAATTGGATGTCGGTGTCTCTTAAGTGTGTCACCCTACGGTTCGTGAATAATGCGGACATGATCGAGACCCCTCTCGGATCAATAATCAGAAGCGGGATCTGGAGACCCATACTGACTCCCACACATTCAACGATGACTTTCTTGTGATCGTCGGAACCTTTTACGCTAGTATCTTAATCCCTTTGTTTCACGATATATTACATGTCCGAGATTCGATCATCGGTATCTCCATACCTAGTTTGATCTCGTTACTGACATGCACTCTTTTCTCGTTCCCGTGATATAACATTCTAGTGATCAAATCACTTGCTTGCAAGCTAATCAATGTGATATCACCGAGAGGGCCCAGAGTATATCTATCCGTCATCGGGATGAACAAATTCCACTCTCGATCCATGAGCCTCAACATAACACTTTATTAGTTCTGAATCCATCTTTATAATCACCCTGTTACGGTGTGACGTTTGATGTTATCAAGAAACTCTTCCGGTGTTAGTGATTGACATGATCTCATGGTCTAAGGATTAGGATCACTTCGTAAGTTGTTATAGCAATATAAACTCAATGACTTTGATCGTAATGCTATACTTCGGATGAATGTTCATCACACCATTACACTAATGTTGTGATCCCGTTATTAACAACATCCAATGTCCATGATCAGGAAACCTTGATCATCTTGTTAATCAACGAGCTAGTTTATGAGAGAGGCATAACTAGGAACTTTCTGTTTGTTTATTAAACACACATGTATTAATGTTTCCGTATTAATACAATTATAGCATGCAAAATAAACATCTATCATATACTTGGAATACACATAATAAACACTTTATTATTGCCTCTCAGGGCATATTCCCTTCATCAACATCCCCAAGCTTAACTCGTGCTCGTCCTCGAGTAGGTAAGTGATAAACAGAATAATTTTTTAGGTGACATGCACCCTCACAATAAAGATCCAACCATTTGCAAGCATTGAAATCTGGGATCAAAGAACTCTAAACATGTGTACGAAACATTGATTTCTAACAATAGGACATAGTTACTATGCATGCAACATGACAAGCTACAAACAAAGATCATGAATAACATGCATTGAAAAACGTTTGTTTGTTTCACATACAGAAAACATAGCATAGTGGCAATCAACTTGTCCCTCATAGAGTAGCAAATAGATGCATAGGACACCTTCAAAGTTCACAAGGGTGACTAGAAACAAGTAGCACAAGAACAAGCAATATCACAATATGCATCAATTAATAAGCTTTGGAACACTGCACACAGAATGACAACTATGCTCTCTTAATGGTGACTAAAGGTAGAAGGTGGAGACTCAATAGTGGTGGAAGAAAGGCCTTTTTGTAAAGGAAGCAGGGATTACAAGTTTCAAAAAGAGCTTCCAAAAATTATGGTACTTGTTAGCTTTTAGCCCTCATTGCCCCTATCATAAGCATCTTGAAGTGGTTAAGGTTAAAGTGGCAAAGCTGGAGTATATGCTTGACGAAGTATAAGTTGGCAATCTCAAGTCCCTTGAAAACGAGGGCCACACCTCATGCATACTCAACTTTGGGTCCAGGTAAGTTCTTGTCATTGTAAGTATTTGCATATCATTGAGAACCACCAACGGGGTACCCCTTGCACATGGCACAGGAGCTTTCCCATAACCAAAATGACAAGGCAAGAAGACAATGAGCATCTCAACAATCTTTTTATTTACCATATGCATAGCTTTTTATTGCAGATGCTTCATAGATAGCTCACTATGGTGATGCTGCAAGTTTCCACCATGATTATACATGGCTTAGGCTAGCGGCCCAGGCGTTTCTCTGACACAGGATACAAACTCCATGGACTTACAAGTTCCCTCTTTATTTCACACCGGTGACATCCATAGACAATAGTGTTGGAATTATGCCCTAGAGGCAATAATAAAGATGTTATTATTATAATTCTTGTTCATGATAATGTTTATATTCCATGCTAGAATTGTATTAAGCGGAAACTTTAATACTTGTGTGGTTTGTGAACAACACTGTGTCCCTAGTACGCCGCTATGGACTAGCTCATTGATCAATGATGGTTAAGGTTTCCTAACCATAGACATGAGTTGTCAATTGATAATGAGATCATATCATTGGGAGAATGATATGATGGACAGACCCAAACTAAGCGAAGCAATTAGATCGTGTCATCGTGTTCGTCTTTGCGAAGATTTTCTTATGTCAAATATTGTATTCCTTAGACCATGAGATAATACAACTCCCTGGTATCGGAAGAAAGCTTTGAGGTCATCAAACGTCATCCTATGAGAGGGTGATCATAAAGGTGTCTCTCAGGTGATCGGAAAGTATCTGTTGGGTTGTATGTATCGAGATGGGATTTGTCCCTCCCAAGTCGGAGAGATATACTTCGGGCCCACTCGGTAATCGATATCAACACCACTTGCAAGCATGTGGTTAAGGAGTTAATCACAAAGTGATATCGGATTACAGAACGAGTAAAGTACTTGCTGTGAACGAGATTGAACTAGGTATGACGGTGCCGACGATCAAATCTCGGGCAAGTAAAATATCGCGAGACGAAGGGAATATATATATGGGATTGATTGAATCCTGGCATCGTGGTTCATCCGATATGATCGTCGATGAATGTGTGGGAGTCAATATGGGTTTCCAGACCCCGCTGTTGATTATTGATAGAAGATCATGTCTGCATATTCTCGAACCCGCAGGGTCACACACTTAACGTGTCTCGACGCTAGGATAGATTGGATAATTGGTTTATGAGTTTTTGTTCGGAGTCTCGGATGGGATCCGAGACATCACGAGAGGTTCCAGAGTGGTCCGGAGAATAAGATTCATATAAGGCAGTGCAGTTTTTGGAGTTCGGAATTGTTCCGGATTAATCGGTATTATACCGGAAGCTTCTAGAACCTTCCGGAAGGGGACCAACGTGGCCACACAGGGGGCATGGGCCTATGAGGGAGTGCCCTGGACGCATTGGGCCAGGGGCACAAGGCCCCATAGGGCCCAGCCGGCCAAGAGAGGTTTAAACTCTAGATAGAGCTTCTAGAAGGGGGGGTTTCCTTGCCCCCCACTCTTCCTCCTTGGGGCCGCCGGCCTTGGCTTGGGGGAGGGGCTAGGGCTGCGCCCACCCCTCTATATATAGAGGGCTGGGGGCGCACCAACCCCCTACACCTTCCCCTCCAACCCTAGCCGCCCTGCTGCCCTCCTCTCTCCCTCCCGACTGCTTGTAGGCGAAGCCCTGCTGCAGAAATTCTCCACCAATTGCACCGCGCCGTCGCGTTGTAGATCCAACCCATCTCTCCACCATACTTGCTGGACCAAGGAAGGAGGAGACGTCGAGGTGCTGCACGTGTGCATCTCACGGAGGCACCGCCACTTGTGGTGCTAGATCGGATTGGATCGCGAGGAGGAGAAGCGAGTACGACTACATCACCCACGTTCCGACGAACGTTCCGCTGTGCGAATCTTCAAGGGTATGAAGATCTAATCCAATCTCTCTCGTTGTTTGCATCTCCTAGATTAAATCTTGGCTTTCCCTCTGTTCGCATCCGTAGAAATTTTTGATTTACTATGCCGCGAAACCCTTCAGTGGTATCAGAGCTAGATCTATGCGTAGATGTGTTTCACGAGTAGAACGCAACATGGTTGTTGCGGGCGTTCATGTTTTCTATTGCAAGCCTCTTGTTTGTGTTCTTCTTATGACGCGGGATAGTGAGATTGAAGCGGTCCAGGCCAACCTTACGCGACGTCGTTCGTGAGACCGGCTCCGCACTTGACGTGTGGCTTGTTCCACACATGCGGCTAGTGGATGTCAGTTTCTCTCACTATAGTTGTCATAGGATTAACACCGGAGTTTGGCAACCATAATATCACCGTTGTGGCTTTCCGTAGGTAAGAATCGTTCTTAGCATCTACTCCCATAAGCCACGTAAAACATGCAACAACAAAGTAGAGGCGTCTAACTTGTTTTTGCAGGGAGTGTTTTCTGTGATATGGTATGGCCCAAGATGTGATGTGTATAATGTATGCGATGATCATGTTTTGTAATGTTTCACGACTTGCATGTCGATGAGTACACAACCGGCAGGAGCCATATGGTTGTCTTTATAATTGTGTATGACCTGTGTGTCAACTTCTTATGCTCCATGTAATAGTTTCACTTTATCGCTAAGTAGTTAGCAATAGTTGTAGTTGCTATTCGTGGTGGAGGCAATCATGGTGGAGTGATGGAGATCGTGCCGGAACGCACAAGATGGAGATCATTGCGCGAAGATTGGCTATACCATGTCACATAAAGTTATATGCATGTGATGTTTATCCTTTTATGTATCTTATTATGCTTAGATCGCGACGGTAGCATTATAAGATGATTCCTCACTTAAAGATCAAGATAAAACTGTGTTCTCCCCGAGTATGCACCGTTGCGAAAGTTCGTCGTGTCCAAGCATCACGTGATGATCGGGTGCTATAGACTCTACGCTCACATACAACGGGTGCAAGCCAGTTTTGCACACGCGGAAATACTTGGGTTTTACTTGACAAGCCTAGCATGTACAGACATGGCCTCGGAACACAAGAACCGAAAGGTTAAGCATGAGTCATATGAATGATATGATCGACACTTAGTTGTCCACCATTGAAACCACATCTCTTCTCGTGATGATCGGATTAGGTGTGGTGAATTTGGATCGTGTTCACTAAACAACTTGAGGGATGTTGAATTTAGTGGGAGTTCATCTAGTAATTTGATTAAGTTGAACTATTTATCATGAACATAGTCTAAATTGTACTTGCAAATACTGTAGATCACATGGCCAAGTCCAACTTCAACTTCAACGTTTTTGCTGAGATAGAAAAGCTTAGAAACAATGGGTCTAACTTCACCAAATGGTTCCGCATTCTGAGAATCATTCTCGCTGGCGGACAAAAGGACTATGTCCTTGAGAAAGCGCTAGGTGACGCCCCTGCTATAGATGCGCTGGCTGATGAAAAAGCTGTTTATCAGTCGCGCAAGGATGATTATGATTTGATTAAGATCTCCATGTTGTATGCTATGGAATCGGATCTTCAAAATCATTTTGAGGAGTTCGCTGGGCCCTTTGAGATTCTCGAGGATCTGAAAAACATGTTTCAGACTCAAGCCCGTTCTGAGAGACATGAGATCTCTAAGAAATTCTTTAACTACAAGATGGAGGAAGGGAGTTCCGTTAGTGAGCACGCCATTGAGATGACGGGCTACACTCAACGCCTTGAGCAACTGGACTGCAAGATTCCAGAGGAGCTCAAGATTGACACTCCTAGCTACAAAAGTTTTGTAGTTGATCACAATCAGATTGGTTCCACTGATATGATCACTGAGCTCTTTGCTAAGATGAAAGTAGCGGAGGTGAACATCAAAAAGAATAATCATGTGTTGATGGTCAACAAGCCCCCCACCTTCAAGAAAGGTAAGGGTGCAAGGAAGCCCTTCAAGAAAGGCGGCGGCAAGCGCGTTGCCCCTGCTGAGAAGAAGCTCAAGTCTGGTCCTAAACCGGACACTGAGTGCTTCTATTGCAAGGACAAGGGTCACTGGAAGCGCAACTGTCCGAAGTACTTAGCGGACAAGAAGGCTGGCACCATCAAAGGTATATTTGATATACATGTTATTGATGGTTTCCTTACTAGCCCTCGTTGTAGTGCCTGGGTATTTGATACCGGTTCAGTTGCTAATATTTGTAACTCGAAACAGGAGCTACGGAATAGACGGCGGCTTGCGAGGGATGAGGTGACGATGCGCGTTGGCAACGGATCAAGAGTTGATGTGATGGCCGTCAGCACGCTCTCCTTAGTTTTACCTTCGGGATTAGTTTTAAACCTTAATAAGTGTTATTATGTGCCTGCGTTGAGCATGAACATTATTTCTGGATCTTGTTTATTGCAAGACGGTTATTCATTTAAATCGGATAATAATGGTTGTTCTATTTATATGAGTAACATCTTTTATGGTCACGCACCTATTGTGAATGGTTTATTTCTTCTAAATCTCGAAAGGGATGAAACACACATCCATAACATTGAGGCTAAGAGATGCAAAGTAGATAGTGATAATACTACTTATTTGTGGCACTGTCGTCTAGGTCATATTGGTGTAAAGCGCATGAAGAAACTCCATTCTGATGGACTTTTGGAGTCTCTTGATTTTGAATCATTTGACACATGTGAACCATGCCTCATGGGCAAGATGATCAAAACCCCGTTCTCCGGTATGATGGAGCGAGCAACGGACTTGTTGGAAATCATACATACCGATGTATGCGGACCGATGAGTGTTTCGACGCGCGGTGGATATCGCTATTTTCTCACTTTTACCGATGACTTAAGTAGATATGGGTATATCTATTTAATGAAACATAAATCTGAAACATTTGAAAAGTTTAAGGAATTTCAGAATGAAGTGGAGAACCATCGTAACAGAAAGATTAAGTTTCTACGATCCGATCGTGGGGGCGAGTATTTGAGTTATGATTTTCTCACGCATCTTAAAGCAAGCGGAATTGTTTCGCAACTCACGCCACCCGGAACACCACAGCGCAGTGGTGTGTCTAAACGCCGGAATCGAACCTTATTAGATATGGTCCGATCGATGATGTCTCTTACTGATTTGCCGTTATCATTTTGGGGTTATGCATTAGAAACCGCTGCATTCACTTTAAATAGGGCACCATCTAAATCCGTTGAGACGACACCGTATGAACTATGGTTTGGTGCTAAACCTAAGTTGTCATTTCTTAAAGTTTGGGGATGGGAAGCTTACGTCAAGAAGTTGATGCCGGACAAGCTCGAACCCAAAGCGGAGAAATGCGTCTTCATAGGATACCCTAAGGAAACTATTGGGTATACCTTCTATCACAGAACCGAAGGCAAAGTGTTTGTCGCAAAGAACGGTTCCTTTCTTGAGAAGGAGTTTCTCTCGAAAGAAGTGAGTGGGAGGAAAGTAGAGCTAGACGAGGTCATTGAACCTTCTCTTGAGTTGGAGAGTAGCGCAGCACCTGAAATTGTTCCAGTGCCGCCTGCACCAACAATAGAGGAAGCTAATGACAAGGATCATGAAGCTTCGTACGATGCTGCTACTGAACGTCGCAGGTCGACAAGGTCGCGTGCCCCTCCTAAGTGGTACGGCAACCCTGTCTTGATTGTCTTGTTAGTATAAGACAGTGAACCTACGAACTATGAGGAAGCGATGATGAGCCTAGACTCTGAGAAATGGCTAGAAGCCATGAAATCCGAATTGGGATCCATGAGCGAAAACCAAGTATGGACTTTGGTGGACCCTCCTAGCGACCGAAAGGCCGTTGAGTGCAAATGGATCTTCAAGAAGAAAACGGACGCGGATGGTAATGTTACCGTCTATAAAGCACGGCTTGTCGCGAAAGGTTTTCGACAAGTTCAAGGTGTTGAATACGATGAGACTTTCTCTCCCGTAGCGATGTTTAAGTCCATTCGGATTTTATTAGCAATTGCTGCGTTTCATGATTATGAAATATGGCAGATGGATGTCAAGACTGCGTTCCTCAATGGCAACATTGATGAAGAGTTGTATATGATACAACCCGAAGGTTTTATCGATCCTAACGATGCTGATAAAGTATGCAAACTTCAGCGTTCCATTTATGGACTGAAGCAAGCATCTCGGAGTTGGAACCTTCGTTTTGATCAAGTGATCAAGAGCTTTGGATTTGTTCCAAATTGCTACGAAGCTTGCATCTACAAGAAAGTGAGTGGGAGCTCGGTGACGTTTCTGGTACTATATGTGGATGACATATTGATTATTGGAAATGACATCAACATGCTTAACGATGTGAAGAGTTATTTGAACAAGTGTTTTTCAATGAAATACCTAGGTGAAGCTGCTTATATATTGGGCATCAAAATCTATAGAGATAGACAAAGACGCCTGATAGCTTTAAGCCAGAGTACATACCTAGACAAAGTTCTGAAAAGGTTCAGAATGGATAAGGCAAAGAAAGGTTCAGTGCCTATGTTGTCAGGTAAGATATTGAGCAAGGCTCAGTGTCCAGCTACGGTAAATGATAGGGAAGCTATGATCAAAGTGCCTTATGCCTCGGCCATAGGTTCTATCATGTATGCCATGCTGTGTACTAGACCGGATGTGTCCAATGCTCTTAGTTTGACGAGCAGATATCAAAGTGATCCAGGAGTGGAACACTGGACAGCCGTGAAGAACATCCTAAAGTACCTAAATAGAACTAAAGAAATGTTCTTAGTCTATGGGGGTGATGAACAGCTTGTCGTAAAAGGTTACGTCGACGCTAGTTCCGACACCGACAAGGATGATTCTAAATCTCAGACAGGATACGTGTATATTTTGAATGGAGGAGCTGTGAGCTGGAGAAGCTGCAAGCAAAGCGTGATCGCGGGATCTACAGTAGAAGCGGAATACATGGCTGCTGCAGAAGCGTCAAGTGAAGGAGTTTGGATCAGAAACTTCATCACTAAGCTTGGCGTGGTTCCAAGTGCATTAGACCCACTGGAGATATTGTGTGACAACACTGGCGCCATAGCACTCGCTAAGGAACCAAGATATCATCCAAAGACCAAGCATATCAACCGCAAGTTTCATATAATCCGAGATTATATAGCAGATGGAGATCTGAAGATTAGCAAAGTACATACAGATCTGAATGTCGCAGATCCGTTGACTAAACCTCTTCCGCGTGTAAAACATGATCAGCACCTCAGTGTCATGGGTGTGAGATTGTTGACAAATGTAAACTAGATTATTGACTCTAGTGCAAGTGGGAGACTATTGGAATTATGCCCTAGAGGCAATAATAAAGATGTTATTATTATAATTCTTGTTCATGATAATGTTTATATTCCATGCTAGAATTGTATTAAGCGGAAACTTTAATACTTGTGTGGTTTGTGAACAACACCGTGTCCCTAGTACGCCTCTATGGACTAGCTCATTGATCAATGATGGTTAAGGTTTCCTAACCATAGACATGAGTTGTCAATTCATAATGAGATCATATCATTGGGAGAATGATATGATGGACAGACCCAAACTAAGCGAAGTAATTAGATCGTGTCATCGTGTTCGTCTTTGCGAAGCTTTTCTTATGTCAAATATTTTATTCCTTAGACCATGAGATAATACAACTCCCTAGTATCGGAAGAAAGCTTTGAGGTCATCAAACGTCATCCTATGAGAGGGTGATCATAAAGGTGTCTCTCAGGTGATCGGAAAGTATCTGTTGGGTTGTATGTATCGAGATGGGATTTGTCCCTCCCAAGTCGGAGAGATATACTTCGGGCCCACTCGGTAATCGATATCAACACCGCTTGCAAGCATGTGGTTAAGGAGTTAATCACAAAGTGATATCGGATTACAGAACGAGTAAAGTACTTGCTGTGAACGAGATTGAACTAGGTATGACGGTACCGACGATCAAATCTCGGGCAAGTAAAATATCGCGAGACGAAGGGAATATATATATGGGATTGATTGAATCCTGGCATCGTGGTTCATCCGATATGATCATCGATGAATGTGTGGGAGTCAATATGGGTTTCCAGACCCCGCTGTTGATTATTGATAGAAGATCATGTCTGCATATTCTCGAACCCGCAGGGTCACACACTTAACGTGTCTCGACGCTAGGATAGATTGGATAATTGGTTTATGAGTTTTTGTTCGGAGTCTCGGATGGGATCCGAGACATAACGAGAGGTTCCGGAGTGGTCCGGAGAATAAGATTCATATAAGGCAGTGCAGTTTTTGGAGTTCGGAATTGTTCCGGATTAATCGGTATTGTACCGAAAGCTTCTAGAACCTTCCGGAAGGGGACCAACATGGCCACACCTTCCGGGAGGGGGCATGAGCCTATGAGGGAGTGCCCTGGCCGCATTGGGCCAGGGGCACAAGGCCCCATAGGGCCCAGCCGGCCAAGAGAGGTTTAAACTCTAGATAGAGCTTCTAGAAGGGGGGGTTTCCTTGCCCCCCCTCTTCCTCCTTGGGGCCGCCGGCCTTGGCTTGGGGGAGGGGCTAGGGCTGCGCCCACCCCTCTATATATAGAGGGCTGGGGGCGCACCAACCCCTACACCTTCCCCTCCAACCCTAGCCGCCCTGCTGCCCTCCTCTCTCCCTCCCGACTGCTTGTAGGCGAAGCCCTGCTGCAGAAATTCTCCACCAATTGCACCGCGCCGTCGCGTTGTAGATCCAACCCATCTCTCCACCATACTTGCTGGACCAAGGAAGGAGGAGACGTCGAGGTGCTGCACGTGTGCATCTCACGGAGGCACCGCCACTTGTGGTGCTAGATCGGATCGGATCGCGAGGAGGAGAAGGGAGTACGACTACATCACCCACGTTTCGACGAACGTTTCGCTGTGCGAATCTTCAAGGGTATGAAGATCTAATCCAATCTCTCTTGTTGTTTGCATCTCCTAGATTAGATCTTGGCTTTCCCTCTGTTCGCATCCGTAGAAAATTTTGATTTACTATGCCGCGAAACCCTTCAAATAGAACATGATATCAACCGAGTACAAAGTACAAGTGCAATGTTGAAAACGTTCCCCGTGACAGCACGGTTCTGCTAATTCTAACTTATAAGTGCAAGCATATACAACAAAGTTGTCACAATGGTTCAAGTTTATTAGGGGCAAAGAATATAAAGTGTGCCATCAAGTTCGTGAGGGCTTTAATCACTAAGTTTTCACATAACAAAATAGTTTTTAATTGGAAGATAGAAGAAAACAAGAATATACTTGGAATGGTGTAACACACCATGCATAGGAGTTTATAGTGGACACTTTGGAATAACTTGGTTTCTTGGGAGTTGGGAGCATGAGTAGAGCTTACTCATACAAGTGGAGGCTAGCAAAAGACTGGGAGAAACCAACTAAGAGAGCATAATGGCCATAATCATGCAGTGCAACAAAGCATACTAATCAAAGCAAAGAGTGGTACTACAAGTCAAGGACTAAATGATCATGGAGGCTAATCAAAGCATCAAAGGAGAATACCACAATACTATGCTTTTACATGCTAAAACAACGCATAATTTCTTCAAGGCACACTAAGCAATCCCAATTATTTGGAACAAGACATGCTACAACAATAATCACTAAGCATAATACTAAAACAACACCTAGCATGTCATGCTAAAGTCTAAGTCACAGCCAATGCAAGCTCCTCTTGCACTTACAAGCAAGAACTTACTACTCCTTTCCAACACCAAGCAACTTATTTGCAAAACAACACAGCGAGAACGGGGGTCCAACCCACTTTATTCAAGCAAACTAAACAAGCTAAGCAAAGCAAACGAAAACTAAGACGCTCCAAGAACAACACAACTGTGCATGATACAATAAAAACGAAGTGTCTAGACAGACCTGAGCTTTTTATTAATGAAGAAGGGGATGCCTTGGGCATCCCCAAGATTTGACGCTTGTACCTCTTGGATATTTCTTGGGGTGACACCATGGTGGCATTCCCAAGCTTTAGATTTTGTCCATTCTTCATCTTATTGCATCATTCTCTCTCTACACCTGAAATTTTTCCTTCATACAAAACTTCACACAATCTTCATTAGCAACATTAGTTTATTCAAAAGATATTAGACCTCTGGCAAAGCTTTGGAACAGCAAGGATTTTCACTAAAAACACAAGCTACTGTAGTAACTCCTTCAAAAAGATCAATTCACCTAAAGAGAACTCAAAAAGTAATCAATAAGAAGCAAATGCAGATAATGGTAGAAATCTGTCAAAACAGACCAGCAGGTAGAAACCGATTTTTCGAACATCTTCTGTTGCTCAAATCAAAAAGTGTTGAGCTAACGAAAGTTATCTAACATACTGGGGGATTTATTCGTAAATTTTGAGCTCAATCCGAGTTACAGAGACTCCTCACTAATTTTTTTGGTGGAGGACAGAAATCTGTTTCGGGACAGCAACTCCCCAAATCTTACTTCCCTCTGATTAGAGGTTATTCTTGGCACAAAAAGCAAACAAAAAGGATAAGGAGATGTCATTACTAAAGTAATAACTTCCAAGACTCAAGAAAACTCTTGGGTTATCTCCCAACAAGTACTTTTCTTTAACGCCTTTAAGTTAGGCTTGATAGCTTGAGAAGATGCTCACATAAGAATTATGAATTGAAGTCAAAGAGAGCATCAAGAAGCAAATTCAAAACACATTTAAGTCTAACCCACTTCCTATGAATAGGAATCTTGTAAGAAAATAAATTCTCAAAGAACAAAGTGATATGCATAGGAAGATAAAACATGAGTAACTTCAAAAATTTCAGCACATAGAGAGGTGTTTCAGTACCATAAAAACTTCTATAACCATATTTTCCTCTCTTATAATAATTTTCAGTAGCCTCATGAATAAACTCAATAATATAACTATCACATAAAGCAGGCTTTTCATGATCTATAAACACATAATTTCTATCAAGCTTAAAAATAGTGGGATTAAAACCTTCACAGGTTTTACCCAAAGTAGATATTTCAAAAAAATCCACCGGAACATAACATTCATCCTCCTTTGGTAAGCACGAGGGACAATCAAATAATGTAAGATATAAAGAGTTACTCTCATTATAAGGTAGGCATGGGTAGATAATCCATTCTTCCTTCTTTTGTTCATCACTCTCCTCCTCTTTTTCATCCAACTAGATGATACACCGCACGTTGTTGCGGGACTTTGTATCTTACATAAAAAGGTTTTAAAAGCATATGGCAATATGACATCATGTAGAACATGATAAATAAACAAATAAAGTTAGAGATGTAATGAACATTTTACGTTATTCACATTTGCAATGCTTAGTAGACACATTTTGCTAGATAAAAAAAAAGAATAAAATTGAAATTCCAACCCACCATAAGCAATTAGTTTGGTTTGTACGACCATTAGAACAATTGCTTATGTATATATAGTGTATGGACACTGTTTATTAAATTGAGTTTAGATGTGGTTTGTAGATATAATTATATAACATCAGGAAGTGACTGGAGAAGAAAATTAGACCTAAATTCCGGTCTATAGGTATGTTCCGATATCATTTATACAACAAACATACCCATATGAATATTAATTTTGCCGGCCTCCAAGACTGGGAAAATTTCCGAATGTTTGGCGAGAACGTGTATATGCTTTATTTAATATTTGTTTGTAAGAATCTAAGCATGAATACAATATAACGTTTGTACTACAAAAACGAGTGAGATGATCTGTACAAAAAATAATGTCATCGATACATATTAGGGGATACATCACCTGATAGTCTGTTCAGCAGCATAGGGGAATAAAAGACTTTCCATTGGCATTGACGGACACATATGATAGGCATAACAAAGAAGGAAAGCCAGAAGATTACATCAGTATGAAAATAACAGAGAATAGGAGCGGCACAAAGTTGAAGCCCGACATGGGCCATAGAGACGGATTCTTTTTCTTAGGAAGAGTACGTCAGAGAAGATTTGACATCGACCAGAGAGGCAAAGCACACCTAAATTAATCTAGGGGCAAAAGCATGAGCACCCAGTTGCTTTTGTTTGGACATACGAAGGCATGATCAAAAATAGATGGCTCTTTGGCTCTTATAATTGGAAGGCAACAATGGTATAGACAAAAAGATAGAAACAGAATAATTAGTGGCATCGAAGTAATATAAGGCATTATAAAGGTAATCTACAATTGCGAGATTGTGTGATTAATCAAGTAAAGATTTGCAACAAATGTAAAATAAGCTATTGGTAGGTATCTTTGGTTGTGCACGTTTTGATACTCCTGAAGGCCATGTATATAGGTGCAATTTTAATACTGAATTATGACCAACCTGAATAACTAATATAGATGGGAAATAGTTGGAGAATTGCAAGAAGACCAAGAAAGATATATGGTTAATCAGCTACTCCTTGCACCTGCAGCAGTGGACTCTTATGTCAATAACTCTGATTTTCAGTCTGAAAATGAAACTGGAGGAGTCATACTTTGTGGTAATGCCAACCTCGCAAATCGTAATCCCTGTGGCTACTATTGAATACGTGTAGTCAGCACTGGAGGAATCATACATCGACTATTCACTGCACTTGCACCACTGGAGCCTATCAAGATAAATCCCTGTCCTACTCCCCATACCTGCAGCGTTGGAGTCTGTCTAAATAACACCCTGTCCCATTCCCCGCACACCTGCTCAATAACTCAGTTTTCTAAAATATTAAAAGAATAAAAGTAACATTTGTCGTACCTTTTGTAGTTACTATCAAACCTGGAAAATTATCAACATTCACAAACGATTGGGAAATAGCCAATCTATCACAACCACATATGAACAGGTAGATTAAGGTTGCAAGAGAGTCTGCTAGAGCCGCCGCGATAGTGAGTCGGTCAACTGTTGAAGCAACGACCTGGCGGCTTCCGCATGCCTAGAGGAGCACGATGCAGCTGCTTGAAATTGATTCATAGTGGTGTTAGGGAGAGAGGAAGGAGGATTATATGAGGATTGGAGTGGATTAGGAGGAGGCAAATGAGCAGATCTTAGGATGACGGTTCGATAAGAAGATGATGGGTAGGGGAAGAGGCTTCGCTTGGATTTTGGAGTATTAAAGGGAGTATAGTGAGTAGGATCATATGGGACGCATGGTGAGGTTTGATGACGGAAAAAACAGTAATAATTGATACATGTGAGATGATTACTTAGAGAAAAGAAACAGACATGAATTATGTAACATCACCTAATGACATGGCAAAAAACGGGATGAAGATTCCTAATGTGAAAGTTTGGTGAGGTGGATAGGCTGCATGTTGAGAGAAATAGGTTAGTGGGGGTGAACTTTTTAGTTATATAGGATGAGCTTCTAGTTTCAATAATTTCTTCTTTCATAGGCTCCTGCAAGGCATTAGTCTTTTCCATTTGTGGAAAGCATCTATTAAAATATTTAAGAATATAGTCATTTGCTTCCTTATAATTATCAAAGCAAAATTTAAGTATCTCATACACCTCATGTTCATAAGGTGCATCATCAGTATTTTCAAGCAAACTGGCAAGTTCAAATGCACTCTTAAAGGCAATAAATTCTTCAATTTGTTCCATATCATAAAAGTCATAATTTCCCTTAGCATAAGAAGATATGGTAACATTATCATTATACTCACATTGAAAGGGTGGGTGTTTATACCTCCTACAACAACAAGCTTTATCAAAGCAATAAGTAACATTATAAGTAGAGCACACGTCTCTAGCAATAGTATTCAACCTATCAATTTGTTCCCATAAGTGTTTTCCTTTTTGTGACAAATGGTGTTCCATATAATAATATTTTTGTTCTTTCGTGAACCCACCTTGCTACAGAACTACTTTCAAAGAAACCATCCATTGATAGAAAGCATGACCAAGCAAGGCAATAACAGTCCAGCAACTAGAGCAGGAACTAATTTTTTTGTGTTTTTGAATAAAGCAAGCAAACCAAACTAGACTAAATTTTTTTGGTTTTTTTGGAAAGAGGCAAACAAAACCAAGCAAAAGAAACAAAGCAAACTAAAAACAAAGTAAAGAGAAAAGAAGTGAAGGACTCCCCTTATGAAGACGTCCTTAGTCTCCCCGGCAATGGCGCTAGAAAACTTGTTGATGGTGCCTTGTTGACGTGGGAGATTCTTTCTTTATTCCCCGGCAACGGCGCCCGAAAAGCTTGATGCAGCGCTGAGTTGATGTAGGAGCGCTTCGTTGGGAACTCCAAAAGCAAGGTGTGAAGCAGTACAACAGAAAGTTTTCCCTCAGTAAGAAACCGAGGTTATCGAACTAGTAGGAGGAAGGAAACATCACACAGGTGTTGCAAGCAACGCGGAGACCTGCACAACACAAACTCAAGACTTTGCCCCAACGAATCAGTGAGGTTGTCAAGCTCACCGGTTTGCTGTAACAAATGATTAAACGTATGGTGTGGAAGGTAATCGTTAATTGTGATGTCACATCAAATTTTTGCCAAATTGGTATGCATGATGCACCTTATGATACTAGCACTGGGACCAGCCTTAGACAATACACTTTATGTTGTTAACGACACAATGTAAGATATTTGTGGCCCGACCGAGCACATGGATTTCCCACAGTAGCCGATCTACATCCACACAACTGTTTAAGTTCTATTTTAAATAACTAGCAAAATGCCCACGCAGTTGTTGTGGAAGAGCAATGTTATTGACCTTTTAGGTTCTTTTCTGTGGATATAGAGTATAGTGTTTAATCAGACAATTTGCATAGAAAACATGCATATGCATACAATAATGACTTCGTGAAAAAATTAATGCCGAGGCACCCCGATCCTATCACCACACATGCACATGAAATCCTGCCACCGCGCGTGCCATCATGTGGTTTCCTATCACCGTTGTCGCCGCTGCCACTGCACTACTAGGGAAAACCCTACTCGAGGTGCATCAGAAAGGCTATTCAAGACACATATGGAATGCGTCCCAAAGTCCGCGTCGTTAGTATTTATTACTCGAGACGCATCTGTTACATATGCGTCTCAAGTAGTTCAACTAGCGCATATGGAGCAGATGCGCATCGAATAAAGGGAGACAGCCATATCTGATCCGTATATGAAATATAGGAGACACACTCTTCACAAATGCGCCTCCACTATTTAAATATACAAGGCGCACCTTTGAACCATGCGCCTTGCACCTTGTATATTTAGTGGAGGCGCATATAGTTAGAATGTGACTCCTATAGGGTTTTGCCCTAGTAGTGCCGCTAGCTTCGCCTCCAGTCACCACCACATGCCCACCGTCTGCCACCCGTCGATGTCTCGGCCCATGTATTCCTCATGCCCCCATCCCCACTCAAGTCTATGTGGCATTTAGTTTACATATTCAGAAGGTAGAAACATGCATGTGTATTTACTTCAGTTGTGATCAAAATGTCTTATTTCATGTTTGATCCAACATAAATCCACCAATGAATAATACTTCATGTGTCAACATGCCAATCAGCACAAGCAGCAATTGATTGAGAACAACGACTGAGGATGCTTAATTAGAAAACGCATTAGATCAATTAAAGAGATGTAAAAATTATTACTCCCTCCGTCCTAAAATAAATGGCCAGATTTGTCAAAATTTGAATGAATCTAGACACTATTTAGTATAATGGTTCATCCAAATTTTAATAAATCTAAGACATCTATTTTGTACTGAGGGAATAGATTCGATTAAGAAGACTTAGTCGGCCTTTTTTAAAATAATATATCATGATTCATACATAGAAGCGATGTACCAAGAGACTCGATTTATTGTGTTATATTTATAATTAAATCTACGTGTCCCATGCAAAAAAAATAAAAAAATGTCCTGTGAATAGTCATACTCACATGATATTTTTTGTCTTTTTATACATGATACATAAAATATTCTTTTATCCTGAAAACTTATGAAAACATAAAATATTCAAATATACATATAGACATTTTTTTTAAATTTTTTTAACCTTTTAAAATATGTTTTCTCATAACGAGTGCGAATGCATTGTGAGCCCAGAGGGATTCCCCTCCGTGGTAAACTAAGCATGTGTGGGCATGTTCGTAGGGAGCGCCGTGATAACTGGTTGCGTACCTCTGATTTTCTGATGTCAGAGTGTGGATTGCTGGAACTTAATCCTAAAAAGAAAATTAATTCGAGAAGATCAAAGATACCATCCATATGATTAACCTCTAATTATTTTGCAGCGTTGGATGCTAGAGAAGTCCCGGGATCTTCCGTGACACCTCCGCGAATTTTTATTCCTCATCTTTTCGAGGCTGGTTTGTCTGAAAGAAAAGCATAGCATCCTTCATGTAAACTCTTCGATCCGGAAACCATCCAGGTCCTAAGAGCAACTCTAGCTGCTACCGTATAATAGGCTGAAATCATAAAATTTCGGCGACATACGGGTCGAGTACAGTTTCTCGAGCTGATTAGAGCCCGTATTCGTGGTCTGGCCCATAAATGGTTTATGACGGCCTATAACGCGGCCCGTGCAAGCAGTATATCTATGTCCTGCGTAGTCAGAACCATATCCCCTCCGCCGTGACCCTAACCCACTCCATCACTTTCCTTGCCAAATCTGCCGCCGGCGGCCACCCCTCCATCCACCAAATTCGTCGCCATCGGCCACCCCTTGCCAAATCCTTCTCCGCCAAGACGAGATGCAGCCCGGCACACCACCCTCGCCCCCGCGCTACGGCTCCCGAGGGTAGCGCCTCCTCTCAGGCACCGAGCTTCACCGGAGCCGCTTGGAGGGGGCGAAGAAGCACGCCGCGATAAAATATGTCAAGTGGGACAAGCCCATGCCGGCGTCGCTCACCAAGTACGCCGCCCTCTACATCACTGTTTCCTTCTCCTCCTGTGCGGGAGGAGCCACCGCCGCCCTCCCTGAATCGTATGTTCTTTTCTCTGAATTTTGCCGCGAAGGCATTTCCGGCGAGATTTTGAAATTGTGATTTCTGTTACGGTTTCTGTTATTTGTGGCGAGATTTAGAACTGCGAAGCGAGTATTTAGTTTCCTGTACTCGTGTGTTTACAGTTAAGGATATACGGTAGCTGCTAGATTTTCTCTAATGCACCATGAGCGATCTGTATAATTCGGCGCACATGCATAAACATGGCTAAAAGCCTCTGCCTCTTTGTGGCCTCCCAAAACATGTTGATTATTAACCGGCCGGAAACGACAGCCGAAGTCCAAATATGTTTGCAAGGTCTCTCCATCCATGAAACAAGTATATACGCCTCAATCTGGTTAGGGAGCTGTGTGGCAATAAGTTCATATATCTGTCAGATTTTGCCGCCGGCTGTGCATGGAGCGCGAGGCTGTGCCTCGGCCAGATAGCACGTGTGTTCGTGGATATGGAGCTAGGGCTTTGCGCCCATTCCTTTTCCATGTTCCTTTTTTACGGCTACTTTTTTTAACTGCTCGGTACCTTATTATCTATCCAGGATCAAAGTTACATCGGCTAATAACAAATCCATGATAAGATCAGGTGGGTCATCTATCCACACCTGCCCACTAGATCCTTTCGCTATTCTATCTAATTCATGAGCTACGGAATTAGCCTCTCGATAATGGTGTTTGAAGATTATCTTTGGAAAATCAGTAGCAAGATGGTAGTAGTCATCAAATATAGCAGCCGCAGGACCTGATGTACCACCCTCCACCATAGCATGGACAACGTGTGAACAATTTAAAGACAGAATCAGTCTATTGCAGCTAATGGACTGAGCTAGTTTTAGTCCTTATTTCACTGCATATGCCTTTGCCGACAGAGCATCCATGACCATATCCAAACGGGTGTTTGCCGCTGTAATGAACTCACCCTTGATGTCCACGATTACCACTCTAGTTGATCCTTTCAGTGAATCTATGTCGAACGAAGCATTGACATTAACTTTGACATGATCATATAACGGACGCGACCAACCTTCTCTCTTTGCTCTATCTTTTGGTGCGTTGGCAGCATAGAAATTTGCATATAGAGCCTCAATTGAACGTGCCAACTGCCTTGGCTCCTGCACTTTCTCACCTTTAGTAATTTGTCTTCGCGCCCACCAAATGTACCAGTAGGTGACAACGACTAGCTCTGGTGTCGCATGTGACACCGTCATCATTTCATGTTTGACACACAACAGATACTCAATCACTACTTGGCTCGCTCGATCAATAGAACATGCATTATCCATCAGTTATCCGAGCCCCAACTCCCTCCATATTGATACCATGAGAGGGCATTGAAAGAATAGATGATTCACATCTTCGACACCCTTGGCGCATAATGGGCATTGGCCACTCACCTTGACGTGTCTGTTAGCCAGAACAGCATAGCACGGCAGTGTCTCCTGCATGATGTGCCATAGATGAATCTAGACCTTGCTCGGTACTCCCGGGCTCCAAATTCTCAAGCACATGGGGGTGATCATTCATCGTCCCGTCTTGACCTCTTTTCACCTTATGCCCAAACTGACTTTCCCACTCAGCATAGTATGCTGATCTAATTGAGAAGATGCATGACTTTGTTAGATTCCATGCCACAAAGTGGTCCATGTTATGAGATGATAATGGGATAGACATAATTCTTAAAGCATCCACCGGCAAGAAAGTTTGCCTCAGCAATTCTACATCCCACATGTTAGTAGTTGGATCTATTAGCTCACTAACTCGAGTGATAATATTCTTCCCCTTGGGAGTAATAACCTTCCTCAAAGAGCCATTGTGAATCCAATCATCATCCCAAATATGAATCGAAGTCCCTTGGGAGTAATAACCTTCCTTTCTTGAACGTTTGCAAGCCTGCCCAAATACTTTGACAAGTAAAGAAACACCTTGTTTTAGTTTACCACTAAGTAAATCACCTGAAGGAAAATATTTTGCTTCTTTCTTCCAGAAATATTTTCCTCCTAGTGCTAGACATGCTGCTTTGCAGAAACTTTTTGATTTTAAATAGGGAGAAGAAGAGAAATTACCTGAGTCATGGACAAGGTTCCGTGCCTTGATTCATGCACATCCTGGATGTCCATTGCCTAAAAATGAGCTTCTTGATATTTATTATAATGGACTAACTGATGATTATAGGACCTACCTAGATAGTTTTGTTGATTGTGTTTTCAGGAAAAGAACTCCTACCGATGCTGAAGAACTAATGGCTAAAATAAGCTAAAATTATAATGATTGGACTTCAGCTGAGCTAAATACACCTGAGCCTATTACTCCTGAACCAGTTGTGTCTGAACCAGCCCCAACACCAACACCAAAGAAGAGAGGAATGATTGCATTAAATGATGAAGTGATGAAGGAAGCTAAGAAATGTCTTAAGGAGAAAGGTATTAGAGCTGAAGATGTGAAGAATCTACCTCCTATAGAAGAATTATGCAAGCCAATTCCCCACTCATCTACTTGAGGTACACTCTCTCCACTTTGATGAAGGTGATATTCCCTATGGTAAGCCGCATGATCAATGCTTAGAGGAACTTGACATATTTATTGTTAAACAAGGTAATTTTAATAAACAAGTTTAGAATCATTTATTGGAAAACTCTAGAGCTATTAATGAGTTGAAAGATATTGTGAAAAGAACTGCTAATGATATAAAAATGCTTTGTAAACACTTTCAAATGGTTCAAACCCAAATTGATCAACTTGCTAAGGTACAAAAGGATATGCTAGTTAATGCCTCAGGAGATAAACATGCTTATGGAATTAGAACTAGGAGTGGTATAGCTACTCAAGATCCTTTATATCTTGAAGGACACCCTAAAAGAATTGAGCAGGATTCTGAACAAGGTGAAAGTAGTCGTAGTCCTCGTAAGAGAAAGAAAAAGAAACATAAAATAGTTGAGGAACCCTCTGAACCTGTTGTAGATCCTAATAGTATATCTGTCTCTGATGCTGAAACTGAGAGTGGTAATGATAAAAATGATGCTCCTGATAAAGAGGAAGTTGAGGAAGAACCTGAGAAGCATACTAAGAACACTAGGTACACTAAGGAAGATTTTATTGCTAAAAAACATGGTAGTGAGAGAGAACTTTGGGTGCATAAACCTATGCCTTTTCCAAATAAGAAACACAAGTCAAAGGAGGAAGAACACTACAACAAGTTTTGTGAGTGGATGAAACCTTTATTTTTGCAAATTCCTTTGACTGATGCTGTTAAGTTGCCTCCTTATTCAAAGTATATGAAGGATACTGTCTCTAATAAAAGGAAGATTCCTAATGAAGAGATTTCTACTTTGCTTGCTAATTATTCCTTCAATGGTAAGGTTCCAAAGAAACTTGGTGATCCAGGTATACCAACTATTCCTTGCTCTATTAAGAATAATTATGTTAGAACTGCTTTATGTGATTTGGGAGCTGGAGTTAGTGTTATGCCTTTTTCTTTCTACAAGAGACTCTAGTTAGAAAAGTTGATGCCAACTAATATATCTTTGCAAATGGCTGATAAGTCAACTACTATTCATGTTGGTATATGTGAGGATGTTCCTGTTCAAGTGGCTCATAATTGCTTGGTTTTAACTGATTTTGTTGTGCCTGAAATGTCTAAAGATGATAATATGTCCATTATTCTTGGGAGACCTTTTCTCAATACTGCATGTGCTATCATCAATTGTAATCAAGGAAAGGTAACATTTAATATTAATGACAAAGAGCATACTGTCTATTTCCCCAAGAAGGTTGCTAAGAGCTATTGCCTGAATTCCATTGAAAATATTGAGAGCATCAAAGTTGGAGAAATATATTGTCCCATTCCATAAGAAAGTTTTGAAACTATTATGATTAGGAATATTGCTATCAAATTTGAGGTAACATAATCACTTTGTGGAATGCAAAAGTTTTGTTTCATATAAGATTGTTTTGGTAACAATAATTGATCAACCTTGTTAGCAAAATTATTTTAAGGAACAAAACAATGCTTTCACAGTGGTTATACTTGCTCGCTTTTACCTTTCTCCTTCCTAGTTTTAGATCTTTCTCTTGTTAGCTTTAGTTTTGCTAGTTGTTTGCTTGGTAGGGTGTCTTAGAAATTCTGTAGTTTTGGTTTTGGTTTGCTTTTGCTTCTTCTAAAAAATCTTTTCTGCGAGAAAATCAATTTTCATACCCTAAAAATTGGCCAAAAATAAAGTTTCCCAAAAAAATTCAGAAAATTCATATTAATTTTTTCCTCGAAAAAGGGCAGAGGGACACCTGGAGTGGCCCATGGGGACACCCCCCAGGCCAGCACACCCCTGGTGGCGCGGCCAGCCACAGGGGCGCGCTTGGCTTGGGTGGGACCCACCTAAGGTGAAGGGAATATGCCCTGAGAGGCAATAATAAAGTGTTTATTATGTGTATTCCAAGTATATGATAGATGTTTATTTTGCATGCTATAATTGTATTAATACGGAAACGTTAATACATGTGTGTTTAATAAACAAACAGAAAGTTCCTAGTTATGCCTCTCTCATAAACTAGCTCGTTGATTAACAAGATGATCAAGGTTTCCTGATCATGGACATTGGATGTTGTTAATAACGGGATCACAACATTAGTGTAATGATGTGATGAACACTCATCCGAAGTATAGCATTACGATCAAAGTCATTGAGTTTATATTGCTATAACAACTTACGAAGTGATCCTAATCCTTAGACCATGAGATCATGTCAATCACTAACACCGGAAGAGTTTCTTGATAACATCAAACGTCACACCGTAACAGGGTGATTATAAAGATGGATTCAGAACTAATAAAGTGTTATGTTGAGGCTCATGGATCAAGAGTGGAATTTGTTCATCCCGATGACGGATAGATATACTCTGGGCCCTCTCGGTGATATCACATTGATTAGCTTGCAAGCAAGTGATTTGATCACTAGAATGTTATATCACAGGAACGAGAAAAGAGTGCATGTTGGTAACGAGATCAAACTAGGTATGGAGATACCAATGATCGAATCTCGGACATGTAATATATCGTGAAACAAAGGGATTAAGATACTAGCGTAAAAGGTTCCGATGATCACAAGAAAGTCATCGTTGAATGTGTGGGAGTCAGTATGGGTCTCCAGATCCCGCTTCTGATTATTGATCTGAGAGGGGTCTCGATCATGTCCGCATTATTCACGAACCGTAGGGTGACACACTTAAGAGACACCGACATCCAATTGGAGCAAATGTTTCATGCCGAAAGAATGTTCAAGCGCAGGAATTTATTTCACTAGATACCGAAACAGGTTTTCGGGTGAAATTGCATAAAGTGGTTATGCATGTGAAATAGAATTCTAGCAAGGGGTTATTTGTGAATGTTTGTCATTAAAGTAATTGACAAAATTCTGAATAAAATAAAAGAGTTTTATTTAATGAGAGTTTGCATTAAATTTGGTGGAAATTTAATGGGATTTTTGAGTGGACTTTTGAGTGGAGGGAATTTAAAGGAGTTTTGTGAGTGGAGTGTCCACCCACATGAAGAGGGGAGGGCAAGGGGGCAGCCCCCATGCGCCGGCCACCCCCTTGGGGTTCCCCCCCTCCTCCTATAAAAGGATCCCCTCCTCCTCACTTGTCTCCCACACCTCCTCGTGAAGGATCTCTCTCCCCCTCTAGAATTTATCCCCCATGGTCTCGGACTAGCGAGATACATGTTCCCGGTGGCTATTCGGCAAGAAAGAGTTGTGCTTCCGCTGCATCACTGGAGCGAGGAGGCGGAGGTTGCTCGGTGCCTCGAACGTGTGTGCGAGCACGGATGCGCTGCTGATTTGCGGCGCTAGGACTTCCTCTCGATCTTGAGATCGGCAAGAGATCGTCTACATCAACCACGAGTTGAACTCGTTAAGCTTTGTCGGTCTTCAAGGGTATGTTCTCTACGGATATACATCCGCCCGTTGTTTGTATCTAGTATATATAGATCTTGGTATATAGTTCACATCGTAGGAAAATTTTTGTTTTCTATGTTGCGAACCCTACAGTGGTATCAGAGCCGGATCTATGCGTAGATACTTTACACGGGTAGTACACATATGAGTATGTGGGCGATGATGATCATGTTGTTGCTCCTTTGTTGTGATTTTGGATATTGGTGGCATAGTGGGATGAAGCGGCCCGGACAAACTTTACATGTCCTCGCACATGAGACCTGTTCCACGCTTGACATGCAACTAGTTTGCATAAGTGGCTAGCGGGTGTCTGTCTCTCCTACTATAGTCAATATCTATTTTGCAAGCGAGTTGTCAACAATTTGATTATCCTCGTTGTGGTTCATGTTCGTAGGTAAGAACGGTTCTATCTCGAAAGCCCTAAGCCACGTAAAACTTGCAATGGATAAATTAGAGGCGTCTAGTTTAGATTGTTGCTGGGCTAGTGTTATGATATGGTAGTGTTGTAAGTAGAAGTATGAGATGATACTCTTACAACACACATAGCGTGTAAAATCCATAGACCTTGGATTTACACATATAGGTATGATAGTGATCATACCACGATGCACATGATAGAGATCATCTGCGGGAACCATATAATTTCACTAATAAACATATGATGTTTGATTACATCTTATATTGCTTGTTTAGCGCTTTGTTAAGCATAATAAGATGATCCCTCATTTAAATATCAAGATAAGAATGTGTTCTTCCTTTAGTATGCACCGATTATGTTTTCGTCGCTCCAAGACATCACGTGATGATCGGGTGTTCTTGGATCCATGACCATATTTCGGGTGTAAAACAGTTACACACGCAAATACTAAGGTTCTAACTTGGCGAGCCTAGCATGTACAGACATGGCCTCGGAACACAGACCGAAAGGTTAAGCATGAGTCATATAGTTGATATGATGCCCATTTGATGCTCGCCTTTGAAGCTATACCGACTCACGTGATGATCGGACTTGGTGTAGTGGATTTGGTTCATGTAATCACCAAAAGGACACGAGGGATGTCGCTTTTGAGTGGGAGTTCATTCGTAATATAGATTAGTTGAACTCGATCTATCATACACTTAGTCTAAACTTTACAAATTCTGTTGTAGATGGCACCACCTGCTTTTAATTTCAATGCGTTCATGGAGAAAGAGAAACTAGCAACGAACGGTAGCAACTTTACTGAATGGGCCATGAATTTGAGGATTCTCCTCTCTGCTACACAAAAGCAATATGTGCTAGAAGCGCCGTTAGGCCCCCCACCTTTTGATGATGCCCCTGACGAGGAGAAGAATGTCTATCAGACTCGTCAGGAGGACCACAACTTAGTTCATTGCGGCATATTGTATGGGCTAGAGCCGGAACTTCGAAAGCGTTTCGAAAACGGCAATGCATTTGATACAATGGGTGAGTTGAAAATGATTTTCGACACACATGCTGCTGTAGAGAGCTACAATGCTTCAGAAAAGTTCTTTAGCTGCATGATGGAAGAGCACAGCTCCGTTAGTGAGCATGTACTCAAGATGTCGGGTTACGCCGATAAGCTTGTGTCCTTGGGAATATCGATTCCCATTGACTTAGGCATCCATCGTGTTCTGCAGTCTCTGCCACCTAGCTATAAGAGCTTCGTGATGAACTATAATATGCAAGGCATGAAGAAGTCTCTCCCCGAGCTTCTGTCAATGCTTAAAACTGCAGAAGTGGAGATCAAAAAGGAACATCAAGTGTTGATGATCAATAGGAACACTGGTTTCAAGAAAGACAAGAAGGGAAAACGGAAGGGAAGTAAGGGCGGCAAGCCTGTTGCCGCGCCTGAAAAGAAACCCCGAGTTGGACCTAAGTCTGATACCGAGTGCTACTATTGTAAGGGGACTGGCCACTGGAAGCGCAACTGCCCCAAGTATCTGGCAGACAAGAAGGCCGGCAAGGCAAACAAAGGTATATATGATATACATGTTATTGATGTGTACTTGACTAGTGCTCGCAGTAGCACATGGGTATTTGATACCGGTTCAGTTGCTAATATTTGTAACTCGAATCAGGGGCTGCGGAACAAGCGACCGCTAGCAAGGGGTGAGGTCAAGATGCGTGTCGGCAATGGATCAAACGTTGATGTAATCGCCGTCGGAACGCTGCCTCTCCACTTACCGTCGGGATTAGTCATAAACTTGAATAAATGTTATCTGGTGCCTGCACTGAGCATGAACATTGTATCTGGATCATGTTTGATGCAAAGTGGTTATTCATTTAAATCTGAGAACAATGGTTGTTCCATTTATATGAATGAAATCTTTTATGGTCATGCACCAATGATGAATGGTTTATTTCTGTTAGATCTCAATGATAATGTTACACATATTCATAATGTTGATGCTAAAAGGATTAAACTTAATGATGATATATCCGCATATATGTGGCACTGCCGTCTAGGTCATATTGGCATTAAACGCATGAAGAAGCTCCATTCGGATGGACTTTTGGAATCACTTGATTATGAATCATTTGATACATGTGAGCCATGCCTTATGGGCAAGATGACTAGAACGTCGTTTTCCGGTTCAATGGAACGGGCGACAGATTTATTGGAAATCATACATTCTGATGTATGTGGTCCAATGAGTGTGTCGGCGCGAGGTGGATATCATTATTTTGTTACTTTCACGGATGATTTGAGTAGATACGGTTATATCTACTTGATGAAACACAAGTCTGAAACCTTTGAAAAGTTCAAGGAATTTCAGAATGAAGTGGAAAATCATCGTAATAGAAAGATCAAATTTCTACGGTCCGACCGTGGAGGTGAGTATCTAAGTTACGAGTTTAGCACTCACATGAAAGAGTGTGGAATTGTTTCACAACTCACACCTGCCGGAACACCACAGCGAAATGGTGTGTCGGAACGTCGTAATCGTACTTTATTAGATATGGTTCGATCTATGATGTCTCTGACAGACTTGCCGTTGTCATTTTGGGGTTATGCACTAGAAACTGCTGCATTCACTTTAAATCGGGCACCATCTAAATCCGTTGAAAAGACACCATATGAATTGTGGTTTGGAAACAAACCTAAGCTGTCATTTCTTAAAGTTTGGGGTTGCGATGTTTATGTGAAGAAACTTCAACCGGATAAACTCGAACCCAAAGCGGAAAAATGCGTCTTCATAGGATACCCTAAAGAAACTATTGGGTATTCCTTCTATCACAGATCCGAGGGCAAGGTTTTTGTTGCCAAGAATGGATCCTTTCTAGAGAAAGAGTTTCTCGCGAAAGGTGTGAATAGTCGGAAGGTAGAACTCGAAGAGGTTGTGGAACCTTCTCTTCAAAGTATGGCGAGTAGCGCAGCGCCGGAAGTTGTTCCGGAGTTGGCTCCACCTGTTGAAGAGGGAACTAATGATAATGATCATGAAACTCCGAAAGAGAGTACTACCGAACCTCGCAGGTCAAACAGGACGCGTGCAGCTCCCGAGCTGTACGGAAATCCTGTCATAAATTTCATGGTTGATGAAAATAATGACCCTGCAACGTATGAAGAAGCGATGATGAGCCCGGATTCCAACAAATGGTTAGAAGCCATGAAATCCGAGATGGAATCCATGTATGAAAATCAAGTTTGGAACTTGGTGGAATTACCTCACGACCGAAAGGCCGTGGAGAACAAATGGATTTTCAAAAGGAAAACTGATGCTGATGGTAATGTGACCATCTATAAAGCTCGACTTGTCGCAAAGGGGTTTCGACAAATTCAAGGAGTTGACTACGATGAGACTTTCTCTCCCGTAGCGATGCTAAAGTCAGTTAGGATTATGTTAGCAATTGCTGCATATTTCGATTATGAAATATGGCAGATGGATGTCAAAACCGCGTTTCTCAATGGTAATATTGAAGAAGAGTTGTATATGATACAACCAAAGGGTTTTGTCGATCCTAAGGATGCTAACAAGGTGTGCAAGCTTCAGCGATCCATCTATGGATTGAAGCAAGCATCGCGAAGTTGGAATCTCCACTTTGATGAGGTGATCAAAGAGTTTGGATTTGTCCAAACTTATGGAGAAGCTTGTATTTACAAGAAAGTGAGTGGGAGCAATGTGGCATTTCTGATATTATATGTGGATGACATATTATTGATCGGAAATGATATAGAACTTTTAAACAGTGTTAAAAGTTATCTAAACAGCAAATTTTCAATGAAGGACCTAGGTGAAGCGTCATACATATTAGGCATAAAGATCTATAGAGATAGATCTAGGAGCCTAATAGGGCTATCGCAAAGTACATACCTTGATAAGATTTTAAAGAAGTTTAAAATGGACGGAAGTAAGAAGGGGTTCTTACCTATGTTGCAAGGCAAGACATTGAGTAAGACTCAAAGTCCGGCTTCGGCGGAAGAAAGAGAGATAATGGACAAAGTCCCCTATGCTTCAGCCATAGGCTCTATAATGTACGCCATGCTATGTACAAGACCGGATGTGGCACACGCTATTAGTTTGACTAGTAGGTACCAATCGGATCCAGGTTCGGAACACTGGATAGCGGTCAAGAATATCCTTAAGTACTTACGAAGAACTAAGGATATGTTTCTTGTATACGGAGGTGAAGAAGAGCTCGTCGCTAAGTGTTATGTCGATGCTAGCTTTGACACCGATCCGGATGACTCTAAGTCTCAATCCGGATACGTATTTCTCATGAATGGCGGAGCGGTTAGTTGGAGGAGTTCCAAACAACCTGTGGTAGCGGGATCAACAACGGAGGCCGAATATGTTGCTGCTTCAGAAGCAGCTCAGGAAGCAGTTTGGATGAAGGAGTTCATATCCGAACTAGGAGTTGTGGCAAACGCGTTGGACCCAATGGTGATATATTGTGACAACAATGGTGCCATTGCCAATGCCAAAGAGCCAAGGTCTCACAAGCATTCCAAGCATATTAAGCGCCGGTTTCACTCCATCCGCGAGCATGTCAAGGATGGAGATATAAAGATTTGTAAAGTACATACGGATCTCAATGTAGCAGATCCGTTGACTAAAACTCTCCCTAGAGCAAAACATGATCAACACCAGAACTCAATGGGTGTTAGATTTATCACTATGTAACTAGATTATTGTCTCTAGTGCAAGTGGGAGACTGAAGGGAATATGCCCTGAGAGGCAATAATAAAGTGTTTATTATGTGTATTCCAAGTATATGATAGATGTTTATTTTGCATGCTATAATTGTATTAATACGGAAACGTTAATACATGTGTGTTTAATAAACAAACAGAAAGTTCCTAGTTATGCCTCTCTCATAAACTAGCTCGTTGATTAACAAGATGATCAAGGTTTCCTGATCATGGACATTGGATGTTGTTAATAACGGGATCACAACATTAGTGTAATGATGTGATGAACACTCATCCGAAGTATAGCATTACGATCAAAGTCATTGAGTTTATATTGCTATAACAACTTACGAAGTGATCCTAATCCTTAGACCATGAGATCATGTCAATCACTAACACCGGAAGAGTTTCTTGATAACATCAAACGTCACACCGTAACAGGGTGATTATAAAGATGGATTCAGAACTAATAAAGTGTTATGTTGAGGCTCATGGATCAAGAGTGGAATTTGTTCATCCCGATGACGGATAGATATACTCTGGGCCCTCTCGGTGATATCACATTGATTAGCTTGCAAGCAAGTGATTTGATCACTAGAATGTTATATCACAGGAACGAGAAAAGAGTGCATGTCGGTAACGAGATCAAACTAGGTATGGAGATACCAATGATCGAATCTCGGACATGTAATATATCGTGAAACAAAGGGATTAAGATACTAGCGTAAAAGGTTCCGACGATCACAAGAAAGTCATCGTTGAATGTGTGGGAGTCAGTATGGGTCTCCAGATCCCGCTTCTGATTATTGATCTGAGAGGGGTCTCGATCATGTCCGCATTATTCACGAACCGTAGGGTGACACACTTAAGAGACACCGACATCCAATTGGAGCAAATGTTTCATGCCGAAAGAATGTACAAGCGCAGGAATTTATTTCACTAGATACCGAAACAGGTTTTCGGGTGAAATTGCATAAAGTGGTTATGCATGTGAAATAGAATTCTAGCAAGGGGTTATTTGTGAATGTTTGTCATTAAAGTAATTGACAAAATTCTGAATAAAATAAAAGAGTTTTATTTAATGAGAGTTTGCATTAAATTTGGTGGAAATTTAATGGGATTTTTGAGTGGACTTTTGAGTGGAGGGAATTTAAAGGAGTTTTGTGAGTGGAGTGTCCACCCACATGAAGAGGGGAGGGCAAGGGGGCAGCCCCCATGCGCCGGCCACCCCCTTGGGGTTCCCCCCTCCTCCTATAAAAGGAGCCCCGCTCCTCACTTGTCTCTCACACCTCCTCGTGAAGGATCTCCCTCCCCCTCTAGAATTTATCCCCCATGGTCTCGGACTAGCGAGATACATGTTCCCGGTGGCTACTCGGCAAGAAAGAGTTGTGCTTCCGCTGCATCGCTGGAGCGAGGAGGCGGAGGTTGCTCGGTGCCTCGAACGTGTGTGCGAGCACGGATGCGCTGCTGATTTGTGGCGCTAGGACTTCCTCTCGATCTTGAGATCGGCAAGAGATCGTCTACATCAACCACGAGTTGAACTCGTTAAGCTTTGTCGGTCTTCAAGGGTATGTTCTCTACGGATATACATCCGCCCGTTGTTTGTATCTAGTATATATAGATCTTGGTATATAGTTCACATCGTAGGAAATTTTTTGTTTTCTATGCTGCGAACCCTACATGAGGCCCTCCAAGTTGTCTCCTCCCAGCCACTTCTTTATCTCTCCTGAAAAACACCGGAAAAAATTCTCAAGCTCGAGTTCTTGCTATTCTTGCTCCCAATTTTCGATCTCCTTTCTCAGCCCATCTTTGCTGCTGATTTTTGGAGGGATTGCTCCTTGGTATGTGCCTCCTCCGCTTGTCCAATTAGATTTGTGATTGATAGATTGTATTTTGAGTATTTTGCTGCTATAGGTGTCAGGTTGTGTGAGCTTGCATGCTTGTTCTATGCTTAGATATTTCATTTTTGATGCATGTTTAGCCCTCTAGCAAATTCCTATAGTAGTTTCTCATCATTTATCAACTTGGAAATCACTTGGTTTGATGTTTGTCTAAATTTTTTAGAAAAAAGGGGGTCATGGACAACCACACCTATGGTGAAATATTTGAGAGTGATGCACCTAGGAGGACAAGGCCTTCAAGATCATCCTCCCGAGCTAGGACCTCATACAATGAGGATCTCATTACACCGCGATTTGGCGACGAGGGAGATGAGGGGGATGCGCACCCTTCCACCTTTCCCTGTCCTACCTTTTTGCGAGCTGCAGGGATTCTCAATGATTTCCTAACCTTGGTTCGGAGGGTTGGATTAACGAGTTTTATGCAGGATGAGAGTGTGTAGTATGCTACGCTCACCAAAACCTTTGTGGAGAGTTTCTCTTTTTCTAACAGCCCCTTCAAGCCAGATGTGTCTTTCAAAATCTATAATAGGCCTTTCTCCATGACATTGAAGAAATTTTGTGAAATCTTGGGTATTGGCACAGCTGGGACGGTGAAGAAGATTCCAGCTCAACCCGCTGATTTGTTGGAGCTCTACCTTGGGATAACTAATGATGATGACCGTAGAGCCTAGCGGGGAAAGATAAGAAATATTCAACTCCCGGCTATCAAGTATTTTGCTTATTATCTTGCCACCAGTGTTCTTGGTAGGGAGAACACTAGCAATACTTCCAACTATCATTTGGCCTGCCTAGCTGCTGCACTCAACATTGAAACTAGGTACAATCTTGGTTCTCTCATTGCTCGTCGCTTAGCTGCTAAGGGACCCATTTATGGGGGAATTATTGATGCACGTGTTGTTTCTGCTTTAGACCTTTTTGTTGATCCAAATGATACAGTTTTGGCTCCTCAGAGGCTTGACTTAGCTGCCATGAAAGCACATCACTTTGTCACTGCTGGCTCTACTCTTGAGAGTCTGGTTTATAGAATATTGTTTACTGACGGGGAAGAGAGAGAGATTCATCTGTCCCAAACCACTTTGTTCGGTATTTCCCAGGGACCTTTGTCATGCTCCAAGGAGGAGATGGACAAGAAGCTGCGCATTCTTAGCTTCCATGGACACTATCAGGGGGACGCGCCCTCATACGACCCCTCTGTGCACTACACAGGGGAGTCCTCGAGCTCGTACCAGGACGAAGGGGCCTCCTCATCATATTACGGAGGTGCACCTTCTTGGTCACCATGGATTTGAGCCCCACTTAGGCCAAAATCCTAAGCTTGGGGGGAGGTACACCGACATCACACTCATCTATATATCATGTTTTGTCGGTTCTTTGTATATCCATTGTTTCGCTTTCTTTTTGGTTCTTATTTCTGCTTTCTTAAAACACAAAAATACCAAAAAAAATCGTTGTTTCTCTTGGTTTGTTTCTTTGTTTTTTAGTTTTGGTTTTCCTTAAAGAAAAATCCAAAAAGATTTTGCTTTGTTTGGTTTTGCTTTGTGTGCTTTCTTTAAAAATTGAAAACACCAAAAATATTTGTTCTTCTTCTTTGGTTTTGTGAAGTTCCTTGCAGGGTTCATTAATCCTTAGTGGAGTTTGGTTTCATGTTATTATTCAAGACACGCAAGTGAAGGGCAATAATGACAGATTAAGACAACTTGAGGTGTGGTAAGAGGCTGGTAACGAACTCTATTTGTTTTCATTTTTGTACATATACTCATCATTGTGAGCATGCTTAGTCTGTTCATGTAAGGTGTATGTTATTTATGGATGCTTAATAGTTCTTGCTCTCTTATGATTAGCCCCAACTTGCTAATAGCTTGTAGCATGTCACATGAATGTTTGCTTGCATTGTTCTATTCATAACTTGGTATGATATTGTGGTATCCTCCTCTGAATGTTTCATGTGAATCGACTTGGCACATTCTCACGCATGCATATGACTAAACAATAGTCAGTAAGCCTCGATGATTTATTTCGCCTCAGAGTTCTTGTATCATTTTCATGCCATAATTAGTCCTGTTTTGCTGCAAGCATGATTATGACAGTTATTGCTCTCTCGTTTGTCGCTCCCTCTCTATTGCTAGCCTTCACTTGCACTAAGTATGAGTTCTACTTGTGCATCCAACTCCTCAAAACAAATATTGCCAATAGTGTCCATCATACCTACCTATTAGCATCATTTGCTAATTCCGTGCATATTCATTATGCCTTGTTTTCTTCCAAATAAAATGTTTGATTGTTTTGAGAAAGTTAGTTAGTAAATCTCTCACGAACTTGATGGCACACTTTATTTTGCACTTAATAAACCTGAACCATTGTGACTGTCCATGAAAGTTATATGCTTGCAAATTATAGGCTGGGAATTAGCAGAACTCATGCTGTCATGGGGAACGCTTTCAATACTTATGGATACATATCCAGTTGATATCATGCTCTTTTGTTTGTGGATATCGTCGGTGTGAAATAAAAGGGGAGCTTGTAAGTTCATGGAGTTATATATATATGTGTTATAGAAACGCATGGGCTGCTATCCTAAGCCATGCCTAATCATGGTGGAAACTTGCAGCATAACCGTAATGAGCAATCTATGAAGCATCCTCAATAAAAACCTATGCAAATAGCAAATAAAAAGATCGCTAAGATGCTCATTGTCTGCTTTCCTTGTCATTTTGATCACGGGATAGCTCCTGTATCATGTGCAAGGGGTACCCCGTTGGCGGTTCTCTTTGATATGCATGTATTTACGATGACAAGAACTTACAGGTAAATAAAGTTGAGTATCATGAGCAGCGGCCCTCGTACTCAAGGGACATGAGATTTCCAGTTTATGGTCTTTCAAGCATATAACTCATATTGGACCTCACTTTCACCTTAACCATATAAAGATGCCTATGATAGGGGCAATGAGAGCTCAAAGCTAATGTGTACCTTACTTTCAGCATTTGGAAGCCTTTCAAACTTTTCAAAACCTTTTCACTTCCTTGTGAGTCACCACTTATTCTATGAGAACCTTCTTGAGAGCATAATTGTCATTCTTAGTGTAATGTGCTTGTCTTAAAACTTGGTTAATTATGTCATGACTTTGATGCTTGTATCTCTGATATCTTTACTTCTAGTTTTCACTTGAACTTCAGAGGTGCCTTGGCATTTATTTTGTGCTCTACAAACAAAAGGCAAGCGAGATACCACTCTATCATACCTTATTCTAAGCATTGCAATGTTGCTTATGTTTATGTTTTGTGCTACTTATTATTATTGAGTTGGAATCTCTTCATAGCTTGCAATGACTATTGAGTAAACTTAGTTGCATACTTCTTATTATGAATGGTTTAAGCATCTACTCCTGTGCTAAGAATATATACATCATATGAAGAAAATGTGTTCGTGAAAGTTCATTTATCGCACTTAGTTTTCAACTAAATTGCTTGAGGACAAGCACTAAGCTAAGCTTGGCGGGAGTTGATACGTCCAAAACGTATCTACTTTCCCAAACACTTTTGCTATTGTTTCTGCTCTAAACTTGTGTGATTTGGATACAACTAACACGGATCGACGCTGTTTTCAGCAAAATTACCTTGGTGTCTAGTTTTTGTGCAGAAAAACAACTATCAGGAAAAATCCCAGAAAATATGCTAAAAATCCTATTTCACCAGAAGATTCACGAAGACAGAATACGAGACGGAGGGGAAGCCTGAGGGGTCCACACACCCCTGCCGCGCGGGTGGGCCTAGGCCGCGTCTGGAGGGGGTGTGGCTGCCCCAGGCACCCCCTCGGCCTCCCTCTTCGCCTATAAGATGCCTCTTGACCTAAAAACCGAGGGGGGTTCGATGTTTTTCTAGAAACAGTTCCGCTGTGCCGCCACCACCAGAAACCGCGATTCGGAACCAGAAACTCCGTTCTGGCACCCTGCCAGGACAAGGAATTTGGAGAAGATCATCGCCATCGTCATCACCAACGCCTCTCCATCAACCATCCATGTTTCCCTCATCCATGAGTGAGTAATCCCCCGCTCTAGGCTATGGGGATGGTAGGGATTGGATGAGTTCTATCATGTAATCGAATAAGATTGTTAGGGCTTGGTGCCTAGTATCTCTATTAGTGCTATTTGACTTTGTTGCAACTTGTTGTGCTTAATGCTTGTCACTAGGGCCCGAGTGCCATGATCTCAGATCTGAACGTATTATTGAATCATTATGATAGTATTGTTTGTGATATTATTGTAGGGGTTCGTAGCATGGAAAACAAAAAATTTCTATCGCATACAAACAAACAAGCCAAGATCTATCTACTAGATTGTAGCAACGAGTCGATGGAATAACTTACCCTCGAAGATTCCAAAGCGTTTAACGAGAGCGGATTCTCGTGGGTGATGTAGTCGTACTCTTCCCGATCTCAAGATCGTGTAGACGATCCTTCCGGCGCTGCGTTCCGGCAGCGCTCCCGCAGTCGGTCACACGTTCGGTACTCGATGAAGACCTTCCTCTCCCTTGTTCCAGCAGGCAGCGGAGGTTGTAGCACTCTCCTCGCGATTCCGGCAGCACAACGGCGTGGTACCGGAAGTAGAGGGGAGATCCCGCAGGGCTTCGCCTTAAGCCGGAGCGAGTATGGTGGATTATGAGAGAGGGCTATTAGTGGTCTAGAGATTAGAGACACCAATTAGAAGGCTCTAAACCGCAGGCTAAAGCAATTAGAAGCTCTAAACCAAAACGGCTCTAAACCGGAGATTAGAGGTAGAAACTTGTGTGTCTAGAGGAGGGGGCCCTGCCCCTCCTTTTATAGGTGGGGAGGCGCGGCCAGGGGAGGGGAGTCCCTCCCCAAGTCGGCCTTGGGTGGCACGCCGGCTTGGGGAGGAGACTCCTCCCTCAAGTCGGTTCCCAACTCCTCTTGCTTGTTTCCCACAGTTTCTTGTTTTAGCCGTTTGACTTTCAAACTGGACATTTGACTTTTCTGTTTTAGGATTCAATTTAATCCTTTATTTGGGACAGCAAGAACACTTAGTACATGATGCAATCATTCCAATATGTAATGACACATTCATGTACCCCTCCCCCCTCCCGGAGTGCCGGACATTCCGGAACCTTCTAGAACATTCACCGGAATCATATCCGAACTCCGAAACGGGACTTTCTTTATATGAATCTTATTCTCCGGACCATTCCGGATCACCTCGTGATATCCTGGATCCCATCCGAGACTCCGAACAACATTCGGTCTCTTTCTCATAATACCATAACTACTCAAAACAACGTCGAATCCTTAAGTGTGTCTCCCTACGGTTCGTGAATTATGCGGACATGATCGAGACACTTCTCCGAACAATAACCAATAGAGGAATCTGGAAATTCATATGGCTCCCACATATTTCTATGATTACTTTGTGATCGAATGAACCACTTACATACGATACCAATTTCCCTTTGTCTCACGATATGTTACTTATCCGAGGTTATGATCGTCGGTATCTCTGCATACCTAGTTCAACCTCGTTACTGATAAGTACTCTTTTCTCGTTCCCGTGATATGTGATCCCTTGTGAGCCAGTCACATGCTTGCAAGCTAATTGGATGACATTTCACCGAGAGGGCCCAGAGAATATCTATCCGTCATATGGATGGACAAATCCCACTCTTGATCCATGTGTCTCAACCAATACTTTCCGAACACTCAATGCCACCTTTATAGCCACCCAGTTACGGTGTGGTGTTTGATGTCATCAAAGCATCCATACGGTAAAGGTGATATGCATGATCTCATGGTCGAAGGAATTAGGTTACTATGTATCAGAAAGCATATAGCAATTGAACTATTGAAATGACTTGATCTTTATGCTACGCTTATCTATAGGAGTATGTCCACCATATCATTCTCCTAACGATATGATCTTGTTGTTGATAACATCTCAATGTTCATGATAGGGAAACCACAATCATTTATCAACCAACAAGCTAGTGAAGTATAGAGGCTATACTAGGGACTTCAAATTAAGTTTACAAATCACACAAGTATTAATGTTTCCCTGTTAATACTATTATAGCATGAAGGTAAACATTTATCATAAACACAAAGATATAATAATAACTACATTTATTATTGCCTCTAGGGCATATCTCCAACAGTCTCCCACTTGCACTAGAGTCATCTAATCTAGATTACATGGTAATATACCGAACACCCATGGCAGTTTGGTGTTGGTCATGTTTTGCCCTCGGGAGAGGTTTAGTCAACGGATCCGCCACATTCAGATCTGTGTGTACTTTGCAAATCTTTATATCCCCATCCTGGATATGTTCTCGAATAGCGTGAAAACGTAGCTTGATATGCTTCAGCTTCTTGTGTGACCTTGGTTCTTGCGCATTGGCTATGGCGCCCATGTTATCACAGTAGATAGACATTGGGTCCAGCGCACTCGGAACCACACCCAGCTCTGTAATGAACTCTTTCATCCATATCGCTTCTTGTGAAGCCTCCGAAGCAGCCATGTATTCCGATTCAGTTGAAGATCTCGCCACAACGCTTTGCTTTGCACTCCTCCAGCTAATTGCTGCACCATTCAAAATAAATACGTATCCAGATTGTGATTTAGAATCATCCGGATCGGTGTTCCAACTAGCATCGGTGTAACCATTAACAACGAGCTGTTCATCACCTCCATAAGAAAGAACCATATCCTTAGTTCTTCTCAAATACTTAAGGATGTTTTTGACCGCTGTCCAATGATCCACTCCTGGATCACTTTGATATCTGCTAGTTAGACTAACAGCATATGCGATGTCGGGTCTAGTACATAGCATGGCATACATTAGAGATCCTATGGCTGATGCATAGGGAGTCTTACTCATCCTTTCTCTATCTTCTGCCGATGTCGGACTTTGAGTTTTACTCAAGGTCGTATTGGGCAACATGGGCAAGAACCCTTTCTTGCTTTCTTCCATTCCAAACCTCTTTAGAACTTTGTCCAAATATGTACTCTGTGATAATGATATTTGGCGTTTCGATCTATCTCTATAAATCTTTATGCCTAATATGTAAGCTGCTTCGCCAAGATCCTTCATTGAAAAACTATTATTCAAATATTCTTTGACACTATTAAGAAGGTCTACATCATTCCCAATCAACAATATGTCATCCACATATAGTATTAAGAATTCTACAGAGCTCCCACTCACTTTCTTGTAAATACAAGCTTCTCCATAAGTTTGTATAAAACCAAAACTTTTGATTACCTTATCAAAACGTTGATTCCAACTTCGGGATGCTTGCTTCAATCCATAGATGGACCGTTGAAGTTTGCATACCTTGTTAGCATCTTTAGGATCGACAAAACCTTTGGGTTGCATCATATACAACTCTTCATCAATGTCTCCATTGAGGAATGCTGTTTTGACATCCATCTGCCATATCTCATAATCATAATATGCAGCGATTGCTAACATAATCCTCACAGACTTTAGCTTCGCTACCGGTGAGAAAGTCTCATCGTAGTCAACTCCTTGAATTTGTCGAAACCCTTTTGCGACAAGTCGAGCTTTATAGACAGTAACATTACCATCAGCATCTGTTTTCTTCTTGAAAATCCATTTGTTCTCGACAGCCTTTCGGCCATCCGGTAAGTCCACCAAAGTCCATACTTGGTTTTCGTACATGGATCCAATCTCGGATTTCATGGCTTCTTGCCATTTATTGGAATCTGGGCTCATCATCGCTTCCTCATATGTCTCGGGGTCATCGGTGTTGTCCACCAACATGACACTCATAACGGGATCATACCAATCTGGAGTGGTACGATTTCTCGTTGACCTCCGAGGCTCTGTAGCAACTTCAACCGAAGTTTCATGATCACCATCATTAGCTCCCTCTCTGATTGGTGCAGGCACCACAGGAACTTCTTCCGGTGCTGCGCTACTCGCAATTTCGAGAGAAGGTTCGACAACCTCGTCGAGTTCTACTTTCCTTCCAGTCACTTCTTTCGAGAGAAATTCCTTCTCTAGAAAGGATCCATTCTTGGCAACGAAGATTTTGCCTTCGGATCTATGATAGAAGGTATACCCAATAGTTTCCCTCGGGTATCCTATGAAGACACATTTTTCCGCTTTGGGTTCAAGCTTGTCCGGCTGTAACTTCTTTACATAGGCTTCGCATCCCCAAATTTTAAGGAACGACAATTTAGGTTTCTTCCCAAACCATAATTCATACGGTGTCGTTTCAACGGATTTAGACGGTGCCCTATTTAAAGTGAATGCGGCTGTTTCTAATGCATAACCCCAAAATGATAGCGGTAAATCTGTAAGTGACATCATAGAACGAACCATATCTAAGAGAGTTCGATTACGACGTTCGGACACACCATTACGCTGTGGTGTTCCCGGCGGTGTCAATTGTGAAAGTATTCCGCATTTCTTCAAATGCTCGCCAAACTCGTAACTTAGATATTCACCTCCACGATCAGAACGTAGAAATTTAATCTTCTTGTTACGTTGATTCTCTACCTCACTTTGAAACTCCTTAAACTTCTCAAAAGTTTCGGACTTATGTTTCATGAAATAGATATACCCATATCTACTCAAGTCATCCGTGAAGGTAAGAACATAACGATAACCACCGCGCGATGCTACACTCATTGGACTACACACATCGGTATGTATGATTTCCAATAAGTCCGTAGCTCGCTCCATTATACCAGAAAATGGAGTCTTAGTCATTTTTCCCATCAGACATGTTTCGCATCTTTCAAGTGATTCAAAATCAAGTGATTCAAGAAGTCCATCGGAATGGAGTTTCTTCATACGCTTCACTCCAATGTGACCAAGACAACAGTGCCACATATAGGTCGAATTATCGCTTGATTTCAAACGTTTAGCCTCAATGTTGTTGATATGTGTATTTCCACTATCGAGATTCAATAAGAATAGACCATCTATCAAAGGTGCATGTGCGTAAAACATATTACTCATATAAATCGAACAACCATTATTCTCGGACTTAAACAAGTAACCGTCTCGCAATAAACAAGATCCCGATATAATGTTCATGCTCAACGCAGGCACCAAATAACAATTATTTAAGTATAAAAATAATCCCGATGGTAGATGAAGGGGTAGCGTGCCGACCGCGATCACATCAACCTTTGATCCGTTTCCCACGCGCATCGTCACCTCGTTCTTCGCTAGCTTCCGTTTATTCTGCAGCACCTGTTTCGAGTTACAAATATGAGCAACCGAACCAGTATCAAATACCCAGGCACTACTACGAGTACTAGTGAGATACACATCAATAACATGTATATCAGATATACCTTTCTTCTTGATGTTGCCATTCTTCAAATCCGCCAAGTACTTTGGGCAATTCCGCTTCCAGTGACCTTCTCCCTTGCAGTAAAAGCACTCAGTATCAGGCTTGGGTCCAGCCTTGGTCTTCTTCGCCGGCGTGGTAACTTTCTTACCACACTTCTTGAAGTTTCCCTTTTGCTTAGACTTGCCTTTCTTGAATTTGGTGGTCTTATTGACCAACAACACTTGGTGCTCTTTCTTGATCTCCACTTCTGCAGATTTCAACATGGCAAAGAGTTCTGGCAACGTCTTGTTCATGTTCTGCATGTTGTAGTCCATCACAAAGTTCTTGTAACTTGGTGGTAGTGATTGGAGGACACGGTAAATCCCCAAAGCATTAGGAATCACAATACCCAAGCTTTGAAGTTTGTTTGCGTGCCTAGACATCTTAAGCACATGCTCACTAACGGAGCTGCCCTCTTCCATCTTGCAGTTAAAGAACTTTTCAGAAGCTTCATAACTTTCAATTGCCGCATGAGTCTCAAAAATCAATTTGAGATCCTCGACAATATCATATGGGTCTGAATCCTCAAACCTTTTCTGAAGCTCCGATTCCAAACCATACAAGATAGCACACTGAACTATGGAGTACTGATTCTTCCGAGCGAGGTAAACATTCTTTACTTCATCGGGAGCATCATCTGCAGGTGGGTCACCCAGCGGTGCATCCAGCACATAGGTCAAATTACCAGCTGTGAGGACAATCCTCAAATTGCGGAACCAATCCGCGAAGTTGCTTCCATTGTTTTTCAACTTTTCTTTCTCTAGGAACACATTAAAATTGATGGTAGGGGCTGCCATTGATCTACAACATATTTGCAATAGTTTAGACTAAGTTTATGACAAATTGAGTTCAAATTAATTAATGAAATTAAACTAGGTGAACTCCCACTCAAAACAATATCCCTCACATTGTTTTAGTGATCACACGAACCAAATCCACCATACCAACACCGATCATCACGAGAGTTGATATAGCTTCAATGGCGAACAATCGACATGTTCATCATATCTACTATATGATTCATGCTTTACCTTTCGGTGATCCGTGTTCCGAGACCATGTCTGTACATGCCAGGCTCGTCAAGATCAAACCTTAGTTTCCGCATGAGCAAATCTGGCTTGCTCACGTTGTATACACTTGCAGAATCTAACACACCCGATCATCACGTGGTGCTTCGAAACAACAAGCTTTAGCAACGGTGCTAACTAAGGGTGAACACTTTATGACTTGAAATTGATGTGCATGAGGGATCATCTTATAATGCTACCGTCGTCTACTAATCAATACAAGATGCATAAAGGATTAACATCACATGCAATTCAATATATATGTGATATGATATGGCCTTTCTTCTTTGTGCTTCCGATCTCCATCTTCAAGCACGAACATGATCTCCATCATCACCGGCATTGCATCAAGGTCAATGACGCTTCTCCATGGTTGTCGTCCATCGGCTTCAACTATTACAACTACTTTGAATAGACACGTGGGTCTTAACATAAATTAAAGACAACCATATGGCTCCTGCCGGTTGCCAACTTACAATAAGGAACATTGCATACATCAAATATAATCACAATCATGGCCATATCACATCACTGCACACCCCTGCAAAACAAAGTTAGACGCCTCTACTTTCTTTGCATATTTTACGTGGTTTGGGGCTTTCAATAAGTGTCGTTCTAACTTACGAACAAGAACCACAACATTGATACTAGCATTGTTGATCACCCGTTGTACATTGGATCTTAACTATGCTAGGAGAAACAGGCACCCGCAAAGCCACTTATGCAATACAAGTTGCATGTCAAGCGTGGAGCAAGTCTCATGAACGATGTCATGTAAGGTTAGCCCGGGCCGCTTCATCCCAACATACCGCAAGATGCAAAGTACACAAGAAGTAGTCGACAATAAAAGCATCAACGCCCACAATGACCATTGTGTTCTACTCGTGCAACAGATCTACATATAGACACGGCTCTGATACCACTGTAGGGGTTCGTAGCATGGAAAACAAAAATTTTCTATCGCATACAAACAAACAAGCCAAGATCTATCTACTAGATTGTAGCAACGAGTCGATGGAATAACTTACCCTCGAAGATTCCAAAGCGTTTAACGAGAGCGGATTCTCGTGGGTGATGTAGTCGTACTCTTCCCGATCCCAAGATCGTGTAGACGATCCTTCCGGCGCTGCGTTCCGGCAGCGCTCCCGCAGTCGGTCACACGTTTGGTACTCGATGAAGACCTTCCTCTCCCTTGTTCCAGCAGGCAGCGGAGGTTGTAGCACTCTCCTCGCGATTCCGGCAGCACAACGGCGTGGTACCGGAAGTAGAGGGGAGATCCCGCAGGGCTTCGCCTTAAGCCGGAGCGAGTATGGTGGATTATGAGAGAGGGCTATTAGTGGTCTAGAGATTAGACACACCAATTAGAAGGCTCTAAACCGCAGGCTAAAGCAATTAGAAGCTCTAAACCAAAACGGCTCTAAACCGAAGATTAGAGGTAGAAACTTGTGTGTCTAGAGGAGGGGGCCCTGCCCCTCCTTTTATAGGTGGGGAGGCGCGGCCAGGGGAGGGGAGTCCCTCCCCAAGTCGGCCTTGGGTGGCGCGCCGGCTTGGGGAGGAGACTCCTCCCTCAAGTCGGTTCCCAACTCCTCTTGCTTGTTTCCCACAGTTTCTTGTTTTAGCCGTTTGACTTTCAAACTGGACATTTGACTTTTCTGTTTTAGGATTCAATTTAATCCTTTATTTGGGACAGCAAGAACACTTAGTACATGATGCAATCATTCCAATATGTAATGACACATTCATGTACCCCTCCCCCCTCCCGGAGTGCCGGACATTCCGGAACCTTCTAGAACATTCACCGAAATCATATCCGAACTCCGAAACGGGACTTTCTTTATATGAATCTTATTCTCCGGACCATTCCGGATCACCTCATGATATCCCGGATCCCATCCGAGACTCCGAACAACATTCGGTCTCTTTCTCATAATACCATAACTACTCAAAACAACGTTGAATCCTTAAGTGTGTCTCCCTACGGTTCGTGAATTATGCGGACATGATCGAGACACTTCTCCGAACAATAACCAATAGAGGAATCTGGAAATTCATATGGATCCCACATATTTCTACGATTACTTTGCGATCGAATGAACCACTTACATACGATACCAATTTCCCTTTGTCTCACGATATGTTACTTATCCGAGGTTATGATCGTCGGTATCTCTGCATACCTAGTTCAACCTCATTACTGATAAGTACTCTTTTCTCGTTCCCGTGATATGTGATCCCTTGTGAGCCAGTCACATGCTTGCAAGCTAATTGGATGACATTTCACCGAGAGGGCCCAGAGAATATCTATCCGTCATATGGATGGACAAATCCCACTCTTGATCCATGTGTCTCAACCAATACTTTCCGAACACTCAATGCCACCTTTATAGCCACCCAGTTACGGTGTGGTGTTTGATGTCATCAAAGCATCCATCTGGTAAAGGTGATATGCATGATCTCATGGTCGAAGGAATTAGGTTACTATGTATCAGAAAGCATATAGCAATTGAACTATTGAAATGACTTGATCTTTATGCTACGCTTATCTATAGGAGTATGTCCACCATATCATTCTCCTAACGATATGATCTTGTTGTTGATAACATCTCAATGTTCATGATAGGGAAACCACAATCATTTATCAACCAACAAGCTAGTGAAGTATAGAGGCTATACTAGGGACTTCAAATTAAGTTTACAAATCACACAAGTATTAATGTTTCCCTGTTAATACTATTATAGCATGAATGTAAACATTTATCATAAACACAAAGATATAATAATAACTACATTTATTATTGCCTCTAGGGCATATCTCCAACAATTATCTGCAAGTTGTGTACACATATCATAGTCTGGATCCAAAGGCCCCGAAGTGACAGAAATTGGGACAACCTAAGGGAATGGCTGTGATGTGAGGATCACACGTGTTCATGGAGTGTTAATTCTTTGCTCCAGTGTTCTATTAAAAGGGGCACCTTAATTGCCAATAGTTCCCTTGAGGCCCCGCTGCAACGGGCTGGCATGACAAAAGATGTTGTGCAAGTTCTCATTGCGAGCACGCATGACTATAGATGGAGCACATGCCTATGATTGTTTAGTACTTGGATGCTTTGTCTCATTTATCTGCAATTGCCCTAGATCTTGAAGTTACATGTTTAGACTCGTCCATGCAACGCCCATCCATCCATCCCTATGCCTACCGCGCTCATATCCTACTGTTTGCTACTACTGTTACTATTGCTTTTGTTTCGCTGTTGCTGTTACTTTGCTGTTGCTACTACCAAACTGTTGCTACTGATAAACTTCTGTGAGCAAGAACTATTTCCAGGTGCAGCTAAATTGACAACTCAGTTGTTAAGGCTTATAAGTATTCTTTGGCTCCCCTTGTGTCGAATCAATAAATTGGGTAATACTACCCTCGAAGACTGTTGCGATCCCCTATACTTGTGGGTCATCACATGGCATACATGATAGATCCTATGGCTGAGGCATAGGGAGTCTTACTCATCCTCTCTCTATCTTCTGCCATAGCGGGACTTTAAGTTTTACTCAAGGTCGTATTGGGAAACATGGGCAAGAACCCTTTCTTGCTATCTTCCATTCCAAACCTCTTTAGCACTTTGTCCAAATATGTACTATGTGAAAGCTCTATTAGGCGTCTTGATCTATCTCTCTAAATCTTTATGCCTAATATGTAAGCAACTTCACCAAGGTCCTTCATTGAAAAACTATTATTCAAATAATCTTTGAGACTTTTAAGAAGTTCTATATCATTCCCAATCAACAATATGTCATCTACATATAGTACTAGGAATGCTACAGATCTCCCACTCACTTTCTTGTAAATACAAGCTTCTCCATAAGTTTGTATAAATCCAAAACATTTGATCACCTTATCAAAACGTTGATTCCAACTTTGGGATGCTTGCTTCAATCCATAAATGGACCGTTGAAGTTTGCATACCTTGTTAGCATCTTTAGGATCGATAAAACCTTTGGTTTGTATCATATACAACTCTTCATCAATGTCTCCATTGAGGAATGCCGTTTTGACATCCATCTGCCATATCATAATATGCAGTGATTGCTAACAAAATCCTTACAGACTTTAGCTTCGCTATCGGTGAGAAAGTCTCATCATAGTCAACTCCTTGAATTTGTCGAAGCCCTTTTGCGACAAGTTGAGCTTTATAGACTGTTACATTACCATCAGCATCTGTTTTCTTCTTGAAAATCCATTTGTTCTTGATAGCCTTCTGGCCATCCGGTAAGTCCACCAAAGTCCATACTTGGTTTTCATACATGGATCCAATCTCATATTTCATGGCTTCTTGCCATTTATTGGAATCTAGGCTCATCATCGCTTCCTCATATGTCGCAGGGTCATCGGCGATGTCCACCAACATGACACTCATAACGGGATCATACCAATCGGGAGTGGTACGAGTCCTCGTTCACCTAAGAGGTTTCGTAGTAACTTCATTCAAAGTTTCATGATCACCATCATTAGCTTCCTCTCTTATTGGTGTAGGCGCCACAGGAACTACTTCCGGTGTTGCGTGATGATGGGCGTGTTGTCAACGCCTCGTTGGGAGACCCCAAGAGCAAGTTGTGATGAGCACAGCAGCAAGTTTTCCCTCAGTAAGAAACCAAGGTTATCGAACTAGTAGGAGGAAGGAAACGACTCAAAAGTGTTTCTAGCAACTTGGAGACATGAACAACACAAACTCAAGACTTTGCCCCAACGAAAAGTGAGGTTGTCAATCTCACTGGTTTGCTGTAACAAAGGATTAACTATATGGTGTGGAAGGTAATGGTGGTTTGCAACAAGTGAATAGTAATAGTGGAATATGTATCAATGGTAAAGATTGGACCGGGGTCCATAGTTCACTAGAGGTGTTCTCCTTAGATAAACAAACATGGCATGCAGGGTAAACAAATTACAGCAGGGCAATTGACAGGACTGAGCAAGGAATAACAATGCAATACTAGACATTCATGATCCTATGAGATTCGATTAGTAAATACAACAAGATACATAGACCGCCATCCAACTGCATCTATGACTATAAATCCACCTTTGGGTTATCATCTGAACCCCCTCCAGTATTAAGTTGCAAGCAACATATAACTGCTTTAAGCAAAGTGCGTAAGGTAAACAATCCACTTGTTCCATGAACAAGAGACTGTTGTTTTCTCCCTAGTTGCAACAACACATCTACAACCTTAGAGATTTCTGTCACTTCCCTTAGATTAAATAGAGGCATGAAACCCAGTATCGAGCATAAGGCCCTTTGGAGTCACTAGCATCTACTTGGACAAGATAGCTACTAGAAACTGAGATCATGCGAGATCACAAACAACACAGACATGATAGAATCAATAAGATAAAACCGTTAATCAATCTGACATAGTAATCTCAATATCCATTGGATCCCCGCAAAAACAACATGCATGATTACAAATAGATGAGATCTTGATCATGAACGGAGCTCACAAGATATAAACATGATAGCACAAAGGAGGAGATACAACCATCTAGTTACTACATGGACCCGTAGTCTAAGGTGAAACTACTCACTCTTCATACCGGAAGCTGGCATGATGAAGAAGAAGGCCTCCGGGATGATCTCCCCTCCGGCAGGGTGCCGGGAAGAGCTACAGATCCCCCAAATCTAGGGACAATGGTGGCGGTGGCTACAGGCGGTTTCGTGGAATATTGATAGGGTACTTCGGGTTTAGGCATCGGGGGGTCTTTATAGGCGAAGAGGCGAGGCAGGGGGTTCTCCAGGGCGGCTGCACCCCCCAGGCGCGGGCCCACCTTGGCCATGCAGCCGGGGGTGTGCCCCGCTGGTGGCCCTCCTCCGTCTCGTATTCAGGCTTCATGTTCCCCACGATAAAATATTGACTTTGGCTTTTGTCGCGTCCAATTCCGAGAATATTGATTTTCTGCCTTTCTGGAACCAAAAACAGAAGAAAACAGGCAACTAACACTGTGGCATCTTGTTAATAGGTTAGTACCAGAAAACATATAAAAACACCTCAAAGTGTAGACAAAGCAAAGCAAAGTAAATACTAAACAAGCATGGAACATAAAAAATTATAGATACATTTTCGACGTATCATTGCGCTACTCTAAAATCCGAGAGAAGGTTCTACAACCTCGTCAAGTTCTACTTTCCTTCCAGTCACTTCTTTTGAGAGAAAATCCTTCTCTAGAAAGGATCCATTCTTAGCAACGAAGATTTTTCCCTCGGATCTATGATAGAAGGTATACCCAATAGTTTCCTTCGGGTATCCTATGAAGACGCATTTTTTTGCTTTGGGTTCAAGATTGTCAGGCTGTAACTTCTTTACATAAGCTTAGCAACCCCAAACTTTAAGGAAGGACAATTTAGGTTTTTTCCCAAACCATAATTCATACGGTGTCGTTTCAACGGATTTATATGGTGCCCTGATTAAAGTGAATGCAGCTGTTTCTAATGCATAACCCCAAAACAATAACAGTAAATATGTAAGTGACATCATAGAACAAACCATATATAAGAGAGTTTTATTATGATGTTCGGACACACCATTAAATTATGGTGTTCCTGGTGGTGTCAATTGTGAAAGTATTCCGCATTTCTTTAAATGCTCTCCAAACTCGTAACTTAGATATTCACCTCCACGGTCAGACCGTAGAAATTTAATCTTCTTGTTAAATTGATTCTCTACTTCATTTTGAAATTCCTTAAACTTCTCGAAAGTTACGGACTTATGTTTCATGAAATAGATATACCCGTATCTACTCAAGTCATCCGTGAAAGTAAGAACATAACGATAACCACCACGCGATGCCACACTCATCGGGCCACACACATTGATATGTATGATTTCCAATAAGTCCCTAGCTCGCTCCATCGTACCATAAAATGGAGTCTTAGTCATTTTTCCCATCAGACATGCTTCGCATCTTTCAAGTGATTCAAAATCAAATGATTCAAGAAGTCCATCAGAATGGAGTTTCTTCATACGCTTCACTCCAATATGACCAAGACGACAGTGCCACATGTATGTAGAATTATCATTTAATTTCAAACATTTAGCATCTATATTATGAACATGTGTATCACTACTATCGAGATTCAATGAGAATAGACCATCTATCAAAGGTGCATGACCATAAAAGATATTACTCATATAAATCAAATAACCATTATTCTCGGACTTAAACAAGTAACCGTCTCGCAATAAACAAGATCCTAATATAATGTTCATGCTCAACGCAGACACCAAATAACTATTATTTAAGTATAGAACTGATCCCAATGGTAGATGAAGAGGGAGCGTGCCGACCGTGACCACATCAACTTTTGATCCATTTCCAACTCGCATCGTCACCTCGTCTTTCACTAGTCTCTGTTTATTCTGCAGCACCTATTTCGAGTTACAAATATGAGCAACTGAACCAGTATCAAATACCTAGACACTACTATGATTACTAGTAAGATACACATCAATAACATGTATATCGAATATACCTTTATTCTTAATGTTTCCATTCTTTAGATCCGCTAGGTACTTGGGGCAATTCTCCTTCCAGTGACCTTCTCCCTTGCAGTAAAAGCACTCATTATCAGGCTTAGGCCCAACCTTGGTCTTCTTTGCAGGCACGATAGCTTTCTTACTGCCCTTATTGAAGTTACCCTTTCTCTTAGGCTTGCCTTGCTCCTTGAAATTGGTGGTATTATTGACCATCAACACTTGGTGCTCTTTATTGATCTCCACTTCCGTAGACTTCAACATGGAGAAGAGTTCTGGCAACGACTTATCCATGCGCTGCATGTTGTAGTTCATCACAAAGTTCTTCTAACTTGGTGGTAGTGATTGGAAGACACGGTGAATCCCCAATGCATTAGGAATCACTATCCCCAAGCTTTCGATCTTATTGGAGTGCCTAGACATCTTAAGCACATGCTCACTAATGGAGCCGCCCTCTTCCATCTTGTATTTAAAGAAATTTTTAGAATCCTCATAACTATCAACTACTGTGTGAGCCTCAATTATCATTTTGAGTTCACGGACGATATCATGTGGGTCAAAGTTCTCAAACCTTTTATGAAGCTCCGATTCCAAACCATACAAGATAGCACACTGAACTGTGGATATTGATTCATCCGAGTGAGGAAAACATTCTTCACCTCATCGGTAGCATCAGCTGTGGGTGGGTCACCCAGCGGTGCATCCATCACATAGGTCAAGTGACCAGCATTAAGGACAATCCTCAAATTGCGGAACCAATCCGCGAAGTTGCTTCCATTGCTTTTCAACTTTTCTTTCTCTAGGAATGCATTAAATTTGATGGTAGGGGCCTCCATGATCTACAACATATTTGCAATAGGTTAGACTAAGTTCATGACAAATTAAGTTCAATTAATACTTTAAATTAATCTAGGTGAACAACCACTCAAAAAAATATCCCTCACATTTTTTTAGTGATCACACGAACCAAATCCACTACATCAAGCCCGATCATCACGAGATATGATGTAGTTTCAAAGGCGAACAATCAACATGTTCATCATATCAACTATATGACTCATGCTTTACCTTTCGGTATTCCGTGTTCCAATACCATGTATGTACATGCTAGGCTCGTCAAGATTAACCTTAGTATCTACATGAGCAAATCTGGCTTGCTCCCGTTGTATGCACACGTAGAATCTATCACACCCGATCATCACGTGGTGTTTCGAAATGACGAGTCTTAGCAACAATGCCTACTAAGGGCGAAAATTTTATTACTTGATATTTTGTGAGAGGGATCATATTATAATGCTACCATCACGATCTAAGCAATACAAGATGCATAAAAGGATTAACATCACATGCAATTCAGAATATGTGATATGATATGGCCTTTCTTCTTGTGCTTCTGATCTCCATCTTCAAGCACGAACATGATCTACTCATCACCGGCGTGGCGTATATAATCATAATAATGGCCATATCACATCACAGCACACCCCTGCAAAACAAAGTTAGACGCCTCAAATTTTATTTGCATGTTTTACGTGGTTTGGGCTTTCGAATAAGAACTGTTCTAACTTACGAACAAGAACCACAACATTGATACAAGTATTGTCAAGTGCCCATTGTAAATTGAATCTTCACTATGGTGGGAGAGACAGACACCCGCAAAGCCACGTATGCAATACAAGTTGCATGTTGAGCGTGGAGCAAGTATCATGAATGATGTCATGTAAGGTTAGCCCAGGCCGCTTCATACCACCATCCCGCAAGATGCAAAGTACACAAGAAGCAATCGACAATAAAAGCATCAACGGCCATAATAACCATTGTGTTCTACTCGTGCAACAGATCTACGCATACACACGGCTCTGATACCACTGTAGGGGTTCATAGCATGGAAAACAAAAAAATTCTACCGCATGAACACATACAAACCAAGATATATCTACTAGATTGGAGCCACGAGTCGATAGAGTACTAACCCTCGAAGATTCCAAAGCGGTTAACAAGATCGGATTCTCATGGGTGATGTAGTCGTTCACTTGCCGATCTGAAGATCACGTAGACGATCCTTCCGGCTCCACATTCCGGCACCGCTCCCGTAGTCAGTCACATGTTCGGTACTCAATTAAGACCTTCCTCTCCCTTGTTCCAGCAGGCAGCAGAGGTTGTAGATCTCTCCTCGCGATTCCAACAGCACGACGGTGTGGTGGTGTAAGTAGAGGGGAAATCCCGTAGGGCTTCGCATAAGCCTAAGCGGGTATGGTGGAGTAGAAGAGGGCCTCAGCGATCTATGGTTTAGAGGGCCGAGGGGAAGTGGTGGCCGGCGGCTAGGAGAGGCCCTAGGCGGCGGCGACTTGGGGAGATCCCTAGGTGGCGGCTACTTGGGGTGGTGGGGGCCAAGGTTTGTGGTGAGGGGTAGGGGGCGCCCTACCCCTCCTTATATAGGTGGGAGAGGCGGTTGGGGGGAGGGGAGTCCTCCCCCAACTCTCCTTGTGGCCGGCAGCAAGGTAAGGGGAGGAATCCTCCCCTAGGTAGGATTCCTTCCCTCCCTCCACTAGGCAACCATGTTGGGATTTGACTTTTTCAAATTGGCGTTTGACTTTCAAACTAGAGTTTGATTTCTCTCTTCCCATTGCCCAAACAAGTGACCTAGGACATGATGCAACCATTCCACTTTTTCATTACACATCCATGTACCCTTCCCACTCCGGATCGGTGGACCTTCTAGACCCTTCTAGAACATTCCGATGAAAACATCAAAACCATTCCCGAACTCCGGAATTGGACTTTCCTTATGTGAATCTTATTCTCCGGACCATTCCAGATCTCCTCGTGATGTCCCGGATCCAATCCGATACTCCGAACAACATTTGGTATCTTACTCATATTCCATATCTACTAAACAACATCGAATCCTTAAGTGTGTCTCCCTATGGTTCGTGAATTATGCAGACATGATCGAGACTCTTCTCTGATCAATAACCAATAGAGGAATCTGGAAATTCATATGGATCCCACATATTTATACGATTACTTCGTGATCGAATGAACCATTTACATACGATACCAATTTCCCTTTGTATCGCGGTACTTTACTTATCCGAGGTTTGACGGTCGGTATCTCTGTATACCTAGTTCAACCTCATTACCGATAACTACTCTTTACTCGTTCCTGTGATATGTGATCCCTTGTGAGCCAGTCACATGCTTGCAAGCTAATTGAATTACATTCCACCAAGAGGGCCCAGAGTATATCTATCTGTCATATGAATGGACAAATCCCACTCTTGATCTGTGTGCCTCAACACATACTTTTTGAATACTCAATGCCACCTTTATAACCACCCAGTTATGAAGTGGTGCTTAATATCATCAAAGCATCCATCCAGTGATGGTGATTAACATGATCTCATGGTCGAAGGATTTAGGTTACTATGTATCTGAAAGCTTATAACAAACGAACTATTGAAATATCTTGATCTTATGCTACACTCAACTATAGGAGTATGTCCATCACATCATTCTCCTAATGATATGACCTTGTTGTTAATAACATGTCAATGTTCATGATAAAAAAACCATGATCATCTATTAACCAACAAGCTAGTTTAATAAGAGGCTTTACTAGGGACTCTTTTCTGTTTACAAATCACACAAGTATTAATGTTTTCGGTTAATACAATTATAGCATGAATGTAAAAATTTATCATAAACACAAAGATATAATAATAACTACTTTTACTATTGCCTCTTGGGCATATCTCCAATAGTCTCCCACTTGCACTAGAATCAATAATCTAGATTACATGGTAATATACCTAACACCCATGGCGGTTTGGTATTGGTCATGTTTTGCCCTCGAGAGAGGTTTAGTCAAGGGATACACCACATCCAGAGTGGGAGCGGGTGCAGGCGGGTTGATCGCCCGCATAGGCCATGGACCGTGCTGGAGGTGCGCCAGCTCCATCCCCACCTCCGACGCGATCGTAGGCGCCCAAACCGGTAGCGACGGCGGTGGAGGCAGCTACGTTTGTCTCAGCGACCATGCGGGTGAGATCGAGGGCCTCCTCGTAGCCGCTCCAGCGGGCTTGCTCCTCCTGTGTGCTGGCCGTGATGGCCTGCTCGGTGAAGGCATCCTCGCCGTAGCCCCGCGCTAGTACCTTACGGTACTCCGGGGGCAAGTTCGCGGCGACATCGTCCACCGCCTCCTGCTTGACGGCGATGTCATCGTTGTTGTCCTCGTTATTGTCGTCCTCGTTGTCGAGCTCGGCGTCGGAGTGGTTGACGGCGCCCTCCTCATCCGAGTCGATGTCGAGGACGGGGTAGACCTCCCCCGGCTGCAGGTCGCAGCGGATGGTGGTGGCACGCCGCACCTTGTGCTCCCACTCGAGGAACTCCTTCCATTACGCCTCGGATTGGTCGTCAATGTCCCACTGTTGGACCGGTGGGAGGCCCCTGATCCGGCGGTGGATCTCCTCCTCCAGCCCTTTGCCCATGTCAATATGAGAACTTTGCAAAGTCTCCACAAGGAGGGCCATATTGTTGGACTAAAAGAAAATGTTTCCTTTGCCAAAGATCGTGTTTGCATGGCTTGTGTTGAAGGAAAGATGCATGATTCTCCCCACAAGCCAAATAACTACATAAAGTCCAAGAGGATCTTGGAGCTCCTTCATGTGGATATCTTCGGTCCTCCATCTCATGCAAGTCTTGGTGGGAAGAAATATTGTTTGGTGATTGTTGATGACTATTCAAGATACACATGGGTATACTTCTTCAAGTTGAAAAGTGAGACCCAAGAAAACTTCATCAACTTAATCAACACGGTTCAACATCAACACAATGTCCCTATGTTGATAATAAGAAGCGACAATGGCACCGAGTTCAAGAACTACACATTGAATGGATTTCTTAGTGATGAGGGGATAAAACACCAATATTCCGCTGCTTATACCCCTCAACAAAATGGTGTAGCCGAGAGGAAGAACCAAACTCATATTGACATGGCAAGGACCATGTTGGCGGAGTTTAAATCTCCAAATAATTTTTGGGCCAAAGCAATCTCCATCGCTTGCCATGCATCAAACCGGCTCTACCTCCGCAAAGAATTGATCAAGACTCCATATGAAATACTTACCGGCGACAAGCCCAACGTATCTTACTTTCGGGTATTCGGTTGTAAGTGTTTCTATCTCAAAAAGGGTGCTCGTTTGTCCAAATTCGATTCCAAAGCATTAGAGGATATTTTTGTTGGCTATGGTCTCGAATACCACACTTATAGAATCTATTATAAGCTCTCCGGAGCTGTCATAGAATCTTGTAGTGTGGTGTTCGAAGAATATGATGGTCCCCAAGGGGGCATGTTGATGCTTGTGATGCAGATGATGAAATGCCTCAGGATGCCATAGGAAGAATGGGTGTGGGATTTATCCGCCCCGTTTAGGAACCCCTTATGGCGGATCGAGAAGAACTATGCTCTACTCAAGTGGAGCCCTCATCTTCACAGCAACAACAAGCTCCCTCTATCGAGGAGGACAATGACCCAAGCCAAAGACAAGCTATGGACCCTCAACATGTTGATCAGGGAGATATCTCTAGTGAGGAGGAGCTTGATTCACCATTCTCCAGAATGTCAAGTGCTGCTTGGTCTATTAAACAAGGAAGATCTATACAATCTGCCGTAAGAGCAGCTCAACTCCAGTCTAGTAGTGTGCCTGATCAAGAACAAGTGAAAGGATCGTATGGGCACCTAGAGGGGGGGGTGAATAGGTGCTACTTCAAATTTTCTTCTTTTTCAAATTAAGGTTTGACAATAAGGTAAATTCTCTAGATAATGCAACTACGGTGAATTTACCTATATGACAAAATGCAAGAGCTACCACAACACAAAGAAGAAACAAGTAAGTAAGGTGCGGTAAAGGATAGAGGTAACCGAAAAGTGGACACAGAGACACAAGGATTTGTTTCCCGTAGTTCCTTCCTTTTGAGGGGAAGCACGTCTACGTTTGGAGAGGGGGTGGTTACAAACCACCAACGCCACAAGAGGCCTCCCTTGTTCTCCGATGAATCTCGCCCCAATGGGATCGATTCACCTTCCACTATATCGGCAACCTTCAAGGTGGAAGCCGGCACCGTTACAAGTTTGGGGCACACATCCACAACTTAATCGGAGGCTCCCAAATACAAGCAAGTTGTCAAAGCAAACAAAGACAAGCTTGTAAGAACAAAAACTTGAGCTAGGGTTTCCAACAAACACTAGAGCAAAGGGGGCCTCAATGAAATGAGGGGGAAATGAAGATCTTGTTTGGTGAAGTAGTAGATCGGGGACTTCTCCTTCGAATCCCAAAAGATCAAGGACTTTGGATGGTTGGATGATGAGATCTTGCGAATTTGAGTGGCTCCAATGGACTCCAATGGTGGGCAATGACTTTAATGTACTGAGCAATTTGTCCCAAGGTAGGTGGAGGAGTATTTATACCCCTCCACGAAACAGGTGGCCGTTGGAGCAATAAATGACCGGTAGTACCGGTACTCAAGCGGTAGTACCGCTTGCAAGCGGTACTACCGGTCCAGTACCGGACCAAGTACTGGTGGAGACCTTGCCCTTATGTGAAATCTTCAGTCTTTGGCGGTACCCCCTTGCGGTACTACCCCCAAGCGGTAGTACCAGACATTGTCAGCGGTACTACCGGTTCGAGCGGTAGTACCGGTCCCAAGTACCGCTTGGTACTGACAAAAGTGGAGAGGGGAGGGTGCTAGTCAGTATGCAGCGGTACCGATGAGCGGTACGACCGCCTCAAGCGGTAGTACCGCTTGTACCAAGCGGTACTACCGGTTGGACCGGTAGTGCCGCTCCGTGGTACCGGTGGGTACTGACTAGTACTCACCCTTCTCTCTTTTGATCTGCGCCAACCGGTACTAGAACCGGTAGTACCGGTGTCAAGCGGTAGTACCGGTTGCAGGTCCGGTACTACTGGTTGACACAGAAGTTTTGCAAGGGGAAAACTGCAATGCCATGACTTGTGCCTTCTTTTGTCAATCCTGTGATAAACTTAGTACACGGTTAAATCGATAAATGTATTGTTATCAAACATCAAAATCAAAGGGATTAGAAAAATGCTCTTTCAATCTCCCCCTTTTTGGTGTTTGATGACAATACACTTTTGCAGGGTGATTTTAACAAAAGGCAACTGAGATTTGTAAACTAGAGAAGATGCTCCCGCTAGATGTGTAGAGACAAATCTCCCCCTCTAATTTACAAACCCAACATGGGTGCACAAGTATGGAAACTAGCAAATGAAGACTTACCTTTGCCCAAAACATGTGATGAGTAATAAATAGACAATAGGAGTTGCATAACATCACAAGATGGATCCACAGACATAAAACACATAGTCGCATAAGATGGATCCAACCACAAAGTTTCACACACGACATAAACACATAGTAGACCACAAAGTTCACAAGCAATATAAAAAAAGATCAAGAGAAGAGCGAGCTTGTGACTTCCCATGCAACACCCGTGCCTAAAGTGCAACTTCTCCCCCTTTGGCATCAAGACGCCAAAAAGGGACAAGTGCAGAGCTAACGCCCCAAAGATCAATCATCATACTCCTCCTCCTCCTCTTCCTCCTCATCCTCAAGATCCTCCTCATCTTCATATGTAGGTGGGGCGCGGTGCGAGGAAGAGACATCATCGTCCCAACGGCTGTGCTGAGAAATCCACTGATCCTCTGGAGTGATATTGTTCTCGGATCCCTCAGAGATGGTCAACCCTTGAGCAGACATGAGCTCCTTCTGACGAGCACAGGCTTTCTTTGCAGACACGTGCGCCTCATACATACGCTTCTGGTTGTCAACCTGGAAGCAGAAGATCTTCTTGAGCTTGACCTCCATCCTTTTGGCCCAAGAGGGCTTGGCGTGCTTGCGGCGAGAGATCTCAAAGTCATCGTCATGACCACTGTCAGCATGCTCAGAGTCATCCTCATCCTCATCCTCCTCACCTGGTGCAGCGCGAGTGGAAGGGAGTTGGAGCTTGCCCGGAGGCCGAATCCAAAGGGAATCCGGAGGGAGGAGGGCGCGGCAGAGCTCCGGGGCCTTCAAGATCTCCGGTGGCGGCGCAGGTAAGACAGGGGGAAGTGGGAAATAATGAGGCACTGAGGGGTGCCTCTCCCCACGCGCCCCTTATATACCTGGAACCGTCAACCGGTAGTACCGGTTGTTGGAGCGGTTACCGGTAGGGCCGGACACGCGGGCGGTAGTACCGTTCCTGGAGAAGTTTGCCAGGACATGACCTGGGAACTTCCCAGGTGCGGTAGTACCGCTCTCACATCCGGTAGTACCGGTTCCATCTGATTCCAAAGACAGGGATCAAGGATGATTCTTGTGCGGGAAGAGAGAGGGTTTTCATGAGGGAGTACGGAGGCTTGGGTTAAGACACGAGAGCAGAGAAGCACATGCACTCTAAAACCAAATGGAGGAAACAACTAAAAACCAAACTAGAGTGCACGAGACTAAGAAGGAAGAAGACACTTCAAATAGATGGCAAATAAGAGTGAAGACCAAAACAACCAAGTGACAAACATGAGTAAGCACATCCAACCTCTCGATTGAGAGGGGGCGGTGGCCTAGGCCACCATATTTGAGTATACTCGGCTTGGCACCACGAAGATATATCTTGGGTCCATTACCGAAACTCATCATTGAGCTCACATATCACAAAATGATATTAAGAGGAATGATTTTTGTTTAATTTGTGCATAATGGGGGGAGGGATAATCCAATCAATTAGGACCGCACTCCCCCTATTTCCATGCCTACACCTAAACCAAACATGGGTCGAGAATTAGGTGCGAGTGCAAGATAATCAAGTCAAACTCCTGGAATCTACGATATTTAGTTCATTCCTCAAGTAGCAGAACCTTGCTTCATCAAGTGGCTTCGTGAAGATATCGGCAAGTTGATCTTTGGTTGATACATAGGATAGATCAATATCACCTCTAGCAACATGATCTCTAATAAAGTGATGTCGAATCTCAATATGCTTTGTTCGTGTGTGATCCACCGGGTTGTATGCAATCTTGATGGCACTTTCATTGTCACATAGAAGAGGCACTTTGTCACAATGGACACCGTATTCCTTTAAAGTTTGCCTCATCCATAGCAATTGGGTGCACGCACTAGCAGCAGCAACATACTCGGCTTCGGCGGTGGAGAGAGAAATACAATTTTGCTTCTTAGAAGACCAACATACCAAGGACCTACCAAGGAATTGGCAAGCCCCGGATGTTGATTTTCTATCATCCTTGTCTCCCGCCCAATCCGAGTCCGTGTATCCACAAAGAGCGAATGTTGAGCCTTGAGGGTACCAAAGACCATAAAATGGGGTATGAACTAAATATCGAAAGATTCTCTTGACCGCCATTAAATGGCTTTCCTTAGGAGCCGCTTGATATCTTGCACACACACCTACACTCAACACAATATCGGGTCTAGATGCACAAAGGTAAAGCAAAGAACCAATCATAGACCGGTATACCTTTTGATCCACATCTTTACCATTTGGATTTTGTTCTAGATGAGTCTTTGTTGCCATGGGAGTTGGGGCTCCATTCAAATCTTGCATTTTGAATCTCTTGAGCATATCTTGGGTATACTTGGCTTGATTGAAGAATGTTCCTCCTCTAACTTGCTTGATCTCAAACCCAAGGAATACTTTCAACTCCCCCATCAAGGACATCCGGAACCTACTAGTCATAAGCTTTGAGAATTCATCATTAAAAGCTTTGTTAGAAGAGCCAAAGATAATATCATCAACATAGATTTGGCATACGAAAAGCTCCCCATTAACTCTCTTAGTAAAAAGAGTGGGATCAATTTTCCCAACCTCAAAGCCACAGTCAAACAATAACTCTCTAAGGTGCTCATACCACGTGCGTGGGGCTTGCTTGAGCCCATAGAGCGCCTTATCAAGTTTGTAGACATGGTTTGGGAAGTTGGGGTCCTCAAATCCCGGGGGTTGCTTGACATATACCAATTCATTCAAGGGACCATAAAGAAATGCACTTTCTACATCCATTTGTTGTAACTTAAAGTTATGATGTGCCGCATAAGCAAGAAGGATACGGATGGACTCAAGGCGAGCCACGGGTGCATAAGTCTCTCCATAATCAATGCCTTCAATTTGGGAAAAACCTTGTGCAACCAATCTAGCCTTGTTCCTTACAATAATCCCATGCTCATCTTGCTTGTTCTTGAATATCCACTTTGTTCCAATAACATTGCGGCAATCTTTTGGCTTTTAAACTAACTTCCACACTTTGTTTCTCTCAAAATTGTTGAGATCTTTGTGCATAGCTTCTAACCAATCCGAATCTTCAAGAGCTTCCCACACTTTCTTTGGTTCAATCATGGAAATATGAGCTTGATGTTCACTGAACCTCTTCAATTGTGCTCGTGTGGAAATACCTTTCCTTAAATCTCCAACAACATTTTGGAGGGAGTGGTCTCTTATTTCCAACATTCTTTCCTTTCTAGCTTCGCGACGAGCGTGGATCTCCTTGTTGTTTCTTGAAGGACCCTCTTCATCATTTTGATCCTCGTCTTGACCATCAACTTGACCTTGATCATTATTGGATTCATCCTCTATATTGGGAGGCACGGATTGACCTGGGTCTTGATCAAGTGTTCTTCTAGTCTCAACTTGAGCATCCCTCAAAGCAGCTTGGATGGATCTTCCTTGGCAAATTGACTTGACTCCACTTGACACCCCATCAGATGAATCATGTTCCCTTTGACTAGAGTTCACACATTGATCACTATGTTGAGGGTCCACATCTTGTCTTTGGCTTGAGTCAACGTCCTCCTCGGTAGATGGAGCTTGTTGAGGTTGTGAAGATGAGGGCTCCACTCGAGTGGAGCATAGTTCTTCTCGATCCGCCATAAGGGGTTCCTCAATGGGGCGGATATAACCCACACCCATTCTTCCTATGGCATCCTGAGGCATTTCAACATCTGCATCACAAGCATCAACACGCCCCCCTTGGGGACCATCATATTCTTCGAAGGTCACACTACAAGATTCTATGACGGCTCCGGAGAGCTTGTCATAGATTCTATAAGTGTGAGATTCGAGACCATAGCCAACAAAAATACCCTCTAATTCTTTTGATTCGAATTTGGACAACCGAACACCCGGAAATAAGATATGTTGGGCTTGTTACCGGTAAGAATCTCATATGGAGTCTTGTTGATTTTCTTGCGGAGGTAGAGACGGTTTGAAGCATGGCAAGCGGTGGAGACGGCTTCGGCCCAGAAGTTGTATGGAGATTTAAACTCCGCCAACATGGTCCTAGCCATCTCAATAAGAGTCCGGTTCTTCCTTTCGGCCACACCATTTTGTTGAGGGGTGTATGCGGCGGAATATTGATGCTTAATCCCCTCATCACTAAGAAAGTCATTCAAGGTGTAGTTTTTGAATTCGGTGCCGTTGTCACTTCTTATAATCAACACGGGAACATTGTGTTGCCGTTGAACCAAGTTGATGAAGTCGATAAAAGTCCTTTGAGTTTCACTCTTCAACTTGAAGAAATAAACCCAAGAGTATCTTGAAAAGTCGTCAACAATCACCAAACAATATTTCTTCCCACCAAGGCTTGCATGAGATGGAGGACCAAATAGGTCCACATGAAGAAGTTCCAAGATCTTGTTAGACTTGATTTGGTTCGTGGGCTTATGAGGAGCGTCATGCATCTTCCCTAGAACACATGCCCTGCAAACACGATCTTTGGCAAAGGAAACATTTTCTTTTAGTCCAACAATATGGCCCTCTTTATGGAGACTTTGCAAAGTTCTCATATTGACATGGGCTAGTCGGCGGTGCCATAGCCAGCCCACATCAGCCTTTCCGTATAAGCACATCGGATCTGCAGTGGCTTGCCCCGAAAAGTCCACCACATACAAGTCATTTTCGACGTACCCAACGAAAGCGACCTTGAGAGACTTGCTCCACAAGAGGACCACAATATCATTATCAATAAAGACGGCAAAGCCCATCTTTCCAAGTGCACGGACAGAAAGTAAATTGTAACCAAGGGTTTCGACAAGCATGACGTTCACGAGTGTAATGTCGTGAGCCACCACTACCTTGCCGAAACCCATTACCGTAGATTTTGACTTGTCGGCATATGTGACGGTGATTTGATCTTCATTTGACACCAAGTCCTTGACAATAGACGAGCTTCCGGTCATATGACAAGTGCAGCCACTATCAAGCACCCATTTTGAACCTCCGGAAGCATAGGTCTACAAAAGATCAAGCTAGTTTTTAGGTACCCATTTTTCAATGGGTCCTCTTTTGTTAGCAACAAGGGTCTTGGGAACCCAAATAGACCAAGCAATATAACCATCATACGGACCAACATATTGTGCATACACATCACCATAGTAATCACGCATTAGAACATAGTGAGGGTTAGCACTTCCCGCAAAATCGTCATGAGACATAGTTTTGCCAATTGTGGTCTTACTTCCCACAATGGTCTTGTTGGTCTCTTGTGCGGGCTTGTCCTTCTTCTTCTTTGTTTTGGAGACAAAACCAATGCCACCTTTATCTCCACTACGCCTTTGCTTCTCAAAAGATCATCAATGGACTTGTTACCTTGTGGAAATGTGGTCTTTGCAAGCTCCCCCTTCAACCTAGCATTCTCTTCAAGGATAGTCGTGCTACTCGATGGAATGAAGTTACTAGGTGAAGGAATATTGGCCAATTGAGTTTGAAGCGTTTCATGGGACTTTGTGAGAGACGAGAGTTCACTCTCCAAGGCTTTGTGGGCCTTGTTAAGCAAGCTAAAGTCCTCGGCAAGTTTTTCATGAACCACACCAAACTCAACCTTGTCCTTTTTAGATCTTTTGTATTTGGCAATAGCATGATCACGCTCTTTAATGAGTTTGTTAACAATAATGTCATTGGCCTCATCAAGCCCTTCAAGTTTTGACTCAAGGGACAACCTAGTCTCTTGTTCTTCTTCTAGAGCATTGCTTAACGCCTCTAGTTCAATCATATGTTCATGCCCAAGTTTACATCTAACATCTAGAAGCTCTTGAGTGTGGGAGAGTTGATCTAAGATGTTCCCAAAATGTAGTTTAGCATCACCTTCTAGGTTAGTCATGAACTCATCAAAGGCAATTAATTCCTTTTTAACATCAAGAGACATTTCATCATCAATTTCATCATTATCTAATTGAGTAGAGTGGGATGATGAGGATACCTCCGTTCCTCTTGCCATAAGGCAAGTGACGTCCTTGGAGGAGGAGTTCTCATTTGGAGAGTCGAAGAGTGAGAGTGTCAGAGTAGAGGTGGTGGATAGAGCAGCCATACCATGTGAGGTTTCTTCTTCTTCCTCATCTTCATCATCGTCAATATCGGAGGAGTATTCTTCATGAGTGATCAAGACAATTTCTCCCGATTTCTTGTTGATGGGGTTCTTTTTGACGAAAGGTTTCTTGTAGGGTGCCTTGAGAGTCTTCTTCAACACAAGCTTCCCACCATTATCTTCTCTCTTCTCATAGGGGCAGCTTGCCACAAAGTGGTAGCGGTCACCACAATTGAAGCAAGTTCTCAATCTAGTGGCATTCTCTCTTTTCCCATTTGGATTGCTTCTCCGTTGCATTTCCATCTTGGCCTTGGCGGGATTCTTCCAAAAGTTCTTTGCATAGAAAGCCATATATTGACTATGAGCAATCTTGACATCATCGGGATGGTCCAAGGAGAGGCCTTCATCACTATCATCTTCATCTTCAAAGTTCACAACTTTGGCCTTTAAAGCCACATTGACCACATTGCTCATACCTAGGGCACGAGCACGGGCATCTTTGGCGTTCTTGGCGGCTACCTTGAAAGCGTCCATCTCTTGCATAACTTTGTTTGAGGTCATGAGATGGTAGTTGTGTCTTCCTTGTAGGCTCTTCAAGTCGGTGGGCTCAAAAGGCATGAGTGCACTCACATATTTCCTTTTTATCCATGCATCATCCACATGTGAGGCACCCACATTTCTAAAAGCGGTGGCGGTGGTCTTGAGCCTTCGATACATGTCTTCGTGATCTTCACCTTCTTTCATGTAGAAACCTTCGGCTTCATTGCTTAGAGCATCATATCTGTTCCTCCTCATACTCTCATTTCCAACAAACAACACAGTGAGAGCATCCCAGGCTTCCTTGGCAATGCTAAAGTGCTCAATGTGTGGATAATCCTTTGTTCCCAATCCTTGTTGAATCATATGCAAAGCAGTGGCATTGAGTTGATTGTTGACAACCTCTCTTCTTGTCAAGTTGTTTGGATCCCCAATAAAGAGTCCATTCTCGATGATGTTCCATAGTTCAATGCAAGAGCTGCGCATATGAGTTCTCATTAGTGATTGCCATTGAGCAAAAGTAGCAGACTCTTCAAGTTTAGGTGGGTCACCTGTATTGTACACATGAGGGTGAGGGATGGGAGGATCGGGAGAGTACCAAGTGTCACGGTGCTCGCCCTTCCCCCCATCAGGTCGTGTGGAGGAAATAGTAGTGTCTAGTTTATCCCCTACCACCATACCTTCGGGGGATACTGGAGTATTCCCTTTAGGTGCGGATGGTAGTTCCTCTTGAGGGGAAGGGGGGATGAGCCATCTTTGTCTTTAAGAAGTTGCTCAAGCATCTTCTTGACTTCGTTGACCAAGGAAGAGCTCAATCTTGTTTCCAAGTTTCTGAGATCTTCCATGGTCACTGGAGTTGACTCACTACCACCTTCCCCTTCTTGGCTACCCATATTCTCTTAGGCGGTAAAGCCCGAATAAAGAGCCGAGGCTCTGATACCAATTGAAAGGATCGTATGGGCACCTAGAGGGGGGGGGGTGAATAGGTGCTACTTCAAATTTTCTTCTTTTTCAAATTAAGGTTTGACAATAAGGTAAATTCTCTAGATAATGCAACTACGGTGAATTTACCTATATGACAAAATGCAAGAGCTACCACAACACAAAGAAGAAACAAGTAAGTAAGGTGCGGTAAAGGATAGAGGTAACCGAAAAGTGGACACGGAGACACAAGGATTTGTTTTCCGTAGTTCCTTCCTTTTGAGGGGAAGTACGTCTACGTTTGGAGAGGGGGTGGTTACAAACCACCAACGCCACAAGAGGCCTCCCTTGTTCTCCGATGAATCTCACCCCAATGGGATCGATTCACCTTCCACTATATCGGCAACCTTCAAGGTGGAAGCCGGCACCGTTACAAGTTTGGGGCACACATCCACAACTTAATCGGAGGCTCCCAAATACAAGCAAGCTGTCAAAGCAAACAAAGACAAGCTTGTAAGAACAAAAACTTGAGCTAGGGTTTCCAACAAACACTAGAGCAAAGGGGGCCTCAATGAAATGAGGGGGAAATGAAGATCTTGTTTGGTGAAGTAGTAGATCGGGGACTTCTCCTTCGAATCCCAAAAGATCAAGGACTTTGGATGGTTGGATGATGAGATCTTGCGAATTTGAGTGGCTCCAATGGACTCCAATGGTGGGCAATGACTTTAATGTACTGAGCAATTTGTCCCAAGGTAGGTGGAGGAGTATTTATACCCCTCCACGAAACAGGTGGCCGTTGGAGCAATAAATGACCGGTAGTACCGGTACTCAAGCGGTAGTACCGCTTGCAAGCGGTACTACCGGTCCAGTACCGGACCAAGTACTGGTGGAGACCTTGCCCTTGTGTGAAATCTTCAGTCTTGGGCGGTACCCCCTTGCGGTACTACCCCCAAGCGGTAGTACCGGACAGTGTCAGCGGTACTACCGGTTCGAGCGGTAGTACCGGTCCCAAGTACCGCTTGGTACTGACAAAAGTGGAGAGGGGAGGGTGCTAGTCAGTATGCAGCGGTACCGATGAGCGGTACGACCGCCTCAAGAGGTAGTACCGCTTATACCAAGCGGTACTACCGGTTGGACCGGTAGTGCCGCTCCGTGGTACCGGTGGGTACTGACTAGTACTCACCCTTCTCTCTTTTGATCTGCGCCAACCGGTACTAGAACCGGTAGTACCGGTGTCAAGCGGTAGTACCGGTTGCAGGTCCGGTACTACCGGTTGACACAGAAGTTTTGCAAGGGGAAAACTGCAATGCCATGACTTGTGCCTTCTTTTGTCAATCCTGTGATAAACTTAGTACACGGTTAAATCGATAAATGTATTGTTATCAAACATCAAAATCAGAGGGATTAGAAAAATGCTCTTTCAACAAGGTCAATCTTTGCCTCTTAATGAAGAGAATGTTTCCAATAATGATCAAGGTCAAGTTGATGGTCAAGACAAGGACCAAAATGATGAAGAGATCCCCCCAAGAAACAACAAGGAGATCAAAACTTGTTGCAAAGCTAGAATGGATAGAATGTTGAATTAAGAGACCACTCTCTAGACAATGTAGTTGGAGATCTAAGGAGAGGAATGTACACAAGAGCACAATTGAAGAGGTTTAGTGAACACCAAGCACACGTCTCCATGATCGAACCAAAGAAAGTATGGGAAGCTCTTGATGATTCGGATTGGTTGGGAGCAATGCACAAAGAGCTCAACAACTTTGAGAGAAATAAAGTATGGAAGTTAGTTGAGAAGCCAAAGGATTGCTGCAATGTTATAGGCACCAAGTGGATATTCAAGAACAAGCAAGATGAGCATGGAATTGTTGTAAGAATGTGGCATCCCGCAAAAACCACTACTAGAAAATCGCGTTGTTTTTGTGCATTGCATCGTCATCATCATGCATTGTTTGTCTGAAACTATTTCGAAACGCCTAATTTTGTTTTCTAAATAGCCCCCGTCTTATTTAAATTAAAACATCGTTCTGTTCCGGTCCTTTTATTTGTCTAAAACTATTTACAAAGTCTATTTTAAAATAAAAGAAACCCTAGTCTAAAATTTCTAGTCCTAAACTAACCCAATCCTAGTCTACCCACCAACCCCAGCTTGCCACCTCCCTTTCCCTCCACCTCATCACAGCCATCGCCACCTCATCAATCCTAACCCCACTCCCCTCCCCCCACTCTCTCTCCAGCCCGGTCCCACCCGCAGTACACTCAAACACACACACCAGCCGCACCCCCCCTCTCCCTGTCCCTAGGCCCCACCCGCGCGGCCCCACAGCCCCACTCCCCCCACCAACCACTCAACCCCCACCCCGACCAGCTCCCTGGCCCCACCCTGGACCCGGCCCACCCCTCTCTCTCACCCCGCCCGGACCCCACCTGGCCCCACCCCCTGGCCCCGCGCCACCAACCCCGCCTCCCTGACCCGCTCCCGTCCCTAACCCGCGCGTCCTCTCTCTCCCTCCTCTCCCTCCTCTCCCCGAAGACCTCCCCGCTTCGGCGAGCTGCCGGCCCCGTCGTGCTCCACCCGCCTCCGGTCGTCCCCGCCTCCGCGCCCTCCGATCGCTCCTCCGCCCCCTCCTCCTCCTCGGCCCGAACCCGCCACTCCTCCTCCCTCCGGCCGTCTGCCTCCACCCCACCTCGCCTCCAACCATACTCGCCGCCGCCGCCCCTCTTGCTGGCCGTCGCCCTCGCCTCGCCGGCCCCAAGCTCCGTCGCCCACCTCTTCCTCCCCGGCGCGCTCCCCGCGACCCCCTCCGCCTCTGCTCCCCCCGGTCGCCGTCGGCCACCGCGTCCCCGCCGAGCCCCGCCTCTCCGTCCCGTTCTCCCTGGCCGCCCGCCGCCGCCAAGGCCACCTCCTCCTCCATCTTCGACGCCCGTCTCCGGCGCCTCCCCGTCATCATCGAGCCGCCGCCCACAGCCCCGTCTGGCCGCCGAGCTCCTCCCTCGACCGTCCTCACCGCCGCCTCGCCCGACCCTCGCCGGCCGCGCCTCTGCCGCCAGCGCCTGCCGCCAACCCCGGCGTCGGCCCCGCCACCGAGCCAAGCCCCCCAGCCTCCTTCCTCCGGCAGCGAGCTCCGTCCCGCCTGCCTCCCGTCGCCTCCGCTGCCAGCGACCACCTTCTGCCGCCCCTTGCCAGGCCTCCATCGGTCCGCTGGCCGCCGTCCTCCATCTTCCCTTGCCTCCTCGTCGCCAAGGCCTGCAGGTTCTGTTTGTCTGCATCGCACCTGTCTTGCGTGCGGTCTCCAGCTCTTCGGTCGTGACCCCCTGGCAATGACCAACAAACGACTTGATCTTCTGGCCGTCAAGACCCGATGCCTCAATCCCGACGGTGCGGTGACACCACAAGATCTACACTTGTGCCATCAAGACCGACCCGTAACAAGTTCTTCGATTCCGTCGCCAAGATCTCCTCACGGACAAGAACAACCCGATGCCTCGGATAAAAATCTCCTGTTGCGATGCAAATACCGCGATCCCCAAAGACAAGAGCGACAGCGGCCTGAAAGAATCCGATGAACCATCGGCGGTGGATCCGAGTCCGTCACCAACGCTACGACCTTCGACAATGATCCGACAAGGTCGCCTACACGGATGCAAAGTTCTCCTCTCCGAACCCCGGGTACCTGAAGACACACCGCCACCAAACCAAGAACATCGTCAGCAATTGGAGCCGATGACCCGAAGATCCCCCTCGAAACACCAAGTTTTCCTTCCCGGAGTCGGACCTGAAGACCACATGTGCGACAAGTACTTCTTCCCGGATCTGGTGCCCGAGAATCCGGACGCCAAGGTCGTCGACACGGATTCGACAAGTACACCCTCGAGGACGCCGAGTACTTCACCCCGGACACCGAGACCCTGGACGACAAGTTCTCCTTCCGGAAGCATGGACGCTCGTGCGACAAGATCTACCTCCCCGATCCGAAGACCCTAAATCCCGGAGTCCGAGAACGATCCCGTCGAACCCTGAACCCTGAGACCAACCCCGAACCCCGGAACCCCAAGATCTCCGACCCTCAATGTGTGACCCTGATTCGAGCCCCTATTTTATAAATGCCATCTATATAAATTGTTGCATATTAAATTGCCCTACTTGCATGCATATTTGTCTATGGTTTGGGGGCCTTATGCCGAGGCACCTCATAATTAAATATGGGGCCCATATGCGGACAAATCTAGTCTCATATTGGTTCCATTTAAATTTGTGCATCGAACCGGTACTATATTTTGCCATGTTAATACAATATTTAAATTGCGGGGTATCTAAATAACTGGAACCGTTTAATTAATTGTCGGGACCCCGGTTCTGCTTAATATTGCCTAATTGCATCGCATCCTTGCCATGTCATACATCATACATGCATCATGCCCGATCTTTTGCCGTAGTATTAAATATTGCATCCGGTGTTTATTCTAGTGTTTTGCTTCTTCGCGGATAAGGCCGTTGAGTTGATGCGAGTGTCGACCCGATCTTCGGTTGAACCTTCGGTAATGTTTTCAGGCGAGCATCTTCTCCTTTCTACCTATCTTACTTTTATAGTATTTATTCCCTCCTGTTGATCTATTGCTATCTGTGTTGCGATGCTCTAGTTTTCGTACCCGTGATATCCCTTGCAGCCTTATATTGCCTTGGACACATCCTATTACCTGTTGTTTGGTCGATAGTTGGACTTGCGCGTCACATTCGCTTGCTCGAGTGCTGTTGCGTGTCGTCAAGTACCACAGTTGTTGGAGTACTGCCGCATGCTTAATGTTGGAGATGATCATGGCTTTAATTATCTTTTACTTTAATTATTGTTTAACAACTAAAATTGAAGTAGGTAAGCAGAGGCACAGGTGGGCAATAGATGTTATTTGGTTGTTAACCGTCCACTTGTGTCCCGTAGGACCCCGAGTTCTTGACACCTGTTCCGAGATCGAGCGCGCTAACCACAGGTGGGGAGATATGGCCCCCCCATCGATTAGTACCTGATTTCAAAGTATTGTACTGGGGGCCACAAAGTAGTTTGGGGCTTTATTACTATTCTATACTTATGCCATGCTTTACCGCTTTATTTAAATTGTGCGATGGATAGCACACTGTACTGTTTAGGATCGGGACACGTTTTCGCGGTGTCGACAAGCCCAGTTTTGGGTCCCCAGTCGTTCACAGCCGTCTACCCAAACCCTGAGTCCGTCTCGGAGACCGGCCGACTTTGTTGCGGGTGTACTTAGTGGGGTGGCCCCCCGTGCTAGCTTTGGGTCTGGAAACGTCGTGACTTAGGCCCCGCCGACATACCGATGGGTGTATGTTAACTGATCTGGCAAAAAGGGTCGAAGTGCTTGTGGAAACTTTGGTGCACCCCTGCAGGGTTAAATCTTTTCGAGAAGCCGTGTCCGCGGTTATGGACGACTTGGAGCACAGTGCTTGATCATAGACAACTATAACTAAAGTTTACTGTTATAAATTGACTTGTATCCGATATGACTAGTAATCAGCTTCACTACAACGGAATGGCTAAATAAAAGTACCAACAACTGCTGGGTTTTGGGATATCTCATGCTCATTGTATCTGACTAGTAAGTGTCGCAACTACAACGGAATGGTTAACTAAAAGTGCCCACTGCTTACCTTATCAGGACGATTATCTATACTTGACTAGTAATTGCTGCAACGATAACTGAATAAATAAAACTGCCAACTGTGTGAGTTCCTCGGTTGACTTCCTCGTTTGGTCTCGAGGGGGAAACACCAGGATGGGTTTGATTGGTGGTAGTATCAGGTTGGTTCCGAATAGGTCTTTCTTATCCCTCTCTGATAGCCGCCAGTTGTATCGAGTCTCTATAGGTTGTTTAGTGCATGCTGCCGCTGCCGCTTCAGTCCACCATACCTTTGTAGGCGAGGACCGCCGAATTCTAGTCTCGCCGTGTACTGGCCTCAGTACTGACGCTCCTCTTTTCCTTTGCCCTTTGTCGGCACCCCTTTTGTTTAAGCAGGTTTTGAGATCGACGTCGTTAGCAGGGTTACCCTTCCGGCTTGGCCTGGGCAGGGTTATGGACGCCATTGGTTATTCTTCAGGGCTCTTAGCCCCATTTGCATCTTGTCCGTAGCTGGACGCGCTATTGCTTTCAAGGTGATTTGGATCTTTGTACCGTATATCTGTATTCTTGACTCATGGAGTCGTGTTGTATATATATCTGTTCTGTGGGTCCCATCGAGGACTGTTGTGTAATGTTATTACTTCGTTTTCCACCCGCACGAAAGTGCCTGGTGGGCACCTTTGAATCGTTTCTATGCGGGTTTTGGCGGAATTCGCTAAAACTTGCATAGGGTCGATTCTGAGGGTGTTACAAAGAAACAAGGCAAGATTGGTGGCACAAGGGTACTCTCAAATTGAAGGCATTGATTATGGAGAGACATATGCACCCATGGCTCGCCTTGAGTCCATCCGTATCCTTCTTGCTTATGCGGCACATCATAACTTTAAGTTGCAACAAATGGATGTAGAAAGTGCATTTCTTAATGGTCCATTGAATGATTTGGTATATGTAAAGCAACCCCGAGGATTTGAGGATCCCAACTTCCCAAACCATGTCTACAAACTTGATAAGGCGCTCTATGGGCTCAAACAAGCCCCACACACATGGTATGGGCACCTTAGAGAGTTGTTGTTTGACCGTGGGTTTGAGGTTGGGAAAATCGACCCCACTCTTTTTACTAAGAAGGTCAATGGGGAGCTTTTTGTATGCCAAATATATGTTGATGATATTATCTATAGCTCATCTAACAAAGCTTTTAATGATGAATTCTCAAAGGTTATGACTAGTAGGTTCTGGATGTCTATGATGGGGGAATTAAGGGTATTTCTTGGTTTTGAGATCAAGAAAGTAAGAGGAGGAACATTCTTCAACCAAGCCAGGTATACTCAAGATATGCTCAAAAGATTCAACATGAAAGATTTAAATGGTGCTCCTACCCCCATGGCAACAAAGACTCATCTTGAACAAAATCCAAATGGTAAAGATGTGGATCAAAAGGTATACCGGTCTATGATTGGTTCTTTGCTTTACCTTTGTGCATCTAGACCCGATATTGTGTTGAGTGTAGGAGTGTATGCTAGATATCAAGCGTCTCCTAAAGAACACCATTTGATGGCGGTCAAGAGAATCTTTCGATATTTGGTTCATACCCCACACTATGGTATTTGGTATCCTCGTGGCTCAACATTTGCTCTTTGTGGATACACGGACTCGGATTGGGCTGGTGATAAGGATGATAGAAAATCAACATCCAGGGCTTGCCAATTTCTTGGTAGGTCCTTGGTGTGTTGGTCTTCTAAGAAGCAAAATTGTATATCTCTCTCCACCGCTGAAGTCGAGTATGTGGCAGCTGCTAGTTCTTGCACTCAATTGCTATGGATGAGGCAAACTTTAAAGGAATACGGTGTCCATTGTGACAAAGTGCCTCTTCTATGTGACAATGAAAGTGCTATCAAGATTGCCTACAACCCGGTGGATCACACAAGGACCAAGCATATTGAGATTCGTCATCACTTCATTAGAGATCATGTTGCTCGAGGTGATATTGAGCTATCTTATGTGTCAACCAAAGACCAACTTGTCGACATCTTCACGAAGCCACTTGATGAAGCAAGGTTTTGTTATTTGAGGAATGAACTAAATATCATAGATTCAAGGAGCTTGACTTGATCACTCTGCATACCCGCCTATGTCTTGACTCTTATTTGGTTTAGGTGCAGGCATGGAAATAGGGGGAGTGCGGTCCTAATACATTGGGCTATCCATCCCCCCATAATGCCAAAATTAAGAAATTAAATTCTCTTAATATCATTTTGTGATATGTGAGCTTCATTGATGAGTAGTGGCTATGAACCCAAGCATAATTCTCCGCGGTGTAATACCACAAACTCTTACATGGTGGCCTCGGCCACCACCCTCTTCTTAGTGAAGAGTTGGTTCTTGGTCTGTGTCTATTTAGAGCTTTCTTGAATATTTAAGTGGATTTCTATGGTTTTTCTTGATTCTTCACAATGTGTCATCTTAACCCAAGCCTATACCTTGTCTTAAAACACACACTCTCTCTCATATATGTCCCCAAACGCAAAACCTGGTGTTTTTGGTCGAGGAGGATGATGCAACGCTGAGTTGATGTAGGAGAGCTTCGTTGGGAACCCCAAGAGCAAGGTGTGAAGTATCATAGCAGCAAGTTTTCCCTGAGTAAGAAACCGAGGTTATCGAACCAGTAGGAGGAAGGAAACTTCAGACAGGTGTTGCAAGCAACGCGGAGACCTGCACAACACAAACTCAAGACTTTGCCCCAACAAATCAGTGAGGTTGTCAAGCTCATCGGTTTGCTGTAACAAAGGATTAAATGTATGGTGTGGAAGGTAATGGTATTTTGCAACAAATAAACAACTAACAGTGGAAGATGTATCAATGGTAAAGATTGGACCGGGGTCCATAGTTCACTAGAGGTGCTCTCCTTAGATAAACAACATGGCATGAAGGGTAAACAAATTACAGCAAGGCAATTGACAGGAACTGATCAAGGCATAACAATGCAATTACTAGTCAGAAGGATCCTATGAGATTCGATTGGGCAATACAGCAAGATACATAGACCGCCATCCAACTGCATCTATGACTAGAAGTCCACCTTCAGGTTATCATCCGAACCCCCTCCAGTATTAAGTTGCAAGCAACAGACAACTGCTTTAAGCAAAGTGTGTAAGGTAAACAGTCCACATGTTCCATGAACAAGAGACCATTGTTTTCTCCCTAGTAGCAACATCACATCTACATCCGAAGAGATTTCTGTCAATTCCCTTGGAAACTAGAGGCATGAACCCACTATCGAGCATAAATACCCCCTCTTGGAGTCACTAGCAACTTCTTGGCCAAGATAACTACTAACAACAGAGAGCATGCAAGATCACAAACAACACATACATGATAGAATCATAAAGACAAAACCATTAATCAAACCTAATAATGTCAATATCCATCGGATCCCCGCAAACACAACATGCATGATTACAGATAGATTAGATCTTGATCATGAACGGAGCTCACAAGATCTATGCATGAAAGCACAAAGGAGGAGATACAACCATCTAGCTACTACATAGACCCATAGTCCAAGGTGGAACTACTCACGCATCATACCGGAGAGAAGGCCTCCGGGATGATCTCCCCTCCTGCAGGGTGCCGGGAAGAACTTCAGATCCCCCCGATCTAGGGACGATGGTGGCGACGGCTATAGACGGTTTCATGGATTTCTGATCGGGTACCCAGGGTTTCTGCATCCGGGGCTTCTTATAGGCGAAGGGGCAACACCGGGAGGCGGCCAGGGCCACCAAACCATAGCCAGGCGCGGGCCCACCTTCCCCCGTGCCTGGGGTGGGTCTGGCCCCCTGGCTAGCCCCTCCGGCTCTCCTCTAGTCTTCTTATTCCCCACGGAAAGTAATTGACTTTGACGTTTGTCCCGTCCAATTCCGAGAATATTTCTTTACTAAATTTTCTAAAACCAAAAACAACAGAAAACAGGCATCTGGCACTGTTGCAACTTGTTAATAGGTTAGTACCAGAAAACATGTAAAAATCACCTCAAAGTGTAGACAAGCAAAGCAAAGTATATACAAAACAAGCATGGAGCATCAAACATTATAGATATGTTTCCAACGTATCAACATCCCCAAGCTTAACTCATGCTCGTCCTCGAGTTAGGTAAGTGATAAATAGAATAATTTTTGAGGTGACATGCACCCTCACAATAAAGATCCAACCATTTGCAAGCATTGAAAGCTGGGATGAAAGAACTCTAAACATGTGAATGAAAGATGGAGTTCTAACAATAGGACATAGTAACTATGCATGCAACATGACAAGCTACAAACAAAGATCATGAATAACATGCATTGAAAAACGTTTGTTTGTTTCACATGGAGAAAATATAGCATAGTGGCAATCAGCTTGTCCCTCATAGAGTAGCAATATAATGCATAGGACACCTACAAAGTTCACAAGGGTGACTAGAAACAAGTAGCACAAGAGCAAGTAATAACACAATATGCATCAATTAATAAGCTTTGGAACATTGCACACATAATGACAACTATGCTCTCTTAATGGTGCCTAAAGGTAGAAGGTGGAGACTCAATAATGGTGGAAGAAAGGCCTTTTTGTAAAGGAAGCAGGGATTACAGGTTTCAAAAAGAGCTTCCAAAAATTATGGTACTTGTTTGCTTTCAGCCCTCATTGCCCCTATCATAAGCATCTTGAAGTGGTTAAGGTTAAAGTGGCAAAGCTGGAGTATATGCTTGACGAAGTATAAGTTGGCAATCTCATGCCCCTTGAATACGAGGGCCACACCTCATGCATACTCAACTTCAGGTCCAGGTAAGTTCTTGTCACTATAAGTATTTGCATATCATTGAGAACCGCCATCGGGGTACCCCTTGCACATGGTATATGAGATTTCCCATAACCAAAATGACAAGGCAAGCAGACAATGAGCACCTCAGCAATCTTTTTATTTACCATATGCATAGCTTTTTATTGAGGATGCTTCATAGATAGCTCATTATGGTGATGCTTCAAGTTTCCACCATGATTAGTCATGGTTTAGGCTAGCGGCCGAGGCATTTCTCTAACACAGAATACAAACTCCATGGACTTACAAGTCCCCTCTTTATTTCACACCGGTGACATCCATAGACAAAAGAACATGATATCAACTGAGTAAAACAAGGTACAAGTGCAATGTTGAAAACGTTCCCCGTGACATCGCGGTTCTGCTAATTCCAACTTATAAGTGCAAGAATATACAACAAAGTTGTCACAATGGTTCAAAGTTATTAGGGTCAAAGAATAAACTGTGCCATCAAGTTCGTGAGGGCTTCAATCACTAAGTTTTCACATAACAAAATAGTTTTTAATTGGAAGATAGTTGAAAACAAGAATATACTTGGAATGGTGGAACACACCATGCATAGGAGTTTATAGTGGACACTTTTGGAATAACTTGGTTTCTTGGGAATTGGAAGCATGACTAGAACTTACTCATACAAGTGGAGGCTAGCAAAAGACTGAGAGCAACCAACTAAGAGAGCAATAATGGCCAAAATCATGCAATGCAACAAAGCATACTAATCAAAGCAAAGAGTGGTACTACAAGTCAAGGACTAAATGATCATAGAGGCTAATGGTGACTTGTCATAGTCATAACATGGTGTGAGCATGTGCCAAGTCAACCCAAGTAGAACATCAAAGGAGAATACCACAATACTATGCTTTTGCATGCTAAAACAACGCATAATTTCTTCAAGGCACACTAAGCAATCCCAATTGTTTGGAACAAGAAATGCTACAGCAATAATCACTAAGCATAATGCTAAAACAACACCTAGCATGTCATGCTAAAGCCTAAGTCACAGTCAATGCAAGCTCCTCTTGCACTTTAAGCAAGAACTTACTACTCCTTTCCAAACACCAAGCAAACTTATTTGCAAAACAACACAACGATAACAGGGGTCCAAACTACTTTGTTCAAGCAAACTAAACAACCTAAGCAAAGCAAACAAAAACTAAGACGCTCCAAGAACAACACAACTGTGCATGAAACAATAAAAACAAAGTGTCTAGACAGACCTGAGCTTTTTTATTGATGAAGAAGGGGATGCCTTGGGCATCCCCAAGATTTAACGCTTGTACCTCTTGGAAATTTCTTGGGGTGACACCATGGTGGCATACCCAATCTTGAGCTTTTGTCCATTCCTCATCTCATTCCATCATTCTCTCTCCAAACCTGAAATTTTTCCTTCACACAATCTTCATTAGCAACATTAGCTTATTCAAAAGATATTAGACCTCTGGCAAAGCTTTGGAACAGCAAGGATTTTCACTAAAAACACAAGCTACTGTAGTAACTCCTTCAAAAATCTCAATTTACCCGAAGAGAACTGAAAAAGGAATCAATAAGAAGCAAATGCAAATAATGGCAGAAATCTGTCAAAACAGACCAGCAGGTAGAAACAGATTTTTTTCGAACATATTCTATTGCTCAAATAAAAAGTGTTGAACTAAGGAAAGTTAGCTAACACACTGGGGGATTTATTCGTAAATTTTGAGCTCAATCCGAGTTACAGAGCCTCCTCACGATTTTTTGGTGGAGGACAGAAATCTGTTTCGGGACAGCAACTCCCCAAATCTTACTTCCCTCTCATTAGAGGTCATTCTTGGCACAAAAAGCAAACAAAAAGGATAAGGAGAGGTTATTACAGAAGTAATAACTTCCAAGATTGAAGGAAACTCTTGGGTTATCTCCCAACAAGTACTTTTCTTTAACGCCTTTAAGTTAGGCACAAGAAGTAAGAAGAATCAAGTATTTTCAAATGAGGAATTGCCCCTCTTGTTCCTTATTTTATTACCTTTCTTTTTCTTCTTAGGGAAGATATGATTGCTTACCCGGGGATTAAAGTGCATGATGCCTTCTCCCACATCTATTACTGCCCCAAGGTGTTTCAGTAGAGATCTTCCAAATGTGATCAGTCCTTTGCCTACACATTCAATAACAAGATAATCAGTAGACACCATTTTCCCTGAGATTTGTGTAAACACACCTTCAGCTATTCCAATGGGCAATATAGTTGCATTGTTGGTAAGAGAGATTTCCTCTCCTCCTTCAATAAGCCCCCAAAGACTCAAGGAATCAAAAATATCTTTAGGCATGAGACAAAATTCAGACATGATATCACAACGAGCATCAAAAAGTGTAGTGTTTATTGAGACTTTAATTGTGGGAAACCAATTTGAAGGCTCAAAATTTATGGGAACATAATCATGGTAAGCCCTAAGAGTGTGATAGCAACTATTCATTGCAGCAATACTGGTCTCAAGATGGTTCAACCTAGCAAAAATACTTGTGAAAGAGGAATCAGACTTGCCAGGTGTACCATAGATCATGATTAATTTCCTTATAGCATTATAAGCTGCATCCTCAGTACAAAGCAAAAAAATATTTTTCAGCCATAGCATCCAAAGCATATCTATAACGAAGAGAAATACAGCGGTAGAAACTATCAATAACCAAGCTGAGGCTTACCTCAGGCTTAGTTTCCCTCTGGAAAGCAGAGATTATAGACCAAGCTTCCTTAAAACTGTCTTCACTTTTTTGCTTAAAAGTGGAGATTTCTACCATAGTTTCCCTCTGAGGCTGATTGGGCAATACAACAATATACATAGACCGACATCCAACTGCATCTATGACTAGAAGTCTATCTTCAGGTTATCATCCGAACCCCCTCTAGTATTAAGTTGCAAGCAACAGACAACTGCTTTAAGCAAAGTGTGTAAGGTAAACAGTCCACATGTTCCATGAATAAGAGACCATTCTTTTCTCCCTAGTAGCAACAACACGTCTACAACCGAAGAGATTATTGTCACTTCCCTTGGAAACTAGAGGCATGAACCCACTATCGAGCATAAATACCCCCTCTTGGAGTCACTAGCAACTACTTGGCCAAGATAGCTACTAACAACGGAGAGCATGCAAGATCACAAACAACACAGACATGATAGAATCATAAAGATAAAACCATTAATCAAACCAACATAATAATCTCAATATCCATCGAATCCCCACAAACACAACATGCATGATTACAAATAGATTAGATCTTGATCATGAATCGAGCTCACAAGATCTATACATGAAAGCACAAAGGAGGATATACAACCATCTAGCTACTACATGGACCCATAGTCCAAGGTGGAACTACTCACGCATCATACCGGAGAGAAGGCCTCCAGGATGATCTCCCCTCCGGCAGGGTGCCGGAAATAACTTCAGACCCCCCTGATCTAGGGACGATGGTGGCGGTGATTACAGACGGTTTCGTGGATTTCTAATCGGGTACCCAAGGTTTCTGCATCGGGGGCTTCTTATAGGCAAGGGGCGAGACCGGGAGGTGGCCAGGGCCACCAAACCCTAGCCAGGCGCGGGCCCACCTGCCCCCGCGCCTAGGGTGGGTGTGACACCCCCGTGATTAGGGCTAGACAAATCCCAGACCTCTGTCTGATATAAGCCTAACCTAAATCTTGAAAGCGTACAGAGGAAGAATTGATAACAAAACAGTGACCCTACAACACAAAAATTATTACAGCAAGCTCATAACTGAGCAAAGAACCAGAATATTACAAGCAGAGGTCACTGACCACAAACATCAAACAACGGAAGGCAAATTATGCTTTTATGTATAGCAAACTTAACAAATGGCCTAAGAGGCCTGAAGCATAACGATGACATCCAATCCATAGATCCCAGACTGCCGACTGGTAACTTTGAACTACTCGTCGATGTCATAAAGAACTCATCTTCTATTGTAACACTTACTCTGTTGCAAAAGAGTCAACAAAGCAAGGGTGAGTACAGGGTGTACTCCGCAAGACTTATGGCTGGTGGAGTTATTTTGCATAAAGCCGTCTTTGTTTTGTAAAACAAGAGGGAGAAGAATCTCGACTAATCAGAATATTTTAAAAGGGGATAAGAGAGCGATATCACTAGCTTTGATCATCTCTTGATATCCACCGAATCATCATCACCTAAACCTACATAGGATCACCCCTCTTACCCATGAAGAAGCATCCTTAAGCACACGTTGATCAACTTGCCAAGTTTTATGATTAGGTTCAAGTTCTCTATGATCTTTGAATCTGGTTTCCAAGTCGTCCATAACCGTGGACACGGCTTTTCGAAAAGATTTAACCCTGCAGGGGTGTACAACTTTACCCACACGCGCCAACCGATTCTTAATGCCAAGATATAAGCCCTCTTCCTTGGAAGGCCGACAGAGAGTGGTTGACCACGACCTTTACCTTGCTTTCGCCGAGACCATGAGTAGCGCACTAGGGAGATGCCGCCGTAACGGGTTGAGTCCCGAAGCCAGTCCCTAATGATGTGCGCAGGGTTCAAGTTTACGGATGTCGGGCATCTCTTGTTCCCGGCCACGCTTACCTACCTGTTATGTATGCACCTCCTTCACCTCCATTCAAGAACATCCAAGATGCGTATGTCGAATGGAAATCCCAAATTATGTGACTCATGGAATCTACTCGGCAAGTTAGTTGGTCGAGGGGGTTTCCAGGCTCCCATGTGGATGTACGCTCGTCTTGGTCCATAGGCAAGAACTCAGTTCCTAGTAGTGGCAAGTATGGGACTACAAAAACCACAACCCACCGTGTCCTCCCATACAAGCCTTAGAATGTTTAACTTTCATCTCTGATCTGACCACATCATCCTATCAAACTAGGTTCATTCGCAGATCTGATTCATCAACCGGATGGACCAATTGTAACAGCTAAGCATGGCTAAGCTCAACAGATATAATAGCTCTAGCAACGCTTCACAAGCTCAAACCCTAGTTATGCTAGGAGAAGTGGATCGGGGAATTTAGGCTAAAAGGGAACATGCATCAGATAGGATTACTATATCTATCGATAAAAGACTTTAGAATCGCATGCACATGGCAAGAATTGAGATGCTCGAAAACATAGGATTATATCATGTGTGGGGCTTCGCTTGCCTTTGCGAGTTGATATCCAGAAAGCAGAGTTCCGGATGCCTCGTACTTGACTTGGTTATATTTTTTCAAGTATTGGTCTTCAAGCTTCAACGGTGTTGATCTCGACCTTCAGTCTTGGACTTGATCTTGATTCCGATAGCGTACTCTACCAGAAAGAACCAAACATCAGAAAGGAAGGGAAACAATCAACACATGGCATCAATGCAATGCTTAATCAAGAATGATGATATGACAAGTTAATTTTGTATCGAGATAAACCCTAATACATGCTTGGTCATTTTAAATGGGGTCCCTGGGGTCCAAACCCTAATTCGGAGAAACCCCGGATTCATATGAGAGGGTTCATTTAGTTCTTGTAACTAACTTGCAATTTCAGTTGTTTATCAATGCATGATTATAGATTAATTAGATAGATCTCATTTTTCTGAACATTTTGATATATTATTTGTATTTTTCTAATTTAAAATGAATTAGTTATGAATTTTCCCAAATTTAGTTCATTTTAAATCATTTTTAAATCAATTAAACATTTTAGGTTATATAAATTATTTTATAACCTGGACCCACATGTCATATATTTACTCATTTCAGAAAACAATTGTGGAAAAGAATAAATATCTGACAATAGGGACCCACCTGTCAGCATTTTCAATTAATAAAACAATTAAAGAAAAGGAAAAAAGGAAATGACATCAACCTGACGTCATGATGACATCAGCGATGCTATTGCTCCCAGATCGAGCTCGGACACGACGCTAGGGGCTATGCGGGGCTATGGGGCTGGGTTCATTGGAGAGAGGGGAGCAAGGTGGTTTGATTAGAGGTGGCGCCGCCCTCAAATGGTCGTTGGAGAAGGATACACGACGGCAGCCAGCGGCGGAGCTTGAAGGTGATCGTGGCGGCGACGGTACAGAGAGGGAGAGGGCGAACGGAAAGCACTGGAAGATGCAGGAGCTCACCACGGAGGCAGTGGAAGGGTCAGCGAGACCTGGCGAGGTCAGGAGGCGACGAATCGACAGCGGAAATGGCGACGGCCAGCAGGACGGCGAGCTCGATTCTGGCGCACAGGGGGCTTCCCGGCTTGTTTGCTTTGGCACGAACCAAGAGGGTGACGAGGCGAAGCTAGCAGTGACCACGGCATGGAACAGGGTGGCCGGAGACGATGGGGCTCGCCGGTGACTGCGAGCTAGGGTTTCAGCCTGAGAGGGGATTCTGCGAGAGAGGGCGAGAGCAAGCGAAATGGGTATGGGGAGATAGAGCGTGACACGGTGATCTTATCCTCGCGTACAACAGCAGCGACGGGCATCGCAGCGTGCGGGATCGACGGCCGGCGGTAGGGCACGCATGTGCTTGGCTCAGCGAGGAAGACGACGAGGGATTGCAAGCGAAGCGGTATGGGCTGTAGATGGGCCGGGGTGGGCTCCGCATGGGCTTAGGGAAAGGTTGAGAGAAGGAAGAGCAGGATGGGCTGCGACCTGGTTTTATTTTTTTTACAGAAAAACCTTTTCCTATTTCCTGTTTTCATTTTCTCTTTGTAATTTCCATTTGTAATTCTGTTTTGTATAATTTCAAATTACCAGAACTTTTGTAAATATTTAAAATATTGTAGAGACCCTTTATAACCAATTGGGTTCCAAAGGTTTTGGGGTTTTCAAATATTTTCAAAACCAAATGAATGTTTCAAATAGAGAGGGGAGTTAGGGTTTAGGGTTTTGTGGTTATTTTTATTGCATGCATTTTTAAGATGATGCTCATGCTATGCACAAATCAAACCCTAATTACTATTTAATGAAACTAGGGTTGTTGCAATTCTATCCCCCTTAAAAGAATCTCGACCCGAAATTCCTAGGTAGAAAGATAGAATGAACAGGCTTACACTAAACTTCGACGATCTTCTCGAAGAGGTTGATCCATGCCACCATGACGAGTGGACGAAGCGCTTCATAAACTTCGAGGTGGCTGCTCACACTAAGAAGAGAGGGAATGACACGGAACCACGGACTGAGTATCTCATGGTTAACTCATGGATAGATGTTTCACAAACATCTCTAAAGCCAACAAACATGAAACACGTCAAGGCAACAGAGGAAACAAAAGGAGATGGTTTTCAAGGTGACAGATAACTGGTCTTCATAAGGATTGAGACCATGGAGCTTGCAGAAGAGTTTTGACTTCTGAGGGAAGGAGACTTCCAATAGATGGAAAAGGAACACATACTTCGAGGGTTAAACCTCTACTAAACAACTTAATAGAGCTTTACAGGAGGAAGAGATAGATACCAACAAAACCAAGTTGTTGAACTACTTTTGACACAGAAGGGTCATTCTTTCATTCAACAGAAGGCCAAGACGGAAAGGTGTTTTGGTGGAGAGGACTCGTAGAGTCACAAGGAACATGTAACAAGAGAAACTATTGATTACCAAAACCATAGTCGCTCTTAGAACATGTTTAAGAAAGCGAGAAGGAAACTGTTTATTCATCCAGGACTACCAAAATCTTTGCCAATGCTCTTGATATTACTTTACACCACCAAGATGAATAGTTTAGAAGATTCCTGATGACACGATAAGAAAGAAGTTTCATTCTCAGATTCCAAGTACTTGGCATAACAAGACGCTTGCTATCATAAAAGGGTCTGGAGGATCGACCGAGAGACATTTAGCAACACTATTTTAAATGTTCTCCTTGATGTTTGAGACACCAATATCATACTTCTAACAAGCCTTTAATCAGTCATCAAGTAAAGGTCAGACTTCGAATCCAAAGGAAACCATAAGATCAGCTCCTATGATAAATCATAGAAGATGCCTCACGAGGAGTGGTTGTTACTGCTGATTCAAGAGAGTATGTCAATAGGTCTTCCAAATGATTGTGCCAACCATTACATCAATCTTGTTAGAGTTACAATAGACCTATGTCATAACCTTGAGGAACACCAATCATTATTGCTGCTTGAGATTCAGCTTTGATTAAGTGGAGAGATACTTCAGACTCAGCATGTCCGATTAGAAAGGGTGCAACATTTACCACAGAGGTAAAGTCACTAGATTCTCAAGACATGGACTTCAATGTCAAGCTCCAAAAGATGAGCTAGATTGCGAAACACATGTGTTATCAAGTTATCAGAAGATAATTGCACCTACATGAATTGTTTGCAACAGAACACAACGGAATCCTTGTTTGGAAACATTTAGGAGGATATAGAAGTTTTGTTGGACTTCTTATCTTCCGTGAACAAATCAATCAATGGCTTAAGATGCTTGGAGAATATTCTCGAGATGTGAAGTTATCAACCTACCATATCAAGAATACTTTGCACATGCTTGACTAACTTGGAAATGATTCCCGAGGAAACAAATATAATGCTACTCGAATCCACGACGAATTATTTCAACATTTTGCGTGTGAACTAGAGAAGGTTACTTTTAACATCCATAACACATACTTCGAGATAACACGAAGATGGTTCTCAAAACTTTCCAACATTTATGCCAATTGTTCCATATGAATCTGTTATAACCTAGAGAGGATAAGGATGTCATCGATGGGCTCAATAGCAAACTTATCAAAACACTCTAAGAAGATGGACTTATAGGTTGTATAAACAAGGCATAGACATTGATCAGACCAGAGGACATGAAGATGTACTCAGGTGAAACATCATGAGTAGATACACCATCAAGATTGTCCTTGGAACTGAGTTTGATTTAACAATGACCCAAATCAAATCAAAGGTAGGGGAAGATAATATATCCACAAAGGACATACTATCTTACTTCAACACGAACAGAACTAGACATCCCTTTAAAGAGGAACAAAGTTGGATAGAACTTCCGTATTACAACTCTCCAAGTTGTTGTTTAAGCTCAACCAACTAGTTCAGGGGTATCCAGTGCGGATCCTTGGAGAAAGGAGCGGTTTAAAGAAATAGCTTAGTCAAGAACCTGTCAACACGGTCATGTGGCAACATGGCGATACTTCTAGGAGGAAGTATAGAATATCATGAACCACCGATATGTCACTTAATTCAAGAGGAAACTTTCTTTATAAGGCAAGAAGACGTAGTCTCAAAGCTTCGGCACAAGCCTAACTCTTTGACCGAAAAGGGTGCACCGGACGAACAGACTTGGTAGCACAATCATCCTTCGCTTAGTGATAGGATTAACCATCACACTAATAATGATACAAATGTCCTTAAAGTTCAAAGCAATAAGAATTGCTAAGAGTCTTAGATGCCCACATCATTACGCACACGCAACATTCCTGAACACAAAAGCTCAAAGGAAGGGTGGGTAATATGTGTAAGAGCATCACTCCATTAAGAGGGTCATGAAACTCAGCACGACCTCTTAATATAAAAGAATGACACTTTAAGGTAGAACAGAACATAAACTAAGCAATGCTTGTTGATATGCGGATTACAACACTTTGATCTAGTCCAAGATATGACGAGGTACTGGAGTTTGTTTCTCCTGACATCCCGAACTGGTTTGTCATGACGAACCACAAGAGTATCTTGCATTGGAAGATACCAATGCACATTTACTACTTGGCTACAAACTAGTGGTCAGAGGTCGGAAAACAACAAAGAAGGAATAACATGCTCAGAATAGAATCCCGAGATGTGGATGCATAAGTCAACAATCTTCCAAAGACCAATGCAGGAAGGTTAAGGTGTGGCAGAGTCACGAGTATAGAAGTGGGACTCACGAGGAGTTGTTGTCGTGATCTATTTGGTTCTATTAAAGAACATCTGCCATAGCATGTGGTAGGGGAAGTCCTTAATTGTCACAACTCAATAGCGACAATACCCACAAGCTTGAAGGCTATACAAGAAGGTACTAACCTTCCTAAATTAATGTGTGAACATTAACGACAGGGGTCAACAATATGACCCTACGACACAAAAATTATTACAGCAAGCTCATAACTGAGCAAAGAACCAGAATATTACAAGAAGAGGTCACTGACCACAAACATCAAACAACGGAAGGCAAATTATGCTATTAAGTATAACAAACTTAACAAATGGCCTAAGAGGCCTAAAGCATAACGATGATGTCCAATCCATAGATCCCAGACTGCCGACTGGTAACTTTGAACTACTCGTTGATGTCATAAAGAACTCATCTTCTATGGTAACACTTACTCTGTTGCAAAAGAGTCAACAAAGCAAGGGTGAGTACAGGGTGTACTCCGCAAGACTTATGGCTGGTGGAGTTATTTTGCATAAAGCCATCTTTGTTTTGTAAAACAAGAGGGATAAGAATCTCGACTAATCAGAATATTTTAAAAGGTGATAAGAGATCGGTATCACTAGCTTTGATCATCTCTTGATATCCACCGAATCATCATCAGCTGAACCTACCTAGGATCACCCCTTCGTACCCATGAGGAAGCATCCTTAAGCACACGTTGATCAACTTGCCAAGTTTTACGATTAGGTTCAAGTTCTCTATGATCTTTGAATCTGGTTTCCAAGTCGTCCATAACCGTGGACACGACTTTTAGAAAAGATTTAACCCTGCAGGGGTGTACTACATTACCCACACGCGCCAACCGATTCTTAATGCCAAGCTATAAGCCCTCTTCCTTGGAAGGCCGGCAGAGAGTGGTTGACCACGACCTTTACCTTGCTTTCGTCGAGACCATGAGTCACGCACTAGGGAGATGCCGCCGTAACGGGTCGAGTCCCAAAGCCGGTCCCTAATGATGTGCATATGGTTCAAGATTATGGATGTCGGGCATCTCTTGTTCCTGGCCATGCTTACCTACCTGTTATGTATGCACCTCCTCCACCTCCATTCAAGAACATCCAAGATGCGTATGTCGAATGGAAATCCCAAACTATGTGACTCATGGAATCTACTCGGAAAGTTAGTTGGTCGAGGGGGTTTCCAGGCCCCCATGTGGCTGTACGCTCATCTTGGTCCATAGGCAAGAACTCAGGTCCTAGTAGTGGCAAGTATGGGACTACAAAAACCACAACCCACCGTGGCCTCCCATACAAGCCTTAGCATGTTTAACTTTCATATCTGATCTTACCACATAATCCTGTCAAACTAGGTTCATTCGTAGATCTAATTCATCAACCGGATGGACCAGTTGTAACAGCTAAGCATGGCTAAGCTCAACAGATATAATAGCTCTAGCAACACTTCACAAGCTCAAACCCTAGTTATGCTAGGAGCAGTGGATCAGGGAATTTATGCTAAAAGGGAACATGCATCAGATATGATTACTATATCTATTGATAAAAGACTTTAGAATTGCATGCACATGGCAAGAATTGAGATGCTCGAAAACATAGGATTATATCTTGTGTGGGGCTTCGCTTGCCTTTGCGAGTTGATATCCAGAGAGCAGAGTTTCGGATGCCTCGTACTTGACTTGGTTATAGTTGATCAAGTATTGGTCTTCAAGCTTCGACGGTGTTGATCACGACCTTCAGTCTTGGACTTGATCTTGATTCCGATATCGTATTCTACCGGAAAGGAAGTGTCAACACCTGGATTTTTAATCCCAGATGCCTGTTATGCCATACATCGCAATCCCAGGATTACCATTTTTGCGAGACATAACAGATTTGGATATCACAGTACATCATCCATTACAAACCATACATAAGGTCTTACACAAATAAGTATCTCATGTTCCAGTTCTTAATACAACTCAAGCAGCGGAATAACGTAATAGTAACAATAGCGTAGGCGAAGCTCCATCTTCGGGGTCACAGGCAATGCTGACGATGGGCGATGATCCTAGTTGTCGTAACCTTCCTGCGGTCCATCATCCTGATACTCCTCTTCATAGTCTGGCCACGGGAATAGCCAGGGACAAAGCCATGAGTACTCTTTAAGTACTCGCAAACTAATACTAACAAGTTAAGGGGGTTTTTGTAGTTAGGACACTAGGCTCTAGGTTTTTTTTGCAAAAAGCCAGATTTACCTCTACTAAGTTCAGAAGCAAAGAAAACTAGTTGAAAGTTTGATAACACCTAAGTGGGATCTTGAATTTAATACCACAATCTTGTTGTGGTAAAGTCAAAGTTGCAATTCATTTCACAAGTCATTTTGAAAACATATAACAGGGGAACAGTATGGCCACTCCAATTGTCCATAACCGCGGACGCGGCTTTTCGAATAGTTTGACACTCTGCAGATATTGTACACTTTCACCACAACATTCGATACATCCGCCAGGAACAAATCCCGAATTCACCAAACTCAGTATGCGGATAATCAATCCTAACCTTTCCATTACGCGCCCTAGTATAGGCACCTCTCCTGTGAGTTTGGCCTCCCAACCATGAACAACTATCATCTTGGGTACTGCACAGGTGGACAATCTTCACAAGGTAGCCTCAGCTCAGACCTTGGCCGCGAGGGAACCCATACTAAGGTATATAAATTTCCAGTCAAGCCCTACCCAATTTTCGGGTATTGTGGTTGTACGGTAAAATTGGAATGGTATCGCATCCAGACAACCATCAGTTTTATAAAGGGCTAAGGCTCATGCCTCAACATTTTCATTATCAAAATCATCTGGTGTTCGATAACACATGTCAAAACATTTCAGTAGAATGACTCATCATTCTAAGGTTTTCATAACCATTTCCACCAAGTATTCCCATCTAAAGTTGATAAAGTTTTATGCTTAGCACTAGCATCTACAAGTGGTGGTAAGTACTAATGAGGGGTGGTAAACAAGTGGAGATTAATTAAGTTCAATCTCATGCCTTAGGATGACATCAAGATTATCTACTTAGGCCAAATTTAATGCTCTTTATGCAACCTTCAATTATATTTCTAGAATCTACAAGTCACTTAAGTAAAATCTAAGAAAAGCTTTGATAAAGAAATAAAGTAGAAAGCTTGTAAGTAAAACTAGGATGGTTTATCAAGTGGTATAATCTTGCAAGTAAAACTTGCATAGTTTGGCTTGCTAAGATAGTGGTATAAACTTGCTAGGTTGCAAGTGTTAGCTTGCATTGGTAAATTTGTGTAGTAAGGCTTTCCTTGAGCAGAGCAGTGGTAGAAGTTCTCCTCGGCTTCTTCCTCGTAGTATCCTCCTTCCTCCTCGTATCCTTGGTCGGTACTAGCATCTATAAATAAATACGAGGTACACAATCACCAAACAATACTTAACTATTTTCACTCATCACACAAAGGGGTACTATAGATGATCTAGCATCATCACCTATCATTACAAGATTAAAGCATTTGTCTTATTTATTTTAATATGAGAAAACTAATTTCTACTCATTGAAAAACTACTTAAGTTTTAATATTCTCCAACTCAAACATGGGATCATGTTGACACATGTCATCACCACATATTTCAGTACATGGGAATGTGATTTAAAGTGGTGTCACAATTTAATAAGGTTTAACCTTTTTATTTTAAATAAATAAAGTGACTAGAAATGCCTATGTGCCATTCTTTTGTAACTTGAACATTATTTCCGTAAGTAAACCCACATGTTTTTATATATTCTGAAAGTTATGATCAAATGTGATTTTTGAGAGTTGAAATCAACTCAAAAGCTATTATGGTTAAATTTTGAAAAAAAATTTGAATGCAGAAAAGCTTCTGACTTGTTATTTTTACCAAGGGTGGTCTACAGATCCAAATGATTTGAATCCAACGGTCTTGGATTAAGCATTTAAGTACCTTTCAAACAAAATTGGTTTCATGCATTTTGGTTCACTGAATCGAGTTGGGTTAAATTTTGAATCTATGTACAGAACTGTGTTTGAAATAAATGAAAAAATCTAAATTCAAACGGTTGGGTTGCGCGGGAGAGGTTAATGGGCTGGCCCAGTGTCACTCCGCAGCGCGGGGCTTAGCTAACAGGGGGGTCTACCATTCAGCGGCTCATAACGCGCGAAACAGTACGAGGCTATGTGGGTCGTTGGATTAGAAGGGAGATCGTCGTTGATGACGAACCTGTCACCAGCGAGCTCGAACCCTAGCGGATCAGTGGGGGTGCATAGGGGGCATACCAGGGCTACAGCGACGATGGCAAGTTGGGCAAACGAACGAGTGGTCGACGGCGAGCTCAGGGACGGTCGAGGCAGCTCCGGGGGTGGTCGCAATCAGCGGCCCCCTTCTCCTCCAGAGGCGGACTGCTCCGGTGCAATTCCGGCGAGCTGCTGCTCCTCGTGCTCCGGCTAGAGGGTGGAACGATCAGTGAGGTGAGGGGAGTGGAATGGTGTGCTTCAAACGGCTGGGGGTGGTCTCCTTTTATAGGCTCGACGGAGAGACCGAGAGGGATGGGCAGGCGACGGTGGCGACATGGCTACGGGCTGCTAGCGGCATGGCTGAGGGTGGCGATCGACGCGCGGTCTCCTGGCGATGCTCTAGAACTTAAATGCGGGCTTAGGGGCGGTGGTAAACGGTCGGGTGAGGCTGGCGCTCTGAGCGGGAGAGGCGGCGTCTTCGATGGCGAGCGGTGTCTGTGAGGCATTGGGCGGTGAACGGGGATGTCTGGCGTGTTCCTTGGGTCATGGCGAAGCAGTGGGCACAGGCTGCGGTCAAGGGGCGGCGTGTGCGCGCGTGCCGGGTGCGACGCTCTGGGGCGTGCTCGGCATGTCGCAGTGGCACTGGGCGCGGGGCGCGCTCGGTGGTCCACGGCTTGCCTTGGCTCGGGGAGGGGACAGTGGGTGGCGGTGAAGTGTCGGCTATCTCCCAGACATGGAGAGAGAGGGGGAGGCGGTCTGCTACGGCGGCGACCAAGTTGGCCGGCGAGGTGGCTCGGTGTCAACACCCGCATTTTTCAATCCTAGATGCCTGTTATGCCATACATCGCAATCCCAGGATTACCATTTTTGCGAGACATAACAGAATTGGATACCATAGTACTTCATCCATTACAACGATACATAAGTTCTTACACAAATAGGGATCTCATGATCTAGTTCTTAATACAACATCAAGCAGCGGAATACGTAATAATAACAGTAGCGTAGGCGAAGCTCCATCTTCGGGGTCACAGGCAATGCTGACGATGGGAGATGATCCTAGTTGTCGTAACCTTCCTGGGGTCCATCTTCGAGGTACTCCTCTTCATAGTCTGGCCATGGGAATAGCCAGGGACAAAGCCATGAGTACTCTTTAAGTACTCGCAAACTAATACTAACAGGTAAGGGGTTTTTGGATAATAGGAAACTAGGCTCTAGGGTTGTTTTGCAAAAAGCCAGGTTTATCTCTACTAAGTTCCAAAGCTAGTCACAATTTTATAACTCCTAAGTGGGATCTTGTAATTCAGGTCACAACTCTGTTGTGGTCAAGTCAAGGTCTCAATTCATTTCACAAGTCATTTTGAAAAGTCTGACGGGGAAACAGTATGGCCACTCCAACTGTCCATAACCGCGGACGCGACTATTCGAATAGTTTGACACTCTGCAGAGATTGTACACTTTCACCACAATATTCGATACATCCGTCAGGAAAAAATCCTGAATTCACCATACTCAGTATGCGGATAATCAATACTAACCTTTCAATTACACGCCCTAGTATAAGCACCTCTCCAGTGAGTTTGGCCTCCCAACCATGACCAGCTGTCATCTTGGGTACTGCACAGGTGGACAATCTTCACAAATTAGCCTCAGCTCAGACCTTGTCCGTGAGGGAACTAATACTAAGGGATATAAGTTTCCAGTCAAGCCCTACCCAATATTCGGGTATTGTGGTTGTACGATAAAATTGGAATGGTATCGCATCCAGACAACCATCAGTTTTATAAAGGGCTAAGGCTCATGCCTCAACATTTTTATCACCAGAATCATCAAGTGTTTGGAAACACATGTCCAAAACATTTCGATAGAATGATCCATCATTCCAAGGTTTTCATAATCATTTTTCCACCAAGTATTCCCATTTAAAGTTGATCAAGTTTTATGCTTAGCACTAGCATCTACAGGTGGGTGTAATACTAATGAGGGGTGGTAACTAGTGGAGTTTTACTAAGTCCAACCTTATATCTTAGGCTGATATCAAGGTTTCTAGCTTAGGCCAAATTTTATGCTCTTTATGCAACCTTCAGCACAACTGTCTAGTGTCTACCAAACTCTTAGGTAGACTCTAAGCAATTTTTGATAAAGAAATAAAGTAAGAAGCTTGCACATAAAACTAGGATTGGTTTATCAAGTGGGTATGATCACATATGCTTAAGGCATATAGTGGTCATTTCACAAGTATGGGTTTGTGGCATCAGTAGGGTATCTGGCAAGGGTTAGCTTGCATCAATATGAGTATAAGCTTGCATAGGTATAGTATCTTGCAAGTGGTAGCTTGCATTGGTATAATATCAGCTTGCATAGTTACTAGCTTGCCTTGTGCAGAGCAGTGGTTGAAGTTCTCCTCGGCTTCTTCTTCGTAGTATCCTCCTTCCTCCTCGTATCCTTGGTCGGTACTAGCGTCTATGAATAAATACGAGGTACACAATCACCAAACAATACTTAACTACTTGCAATCATCACACACAAGGGTCCTATAGATGATCTAGCATCATCTCTAACCTTACAAGGTTAAGGCTTGGGTTAAATCTTTTCATTTTTAGAAAAGTAATTTCTACTCATTGAAAAACTACTTAAGATTTAATATTCTCCAAACTAAACATGGGATCATGTTGACACATGTCATCACCACATATTGTAGTCCATGGGAATGTGATTTAAAGTGGTGTCACAATTTAATAAGGTTTAACCCTTTTATTTTAATTAATTAAAGTGGCTAGAAATGCTTATGAAGCATTCTTTTTTTCCTTGAACATTATTTCTGCAGGTAAAACTATATATTTTTATATATTCTGAAAGGTATGGTTAAATGTGATTTTTGAGAGTTGGAATCAACTCAAAAGCTTTTATGGTTTAAATTTGAAAAATGTTTGAATGCAGAAAAGCTTCTGCCTTGTTATTTTTACTATGGGTGATCTACAGATCCAAATGACTTGAATCCAACGGGCTTGGATTAAGCATTCACAGACCTTTCCAACAAAATTGGTTTCATTCAAATTAGTGCACTGAATCGATCTGGGTTGATTTTTGAAATTGGGTACAGAAGTGTGTTTGAATTTAAAAAGAAAAGGTTTAATTTGAATTGCTGGGCTGCGCAGGAAATGTTACTGGGCCGGCCTGCTAAGCGCAGTGCTCCCGCGGGCTGCTTAAGTGGGTGTCCCCACTCGTCAGTGACACGGGGCTGGTCGAAGCGGTATGGGGCAACGTGGATCGTTCGATCTAGTTCTAATCCAACGGCTGTGGGTCATCGTGGACGCGAGACAACTCCGGCGAGAACGAAACCTAGCGCGGCCAGTGAGGGGTGCTGGGGGCTCACCGGGGTACGGGCGAGGGTCGGCGAGGCGGGCGAACGACGAAGTCGACGACGGCAAACCTCCTGGTACCGGTGGCTTCTCCCATCGCTGGCTCCTTTCTTCTCCAGAGGCTCCAATCGCTGGCTCCTTTCTTCTTCAGAGGCGGCGGGCTCCGGTGAAATTCCGGCGAGGTGGTGCTCGCCTTGCTCTAATAATGGTGTGGCACGGTCAGTGAGGAGAGGGGAGTGAGATGGTGTGAATAAATCGTGCGGGGGTGGCCTCTATTTATAGTCGAGCGAGGGGACCGTCGGGGCGCACGGTGAGCTCGTCGGGGGCGACGTTACAGGCGGCTAATGGCATGGGCAAGGGTAGGGGACGGTGCTGTGTCTCCTGGCGATGCTCAACGACTTGGTCGCGAGGCATGGGGCGGTGTGGTTTGGTCTGGAACGGTCGGTGCTCTGCGCGGCAGAGGCGGCGTCTTCGACGGCGGGCGGTGGTTGTATGGCACGGGGCGGCAAACGGGGATGTCTGGCGGTCTCCTGGGTCGGTGGTGATCGTGTGTTCGCGCGGTGAGGGCGGCGCACAGTCTGTGGACGATGGTCACGGGTGGCGCTCTGGCGCAAGCTCGGCATGGTCTAGGCGTGGCTTGTGCGCGTGGTCCAGGGCTTGGTAACGCTCGCGGCTGGGACGGGGAGTGGCGGTGGACGGTGGGCTGCCTCCCAGACAAGGTTGGCACGGCTAGTTCTTCCTCTAGCCTGCTGTCGACTATGGGGTGGCATTGAGGTGCTCGGTTGTTCACCATTAATGGCAATGGCAAGCTCACAGGGGTGCTAGTGTTGGGCTAATCTTTCTAGATGATCTACTGAGTTGTGTGTGAGCTAACTAGGGAACAAGTTAGGCAAGAATCACTGCACACTATAGTGTTTGATGTTTTGTTTGATTTGTGTCTGCAACCTGTTTGATGAAATGGCCGCATGAAATCAAGTTTTGAATTTTGAAATGATTTTTGGTGGGTTTGCTAGATTGGTGCTGGTGAGTCTGCAGATGCTTGGGTTTTGAAAGTTGAGCTTGTTTGAGTGGTTTTTGAAAAAGTGGGATCTTCCCATATGAAGAAGATTCAATTTTTAATTGTCATTTAAACTATGCATTTGAAAGTTTCTGGATGATCACAAAGTGGGCCTTGATACTTTGTTATGAGTACATTCAAGGGGTGCAAAGATCCAGAAAAGTTTTTGTTAGGTTCTGAAAGTTTGAGACAGCCAAAGTAGGCATGGGAGTTAAATTGGTCAAAATGACCATTCACTTAATATATTTGTTTTGATTTACTTGTCTTTAGGAAAAGTGTGGGAAATGTTTTAGATGATGTTCATTTCACCTAAGAAACATTTTACAAGCAATGGATCACACAAACAAGGTGGTTTTTAAAGAAATTCAAAATCCATGCATACACATATACATGCATTCATGGGTTTACTTAGAAAAGTTTTTGTTAGCCCTAATCTTGATGATTAGTGTTTGATGATCTAAGTTTGGTATTTTTGGGATGTTACAAACCTTCCCCCCTTAAAAAAAATCTCGTCCCGAGATTTGAAAAAGGACGAAAAGATTACCTAGGATTTGAAGAGATCGGGAAACTCCGTCCTGATGTGATCTTCGCGTTCCCAGGTAGCTTCCTCTTCTGTGTGGTTGCTCCACTGAATCTTGAGAAACTTGATGCTTCGGGTTCTGGTAGTTCGAAAGGCTTCTTCCAAAATGCGGATGGGTACTTCGGGATAGGTTAGGACATCGTTGATCTCTATGGTCCGGTGATCGATATTCTTGAACACTTCGGTCTTCTCGGGGACTTTGAGACACTTGCGAAGTAACGAGATATGGAACACATTGTGCACAGCTGACATCTCTTCTGGTAGCTCCAGTTGATACGATACTTCTCCTCGACGATTCAGAATTTTGAAAGGTCCGATATATCTGGGGGCTAACTTTCCCTTGAGTTGGAAACGCTACATTCCCTTCAATGGCGACACTTTCAGATAAACAAAATCTCCTATGTTGAAGGCGAGGTCTCGACGTCTCTTGTCGGTGTAACTCTTCTGTCGGGATTGGGCTGTCTTGAGGTGCTCACGAATCTTGTGAACCTTCTCTTCTGCTTCTCGTAGGATGTTGGGTCCAAAAATCTGACTCTCTCCTACTTCCGACCAGTTCAAAGGGTTGCGGCACTTTCTTCCGTACATGAATTCGAATGGGGCCATTTGCAAACTGGCTTGGTAACTATTGTTGTAAGAAAATTCTGCAAACGGCAAACATTCTTCCCACTTGGATCCATATTCTAGCACACAGGCTCTAAGCATATCTTCGAGTATTTGGTTTACTCGCTCCGTTTGTCCATCGGTCTGAGGGTGATACGCGGTACTGAAATCTAGGCGGGTTCCTAAACCTTCTTGGACTTTCTTCCATAATCTTGAGGTAAACTGAGTTCCTCGATCCGATACTATGCTCTTGGGGACTCCATGCAAACTAACGATTCTAGCGATGTACAACTCCACTAGCTTCGAACTCTGATAGGTGGTTTTGACGGGCAAGAAATGGGCGACTTTGGACAATCTGTCCACTATGACCCAAATAGAGTCATTTCCCCTACTAGAAGTAGGTAGTCCAGTGATAAAGTCCATTCCTACAGAATCCCATTTCCATTCCGGAATTTGCAAAGGTTGCAACAATCCAGCGGGTCTTTGATGTCCTGCCTTGACTCGCTGACATATATCACACTTGGCGATATAGCTTCCGATTTCTCTCTTCATCTTATGCCACCAAAATTGCTCTTTCAAATCTTGATACATCTTAGTTCCTCCGGGATGGATAGAATAAAGAGTATCATGAGCCTCCTTCAAGATAACTTCTTTTAACTCAGAATCTGACGGTACACAAAGGCGTCCTTTGTACCACAAAACTCCTTCTTCGTCCTCGGTGAATCTGGGTACTTTGCCTGTACCGATACGACGCTTGATTCCGTCGATACTGGCATTTCCTTTCTGCGCCTCCTTAATCTGACTGATCAAAGTGGGCTGAAGTTCTATGCTAGCCAAAATTCCTTCACTTACTAATTCTATTCGAAAATCTTCCATCTCTTTGTGCAAACTTGGTTGCTCCTTCAAAATCATGGAGTTCAAGCGGCACGGCAATCTGCTAAGGGCATCGGCTACCACATTGGCTTTACCAGGGTGATAGTGAATGTCCAGGTCGTAATCCTTGATTAGCTCAATCCATCTTCTCTGCCTCATATTCAGCTCCTTCTGAGTGAATATATACTTTAGGCTCTTGTGATCCAAGTAAATCTCACAACGGTTTCCCATCAGGTAATGTCTTCATGTCTTCAGGGCTAGAACTACGGCTGCGAGTTCGAGGTCATGGGTTGGGTAATTTTGTTCATGTTGCTTCAATTGTCGCGATAGATAAGATATAACTTTGCCTTCTTGCATTAGCACACATCCTAGACCAATCTTGGATGCGTCACAATACACATCGAAGGGCTTCGTGATATCCGGCATGATTAGGATTGGGGCTGAAATCAATCTCCTCTTGAGTTCTTGAAAACTCGCTTCACATTTGTCGGTCCATTCAAACTTCTTGTCCTTCTTCAGCAATTGGGTCATGGGTCGGGCGATACTCGAGAATCCTTCTACGAATTTGCGGTAATATCCCGCCAATCCGAGAAAAGCACGAACTTGGGTTTGAGTGGTTGGGGCTTGCCAATCTTCTACATCTTTCACCTTGGCAGGGTCAACGACAATTCCTCCGGCTGATACAATGTGACCGAGGAATCCTACTTCCTGTAACCAGAATTCACACTTGCTAAACTTTGCATACAGCTGATGCTCTCTAAGGGTTCCAAGAATGGTCCTTAGGTGTAGCTCATGTTCTTCTTCTGATTTGGAATAAATCAGAATGTCATCGATGAAAACAACGACAAACTTATCCAGCAAGTCCATAAAAATCTTATTCATGAGGTTCATGAAATAAGCGGGGGCATTGGTTAATCCAAAAGACATGACTGTATACTCATACAATCCATATCTGGTGGTAAAGGCAGTCTTTGGGATATCCTCTGCACGAATTTTGAGTTGATGATAGCCAGTCCTAAGATCAATCTTAGAAAACACTTGGGCACCGGTCAACTGATCAAACAAATCTTCTATCTTAGGCAAGGGGTACTTGTTCTTGATGGTGACATCATTCAACTTCCGATAATCCGTACACAAACGGTTACCTCCATCCTTCTTGTCCACAAACAAGACAGGTGATCTCCATGGGGACGCACTTGGTTGAATCAATCCGATTTCCAACATGGAATCCAGTTGCTTCTTCAGTTCTTCTAGTTCTGACGGGTTCATACTATAGGGTATCTGGGCTATGGGTCATGTCCCGGGGATGAGTTCGATGATAAACTCGATATCCCGATCTGGGGGCATACCGGGCAAAACATCTAGAAATACATCGGGGTATTCGCAGACTATCCGAACTTGGTCAATGGTAGGTTGGCTATACTCTTGTTACACTTGAATTGGCGAGGTAAGGTTTCAGATATATGCTCGACTGATATCCCGGTGGTACTGGTCATGGTGATGGCTTTCTTAGCACAGTCAATCAATCCCTTATGTTTGGACATCCAATCCATTCCTAGTACTACTTCCAAACCTTTAGTTCCGAGTACTATTAGGTTAGCATAAAAATCTATGCCATGAATTCGGATAGGGACGGCTTTGCAAATTTGCCTAGCCTTGGTGGTTGATCCGGTAATTTGCACAATCATAACATGCTTCAGTTTGGTTGGTTGAATTTTACTAGTGCAGGCAAATTCTTCGGTGACAAATGAATGCGATGCACCAAAATCAAACAACACTCTTGCAAGTACTGAATTAACAGAAAACATACCTAGCACGACGTCTGGTGCTTCCTGAGCTTCCTCAGCATGCATGAGAAAAAGACGGCCATTGCGGTTGAGTGAATTTCCTGGGGCAAATCTCCTTCCTGGCTGGACACGACGCTGCTGCTGAGCTGGGACATTGGTATTAGGGGTTGTAGCATTCTTCTTGTTGGGGCACTCGTTGGAATAGTGGCCTTTATTTCCATAGTCATAACAGGTCACTTGTGACTTGTCCTTGGCTGCGACAGGCACATCATTGCTTCCAGTCCTCGGGGCAGTGTTGGGGTTGGCGGTAGCATTGTTGGTGTTGAACTTGGGTGGGGCACGGGTGAAATTGCTAGAGTTGCCGGGGTTGTTGTGATTTCCTCCGGGTCTAGGGTTTCCACGGTTGGGATAGGTCGGACGGGTCATAGGGGGTCTGTTGGTTCTTGGGGCAAATCCTGGAGATGGGTTGGGGCGATACTTTGGGGTCTGATGGGTTCCTGGTTGATGCATCATGCGACGCTTGCGGTTCTCATTGGCCTGGTTGATCTTTCCTTCCATCTGGATAGCAGAGTCGACAAGGGCTTCAATATCAACAAAGGGGATATTGACTAACATTGTCTGCATCTCGTCATGCAGACCATTCAGGAATCTTTCTTTCTTCTTGGCTTCGGTGTCTATCTCGTCCGGGGCATACCTAGATAATGACAAAACTTTGTCACGGTATTCCACTACAGTCATCCTTCCTTGCTTCAACTCTCTGAACTCGTCTCTCATTCTCTTGATCAAACCTGGTGGCACATGGGTTCTGCTAAACTTGACCTTGAATTCCTCCCAGGTCATCATCTGGCCTCCGGTCATTGCACGAACACTGTTCCACCATGCCCTGGCATCTCCGGCTAGATAATGGGTGGCGAACAGGACTTTCTCGTTGGCTTCGACTCCTGCTACTTCTAAGTTGTTTTCCATGGTTTGCAGCCAATCATCGGCATCTAGGGGTTCTTCTGACTTGGTGAAAACGGGTGGGTTGGTATTCTGGAAATTCTTGAGCTTAGATCCGTGGTTGTCCTGATTTCCATGGCCTTGGTTGTTATGGGCTAGCTGGGCTATCTGTTGCAGAGTGGCTAGGTTGGCTTGACGTTCCGCTCTTTCAGCTTCGCAGTCAGAAGTCAACATTTGCAGGATCTGCAACATCGGGTCCGGGGCTGAACCACTTCCTCCACGTGGCATCTGAAGATTGATATAGATCATGAGAAAAGAGGGAAATTTCTAAGGTTTTGGGGTTTTGAAAATTTTTAAATTTTTGACTCAGATTTTTCTAGCAACTTGCTTTTTCATTCAATCATAGCACATAGTACAACACACACCACAACAAGGAAAAACAGATGGTTTTAAGAACCATTCTGGAATCTACGATACAGTGGGACCGACTACTACTCACTACGCTAGTGCTCAGTGCTACTACTCCTCGGAGTCTATGGATTCATCATCTTCAGCATCATCGATGAAGGCAAAATCATCCTCATCGGTGAAGAAGTCCATGGCCTGATCCTCCAGAAAATCATCATCATCGCTGAGATAGGAGTAAGGGTCTCCACGAAGATCCTCTCCGACATTCTCCCTTTCCTCTAACTGCATGTCTCTCTCGTGGATGGTCTCTTCCAGAGATGAGATGCGATGGCGAAGACGGGCAATAATGCGCTCCTTCTTGTCAAGCTGACGGCGACGAGACTTGCGATCCTTTGCTAGCATGGCTATGGTCTGATCCTTCATCTTGATGATGGCAGACTTGTGGTTGCAATAGTCACGGCAGTTGTCCAATTCCTGCTGACGATCATACATCATGAAGCTAAGGTGGTCCAATTGAGTCTTCAGCTCGGGGTGGTATGGGGCTTCCAATGGTTGTCCATTTGCATCACGCCTTGGGCAAAACTCAAAGCGAGTACCCTTGATCTGATTGATGCTCTGCCCACACAGACGGGAAAGAGCTTCCTGCATTGCTCTGGCAAGTCCATCGAGCCAGTTGTTTTCCCTCAAGGTAAACTGAATTCCCTCCGCAGTGGGAGGTTCAATCTTTCCTCGGAGACTTGAAGCAATTAGCCACTGCAGATCTTCTCCTCCTTTATCATTGAGCTGAGCTCCGAAGAACTCGGGATGTGGACGCTCCAGAAGTTCCGAAAGCTAATCCAGATCCCTCTCAAAGATAAGGTCTCCTCCATTCCCAAGCTGGTAAAACTTGCTGTACTTCACGTCCATCTATAAAAATAGAGGATGAGTAGATTAGCAGAGTGGTCAAGTGTGTCAAAATTTTATCTATTTGGCAAGAGTTTTTGAGGAACATGAAGTTTTATGAAAGAATTTAAGAGGTAAGAATGAGAATAAGTTTTCGTAAATATTTTTTTTTATTCTTTGGTTTTGAAACTAAGTTTTTGGGTCAACGTCCAATCTAAAGGTCTCCTATGGTCAGGATGGCTCTGATACCAACTTGTCAACACCCGGATTTTTCAATCCTAGATGCTTGTTATGCCATACATCGCAATCCCAGGATTACCATTTTTGCGAGACATAACAGAATTGGATACCATAGTACTTCATCCATTACAATGATACATAAGTTCTTACACAAATAGGGATCTCATGATCTAGTTCTTAATACAACATCAAGCAGCGGAATACGTAATAATAACGGTAGCGTAGGCGAAGCTCCATCTTCGGGGTCACAGGCAATGCTGACGATGGGAGATGATCCTAGTTGTCGTAATCTTCATGGGGTCCATCTTCGAGGTACTCCTCTTCATAGTCTGGCCATGGGAATAGCCAGGGACAAAGCCATGAGTACTCTTTAAGTACTCGCAAACTAATACTAACAGGTAAGGGGTTTTTGGATAATAGGACACTAGGCTCTAGGGTTGTTTTACAAAAAGCCAGGTTTATCTCTACTAAGTTCCAAAGCTAGTCACAATTTTATAACTCCTAAGTGGGATATTGTAATTCAGGTCACAACTCTGTTGTGGTCAAGTCAAAGTCTCAATTCATTTCACAAGTCATTTTGAAAAGTCTGACGGGGGAACAGTATGGCCACTCCAACTGTCCATAACCGCGGACGCAGCTATTCGAATAGTTTGACACTCTGCAGAGATTGTACACTTTCACCACAACATTCGATACATCCATCAGGAACAAATCCTGAATTCACCATACTCAGTATGCGGATAATCAATCCTAACCTTTCAATTACATGCCCTAGTATAAGCACCTCTCATGTGAGTTTGGCCTCCCAACCATGACCAGCTGTCATCTTGGGTACTGCACAGGTGGACAATCTTCACAAGGTAGCCTCAGCTCAGACCTTGGCCGTGAGGGAACTAATACTAAGGGATATAAGTTTCCAGTCAAGCCCTACCCAATATTCGGGTATTGTGGTTGTACGATAAAATTGGAATGGTATCGCATCCAGACAACCATCAGTTTTATAAAGGGCTAAGGCTCATGCCTCAACATTTTTATCACCAGAATCATCAAGTGTTTGGAAACACATGTCCAAAACATTTCGATAGAATGATCCATCATTCCAAGGTTTTCATAATCATTTTTCCACCAAGTATTCCCATCTAAAGTTGATCAAGTTTTATGCTTAGCACTAGCATCTACAGGTGGGTGTAATACTAATGAGGGGTGGTAACTAGTGGAGTTTTACTAAGTCCAACCTTATATCTTAGGCTGATATCAAGGTTTCTAGCTTAGGCCAAATTTTATGCTCTTTATGCAACCTTCAGCACAACTGTCTAGTATCTACCAAACTCTTAGGTAGACTCTAAGCAATTTTTGATAAAGAAATAAAGTAAGAATCTTGCACATAAAACTAGGATTGGTTTATCAAGTGGGTATGATCACATATGCTTAAGGCATATAGTGGTCATTTCACAAGTATGGGTTTGTGGCATCAGTAGGGTATCTGGCAAGGGTTAGCTTGCATCAATATGAGTATAAGCTTGCATAGGTATAGTATCTTGCAAGTGGTAGCTTGCATTGGTATAATATCATCTTGCATAGTTACTAGCTTGCCTTGTGCAGAGCAGTGGTTGAAGTTCTCCTCGGCTTCTTCTTCGTAGTATCCTCCTTCCTCCTCGTATCCTTGGTCGGTACTAGCGTCTATGAATAAATACGAGGTACACAATCACCAAACAATACTTAACTACTTGCAATCATCACACACAAGGGTCCTATAGATGATCTAGCATCATCTCTAACCTTACAAGGTTAAGGCTTGGGTTAAATCTTTTCATTTTTAGAAAAGTAATTTCTACTCATTGAAAAACTACTTAAGATTTAATATTCTCCAAACTAAACATGGGATCATGTTGACACATGTCATCACCACATATTGTAGTCCATGGGAATGTGATTTAAAGTGGTGTCACAATTTAATAAGGTTTTACCCTTTTATTTTAATTAATTAAAGTGGCTAGAAATGCTTATGAAGCATTCTTTTATTCCTTGAACATTATTTCTGCAGGTAAACCTATATATTTTTTATATATTCTGAAAGGTATGGTTAAATGTGATTTTTGAGAGTTGGAATCAACTCAAAAGCTTTTATGGTTTAAATTTGAAAAATGTTTGAATGCAGAAAAGCTTCCGCCTTGTTATTTTTACTATGGGTGATCTACAGATCCAAATGACTTGAATCCAACGGGCTTGGATTAAGCATTCACAGACCTTTCCAACAAAATTGGTTTCATTCAAATTAGTGCACTGAATCGATCTGGGTTGATTTTTGAAATTGGGTACACAAGTGTGTTTGAATTTAAAAAGAAAAGGTTTAATTTGAATTGTTGGGCTGCGCGGGAAATGTTACTGGGCCGGCCTGCTAAGCGCAGTGCTCCCGCAGGCTGCTTAAGTGGGTGTCCCCACTCGTCAGTGACATGGGGCTGGGCGAAGCGGTATGGGGCAACGTGGATCGTTCGATCTAGTTCTAATCCAACGGCTGTGGGTCATCGTCGACGCGAGACAGCTCCGGCGAGAACGAAACCTAGCGCGGCCAGTGAGGGGTGCTGGGGGCTCACCAGGGTACGGGCGAGGGTCGGCGAGGCAGGCGAACGACGAAGTCGACGACGGCGAACCTCCTGGTACCGGTGGCTTCTCCTGGGGCGGCTCCAATCGCTAGCTCCTTTCTTCTCTAGAGGCGGCGGGCTCCGGTGAAATTCCAGCGAGGTGGTGCTCGCCTTGCTCTAAGAATGGTGTGGCACGGTCAGTGAGGAGAGGGGAGTGAGATGGTGTGAATAAATCATGCGGGGGTGGCCTCTATTTATAGTCGAGCGAGGGGACCGTCGGGGCGCACGGTGAGCTCGTCGGGGGCGACGTTACAGGCAGCTAATGGCATGGGCAAGGGTAGGGGACGGTGATGTGTCTCCTGGCGATGCTCAACGACATGGTCGCGAGGCATGGGGCGGTGTGGTTTGGTCTGGAACGGCCGGTGCTCTGCGCGGCAGAGGCGGCGTCTTCGACGGCAGGCGGTGGTTGTATGGCACGGGGCGGCAAACGGGGATGTCTGGCGGTCTCCTGGGTCGGTGGTGATCGTGTGTTCGCGCGGTGAGGGCGGCGCGCGGTCTGTGGACGCTGGTCGCGGGTGGCGTTCTGGCGCAAGCTCGGCATGGTCTGGGCGTGGCTTGTGCGCGTGGTCCAGGGCTTGGCAACGCTCGCGGCTGGGACAAGGAGTGGCGGTGGACGGTGGGTTGCCTCCCAGACAAGGTTGGCACGGCTAGTTCTTCCTCTAGCCTGCTGTTGACTATGGGGTGGCATTGAGGTGCTCGGTTGTTCACCATTAATGGCAATGGCAAGCTCACAGGGGTGCTAGTGTTGGGCTAATCTTTCTAGATGATCTACTGAGTTGTGTGTGAGCTAACTAGGGAACAAGTTAGGCTAGAATCACTGCACACTATAGTGTTTGATGTTTTGTTTGATTTGTGTCTGCAACCTGTTTGATGAAATGGCCGCATGAAATCAAGTTTTGAATTTTGAAATGATTTTTGGTGGGTTTGCTAGATTGGTGCTGGTGAGTCTGCAGATGCTTGGGTTTTGAAAGTTGAGCTTGTTTGAGTGGTTTTTGAAAAAGTGGGATCTTCCCATATGAAGAAGATTCAATTTTGAATTGTCATTTAAACTATGCATTTGAAAGTTTCTGGATGATCACAAAGTGGGCCTTGATACTTTGTTATGAGTACATTCAAGGGGTGCAAAGATCCAGAAAAGTTTTTGTTAGGTTCTGAAAGTTTGAGACAGCCGAAGTAGGCATGGGAGTTAAATTGGTCAAAATGACCATTCACTTAATATATTTGTTTTGATTTACTTGTCTTTAGGAAAAGTGTGGGAAATGTTTTAGATGATGTTCATTTCACCTAAGAAACATTTTACAAGCAATGTATCACACAAACAAGGTGGTTTTTAAAGAAATTCAAAATCCATGCATACACATATACATGCATTCATGGGTTTACTTAGAAAAGTTTTTGTTAGCCCTAATCTTGATAATTAGTGTTTGATGATCTAAGTTTGGTATTTTTGGGATGTTACACTCGGCTTGTTCAACATTGATGACAATGGCCAGTTTACAGTGCGGCTAAAGGTTTCCAACTAAGCTAGATGATCTACTAGATGGTTGCTGTGAGCTAGAGAGGGAACAAGTTAGGCCAAAACACTATTAAAAATAGTGAATTTGATTTGGTTTAAATTTGCCTCCAAGTGTTTAATGAAATAGCCGCAAGAGACTTCTTTTTGAATTTTGAAAAGATTTTTGGTGGGTGTGCTAGGCATGTGCTGGAGACTCTGTGGTTGCTTGGGTTTTTAAAATTGAGCTTGTTTGAGTGGTTTTTGAAATAGTGGGATCTTCCCACATGAGATAGATTCAATTTTAAACTGTCATTTAAACCTAGCATTTGAATGTTTTTGGAAGATCACAAAGTGGGCCTTGGTACCTCATTATGAGTACTAACAAGGGGTGCAAAGATCCACAAATGTTTCTGTTAGGTTTTGAGTGCTTGGAATAGCCAAAGTAGGCATGAGAATTAATTTGGCCAAAGTGACCATTCACTTCATTTGTTCATTTTGAGTTGTTTGTCTTTGGGAAAAATTTGGGAATGCTTTAGATGATGTTTATTTCACCTAAGAATCATTTTTCAAGCAAAGAAACACAGAACCATGGCAATTCAAAAGAATCCTAATTTTAAATACACATACATATGAATGCTCTCATATTTTTAGATAAGAAAGTTTTTGTTAACCCTAATTTTGATGATTAGCATTTGATGATCCATGTTTAATATTTTTGGGATGTTACAAACCTTCCCCCATAAACAAAATCTTGTCCCGAGATTTTAAAAAGGACGAAAAATATTACCTAGGATTTGAAGAGATCTGGGAACTCCGTCCTGATGTGATCTTCGTGCTCCCAGGTAGCTTCATCTTCTTTGTGGTTGCTCCACTGAATCTTGAGAAACTTGATGCTTCGGGTTCTGGTAGTTCTGAAAGCTTCTTCCAAAATACGGATGGGTACTTCGGGATAGGTCAGGTCATCGTTGATCTCTATGGTCTGGTGATCAATGTTCTTGAACACTTAAGTCTTCTCCGGAACTTCGAGGCACTTGCGAAGTAATTTGATATGGAACACAATGTGCACGGCTGACATCTCTTCTAGCAGTTCCAATAGATACTATTGGGCCACGCGGAGATTAAACAAAATTTTCCTCTAACGTGGTGATCCCAAGATCCAGCTGAGGTAGAAGGCCACGAGGTTTACCACTAGATGCGCAGTTGCGGATTATTGATGATGCGCGTCAGTTGATGCAGTGCAGTCCTTTGCGATCCAATCGTCCTGGTGCTGATCGTACAACACCTCTGCTGGTATCCACACGTACAAGGAGGAGCGCCGGCGACGAACTGCTAGATTCGTTACGGCGGCAGGACTGCTGTGGAGCTAGGGTTTCCAACACATGGAATGACCTAACCGAACAAGGATTAACCTTTCTGGGTTATGGTGCTCCACTATATATAGGGAGTGAACGTGGGATCAGCTCGTGCGGCCCATTCACTAAAGCCCATATAATATTAGTCACCGTGAGTCCAACTCACTAACTCAGTCCTAATCCGGCTTGGGTCCAACCCAACTGGATTTCCGGTTCAGATCCGATCCGAACCTGCTCCCGCTCTTAAGTGTGTGACCCCGCAGGCTCATGGCTACTTGGACACGATTAGAGTCCGACTCCAAATCGATCAGTCGGTAGCGGCTCCTAGCAGAACGTGCCGACTCCCAAATACCAAAGAGTCATGACGACTTGCCTTTCCATTGCGACTTAAGTCCGAGTCCCTTTTTCCTCACGATATACCTTGTCAGACTATATGCGAATACTTGTCATCCCTTAAATAGTCCAACTCTCTTCTCGATCCGAGATAAGTGATTCACCCGACTAACTCTTAGTCGATCGCCTCGGTTAACACTTAACTGAGTCGTGCATGGCCATGCTTTCCGAATCATATCATCCGAGAGGGCCCAGAGAATATCTCTCCAAGTGGAGGGGCAAAATCCCATCTTGGTTATTCACATCACGCAGCTTGATTCTCAGTCGACCTGAACTCTGCCTTTATAACTGCCCAGTTACGGATCAGCGTTTGACAAAACCTAAGTCGGTGATCCTCAACTCGGACTATGCAATAACCTCAGGTATAAGGATTACATTGATTGAGATATACAAATGACAACTTGTTCGTTGTACCTCAATATGGGTCAATCCGACTCTCTAAACTCTTTAGCCGAATCTTTGTTAGTTGGAATAGCATCTCCATGCCCATGAAAAGTGGAACCGAGTCATCAAGCCAACTTTCACATTGGTCTAAGTTGTGTGTCCAGTACAACCTCAATGACCAAGGATATTTAGTACAAACAACATGAATGTATAGTTCCACAACCGAATCACATATTCAATGAAACACATCAGATGTTTATACAAGGACTACTTAATATCTTTATGAATACAATGGGAAATATCATCATACATGATTGCCTCTACGGCATATTCCCAACAGTCTCCCACTTGCACTAGAGTCAATCTTCTGACATCACATGTCTAAGCATCTAATGCCCATGGCTCTCAGGTGCGCCTCATGCTTTGGCTGGGGTAACGGCTTTGTCAACGGGTCCGCAATATTTGCATCCGTGTGTACCTTGCATAACTTGATATCACCCTGATCCACGAACTGGCGAATCAGGTGGTACAGCATGAGTATGTGCTTGTTCTTATGGTGTTGTCTAGGTTCCTTGGCTTGTGCAATAGCACCATTGTTGTCACAATACACGTCTAACGGATTGGACAAGCCCTGAACTACACCAAGATCCATGAGGAAATTCCTCATCCAAACAGCTTCCTTTGCTGCCTCCGAGGCGGCAATATACTCAGCCTCTTTTGTAGATGCAGACACAGTCTCTTGCTTGGAACTCTTCCAGCTCACAGCACCTTCGTTTATAATAAACATGTATCCGGATTGCGAACGAGAATCATTATAGTCGGTAAGATAACTCGCATCCGTGTAACCCTTTACACTGAGTTCATCTTCACCACCATAAACCAAGAACATATCCTTAGTCCTTCTCAAGTATTTTAGCCGCTGTCCAGTGGATTTCTCCAGGATCAGCCTGGTATCTTCTCACAACACTTAGAGCATATGAAACATCCGGCCTAGTACAAATCATGGCATACATGATGGATCTGACTGTAGAAGCATACGGAATCGCACTCATCCGACTTCGCTCATCAGTTGTCGAAGGACACTGAGTCTTGCTAAGTTTTACACCATGGGACATCGGTAAGAACCCCTTCTTAGACGATTCCATGTTGAACTTCTTCAACACTTTGTCCAAATAAGTACTTTGACTCAATCCAATGAGCCTCCTTGATCTATCTCTATAGATCCGGATTCCGAGGATGTATGTTGCCTCACCTAAGTCTTTCATTGAGAAACTCCTTTCCAATGATTCCTTGGTTTCTTGCAACATCTGGACATCATTTCTAATCAGTAATATGTCATCCACATATAAGATTAGAAAGTTTACTTTGTTCCCACTAAACTTCTTGTACAAACAAGAATCATGATCACTCTTGATGAAGCCAAACGAGTTGATTACCTCATCAAAGCGAATATTCCAACTCCGAGATGCTTGCTTCAACCCATAAATGGATTTCTGAAGTTTACATACTTTGTCAGCATTAGCTGGATCGACAAAACCCTCGGGCTGTATCATATACACGTCCTCGGTTAAATTTCCGTTAAGGAAAGCCGTTTTGACATCCATCTGCCATATCTCATAGTCGAAATAGGCCGCTATAGCTAACATGATCCGAACTGATTTAATCATCGCTACGGGCGAGAAAGTCTCATCGTAATCAACTCCTTGAACTTGTCGGAACCCCTTCGCGACAAGGCGTGCTTTATCGACGGAAACATTTCCATCCATATCATTTTTATTCTTAAAGACCCATTTGCACTCGATGGGTCTTGCACCGTCTGGCAGATCAACCAAGTTCCAAACTTGATTTTCATCCATGGACTTTAAATCGGATCTCATGGCTCCAAGCCATGACTCGGAATCACATCCCACCATCGCTTCTGAATAATTTGTCGGTTCATCACTGTCTAACAGTAACACATCACGAACACTTCGTAATCTTGCCGATCTTCATAGTACAGGTGCTGCTGCCGGCTCAGCTACCACAACCGGCTCAACCTCCAAGGTTTTTGCCGACTCGCTACTAGCCGGTTCCTCTCGAATTTCTTCGAGCTGCACCGTGCTCCCACTTACTCCCTGACTGAGAAACTCTTTCTCAAGGAAGACACCGTTCCGTTCGACAAACACTTTGCCCTCTTCTCGGTTGTAGAAGTAGTAACCCATGGTTTCCCTCGGATACCCCACGAAAATACACTTATGCGACTTGGCTGTAAGCTTGTCCGGCTGAAGTCGCTTGATAAAAGCTTCACAACCCCAAATCTTAAGAAAAGACAAACTCGTATTTTTGCCTGTCCACATCTCATGCGGTGTCTTCTCTACCAATTTTGATGGTACTCTGTTTAGTGTGAACTCCGCTGTTTCTAGACAATAACCCCAAAATGATAAAGGTAGATCTGTCCGACTCATCATTGATCGTACCATGTCCAACAAGGTTCGATTCCGCCTTTCCGAAACACCATTCCTTTGCGGTGTTCCTGGCGGAGTAAGTTGAGGAACTATTCCACAACTTTTCAGATGGTCATATAACTCATGGCTCATGTACTAGCCTCCTCGTCCGACCGAAGAAACTTTATTTTCTTGCCGAGTTGATTGTGTGCTTCATTCTGGAATTCTTTGAACTTTTCAAAGGCTTCCGACTTATGTTTCATCAAGTAGATATATCCATACCTACTCAAATCATCAGTGAAGGTAATGAAGTACTCATAACCACCCCTGGCTGTCGTGCTCATTCGTCCACATACATCACTATGTACTAGTCCCAACAAGTCGGACGCCCTTTCGCAACTCTTTGCAAAAGGTGTCTTGGTCATTTTGTCGAGTAGGCAAGATTCGCATGTCTCGAACGACTCCAAGTCGAACAAAGTTAGTAGTCCATCATCATGGAGCTTCTTCATGCGTTTCCAACTTATATGACCAAGCCGACAGTGCCAAAAGTAAGTCATATTCAGATCATTTGGTTTCAACCTTTTAACATTTATGTTATAAACCGACTCACCATCAAGATTCAAAATAAATAACCCGTACTAGACGGGTGCAAAGCCGTGAAACGTATCATTCAAATACAAAGAACAACCATTATTCTTGATATTCGACTCATAGCCTTGCCTCATCAAACATGAAGCAGAAATAATGTTTCGACTAAGCACTGGAACATAATAACAATTATTCAGTTCCATAATGAATCCGGAAGGTAAATGAAGTTACATCGTGCCGACTTCCAACGCAGCAACTATTGCTTTGTTGCCGACTCGAATATCAACCTCGCCTCTTGTTACGCTCCTAGTTCTTACCAGTCCTTGCAACGAGTTGCAGATGTGAATAACTTATCTGGTATCATATACCCAAGAACTATTCGGTGCATCAGCAAGATATATGTCTATAACATTGCAAACAAGTTTACCTGAGTCGGAGGTCATACCTCCACTCTTGGCTTTGACGTCCAAATACTTGTTGTATTTCCTCTTCCAGTGGCCATCCGCCTTGCAATAGAAGCAAGTGGATCCGGCTAAAGGAGATGGCTTAGTCCCTGAGGAAGCGCTTGGGACCGGGTCCTGAGCCTGCTTTCCTCCTGACTTAGCCTTCTTCTTAGTCCAAGAACTCTTCTTGAACTTAGCCTTATTTTGCACCATCAACACTTGACTGGCGCCCTTCTTGAGATCCGCCTCTGCCTGCTTGAGCATCCCATGCAATTCAGTGAGCTTCTTATCCATACCATGCATGTGGTAGTTCGAAATGAACTGCCCATATTCACTAGGAAGAGAGTTCAGAATTATATCCGTAGCGAACTCTTCGCTAATGGGGTAGCCAAGCCTCTCCAGAGACTGCACGTAACCAACCATCTTGATCACATGCAGACTCAGTGGATCACCATCCTTAAGCTTGCAACTCAGCAAAGCCTGAGAGACTTGATACCTCTCAGTCTTCGCCTGAGCCTGGAACATACTTTTGAGGCTTTCGATCATATCATAGGCCTCAACATGCTCGAACTGCTTTTGCAAGTCCGGTTCCATGTGAGCAAGCATAAGACAGCTAATATCCGTGGACTCATCCTTAGCCCGATGGTAGGCATTGGTGGCAGCGACAGTCGCATTCTCATTCGGCTCATCTGGAAGTGGGTTGTCTAGGACATGGTCCTTCTTTTCTTGTTTGAGAACAATTCTCAGATTTCGATACATGTTGGTAAAATTAGTGTCATTCAGTTTATCTTTCTCAAGAATGGTTCTTAACGCAAAACCGGATATCTGAGAGTGACTGCTACTTGGTGCCATGATCTACAACAGAAAATATGCAAAACACTTAAGAGATGTATTCATAAACATGCAAGCATATTAAACATTTTAATATTTTATGCTCCCACTAGAACCAACACCCCTCTGATGGTTACTTAGTGATTTAGGATCCTAAATAAGCAAGTCGGCTAGTGAGCTTTGGCATCACCGCTAGCCGCCAAGTGATCTAGGTAGACAACTCCTTGTCAATCGTATCTCATACGACTCCTATTGGACGGGTGGCATCACATGCCCCGGCTCCCATCCGACCTTTCCCCGAGCCCCACAACCGTTGTGATAGACCCATCTATCTTACCGAGTGTTTCCGCAGTAAGAGTCCGACTCGAACCCACCTAGTCGGAAAGAATTGGCAGCACCTCAATTTTATGAACCCACTACCAAAAATGTCCGACTTGTGATGGTGCAAACACTGGCGGGAAAACCGACTAGACCTTCTTTGAGGGATTAAATTTTACCAACTATCTAATAGAGGTAAAACAGAGACATAACAATAACACAAAATAAAACAATTATAATGTGAAATGGTATGGCTCTCTTCATGGCGATCTCCATGTCCACAAAGCCTGTAATCCGACTCGTGCCAACTCTTGTCACTTGCCGTCTTACTCCATGTCGCCGGCATGTACAACGCCTTGATGCCTTCCGGGTTCTCCAAACAGCTACACTAGCTTAGTAAAGTAAATTACATAGAGAATCCGACACGCATGTCGTTATACAATAATATGACAGCACCTAGGCTCCAGACGGCTGACAAAAACCATGATTCACAGATCACGTATGGATTACACACATACATCACATGCACATGAACCATACCATTCACAACTTACTGTAAAAACAAGTTATGCATAGATACAATATCTACCAGCATTGTGAAACTCGCAATGACATCTAAGGCGCTACGACAGGGCAGCGCCCGGCGATTTTTCCGAAAACGTAGATCTCATCTACAATCCGGACATGGATTCCGACCATTGTTTCGACTCGATCAAACTCTTTGATCTTCGATTACCGCATCTGGATTTACGTGTCACAGTCTACCCCGATGGCGGAAACCGACCGGTAGGGGTATGTCGTTCCACGACCTCAGCAGTATGATCACGGAAATCAGATCTACCATTCCCTGAGTACAGTTGATCCAATCAACTTCGTACAAAACCGATCTATCTCATAGATCGACCACCAAAACAGCATATAGATATCATCTACAGCCTACCGCATATCACATATGCGAGATCTTGAGCCTAAAACCAGAAGCTATCGCTCTGATACCACTGTTGGGCCACGCGGAGATAAAACAAATTTTTCCTCTAACGTGGTGATCCCAAGATCCAGCTGAGGTAGAAGGCCACGAGGTTTACCACTAGACGCGCAGTTACGGATTACTGATGAAGCGCGTCAGTTGATGCAGTGCAGTCCTTTGCGATCCAATCGTCCTGGTGCTGATCGTACAACACCTCTGCTGGCATCCACACGTACAAGGAGGAGCGCCGGTGACGAACTGCTAGATTCGTTACGGCGGCAGGACTGCTGTGGAGCTAGGGTTTCCAATACATGGAAGACCTAACCGAACAACGATTAACCTTTCTGGGTTACGGTGCTCCACTATATATAGGGAGTGAACGTGGGCTCAGCTCGTGTGGCCCATTCACTAAAGCCCATATAATATTAGTCACTGTGAGTCCAACTCACTAACTCAGTCCTAATCCGGCTTGGGTTCAACCCAACCGGATTTCCGGTTCAGATCCGATCCAAACCTGCTCCCGCTCTTAAGTGTGTGACCCAGCAGTCTCATGGCTACTTGGACACGATTAGAGTCCGACTCCAAATCGATCAGTCAGTAGCGGCTCCTAGCAGAACGTGCTGACTCCCAAATACCAAAGAGTCATGACGACTAAGTCTGAGTCCCTTTTGCCTCACGATATACCTTGTCAGACTATAGGCGAATACTTGTCATCCCTTAAATAGTCCAACTCTCTTCTCGATCCGAGATAAGTGATTCACCCGAATAACTCTTAGTCGATCGCCTCGGTTAACACTTAACCGGGTCGTGCATGTCCATGCTTTCCGAATCATATCATCCGAGAGGGCCCAGAGAATATCTCTCCAAGTGGAGGGGCAAAATCCCATCTTGGTTATTCACATCACGCAGCTTGATTCTCAGTCGACCCGAACTCTGCCTTTATAACTGCCCAGTTACGGATCAGCGTTTGACAGAACCTAAGTCGGTGATCCTCAACTCGGACTATGCAATAACCTCAGGTTTAAGGATTACATTGATTGAGATATATATATATATATGCCAACTTGTTCGTTGTACCTCAATATGGGTCAATCCAACTTGCTAAACTCTTTAGCCGAATCTGTGTAAGTTGGAATAGCATCTCCATGCCTATGACAAGTGGAACCGAGTCATCAAGCCAACTTTCACATTGGTCTAAGTTGTGTGTCCAGTACAACCTCAATGACCAAGGATATTTAGTACAAACAACATGAATGTATAGTTCCACAACCGAATCACATATTCAATGATACACATCAGATGTTTATACAAGGGCTACTTAATATCTTTATGAATACAATGGGAAATATCATCATACATGATTGCCTCTAGGGCATATTCCCAACAGATACGACACTTCTCCTCGACGGTTCAGTATCTTGAAGGGGCCAATATATCTGGGGGCTAACTTTCCCTTAAGTTGGAAACGTTGCATTCCCTTTAATGGTGACACTTTCAGATACACGAACTCTTCGATGTTGAAGGCGAGGTCTCGACGTATCTTGTCGGCGTAACTCTTCTGTCTTGACTGGGCGGTCTTGAGGTGCTCACGAATCTTGTGAACTTTCTCTTCTGCTTCTCGTAGGATGTCGGGTCCGAAAATCTGACTCTCTCCTACTTCCGACCAGTTCAAAGGGGTGCGACACTTCCTTCCATCCATGAATTCAAATGGGGCCATTTGCAAACTAGCTTGATAATTGTTGTTGTATGAAAATTCTGCGAACGGCAGACAGTCTTCCCATTTAGATCCATACTCTAACACACATGCTCTCAACATGTCTTTGAGTATTTGATTTACTCGCTCCGTTTGTCCGTCGGTCTGAGGGTGATAAGCTGTGCTGAAATCTAGTCGGGTTCCTAAACCTTCTTGGACTTTCTTCCAGAATCTCGAGGTAAACTGAGTTCCTCGATCCGGTACGATGTTCTTGGGGACTCCGTGCAAACTGACGATTCTAGCGATGTAACTCTGCTAGCTTTGAACTCTGATATGTGGTCTTGACTGGTAAGAAATGGGCAACTTTGGACAATATGTCCACTGTGACCCAGATAGAGTCATTTCCCCTACTAGAAGTAGGCACTCCGGTGATAAAGTCCATTCCAACGGAATCCCATTTCCATTCCGGAATCTATAGAGGTTGCAACAATCCAGCGGGTCTTTGATGTCCCGCCTTGACTCTCTGACATATATCACACTTGGCGATATAGCTTCCGATTTCTCTCTTCATCTTATGCAACCAAAATTGTTCCTTCAAAACCTGATACATCTTCGTTCCTCCAGGGTGGATAGAATAAAGAGTATCATGAGCTTCCTTTAGAATAACTTCTTTTAATTCTGAATCTGCTGGTACACAAAGACGTCCTTTGTACCACAGAACTCCTTCTTCATCTTCGGTAAATCCGGGTACTTTGCCCGTACTGATACAACGCTTGATTCCTTCGATACTAGCATTCCCTTTCTGCGCCTCTTTGATCTGGCTGATCAAAGTGGGTTGAAGTTCTATGCTAGCCAAAAATCCTTCACTCACTAATTCCATTCGGAAATCTTCCATCTCCTTGTGCAAACTTGGTTGCTCCTTCAAAATCATGGAGTTCAAGCGGCACGGCAATCTGCTAAGGGAATCTGCTACCACGTTGGCTTTACCGGGGTGGTAGTGAATGTCCAGGTCGTAATCCTTGATTAGCTCAATCCATCTTCTATGTCTCATATTCAGCTCCTTTTGAGTGAATATATACTTCAGTCTCTTGTGATCCGAATAAATCTCACAACGGTTTCCCATCAGGTAATGCATCCATGTCTTCAGGGCTAGAACTAGGGATGCGAGCTTGAGGTCATGGGTTGGGTAGTTTTGCTCATGCTGTTTCAGTTGTCGGCATATATAGGATATAACTTTTCCTTCTTGCATTAGCACACATCCGAGACCGATCTTGGATGCGTCACAATACACTTCAAAGGGCTTCGTGATATCCGACATGATTAAGATTGGGGCTGAAATCAATCTTCTCTTGAGTTCTTGAAAACTCGCTTCACATTTGTCCGTCCATTCAAACTTCTTGTCCTTCTTCAGCAATTGGATCATGGGTCTGGCGAGACTCGAGAATCCTTCTATGAACTTGCGGTAGTATCCCGCCAATCCGAGAAATGCACGAACTTGGGTTTGAGTGGTTGGGGCTTGCCAATCTTCGACATCTTTCACCTTTGCAGGGTCAACGACAATTCCTCCGGCTGATACGATATGTCCGAGGAATCCTACCTCCTGTAACCATAATTCACATTTGCTAAACTTGGCATACAACTGATGCTCTCTAAGGGTTCCAAGAATGGTCCCTAGGTGTAGCTCATGTTCTTCTTCTTATTTGGAATAAATCAGAATGTCATCGATGAAAACAACGACAAACTTATCCATGAAGGCCATAAAAATCTTATTCATGAGATTCATGAAATAAGCGGGGGCATTAGTTAATCCAAAAGACATGACAGTATACTCGTATAATCCATATCTGGTGGTAAAGGCAGTCTTGGGAATATCCTCTGCGCGAATCTTGAGTTGATGATAGCCAGTTCTAAGATCAATCTTAGAAAACACTTTGGCACCAGTCAACTGATCAAACAAATCTTCTATCTTGGGCAACGGGTATTTGTTTTTGATAGTGACATCATTCAACTTCCGGTAATCCTTACACAAACGGTTACCTCCATCCTTCTTGTCCACAAACAAGACAGGTGATCTCCATGGTAACGCACTTGGTTGAATCAATCCAATTTCCAGCATGGCATCCAGTTGCTTCTTCAGTTCTACTAGTTCAGACGGGTTCATACTATATGGTCTCTAGGCTATGGGTCCTGTTCCAGGGATTAGTTCAATGATAAACTCGATATCCCGATCTGGGGGCATACCGGGCAAAACATCTGGAAATACATCGGGGTATTCACAAACTATCCGAACTTGGTCAATGGTAGGTTGGGCTATACTCTTGTTGCACTTGAATTGACAAGGTAAGGTTTCAGATACATGCTCGACTGATATTCCGGCTGTACTGGTCATGGTGATGGCTTTCTTGGCACAGTCAATTAATCCTTTATGTTTGGACATCCAATCCATTCCTATTACTACTTCCAAACCTTTAGTTCCGAGTACTATCAGATTAGCATAAAAATCTATGCCATGGATTCGGATAGGGACAGCTTTGCAAATTTGCCTAGCTTTGGTGGTTGAACCAGGGATTTCAACAATCATAACATGCTTTAGTTTGGTTGGTTGAATCTTACTAGTGCATGCAAATTCTTTGGTGACAAATGAGTGCGATGCACCAGAATCAAACAACACTCTAGCAAGTAATGAATTAACAGAAAACATACCCAGCACGACATCTGGCGCTTCCTGGGCTTCTTCAGCATGCATGAGAAAAAGACGGCTGTTGCGGTTAAGCGAGTTCCCTGGGGCAAACCTTCTTCCGGGCTGAACACGACGCTGCTGTTGAGCTGGGCATTTGTATTGGGGGTTGCGGCATTCTTCTTGGGGCACTCATTGGAGTAGTGACCCTTATTTCCACAGTCATAACAGGTCACTTGCGACTTGTCCTTTGCTGCAACAGGCACAGCATTGCTTCCAGTCCTCGGGGCAGTGTTGGTGTTGGCGGTAGCATTGTTGTTGTTGAACTTAGGTGGTGCACGGTTGAAATTGCCAGAGTTGCCGAGGTTGTTGTGGTTTCCTCCGGGCCTTGGGTTTCCACGGTTGGGATAGGTCGGACGGTTCATCGGGGGTCTGTTGGTACTCGGGGCAAATCCTGGAGATGGGTTGGGGCGATACTTTGGTGTATGATGGGTTCCTGGCTGATGCATCATGCGGCGCTTGCGGTTCTCATTGGCTTGGTTGATCTTTCCTTCCATCTGAATGGCAGAGTCGACGAGGGCTTCAATATCAGAAAAGGGGATATTGACCAACACCGTCTGCATCTCATCATGCAGACCATTCAAGAATCTTTCTTTCTTCTTGGCTTCAGTGTCAATCTCATCCGGGGCATACCTAGCTAATGACAAGAATTTGTCACGGTATTCCACTATGGTCATCCTTCCTTGCTCCAGTTCGCTGAATTCATTTCTCATCCTCTTCATCAAACCCGGTGGCACATGGGTTCTGCTGAACTTGACCTTGAATTCCTCCCAGGTCATCATCAGTCCTCCGGTCATTGCACAAACGTTGTTCCACCATGCTCTTGCATCTCCAGCTAGATAGTGGGTGGCGAACAGAACTTTCTCGTTAGCTTCCACTCCGGCGACTTCCAGGTTGTTTTCCATGGTTTGCAGCCAATCATCTGCATCTAGGGGCTCTTCATTTCAAAATCTCAATTCATTTCACAAGTCATTTGGAAAACATCTGACGGGGGAACAGTATGGCCACTCCAACTGTCCATAACCGCGGACGCGGCTATTCGAATAGTTTGACACTCTACAGAGATTGTACACTTTCACCACAACATTCGATACATCCGTCAGGAACAAATCCTGAATTCTACATACTTAGTATGCGGATAATCAATCCTAACCTTTCCATTACACGCCCTAGTATAGGCACCTCTCCTGTGAGTTTGGCCTCCCAACCATGACTAACTGTCATCTTGGGTACTGCACAGGTGGACAATCTTCACAAGGTAGCCTCAGCTCAAACCTTGGCCGCGAGGGAACCCATACTAAGGTATATAAATTTCCAGTCAAGCTCTATCCAATTTTCGGGTATTGTGGTTGTACGGTAAAATTGGAATGGTATCGCATCCAAACAACCATCAGTTTTATAAAGGGATAAGGCTCATGCCTCAACATTTTCATCATCAAAATCATCTGGTGTTCGAGAACACATGTCAAAACATTTCAGTAGAATGACTCATCATTCTAAGGTTTTCATAACCATTTCCACCAAGTATTCCCATCTAAAGTTGATCAAGTTTTATGCTTAGCACTAGCATCTACAAGTGGGGGTAAGTACTAATGAGGGGTGGTAAACAAGTGGAGATTAATTAAGTTCAATCTCATGCCTTAGGATTACATCAAGATTATCTACTTAGGCCAGATTTAATGCTCTTTATGCAACCTTCAATTATGTTTCTAGAATCTACAAGTCACTTAAGTAAACTCTAAGAAAAGCTTTGATAAAGAAATAAAGTAGAAAGCTTGTAAATAAAACTAGGATGGTTTATCAAGTGGTATAAGCTTGCAAGTAAAACTTGCATAGTTTGGCTTGCTAAGATAGTGGTATAAACTTGCTAGGTTGCAAGTGTTAGCTTGCATAGGTCAATTTGTGTAGTAAGGCTTTCCTTGAGCAGAGCAGTGGTTGAAGTTCTCCTCGGCTTCTTCCTCGTAGTATCCTCCTTCCTCCTCGTATCCTTGGTCGGTACTAGCGTCTATAAATAAATACGAGGTACACAATCACCAAACAATACTTAACTATTTTCACTCATCACACAAAGGGGTACTATAGATGATCTAGCATCATCGCCTATCATTACAAGATTAAAGTATTTGTCTTATTTATTTTAATATGAGAAAAGTAATTTCTACTCATTGAAAAACTACTTAAGTTTTAATATTCTCCAACTCAAACATGGGATCATGTTGACACATGTCATCACCACATATTTCAGTACATGGGAATGTGATTTAAAGTGGTGTCACAATTTAATAAGGTTTAACCTTTTTATTTTAAATATATAAAGTGACTAGAAATGCCTATGTGCCATTCTTATGTAACTTGAACATTATTTCCGTAAGTAAAACCACATGTTTTTATATATTCTGAAAGGTATGATCAAATGTGATTTTTGAGAGTTGAAATCAACTCAAAAGCTATTATGGTTAAATTTTGAAAAATGTTTGAATGCAGAAAAGCTTATGACTTGTTATTTTTACCAAGGGTGATCTACAGATCCAAATGATTTGAATCCAACGGTCTTGGATTAAGCATTTAAGTATCTTTCAAACAAAATTGGTTTCATGCAATTTGGTTCACTGAATCGAGCTGGGTTGAATTTTGAATCTATGTACAGAACTGTGTTTGAAATAAATGGAAAAAATCTAAATTCAAACGGTTGGGTTGCGCAGGAGAGGTTAATGGGCCGGCCCTGTGTCACTCCGCAGCGCGGGGCTCAGATGACAGGGGGGTCTACCAGTCAGCGGCTCATAACGCGTGAAGCGGTACGGGGATATGTGGGTCGTTGGATTACAAGGGAGATCGACGGCTGGGGATCGTCGTCGACGACAAACCTATCACCGGCAAGCTCGAACCCTAGCGGCTCAGTGGGGGTGCATAGGGGGCATACCAGGGCTCCAGCGATGACGACGAGGCAGGCAAACGAACGAGTGGTCGACGGCGAGCTCAGGGATGGTCGACGCAGCTCCGGGGGTGGTCGCAATCAGCGGCCCCCTTCTCCTCCAGAGGCGGCCTGCTCCAGTGCTATTCCGGCGAGCTGCTGCTCCTCGTGCTCCGGCTAGAGGGTGGAACGATCAGTGAGGTGAGGGGAGTGGAATGGTGTGTTTCAAACGGCTGGGGTCGTCTCCTTTTATAGGCTCGACGGCGAGACCGAGAGGGATGGGCAGGCGACGGTGGCGACATGGCTACGGGCTGCTAGCGGCATGGCTGAGGGTGGCGATCGACGCGCGGTCTCCTGGCGATGCTCTAGAACTTAAATGCGGGCTTAGGGGCGGTGGTAAATGGTCGGGCGAGGTTGGCGCTCTGAGCGGCAGAGGCGGCATCTTCAACGGCGAGCGGTGGCTGTGAGGCATTGGGCGACGAACGGGGATGTCTGGCGTGTTCCTTGGGTCATGGCAAAGCGGTGGGCACGGGCTGCGGTCGAGGGGTGGCGTGTGCGCGCGTGCCGGGTGCGACACTCTGGGGCGTGCTCGGCATGTCGCAGTGGCACTGGGCGCGGGGCGTGCTCGGTGGTCCACGGCTTGCCTTGTCTCGGGGAGGGGAAAGTGGGTGGCGGTGAAGTGTCGGCTATCTCCCAGACATGGCGAGAGAGGGGGAGGCGGTCTGCTGCGGCGACGACCAAGTTGGCCGGTGAGGTGGCTCGGCTTGTTCAACATTGATGACAATGGCCAGTTTACAATGAGGCTAAAGGTTTCCAACTAAGCTAGATGATCTACTAGATGGTTGTTGTGAGCTAGAGAGGGAACAAGTTAGGCCAAAACACTATTAAAACAGTGAATTTGATTTGGTTTAAATTTGCCTGCCAAGTGTTTGATGAAATAGCCACAAGAGACTTCTTTTTGAATTTTGAAAAGATTTTTGGTGGGTGTGCTAGGCATGTGCTGGAGACTCTATGGTTGCTTGGGTTTTTAAAATTGAGCTTGTTTGAGTGGTTTTTGAAATAGTGGGATCTTCCCATATGAGATAGATTCAATTTTAAACTGTCATTTAAACCTAGCATTTGAATGTTTTTGGAAGATCACAAAGTGGGCCTTGGTACCTCATTATGAGTACTAACAAGGGGTGCAAAGATCCACAAATGTTTTTGTTAGGTTTTGAGTTCTTGGAATAGCCAAAGTAGGCATGAGAGTTAATTTGGCCAAAGTGACCATTCACTTCATTTGTTCATTTTGAGTTGTTTGTCTTTGGGAAAAGTTTGGGAATGCTTTAGATGATGTTTATTTCACCTAAGAATCATTTTTCAAGCAAAGAAACACAGAACCATGGCAATTCAAAAGAATCCTAATTTTAAATACACATACATATGAATGCTCTCATATTTTTAGATAGGAAAGTTTTTGTTAACCCTAATTTTGATGATTAGCATTTGATGATCCATGTTTAATATTTTTGGGATGTTACAGGAAGGGAAACAATCAACACATGGCATTGATGCAATGCTCAATCAAGAATGATGATATGACAAGTTAATTTTGTATCGAGATAAACCCTAATACATGCTTGGTCATTTTAAACGGGGTCCGAGGGGTCCAAACCCTAATTCGGAGAAACCCCGGATTCATATGAGAGGGTGCATTTAGTTATTGTACTAACTTGAAGTTGTTTATCAATGCATGATTATAGATTAATTAGATAGATCTCATTTTTTCTGAACATTTTGATATATTATTTGTATTTTTCAGATTTAAAATGAATTAGTTATGAATTTTCCCAAATTTAATTAATTTTAAATCATTTTTAAATCAATTAAACATTTTAGGTTATATAAATTATTTTATAACCTGGACCCACATGTCATATATTTATTCATTTTAGAAAACATTTGTGGAAAAGAATAAATATCTAACAATAGGGACCCACCTGTCAGCATTTTCAATTAATAAAAAAATTAAAGAAAAGGAAAAAAGGAAATGACATCAGCCTGACGTCATGATGACGTCAGCGATGCCATTGCTCCCAGATCGAGCTCGGGCACGGCGCTAGGGGATATACGGGGCTGGGTCCATTAGGGAGAGGGGAGCAAGGCAGTTCGATTAGAGGTGGCGCCGCCCTCAAATGGTCGTCGGAGAAGGATGCACGACGGCGGCCAGCGGCGGAGCTTGCAAGTGATCGCGGCGGCGACGGTACAGAGAGGGAGAGGGCGAACGGAAAGCACTAGAAGATGCAGGAGCTCACCACGGAGGCAGTGGAGGGGTCGGCGAGGCCGGGCGAGGTCAGGATGCAGCAAATCGACAGCGGCAATGGCGACGGCCAGCAAGACGGCGAGCTCGATTCCGGTGCACAGGGGGCTTCCTGGCTTGTTTTCTTTGGCACGAAGCAAGAGGGTGACGAGGCGAAGCTAGCAGTGACCACGGCGTGGCACGGGGTGGCCGGAGACGGCGGGGCTCGCCGGTGACTGCGAGCTAGGGTTTCAGCCTGAGAGGAGATTCTGCGAGAAAGGGCGAGAGCAAGCGAAATGGGTATGGGGAGAGAGAGCGTGACGCATGCGATCTTATCCTCGCGTACAACAGCGGCGGCGGGCATTGTAGCGCGCGCAGGATCGACGGTCGGCGGCAGGGCACGCAGGTGCTTGGCTCAGCGAGGAATACGACGAGGGATTTAAGAAGACGGCGAGGGATTGTAAGCAAAGCGGTACGGGCTGTAGATGGGACGGGGTGGGCTCCGCGTGGGCTTAGGGAAAGGTTGAGAGAAGGAAGAGCAGGCTGGGCTGCGGCCTGGGTTTTTATACAGAAAAACATTTTCCTATTTCCTGTTTTCATTTTCTCTTTGTAAATTCCATTTGTAATTCTGTTTTGTATAATTTCAAATTACCAGAACTTTTGTAAATATTTAAAATATTGCAGGGACCCTTTATAACCAATTGGGTTCCAAAGGTCTTGGGGTTTTCAAATATTTTCAAAACCAAATGAATGTTTCAAATAGAGAGGGGAGTTAGGGTTTTGTGGTTATTTTCTTGCATAAATTTTTAAGATGGTGCTCATGATATGCACAAATCAAACCCTAATTACTATTAATGAAACTAGGGTTGTTACAGTGGGTTTGCCCCCCCCCCCCCCCCCGGCTGGTGTAACATCCGAACATTTAGGAACCAACGAAGGGTAGATTTAGGAATTTGTGATATTGCATGCATTCATCTGTAAAAATATGGGTAAATTTTTCGCCAAATAAAAACCTAAAGTGATCAAAGTTTCTTTCATGCTTTGAGATTAGGTATAGTCTTGAAGGATGATTGTTATAGACTTTGATATGATCTTTGTGGATTAGAGTGTTTTGGGAAATGAAATTTGAATTTAAAGCTTGAGTGTTTGAATTATAATTCAAAAGGATTTAGAATTATGTTTGAGTATTTTGATTCAGTCAAGAGAAGATGATTAGTAGCTCAAACCTTAAATAAATAACATAATCAATTAAATGAATATTTATTCCATATATTTAATAAATGAGTTACAAAAATGTAACTTATGTAAATGAGCAACAAACTTTACTTAAATAGTAAATAAATAAAAGAATAATATTTATATATTACGTAATAGTACAATATTTATTACAAAAGAATAAAATAAAAAGTACAAAAGAATAAAATAAAGATTACAATTGAATCAGAGAAATATTACAAGTAACTATCTATCAAGAAAAGTAAAATCTAATCTAAATCTTGAATCTTCAAGTCTGGTACCTGCAAAATAAACATAAACTAAAAAGAAAGAAAAGTTAAGGATTAAAATTATTATACTCTTAGATTTGACAGTGAAGTGCACTGTTCTAAGATCATCATTGAGTAATCTTTCAAAGGGGCTAATTTCACCAATATGAAAGAATATATCTTTCATAATTTCAAGCCATAAGCCAAATAAACAGCAAGGAGGGGCAAGTTTCACCAGCCAAGTAAAAGGTAATCTGATAAAAGTAACTTTCAAATTCAGAGCATATCCACAAGATGTGCAGCAGGCACACAGGCAGCACACACACCAAACTGCATGGTGTGTCCTGTCAGCACCACAGCAACAACTCCACACACACAAAACAATCAGCACAGCCGTGGGAGGCATCCCCACACCATTTCCTTGTTCATACACACCAAGAACAGCAGCCTAGTTAAACCAAATCAAAGCCAAGCAAGATCACACCAATCAAAACCCTGGATCACCTCACCAAAATGGTGACATAAGGAGGGGGTAGATCAGGTGGATAGCAATACCAAGATCAAGCCATCAGGACTAGGAGGTGGAGAGCTATAACAAGGACAAGTCCAAGAACTGGAAATACCAGGAGGAGCACCAGATCAAGCTAGCCACAAGAGTGTGGTGAGTATCATAAATACCCATATATTCTGTTCATCTTAGTCCAACAGAAAAGCATGTGATGTTTTACAAGTTAAATCTCTCAGTGATCACCCAAGTGGGGTGAACCTATCATAGAGGAAGTTTGAAATACAAAGGCCAGTAGTAAGCTCTACCAAATCCACCAGGACCTCAGACCAGCATCATAGGTCCTGGTAATCATAAAAAACTCATATATTCCAACATGTTCTCAAATAGCATATAAAATTTGGGCACATCTCATGATAGAGTAGCACCTCGGATTTATAAACTACATGCACCAACATTAAGCTACAAGCAAACCAATCATTTTAGCCACTAGGATCCAAGGTTCAGTGAACAACCTTGATACTTAAGAATATCTATAAGGAACAGTAGGATGGGAATTTAATTCCTAAGCATTAGACCAACATCATAGGCTTTGGTCTTTTAAATAAGGAAGCCTACAAATTATTTCAACAGACATCCAATGTTAAGCACTGCTAAGTAAAAGCCCAGCTATAGAATCACTACTTGTGTGCCATCCTAGGATAGTGTCACAAGAACAAATTCTAAAACAAGCCAACAATCATTTGAGCTTTCATAAATAAACCAATAGATTAATAACCATCATATTCCTGGAAGGAATAATCAGGAATCATGATCAGGTTTACATGTGTGCAAAGTGTTACTGTAAGAAGCTAAGTAACTTCCATCTACACATCTTCACTGATAGTGCTACTATCAGTACTGGAGTACTAACAGTAGAGAAACTCATTAAGCCTCAACTTAACTAACCAGGTTTCACAGTTAAATCATCAGCTTAACCAAGCTTTGTCACCATTTATAGGCAACACTACTAAATCACCAGCATCATATCAATAATATCATCAGGTAATCAAATCATGACAGAAAGCACTGAAGTGCAGTGAGCACAATCTTCACAAGTCACTACTATCAAATCAAACCATCATCTTACAAGCACAAACAGGGATGAATCCTAGAACCAGGGAAGAACCCTAGAACAAAGATGAACCGTAATGAGGGATAGCCACTAGTTACACACATATGAACTTAGAGGAAGTAGAGGCACGGGGAAAAAACCCAGGAATCAACTCACCTATGGTCCTCGCTGAAGAATAGAAGAGGAAGCAGAGAAGGCCGACGAACACGACGGCATGGGGAGCACCCCAAGGGGGAGCTGCGACCCACACAATGCCATGGCGGCAACCATAAGACACGCCTGGAGGTGAGGAGCACCACCACATCATACGGCAGCAACGGTGGCGACAGCAACCGCATCACCCCAAACCCTAGGGTTCGGGATGAGGCTAGTCTGGCCACGAGAAAGCTCCATAGCCAAATCGAATTGGATAAAAGGGTAGCGCATGGTCGACAACCTCGCCCAGCATCACGGCAGCGGCCAGGAAGGACCACGGCGGCGAGCAGGGCACGGCGGCGGCGCCATCGACCACGGGGTCGAGGAGGAGAAGAGAAGGATAAGGTCGAGCGAGTGACAGAGGGAGTGGGCTGGACTGGGCCAAAACCCCTTCGGGGTGTGGTTTTGGTTCTCTCCTAATGGGTCACCAGGGCCCAATAAACCAAACAGGCAGCCCATTTACCTAAAGGCTAATTTTAATAAATAGAAAAAGACCAAAATGCCCCTAAAATTAAATAAATTCTAGAAAATACAATAAAAATCCAAAAATTATAAATAAAATATTTTTGGATCCACAATAATCCAAACTATCCAAATAAATTAAGAAATAAAATTTTATACATATAAATTTTATTAAGAATTTTGTAATATATATATTCCTTATGGAATTTTACAAAATTATTGAAACATGATAAAAATAAATAAAAATCACTTTCATTATATATTAATATTGTAGTATTTTTTAAAAAATACTAAACAAATATTTAATACCAATTTTTGGTATTTAATGATAATTCTTAAAGGAATTATTAAGTAAATAAAATGCAAATAAATTGAAATAAAATAAAAGAATACAATATTCAATAAATATTAAAAATTAATATTTATAAATTCTTTATTATTAAAAGAATTTTTATAATTTAAATAAATGGGGGAGAATACATATAAAGCTAAATGATGCATTACATTCTTTGCATAATCATTTTGCTTCTTTAAATATTGTCCTTACCGGGCAATAATGATGTTTTTGTAGACATAGAAGCTCAAGGTCCAGTGCAAGCATCCGACTTCACTACCTTGCAATCACAAGGCAAGTTCATCACTTAATCATGTCCTTTGAAGAGTCTTTATCAAAGTATTTGTGAATTGTGTGTTATCATCTATATTATAGAAAAAGAAAACATTATTTTCTCAAGATACTAAATCTTAGATATCATCCTAAGTGATGATATGATGGAGCAATAGAACTTAGGGTTCTAATTGCAATAATGATGAAAAATTAGGGATTAATAACCCATGACATCAGTGATTCTAGCGCCGTATATTACGTGTTAACCATGAGATTTGGAATGGGACGCAGAAGTCAGCTGTATCCTTTTCCTCTTGTATGGAGGCAAGATGACCTTAACGAGACGTTGCGATTCCTTGTGCGGATCCAACATATGGGTGGGCACCCTTACACCCCACACGTTTGGTGTCTAGATTATCTATGAATGGTGTTTAGGGATATAGTCCAGTCAAATGGTACTCGTCCGGGCATCACCAGGTCATAGAGTCTTCGGGAACTCATCAGGGTTTTAGCCTGCCCGAAAGGGGGATTAACAGAGGTGAGCCATCCCTGAAGGATCATGCAGACATATTAGGTCGCGGAGAGGGCGGTGATTGGCTTGGACCAACTACTAGGCCCAACATCATGGAATTGTGGACGGGAAAGTACGCCCGGTTGTGCAATAAGGAGTTGATCTCTCATGGAAAAAGTAACGCACCTCTACAGAGTGTAAAAGCTGTAACTTGTTACTCCCTATTTCGGGAAGGAGCTATGAACGCGGCAGGAAAGTAACTCCATGAAAGTTCTGGTCAACCTGTGAAGGCTGATGGTCATAGATTTTTTTATAATAAAATCAATCTTTGAAGAAAGATTTACAAAAATTGCATAGTGCCAAAGACTGATAGTCCGAGGTGGTAGATAGAGCATCAAACTTCCTACCTTGCATATAATGAATTTGCTGGGTAACGCTGTTACTCATCCTTTCCTTTGAATCCTTGCTTAGACTCTGAGAATCCCGAAGATACTCCAATGTATGCATCTGAGAGCCAAGAGGAGGTCTTCTATGAAGATCCCAACCTGTATGGAGCCATAGAAGGGGAGGACTACGATCTCGTCTACGAAGGAGAGTTCCAAGAGTCCGAACAATTACTATAGTTCTAGTAGCCACTTGAGCCGAGCAACATGAACAATATATATAGCAATAAGTTGCTGAGCTCAATTTGGAGTTTAGGTTTTAAATTTGAAACTTCCGCTGAAACACTTATATTTTGGTTTGTAAGTTGAATCTTTTGGAAGTCTTGAACTTCCGGTATTGTAATAATAATAACATGTGTATGTTTGTAATATGGACCCGCAATGTTTCTGTTGTACCACTCTGAATGATGTGATATTTACAAAATGGTGTTCTGTGGATGTCATGTCAACGACTATAGTGTACTACACATGCAGTGGTATGCTGGGTCACCGCAGTTGGTATCAGAGCCAATTGCTTTGACCTTAGGTTGGAAACCTAGTAAGGGTATTACTTGTAGGAGAGTGTAGCAACGATAAAGAATTCTCTAAAAGAAATATAATGGGTATTCAAATGAGAATATTCTGTTATATGTTTTAGTGCGATAATTCTTTGTTATGATGCAATATATTATTGGTTAATAATAAAAATTATTTTCCTGATATACAGAGCTATGGCACCAAAGTTTCCAAAACAGACTTTGGTAAGGAAAGAGGAGACTCTTGATGATTATCAAGGATCATTCATGGACCAGCTTCGTCAACTTTTAAAGATTTTTAGTTGTCCAACTAGAATTCCAGTGAACACTATAACTTACCATGATGGCCGGATGTTATCCAAGTATCGTGTGAGTATCCAACTTCCAGAGGAGATTGGATTATATCACGATTTACCTATAGGTGAAGGTAGGAGCCACTTAGCAGCATATCATGTTGCCGTTGTGGAGGCGATAGCTAATATCTGGGAGCATAAAGCCAAGGAGTTAGAAGGTAGCACATTTTCTATGATACCCCATGATTCTATAGACTCGGAGCCCGTACCGGATCATCTTACTTTAGTTAAGAAGTATCCTAAGTTAGCTTCCAAGTTTATGGATAGATACTGAACACTCGTTGCGTCTTTTTATAAGACACGTCAAGTGATTGTTGAAGATAAAAATGACATGTTAGAGGATCTAACTGATCCGGAAAGGAGGAAGCAGTTAGCATTCCAGTTGGAGAAGGAGGCAAGTAGTAGTGCAAAACCTATCTTTAAAGATATACCTATAGATCCTGAATCTTTTATACCATATCCTTATTCACCAAGGCCTGAACCTATATACGATCCTACTGTGGATATGAGGTATGCAGTACCACAGGGTTCAGAGGATGGTTCTGATTCAGAACTTCCTATTGAAAATTCTGATGGTTGGAGGATGGGGTCATATGAAGGATATCATGAACACCAGATGTCCATAGATGGTTCTGATAGAAATGTCGGACAATCTAGCTGGATGGGTGCCAGGATTAACCCTAGTAGTAGTAGTAGTAGTAGTAGAAATGCCATGTTCATGGATAATCAGGATGAAGAAGAAGATCCTGAGGAGAGAGTGTTTGAATCAGCAACATCTTCTCCAAACCCAGGGAATATACATTATCCGGTGTTTAACTATCTTGCCCAAAGGAGCACCTGGGAATCAGCAGGATCTGTGTATCCTGTTGACAACTCAAGGAATGAAGCTCAGGAGATGCAAGTGGGAGATAATGTTGAAAATGTTTCTGAAGACTTTTCAGCTGAGCTGGAGGGAGTCAATGCGCTCAGGTTGAGTAATGACTCAAGTCCTGACACTTCAGATACTAAGTATGTTCCTTCTGGAAGGCCATTTGTTCCACAAACTGTGCGACGAACGTCACGTCATCACGATTGGACATCAGGAATGTATGATGACTGTAGTTACTACTAGAAGTAGGCAACTATTTAGAGGTATCAAGTATCGTGTATTGTACTCCAAGAAATAAGATAGTTAGATAAATAAGGTAGTGTTGTGATTATACCTATATGGTATGTGTTGTAATGACTTTGTATTATTAATGATATTATGTATAATATGTGAAATGCATATTTGGATTTTCTTTGGATCTTCATTGTGTGACTAGTTCTATGCGTAAAGTCGAGATCAGAAAACATGTGCATGATGTAATTATGATTATTCGCTTTATGTTGCAGGACTAGAGGATCATGGATACGAGTGTAGAAACCGAATCTGAGTAGCAGCAGATGGAATGTGAGGCCAAGGAGAAGGCCGATGCAGATGCAGCAAATCAGGGAGCATTACCACACCAACAATGAGGCCGTTAATGGAGCAGAACTTTATGAAGTGTATGCAAATGATGCAAGAAACCCAGAACAAGTTCATGGAAGAGTTGATGGGACGAGCAAATCAGAGGGCACCTGAAGGTGGAGGAGTGAGTCTATCTGACTTCCAGAATGCAAGGCCGTTACCTTTTGCATCAACTCCTGAACCAATCGATGCAGAAGATTGGCTAGCAGATACTGAAAGAAAGCTGAAGACTGTAGGTTGCAATGAGGAGGAGAAATTGAGGTATGCAACTCATCTTCTGACTAGACCTGCAGCATCATGGTGGGAGAATCAGTTGGCCATGCAACAACCAGGAAGGGAGTACACCTGGGAGGAGTTTAAACAGAGATTCCGTGAATATCATGTTCTGGAGAGTGTTATGGAGTTGAAGCGGAGAGAATTTGAGGAGCTGCAGTAGGGATATACTAGTGTTATGAGGTATATCCGGGAGTTTAGTCAACTGTCTCGTTATGCTTAGGAAGAAGTTAATACGGAGGAAAAGAGGAAGAAGCGTTTCCTGCGTGGATTAAATCCATTTGTGAGGATGCAGTAGAGGTTGGCTAATAAGCAAACTTATCAGCAGTTTCTAGATGCAGCTATTACCTTCGAAGATGACTACAAAAATGTCCAAGAGGATAGAAAGAAGAGAGCTAAGAAGGAAACCAAGAGGATACAAGCAAGCAAGCCCAAGCCCAATCTGGAATTCAAACCAAGGAATAGTCCCTATAACAACAACAATTCTATTCGGAATTCAAATCCAAATGTAAAGAATATTATATGCCACAATTGCAAACTCCCAGGGCATATGAGCAGGGATTGCCTGAAACCAGTAATTGTATGCCATGCCTGTGGTCAGAGAGGTCACATAAAGCCTAATTGTCCAAGCAAACCACAAGGAGGTTGGCCGGTTTGAGATGGAAGGCAAGCCAGTGGAGGAACTGGACAGCCCAATAAAGGAGGAAATAATGGCAAGAACAACAATGGTAAGAGGAACAGACCTACCAGGAAGCTGAATTGTGTAACCCTCGAGGAGGTGGATAATTCGGAGCATGTAGTGATAGGTACGCTCAATATCCTTACCAATCTCGGCAAAGTTCTATTTGATACTGGTGCAACTACTTCATTCATTTCTGAAGAATTATGTGATAAGTTTGGGATTATAAGGGCAACGTTAGAAAACCCTATGGCCGTAGTTACGGCAGGGGGAATGTGATTGTACGCCACATTAAACAAGATCAAGTTATCTTGATCTGTGGTTGTACATACTTTGCAGACCTTTGCGTGATTCCTTTCAAGGGAATTGCGGTAGTGCTGGGGATGGTGTTGGAGATATGCCCTAGAGGCAATAATAAATGTGGTTATTATTATATCTTTGTGTTTATGTAAATGTTTACATTCATGCTATAATATTATTAACAAGGAAACATTCATACTTGTGTGATTTGTAAACTTAATTTGAAGTCCCTAGTATAGCCTCTATACATCACTAGCTTGTTGGTTGATAAATGATTGTGGTTTCCCTATCATGAACATTGAGATGTTATCAACAACAAGATCATATTGTTAGGAGAATGATATGATGGACATACTCCTATAGATAAGCGTAGCATAAAGATCAAGTCATTTCAATAGTTCAATTGCTATATGCTTTCTGATACATAGTAACCTAATTCCTTCGACCATGAGATCATGCATATCACCTTTACCGGATGGATGCTTTGATGACATCAAACACCACACCGTAACTGGGTGGCTATAAAGGTGGCATTGAGTGTTCGGAAAGTACTGGTTGAGACACATGGATCAAGAGTGGGATTTGTCCATCCATATGACGGATAGATATACTCTGGGCCCTCTCGGTGGAATGTCATCCAATTAGCTTGCAAGCATGTGACTGGCTCACAAGGGATCACATATCACGGGAACGATAAAAGAGTACTTATCGGTAATGAGGTTGAACTAGGTATGCAGAGATACCGACGATCATAACCTCGGATAAGTTAACTATCATGAGACAAAGGGAAATTGGTATCGTATGTAAGTGGTTCATTCGATCACAAAGTAATCGTAGAAATATGTGGGAGCCATATGAATTTCCAGATTCCTCTATTGGTTATTGTTCGGAGAAGTGTCTCGATCATGTCCGCATAATTCACGAACCGTAGGGAGACAACTTAAGGATTCGACGTTGTTTGAGTAGTTATGGTATTATGAGAAAGAGACCTAATGTTGTTCGGAGTCTCGGATGAGATCCGGGATATCACGAGGTGATCCGGAATGGTCCGTAGAATAAGATTCATATAAGGAAAGTCCCGTTTCGGAGTTGGGGAATGATTCCGGTGTTTTCATCGGGAATGTTCTAGAAGGTTCCGGAATGTCTGGCACTCCGGAGGGGAAGGGTACATGAATGTGTTGTATCAAGTTGGTATGATTGCATCATGTACTAAGTGTCCTCGCTGTTCCAAATAAAGGATTAAATTGAATCCTAGTTTGAAAAGTCAAACGGCTAAATTTGGAAAGAGGAAAAGAGGAGGAAGTGGGAAACCGAGTTGGGGAGGGAATCCCTCCTCCAACCGGTGGCGCCCCCTCCAAGCCGAGTTGGGGAGGGACTCCCCTCCCTCCGCCTTGGCCGCCGGCCCCTCCACCTATATAAGGAGGGGCAGGGCTCCCTCCTAACACACACAAGTCCCTCACCTCAAACCCTAGAAGCTGCAGCCCACCATAGCCGCCGCCGCCCCCTAGGGTTTTGCCCTAGCCGCCGACTTGGGGATCCCCGGAACCCTAGCCGCCGGCTCTAGCACCTCCTCCTTGGTGTGTCTAAAACCTAGATCGCCGAGGAGCTCTCTCATACTCCACCATACTCGCTCTGGCTTAAGGCGAAGCCCTACGAGATCTCCCCTCTACTTCTGGTACCACGCCGTTGTGCTGCCGGAATCGCGAGGAGAGTGCTACAACCTCCGCTGCCTGCTGGAACAAGGGAGAGGAAGGTCTTCATCGAGTACCGAACGTGTGACCGACTGCGGGAGCGCTGCCGGAATGCAGCGCCAGAAGGATCGTCTACGCGATCTTGAGATCGGGAAAAGTACGACTACATCACCCACGAGAATCCGCTCTCGTTAAACACTTTGGAATCTTCGAGGGTAAGTTATTCCATCGACTCGTTGCTACAATCTAGTAGATAGATCTTGGCTTGTTTGTTTGTATGCGATAGAAAAATTTTGTTTTCCATGCTACGAAACCCTACAGTGGTATCAGAGCCGTGTCTATATGTAGATCTGTTGCACGAGTAGAACACAATGGTCATTGTGGGCGTTGATGCTTTTATTGTCTATTGCTTCTTGTGTACTTTGCATCTTGCGGTATGTTGGGATGAAGCGGCCCGGGCTAACCTTACATGACATCGTTCATGAGACTTGCTCCACGCTTGACATACAACTTGTATTGCATAAGTGGCTTTGCGGGTGCCTGTTTCTCCTAGCATAGTTAAGATCCAATTTACAACGGGTGATTAACAATACTAGTATCAATGTTGTGGTTCATGTTCGTAAGTTAGAACAACACTTATCGAAAGCCCCAAAACCACGTAAAATATGCAAAGAAAGTAGAGGCGTCTAACTTTGTTTTGCAGGGGTGTGCAGTGATGTGATATGGCCATGATTGTGATTATATTTGATGTATGCAATGTTCCTTATTGTAAGTTTGCAACCGGCAGGAGCAATATGGTTGTCTTTAATTTATGTTAAGACCCGCGTGTCTATTCAAAGTAGTTGCAATAGTTGAAGCCGGTGGACGACAACCATGGAGAAGCATCATTGACCTTGATGCAATGCCGGTGATGATGGAGATCATGTTCGTGCTTGAAGATGGAGATCGGAAGCACAAAGAAGAAAGGCCATATCATATCACATATTTTGAATTGCATGTGATGTTAATCCTTTATGCATCTTGTATTGCTTAGTAGACGACGGTAGCATTATAAGATGATCCCTCATGCACATGAATTTCAAGTCATAACGTGTTCACCCTTAGTTAGCACCGTTGCTAAAGCTTGTTGTTTCGAAGCACCACGTGATGATCGGGTGTGTTAGATTCTGCAAGTGTATACAACGTGAGCAAGCCAGATTTGCTCATGCAGAAACTAAGGTTTGATCTTGACGAGCCTAGCATGTACAGACATGGTCTCGGAACACGGATCACCGAAAGGTAAAGCATGAATCATATAGTAGATATGATGAACATGACGATTGTTCGCCATTGAAACTATATCAACTCTCGTGATGATCGGTATTGATGTGGTGGATTTGGTTCGTGTGATCACTAAAACAATGTGAGGGATGTTGTTTTGAGTGGGAGTTCACCTAGATTAACTTTATTATTAATTTGAACTCAATTTGTCATAAACTTAGTCTAAACTATTGCAAATATGTTGTAGATCAATGGCAGCCCCTACCATCAATTTTAATGCGTTCCTAGAGAAAGAAAAGTTGAAAAACAATGGAAGCAACTTCGCGGATTGGTTCCGCAATTTTAGGATTGTCCTCACAGCTGGTAATTTGACCTATGTGCTGGATGCACCGCTGGGTGACCCACCTGCAGCTGATGCTTCCGATGAAGTAAAGAATGTTTACCTCGCTCGGAAGAATCAGTACTCCATAGTTCAGTGTGCTATCTTGTATGGTTTGGAATCGGAGCTTCAGAAAAGGTTTGAGAATTCAGACCCATATGATATTGTCGAGGATCTCAAATTGATCTTTGAGACTCATGCGGCAATTGAAAGTTATGAGGCTTCTGAAAAGTTCTTTAACTGCGAGATGGAAGAGGGCAGCTCCGTCAGTGAGCATGTGCTTAAGATGTCTGGGCACGCAAACAAACTTCAAAGGTTGGGTATAGTGATTCCTAATGCTTTGGGGATTTACCGTGTCCTCCAATCACTACCACCAAGTTACAAGAACTTTGTGATGAACTACAACATGCAGAACATGAACAAGCAGTTGCCAGAACTGTTTGCTAAGTTAAAGTCTGCAGAAGTGGAGATCAAGAAAGAGCACCAAGTGTTGTTGGTCAATAAGACCACCAAATTCAAGAAAGGCAAGTCTAAGCAGAAGGGAAACTTCAAGAAGGGTGGTAAGAAAGTTACCACGCCGGCGAAGAAGACCAAGGCTGGACCTAAGCCTGATACTGAGTGCTTTTACTGCAAGGGAGAAGGTCACTGGAAGCGGAATTGCCCAAAGTACTTGGCGGATTTGAAGAACGGCAACATCAAGAAGAAAGGTATATCTGATAGACATGTTATTGATGTGTATCTCACTAGTACTCGTAGTAGTGCCTGGGTATTTGATACTGGTTCGGTTGCTCATATTTGTAACTCGAAACAGGTGCTGCAGAATAAACGGAAGCTAGCGAAGAACGAGGTGACGATGCGCGTGGGAAACGGATCAAAGGTTGATGTGATCGCGGTCGGCACGCTATCCCTTCATCTACCATCGGGATTAGTTTTATACTTAAATAATTGTTATTTGGTGCCTGCGTTGAGCATGAACATTATATCGGGATCTTGTTTATTGCGAGACGGTTACTTGTTTAAGTCCGAGAATAATGGTTGTTCGATTTATATTAGTAATATGTTTTATGCACATGCACCTTTGATAGATGGTCTATTCTTATTGAATCTCGATAGTGGAAATACACATATCAACAACATTGAGGCTAAACGTTTGAAATCGAACGATAACTCGACCTATATGTGGCACTGTCGTCTTGGTCACATTGGAGTGAAGCGTATGAAGAAACTCCATTCCGATGGACTTCTTGAATCACTTGATTTCGAATCACTTGAAAGATGCGAAGCATGTCTGATGGGAAAAATGACTAAGACTCCATTTTCTGGTATGATGGAGCGAGCTACGGACTTATTGGAAATCATACATACCGATGTGTGTGGTCCAATGAGTGTAGCATCGCGCGGTGGTTATCGTTATGTTCTTACCTTCACGGATGACTTGAGTAGATATGGGTATATCTATTTCATGAAACATAAGTCCGAAACTTTCGAGAAGTTTAAGGAGTTTCAAAGTGAGGTAGAGAATCAACGTAACAAGAAGATTAAATTTCTGCGTTCTGATCGTGGAGGTGAATATCTAAGTTACGAGTTTGGCGAGCATTTGAAGAAATGCGGAATACTTTCACAATTGACACTGCCGGGAACACCACAGCGTAATGGTGTGTCCGAACGTCGTAATCGAACTCTCTTAGATATGGTTCATTCTATGATGTCACTTACAGATTTACCGCTATCATTTTGGGGTTATGCATTAGAAACAGCCGCATTCACTTTAAATAGGGCACCGTCTAAATCCGTTGAAACGACACCGTATGAATTATGGTTTGGGAAGAAACCTAGATTGTCGTTCCTTAAAGTTTGGGGATGCGAAGCCTATGTAAAGAAGTTACAGCCGGACAAGCTTGAACCCAAAGCGGAAAAATGCGTCTTCATAGGATACCCAAAGGAAACTATTGGGTATACCTTCTATCATAGATCCGAAGGCAAAATCTTCGTTGCCAAGAATGGATCCTTTCTAGAGAAGGAATTTCTCTCGAAAGAAGTGACTGGAAGGAAAGTAGAACTCGACGAGGTTGTTGAACCTTCTCTCGAAATTGCGAGTAGCACAGCACCGGAAGAAGTTCCTGTGGTGTCTGCACCAATAAGAGAGGAAGCTAATGATGGTGATCATGAAACTTCGGTTGAAGTTGCTACAGAGCCTCGGAGGTCAACGAGAACTCGTACCACTCCAGATTGGTATGATCCCGTTATGAGTGTCATGTTGGTGGATAACACCGATGACCCCGAGACATATGAGGAAGCGATGATGAGCCCAGATTCCAATAAATGGCAAGAAGACATGAAATCCGAGATTGGATCCATGTACGAAAACCAAGTATGGACTTTGGTGGACTTACCGGATGGCTGGAAGGCTGTCGAGAACAAATGGATCTTCAAGAAGAAAACAGATGATGATGGTAATGTTACTGTCTATAAAGCTCGACTTGTCGCAAAAGGGTTTCGACAAATTCAAGGAGTTGACTACGATGAGACTTTCTCACCAGTAGCAAAGCTAAAGTCTATGAGGATTATGTTAGCAATCGCTGCATATTATGATTATGAGATATGGCAGATGGATGTCAAAACAGCATTCCTCAATGGAGACATTGATGAAGAGTTGTATATGATGCAACCCAAAGGTTTTGTCGATCCTAAAGATGCTAACAAGGTATGCAAACTTCAACGGTCCATCTATGGATTGAAGCAAGCATCCCGAAGTTGGAATCAACGTTTTGATAAGGTGATCAAAACTTTTGGTTTTATACAAACTTATGGAGAATCTTGTATTTACAAGAAAGTGAGTGGGAGCTCTGTAGCATTCTTAATACTATATGTGGATGACATATTGTTGATTGGGAATGATGTAGACCTTCTTAATAGTGTCAAGGAATATTTGAATAATAGTTTTTCAATGAAGGATCTTGGCGAAGCAGCTTACATATTAGGCATAAAGATTTATAGAGATAGATCAAAACGCCAAATATCATTGTCACAGAGTACATATTTGGACAAAGTTCTAAAGTGGTTTGGAATGGAAGATAGCAAGAAAGGGTTCTTGCCCATGTTGCCCAATACGACCTTGAGTAAAACTCAAAGTCCGACATCGGCAGAAGATAGAGAAAGGATGAGTAAGACTCCCTATGCCTCAACCATAGGATCTCTAAGGTATGCCATGCTATGTACTAGACCCGACATTGCATATGCTGTTAGTTTGACTAGCAGATATCAAAGTGATCCAGGAGTGGATCATTGGACAGCGGTCAAAAACATCCTTAAGTACTTGAGAAGAACTAAGGATATGGTTCTTTCTTATGGAGGTGATGAACAACTCGTTGTTAATGGTTACACCGATGCTAGTTGGAACACCGATCCGGATGATTCTAAATCACAATCTGGATACGTATTTATATTGAATGGTGCAGCAGTTAGCTAGAGGAGTGCAAAGCAAAGCGTTGTGGCGAGATCTTCAACTGAATCGGAATACATGGCTGCTTCGGAGGCTTCACAAGAAGCGATATGGATGAAAGAGTTCATTACAGAGCTGGGTGTGGTTCCTAGTGCGCTGGACCCAATGTCTATCTATTGTGATAACATGGGCGCCATAGCCAATGCGCAAGAACCAAGGTCACACAAGAAGCTGAAGCACATCAAGCTACGTTTTCACGCTATTCGAGAACATATCCAAGATGGGGATATAAAGATTTGCAAAGTACACACAGATCTGAATGTGGCAGATCCGTTGACTAAACCTCTCCCGAGGGCAAAACATGACCAACACCAAACTGCCATGGGTGTTCGGTATATTACCATGTAATCTAGATTAGATGACTCTAGTGCAAGTGGGAGACTGTTGGAGATATGCCCTAGAGGCAATAATAAATGTGGTTATTATTATATCTTTGTGTTTATGATAAATGTTTACATTCATGCTATAATAGTATTAACAAGGAAACATTGATACTTGTGTGATTTGTAAACTTAATTTGAAGTCCCTAGTATAGCCTCTATACATCACTAGCTTGTTGGTTGATAAATGATTGTGGTTTCCCTATCACGAACATTGAGATGTTATCAACAACAAGATCATATCGTTAGGAGAATGATATGATGGACATACTCCTATAGATAAGCGTAGCATAAAGATCAAGTCATTTCAATAGTTCAATTGCTATATGCTTTCTGATACATAGTAACCTAATTCCTTCGACCATGAGATCATGCATATCACCTTTACCGGATGGATGCTTTGATGACATCAAACACCACACCGTAATTGGGTGGCTATAAAGGTGGCATTGAGTGTTCGAAAAGTATTGGTTGAGACACATGGATCAAGCGTGGGATTTGTCCATCCATATGACGGATAGATATACTCTGGGCCCTCTCGGTGGAATATCATCCAATTAGCTTGCAAGCTTGTGACTGGCTCACAAGGGATCACATATCACGGGAACGAGGAAAGAGTACTTATCGGTAACGAGGTTGAACTAGGTATGCAGAGATACCGATGATCATAACCTCGGATAAGTAAACTATCGTGAGACAAAGGGAAATTGGTATCGTATGTAAGTGGTTCATTCGATCACAAAGTAATCGTAGAAATATGTGGGAGCCATATGAATTTCCAGATTCCTCTATTGGTTATTGTTCGGAGAAGTGTCTCGATCATGTCTGCATAATTCACGAACCGTAGGGAGACACACTTAAGGATTCGACGTTGTTTGAGTAGTTATGGTATTATGAGAAAGAGACTGAATGTTGTTCGGAGTCTCGGATGAGATCTGGGATATCACGAGGTGATCCGGAATGGTCCGGAGAATAAGATTCATATAAGTAAAGTCCCGTTTCGGAGTTGGGGAATGATTCCGGTGTTTTCATCGGGAATGTTCTAGAAGGTTCCGGAATGTCTGGCACTCCGGAGGGGAAGGGTACATGAATGTGTTGTATCAAGTTGGTATGATTGCATCATGTACTAAGTGTCCTCGCTGTTCCAAATAAAGGATTAAATTGAATCCTAGTTTGAAAAGTCAAATAGCTAAATTGAAAAGTCAAACGGCTAAATTTGGAAAGAGGAAAAGAGGAGGAAGTGGGAAACCGAGTTGGGGAGGGAATCCCTCCTCCAACCGGCGGCGCCCCCTTCAAGCCGAGTTGGGGAGGGACTCCCCTCCCTCCGCCTTGGCCGCCGGCCCCTCCACCTATATAAGGAGGGGAAGGGCTCCCTCCTAACACACACAAGTCCCTCACCTCAAACCCTAGAAGCTGCAGCCCACCATAGCCGCCGCCGCCCCCTAGGGTTTTGCCCTAGCCGCCGACTTGGCGATCCCCGGAACCCTAGCCGCCGGCTCTAGCACCTCCTCCTTGGTGTGTCTAAAACCTAGATCGCCGAGGAGCTCTCTCATACTCCACCATACTCGCTCCGTCTTAAGGCGAAGCCCTGCGAGATCTCCCCTCTACTTCCGGTACCACGCCGTTGTGCTGCCGGAATCGCGAGGAGAGTGCTACAACCTCCGCTGCCTGCTGGAACAAGGGAGAGGAAGGTCTTCGTCGAGTACCGAACGTGTGACCGACTGCGGGAGCGCTGCCAGAACGCAGCGCCGGAAGGATCGTCTACGCGATCTTGAGATTGGGAAAAGTACGACTACATCACCCACGAGAATCCGCTCTCGTTAAACACTTTGGAATCTTCGAGGGTAAGTTATTCCATCGACTCGTTGCTACAATCTAGTAGATAGATCTTGGCTTGTTTGTTTGTATGCGATAGAAATTTTTTGTTTCCATGCTACGAAACCCTACAGATGGACTGGATGATGGAACATGGGGCTCAGATAAATTGTGAGGAGAAAACTGTCTCAATCAAAACTCCAACTAGAGCAAGGATAGTTTACCAAGCAGATAAGCACAGTCATATCATGGTGGATCTGCAGTTGAACTCGATGAAAGAGGTCAAATTGGAAGATATTCCTATAGTAAATGAATTTCAAGATGTTTTTCCAGCAGAGCTACCTGGAATGCCACCAGATCAGGAGATAGAATTCACTATTGATCTAATTCCCGGTATAGCGCCAATAGCTCAAGCACCATATAAGATGGGACCAAAAGAATTAAAAGAACTCAAAGAGCAAATTGATGAGTTAGCCAGAAAAGGGTTTATCCAGGAAAGTGTATCCCCATGGGGAACACCAGTAATCTTTGTGGATAAGGGGGATGTTGGAAGAAGGATGTGTGGAGATTATAGAAATCTGAACAACGTTACTATCAAGAATAAGTATCCTTTACCAAGGATTCAAGATTTGTTTGATCAAGTGAAAGGAGCCGGAGTATTTTCAAAGATCAACCTAAGATCTGGATACCATCAAATAAAACTCAAGCCTGAGGATGTTCCCAAGACAGCATTTGTCTCAAGATATGGACACCATGAGTACCTGGTAGTACCATTTGGTTTGACCAATGCACCAGCAATATTCATGAATCTGATGAATAAAATCTGCATGCCATATTTGGATAAGTTCGTCATAGTCTTTATTGATGATATTCTGATATATTCCAAGGATAAGGAAGAGCATGCTGATCATTTGATAATAGCATTGTAGACTCTAAGGGAACATAAATTTTATGCTAAGTTCAGTAAATGTGAATTTTGGCTAGATGAGGTAGAATTCCTCGGCCATGTGATCAGTAAAGATGGAATTGTTGTAAATCCATATAAAGTTCAGTCAGTACTAGAGTGGACTGCACCAACCAATGTGAAGCAAATTCGAGGTTTCTTAGGAATGGTTGGTTATTATCGGAGATTCATTGAAGGTTTCTCCAAAATAGCTAGACCAATGACCAAATTGTTAAGAAAGAATACACCATTCAATTGGGATGAGAAGTGTGAAGCAAGTTCAGGAGTTGAAGACTAGGTTAACCACAGCTCCAATCTTAGTAGTTCCTGAAACAGGGAAGGACTTTACAGTATACTGTGATGCATCTAAAAAAGGTTTGGGTTATGTGTTAATGCAAGATCGGAAGGTGATTGATTATGGTTCAATACAACTAAAACCACATGAAGTCAATTATCCAACTCATGATTTAGAGTTAGCAGCAGTAGTCTTTGCGCTGAAAGGATGGATGCATTTTCTTTATGGAGCCAGATGTGAGTTATACACTGACCATAAAAGTCTTAAATATTTCTTCACCCAAAAGGAGTTAAATATGAGGCAGAAGCGTTGGTTGTAACTAATCAAAGATTATGATTTAACAATCAACTATACTCTAGGAAAAGCAAATATGGTAGCACATGCTTTAAGTTGCAAAAGTGCAGATATTCAGCCTAGCAATTGGGAGCTACCAAAAGAGTTACAAATGGACTTGGAAATATTAGAGCCAGTGGCGAGGCTCTCGGTAGGGCGAGGGCTGGCGGCCGCCCTACCTTAGCTCGCAACGAATTTGTTTTTACCCATATGCATCATACGTATCGCGGTATCAGTATGGAACGATCGATTAGTACATGTAAAGTACAATATTGACAAGGGACTGCGTCTGCGGGGCTTCAATCCTGTTGGGCCGCGTGTAGTCTTCTCCTCTTGGGCCTACTTCGGATGGAGAGAACCGGCCTATACTCCTCCACTTCGCATTGTCCAATTCCAAACGAATAAACCAGAGAACCAAAACGTCCATCGATTGAAGCAACACTGCGATGGGCAAAACTTTCCGGCGGCGGCGGTGTGATCTCCAGGACTAGGTGAGCCACGAGGCGGCGATCATCCCACAACAGGGCGGCGGGGCGACGGAGACAACGACGGCCAGGAGACTGGTGCAGGGACGAGCGACGGCACTGCTGATTCGCTTAATAGCAGGTTGACGTAGTCACGAGATAGATTGAAATTGAAGATGAACAAGAAGGGGAAGGGGCCAGTAGAGGTGAGAAAGGTACGTTTTTCTTAATTTATCACTTCAGTAGAATAATACCTATTATATTATTTTTTGAATTTATGAATTGTGAATCACAAGTTTGACAAAGATATTTTGTGCCACTCTCTAGTCTCTAGTTGTAGTAACTCTAAACCGAGCACACATGAGACACTTCTATTTAAATATTGGTGTGTTTGTATTGCTATTATCATTTTACTAAGTGATTATGCTTAAGATTATATAAAATATTAATATGTTTGGATAACTTTGATTTTTTTTTTGCATCAAACTCCTTTTATGTTTTGGAGTTCGTTCGACCTTAATTTTTTTTCGTCCTTCGCCACTGATTAGAGCTTCAATTCATTAGAACAGAGGTTCTTGGAGGATTAGCTACTATGCAAGTAGTTGCAGAGCAGGACAGTGATCTTAAGCACAAAATTTCTAGACATCAAGAAGAAGATCATTTCATTGTTGAGGAAATTTGGAGGATATATCAAGGGCAAAAATCAGTTTTTCTCCTTGGAGATTATGAGTCTTTATGGTTTCAAGACCATCTTTGTAATCCTGATGTGACTAAGATTCGTAATGTCATACTCAGGGAAGCACATGAAACACCATATTCTATACATCCAGGAAGTACTAAGATGTATATGGACTTGAAAAACTATTCTGGTGGAATAACATGAAAAGGGACATTGCTAAATATGTATCAGAATGCCATACTTGCCAAAGGGTGAAGGCTGAACATCAAAGTCCAGGAGGACCATTACAACCTTTGGAAATTCCCGAATGGAAGTGGGAGGAAATAGGTATGGACTTCATCACAAGATTTACTATGACACCTAAACGGAAGGATATGATATGGGTAATTGTGGACAGACTCACTAAAAGTGCACATTTTATTCCGGTAAATTAGAAAGATAGTGCCGAGAAGTTAGTAGAAGTTTACATCAAAGAAATAGTAAGTAAGCATGGAGTTCCCAAAAATATCGTAACTGATAGGGGATCAGTGTTTACTTCAGCATTTTGGAAGCAATTGCATGAAGCACTTGGTTCAAAGTTAGATTTCAGCACAGCTTATCATCTAGAGACAGGAGGTCAAACAGAAAGAACAGATCAGATACTAGAAGACATGTTAAGGGCATGTGCATTAGATTTTGGAGGTACATGGGAAGATCATCTACCATTGGCAGAATTTTCCTACAATAATAGCTATCAGAGTAGTCTGAAGGCAGCTCCATATCAGGTTCTGTATGGAAGGAAGTGTAGATCACCAATATGTTGGTCTGAGCCTGGAAGCAGCAAGGAATTTGCGCCAGACTATATCAAGAAAAAACAAGATATCATTGATAAGATCAAGGATAGACTGAAAATAGCTCAGAGTAGGCAGAAAAGTTATGCTGATCAAAGTCGAAGATCTTGGCATCCAGAAGTGGGATACATGGTATATTTGTAAGTAAGTCCAATGAAAGGGGTGAAAAGGTTTGGAGTGAAAGGAAAATTGAGTCCAAGATACATCGTACCATTCAAGATACTGTGTCAGAACAGGACTATAGCTTATGCTTTAGAGTTACCATCAAGATTGGCTCAAGTTCATAATGTTTTCCTTGTGTCACAACTTCGTAAATGTTTGAAGGTTCCGGATGATGTAATCACACATCAGGAGATAGAACTACAAGCAGACTTCACCTATGTTGAAAATCCCTGTAAAATTTTGGAAGAAAACTGGAAAAGGTTGAGGAATAAGGCAATCAAGTACTGCAAGGTACAGTGAGAACATCACCCTGAAAGGGAAGCCACTAGGGAGAAAGAAGAGGATTTAAGAAAAGCCTATCCAGAACTATTCAGGTACATCTCAACAAACTTCGTTGTCGAAGTTTAATTTAAGGGGGGAAGTCTGTAACATCCCAACATTTAGGAACCAACGAAGGGTAGATTTAGGAATTTGTGATATTGCATGCATTCATCTGTGAAAATGTGGGTAAATTTTCGCCAAATAAAAACCTAAAGTGATCAAAGTTTCTTTCATGCTTTGAGATTAGGTATATTCTTGAAGGATGATTGTTATAGACTTTGATATGATCTTTGTGGATTAGAGTGTTTTGGGAAATGAAATTTGAATTTAAAACTTTAGTGTTTGACTTATAATTCAAAAGGATTTATAATTATGTTTGAGTATTTTGATTTAGTCAAGAGAAGATTATTAGTAGCTCAAACCTTAAATAAATAACATAATCAATAAAATGAATATTTATTCCATAATTTTAATAAATAAGTTACAAAAATGTAACTTATGTAAATGAGCAACAAACTTTACAATAGTAAATAAGTAAAAGAATAATCTTTATATATTAAGTAATAGTACAATCTTTATTACAAAAGAATAAAATAAAAAGTACAAAAGAATAAAATAAAGATTACAATTGAACCAGAGAAATATTACAAGTAACTATCTATCAAGAAAAGGAAAATCTAATCTAAATCTTGAATCTTCAAGTCTGGTACCTGCAAAATAAACATAAACTAAAAAGAAAGAAAAGTTAAGGATTAAAATTATTATACTCTCAGATTTGACAGTGAAGTGAACTGTTCTAAGATCATCATTGAGTAATCTTTCAAAGGGGAAAATTTCACCAATATGAACGAATATATCTTTCATAATTTCAAGCCATAAGCCAAATAAACAGCAAGGAGGGGCAAGTTTCACCAGCCAAGTAAAAGGTAATCTGATAAAAGTAACTTTCAAATTCAGAGCATATCCACAAGATGTGCAGCAGGCACACAGGCAGCACACACACACCAAACTGCATGGTGTGTGCTGTTAGCACCACAACAACAACTCCACACACACACACACACACACACACAAAACCATCAGCACAGCCGTGGGAGGCATCCCCACACCATTTCCTTATATCCTAGCGCCATTGACCACGGGGTCGAGGAGGAGATGAGAAGGATAAGGTCGAGCGAGTGATAGAGGGAGTGGGCTGGACTGGGCCAAAACCCCTTCGGGGTGTGGTTTTGGTTCTGTCCTAATGGGTCACCAGGGCCCAATAAACCAAACAGGCAGCCCATTTACCTAAAGGCTAATTTTAATAAATAGGAAAAGACCAAAATGCCCCTAAAATTAAATAAATTGTAGAAAATAAAATAAAAATCCAAAAATTATAAATAAAATATTTTTGGATTCACAATAATCCAAACTATCCAAATAAATTAAGAAATAAAATTTTATACATATAAATTTTATTAAGAATTTTGTAATATATATATTCCTTATGGAATTTTACAAAATTATTGAAAGATGATAAAAATAAATAAAAATCACTTTGATTATATATTAATATTGTAGTATTTAAAAAAATACTAAACAAATATTTAATACCAATTTTTGGTATTTAATGATAATTCTTAAAGGAATTATTAAGTAAATAAAATGCAAATAAATTGAAATAAAATAAAAGAATACAATATTCAATAAATATTAAAAATTAATATTTATAAATTCTTTATTATTAAAAGAATTTTTATAATTTAAATAAATGGGGAGAATACATATAAAGCTAAATGATGCATTACATTCTTTGCATAATCATTTTGCTTCTTTAAATATTGTCCTTACCGGGCAATAATGATGTTTTTGTAGACATAGAAGCTCAAGGTCCAGTGCAAGCATCCGACTTCACTACCTTGCAATCACAAGGCAAGTTCATCACTTGCTCCTGTCCTTTGAAGAGTCTTTATCAAAGTATTTGCGAATTGTGTGTTATCATATATATTATAGAAAAAGAAAACATTATTTTCTCAAGATACTAAATCTTAGATATCATCCTAAGTGATGATATGATGGAGCAATAGAACTTAGGGTTCTAATTGCAATAATGATGAACAATTAGGGATTAATAACCCATGACATCAGTGATTCTAGCGCCGTATATTACGCGTTAACCATGAGATTTGGAATGGGACGGAGAAGTCAGCTGTATCCTTTTCCTCTTGTATGGAGGCAAGACGACCTTAACGTGACGTTGCGATTCCTTGTGCGGATCCAACATATGGGTGGGCACCCTTACGCCCCACACCTTTGGTGTCTAGATTATCTATGAATGGTGTTTAGGGATATAGTCCAGTCAAATGGTACTCGTCCGGGCATCACCAGGTCATAGAGTCTTCGGGAACTCATCAGGCTTTTAGCCTGCCCGAAAGGGGGATTAACGGAGGTGAGCCAGCCCCGAAGGATCGTGCAGACATATGAGGTCACGGAGAGGGCAGTGATTGGCTTGGACCAACTACTAGGCCCCACATCATGGAATTGTGGACGGTAAAGTATGCCCGATTGTGCAACAAGGAGTTGATGTCTCATGGGAAAAGTAATGCACCTCTGCAGAGTGTAAAAACTGTAACTTGTTACTCCCTGTTCCGGGAAGGAGCTATGAACGCGGCAGGAAAGGAACTCCATGAAAGTTCTGGTCAACCTATGAAGGCTGATGGTCATAGATTTTTTTTATAATAAAATCAATCTTTGAAGAAAGATTTATGAAAATTGCATATTGCCAAAGACTGATAGTCCGAGGTGGTAGATAGAGCATCAAACTTCCTACCTTGCATATAATGAATTTGCTGCGTAACGCTGTTACTCATCCTTTCCTTTGAATCCTTGCTTAGACTTTGATAATCCCGAAGATACTCCAATGTATGCATCTGAGAGCCAAGAGGAGGTCTTCTATGAAGAGCCCAACCTGTATGGAGCCGTAGAAGGGGAGGACTATGATCTCGTATACGGAGGAGAGTTCCAAGAGTTCGAATAATTACTATAGTTCTAGTAGCCACTTGAGTCGAGCAACATGAACAATATATATATAGCAATAAGTTGCTGAGCTCAATTTGGAGTTTAAGTTTTAAATTTGAAACTTTCGCTGAAACACTTATAGTTTGGTTTGTAAGTTGAATCTTTTGGAAGTCTTGAACTTCCGGTATTGTAATAATAATAACGCATGTATGTTTGTAATATGGACCCGCAATGTTTTTGTTGTACCACTCTGAGTGATGTGATATTTACGGAACGGTGTTCTATGGATGCCATGTCAACGACTATAGTGTACTACACATGCAGTGGTATGCTAGGTCACCGCAGCTGGCCCCTCCGGCTCTCCTCTGGACTTCTTGTTCCCCGCGGAAAGTAATTGACTTTGACGTTTGTCCCATCCAATTCCGAGAATATTTCTTTACTAACTTTTCTGAAACCAAAAACAACAGAAAACAGGCATCTAGCACTGTTGCAACTTGTTAATAGGTTAGTACCATAAAACATGTAAAAATCACCTCAAAGTGTATACAAGCAAAGCAAAGTAGATACAAAACAAGCATGGAGCATCAAAAATTATAGATATGTTTCCAACATATCAATATGCAAATACTTATAGTGACAAGAACTTACCTGGACCCAAAGTTGAGTACGCATGAGGTGTGGCCCTCGTATTCAAGGGACTTGAGATTGCCAACTTATACTTCATCAAGCATATACTCCAGCTTTGCCACTTTAACCTTAACCACTTCAAGATGCTTATGATAGGGGCAATGAGGGCTGAAAACTAACAAGTACCATAATTTTTGGAAGTGAAACTTGTAATCCCTGCTTCCTTTACAAAAAGGCCTTTCTTCCACCACTATTGAGTCTCCACCTTCTACCTTTAGGCACCATTAAGAGAGCATAGTTGTCATTCTGTGTGCAGTGTTCCAAAGCTTATTAATTGATGCATATTGTGTTATTACTTGTTCTTGTGCTATTTGTTTCTAGTCACCTTTGTGAACTTTGAAGGTGTCCTATGCATCTATTTGCTACTCTATGAGGGACAAGATGATTTCCACTATGCTATATTTTCTGTATGTGAAACAAACAAACGTTTTTAAATGCATGTTATTCATGATCTTTGTTTGTAGCATTTCATGTTGCATGCATAGTTACTATATCCTATTGTTAGAACTCCATCTTTCATGCACATGTTTAGAGTTCTTTGATCCCAGCTTTCAATGCTTGCAAATGGTTGGATCTTTATTGTGAGGGTGCATGTCTCCTCAAAAATTATTATTTTATCACTTACCTACTCGAGGACGAGCAGGAGTTAAGCTTGGGGATGTTGATACGTTGGAAACGTATCTATAATTTTTGATGCTCCATGCTTGTTTAGTATCTACTTTGCTTTACTTGTCCACACTTTGAGGTGCTTTTTACATGTTTTCTGGTACTAACGTACTAACAAGTTGCAACAGTGCCAGATGCCTGTTTTCTGCTGTTTTTGGTTTCAGAAAAGTTAGTAAAGAAATATTCTTAGAATGGACGGGACAAACGTCAAAGTCAATTACTTTTCGTGGGGAACAAGAAGTCAAGAGGGGAGCCGGAGGGTCTAGCCAGGGGGGGCAGACCCACCCTAGGCGAGGGTGGGCCCAGCCCCATGCCTGGCTAGGGTTTGCCCACCCTGGCTGCCACCTTGGCCTTCCCCTTCGCCTATAATAAGCCCCCGATGCAGAAACCCTAAGCACCTGATCAAATATCCATAAAACCGTCTGTATCCGCCGCCACCATCGTCCCTAGATCGGGGGGGATCTGAAGTTCTTCCTGGCACCCTACCGAAGGGGAGATCATCCCGGAGGCCTTCTCTCCGTTATGATGCATGAGTAGTTCCACCTTGGACTATGGGTCCATGTAGTAGCTAGATGGTTGTATCTCCTCCTTCGTGCTTTCATGTATAGATCTTGTGAGCTCCGTTCATGATCAAGATCTAATCTATTTGTAATCATGCATGTTGTGTTTGCGGGGATCCAATGGATATTGAGATTATTATGTTGGTTTGATTAATGGTTTTGTCTTTATGATTCTATCATGTTTGTGTTGTTTGTGATCTTGCATGCTCTCCGTTGTTAGTAGCTATCTTGGCCAAGTAGTTGCTAGTGACTCCAAGAGGGGGTATTTATGCTCGATAGTGGGTTCATGCCTCTAGTTTCCAAGGGAAGTGACAGAAATCTCTTCGGTTGTAGATGTGTTGTTGCCACTAGGGAGAAAACAACGGTCTCTTGTTCATGGAACATGTGGACTATTTACCTTACACACTTTGCTTAAAGCAGTTGTCTGTTGCTTGTAACTTAATACTGGAGGGGGTTCGGATGATAACCTGAAGGTGGATTTCTAGTCATAGATGTAGTTGGATGGCGGTCTATGTATATTGTTGTATTGTCCAATCGAATCTCATAGGATCTTTCTGACTAGTAATTGCATTGTTATGCCTTGCTCAGTTCCTGTCAATTTCCCTGCTGTAATTTGTTTACCCTTCATGCCATGTTGTTTATCTAAGGAGAGCACCTCTAGTGAACTATGGACCCTGGTCTAATCTTTACCATTGATACATCTTCCACTGTTACTTGTTTACTTGCTGCAAACCATTACCTTCCACACCATACGTTTAATCCTTTGTTACAGCAAACCGGTGAGCTTGATAACCTCACTGATTCGTTGGGGCAAAGTTTTGAGTTTGTGTTGTGCAGGTCTCCGGGTTGCTTGCAACACTTGTGTGACGTTTCCTTCCTCCTTCTGGTTCAATAACCTCGGTATCAACTGAGGGGAAACTTGTTTCTTGCTCTTCGCACCCTGCGCTTGGGGTTACCAACGAAGTGCCACGTCGAGCATCATCACCGTCCAGTTCCGAAAATATTTCCTTACTAGCTTTTCTGGAACCAAAAACAGCAGAAAACAGGCAACTGGCACTGTGGCAACTTGTTAATAGGTTAGTACCAGAAAACATGTAAAATGCACCACAAAGTGTAGACAAAGCAAAGCAAAGTAGATAGTAAACAAGCATGGAGCATCAAAAATTATAGATACGTTTCTGACGTATCAGAGGACCGAAGTCTCCGGCGTGCTCACACCGGAGTCTCTGGTGTAGGCTAGAGTCTTCGGTGTAGACCGGAGTCTCCGGTCCATACGGTTTTTGGGCCACTTAAGGGAGGTCGGGGTGAACTGAAACAGGCAGTTTCATTCATCCACCCCGACCTCCCCTCTCAACCCTGTCGCCTCCTCTTCCAAAACTCCTCTCCGGAGGTCAAGAAGCCCTCGGAATACGCCGTGCCACCGGCTAGCCTCCTCCCCTCCACCATTGAGTCATTCCCACCGACGGAATCGATCCCATGGATAGATCTGGTACCTCTCCTCCTCCTTTTCACCTAGGGTTCATCCCTTGATTTGTTTTTGAGGATTGGTGGTGATTTTTCCCACGGGAATCACTTGTATGTGTGCACACTATCACATTATCCTTGTTTCACTGCCCGACTTGTTCGAATCACCCCCTCCAGCAGCCTCCCAGTTCATGCCCGAGCCTCCCGACCGGAGATTCCGGACCCCAGGGCGGAGACTCTAGTGTGGGGTGACTCAAACAGATCCAGTAATGTCTCTAGGATCTTGTGTTGCACTTCTGGGACATATATGCTTACCTCCATGATATCTCCCTCATTGTTGTTCACATGTTTTGGTTCTCGTCGTCCTCCTCGCACCAAGGCCAAGTCAAAGAGGGCCGATCCATGATATGATGAGACCGAGGGTCAGTATGTTGTGCCCCCGTCCAACCGGAGACAGCAGGCTCGTGATGCAGCATACACGAGGAGGGAGCAGGACAAGGTTGAGGAAGAGAACCGTGCCAAGAGGGCTAAGTACGACAATCTTCAATCTTTGTCCCACATGTCAAATAAAGAGTACTGTGAGCTACGGAAGACCGATTTCTATGCCTTGCCACGTACCAGCGAGGACCCATGATATTGGATGAAGGAGCAAGCTGTTTTCATGAAAGACATTTACATCGTGCTCAAGAAGTCACCTGTGTGCCCCCAAAAGTATATGAGTGTAGAGAAGATGACGAACAACTCCTACTTCTCTGATGCACTATGGATTTGTGAAAAGTTAGGGTTGTTCAGGTTGATGGAGCTCCGTGAGGATTACACCATCACCCTTGTGCAGCAGTTCTATGCCACAGTTGTGTCTGGGTCTGACCAAGCAAGGACTGTGACCTGGATGACTGGAAACCACCGCTGCTCTGTGAATTTCTACAACTTTATTGATGCCATCTTTGAGACCTTTCAGGGCGTGTCCACTCATGTTGGGGTGCGCATGCACTCAGCGGCTCTTGGGGAGAACAATAACAAGCTTGCCCCTTTGTATGGCAGTGAGGGTGCTGTGGGCGGGTCCAAGGGACTCAAGCCCCTCTACAATCTGATGTTGAGGATCTTCCGCCATACCATTTTTGATGTGGACATCCCTACTACTGATACAACCGTTGTACCTACAGCAACACACATACAAGGACCCATCACAAGATCTCGTGCCAAACAACTTAACTATCAGGTACTTTCGTTTCTTGGAACTATTCCTCACATACATGAGAATATGATGCTGCCTAAATCAGATATATTTCTTACTCTTAGGAATGATGGACCAAGCATGGATGAGAGGGACAAGCATTGGAGCATGGCCATGCATGGAGATGGCAGCAAGCATGTGATGATCCAAGAGAAGGCCACGGATGAAGATTTCAGAACTTTGAGGCCACCATAATGAAGAAAGAAGGCTTGGACGAAATATTCAAGATCAATACTTTACGAATTCGTCCATAGCTTAATATGGTGCTGCGACACCTTTATTTTGGGCCAGGCCCATGTAATTTTCGCAGGATTTTAATTAGCCACTTCTTAGAGTCCGTATTTGAGGGGAAAAGGACTTTTAGGGTTGGATTCGGCCACCACTTCCATGGCTGGCCGAAACCCCACCTTTTCGCCGTTAAATACGCCCCATAGCCGACCCTCTAGACTCGGATTTTGTTTAGACATTAAGTTAGCCATAGTCGCAACTTCGCCAAGGCTCGAGCGTCGCAGAGGCCTCTTGTACTTCGCACCTATTCAGGATCCCACCTCTTCAATAAAGCTTTCCTCTTAATCCGCAATATCTTGATTGCAATATTGGTTCTTACTTGTTCTCGATTTCAGGTAGAAATTAAGACCCTCGCTAGTCAGGCTGATCGTGTTCACGCAGGATCGGTAACCTCTAGGAGATTGTCCTAGCGATTGCATTGGCGCTCATGATCGCACGTGTAGTCGGATCGTCAAGCCCGAACTCCACCAAATCGATTATCGCCATCTCATCGAAAGATCGGACACCTTTGCCCTATCAAGTGGTATCAGATTTCAGGTTGCTCGGTGAGATTTTACTGTTTTCGTAGATTAGATCTGTTTTTTACCTATAACCCACAAAAAAGCCAAAAACACAGTTAGAGTTTAGATCCATCCCATAACCAATCTACGCCTCGCATTATCTTTTCAGTTTTTGCATTGTTGAATTTGTGTCTACATCGTCGCGTCGAGTTGTTGGTCTTAGTGTCTCGTCCCTTAGAGTTTCGAGTTCTGATCATAGTAGTCACCGCCACACTCGCCGATCATCGCCACCATATTCCGCCACCATATTCTGCCACCATATTCCGCCGCCATATTCTGCCACCATAAACCCTAATACTCCGCCACCGCCTTCCTACCGTGACATAGATCCGATCAGTTTCCTGCCGTGGTACGAGTCCGAATAGAGTTATCGTTTCCTAGTTATTTCTTTTTACTTTCCTTCTTTGTTGTTTCCGTGTTAAGCTAAAGTCCGTGTCGAGTTAAGAATCCGGTCGTAAGTCCAGAAGGAGAGCAAAAAAAAAGAGTCTGGAACCGCCTCCGAAAAAAAAATTTGGCTATACTGTTTTTCGACCCCGAGGATCACTTTTCTCCATCGACCGTTATAGCGATATTTTTTTGGCGCCTGCGCGCTTTCCGGAGCAAAATAAAAAATTTCGAAATTTTTTTTTTGGGGCTAACCTATTTTTAGACCCCGTAGATCAGTTCTAGACACTCGCCATCATAGTGATTTTCTGCATCTCGGTTCACTTTTCAGGGTGCCATATCATCATACAGTGCTTGTTGTGTCGCGTCGTGACATCGTTGGTGATCTAGGCTCGCGTCTCTAGTACGGTCTAGCCTAGGACCAGCACAGTACCGTCGTTGAGCATTCTTTCAACTTTTGCATTGCTGTTTTGATAATTGCTAACCCCCCTTGCTAAGCCTTCCTAGAGCTCCACAGATACTCTCCACGTGCGGTGTCTCGACTCCTGTTAATCACTTGGTTCAATCTCTGGACCCACTGATCCTCGCGGTTGCACATCGCCTTTTTCCTGCTGTTTGGTAAGAACTTGTAAGAGCTTCGTATATTGCTTGACGGATTACGCGTGACTTCCACCATATTTCCGTACTATATACTTGTGCTTTTTAAGGACTAACCATGACAGATACTTCGCGGAACCCTGCCACAATGATGAACGAAGAACTACATGCCCACTTCTCCGCGCTCTTGGTCAGTCGCGCTGAATACGTGGATACGCGCCTCGGGGAGTTTGACACCAAGCTCACCAACGCCGTGGACAAGATCGATGGACTCGAGAAATCCTTCAACGCCAAGCTTGATGTTCGGTTCAAGGAGCTTTTGAACCGATTGCCCGCACCCGCACCGGCACCCACACATGGCGCACGGCGCATTCCGATCACGGGTCGGACTGCTGGTTCGGCTGCCGCCGCACCCCCGGCGGCTACCGCTGCGGCTGACGCTCCTCAGACTTCCGCCGCGGCTGCTGCTGCGACATTGGGGACAGACGACGGGTACTACTACGACCCCAACGACGACGATCTATTTGACGAAGAGGTTGAACAACCTCCACAGGTACCTGCTGGCCGTCCCCGACATTACTACCGCAACGCTCGACCACCGGTACGTGATGATGATCATGTTGCAAAGCTTAAATTAAATATTCCATCTCTTGAGGGTAAATATAATCCTGATGCATATCTTACATGGGAGATGGAAGTAGAACAACGTTTTGCATGCTTAAAATATCCTGAGAATATGCGTGTTAGTGCTGCTACATGTGAATTTACTAAATTTGCTTCCCTTTGGTGGTCTGAGTATTGTCGCTTAAATCCTACTACTATTCCTAGTACTTGGACTGCTTTAAAAACTGCTATGCGTGTTCGTTTTGTACCTCCTACTTATCAACGTGATTTACTAAAGAATCTGACACGTTTAGAGCAAGGGAAAAATTCTGTAGAAGAGTATTATCAGGAATTGCAAACGGGAATGGTTCGGTGTGGTCTTGTTGAATCTAATGAACAAATGCTTGCACGTTTCTTTGGTGGATTAAACAAGGACATTCAGCACATCTTAGATTATAAGGAATATAATTCTATCACTCGTTTGTTTCATCTTGCTTGCAAAGCTGAACGTGAAGTGCAGGATCGCCAAACACCATGGAGGAGGACTAATAATTCTGCAGGTCGCACATCCACTTGGACATTCCGACAATCAGCGCCTCCTCGTGATTCGCCACCAGCTACTACCACATCCAAGGCCACCACAAGATTTCCAGTTGCTCCTCCACCATCATCCAATGCTCCTGCTCGTAGTGCATCTTCTATGGCTTCTACGGGTAAGACAAAGGATATACAATGCCGCAAGTGCTGGGGTTTTGGTCATATTGAGAGACAGTGCACAATACAACGTGTGATGATGGTGCGAGAAGATGGTCAGTACGATTCAGCAAGTGACTTTGATGAAGATACACTAGCCCTTATTTCTGCTCGAGATGGAGACAATTCTGGTGCTGATGAAGAGACAGAGGTAATGGGAGCTGAAGCTGCTGATCAATACAGGAGCTTAATTACACAACGTGTGTTGAGTGTGCAATTGAGCAAATCTGAGCAAGATCAACGCCACAACCTGTTCCAAACACGTGGTGTTGTCAAGGAAAGAGCTATACGGATCATCATTGATGGAGGGAGTTGTAATAATCTGGCCAGTGTTGACATGGTAGAGAAGCTTGCGCTTCCAACAAGACAACGCCCACATTCATATTACATCCAATGGTTTGAGAGTTCTCGCAAGATCAAGGTAACAAGAACGGTACGCGTGCATTTTACTATTGGTACATATTCTGATTTTGTTGATTGTGATGTTGTACCTATGCAAGCTTGTTCTTTGTTACTTGGTAGACCATGGCAATTTGATAGAGAATCTGTTCATAATGGCAAAACTAATCACTATTCTCTTATGCATGATGGAAAGAAAATTGGTCTAAAACCTATGACTCCCGAACAGATTTTAAAATATGATCTTTCTAGAGCTAGTAGAGCTAAAACCGAGGAGAAAAATAAAAGTGAGAATCAGATTGTTGCTGCAGATTTTATACCACCAAAGAACACTAAATCTGATTCTACACATGCTACTGAAATTCGTTTGAAGAGTCCATGTATGCTTGCAAATAAAATTGATATTGCTGAACTAGATGTAACCAATACTCAATGTTATGCAATTGTCTGCAAAGAGGTTTTGTTTTCATTTGAGGATATGCCTCCTTATTTGCCACCCGCTATTGCTAACCTTTTGCAGGAATATGAGGACGTCTTTCCCGCTGAGCTGCCACCAGGACTACCTCCTATTAGAGGAATTGAGCACCACATTGATCTAATTCCTGGTGCCACGTTGCCCAACCGCGCGCCATATAGAACCAATCCAGAGGAGACAAAGGAGATACAACGCCAAATTCAGGAACTACTCGACAGAGATCATATTCGTGAGTCCCTTAGCCCCTATGTTGTTCCTATTATTTTGGTACCTAAGAAAGATGGTTCTTCGCGCATGTGTACTGATTGTAGAGCTATCAATAATATTACTATTCGATATCGTCATTCTATTCCATGTTTAGATGACATGCTTGATGAATTGAGTGGCTCTACCATGTTTTCTAAAGTTGATTTGCGTAGTGGTTACCACCAGATTCGTATGAAATTAGGAGATGAATGGAAAACAGCATTTAAAACTAAGTTCGGTTTATATGAGTGGTTAGTAATGCCGTTTGGTTTAACTAATGCACCTAGCACTTTCATGAGATTAATGAACGAAGTTTTACGTGCTTTCATTGGACGTTTTGTGGTAGTCTACTTTGATGATATTCTGATTTATAGCAAATCTTTAGAGGATCATTTGGACCATTTACGTGCTGTTTTTAATGCTTTATGTGATGCACGTTTGTTTGGTAACCTTGAGAAGTGCACCTTTTGCACCAATCGAGTTGCGTTTCTTGGCTATGTTGTTACATCACAGGGTATTGAAGTGGATCCAGCCAAGATTGAAGCTATTGAGAATTGGCCGCATCCCAAGACGGTCACACAAGTGAGGAGTTTTCTTGGCCTCGCTGGTTTTTATAGGAGCTTTGTCAAAGACTTTGGATCAATTGCCGCGCCGCTGAATGAGCTTACCAAGAAGGATGTGCCCTTTGTTTGGGGTGATGCACAACAACAGGCCTTCGTCATATTGAAAGATAAGCTAACACATGCTCCCTTACTCCAACTTCCTGATTTTACTAAGACTTTTGAGCTTGAATGTGATGCTAGTGGAATTGGTTTGGGAGGGGTGTTATTACAAGAGGGAAAACTTGTTGCATATTTTAGTGAGAAATTGTGTGGGGCTAGTCTGAACTATTCTACTTATGATAAAGAATTATATGCGTTGGTTCGGACATTAGAAACTTGGCAACATTATCTATGGCCTAAAGAGTTTGTTATTCATTCTGATCATGAATCTTTGAAGCATATTCGTAGTCAAGCTAAGTTGAATCGTCGTCATGCAAAGTGGGTTGAATTTATTGAGTCTTTTCCTTATGTTATCAAACACAAAAAGGGTAAAGATAATATTATTGCTGATGCTTTGTCACGCCGTTATGCTTTGTTATCTCAACTTGACTTCAAAATATTTGGATTGGACACTATTAAGGAACAATATGTGCATGATGCTGAATTTAAAGATGTGTTGCAGAATTGTAGAGATGGTAGAACTTGGAACAAGTTCGTCTTCAATGATGGATTTGTGTTCCATGCTAACAAACTATGCATTCCAGATAGCTCTGTTCGTCTTTTGTTGTTACAGGAGGCGCATGGAGGAGGATTGATGGGACACTTTGGTGTCAAGAAGACGGAGGATGTTCTTGCTACACACTTCTTTTGGCCACGTATGCGTCGAGATGTTGAGAGATTTGTGGCACGCTGCACTACTTGTCAAAAAGCTAAGTCTCGCCTTAATACACATGGTTTATATATGCCTCTTCCTATTCCTAGTGTTCCTTGGGAGGATATTTCTATGGACTTTGTTTTGGGATTGCCACGAACACAGAAGGGGAGGGATAGTATTTTTGTTGTTGTGGATCGGTTTTCTAAGATGGCACACTTTATTCCTTGTCATAAAACGGATGATGCTGCGCATATTGCTGATTTGTTCTTTCATGAAATTGTTCGTTTGCATGGTGTGCCAAATACTATTGTCTCTGATCGTGATACTAAATTTCTTAGCCACTTTTGGAGATGTTTATGGGCTAAGTTGGGGACTAAATTGCTCTTTAGTACTACATGTCATCCCCAAACTGATGGTCAAACTGAAGTAGTAAATAGAACTTTGTCTACTATGTTACGGGCTGTTTTAAAGAAGAACTTAAAATTGTGAGAAGAGTGTTTACCTCATATAGAATTTGCTTAGAATCGTTCATTGCATTCTACCACAAAGATGTGCCCATTTGAGATTGTGTATGGTTTTGTTCCTCGTGCACCTATTGATTTATTGCCTTTACCTTCTTCGGTGCAACATAATTTGGATGTTACACAACGCGCTGAAATGATATTAAACTTGCATAAGACTACTAAAGATAACATTGAACACATGAATGCTAAGTATAAACTTGCTGGGGATAAAGGGAGAAAGCATGTTGTGTTTGATGTTGGCGATCTTGTTTGGTTACATTTGCGTAAAGATCGTTTTCCTGATTTACGCAAGTCTAAGTTAATGCCACGTGCTGCTGGTCCCTTTAAGGTGTTAGAGAAAATCAATGATAATGCATATAAACTTGAGTTGCCTGCAGACTTTGGTACGGTTAGTCCTACATTTAACATTGCAGATTTGAAGCCTTACTTTGGTGAGGAAGATGAGATTGCGTCGAGGACGACTTCAATTCAAGAAGGTTAGCATGATGTGGACATCCCTACTATTGATACAACCGTTGTACCTACAGCAACATACATACAAGGACCCATCACAAGATCTCGTGCCAAACAACTTAACTATCAGGTACTTTCGTTTCTTGGAACTATTCCTCACATACATGAGAATATGATGCTGCCTAAATCAGATATATTTCTTACTCTTAGGAATGATGGACCAAGCATGGATGAGAGGGACAAGCATTGGAGCATGGCCATGCATGGAGATGGCAGCAATCATGTGATGATCCAAGAGAAGGCCACGGATGAAGATTTCAGAACTTTGAGGCCACCATAATGAAGAAAGAAGGCCTGGACGAAATATTCAAGATCAATACTTTACGAATTCGTCCATAGCTTAATATGGTGCTGCGACACCTTTATTTTGGGCCAGGCCCATGTAATTTTCGCAGGATTTTAATTAGCCACTTTTTAGAGTCCGTATTTGAGGGGAAAAGGACTTTTAGGGTTGGATTCGGCCACCACTTCCATGGCTGGCCGAAACCCCACCTTTTCGCCGTTAAATACGCCCCATAGCCGACCCTCTAGACTCGGATTTTGTTTAGACATTAAGTTAGCCATAGTCGCAACTTCGCCAAGGCTCGAGCGTCGCAGAGGCCTCTTGTACTTCGCACCTATTCAGGATCCCACCTCTTCAATAAAGCTTTCCTCTTAATCCGCAATATCTTGATTGCAATATTGGTTCTTACTTGTTCTCGATTTCAGGTAGGAATTAAGACCCTCGCTGGTCAGGCTGATCGTGTTCACGCAGGATCGGTAACCTCCAGGAGATTGGCCTAGCGATTGCATTGGCGCTCGTGCTCGCACGTGTAGTCAGATCGTCAAGCCCGAACTCCACCAAATCGATTATCGCCATCTCATCGAAAGATCGGACACCTTTGCCCTATCAATTTTCCCTAGTGCTGGAAATGATGATGCCATCAGACGTGGTTTGGTCAACCTGCTATACCATACCCATAGGATTCACATGGCTGTCCCCGAGGCATATGCGGATCCTATTGATATTATGGATTTCATATTTGAGGAGATGTTTCATGCCATACTGTACAAGAAGGCTCCTCCATATGCACCACTTGTCATGAGTCTCATCAACACCCAGGCTCATGGTTCTCCACTAGCTATGGATCCCAACCTTATGGATCATACTCTTGTATCACTGCGGCAGAAGGGACGCATGGGGCCTCCTCATAGATGCTCCTATGCCAATGAGGAGGAGATCACTGAGACCGAGAGGGACCCCTCTCCTACTAGGGCTTGATACGTCGGAAACATATCTATAATTTTTTATGCTCCATGCTTGTTTTGTATCATTCGTCTTATGTTTTGTCTACACTTTGAGGTGTTTTTATATATTTTCTGGAACTAACCTATTAAAAAGTTGCCACAGTGCCAGTTGCCTGTTTTCTTCTGTTTTAGGTTCCAGAAAGGCAGAAAATCAATATTCTCGGAATTGGACGGGACAAAAGCCAAAGTCAATAACTTTCCGTGAGGGACACGAATCCAGAAGGAGGGACTGTCAACACCCGGATTTTTAATCCCAGATGCCTGTTATGCCATACATCGCAATCCTAGGATTACCATTTTTGCGAGACATAACAGATTTGGATATCACAGTACATCATCCATTACAAACCACACATAAGGTCTTACACAAATAAGGATCTCATGATCTAGCTCTTAATACAACTCAAGCAGCGGAAATACGTAATAATAACGGTAGCGTAGGCGAAGCTCCATCTTCGGGGTCACATGCAATGATGACGATGGGAGATGATCCTAGTTGTCGTAACCTTCCTGGGGTCCATCCTCCTGGTACTCCTCTTCATAGTCTGGCCATGGGAATAGCCAGGGACAAAGCCATGAGTACTCTTTAAGTACTCGCAAACTACTAACAAGTGAAGGGGGTTTTGTAGTAGGACACTAAGCTCTAGGGTTGTTTTGCAAAAAGCCAGATTTACATCTACTAAGTTCAGAAGCAAGAAAAGCTATTTGAAATATTATAACACCTAAGTGGGAACTTGTACTTCATATCACAACTCTACTGTGGTCAAGTCAAAATCTCAATTCATTTCACAAGTCATTTTGAAAACATCTGACGGGGGAACAGTATGGCCACTCCAACTGTCCATAACCGTGGACGCGGCTATTCGAATAGTTTGACACTCTGCAGAGATTGTACACTTTCACCACAATATTCGATACATCTATTAGGAACAAATCCTGAATTCACCATACTCAATATGCGGATAATCAATCCTAACCTTTAGATTACACGCCCTAGTATAGGCACCTCTCCTGTGAGTCTGGCCTCCCAACCATGACCAACTCTCATCTTGGGTACTGCACAGGTGGACAATCTTCACAAGTTAGCCTCAGCTCGGACCTTGGCCGTGAGGGAACCCATACTAAAGTATATAAGTTTCTAGTCAAGCCCTACCCAATTTTCGGGTATTGTGGTTGTACGGTAAAATTGGAATGGTATCGCATCTAGACAACCATCAGTTTTTTAAAGGGCTAAGGCTCATGCCTTAACATTTTTATCACCAAAATCATCTGGTGTTCGGAAACACATGTCAAAACATCTTTGTAGAATGATCCATCATTCCAAGGTTTTCATAACCATTTTCACCAAGTATTCCCATCTAAAGTTGATCAAGTTTTATGCTTAGCACTAGCATCTACAAATGGGAGTGAGTACTAATGAGGGGTGGCAAACTAGTGGAGTTTAACTAAGTACAATCTCATGCCTTAGGATGACATCAAGATTATCTAGCTTAGGCCAAATTTAATGCTCTTTATGCAACCTTCAATTATCTTTCTAGTATCTACGATTTACTCAAGTAAACTCTAAGTAAGAGCTTTGATAAAGAAATAAAGTAGAAAGCTTGCAAGTAAAACTAGGATTGGGTATCATCAAATGTGTCTAACCAAGCATGCTTAGTGCATTGCATAGTTTATATAACTTTCATAATTGCAAGTGTTAGCTTGCAAGTATTGGCTTGCATAGGTAAAGTATCTTGCAAGTGTTATCTTGCATAGGTCAACTTGATTAGTAAGGCTTGCATCAGTATCAGTATAAGCTTGCCTTGTGCAGAACAGTGGTTGAAGTTCTCCTCGGCTTCTTCTTCGTAGTATCCTCCTTCCTCCTCGTATCCTTGGTCGGTACTAGCGTCTATAAATAAATACGAGGTACACAATCACCAAACAATACTTAACTACTTTCAATCATCACACACAAGGGTTCTATAGATGATCTAGCATCATCACTAACATTACAAGATTAAAGCTTTGTCTTATTATTTTTATTTTTAGAAAAGTAATTTCTACTCATTGAAAAACTACTTAAGATTTAATATTCTCCAACTCAAACATGGGATCATGTTGACACATGTCATCACCACATATTTCAGTCCATGGGAATGTGATTTAAAGTGGTGTCACAATTTAATAAGGTTTAACCTTTTATTTCAATTAAATAAAGTGACTAGAAATGCATATGTGGCACTCTTTTATTACTTGGACATTATTTCTGTAAGTAAACCCATATGTTTTTATATATTCTAAAAGGTATGATCAAATGTGATTTTTGAGAGTTGGAATCAACTCAAAAGCTATTATGGTTGAAATTTGAAAAATGTTTGAATACAGAAAAGCTTCTTCCTTGTTATTTTTACCAAGGTTGATCTATAGATTTAAATGATTTGAATCCAACGGTCTTGGATTAAGCATTTCAATATCTTTCTAACAAAATTGGTTTCATTCAATTTGGTTCACTAAATCGAGCTGGGTTGATTTTTGAAACTAGGTACAGAACTGAGTTTGAATATAAATAGAAAAAGCTAAATTCAAACGAGTGGGCTGCGCGGGAAGGGGTAATGGGCCGACCCAGTGTCACTCTGCAGCACGGGGCACAACTGACAGGGGGGTCTACTGGTCAGTGGCTCTTTAAACGCGAAGCGGTATGGGGCTATGTGGTGCGTTGGATTAGAATGAAGATCGACGGCTGAGGGTCGTCGTCGACGATGAACAAGTCACCGGCGAGCTCGAACCCTAGCGGCTCAGTGGGGGTGCATAGGGGGCATACCGGGGCTCCAGTGATGACGGCGAGGCGGGCAAACGACAAAGTCGACGATGGCGAACTCAGGGGTGGTCGCGGCAGCTCCGGGGGTGGTCAAAATCAATGGCTCCTCTTCTCCTCTACAGCGGCGAGCTCTGGCCAAATTCCGTCGATGCGCTGCTCGCCTTGCTCCGGCTAAGGGGTGGAACGATCAGTGAGGTGAGGGGAGTGAAATGGTGTGCTTCAATCGGCTAGGGGTCACCTCCTTTTATAGGCTCGACGGCGAGACCGAGAGGGATGGGCAGGCGACGGTGGCGACACGGCTACGGGCGGCTAGAGGCATGGCCGAGGGTGGCGATCGATCGGTGGTCTCCTGGCGATGCTCTATGGTTTAAATGCGCATGTAGGGGCGGTGGCAAACGGTCGGGAACGCGCGGTGCTCTGCGAGGCAGAGGCAGCGAATTCTACGGCGAGCGGTGGCTACGGGGTATGGGCGGTGAAATGGGCATGTCTGGTGGTCTCCTGGGATGGTGGGGTGCATGCTAGTGGGCGGCGAGGGCTCGAGGTGGTCGGGTTGCGTGGGAACGGAGCGTGCTTTGCGGTGCGCATCGGCATGGTCGACAGCAGCACGGGCGCGGTGTTCCTAGCAGTTATGGTCGTGGTCTTCGAGATAGGGCTGGTCGAGATGGGCGGTGAGGCATGGGCTACCTCCCAGACAAGGTTGGCACGGCTAGTTCTTCTCCTAGCTTGCTGTCCACACTGGGATGACATGGTTGCTCTCGGCCTGTTCACCATTGATGACATTGGTGAGTTTAATGTGGGGCTAGAGCTTAGTTAAGGTTGCTAGATGATCTACTGAGGCTAGTGTAACCAGAGAGGGAACAAGGTTGGCTCAAAACACTGCTCAAAATAGTGTTTGTGATTTTGTTGATTTGAATCTGCAACCTGTTTGATGAAATGGCCGCATGAACTTAAGTTTTGAATTTTGAAAATATTTTTGGTGGGTGTGCTAGGAAGGTGTTGAGGATTCTGTGGATGCTTGGTGGTTTTGAAAATTGAGCTTGTTTAAGTGGTTTTTGAAATAGTGGGATCTTCCCATATGAAATAGATTCAATTTTAAACTGTCATTTAAACCATGCATTCTAATGTTTTTGGATGATCACAAAGTGGGCCTTGGTACCTTGTTATGAGTACTATCAAGGGGTGCAAAGATCCATACATGTTTCTGTTAAGTTCTGAAAGTTAGGGATAGCCAAAGTAGGCATAAAGATCAAGTCATTTTAATAGTTCAATTGCTATATGCTTTCTGATACATAGTAACCTAATTCCTTCGACCATGAGATCATGCATATCACCTTTACCGGATGGATGCTTTGATGACATCAAACACCACACCGTAACTGGGTGGCTATAAAGGTGGCATTGAGTGTTCGGAAAGTACTGGTTGAGACACATGGATCAAGAGTGGGATTTGTCCATCCATATGACGGATAGATATACTCTGGGCCCTCTCGGTGGAATGTCATCCAATTAGCTTGCAAGCATGTGACTGGCTCATAAGGGATCACATATCACGGGAACGATAAAAGAGTACTTATCGGTAACGAGGTTGAACTAGGTATGCAGAGATACCGACGATCATAACCTCGGATAAGTAAACTATCGTGAGACAAAGGGAAATTGGTATCGTATGTAAGTGGTTCATTCGATCACAAAGTAATCGTAGAAATATGTGGGAGCCATATGAATTTCCAGATTCCTCTATTGGTTATTGTTCGGAGAAGTGTCTCGATCATGTCCGCATAATTCACGAACCGTAGGGAGACACACTTAAGGATTCGACGTTGTTTGAGTAGTTATGGTATTATGAGAAAGAGACCTAATGTTGTTCGGAGTCTCGGATGAGATCCGGGATATCACGAGGTGATCCGGAATGGTCTGGAGAATAAGATTCATATAAGGAAAGTCCCGTTTCGGAGTTGGGGAATGATTCCGGTGTTTTCATCGGGAATGTTCTAGAAGGTTCCGGAATGTCCGGCACTCCGGAGGGGAAGGGTACATGAATGTGTTGTATCAAGTTGGTATGATTGCATCATGTACTAAGTGTCCTCGCTGTTCCAAATAAAGGATTAAATGGAATCCTAGTTTGAAAAGTCAAACGGCTAAATTTGGAAAGAGGAAAAGAGGAGGAAGTGGGAAACCGAGTTGGGGAGGGAATCCCTCCTCCAACCGGTGGCGCCCCCTCCAAGCCGAGTTGGGGAGGGACTCCCCTCCCTCCCCCTTGGCCGCCGGCCCCTCCACCTATATAAGGAGGGGCAGGGCTCCCTCCTAACACACACAAGTCCCTCACCTCAAACCCTAGAAGCTGCAGCCCACCATAGCCGCCGCCCCCTAGGGTTTTGCCCTAGCCGCCGACTTGGGGATCCTCGGAACCCTAGCCGCCGGCTCTAGCACCTCCTCCTTGGTGTGTCTAAAACCTAGATCGCCGAGGAGCTCTCTCATACTCCACCATACTCGCTCTGGCTTAAGGCGAAGCCCTGCGAGATCTCCCCTCTACTTCCGGTACCACGCCGTTGTGCTGCCGGAATCGCGAGGAGAGTGCTACAACCTCCGCTGCCTGCTGGAACAAGGGAGAGGAAGGTCTTCATCGAGTACCGAACGTGTGACCGACTGCGGGAGCGCTGCCGGAACGCAGCGCCAGAAGGATCGTCTACGCGATCTTGAGATCGGGAAAAGTACGACTACATCACCCACGAGAATCCGCTCTCGTTAAACACTTTGGAATCTTCAAGGGTAAGTTATTCCATCAACTCGTTGCTACAATCTAGTAGATAGATCTTGGCTTGTTTGTTTGTATGCGATAGAAAATTTTTGTTTTCCATGCTACGAAACCCTACAGTGGTATCAGAGCCGTGTCTATATGTAGATCTGTTGCACGAGTAGAACACAATGGTCATTGTGGGCGTTGATGCTTTTATTGTCTATTGCTTCTTATGTACTTTGCATCTTGCGGTATGTTGGGATGAAGCGGTCCGGGCTAACCTTACATGACATCGTTCATGAGACTTGCTCCACGCTTGACATACAACTTGTATTGCATAAGTGGCTTTGCGGGTGCCTGTTTCTCCTAGCATAGTTAAGATCCAATTTACAACGGGTGATTAACAATACTAGTATCAATGTTGTGGTTCATGTTCGTAAGTTAGAACGACACTTATCGAAAGCCCCAAAACCACGTAAAATATGCAAAGAAAGTAGAGGCGTCTAACTTTGTTTTGCAGGGGTGTGCAGTGATGTGATATGGCCATGATTGTGATTATATTTGATGTATGCAATGTTCCTTATTGTAAGTTGGCAACCGGCAGGAGCAATATGGTTGTCTTTAATTTATGTTAAGACCCGCGTGTCTATTCAAAGTAGTTGTAATAGTTGAAGCCGGTGGACGACAACCATGGAGAAGCATCATTGACCTTGATGCAATGCCGGTGATGATGGAGATCATGTTCGTGCTTGAAGATGGAGATCGGAAGCACAAAGAAGAAAGGCCATATCATATCACATATTTTGAATTGCATGTGATGTTAATCCTTTATGCATCTTGTATTGCTTAGTAGACGACGGTAGCATTATAAGATGATCCCTCATGCACATGAATTTCAAGTCATAACGTGTTCACCCTTAGTTAGCACCGTTGCTAAAGCTTGTTGTTTCGAAGCACCACGTGATGATCGGGTGTGTTAGATTCTGCAAGTGTATACAACGTGAGCAAGCCAGATTTGCTCGTGCGGAAACTAAGGTTTGATCTTGACGAGCCTAGCATGTACAGACATGGTCTCGGAACACGGATCACCGAAAGGTAAAGCATGAATCATATAGTAGATATGATGAACATGACGATTGTTCGCCATTGAAACTATATCAACTCTCGTGATGATCGGTATTGATGTGGTGGATTTGGTTCGTGTGATCACTAAAACAATGTGAGGGATGTTGTTTTGAGTGGGAGTTCACCTAGATTAACTTTATTATTAATTTGAACTCAATTTGTCATAAACTTAGTCTAAACTATTGCAAATATGTTGTAGATCAATGGCAGCCCCTACCATCAATTTTAATGCGTTCCTAGAGAAAGAAAAGTTGAAAAACAATGGAAGCAACTTCGCGGATTGGTTCCGCAATTTGAGGATTGTCCTCACAGCTGGTAATTTGACCTATGTGCTGGATGCACCGCTGGGTGACCCACCTACAGCTGATGCTTCCGATGAAGTAAAGAATGTTTACCTCGCTCGGAAGAATTAGTACTCCATAGTTCAGTGTGCTATCTTGTATGGTTTGGAATCGGAGCTTCAGAAAAGGTTTGAGAATTCAGACCCATATGATATTGTCGAGGATCTCAAATTGATCTTTGAGACTCATGCGGCAATTGAAAGTTATGAGGCTTCTGAAAAGTTCTTTAACTGCAAGATGGAAGAGGGCAGCTCCGTCAGTGAGCATGTGCTTAAGATGTCTGGGCACGCAAACAAACTTCAAAGCTTGGGTATAGTGATTCCTAATGCTTTGGGGATTTACCGTGTCCTCCAATCACTACCACCAAGTTACAAGAACTTTGTGATGAACTACAACATGCAGAACATGAACAAGCAGTTGCCAGAACTGTTTGCTAAGTTAAAGTCTGCAGAAGTGGAGATCAAGAAAGAGCACCAAGTGTTGTTGGTCAATAAGACCACCAAATTCAAGAAAGGCAAGTCTAAGCAGAAGGGACACTTCAAGAAGGGTGGTAAGAAAGTTACCACGCCGGCGAAGAAGACCAAGGCTGGACCTAAGCCTAATACTGAGTGCTTTTACTGCAAGGGAGAAGGTCACTGGAAGCGGAATTGCCCAAAGTACTTGGCGGATTTGAAGAACAGCAACATCAAGAAGAAAGGTATATCTGATAGACATGTTATTGATGTGTATCTCACTAGTACTCGTAGTAGTGCCTGGGTATTTGATACTGGTTCGGTTGCTCATATTTGTAACTCGAAACAGGTGCTGCAGAATAACCGGAAGCTAGCGAAGAACGAGGTGACGATGCGCGTGGGAAACGGAACAAAGGTTGATGTGATCGCGGTCGGCACGCTATCCCTTCATCTACCATCGGGATTAGTTTTATACTTAAATAATTGTTATTTGGTGCCTGCGTTGAGCATGAACATTATATCGGGATCTTGTTTATTGCGAGACGGTTACTTGTTTAAGTCCGAGAATAATGGTTGTTCGATTTATATTAGTAATATGTTTTATGCACATGCACCTTTGATAGATGGTCTATTCTTATTGAATCTCGATAGTGGAAATACACATATCAACAACATTGAGGCTAAACGTTTGAAATCGAACGATAACTCGACCTATATGTGGCACTGTCGTCTTGGTCACATTGGAGTGAAGCGTATGAAGAAACTCCATTCCGATGGACTTCTTGAATCACTTGATTTCGAATCACTTGAAAGATGCGAAGCATGTCTGATGGGAAAAATGACTAAGACTCCATTTTCTGGTATGATGGAGCGAGCTACGGACTTATTGGAAATCATACATACCGATGTGTGTGGTCCAATGAGTGTAGCATCGCGCGGTGGTTATCGTTATGTTCTTACCTTCACGGATGACTTGAGTAGATATGGGTATATCTATTTCATGAAACATAAGTCCGAAACTTTCGAGAAGTTTAAGGAGTTTCAAAGTGAGGTAGAGAATCAATGTAACAAGAAGATTAAATTTCTGCGTTCTGATCGTGGAGGTGAATATCTAAGTTACGAGTTTGGCGAGCATTTGAAGAAATGCGGAATACTTTCACAATTGACACCGCCGGGAACACCACAGCGTAATGGTGTGTCCGAACGTCGTAATCGAACTCTCTTAGATATGGTTCATTCTATGATGTCACTTACAGATTTACCGCTATCATTTTGGGGTTATGCATTAGAAACAGCCGCATTCACTTTAAATAGGGCACCGTCTAAATCCGTTGAAACGACACCGTATGAATTATGGTTTGGGAAGAAACCTAGATTGTCGTTCCTTAAAGTTTGGGGATGCGAAGCCTATGTAAAGAAGTTACAGCCGGACAAGCTTGAACCCAAAGCGGAAAAATGCGTCTTCATAGGATACCCAAAGGAAACTATTGGGTATACCTTCTATCATAGATCCGAAGGCAAAATCTTCGTTGCCAAGAATGGATCCTTTCTAGAGAAGGAATTTCTCTCGAAAGAAGTGACTGGAAGGAAAGTAGAACTCGACGAGGTTGTTGAACCTTCTCTCGAAATTGCGAGTAGCACAGCACCGGAAGAAGTTCCTGTGGTGTCTGCACCAATAAGAGAGGAAGCTAATGATGGTGATCATGAAACTTCGGTTGAAGTTGCTACAGAGCCTCGGAGGTCAACGAGAACTCGTACCACTCCAGATTGGTATGATCCCGTTATGAGTGTCATGTTGGTGGATAACACCGATGACCCCGAGACATATGAGGAAGCGATGATGAGCCCAGATTCCAATAAATGGCAAGAAGCCATGAAATCCGAGATTGGATCCATGTACGAAAACCAAGTATGGACTTTGGTGGACTTACCGGATGGCTGGAAGGCTGTCGAGAACAAATGGATCTTCAAGAAGAAAACAGATGCTGATGGTAATGTTACTGTCTATAAAGCTCGACTTGTCGCAAAAGGGTTTCGACAAATTCAAGGAGTTGACTACAATGAGACTTTCTCACCAGTAGCGAAGCTAAAGTCTGTGAGGATTATGTTAGCAATCGCTGCATATTATGATTATGAGATATGGCAGATGGATGTCAAAACAGCATTCCTCAATGGAGACATTGATGAAGAGTTGTATATGATGCAACCCAAAGGTTTTGTCGATCCTAAAGATGCTAACAAGGTATGCAAACTTCAACGGTCCATCTATGGATTGAAGCAAGCATCCCGAAGTTGGAATCAACGTTTTGATAAGGTGATCAAAAGTTTTGGTTTTATACAAACTTATGGAGAATCTTGTATTTACAAGAAAGTGAGTGGGAGCTCTGTAGCATTCTTAATACTATATGTGGATGACATATTGTTGATTGGGAATGATGTAGACCTTCTTAATAGTGTCAAGGAATATTTGAATAATAGTTTTTCAATGAAGGATCTTGGCGAAGCAGCTTACATATTAGGCATAAAGATTTATAGAGATAGATCAAAACGCCAAATATCATTGTCACAGAGTACATATTTGGACAAAGTTCTAAAGAGGTTTGGAATGGAAGATAGCAAGAAAGGGTTCTTGCCCATGTTGCCCAATACGACCTTGAGTAAAACTCAAAGTCCGACATCGGCAGAAGATAGAGAAAGGATGAGTAAGACTCCCTATGCCTCAGCCATAGGATCTCTAATGTATGCCATGCTATGTACTAGACCCGACATTGCATATGCTGTTAGTTTGACTAGCAGATATCAAAGTGATCCAGGAGTGGATCATTGGACAGCGGTCAAAAACATCCTTAAGTACTTGAGAAGAACTAAGGATATGGTTCTTTCTTATGGAGGTGATGAACAGCTCGTTGTTAATGGTTACACCGATGCTAGTTGGTACACCGATCCGGATGATTCTAAATCACAATCTGGATACGTATTTATATTGAATGGTGCAGCAGTTAGCTAGAGGAGTGCAAAGCAAAGCGTTGTGGCGAGATCTTCAACTGAATCGGAATACATGGCTGCTTCGGAGGCTTCACAAGAAGCGATATGGATGAAAGAGTTCATTACAGAGCTGGGTGTGGTTCCTAGTGCGCTGGACCCAATGTCTATATACTGTGATAACATGGGCGCCATAGCCAATGCGCAAGAACCAAGGTCACACAAGAAGCTGAAGCACATCAAGCTACGTTTTCACGCTATTCGAGAACATATCCAAGATGGGGATATAAAGATTTGCAAAGTACACACAGATCTGAATGTGGAGGATCCGTTGACTAAACCTCTCCCGAGGGCAAAACATGACCAACACCAAACTGCCATGGGTGTTCGGTATATTACCATGTAATCTAGATTAGATGACTCTAGTGCAAGTGGGAGACTGTTGGAGATATGCCCTAGAGGCAATAATAAATGTGGTTATTATTATATCTTTGTGTTTATGATAAATGTTTACATTCATGCTATAATAGTATTAACAAGGAAACATTGATACTTGTGTGATTTGTAAACTTAATTTGAAGTCCCTAGTATAGCCTCTATACATCACTAGCTTGTTGGTTGATAAATGATTGTGGTTTCCCTATCATGAACATTGAGATGTTATAAACAACAAGATCATATCGTTAGGAGAATGATATGATGGACATACTCCTATAGATAAGCGTAGCATAAAGATCAAGTCATTTCAATAGTTCAATTGCTATATGCTTTCTGATACATAGTAACCTAATTCCTTCGACCATGAGATCATGCATATCACCTTTACCGGATGGATGCTTTGATGACATCAAACACCACACCGTAACTGGGTGGCTATAAAGGTGGCATTGAGTGTTCGAAAAGTATTGGTTGAGACACATGGATCAAGCGTGGGATTTGTCCATCCATATGACGGATAGATATAATCTGGGCCCTCTCGGTGGAATATCATCCAATTAGCTTGCAAGCATGTGACTGGCTCACAAGGGATCACATATCACGGGAACGAGAAAAGAGTACTTATCGGTAACGAGGTTGAACTAGGTATGCAGAGATACCGACGATCATAACCTCGGATAAGTAAACTATCGTGAGACAAAGGGAAATTGGTATCGTATGTAAGTGGTTCATTCGATCACAAAGTAATCGTAGAAATATGTGGGAGCCATATGAATTTCCAGATTCCTCTATTGGTTATTGTTCGGAGAAGTGTCTCGATCATGTCTGCATAATTCACGAACCGTAGGGAGACACACTTAAGGATTCGACGTTGTTTGAGTAGTTATGGTATTATGAGAAAGAGACCGAATGTTGTTCGGAGTCTCGGATGAGATCCGGGATATCACGAGGTGATCCGGAATGGTCCGGAGAATAAGATTCATATAAGGAAAGTCCCGTTTCGGAGTTGGGGAATGATTCCGGTGTTTTCATCGGGAATGTTCTAGAAGGTTCCGGAATGTGCGGCACTCCGGAGGGGAAGGGTACATGAATGTGTTGTATCAAGTTGGTATGATTGCATCATGTACTAAGTGTCCTCGCTATTCCAAATAAAGGATTAAATTGAATCCTAGTTTGAAAAGTCAAATAGCTAAATTGAAAAGTCAAACGGCTAAATTTGGAAAGAGGAAAAGAGGAGGAAGTGGGAAACCGAGTTGGGGAGGGAATCCCTCCTCCAACCGGCGGCGCCCCCTTCAAGCCGAGTTGGGGAGGGACTCCCCTCCCTCCGCCTTGGCCGCCGGCCCCTCCACCTATATAAGGAGGGGCAGGGCTCCCTCCTAACACACACAAGTCCCTCACCTCAAACCCTAGAAGTTGCAGCCCACCATAGCCGCCGCCGCCCCCTAGGGTTTTGCCCTAGCCGTCGACTTGGGGATCCCCGGAACCCTAGCCGCCGGATCTAGCACCTCCTCCTTGGTGTGTCTAAAACCTAGATCGCCGAGGAGCTCTCTCATACTCCACCATACTCGCTCCGTCTTAAGGCGAAGCCCTGCGAGATCTCCCCTCTACTTCCGGTACCACGCCGTTGTGCTGCCGGAATCACGAGGAGAGTGCTACAACCTCCGCTGCCTGCTGGAACGAGGGAGAGGAAGGTCTTCGTCGAGTACCGAACGTGTGACCGACTGCGGGAGCGCTGCCGGAACGCAGCGCCGGAAGGATCGTCTACGCGATCTTGAGATTGGGAAAAGTACGACTACATCACCCACGAGAATCCGCTCTCGTTAAACACTTTGGAATCTTCGAGGGTAAGTTATTCCATCGACTCGTTGCTACAATATAGTAGATAGATCTTGGCTTGTTTGTTTGTATGCGATAGAAATTTTTTGTTTTCCATGCTACGAAACCCTACAGATGGACTGGATGATGGAACATGGGGCTCAGATAAATTGTGAGGAGAAAACTGTCTCAATCAAAACTCCAACTAGAGCAAGGATAGTTTACCAAGCAGATAAGCACAGTCATATCATGGTGGATCTGCAGTTGAACTCGATGAAAGAGGTCAAATTGGAAGATATTCCTATAGTAAATGAATTTCAAGATGTTTTTCCAGCAGAGCTACCTGGAATGCCACCAGATCAGGAGATAGAATTCACTATTGATCTAATTCCCGGTATAGCGCCAATAGCTCAAGCACCATATAAGATGGGACCAAAAGAATTAAAAGAACTCAAAGAGCAAATTGATGAGTTAGCCAGAAAAGGGTTTATCCAGGAAAGTGTATCCCCATGGGGAACACGAGTAATCTTTGTGGATAAGGGGGATGTTGGAAGAAGGATGTGTGGAGATTATAGAAATCTGAACAACGTTACTATCAAGAATAAGTATCCTTTACCAAGGATTCAAGATTTGTTTGATCAAGTGAAAGGAGCCAGAGTATTTTCAAAGATCAACCTAAGATCTGGATACCATCAAATAAAACTCAAGCCTGAGGATGTTCCCAAGACAGCATTTGTCTCAAGATATGGACACCATGAGTACCTGGTAGTACCATTTGGTTTGACCAATGCACCAGCAATATTCATGAATCTGATGAATAAAATCTGCATGCCATATTTGGATAAGTTCGTCATAGTCTTTATTGATGATATTCTGATATATTCCAAGGATAAGGAAGAGCATGCTGATCATTTGATAATAGCATTGTAGACTCTAAGGGAACATAAATTTTATGCTAAGTTCAGTAAATGTGAATTTTGGCTAGATGAGGTAGAATTCCTCGGCCATGTGATCAGTAAAGATGGAATTGTTGTAAATCCATCTAAAGTTCAGTCAGTACTAGAGTGGACTGCACCAACCAATGTGAAGCAAATTCGAGGTTTCTTAGGAATGGTTGGTTATTATCGGAGATTCATTGAAGGTTTCTCCAAAATAGCTGGACCAATGACCAAATTGTTAAGAAAGAATACACCATTCAATTGGGATGAGAAGTGTGAAGCAAGTTCAGGAGTTGAAGACTAGGTTAACCACAGCTCCAATCTTAGTAGTTCCTGAAACAGGGAAGGACTTTACAGTATACTGTGATGCATCTAAAAAAGGTTTGGGTTATGTGTTAATGCAAGATCGGAAGGTGATTGATTATGGTTCAATACAACTAAAACCACATGAAGTCAATTATCCAACTCATGATTTAGAGTTAGCAGCAGTAGTCTTTGCGCTGAAAGGATGGATGCATTTTCTTTATGGAGCCAGATGTGAGTTATACACTGACCATAAAAGTATTAAATATTTCTTCACCCAAAAGGAGTTAAATATGAGGCAGAAGCGTTGGTTGGAACTAATCAAAGATTATGATTTAACAATCAACTATACTCTAGGAAAAGCAAATATGGTAGCACATGCTTTAAGTTGCAAAAGTGCAGATATTCAGCCTAGCAATTGGGAGCTACCAAAAGAGTTACAAATGGACTTGGAAATATTAGAGCCAGTGGCGAGGCTCTCGGTAGGGCGAGGGCTGGCGGCCGCCCTACCTTAGCTCGCGACGAATTTGTTTTTACCCATATGCATCGTACGTATCGCGGTATCAGTATGGAACGATCGATTAGTACATGTAAAGTACAATATTGACAAGGGACTGCGTCTGCGGGGCTTCAATCCTGTTGGGCCGCGTGTAGTCTTCTCCTCTTGGGCCTACTTCGGATGGAGAGAACCGACCTATACTCCTCCACTTCGCATTGTCCAATTCCAAACGAATAAACCAGAGAACCACACGTCCATCGATTGAAGCAACACTGCGATGGGCAAAACTTTCCGGCGGCGGCGGTGTGATCTCCAGGACTAGGTGAGCCGCGAGGCGGCGATCATCCCACAACGGGGCGGCGGGGTGACGGAGACAACGACGGCCAGGAGACTGGTGCAGGGACGAGCGACGGCACTGCTGATTCGCTTAATAGCAGGTTGACGTAGTCACGAGATAGATTGAAATTGGAGATGAACAAGAAGGGGAAGGGGCCAGTAGAGGTGAGAAAGGTACATTTTTCTTAATTTATCACTTCAGTAGAATAATACCTATTATATTATTTTTTGAATTTATGAATTGTGAATCACAAGTTTGACAAAGATATTTTGTGCCACTCTCTAGTCTCTAGTTGTAGTAACTCTAAACCGAGCACACATGAGACACTTCTATTTAAATATTGGTGTGTTTGTATTGCTATTATCATTTTACTAAGTGATTATGCTTAAGATTATATAAAATATTAATATGTCTGGATAACTTTGATTTTTTTTTTGCATCAAACTCCTTTTATGTTTTGGAGTTCGTTCGACCTTAATTTTTTTTCGTCCTTCGCCACTGATTAGAGCTTCAATTCATTAGAACAGAGGTTCTTGGAGGATTAGCTACTATGCAAGTAGTTGCAGAGCAGGACAGTGATCTTAAGCACAAAATTTCTAGACATCAAGAAGAAGATCATTTCATTGTTGAGGAAATTTGGAGGATATATCAAGGGAAAAAATCAGTTTTTCTCCTTGGAGATTATGAGTCTTTATGGTTTCAAGACCATCTTTGTAATCCTGATGTGACTAAGATTCGTAATGTCATACTCAGGGAAGCACATGAAACACCATATTCTATACATCCAGGAAGTACTAAGATGTATATGGACTTGAAAAACTATTCTGGTGGAATAACATGAAAAGGGACATTGCTAAATATGTATCAGAATGCCATACTTGCCAAAGGGTGAAGGCTGAACATCAAAGTCCAGGAGGACCATTACAACCTTTGGAAATTCCCGAATGGAAGTGGGAGGAAATAGGTATGGACTTCATCACAAGATTTACTATGACACCTAAACGGAAGGATATGATATGGGTAATTGTGGACAGACTCACTAAAAGTGCACATTTTATTCCGGTAAATTAGAAAGATAGTGCCGAGAAGTTAGTAGAAGTTTACATCAAAGAAATAGTAAGTAAGCATGGAGTTCCCAAAAATATCGTAACTGATAGGGGATCAGTGTTTACTTCAGCATTTTGGAAGCAATTGCATGAAGCACTTGGTTCAAAGTTAGATTTCAGCACAGCTTATCATCTAGAGACAGGAGGTCAAACAGAAAGAACAGATCAGATACTAGAAGACATGTTAAGGGCATGTGCATTAGATTTTGGAGGTACATGGGAAGATCATCTACCATTGGCAGAATTTTCCTACAATAATAGCTATCAGAGTAGTCTGAAGGCAGCTCCATATCAGGTTCTGTATGGAAGGAAGTGTAGATCACCAATATGTTGGTCTGAGCCTGGAAGCAGCAAGGAATTTGCGCCAGACTATATCAAGAAAAAACAAGATATCATTGATAAGATCAAGGATAGACTGAAAATAGCTCAGAGTAGGCAGAAAAGTTATGCGGATCAAAGTCGAAGATCTTGGCATCCAGAAGTGGGATACATGGTATATTTGTAAGTAAGTCCAATGAAAGGGGTGAAAAGGTTTGGAGTGAAAGGAAAATTGAGTCCAAGATACATCGTACCATTCAAGATACTGTGTCAGAACAGGACTATAGCTTATGCTTTAGAGTTACCATCAAGATTGGCTCAAGTTCATAATGTTTTCCTTGTGTCACAACTTCGTAAATGTTTGAAGGTTCCGGATGATGTAATCACACATCAGGAGATAGAACTACAAGCAGACTTCACCTATGTTGAAAATCCCTGTAAAATTTTGGAAGAAAACTGGAAAAGGTTGAGGAATAAGGCAATCAAGTACTGCAAGGTACAGTGAGAACATCACCCTGAAAGGGAAGCCACTAGGGAGAAAGAAGAGGATTTAAGAAAAGCCTATCCAGAACTATTCAGGTACATCTCAACAAACTTCGTTGTCGAAGTTTAATTTAAGGGGGGAAGTCTGTAACATCCCAACATTTAGGAACCAACGAAGGGTAGATTTAGGAATTTGTGATATTGCATGCATTCATCTGTGAAAATGTGGGTAAATTTTCGCCAAATAAAAACCTAAAGTGATCAAAGTTTCTTTCATGCTTTGAGATTAGGTATATTCTTGAAGGATGATTGTTATAGACTTTGATATGATCTTTGTGGATTAGAGTGTTTTGGGAAATGAAAGTTGAATTTAAAACTTTAGTGTTTGACTTATAATTCAAAAGGATTTAGAATTATGTTTGAGTATTTTGATTTAGTCAAGAGAAGATTATTAGTAGCTCAAACCTTAAATAAATAACATAATCAATAAAATGAATATTTATTCCATAATTTTAATAAATAAGTTACAAAAATGTAACTTATGTAAATGAGCAACAAACTTTACAATAGTAAATAAGTAAAAGAATAATCTTTATATATTAAGTAATAGTACAATCTTTATTACAAAAGAATAAAATAAAAAGTACAAAAGAATAAAATAAAGATTACAATTGAACCAGAGAAATATTACAAGTAACTATCTATCAAGAAAAGGAAAATCTAATCTAAATCTTGAATCTTCAAGTCTGGTACCTGCAAAATAAACATAAACTAAAAAGAAAGAAAAGTTAAGGATTAAAATTATTATACTCTCAGATTTGACAGTGAAGTGAACTGTTCTAAGATCATCATTGAGTAATCTTTCAAAGGGGAAAATTTCACCAATATGAACGAATATATCTTTCATAATTTCAAGCCATAAGCCAAATAAACAGCAAGGAGGGGCAAGTTTCACCAGCCAAGTAAAAGGTAATCTGATAAAAGTAACTTTCAAATTCAGAGCATATCCACAAGATGTGCAGCAGGCACACAGGCAGCACACACACACCAAACTGCATGGTGTGTGCTGTTAGCACCACAACAACAACTCCACACACACACACACACACACAAAACCATCAGCACAGCCGTGGGAGGCATCCCCACACCATTTCCTTATATCCTAGCGCCATTGACCACGGGGTCGAGGAGGAGATGAGAAGGATAAGGTCGAGCGAGTGATAGAGGGAGTGGGCTGGACTGGGCCAAAACCCCTTCGGGGTGTGGTTTTGGTTCTGTCCTAATGGGTCACCAGGGCCTAATAAACCAAACAGGCAGCCCATTTACCTAAAGGCTAATTTTAATAAATAGGAAAAGACCAAAATGCCCCTAAAATTAAATAAATTGTAGAAAATAAAATAAAAATCCAAAAATTATAAATAAAATATTTTTGGATTCACAATAATCCAAACTATCCAAATAAATTAAGAAATAAAATTTTATACATATAAATTTTATTAAGAATTTTGTAATATATATATTCCTTATGGAATTTTACAAAATTATTGAAAGATGATAAAAATAAATAAAAATCACTTTGATTATATATTAATATTGTAGTATTTAAAAAAATACTAAACAAATATTTAATACCAATTTTTGGTATTTAATGATAATTCTTAAAGGAATTATTAAGTAAATAAAATGCAAATAAATTGAAATAAAATAAAAGAATACAATATTCAATAAATATTAAAAATTAATATTTATAAATTCTTTATTATTAAAAGAATTTTTATAATTTAAATAAATGGGGGAGAATACATATAAAGCTAAATGATGCATTACATTCTTTGCATAATCATTTTGCTTCTTTAAATATTGTCCTTACCGGGCAATAATGATGTTTTTGTAGACATAGAAGCTCAAGGTCCAGTGCAAGCATCCGACTTCACTACCTTGCAATCACAAGGCAAGTTCATCACTTGCTCCTGTCCTTTGAAGAGTCTTTATCAAAGTATTTGCGAATTGTGTGTTATCATCTATATTATAGAAAAAGAAAACATTATTTTCTCAAGATACTAAATCTTAGATATCATCCTAAGTGATGATATGATGGAGCAATAGAACTTAGGGTTCTAATTGCAATAATGATGAACAATTAGGGATTAATAACCCATGACATCAGTGATTCTAGCGCCGTATATTACGCGTTAACCATGAGATTTGGAATGGGACGGAGAAGTCAGTTGTATCCTTTTCCTCTTGTATGGAGGCAAGACGACCTTAACGTGACGTTGCGATTCCTTGTGCGGATCCAACATATGGGTGGGCACCCTTACGCCCCACACTTTTGGTGTCTAGATTATCTATGAATGGTGTTTAGGGATATAGTCCAGTCAAATGGTACTGGTCCGGGCATCACCAGGTCATAGAGTCTTCGGGAACTCATCAGGCTTTTAGCCTGCCTGAAAGGGGGATTAACGGAGGTGAGCCAGCCCCGAAGGATCGTGCAGACATATGAGGTCACGGAGAGGGCAGTGATTGGCTTGGACCAACTACTAGGCCCCACATCATGGAATTGTGGACGGTAAAGTATGCCCGATTGTGCAACAAGGAGTTGATCTCTCATGGGAAAAGTAATGCACCTCTACAGAGTGTAAAAACTGTAACTTGTTACTCCCTGTTCCGGGAAGGAGCTATGAACGCGGCAGGAAAGGAACTCCATGAAAGTTCTGGTCAACCTATGAAGGCTGATGGTCATAGATTTTTTTTATAATAAAATCAATCTTTGAAGAAAGATTTATGAAAATTGCATATTGCCAAAGACTGATAGTCCGAGGTGGTAGATAGAGCATCAAACTTCCTACCTTGCATATAATGAATTTGCTGCGTAACGCTGTTACTCATCCTTTCCTTTGAATCCTTGCTTAGACTTTGATAATCCCGAAGATACTCCAATGTATGCATCTGAGAGCCAAGAGGAGGTCTTCTATGAAGAGCCCAACCTGTATGGAGCCGTAGAAGGGGAGGACTATGATCTCGTATACGGAGGAGAGTTCCAAGAGTTCGAATAATTACTATAGTTCTAGTAGCCACTTGAGTCGAGCAACATGAACAATATATATATAGCAATAAGTTGCTGAGCTCAATTTGGAGTTTAAGTTTTAAATTTGAAACTTTCGCTGAAACACTTATAGTTTGGTTTGTAAGTTGAATCTTTTGGAAGTCTTGAACTTCCGGTATTGTAATAATAATAACGCATGTATGTTTATAATATGGACCCGCAATGTTTTTGTTGTACCACTCTGAGTGATGTGATATTTACGGAACGGTGTTCTATGGATGCCATGTCAACGACTATAGTGTACTACACATGCAGTGGTATGCTGGGTCACCGCAGCTGGCCCCTCCGGCTCTCCTCTGGACTTCTTGTTCCCCACGGAAAGTAATTGACTTTGACGTTTGTCCCATCCAATTCCGAGGATATTTCTTTACTAACTTTTCTGAAACCAAAAACAACAGAAAACAGGCATCTAGCACTGTTGCAACTTGTTAATAGGTTAGTACCATAAAACATGTAAAAATCACCTCAAAGTGTATACAAGCAAAGCAAAGTAGATACAAAACAAGCATGGAGCATCAAAAATTATAGATATGTTTCCAACATATCAATATGCAAATACTTATAGTGACAAGAACTTACCTGGACCCAAAGTTGAGTACGCATGAGGTGTGGCCCTCGTATTCAAGGGACTTGAGATTGCCAACTTATACTTCATCAAGCATATACTCCAGCTTTGCCACTTTAACCTTAACCACTTCAAGATGCTTATGATAGGGGCAATGAGGGCTGAAAACTAACAAGTACCATAATTTTTGGAAGTGAAACTTGTAATCCCTGCTTCCTTTACAAAAAGGCCTTTCTTCCACCACTATTGAGTCTCCACCTTCTACCTTTAGGCACCATTAAGAGAGCATAGTTGTCATTCTGTGTGCAGTGTTCCAAAGCTTATTAATTGATGCATATTGTGTTATTACTTGTTCTTGTGCTATTTGTTTCTAGTCACCTTTGTGAACTTTGAAGGTGTCCTATGCATCTATTTGCTACTCTATGAGGGACAAGATGATTTCCACTATGCTATATTTTCTGTATGTGAAACAAACAAACGTTTTTCAATGCATGTTATTCATGATCTTTGTTTGTAGCATTTCATGTTGCATGCATAGTTACTATATCCTATTGTTAGAACTCCATCTTTCATGCACATGTTTAGAGTTCTTTGATCCCAGCTTTCAATGCTTGCAAATGGTTGGATCTTTATTGTGAGGGTGCATGTCTCCTCAAAAATTATTATTTTATCACTTACCTACTCGAGGACGAGCAGGAGTTAAGCTTGGGGATGTTGATACGTTGGAAACGTATCTATAATTTTTGATGCTCCATGCTTGTTTAGTATCTACTTTGCTTTACTTGTCCACACTTTGAGGTGCTTTTTACATGTTTTCTGGTACTAACGTACTAACAAGTTGCAACAGTGCCAGATGTCTGTTTTCTGCTGTTTTTGGTTTCAGAAAAGTTAGTAAAGAAATATTCTCAGAATGGACGGGACAAACGTCAAAGTCAATTACTTTTCATGGGGAACAAGAAGTCAAGAGGGGAGCCGGAGGGTCTAGCCAGGGGGGCAGACCCACCCTAGGCGAGGGTGGGCCCAGCCCCATGCCTGGCTAGGGTTTGCCCACCCTGGCTGCCGCCTTGGCCTTCCCCTTCGCCTATAATAAGCCCCCAATGCAGAAACCCTAAGCACCTGATCAAATATCCATAAAACCGTCTGTATCCGCCGCCACCATCGTCCCTAGATCAGGGGGGATCTGAAGTTCTTCCTGGCACCCTACCGAAGGGGAGATCATCCCGGAGGCCTTCTCTCCGTTATGATGCATGAGTAGTTCCACCTTGGACTATGGGTCCATGTAGTAGCTAGATGGTTGTATCTCCTCCTTCGTGCTTTCATGTATAGATCTTGTGAGCTCCGTTCATGATCAAGATCTAATCTATTTGTAATCATGCATGTTGTGTTTGCGGGGATCCAATGGATATTGAGATTATTATGTTGGTTTGATTAATGGTTTTGTCTTTATGATTCTATCATGTTTGTGTTGTTTGTGATCTTGCATGCTCTCCGTTGTTAGTAGCTATCTTGGCCAAGTAGTTGCTAGTGACTCCAAGAGGGGGTATTTATGCTCGATAGTGGGTTCATGCCTCTAGTTTCCAAGGGAAGTGACAGAAATCTCTTCGGTTGTAGATGTGTTGTTGCCACTAGGGAGAAAACAACGGTCTCTTGTTCATGGAACATGTGGACTATTTACCTTACACACTTTGCTTAAAGCAGTTGTCTGTTGCTTGTAACTTAATACTGGAGGGGGTTCGGATGATAACCTGAAGGTGGATTTCTAGTCATAGATGTAGTTGGATGGCGGTCTATGTATATTGTTGTATTGTCCAATCGAATCTCATAGGATCTTTCTGACTAGTAATTGCATTGTTATGCCTTGCTCAGTTCCTGTCAATTTCCCTGCTGTAATTTGTTTACCCTTCATGCCATGTTGTTTATCTAAGGAGAGCACATCTAGTGAACTATGGACCCCGGTCTAATCTTTACCATTGATACATCTTCCATTGTTACTTGTTTACTTGCTGCAAACCATTACCTTCCACACCATACGTTTAATCCTTTGTTACAGCAAACCGGTGAGCTTGACAACCTCACTGATTCGTTGGGGCAAAGTTTTGAGTTTGTGTTGTGCAGGTCTCCGGGTTGCTTGCAACACTTGTGTGACGTTTCCTTCCTCCTTCTGGTTCAATAACCTCGGTATCAACTGAGTGGAAACTTGTTTCTTGCTCTTCGCACCATGCGCTTGGGGTTACCAACGAAGTGCCACGTCGAGCATCATCACCGTCCAGTTCCGAAAATATTTCCTTACTAGCTTTTCTGGAACCAAAAACAGCAGAAAACAGGCAACTGGCACTGTGGCAACTTGTTAATAGGTTAGTACCAGAAAACATGTAAAATGCACCACAAAGTGTAGACAAAGCAAAGCAAAGTAGATAGTAAACAAGCATGGAGCATCAAAAATTATAGATACGTTTCTGACGTATCAGAGGACCAAAGTCTCCGGCGTGCTCACACCGGAGTCTCTGGTGTAGGCTAGAGTCTTCGGTGTAGACCGGAGTCTCCGGTCCAGACGGTTTTTGGGCCACTTAAGGGAGGTCGGGGTGAACTGAAACAGGCAGTTTCATTCATCCACCCCGACCTCCCCTCTCAACCCTGTCGCCTCCTCTTCCAAAACTCCTCTCCGGAGGTCAAGAAGCCCTCGGAATACGCCGTGCCGCCGGCTAGCCTCCTCCCCTCCACCATTGAGTCATTCCCACCGACGGAATCGATCCCATGGATAGATCTGGTACCTCTCCTCCTCCTTTTCACCTAGGGTTCATCCCTTGATTTGTTTTTGAGGATTGGTGGTGATTTTTCCCACGGGAATCACTTGTATGCGTGCACACTATCACATTATCCTTGTTTCACTGCCTGACTTGTTCGAATCACCCCCTCCAGCAGCCTCCCAGTTCATGCCCAAGCCTCCCGACCGGAGATTCCGGACCCCAGGGCGGAGACTCTGGTGTGGGGTGACTCAAACAGATCCAGTAATGTCTCTAGGATCTTGTGTTGCACTTCTGGGACATATATGCTTACCTCCATGATATCTCCCTCATTGTTGTTCACATGTTTTGGTTCTCGTCGTCCTCCTCGCACCAAGGCCAAGTCAAAGAGGGCCGATCCATGATATGATGAGACCGAGGGTCAGTATGTTGTGCCCCCGTCCAACCAGAGACAGCAGGCTCGTGATGCAGCATACACGAGGAGGGAGCAGGACAAGGTTGAGGAAGAGAACCGTGCCAAGAGGGCTAAGTACGACAATCTTCAATCTTTGTCCCACATGTCAAATAAAGAGTACTGTGAGCTACGAAAGACCGATTTCTATGCCTTGCCACGTACCAGCGAGGACCCATGATATTGGATGAAGGAGCAAGCTGTTTTCATGAAAGACATTTACATCGTGCTCAAGAAGTCACCTGTGTGCCCCCAAAAGTATATGAGTGTAGAGAAGATGACGAACAACTCCTACTTCTCTGATGCACTATGGATTTGTGAAAAGTTAGGGTTGTTCAGGTTGATGGAGCTCCGTGAGGATTACACCATCACCCTTGTGCAGCAGTTCTATGCCACAGTTGTGTCTGGGTCTGACCAAGCAAGGACTGTGACCTGGATGACTGGAAACCACCGCTGCTCTGTGAATTTCTACAACTTTGTTGATGCCATCTTTGAGACCTTTCAGGGCGTGTCCACTCATGTTGGGGTGCGCATGCACTCAGCGGCTCTTGGGGAGAACAATAACAAGCTTGCCCCTTTGTATGGCAGTGAGGGTGCTGTGGGCGGGTCCAAGGGACTCAAGCCCCTCTACAATCTGATGTTGAGGATCTTCCGCCATACCATTTTTGATGTGGACATCCCTACTACTGATACAACCGTTGTACCTACAGCAACACACATACAAGGACCCATCACAAGATCTCGTGCCAAACAACTTAACTATCAGGTACTTTCGTTTCTTGGAACTATTCCTCACATACATGAGAATATGATGCTGCCTAAATCAGATATATTTCTTACTCTTAGGAATGATGGACCAAGCATGGATGAGAGGGACAAGCATTGGAGCATGGCCATGCATGGAGATGGCAGCAAGCATGTGATGATGTAACACCCTCAGAATCGGCACTATGCAAGTTTTAGCGAAAACCCGCCAAACCCGCATAGAAACGATTCGAAGGTGCCCACCAGGCACTTGCGTGCGGGTGGAAAACGAAGTAATAACATTACACAACAGTCCTCGATGGGACCCACAGAACAGATATATACAACAGCGACTCAATGAGTCAAGAATACAGATATAATATACAAAGATCCAAATCACCTTAAAAACGATAGAGCGTCCAGCTACGGACAAGATGCAAATGGGGCTAAGAGCCCTGAAGCATAACCAATGGCGTCCATAACCCTGCCCAGGCCAAGCCGGAAGGGTAACCCTGCTAACGGCGTCGATCTCAAAACCTGCTTAAACAAAAGGGGTGCCGACAAAGGGCAAAGGAAAAAGAGGAGCGTCAGTACTGAGGCCAGTACACGGCGAGGCTAGAATTCGGCGGTCCTCGCCTACATAGGTATGGTGGACTGAAGCGGCAGCGGCAGCATGCACTAAACAACCTATAGAGACTCGATACCACTGGCGACTATCAGAGAGGGGTAAGAAAGACCTATCCGGAACCAGCCTGATACTAACACCAAACAATCCCATCCTGGTATTCCCCCTCGAGACCAAACGAGGAAGGCAACCGAGGAACTCACACAGTTGGCAGTTTTACTTATTCGGTTATAGTTGCGGCACTTTACTAGTCAGGTTTAGATAATCATCCTGATAAAGTAAGCAGTGGGCACTTTTAGTTAACCATTCCGTTATAGTGGCAACACTTACTAGTCAGATACAATTAGCATGAGTTAACCCCAAAACCCAGCAGTTGTTGGTACTTTTACTTAGCCATTCCGTTATAGTGAAGCTGGTTACTAGTCATATCGGATACAAGTCAATTTATAACAATAAACTTTGGTTATAGTTGTCTATGATCAAGCACTGTGCTCCAAGTCGTCCATAACCGCGGACACGGCTTCTCGAAAAGATTAAACCCTGCAGGGGTGCACCAAAGTATCCACACGCACCTCGACCCTTTTTGCCAGATCAGTTAACATACACCCATCGGTATGTCGGCGGGGCCTAAGTCATGACGTTTCCCAGACCCAAAGCAAGCACGGGGGGCCACCCCACTAAGTACACCCGCAACAAAGTCGGCCGGTCTCCGAGACGGACTCAGGGTTTGCGACAATGGCTGTAAACGACAGCAAATCCCCAAACGGGGACTGTCGATACCGCGAAAACATTCCGCTTCCAAAACAGTACAGTGTGCAGTACCTCGCACAATCGTAATAAAGCAGTAAACATGGCATAAGTACAGGATAGTAATAAAGCCCCAAACTACTTGTGGCCCCCAGTACAATACTTTGAAATCAGGTACTAAATCGATGGGGGGCCCATATCTCCCCACATGTGGTTAGCGCGCTCGATCTCGGAACAGGTGTCAAGAACTCGGGGTCCTACGGGACACAAGTGGGCGGTCGGAAACCAAATCTTACCTATCACCCACCGATGCCTCTGCTTAATTCAATTTTAGTTGTTAAACAGTAATTAAAGTGAGCGAAAAGTAAAACCATGATCATCTCCAACGTCAACATGCGGCAATCCTCCAACAATTGTGGTACGTGACGACAAGCAAAACACTTGAGCAAGCGACTACGACACGCGGGTCCAACTATCTACCAAACAACAGGTAATAGGATGTGTCCAAGGCTATATATGGCTGCAAGGGATATCACGGGTACGGAAACTAGAGCATCGCAACACAGATAGCAAAGAACAACAGGAGGGAATAAATACTAGAAAAGTAAGATAGGTAGAAAGGGGGAGATGCTCGCCTGAAAACATTGCCGAAGGGTTCATCCGAAGATCGGGGCGAAGCTCACATCAACTCAACGGCCTTATCCGCGAAGAAGCAAAACACTAGAAGAAACACCGGATGCAATATTTAATGCTACGGCAAAAGATCGGGCATGATGCATGTATGATGTATGACATGGCAAAGATGCGATGCAATTAGGTCATATTAAGCGGAACCGGGGGTCCCGGCAATTAATTAGGCGGTTCAAGTTGTTTAGATACCCCGCAATTTAAATGTTGTTTAGCAAGGCAGAAGATGGCACCGGTTCGCTACACAAGTTTAAATGAGGCCAATACAAGGCTAGATTTGCCCGCATATGGGCCCCATATTTAATTATTAGGTGAATCGGCATAAGGCCCCCAAACCACATGATTATGCATGCGAGTAGGACAATGTAATTATGCAACAAGTTGTTATTATATTATAAAATAGGGTTCTCGGATAAGAGGTTCACACTTTAGGGGTCTCGACGATCTTGAGGTTCTGGGGGTTCGAGGTCCGGTCTCAGGGTCCAGGGTTCGACGGTTTCGGGATCCGGTCTCGGCGGCTCGTTCTCGGATACAGAAGTAGGTCTTGTCGCTCCCAGGGTGAAGCACTCGGCGTCCTCGAGGGAGTACTTGTCGCACATGTGGCCTTCGGGTTCTATGACGATGTTCTTGTCGTTTCGATGTCGGGGTCCCGACGTCCGTGAAGAGAACCTTGTCGCCCTTGGGCGAAGAACATGTCATCCCGTGGGTCCGTGTAGAAGTGCTCGATGCTCCATGACGGAGGTCTCCGGTTCGGCTTAAGGAGATCTTGTCGCTTGGTATCCGTGTGGGAGAACTCGAGGTCGATGGCGAACTCGTCCGGTAACAGGGTTTTCGGAGATCTTGGCGCGACACCGGTTACGGGGTGTCGCGGCTTGGTCTTCGCATGCATGTCGGCGTTCTTCGGGCTCCCGGAAGAAGTCCTTGATGTTTCCTGTCGTCGACTCCTTCGGAAGTGACAAGTCCGTGTTGGAGAGCGTGGTACTTGGTCATCGAACATCACATATCTAGTACCATCGTCAACCTCACTTCTCCATATCAGGCATCGGCCACACATAGCTCACCCAGGAGCTCCAAAGGGCAAAGGCCAGGGAGACGCTGCAGGGGCCCGGCGCGCTGGCCGGCGGCGGGAGGCGACAGCGAGGTGGTTGGGGCTCAGGCCGGCGACGGGGAAGAGCTCGGGGACGCGGGGCCGGCTGCTGCGGGCGGGGCTGGCGTCGGTCGCGCGGAGGGCGAGGACGGCGGGTTGCGCGGCGGTGAAGACCGACGGTGGGCGAGGGCGAGCGGAGGCGGATGGCCGGCGGTGGCGGTGGTCGACGCGGCCGGCGGCGAGCGGCGGGACCGCGCTGGCAGCGGAGGGGGAACGAGGTCGGTGGAGGCTCGACGGAGGGCGACGAACGGAGGAGGGGCCGACGCGGTCGGGCCCAGGGAGGAGCTCGGCCGCGCGGAGCTCGGGCGGCCGCGGGCGCGGAGGCTGCTGCGAGCGGGAGCGGAGTGAGGCGGCGGGGTGGGGGAAGGAGAGGAGATGGCCGGGCGAGCGACGGGCGCGGCGGGGGACCTAGGGGGCGCCGGAGAGGAGAGAGCGGGGCGGCGGGGCGCTGCGCGGCGGTTGGTCGGGGGCGGGCAGACGCCGGCGAGGGGGTGAGGGACGCGGGGACGGGGAGGACTGCAGGCGCGCAGAAGGCGGAGGGCGAGAGCGGCCGCGGCGAGGCAGGCGTTGCGGTGGAGGCCGGAGGCGGAGGGGAAGGGGGCAGCGCGCCGGGGGAGGCGACGCGGGCTGCTACGCGTGGGGAAGAGAGCCAGGGAGGAGGAGGGAGGTTGCGGGAGAGGGAAGAGGACGCGGGGGCACGGGCGGGGTGTGGCACTGTGGGTGGGGCCGGCTGCAGGAGGTGGGCCGGGGGAGGCAGGCGCTGCGCGCGTGGGGCCTAGCTGCAGCGGCGTGCGTGTGAGTGTGTGGGGTGGGGCTGGGTGAGTGCGTCGTGTGCTGTGTGTGTTGGGGAGTGAGTGGGGTTAGGCTAGGTGGCAGCTTAGGAATGGTTAGAGGGGGAGAGAGGGTGAGGTGTCACTAGGGGATTGGGTGGGGTGATGTGGCCAAGGGGTGTGGGTAGACTAGTTGGTGAACTTAGGAAAAAGGGGGCTGTTTAGGTGGTCCGATTTAAATCCTGGGGCGGTCGTTCGGGTCATTCGGCCCGTTCGACTGCCTCACCAAAAATAATATAAATTTTATTTGTTTTAATAACACCGTTTGCAAACCGAAAGCAGCCAAAACAAAATATCCCGGAGACCCGGTTTTGGCGTTTGAATAAGAGACGGGGCGTTTAGAAAACAAACCGGGCTTTGCGAAAATAGTTTTAAGCAAACAATGCATGATGACGACGATGCAATGCACAAATTCAACGCGATTTTCTAGTAGTGGTTTTGCGGGATGCCACAGATAATCCAAGAGAAGGCCACGGATGAAGATTTCAGAACTTTGAGGCCACCATAATGAAGAATGAAGGCTTGGACGAAATATTCAAGATCAATACTTTACGAATTCGTCCATAGCTTAATATGGTGCTGCGACACCTTTACCCTTCGGCCAGGCCCATGTAATTTTCGCAGGATTTTAATTAGCCACTTCTTAGAGTCCGTATTTGAGGGGAAAAGGACTTTTAGGGTTGGATTCGGCCACCACTTCCATGGCTGGCCGAAACCCCACCTTTTCGCCGTTAAATACGCCCCATAGCCGACCCTCTAGACTCGGATTTTGTTTAGACATTAAGTTAGCCATAGTCGCAACTTCGCCAAGGCTCGAGCGTCGCAGAGGCCTCTTGTACTTCGCACCTATTCAGGATCCCACCTCTTCAATAAAGCTTTCCTCTTAATCCGCAATATCTTGATTGCAATATTGGTTCTTACTTGTTCTCGATTTCAGGTAGGAATTAAGACCCTCGCTGGTCAGGCTGATCGTGTTCACGCAGGATCGGTAACCTCCAGGAGATTGTCCTAGCGATTGCATTGGCGCTCATGATCGCACGTGTAGTCGGATCGTCAAGCCCGAACTCCACCAAATCGATTATCGCCATCTCATCGGAAGATCGGACACCTTTGCCCTATCAAGTGGTATCAGATTTCAGGTTGCTCGGTGAGATTTTACTGTTTTCGTAGATTAGATCTGTTTTTTACCTATAACCCACGAAAAAGCCAAAAACACAGTTAGAGTTTAGATCCATCCCATAACCAATCTACGCCTCGCATTATCTTTTCAGTTTTTGCATTGTTGAATTTGTGTCTACATCGTCGCGTCGAGTTGTTGGTCTTAGTGTCTCGTCCCTTAGAGTTTCGAGTTCTGATCATAGTAGTCACCGCCACACTCGTCGATCATCGCCACCATATTCCGCCACCATATTCTGCCACCATATTCCGCCGCCATATTCTACCACCATAAACCCTAATACTCCGCCACCGCCTTCCTACCGTGACATAGATCCGATCAGTTTCCTGCCGTGGTACGAGTCCGAATAGAGTTATCGTTTCCTAGTTATTTCTTTTTACTTTCCTTCTTTGTTGTTTCCGTGTTAAGCTAAAGTCCGTGTCGAGTTAAGAATCCGGTCGTAAGTCCAGAAGGAGAGCAAAAAAAAAGAGTCTGGAACCGCCTCCGAAATTTTTTTTTGCCTATACTGTTTTTCGACCCCGAGGATCACTTTTCTCCATCGACCGTTATAGCGATATTTTTTTGGCGCCTGCGCGCTTTCCGGAGCAAAATAAAAAATTTCGAAATTTTTTTTTGGGGCTAACCTATTTTTAGACCCCGTAGATCAGTTCTAGACACTCGCCATCATAGTGATTTTCTGCATCTCGGTTCACTTTTCAGGGTGCCATATCATCATACAGTGCTTGTTGTGTCGCGTCGTGACATCGTTGGTGATCTAGGCTCGCGTCTCTAGTACGGTCTAGCCTAGGACCAGCACAGTACCGTCGTTGAGCATTCTTTCAACTTTTGCATTGCTGTTTTGATAATTGCTAACCCCCCTTGCTAAGCCTTCCTAGAGCTCCACAGATACTCTCCACGTGCGGTGTCTCGACTCCTGTTAATCACTTGGTTCAATCTCTGGACCCACTGATCCTCGCGGTTGCACATCGCCTTTTTCCTGCTGTTTGGTAAGAACTTGTAAGAGCTTCGTATATTGCTTGACGGATTACGCGTGACTTCCACCATATTTCCGTACTATATACTTGTGCTTTTTAAGGACTAACCATGACAGATACTTCGCGGAACCCTGCCACAATGATGAACGAAGAACTACATGCCCACTTCTCCGCGCTCTTGGTCAGTCGCGCTGAATACGTGGATACGCGCCTCGGGGAGTTTGACACCAAGCTCACCAACGCCGTGGACAAGATCGATGGACTCGAGAAATCCTTCAACGCCAAGCTTGATGTTCGGTTCAAGGAGCTTTTGAACCGATTGCCCGCACCCGCACCGGCACCCACACATGGCGCACGGCGCATTCCGATCACGGGTCGGACTGCTGGTTCGGCTGCCGCCGCACCCCCGGCGGCTACCGCTGCGGCTGACGCTCCTCAGACTTCCGCCGCGGCTGCTGCTGCGACATTGGGGATAGACGACGGGTACTACTACGACCCCAACGACGACGATCTATTTGACGAAGAGGTTGAACAACCTCCACAAGTACCTGCTGGCCGTCCCCGACATTACTACCGCAACGCTCGACCACCGGTACGTGATGATGATCATGTTGCAAAGCTTAAATTAAATATTCCATCTCTTGAGGGTAAATATAATCCTGATGCATATCTTACATGGGAGATGGAAGTAGAACAACGTTTTGCATGCTTAAAATATCCTGAGAATATGTGTGTTAGTGCTGCTACATGTGAATTTACTAAATTTGCTTCCCTTTGGTGGTCTGAGTATTGTCGCTTAAATCCTACTACTATTCCTAGTACTTGGACTGCTTTAAAAACTGCTATGCGTGTTCGTTTTGTACCTCCTACTTATCAACGTGATTTACTAAAGAATCTGACACGTTTAGAGCAAGGGAAAAATTCTGTAGAAGAGTATTATCAGGAATTGCAAACGGGAATGGTTCGGTGTGGTCTTGTTGAATCTAATGAACAAATGCTTGCACGTTTCTTTGGTGGATTAAACAAGGACATTCAGCACATCTTAGATTATAAGGAATATAATTCTATCACTCGTTTGTTTCATCTTGCTTGCAAAGCTGAACGTGAAGTGCAGGATCGCCAAACACCATGGAGGAGGACTAATAATTCTGCAGGTCGCACATCCACTTGGACATCCCGACAATCAGCGCCTCCTCGTGATTCGCCACCAGCTACTACCACATCCAAGGCCACCACAAGATTTCCAGTTGCTCCTCCACCATCATCCAATGCTCCTGCTCGTAGTGCATCTTCTATGGATTCTACGGGTAAGACAAAGGATATACAATGCCGCAAGTGCTGGGGTTTTGGTCATATTGAGAGACAGTGCACAATACAACGTGTGATGATGGTGCGAGAAGATGGTCAGTACGATTCAGCAAGTGACTTTGATGAAGATACACTAGCCCTTATTTCTGCTCGAGATGGAGACAATTCTGATGCTGATGAAGAGACAGAGGTAATGGGAGCTGAAGCTGCTGATCAATACAGGAGCTTAATTACACAACGTGTGTTGAGTGTGCAATTGAGCAAATCTGAGCAAGATCAACGCCACAACCTGTTCCAAACACGTGGTGTTGTCAAGGAAAGAGCTATACGGATCATCATTGATGGAGGGAGTTGTAATAATCTGGCCAGTGTTGACATGGTAGAGAAGCTTGCGCTTCCAACAAGACAACGCCCACATTCATATTACATCCAATGGTTTGAGAGTTCTCGCAAGATCAAGGTAACAAGAACGGTACGCGTGCATTTTACTATTGGTACATATTCTGATTTTGTTGATTGTGATGTTGTACCTATGCAAGCTTGTTCTTTGTTACTTGGTAGACCATGGCAATTTGATAGAGAATCTGTTCATAATGGAAAAACTAATCACTATTCTCTTATGCATGATGGAAAGAAAATTGGTCTAAAACCTATGACTCCCGAACAGATTTTAAAATATGATCTTTCTAGAGCTAGTAGAGCTAAAACCGAGGAGAAAAATAAAAGTGAGAATCAGATTGTTGCTGCAGATTTTATACCACCAAAGAACACTAAATCTGATTCTACACATGCTACTGAAATTCGTTTGAAGAGTCCATGTATGCTTGCAAATAAAATTGATATTGCTGAACTAGATGTAACCAATACTCAATGTTATGCAATTGTCTGCAAAGAGGTTTTGTTTTCATTTGAGGATATGCCTCCTTATTTGCCACCCGCTATTGCTAACCTTTTGCAGGAATATGAGGACGTCTTTCCCGCTGAGCTGCCACCAGGACTACCTCCTATTAGAGGAATTGAGCACCAAATTGATCTAATTCCTGGTGCCACGTTGCCCAACCGCGCGCCATATAGAACCAATCCAGAGGAGACAAAGGAGATACAACGCCAAATTCAGGAACTACTCGACAGAGATCATATTCGTGAGTCCCTTAGCCCCTGTGTTGTTCCTATTATTTTGGTACCTAAGAAAGATGGTTCTTCGCGCATGTGTACTGATTGTAGAGCTATCAATAATATTACTATTCGATATCGTCATTCTATTCCATGTTTAGATGACATGCTTGATGAATTGAGTGGCTCTACCATGTTTTCTAAAGTTGATTTGCGTAGTGGTTACCACCAGATTCGTATGAAATTAGGAGATGAATGGAAAACAGCATTTAAAACTAAGTTCGGTTTATATGAGTGGTTAGTAATGCCGTTTGGTTTAACTAATGCACCTAGCACTTTCATGAGATTAATGAACGAAGTTTTACGTGCTTTCATTGGACGTTTTGTGGTAGTCTACTTTGATGATATTCTGATTTATAGCAAATCTTTAGAGGATCATTTGGACCATTTACGTGCTGTTTTTAATGCTTTACGTGATGCACGTTTGTTTGGTAACCTTGAGAAGTGCACATTTTGCACCAATCGAGTTGCGTTTCTTGGCTATGTTGTTACATCACAGGGTATTGAAGTGGATCCAGCCAAGATTGAAGCTATTGAGAATTGGCCGCATCCCAAGACGGTCACACAAGTGAGGAGTTTTCTTGGCCTCGCTGGTTTTTATAGGAGCTTTGTCAAAGACTTTGGATCAATTGCCGCGCCGCTGAATGAGCTTACCAAGAAGGATGTGCCCTTTGTTTGGGGTGATGCACAACAACAGGCCTTCGTCATATTGAAAGATAAGCTAACACATGCTCCCTTACTCCAACTTCCTGATTTTACTAAGACTTTTGAGCTTGAATGTGATGCTAGTGGAATTGGTTTGGGAGGGGTGTTATTACAAGAGGGAAAACTTGTTGCATATTTTAGTGAGAAATTGTGTGGGGCTAGTCTGAACTATTCTACTTATGATAAAGAATTATATGCGTTGGTTCGGACATTAGAAACTTGGCAACATTATCTATGGACTAAAGAGTTTGTTATTCATTCTGATCATGAATCTTTGAAGCATATTCGTAGTCAAGCTAAGTTGAATCGTCGTCATGCAAAGTGGGTTGAATTTATTGAGTCTTTTCCTTATGTTATCAAACACAAAAAGGGTAAAGATAATATTATTGCTGATGCTTTGTCACGCCGTTATGCTTTGTTATCTCAACTTGACTTCAAAATATTTGGATTGGACACTATTAAGGAACAATATGTGCATGATGCTGAATTTAAAGATGTGTTGCAGAATTGTAGAGATGGTAGAACTTGGAACAAGTTCGTCTTCAATGATGGATTTGTGTTCCATGCTAACAAACTATGCATTCCAGATAGCTCTGTTCGTCTTTTGTTGTTACAGGAGGCGCATGGAGGAGGATTGATGGGACACTTTGGTGTCAAGAAGACGGAGGATGTTCTTGCTACACACTTATTTTGGCCACGTATGCGTCGAGATGTTGAGAGATTTGTGGCACGCTGCACTACTTGTCAAAAAGCTAAGTCTCGCCTTAATCCACATGGTTTATATATGCCTCTTCCTGTTCCTAGTGTTCCTTGGGAGGATATTTCTATGGACTTTGTTTTGGGATTGCCACGAACACAGAAGGGGAGGGATAGTATTTTTGTTGTTGTGGATCGGTTTTCTAAGATGGCACACTTTATTCCTTGTCATAAAACGGATGATGCTGCGCATATTGCTGATTTGTTCTTTCGTGAAATTGTTCGTTTGCATGGTGTGCCAAATACTATTGTCTCTGATCGTGATACTAAATTTCTTAGCCACTTTTGGAGATGTTTATGGGCTAAGTTGGGGACTAAATTGCTCTTTAGTACTACATGTCATCCCCAAACTGATGGTCAAACTGAAGTAGTAAATAGAACTTTGTCTACTATGTTACGGGCTGTTTTAAAGAAGAACTTAAAATTGTGAGAAGAGTGTTTACCTCATATAGAATTTGCTTATAATCGTTCATTGCATTCTACCACAAAGATGTGCCCATTTGAGATTGTGTATGGTTTTGTTCCTCGTGCACCTATTGATTTATTGCCTTTACCTTCTTCGGTGCAACATAATTTGGATGTTACACAACGCGCTGAAATGATATTAAACTTGCATAAGACTACTAAAGATAACATTGAACACATGAATGCTAAGTATAAACTTGCTGGGGATAAAGGGAGAAAGCATGTTGTGTTTGATGTTGGCGATCTTGTTTGGTTACATTTGTGTAAAGATCGTTTTCCTGATTTACGCAAGTCTAAGTTAATGCCACGTGCTGCTGGTCCCTTTAAGGTGTTAGAGAAAATCAATGATAATGCATATAAACTTGAGTTGCCTGCAGACTTTGGTACGGTTAGTCCTACATTTAACATTGCAGATTTGAAGCCTTACTTTGGTGAGGAAGATGAGATTGCGTCGAGGACGACTTCAATTCAAGAAGGGTAGCATGATGTGGACATCCCTACTATTGATACAACCGTTGTACCTACAGCAACACACATACAAGGACCAATCACAAGATCTCGTGCCAAACAACTTAACTATCAGGTACTTTCGTTTCTTGGAACTATTCCTCACATACATGAGAATATGATGCTGCCTAAATCAGATATATTTCTTACTCTTAGGAATGATGGACCAAGCATGGATGAGAGGGACAAGCATTGGAGCATGGCCATGCATGGAGATGGCAGCAAGCATGTGATGATCCAAGAGAAGGCCACGGATGAAGATTTTAGAACTTTGAGGCCACCATAATGAAGAAAGAAGGCTTGGACGAAATATTCAAGATCAATACTTTACGAATTCGTCCATAGCTTAATATGGTGCTGCGACACCTTTATTTTGGGCCAGGCCCATGTAATTTTCACAGGATTTTAATTAGCCACTTTTTAGAGTCCGTATTTGAGGGGAAAAGGACTTTTAGGGTTGGATTCGGCCACCACTTCCATGGCTGGCCGAAACCCCACCTTTTCGCCGTTAAATACGCCCCATAGCCGACCCTCTAGACTCGGATTTTGTTTAGACATTAAGTTAGCCATAGTCGCAACTTCGCCAAGGCTCGAGCGTCGCAGAGGCCTCTTGTACTTCGCACCTATTCAGGATCCCACCTCTTCAATAAAGCTTTCCTCTTAATCCGCAATATCTTGATTGCAATATTGGTTCTTACTTGTTCTCAATTTCAGGTAGGAATTAAGACCCTCGCTGGTCAGGCTGATCGTGTTCACGCAGGATCGGTAACCTCCAGGAGATTGGCCTAGCGATTGCATTGGCGCTCGTGCTCGCACGTGTAGTCGGATCGTCAAGCCCGAACTCCACCAAATCGATTATCGCCATCTCATCGAAAGATCGGACACCTTTGCCCTATCAATTTTCCCTAGTGCTGGAAATGATGATGCCATCAGACGTGGTTTGGTCAACCTGCTATACCATACCCATAGGATTCACATGGCTGTCCCCGAGGCATATGCGGATCCTATTGATATTATGGATTTCATATTTGAGGAGATGTTTCATGCCATACTGTACAAGAAGGCTCCTCCATATGCACCACTTGTCATGAGTCTCATCAACACCCAGGCTCATGGTTCTCCACTAGCTATGGATCCCAACCTTATGGAGCATACTCTTGTATCACTGCGGCAGAAGGGACGCATGGGGCCTCCTCATAGATGCTCCTATGCCAATGAGGAGGAGATCACTGAGACCGAGAGGGACCCCTCTCCTACTAGGGCTTGATACGTCGGAAACATATCTATAATTTTTTATGCTCCATGCTTGTTTTGTATCATTCGTCTTATGTTTTGTCTACACTTTGAGGTGTTTTTATATATTTTCTGGAACTAACCTATTAACAAGTTGCCACAGTGTCAGTTGCCTGTTTTCTTCTGTTTTTGGTTCCAGAAAGGCAGAAAATCAATATTCTCGGAATTGGACGGGACAAAAGCCAAAGTCAATAACTTTCCGTGAGGGACACGAATCCAGAAGGAGGGACTGTCAACACCCGGATTTTTAATCCCAGATGCCTGTTATGCCATACATCGCAATCCCAGGATTACCATTTTTGCGAGACATAACAGATTTGGATATCACAGTACATCATCCATTACAAACCACACATAAGGTCTTACACAAATAAGGATCTCATGATCTAGCTCTTAATACAACTCAAGCAGCGGAAATACGTAATAATAACGGTAGCGTAGGCGAAGCTCCATCTTCGGGGTCACATGCAATGATGACGATGGGAGATGATCCTAGTTGTCGTAACCTTCCTAGGGTCCATCCTCCTGGTACTCATCTTCATAGTCTGGCCATGGGAATAGCCAGGGACAAAGCCATGAGTACTCTTTAAGTACTCGCAAACTAATACTAACAAGTGAAGGGGTTTTTGTAGTAGGACACTAAGCTCTAGGGTTGTTTTGCAAAAAGCCAGATTTACATCTACTAAGTTCAGAAGCAAGAAAAGCTATTTGAAATATTATAACACCTAAGTGGGAACTTGTACTTCATATCACAACTCTACTGTGGTCAAGTCAAAATCTCAATTCATTTCACAAGTCATTTTGAAAACATCTGACGGGGGAACAGTATGGCCACTCCAACTGTCCATAACCGTGGACGCGGCTATTCGAATAGTTTGACACTCTGCAGAGATTGTACACTTTCACCACAATATTCGATACATCTATTAGGAACAAATCCTGAATTCACCATACTCAATATGCGGATAATCAATCCTAACCTTTAGATTACACGCCCTAGTATAGGCACCTCTCCTGTGAGTCTGGCCTCCCAACCATGACCAACTCTCATCTTGGGTACTGCACAGGTGGACAATCTTCACAAGTTAGCCTCAGCTCAGACCTTGGCCGTGAGGGAACCCATACTAAAGTATATAAGTTTCCAGTCAAGCCCTACCCAATTTTCGGGTATTGTGGTTGTACGGTAAAATTGGAATGGTATCGCATCCAGACAACCATCAGTTTTTTAAAGGGCTAAGGCTCATGCCTTAACATTTTTATCACCAAAATCATCTGGTGTTCGGAAACACATGTCAAAACATCTTTGTAGAATGATCCATCATTCCAAGGTTTTCATAACCATTTTCACCAAGTATTCCCATCTAAAGTTGATCAAGTTTTATGCTTAGCACTAGCATCTACAAATGGGAGTGAGTACTAATGAGGGGTGGCAAACTAGTGGAGTTTAACTAAGTACAATCTCATGCCTTAGGATGACATCAAGATTATCTAGCTTAGGCCAAATTTAATGCTCTTTATGCAACCTTCAATTATCTTTCTAGTATCTACGATTTACTCAAGTAAACTCTAAGTAAGAGCTTTGATAAAGAAATAAAGTAGAAAGCTTGCAAGTAAAACTAGGATTGGGTATCATCAAATGTGTCTAACCAAGCATGCTTAGTGCATTGCATAGTTTATATAACTTTCATAATTGCAAGTGTTAGCTTGCAAGTATTGGCTTGCATAGGTAAAGTATCTTGCAAGTGTTATCTTGCATAGGTCAACTTGATTAGTAAGGCTTGCATCAGTATCAGTATAAGCTTGCCTTGTGCAGAACAGTGGTTGAAGTTCTCCTCGGCTTCTTCTTCGTAGTATCCTCCTTCCTCCTCGTATCCTTGGTCGGTACTAGCGTCTATAAATAAATACGAGGTACACAATCACCAAACAATACTTAACTACTTTCAATCATCACACACAAGGGTTCTATAGATGATCTAGCATCATCACTAACATTACAAGATTAAAGCTTTGTCTTATTATTTTTATTTTTAGAAAAGTAATTTCTACTCATTGAAAAACTACTTAAGATTTAATATTCTCCAACTCAAACATGGGATCATGTTGACACATGTCATCACCACATATTTCAGTCCATGGGAATGTGATTTAAAGTGGTGTCACAATTTAATAAGGTTTAACCTTTTATTTCAATTAAATAAAGTGACTAGAAATGCATATGTGGCACTCTTTTATTACTTGGACATTATTTCTGTAAGTAAACCCATATGTTTTTATATATTCTAAAAGGTATGATCAAATGTGATTTTTGAGAGTTGGAATCAACTCAAAAGCTATTATGGTTGAAATTTGAAAAATGTTTGAATACAGAAAAGCTTCTTCCTTGTTATTTTTACCAAGGTTGATCTATAGATTTAAATGATTTGAATCCAACGGTCTTGGATTAAGCATTTCAATATCTTTCTAACAAAATTGGTTTCATTCAATTTGGTTCACTAAATCGAGCTGGGTTGATTTTTGAAACTAGGTACAGAACTGAGTTTGAATATAAATAGAAAAAGCTAAATTCAAACGAGTGGGCTGCGCGGGAAGGGGTAATGGGCCGACCCAGTGTCACTCTGCAGCACGGGGCACAACTGACAGGGGGGTCTACTGGTCAGTGGCTCTTTAAACGCGAAGCGGTATGGGGCTATGTGGTGCGTTGGATTAGAATGAAGATCGACGGCTGAGGGTCGTCGTCGACGATGAACAAGTCACCGGCGAGCTCAAACCCTAGTGGCTCAGTGGGGGTGCATAGGGGGCATACCGGGGCTCCAGTGATGACGGCGAGGCGGGCAAACGACGAAGTCGACGATGGCGAACTCAGGGGTGGTCGCGGCAGCTCCGGGGGTGGTCGAAATCAATGGCTCCTCTTCTCCTCTATAGCGGCGAGCTCTGGCCAAATTCCGTCGATGCGCTGCTCGCCTTGCTCCGGCTAAGGGGTGGAACGATCAGTGAGGTGAGGGGAGTGAAATGGTGTGCTTCAATCGGCTAGAGGTCACCTCCTTTTATAGGCTCGACGGCGAGACCGAGAGGGATGGGCAGGCGACGGTGGCGACATGGCTACGGGCGGCTAGAGGCATGGCCGAGGGTGGCGATCGATCGGTGGTCTCCTGGCGATGCTCTATGGTTTAAATGCGCGTGTAGGGGCGGTGGCAAACGGTCGGGAACGCGCGGTGCTCTGCGAGGCAGAGGCAGCGAATTCTACGGCGAGCGGTGGCTACGGGGTATGGGCGGTGAAATGGGCATGTCTGGTGGTCTCCTGGGATGGTGGGGTGCATGCTAGCGGGCGGCGAGGGCTCGAGGTGGTCGGGTTGCGTGGGAACGGAGCGTGCTCTGCGGTGCGCATCGGCATGGTCGACAGCAGCACGGGCGCGGTGTTCCTAGCAGTTATGGTCGTGGTCTTCGAGATAGGGCTGGTCGAGATGGGCGGTGAGGCATGGGCTACCTCCCAGACAAGGTTGGCACGGCTAGTTCTTCTCCTAGCTTGCTGTCCACACTGGGATGACATGGTTGCTCTCGGCCTGTTCACCATTGATGACATTGGTGAGTTTAATGTGGGGCTAGAGCTTAGTTAAGGTTGCTAGATGATCTACTGAGGCTAGTGTAACCAGAGAGGGAACAAGGTTGGCTCAAAACACTGCTCAAAATAGTGTTTGTGATTTTGTTGATTTGAATCTGCAACCTGTTTGATGAAATGGCCGCATGAACTTAAGTTTTGAATTTTGAAAATATTTTTGGTGGGTGTGCTAGGAAGGTGTTGAGGATTCTGTGGATGCTTGGTGGTTTTGAAAATTGAGCTTGTTTGAGTGGTTTTTGAAATAGTGGGATCTTCCCATATGAAATAGATTCAATTTTAAACTGTCATTTAAACCATGCATTCTAATGTTTTTGGATGATCACAAAGTGGGCCTTGGTACCTTGTTATGAGTACTATCAAGGGGTGCAAAGATCCATACATGTTTCTGTTAAGTTCTGAAAGTTAGGGATAGCCAAAGTAGGCATGGGAGTTAAATTGGCCAAAATGACCATTCACTTAATTTGTTTATTTTGACTTGTTTGTCTTTGGGAAAAGTTTGGTGATTGTTTAGATGATGTTTATTTCACCTAAGAATCATTTTACAAGCAAGTAAACACAGAATCATGGCAATTCAAAAGAATCCAAATTTTAATACACACATATGGATGCTTTCATATTTTTAATTAGAAAAGTTTTTTTTAACCCTAAATTTGATGATTAGAGTTTGATGATCCAAGTTTAATATTTTTGGGATGTTACAGGGACGGAGAGGCACCAGAGGGTGGCCAGACCTCCCTAGGCGCGACCAAGCCTGGCCCGCGCCTGGGAAGGGTGTGGGCCCTCTGGCCGCCTCCTCGGCCTCCCCTTCGCCTATAAGAAGCCTCCGACCCAAAAACCCTAGGGGGTCCAGAAGAAATCCACGAAAACCTCTGCTACTCCGACGCCACCGAAGGGGAGATTCAGGGGACAGAAAGTCTTTGTTCCGGCACCTTGCCGGGATGGGGAAGTGCCCCTGGAGCCATCTCCATCAATCTCCACCGCCATCTTCATCACCGTTGCTGATTCCCATGATGAGGAGGGAGTAGTTCTTCCTCGGGGCTAAGGGCTCTACCGGTAGCTATGTGTTCATCTCTCTCTCTCTATGCATGATCTTGTGGTCATGGGCTTTATAATCAAGTAGATCTACCTTGCTACTCAAGTGCTTCATTAGATCTCTGCTCTCCCCATGTGTGTGAAAGTGACAGCGTGCATACCATGGTGGCACTTAGGTTTGAGTCTACATAAATACTCTTTGTGCTTTAATAGATTATGCTTTTCCCCACGTGTGTGAAAGTGACAGCACGCATACCGTGTGTGGCACTTTGGCTAGATTGAATATTTGTTATGAGTTATATTTGGAGTTGGATGTCTCTATTAAATTGTGGTGTTTGTTGGAACCATCTCGTGCTCAAGGTGATAGTGTGGGGTTATCTAGATTGGGGAAGGCGGACTTTGAGGTGTGCTGTTATAGACCTACCAATGATTAGAGTGTCCAACCGGAGAGTAGTTAAGAGTAGTATCATAAAGAGAGGATATTTATATGAGAGAGTGTTCACTAGTGAAAGTATGATCCCTAGGCCTTGTTTTTAAACAATGAAACACCGTTTGCATCTAGATTTGTTGCATGTTTGCTTGCTTCCATCTTTGTTCCATTTGCCGGGGAGGTTTTGGGCTTTTACCTTTCCTCCACGCCATCAGCTCTTTTCTGGCACCATTACCCCACGTCAACAACAAGTCAGAAGCTCTTTTCTGGCACCGTTACCACTTGTATTTCACTATCTCTTCGCCGAACTAGTGCACCTATACACCTGACAAGTGTATTGGGTGTGTTGGGGACACAAGAGACTTCTTGTATCTTGATTGCAGAGTTGCTTGAGAGGGAATACCTTTGACCACTTCCTCCCTGAGTTCGATAAACCTTGGGTAATCCACTTAAGGGAAACTAGTTGCTGTTCTACAAACCTCTGCACTGGAGGCCCAACAACTGTCTACAAGAATAGAAGTGCGTAAACATCAAGCTCTTTTCTGGTGCTGTTGCCGGGGAGGTAAGGTAAAAGGTACTCACATCCTCCAGTGTGAGTGCTCAAAGTTATTTCCTTTAGATTCTGTAATTTTGTCTTTTTGTTTCTTGTTTTCACTAGTTAGGCTTAATGGAAAACAACAACAAAATTAGAGAGCTCTATAACATTTATCTTGAGTTAGGACATGAAGTGTTTGAAGAGAAAATTAAAAAACCTACGGAGCTTTATTTGCATGCTAATAGCAATGTTAATATTATGAATTATTTGGACAGCATTATTGCTAATTCTATGGAAAAATCTAAACTTGGTGAAGCTAGTTTTGATGAAAGTGATCTTTTTAGTCCCCCAGCTTTGGAAGATAACTATTCTATTGCTTATGATGATACCAAACCTCCAATTATGATGATTACAACGATGAATATGATATTTTCAGTCCACCTACTATTGAGAAGAAAGTTAATTGTGATTACAATATTCCTCATATATTTGATGATTATGGTGATGAGAATAATAGTGATAGCTATTTTGTTGAATTTTCTCCCACTGCAGTTAATAAGAATGTCTATTCTTATGTGGAGAGTAATAATCATTTTATGTGTGTGGCTCATGATAAGAATGTTTTATGTGATAGTTATATTGTTAATTTTATTTATGATGCTACTAAAAGTTATTATGAGAGAGGGAAACATGGTCTTATGCATCTCAAAAATATTAAGTTTCCCCTCTCTAAGTTGAAAATCTTGAAGTTGCACTTGTTTTGCTTTTCTATGCTTATTGCTTTGTGCTTTCATGAATTGTTTCTTTACAAGATTCCTATGCATAGGAAGTGGGTTAGACTTAAATGTTCTTTGAATTTGCTTCTTGATGCCCTCTTTTAAATAAATGCATATTCCTATGTGAGCATCTTTGAAACTATCATGCCTAACTTAAAGGCATTAAAGAAAAGTACTTGTTGGGAGATAACCAAAGAGTTTTCTTGAGTCTTAGAAGTTATTACTTCTATAATGACCTCTCCTTATCATTTTTGTTTGCTTTTTGTGCCAAGAATGACCTCTAATGAGAGGGAAGTAAGATTTGGGAGTTGCTGTCCCGAAACAGATTTTTGTCCTCCACCATAAAAATTCACGAGGAGTCTCTGTAACTAGGATTAAGCTCAAAACTTACTAATAAATCCCCCAGTGTGTTATATAACTTTCGTTAGTTCAGCACTTTTTGATTTGAGCAATAGAAGGTCTTCGAAAAAATCGGTTTCTACCTAATGGTCTGTTTTAACAGATTTCTACCATTATTTGCATTTGGTTCTTATTGATTCCTTTTTGGGTTCTTTTTGGTAAACTGAGCTTTTTGAAGGAGTTGCTATAGTAGCTTGTGTTTTTAGTGAAAAGTTTTGCTGTTTTAAAACTAAAACCCAAAGGTCTATTATCTTTTGAATACACTAATGTTGCTAATGAAGATTGTGTGAAGTTTTGTATGAAGGAAAAATTTCAGGTGTAGAGAGAGAATGATGTAATGAGATGAAGAATGGACAAAAGCTCAATATTGGGGATGCCACCCTGGTGTCACCCCAAGAAATATTCAAGAGGTACAAGCGTCAAAGCTTGGGGGTGCCCAAGGCATCCCCTTCCTCATCAATAAAAAGCTCGGGTCTTTCTAGACACTTCGTTTTTATTGTTTCATGCATTGTTGTGTTGTTCTTGGAGCGTCTTAGTTTTTGTTTTTGGTTTTCATTTGCTTAGTTTGCTTGAGTAAGTTTATTGGTTGCACCACACTTCTTTTGGAGAGAGACACACTCTGTTTCCATTGCCTAGAACACTCTAGTTTTCACTCTTATTGTTTTGTTAGTGTTCTCTTTTGCTAGCACTGCGTTCAGCCTTAGTTTTCTTGTGCTTTCAGCTTAGAACTTTTTAGTTCTTCTTTGTGGATTTGTGAGACAAGCTCACTGATCTTTATTGATTATTATCTTTGTGAGTTGTTTCAAATAAGTTGTTTGGTGTTGGAAAAGAGTAGAAAGTTTCATGCTTATAGTGGTACAAAAGGGAGCTTGCATTGACTGTGGCTTAGACTTTAGCATGACATGCTAGGTGTTGTTTTGACCTTATGCTTAGTGATTATTGATGTAGCATGTCTTGTTCCAAACAATTGGGATTGCTTAGTGTGCCATGAAAGAATTATGCGTTGTTTTAGCATGCAAAAGCATAGTATTATGGTATTATCCTTTGATGCTTTGCTTGGGTTGACTTGTCACATGATCACACCATGTTATAAATATGAAAAGTCACCATAGCCTCTATGATCATTTAGTCCTTGACTTGTAGTACCACTCTTTGCTTTGATTAGTAATGCTTTGTTGCACTGCATGATTATGGCCATTATTTCTCTCTTATTTGGTTGCTCCCAGTCTTTTGCTAGCCTCCACTTGTATGAGTAAGTTATACTCATGCCTCCAACTTCCAAGAAACCAAGTTATTCCAAAGTGTCCACTATAAACTCCTATGCATGGTGTGTTACACCATTCCAAAGTATATTCTTGTTTTCAGTTATCCTCCAATTAAAAACTATTTTGTTATGTGAAAACTTAGTGATTAAATCCCTCACAAACTTGATGGCACACTTTATATTCTTTGCCCTAATAAACTTGAACCATTATGTCATCTATATTGTATATGCTTGCACTTATACGTTGGAATTAGCAGAACCGTGCTGCCATGGGGAACGTTTTCAACATTGCACTTGTACTTTGTACTCAGTTGATATCATGCTCTTTTGTCTATGGATGTCACCGGTGTGAAATAAAGAGGGAACTTGTAAGTCCATGGAGTTTGTATTTTGTGTTAGAGAAACATCTGGGCCGCTAGCCTAATCCATGCCTAATCATGGTGGAAACCTGCAGCATCACCATAGTGACATCTATGAAGCATTCTTCTTATAAAAAAAGAGACACATTGAGAAAGGAGGAAAGAGAAGAAAAAAGCACCATATTCCCATGGTAAATAAGAAGATTGCTGAGATGCTCATTGTCTGCTTGCCTTGTCATTTTGGTTATGGGATAGCTCTAGTACCATGTGCAAGGGGTACCTCGTTGGCGGTTCTCTATGATATGCAAATCCTTACAGTGACAAGAACTTACATGTGACTAAAGTTGAGTAGCATAGGTGTGGCCCTCGTATTCATGGGACTTGAGATTTCCAACTTATACTTCGTCAAGCATATACTCCATCTTTGTCACTTTAACCTTAATCACTTCAAGATGCTTATGACAGGGGCAATGAGGGCTGAAAGCTAACAAGTATCATAATTTTTGGAAGCTCTTTTTGGAACTTGAAATCCCTGCTTCCTTTATAAAAGACCTTTCTTCCACCACTATTGAGTCTCCACCTTCTACCTTTAGGCACCATTAAGAAAGCATAGTTATCATTTTGTGTGCAGTGTTCCAAAGCTTATTGATTGAAGCATATTGTGATATTAATTGTTCTTGTGCTACTTGTTTCTAGTCACCCTTGTGAACTTTGAAGGTGTCCTATGCATATATTTTCTAATCTATGAGGGACAAGCCGAATGCCACTATGCTATATTTTCTGTATGTGAAACAAACAAACGTTTTTCAATGCATGTTATGAAGGGATTCGCGGCATAGTAAATCAAAATTTTCTACGGATGTGAATAGAGGGAAGCCAAGATATAATCTAGGAGATGCAAACAACGAGAGAGATTAGATGAGATATTCATACCCTTGAAGATTCACACAGCGGAACGTTCGTCGGAACGTGGGTGATGTAGTCGTACTCGCTTCTCTTCCTCGCGATCCGATCTGATCTAGCACCGCAAGTGGCGATGCCTCCGGGAGATGCACACGTGCAGCACCTCGACGTCTCCTCCTTCCTCGGTCCAGCAAGTATGGTGGAGAGACGGATTGGATCTACAACGCGACGGCGCGGTGCAAGTGGTGGAGAGTTTCTGCAGCAGGGCTTCGCCTACACGCAGTCGGGAGGGAGAGAGAGAGGAGGGCGGCAGGGCGGCTAGGCTTGAGGGGAAGGTGTGAGGGGGTGGTGCACCCCAGCCCTCTATATATAGAGGGGTGGGCGCCAGCCCTAACCCCTCCCCCAAGCCCTAGGCCGGCGGCCAAGGAGGGAGGAGTGGGGGGCAAGGAACCCCCCCCCTTCTAGAAGCTCCAAACTAGGGTTTCCCCTTGTTTGGCCGGCTGGGCCCTATGGGGCCTTGTGCCCCTGGCCCAATGCGTCCAGGGCACTCCCTCATAGGACCATGCCCCCTCCCGACAGGTGGGAACACGTTGGCCCCCTTCCGGAATGTTCTAGAAGCTTCCGGTACAATACCGATTAACCCGGAACAATTCCGAACTCCAAAAACTGCACTGCCTTATATGAATCTTATTCTCCGAACCACTCCGGAACCTCTCGTGATGTCCCGGATCCCATCCGAGACTCCGAACAAAAACTCATAAACCAATTATCCAATCTATCCTAGCATCAAGACACGTTAAGTGTGTGACCCTTCGGGTTCGAGAATATGCAGACATGATCTTCTATCAATAATCAACAGCGGGGTCTGGAAACCCATATTGACTCCCACACATTCATCGATGATCATATCGGATGAACCACGATGACAGGATTCAATCAATCCCATATATATTCCCTTCGTCTCGCGATATTTTACTTGCCCGAGATTTGATCGTCGGTACCGTCATACCTAGTTCAATCTCATTCACAGCAAGTACTTTACTCGTTCCGTAATCCGATATCACTTTGTGATTAACTCCTTAACCACATGCTTGCAAGCGGTGTTGATATCGATTACCAAGTGGGCCCGAAGTATATCTCTCCAACTTGGGAGGGACAAATCCCATCTCGATACATACAACCCAACAGATACTTTCCGATCACCTGAGAGACACCTTTATGATCACCCTCTCATAGGATGACGTTTGATGACCTCAAATCTTTCTTCCGATACCAGAGAGTTGTATTATCTCATGGTCTAAGGAATACAATATTTGACATAAGAAAAGCTTCGCAAAGATGAACACGATGACACGATCTAATTGCTTCGCTTAGTTTGGGTATGTCCATCACATCATTATCCCAATGATATGATCTCATTATTAATCGACAACTCATGTCCATGGTTAGGAAACCTTAACCATCATTAATCAATGAGCTAGTCCATAGAGGCGTACTAGGGACACGGTGTTGTTCACAAACCACACAAGTATTAAAGTTTCCGCTTAATACAATTCTAGCATGGAATATAAACATTATCATGAACAAGAATTATAATAATAACATCTTTATTATTGCCTCTAGGGAATAATTCCAACAGTCTCCCACTTGCACTAGAGTCAATAATCTAGTTTACATTTGGCAACAATCTCACACCCATGGCACTAAGGTGCTGATCATGTTTTACACGTGGAAGAGGTTTAGTCAATGGATCTGCGACATTCAGATCTGTATGTACTTTGCTAATCTTCAAATCTCCATCTGCTATATAATCTCGGATTATATGAAACTTGCGGTTGATATGCTTGGTCTTTGGATGATATCTTGGTTCCTTAGCGAGTGTTATGGCGCCAGTGTTGTCACACAATATCTCCAGTGGGTCCAATGCACTTGGAACCACGCCAAGCTCAGTGATGAAGTTCCTGATCCAAACTCCTTCACTTGACGCTTCTGCAGCAGCCATGTATTCCGCTTCTACTGTAGATCCTGCGATCACGCTTTGCTTGCAGCTTCTCCAGGTCACATCTCCTCCATTCAAAATATACACGTATCCTGTCTGAGATTTAGAATCATCCTTGTCGGTGTCAAAACTAGCGTCGACGTAACCTTTTACGACGAGCTGTTCATCACCCCCATAGACTAAGAACATTTCGTTAGTCCTATTTAGGTACTTTAGGATGTTCTTCACGGCTGTCCAGTGTTCCACTCCTGGATCACTTTGATATCTGCTCGTCAAACTAAGAGCATTGGACACATCCGGTCTAGTACACAGCATGGCATACATGATAGAACCTATGGCCGAGGCATAAGGCACTTTGCTCATAGCTTCCCTATCATTTACCGTAGTTGGACACTGAGCCTTGCTCAATATCTTACCTGACAACATAGGCACTGAACCTTTCTTTGCCTTATCCATTCTGAACCTTTTCAGAACTTTGTCTAGGTATGTACTCTGGCTTAAAGCTATCAGGTGTCTTTGTCTATCTCTATAGATTTTGATGCCCAATATATAAGCAGCTTCACCTAGGTCTTTCATTGAAAAACACTTGTTCAAATAACTCTTCACATCGTTAAGCATGTTAATGTCATTTCCAATAATCAATATGTCATCCACATATAGTACCATAAATGTCACCGAGCTCCCACTCACTTTCTTGTAGATACAAGCTTCGTAGCAATTTGGAACAAATCCAAAGCTCTTGATCACTTGATCAAAACGAAGGTTCCAACTCCGAGATGCTTGCTTCAGTCCATAAATGGAACGCTAAAGTTTGCATACTTTATCAGCATCCTTAGGATCGACAAAACCTTCGGGTTGCATCATATACAACTCTTCATCAATGTTGCCATTGAGGAACGCAGTCTTGACATCCATCTGCCATATTTCATAATCATGAAACGCAGCAATTGCTAATAAAATCCGAATGGACTTAAACATCGCTACGGGAGAGAAAGTCTCATCGTAGTCAACACCTTGAACTTGCCGAAAACCTTTCGCGACAAGCCGTGCTTTATAGACGGTAACATTACCATCCGCGTCCGTTTTCTTCTTGAAAATCCATTTGCACTCAACGGCCTTTCGGTCGCTAGGAGGGTCCACCAAAGTCCATACTTGGTTTTTGCTCATGGATCCCAATTCGGATTTCATGGCTTCTAGCCATTTCTCAGAGTCTAGGCTCATCATCGCTTCCTCATAGTTCATAGGTTCACTGTCTTCTACCAACAAGACAGTCAAGACAGGGTTGCCGTACCACTCAGGAGGGGCACGCGACCTTGTCGACCTGTGACGTTCAGTATCAGCATCGTCCGAAGCTTCATGATCCTTGTCATTAGCTTCCTCTATTGTTGGTGCAGGCGTCACTGGAACAATTTCAGTTGCTGCGCTACTCTCCAATTCAAGAGAAGGTTCAATAACCTCGTCTAGCTCTACTTTCCTCCCACTCACTTCTTTCGAGAGAAACTCCTTCTCAAGAAAGGAACCGTTCTTTGCGACAAACACTTTGCCTTCGGTTCTGCAATAGAAGGTATACCCAATAGTTTCCTTAGGGTATCCTATGAAGACGCATTTCTCCGCTTTGGGTTCGAGCTTGTCCGGCATCAACTTCTTGACGTAAGCTTCGCATCCCCAAACTTTAAGAAACGACAACTTAGGTTTAGCACCAAACCACAGTTCATGCGGTGTCGTCTCAACGGATTTAGATGGTGCCCTATTTAAAGTGAATGCAGCGGTTTCTAATGCATAACCCCAAAATGATAACGGCAAATCAGAAAGAGACATCATCGATCAGACCATATCTAATAGGGTTCGATTCCGGCGTTCAGACACACCATTGCGCTGTGGTGTTCCGGGTGGCGTGAGTTGCGAAACGATTCCGCTTGCTTTAAGATGCGTGAGAAAATCATAACTCAAATATTCACCTCCACGATCGGATCGTAGAAACTTAATCTTTCTGTTACGATGGTTCTCCACTTCATTCTGAAATTCTTTGAACTTCTCAAATGTTTCAGATTTATGTTTCATTAAATATATATACCCATATCTACTTAAGTCATCGGTAAAAGTGAGAAAATAGCGATATCCACCGCGCGTCGAAACACTCATCGGTCCGCATACATCGGTATGTATGATTTCCAACAAGTCCGTTGCTCGCTCCATCATACCGGAGAACGGGGTTTTGATCATCTTGCCCATGAGGCATGGTTCGCATGTGTCAAATGATTCAAAATCAAGAGACTCCAAAAGTCCATCAGAATGGAGTTTCTTCATGCGTTTTACACCAATATGACCTAGACGACAGTGCCACAAATAAGTAGTATTATCACTATCTACTTTGCATCTCTTAGACTCAATGTTATGGATGTGCATTTCATCCCTATCGAGATTTAGAAGAAATAAACCATTCACAATAGGTGCATGACCATAAAAGATGTTACTCATATAAATAGAACAACCATTATTCTCCGATTTAAATGAATAACCGTCTTGCAATAAACAAGATCCAGAAATAATGTTCATGCTCAACGCAGGCACATAATAACATTTATTGAGGTTTAAAACTAATCCCGAAGGTAAAACTAAGGAGAGTGTGCCGACGGCCATCACATCAACTCTTGATCCGTTGCCAACGCGCATCGTCACCTCATCCCTCGCAAGCCGCCGTCTATTCCGTAGCTCCTGTTTCGAGTTACGAATATTAGCAACTGAACCAGTATCAAATACCCAGGCACTACAACGAGGGCTAGTAAGGAAAACATCAATAACATGTATATCAAATATACCTTTGATGGTGCCATCCTTCTTGTCCGCTAAGTACTTCGGACAGTTGCGCTTCCAGTGACCCTTGTCCTTGCAATAGAAGCACTCAGTGTCCGGCTTAGGACCAGACCCGAGATTCTTCTCAGCAGGGGCAACACGCTTGCCGCCGCCTTTCTTGAAGGGCTTCTTTGCACCCTTACCTTTCTTGAAGGTGGGGGGCTTGTTGACCATCAACACATGATTATCCTTTTTGATGTCCACCTCCGCAGCCTTCAGCTTTGCGAAGAGCTCGGTGATCGTATCAGTGGAACCAATCTGATTGTGAGTCACTACAAAACTTTTGTAGCTGGGAGGGAGTGATTGCAGAACCCTGTCAATCTTGAGCTCCTCTGGAATCTTGCAGTCCAGTTGCTCAAGGCATTGAGTGTAGCCCGACATCTTAATGGCGTGCTCACTAACGGAACTCCCTTCCTCCATCTTGTAGTTAAAGAACTTCTCAGAGATCTCATATCTCTCAGAACGGGCCTGAGTCTGAAACATGGTTTTCAGCTCCTCGAGAATCTCAAAGGGCCCGGGATAGTCTTCAAAACGATTTTGAAGGTCCGATTCCATAGCAAACAACATGGTGCTCTTAATCACACCATAATCATCTTTGCGCGACTGATAGACAGCTTTCTCATCAGCCGGCGCAGTAGCAGCAGGGGCGTCACCTAACGCATTCTCAAGGACATAGTCCTTTTGACCGCCAGAGAGAATGATTCTCAGATTGCGAAACCAGTTGGTGAAGTTAGACCCATTGTTTTTAAGCTTTTCCTTCTCAGCAAAAACGTTGAAGTTGAAGTTGGACTTAGCCATTTGATCTACAATATTTGCAAGTACAAATTAGACTATGTTCATGATAACTAGTTCAACTTTTAATCAAATTACTAGATGAACTCCCACTAAATTCAACATCCCTCAAGTTGTTTAGTGAACACGATCCAAATTCACCACACCTAATCCGATCTTCACGAGAAGAGATGTGGTTTCAATGGTGGACAACGAAGTGTCGATCATATCATTCATATGACTCATGATTAACCTTTCGGTTCATGTGTTCGGAGGCCATGTCTGTACATGCTAGGCTCGTGAAGTTAGACCCAAGTATTTCCGCGTGTGCAAAACTGGCTTGCACCCGTTGTATGTGAACGTAGAGTCTATAGCACCCGATCATCACGTGATGCTTGGACACGACAAACTTTCGCAACGGTGCATACTTGGGGAGAGCACAGTTTTTATCTTGATCTATAAGTGAGGAATCATCTTATAATGCTACCGTCGCGATCTAAGCATAATAAGATACATAAAAGGATAAACATCACATGCATATAACTTTATGTGACATGGTATAGCCAATCTTCGCGCAATGATCTCCATCTTGTGCGTGCCGGCATGATCTCAATCACTCCACCATGATTGCCTCCACCACGAATAGCAACTACAACTATTGCTAACTACTTAGCGATAAAGTGAAACTATTACATGGCGTATAAGAAGTTGACACACAGGTTATACACAATTTTAAAGACAACCATATGGCTCCTGCGGTTGTGTACTCATTGACATGCAAGTCGTGAAACATTACAAAACATGATCATCGCATACATTATACACATCACATCTTGGGCCATACCATATCACAGAAAACACTCCCTGCAAAAACAAGTTAGACGCCTCTACTTTGTTGTTGCATGTTTTACGTGGCTTATGGGAGTAGATGCTAAAAACGATTCTTACCTACGGAAAGCCACAACGGTGATATTATGGTTGCCAAACTCCGGTGTAAATCCCATGACAACTATAGTGAGAGAAACTGGCATCCACCAGCCGCATGTGTGGAACAAGCCACACGTCAAGTGCGGAGCCGGTCTCGTGAACGACGTCGCGTAAGGTTGGCCTGGACCGCTTCAATCTCACTATCCCGCGTCATAAGAAGAACACAAACAAGAAGCTTGCAACATAAAACATCAACGCCCGCAACAACCATGTTGCGTTCTACTCGTGAAACACATCTACGCATAGATCTAGCTCTAATACCACTGAAGGGATTCGCGGCATAGTAAATCAAAATTTTCTACGGATGCGAACAGAGGGAAGCCAAGATCTAATCTAGGAGATGCAAACAATGAGAGAGATTAGATGAGATCTTCATACCCTTGAAGATTCGCACAGCGGAACGTTCGTCGGAACGTGGGTGATGTAGTCGTACTCGCTTCTCTTCCTCGCGATCCGATCCGATCTAGCACCGCAAGTGGTGATGCCTCCGGGAGATGCACACGTGCAGCACCTCGAAGTCTCCTCCTTCCTCGGTCCAGCAAGTATGGTGGAGATACGGATTGGATCTACAACACGACGGCGCGGTGCAAGTGGTGTAGAGTTTCTGCAGCAGGGCTTCGCCTACACGCAGTCGGGAGGGAGAGAGAGAGGAGGGCAGCAGGGCGGCTAGGCTTGAGGGGAAGGTGTGAGGGGGTGGTGCGCCCCAGCCCTCTATATATAGAGGGGTGGGCGCCAGCCCTAACCCCTCCCCCAAGCCCTAGGCCGGCGGCCAAGGAGGGAGGAGTGGGGGGCAAGGAAACCCCCCCCCTTCTAGAAGCTCCAAACTAGGGTTTCCCCTTGTTTGGCCGGCTGGGCCCTATGGGGCCTTGTGACCCTAGCCCAATGCGGCCAGGGCACTCCCTCATAGGCCCATGCCCCCTCCCGGCAGGTGGGACCACGTTGGCCCCCTTCAGAAGGTTCTAGAAGCTTCCGGTACAATACCGATTAACCCGGAACAATTCCGAACTCCAAAAACTGCACTGCCTTATATGAATCTTATTCTCCGGACCACTCCGGAACCTCTCGTGATGTCCCGGATCCCATCCGAGACTCCGAACAAAAACTCATAAACCAATTATCCAATCTATCCTAGCGTCGAGACACGTTAAGTGTGTGACCCTTCGGGTTCGAGAATATGCAGACATGATCTTCTATCAATAATCAACAGCGGGGTCTGGAAACCCATATTGACTCCCACACATTCATCGATGATCATATCGGATGAACCACGATGCCAGGATTCAATCAATCCCATATATATTCCCTTCGTCTCGCGATATTTTACTTGCCCGAGATTCGATCGTCGGTACCGTCATACCTAGTTCAATCTCATTCACAGCAAGTACTTTACTCGTTCCGTAATCCGATATCACTTTGTGATTAACTCCTTAACCACATGCTTGCAAGCGGTGTTGATATCGATTACCGAGTGGGCCCGAAGTATATCTCTCCGACTTGGGAGGGACAAATCCCATCTCGATACATACAACCCAACAGATACTTTCCGATCACCTGAGAGACACCTTTATGATCACCCTCTCATAGGATGACGTTTGATGACGTCAAAGCTTTCTTCCGATACCAGGGAGTTGTATTATCTCATGGTCTAAGGAATACAATATTTGACATAAGAAAAGCTTCGCAAAGATGAACACGATGACACGATCTAATTGCTTCGCTTAGTTTGGGTATGTCCATCACATCATTCTCCCAATGATATGATCTCATTATTAATCGACAACTCATGTCCATGGTTAGGAAACCTTAACCATCATTAATCAATGAGCTAGTCCATAGAGGCGTACTAGGGACACGGTGTTGTTCACAAACCACACAAGTATTAAAGTTTCCGCTTAATACAATTCTAGCATGGAATATAAACATTATCATGAACAAGAATTATAATAATAACATCTTTATTATTGCCTCTAGGGCATAATTCCAACAGTCTCCCACTTGCACTAGAGTCAATAATCTAGTTTACATTTGGCAACAATCTCACACCCATGGCACTAAGGTGCTGATCATGTTTTACACGTGGAAGAGGTTTAGTCAATGGATCTGCGACATTCAGATCTGTATGTACTTTGCTAATCTTCAGATCTCCATCTGCTATATAATCTCGGATTATATGAAACTTGCGGTTGATATGCTTGGTCTTTGGATGATATCTTGGTTCCTTAGCGAGTGCTATGGCGCCAGTGTTGTCACACAATATCTCCAGTGGGTCCAATGCACTTGGAACCACGCCAAGCTCAGTGATGAAGTTCCTGATCCAAACTCCTTCACTTGACGCTTCTGCAGCAGCCATGTATTCCGCTTCTACTGTAGATCCCGCGATCACGCTTTGCTTGCAGCTTCTCCAGCTCACAGCTCCTCCATTCAAAATATACATGTATCCTGTCTGAGATTTAGAATCATCCTTGTCGGTGTCAAAACTAGCGTCGACGTAACCTTTTACGACGAGCTGTTCATCGCCCCCATAGACTAAGAACATTTCTTTAGTCCCATTTAGGTACTTTAGGATGTTCTTCATGGATTTCCAGTGTTCCACTCCTGGATCACTTTGATATCTGCTCGTCAAACTAAGAGCATTGGACACATCCGGTCTAGTACACAGCATGGCATACATGATAGAACCTATGGCCGAGGCATAAGGCACTTTGCTCATAGCTTCCCTATCATTTACCGTAGCTGGACACTGAGCCTTGCTCAATATCTTACCTGACAACATAGGCACTGAACCTTTATTTGCCTTATCCATTCTGAACCTTTTCAGAACTTTGTCTAGGTATGTACTCTGGCTTAAAGCTATCAGGCGTCTTTGTCTATCTCTATAGATTTTGATGCCCAATATATAAGCAGCTTCACCTAGGTCTTTCATTGAAAAACACTTGTTCAAATAACTCTTCACATCGTTAAGCATGTTAATGTCATTTCCAATAATCAATATGTCATCCACATATAGTACCAGAAATGTCACCGAGCTCCCACTCACTTTCTTGTAGATACAAGCTTCGTAGCAATTTGGAACAAATCCAAAGCTCTTGATCACTTGATCAAAACGAAGGTTCCAACTCCGAGATGCTTGCTTCAGTCCATAAATGGAACGCTAAAGTTTGCATACTTTATCAGCATCCTTAGGATCGACAAAACCTTCGGGTTGCATCATATACAACTCTTCATCAATGTTGCCATTGAGGAATGCAGTCTTGACATCCATCTGCCATATTTCATAATCATGAAACGCAGCAATTGCTAATAAAATCTGAATGGACTTAAACATCGCTACGGGAGAGAAAGTCTCATTGTAGTCAACACCTTGAACTTGCCGAAAACCTTTCGCGACAAGCGGTGCTTTATAGACGGTAACATTACCATCCGTGTCCGTTTTCTTCTTGAAAATCCATTTGCACTCAACGGACTTTCGGTCGCTAGGAGGGTCCACCAAAGTCCATACTTGGTTTTCGCTCATGGATCCCAATTCGGATTTCATGGCTTCTAGCCATTTCTCAGAGTCTGGGCTCATCATCGCTTCCTCATAGTTCGTAGGTTCACTGTCTTCTACCAACAAGACAGTCAAGACAGGGTTGCCGTACCACTCAGGAGGGGCACGCGACCTTGTCGACCTGCGACGTTCAGTATCAGCATCGTCCGAAGCTTCATGATCCTTGTCATTAGCTTCCTCTATTGTTGGTGCAGGCGGCACTGGAATAATTTCAGTTGTTGCGCTACTCTCCAATTCAAGAGAAGGTTCAATAACCTCGTCTAGCTCTACTTTCCTCCCACTCACTTCTTTCGAGAGAAACTCCTTCTCAAGAAAGGAACCGTTCTTTGCGACAAACACTTTGCCTTCGGTTCTGCGATAGAAGGTATACCCAATAGTTTCCTTAGGGTATCCTATGAAGACGCATTTCTCCGCTTTGGGTTCGAGCTTGTCCGGCATCAACTTCTTAACGTAAGATTCGCATCCCCAAACTTTAAGAAACGACAACTTAGGTTTAGCACCAAACCACAGTTCATACGGTGTCGTCTCAATGGATTTAGATGGTGCCCTATTTAAAGTGAATGCAGCGGTTTCTAATGCATAACCCCAAAATGATAATGGCAAATCAGTAAAAGACATCATCGATCGGACCATATCTAATAGGGTTCGATCCCGGCATTCAGACACACCATTGCGCTGTGGTGTTCCGGGTGGCGTGAGTTGCGAAACGATTCCGCTTGCTTTAAGATGCGTGAGAAAATCATAACTCAAATATTCACCTCCACGATCGGATCGTAGAAACTTAATCTTTCTGTTACGATGGTTCTCCACTTCATTCTGATATTCCTTGAACTTTTCAAATGTTTCAGATTTATGTTTCATTAAATAGATATACCCATATCTACTTAAGTCATCGGTAAAAGTGAGAAAATAGCGATATCCACCGCGCGTCGAAACACTCATCGGTCCGCATACATCGGTATGTATGATTTCCAACAAGTCCGTTTCTCGCTCCATCATACCGGAGAATGGGGTTTTGATCATCTTGCCCATGAGGCATGGTTCGCATGTGTCAAATGATTCAAAATCAAGAGACTCCAAAAGTTCATCAGAATGGAGTTTCTTCATGCGTTTTACACCAATATGACCTAGACGATAGTGCCACAAATAAGTAGTATTATCACTATCTACTTTGCATCTCTTAGACTCAATGTTATGGATGTGCGTTTCATCCCTTTCGAGATTTAGAAGAAATAAACCATTCACAATAGGTGCATGACCATAAAAGATGTTACTCATATAAATAGAACAACCATTATTCTCCGATTTAAATGAATAACCGTCTTGCAATAAACAAGATCCAGAAATAATATTCATGCTCAACGCAGGCACATAATAACATTTATTGAGGTTTAAAACTAATCCCGAAGGTAAAACTAAGGAGAGTGTGTCGACGGCAATCACATCAACTCTTGATCCGTTGCCAACGCGCATCGTCACCTCATCCCTCGCAAGCCGCCGTCTATTCCATAGCTCCTGTTTCGAGTTACAAATATTAGCAACTGAACCAGTATCAAATACCCAGGCACTACAACGAGGGCTAGTAAGGAAAACATCAATAACATGTATATCAAATATACCTTTGATGGTGCCAGCCTTCTTGTCCGCTAAGTACTTCGGACAGTTGCGCTTCCAGTGACCCTTGTCCTTGCAATAGAAGCACTCAGTGTCCGGCTTAGGACCAGACCCGAGCTTCTTCTCAGCAGGGGCAACGCGCTTGCCGCCACCTTTCTTGAAGGGCTTCTTTGCACCCTTACCTTTCTTGAAGGTGGGGGGCTTGTTGACCATCAACACATGATTATCCTTTTTGATGTCCACCTCCGCAGCCTTCAGCTTTGCGAAGAGCTCGGTGATCGTATCAGTGGAACCAATCTGATTGTGAGTCACTACAAAACTTTTGTAGCTGGGAGGGAGTGATTGCAGAACCCTGTCAATCTTGAGCTCCTCTGGAATCTTGCAGTCCAGTTGCTCAAGGCGTTGAGTGTAGCCCGACATATTAATGGCGTGCTCACTAACGGAACTCCCTTCCTCCATCTTGCAGTTAAAGAACTTCTCAGAGATCTCATATCTCTCAGAACGGGCCTGAGTCTGAAACATGGTTTTCAGCTCCTCGAGAATCTCAAAGGGCCCGGGATAGTCTTCAAAACGATTTTGAAGGTCCGATTCCATAGCAAACAACATGGTGCTCTTAATCACACCATAATCATCTTTGCGCGACTGATAGACAGCTTTCTCATCAGCCGGCGCAGTAGCAGCAGGGGCGTCACCTAACGCATTCTCAAGGACATAGTCCTTTTGACCGCCAGAGAGAATGATTCTCAGATTGCGAAACCAGTTGGTGAAGTTAGACCCATTGTTTTTAAGCTTTTCCTTCTCAGCAAAAACGTTGAAGTTGAAGTTGGACTTAGCCATTTGATCTACAATATTTGCAAGTACAAATTAGACTATGTTCATGATAACTAGTTCAACTTTTAATCAAATTACTAGATGAACTCCCACTAAATTCAACATCCCTCAAGTTGTTTAGTGAACACGATCCAAATTCACCACACCTAATCCGATCTTCACGAGAAGAGATGTGGTTTCAATGGTGGACAACGAAGTGTCGATCATATCATTCATATGACTCATGCTTAACCTTTCGGTTCATGTGTTCGGAGGCCATGTCTGTACATGCTAGGCTCGTGAAGTTAGACCCAAGTATTTCCGCGTGTGCAAAACTGGCTTGCACCCGTTGTATGTGAACGTAGAGTCTATAGCACCCGATCATCACGTGATGCTTGGACACGACGAACTTTCGCAACGGTGCATACTTGGGGAGAACACAGTTTTTATCTTGATCTTTAAGTGAGGAATCATCTTATAATGCTACCGTCGCGATCTAAGCATAATAAGATACATAAAAGGATAAACATCACATGCATATAACTTTATGTGACATGGTATAGCCAATCTTCGCGCAATGATCTCCATCTTGTGCGTGCCGGCATGATCTCAATCACTCCACCATGATTGCCTCCACCACGAATAGCAACTACAACTATTTCTAACTACTTAGCGATAAAGTGAAACTATTACATGGCGTATAAGAAGTTGACACACAGGTCATAGATAATTATAAAGACAACCATATGGCTCTTGTCGGTTGTGTACTCATCGACATGCAAGTCGTGAAACATTACAAAACATGATCATCGCATACATTATACACATTACATCTTGGGCCATACCATATCATAGAAATCACTCCCTGCAAAAACAAGTTAGACGCCTCTACTTTGTTGTTGCATGTTTTACGTGGCTTATGGGAGTAGCATGCTAAGAACGATTCTTACCTACGGAAAGCCACAATGGTGATATTTTGGTTGCCAAACTCCGGTGTAAATCCCATGACAACTATAGTGAGAGAAACTGGCATCCACCAGCCGCATGTGTGGAACAAGCCACACGTCAAGTGCGGAGACGGTCTCGCGAACGACGTCGCGTAAGGTTGGCCTGGACCGCTTCAATCTCACTATCCCGCGTCATAAGAAGAACACAAACAAGAATCTTGCAACAGAAAACATCAACGCCCGCAACAACCATGTTGCGTTCTACTCGTGAAACACATCTACGCATAGATCTAGCTCTAATACCACTGAAGGGATTCGCGGCATAGTAAATCAAAATTTTCTACGGATGCGAACATAGGGAAGCCAAGATCTAATCTAGGAGATGCAAACAACGAGAGAGATTAGATGAGATCTTCATACCCTTGAAGATTCGCACAGCGGAACGTTCGTCGGAACGTGGGTGATGTAGTCGTACTCGCTTCTCTTCCTCGCGATCCGATCCGATCTAGCACCACAAGTGGTGATGCCTCCGGGAGATGCACACGTGCAACACCTCGAAGTCTCCTCCTTCCTTGGTCCAGCAAGTATGGTGGAGAGATGGATTGGATCTACAACACGACGGCGCGGTGCAAATGGTGGAGAGTTTCTGTAGCAGGGCTTCGCCTACACGCAGTCGGGAGGGAGAGAGAGAGGAGGGCAGCAGGGCGGCTAGGCTTGAGGGGAAGGTGTGAGGGGGTGGTGCGCCCCAGCCCTCTATATATAGAGGGGTGGGCGCCAGCCCTAACCCCTCCCCCAAGCCCTAGGCCGGCGGCCAAGGAGGGAGGAGTGGGGGGCAAGGAACCCCCCCCCTTCTAGAAGCTCCAAACTAGGGTTTCCCCTTGTTTGGCCGGCTGGGCCCTATGGGGCCTTGTGCCCCTAGCCTAATGCGGCCAGGGCACTCCCTCATAGGCCCATGCCCCCTCCCGACAGGTGGGAACACGTTGGCCCCCTTCCGGAAGGTTCTAGAAGCTTCCGGTACAATACCGATTAACCCGGAACAATTCCGAACTCCAAAAATTGCACTACCTTATATGAATCTTATTCTCCGGACCACTCCGGAACCTCTCGTGATGTCCCGAATCCCATCCGAGACTCCAAACAAAAACTCATAAACCAATTATCCAATCTATCCTAGCGTCGAGACACGTTAAGTGTGTGACCCTTTGGGTTCGAGAATATGCAGACATGATCTTCTATCAATAATCAACAGCGGGGTCTGGAAACCCATATTGACTCCCACACATTCATCGATGATCATATCGGATGAACCACGATGCCAGGATTCAATCAATCCCATATATATATATATTCCCTTCGTCTCGCGATATTTTACTTGCCCGAGATTCGATCGTCGGTACCGTCATACCTAGTTCAATCTCATTCACAGCAAGTACTTTACTCGTTCCGTAATCCGATATCACTTTGTGATTAACTCCTTAACCACATGCTTGCAAGCGGTGTTGATATCGATTACCGAGTGGGCCCGAAGTATATCTCTCCGACTTGGGAGGGACAAATCCCATCTCGATACATACAACCCAACAGATACTTTCCGATCACCTGAGAGACACCTTTATGATCACCCTCTCATAGGATGACGTTTGATGACGTCAAAGCTTTCTTCCGATACCAAGGAGTTGTATTATCTCATGGTCTAAGGAATACAATATTTGACATAAGAAAAGCTTCGCAAAGATGAACACGATGACACGATCTAATTGCTTCGCTTATTTTGGGTCTGTCCACCATACCATTCTCCCAATGATATGATCTCATTATTAATCGACAACTCATGTCCATGGTTAGGAAACCTTAACCATCATTAATCAATGAGTTGTCGGTTAATAATGAGATCATATCATTGGGAGAATGGTATGGTGGACAGACCCAAACTATGCGAAGCAATTAGATCGTGTCATCGTGTTCGTCTTTGCGAAGCTTTTCTTAAGTCAAATATTGTATTCCTTAGACCATGAGATAATGCAACTCCCTGGTATCGGAAGAAAGCTTTGAGGTCATCAAACGTCATCCTATGAGAGGGTGATCATAAAGGTGTCTCTCAGGTGATCGGAAAGTATCTGTTGGGTTGTATGTATCGAGATGGGATTTGTCCCTCCCAAGTGTAACTACCTCGGTGAATTACGCTCCTAGTTACAAGCCTGGATGAGCGGAAATGGTTAAAATAGTACGGTGGGGCCCAAATGCCACTCACAGGTAGACCTTTCGGCCGTCCTAACCATTTCCAAACATCGGGACAAGAACGGGCAGCGTAATCGGCAAGCGAAGGGATCAACTACATACACAAATGAGTATGTATGCAAGCCACCATACAACAGTCCTCAGAGCCATTCCATCTAAAAGAAATAGAAATATTGCAACGCCATACGGCAAGATCCAAATGCCCTAGATAGATATAATAGTTTAGGATATCTCCTCATACATCAAACATCAGAGTATCAGGCGGAAGCGGCAAACAAGATCCGAGTACGGAGAAGAAGCAAATCGGCATAAGATGCCCCATAATAAACACATCCCGCCCACAGATCTCACGGATCCCCGTTCCCGGAATCTCTACACCGAATGATCGTTGCCCACATCGTCCGTCTCCTCCACCCAGTATCCATCTTGTGAGTGTACCTGTTCATCTGAATCAAATAATTTATCGTGTGAGACCCTAGGGGTACTCAGCAAGTCTTTATGCCTCTAAAGGGGACACAGCCTGGGTGACGCAATTGCAGCAAAAGATAATACCTAACAATTCTATAGATACTCGCTAACCATCCGCCTAACCAAAGATAGACGGATTTCCGTGAATTAATAACAACAGTTATAACAGTAATATTAACAGATCCATCCTCCTCCTCGCTTACCAACGAGGAAGCGGACGAACACCCCCCATCCGTTGGCAGTTTTATTATCCATTCCATGAGCGTTGCACTATTTACTAGTCAGTTACTTAGTCAAATTAAAAGTGGTACTTTAGTTATACTTGTCTATGATCGAGAAACTGTGCTCCAAGTCGTCCATAACCGCGGACACGGCTTTCAGAAAGTTTTACCCTGCAGGGGTGCACAAATAGCAACACACACTCGATCAACCTCGGAAAAACCAAATCAAAACCCAACGAGGCATTCACGACAAAGCGATCAAAGGATTCAGAAATATTTCAGGGGGCCACCCCATTAAGCTACCCGCAACGAAGTTGGCCGGCTCCGAGACGGACTCAAGGTTTGTGTGGACGGCTGTAAACGACTGGGAACCCGAAAGTGTGAATGGGCTTGTCGATACAGCGAAAACGTGTCACGATCCTAAACAGTACAGGTGCTCCTCGCACAATCGTAAATAAAGCAGTAAAGCATGGCATAAGTACAGGATAGTAATAAAGCCCCAAACTACTTTGTGGCCCCAAGAAATAAAAATGAATCAAGCTCTGGCTCAGGGGGGTCCATAAGCCTCCCGGATGTGGATAGCGCGAATATTCAAGGAACAGGAATCAAGTACTCGGGGTCCTACGGGACACAAGTGAGCATGAAAAACCAAATAGCAGATATTGCTCACCGGTGCCACTTTCATTAGTTATCCCATTACTACTCAGGTTAAGTTGTATAGGTACCTCGTTATCCATCAGACACTCACATACCCTACACATGCTGTTCTACGACCCGCATGGCTCAAACAACTCCTGTAGTAATGGCTCATGGGATGGAGGAACAAGCTTCGGTGGGGTTTAAAAGTAAAGGCTATGCAGTACTTGGGATTCAGTTTAATGCGATCGCGACTCAATGATGCAAGAATAATATAGAGGCAATAGGTACTATATGTGTGCAAGCATGTGGTAGTGCTTGCCTGGCAGCTCAGTTGAAGCGAGAGAAGGATCTGGGTAGTGCTCCTGGGTTTCTTGATATATCCCCTGCTCAGCGTCTATTCGAAGAAGAACCAAACAAACAAGGGCCAACATAAATAAAGTGCACAAGCATAAGAATAAAATGCGACAAGCAAACAATCATGCCATGATGAATGATGCACAATTTGCATGGCAATAAAGTAGCATGGCATGGGTGTGGTGTGGAATACAAGAAATAAGCATTTTATTGAGTTTTGGTCACATTTTATACTCCAAAAAGTTGCTGTATACTTTATATTTATATGATGCATGCTGCAATACAGAACATGGAATGCATAAACAGAAAGGTCTCGTCGAGCTAATCATTTTAGACATATTATTTGTCAAATTTGGAGTTATAAAACAAAAGTTGTTAATTAATTAAGGAAAAAGGGCATTTTATTGTAATTTAATCAACTTGAAAATTAAAGTGTTCAAAATATATTTTGTAGGGCATGTTTGAATTCCTCACATTTTCTGATTTCAAAACATATATTACATGTATTATTTGGATTTGAGAATTAAAAGTTATTTTAAAACAGATTTGAATTTGAATTTAAAATAAATTTGAAAAGTTTAAATTTAAAACAGAAAAGAACAGGAACTTTTGTTACTCAGACAAACCTAGCCAAAGACACAGACAAGTGGGGCCGATGCTGACTGGGCGAACTGACGCGGCGAAAACTTTTCTCACCGTGGGGCTTCCTAGCCACAGAGTGTGACAGATGGGGCCGGCATCGAGGGGCCACGCGCGCGCGTCACCCAGCGGGGATGCGACACGTGGGCGGTCCGAGGGCTGCGCGGTGGGGACGCCTAAAGTCGAGGTGCCTTTCTGCAAAACTTCCGCAGGAGCTGGCAGGTGGGCCAGAAGGGCTGCGGGTTGAGGCGGGAAAAAGGCCAGGGGTCTTACTACGAAAACGACGGCGTCGCCGGACTGCTGCTGCGCGCCGATCTGCAGAGTACAGAGGATCGGCCGGAGTTTGGACGATGATGGCGACCAAACGGCGGCGGATCTCGCCAAGCCGCAAAAACGAAAAACGACGAGGGGACTTCGGGCTACCACTTTCGTTCATAGAGCTTGCACTGAGATGGTCTACAGCGCGCGGAAAAACTAGGGGAATCCGAGGGCAGCAGGCCGGCTGCAGACGCGTCTGTCGGTGACTACGGCGGCGCGCGTGCACGCGGGGTGCTCGACGCAGGGCGGCGGTGCTATGGTGCAAGATAGGGTAGGGGGCATGTCTAGGGGGTTAAGAGGCTCACCAGGAGCTCGTCGGTGTGGTTGCTGGAGCGAGAGGTGGATCGGGTCGGAGCAGAGGCAGGGGTCCCGCGAGCGTCTGATCCGGTGGCCGCGGCGTGCCCAGGGAGCTCCAGAGGACTCCGGCGAGGCTTGGCCGGTGCAGGGTGAGGTAGATGAAGCAGACGAAGCTCCTCGTGTTCCTTGTACAGCTTGGCGCGCTCGGGATCGTCGGCTAGCAAGGCAGGCCGGAGCTAGGGTTTAGAGAACCCATGGCCATGGCCAGGATGTGGTGGGGAGAAAGGAGAGGGGTCTGGCTTCGCCCAGATGGGATCTAAGAGGAGTTCTGGGTGGTTGGGGTTGGAGATATGAGAGAGGAAGGATCACATGGGGGGTCACCTTTATGCAAAAAGAGAAGGAGGAAGGCTTCGGTAGTCTAGGGCTAGGTCTTCCCTTCTCTCTCTTTGTTTCTTTGCTTAAAGAGGAAGGAGATGGGGAGCAGGAGGGGAGGGAAGACGTGGGGTGCTGGCCATCTTCTTGGTTTGCAAGAAAATAAGAGGTACGGAATGTGGGTGATGTGGGATCATGCCATCCATGTGTGCCATGGCAAGCACATGGGTGGTGGCCACGGTTTGGGAGGGGCTAGTGTGGTGTGGTTAGGTTGGGTAGATTAGGCTAGTTAGGTTTGATTTTAGTTGACCAAAAACAATTAATCTCAACTCTTTAGGTAAAACCCAAAACAACACCAAAACAAAATAGAAGGAAAAGAGGTGTAGATGGTGCCCATATTGCATGTGCCATGCAATGCATCCATAATGCATGTAGGCAAGCAATTGAGCATGCATGTATGTGAGCATATTTAGTGAAAACTAAATATGTGACAGGTATGTGAGCTACAGAAGTGAGAGAAATCAAATAAAACCAGATTAGGATAGATTTGAATTAAACCACATGTATGCATGTGTAAGAATAGAATAATGGGTCCATACATGTATGAGTGACAAGAATAAAATGCCAAGGCAAGGTAAAATGGTCACATACATATATATGGTGGAATTAAGATGATACCAAAAGGAAGGTGGCCATTGTTAGTAGATGAAAGGATTAAAGAGAGATGCCCTCAGCTCATATTGGGCATGTAACAATATATCAAGATACAAATACAATATATCAAGAAGCAACTATATTTAATAAGACAAATGCATTATGAGAGGAAGACCCAAAAGGAAAAAAGGGGTTTTATATGATGCTCAAATTCAAGGTGGCATGATGACATGAGCATGATATAATTATGATGCAACAATTATATATATGAAGTGGCCATTATATTACTAGACCAAGTAGCATTACAATTGTTAGACAATTGGGATGCTACAACTCTCCCCCACTAAACAGGAATCTCGCCCCGAGATTCTAGGAAGAAGAAGAAGACACAAAGAGGGTAGGATACTTGGCACGGAGCTCATCTTCACGTTCCCAAGTGGCTTCATCAGCAAAATGGTGCGACCACTTCACCTTGCAGAACTTGATGGACTTGTTGCGAGTCCTTCTTTCTGCGATCTCAAGGATTTTTGTGGGGTGTTCTTGATAAGACAGGTCTTCTTGGAGATTGATAAGCTCATGATCCACGGTCCTGCCGGGATCCTTGAAGCACTTCTTGAGTTGAGAGATGTGGAAAACATCATGGACCTTGAGTTTTTCCGGGAGCTCAAGAGCATAAGCAACTTCTCCTCTTCTTCCACGAATTTTGAATGGACCGATGTATCTAGGAGCCAGCTTTCCTTTGATACCAAAACGGTGCGTGCCTCTCATGGGAGTGACACGAAGGTAAACGAGATCACCAGGGACATACTCCATGTCCGTGTGCTTTTTGTCATAATTGCTCTTCTGGCGACTTTGAGCAATCTTCAGATTTTCAAGAATGATGTGCACCTTCTCCTCCGCTTGAGTTACAATGTCAGGGCCAAACAATATTCTTTCTCCTGCACCCGACCAACCAATCGGAGTTCTGCATTTGCGGCCATAGAGAGCCTCAAATGGTGCCATCTTTAGGCTTTTCTGGAAGCTGTTGTTGTAAGAGAATTCAGCATAAGGAAGACATTCTTCCCACTTCATGCCAAAAGAGATGACGCAAGCACGAAGCATATCCTCCAGAATCTGATTGATCCTTTCAACTTGTCCTTGCGACTGAGGGTGGTAAGCTGTGCTGAAGTTCAATTTTGTTCCCAAAGCATTTTGGAAACTTTCCCAGAACTTGGAAGTGAAGATGCTCCCACGGTCTGAACTGATCTCAAGCGGAACCCCATACAGAGAGATAATTCTGTTGATATAGAGCTCAGCCAACTGAATTGCAGAAATTGTTTCCTTGACGGGGAAGAAGTGAGCCACTTTAGAAAGCCTGTCAATGACAACAAAGATTGCATTGTTGCCCTTCTGCGACCTTGGAAAACCAGTGATGAAGTCCATCTCTACTTTCTCCCATTTCCATTCCGGGGGTTTCAATGGCTGTAGAAGACCGGAAGGTTTCTGATGGACAGCTTTAACTCTGCGGCAGACATCACACTCTGAGACATACTTGGCACAATATCGTTTCAATCCCGGCCACCAATATTGTGTTTTCAAGTCCATGTACATCTTTGTGCTGCCGGGGTGGATAGAAAGAACAGAATCATGCGCCTCCTTGAGAACTTGCTCTCTCAAACCCGGGTAGTTCGGAACAAACATCCGGTGTTCAAAGAAAAGCGTGCCTTGGTCATCGACGTGGAAGGACTCATACTTCGGAAGCTGCATGTTGGAGATGATCTTTTTGGTGTACGGATCGCCAAGTTGAATGGAGCAAACCTTTTCTTCCAAGAGAGGGGTTGCCAGAAGGTTCAGAAGATACCCTTGATCCACAATTTCAAGGTTGAGCTGACGGAATTCCTCGCACAAGAGAGGCTGTTGTTCTTCCATCATGAGGTTGCTGACATAAGCTTTGCGGCTGAGAGCATCGGCCATGCCATTAGCTTTGCCCGGAGTGTAGTTGATGGTCAAATCGAAGTCATTGATTGCTTCAATCCACCTCCTCTGCCGAAGGTTGAGATCAGGCTGAGTGAAGATATACTTCAGACTCTTGTGATCAGAAAAGATTTCACAATGGTTGCCCAGCAAGTAATGCCTCCATACTTTCAAAGCAAAAACAACTGCTGCGAGTTCGAGGTCATGTGTAGGATAGTTGATCTCATGCGTCTTCAACTGTCGAGAGGCATAAGCAACAACTTGTTTTTCTTGCATAAGGACCGCACCCAATCCTTGCAAAGAGGCGTCACAGAATATCTGGAAAGGCTTAGATGTATCCGGAGGAACCAAGACTGGTGTGGAAGTGAGCTTCTCTTTGAGTGTCTCAAAGCTTGCTTGACATGCAGGAGTCCAAAGGTATTTCTTGCCTTTCTTGAGGAGATCGGTAAGAGGCTTCGCTATCTTTGAAAAGTTCTGAACGAAGCGACGGCAATAACTAGCCAAACCAAGGAAACTCCGCACTTCTTTGACATTAACAGGAGGAAGCCATTCAACAATTGTCTTTACAGTTTCCGGGTTGACTGTAATGCCCTTGGCAGAGATGACGTGACCAAGATAGGTTACTTGAGGAAGCCAAAACTCACACTTGGAGAACTTTGCATACAGGCGGTTCTCACGAAGCTTGTTTAGGACACACCGAAGGTGTTCTTCATGTTCTTCCTTTAACTTAGAATAGACTAGGATGTCATCCAGATAGACCACAACGAACTTATCAAGATACTCCATGAAAACCGAGTTCATAAGCCTCGAGAAGGTGGCAGGTGCGTTGGTGAGACCGAAGGACATGACCGTGTACTCATACAGGCCATAGCGGGTGGTGAAAGCTGTTTTAGGAACATCTTCCTTGCGAATCTTGATTTGATGATAACCACTTCTCAAGTCAAGCTTAGAGAATACCACAGCTCCAGCTAGCTGATCGAAGAGATCATTAATCCGCGGAAGGGGATATTTATTCTTGATGGTTTTAGCATTGAGAGCCCGATAGTCAACACAAAGTCTATCAGTCCTGTCTCGCTTCTTCACAAAGAGGGTTGGGCTACCCCAAGAAGAGGTACTGTGTTGAATGAAACCCAACTTCTCTTGTTCATCAAGCTGACGTTTGAGTTCAGCCAACTCAGCAGGACCCATTTTATAAGGCCGCTTGGAGATAGGAGCCGTTCCAGGTTCAAGCTCAATTACAAACTCAACCTCACGATCCGGAGGCATACCTGGCAACTCTTCAGGAAAGACATCTGGGAACTCACAGATCACCGGAACACTCTGAATAGCTTCCATAGCATCATCATTCAGAGCCGCCAAAGAGAAAAGCTGGATAGCAGGAGTCAGACTTGGAGAATAGACTATATGGCCTTCAGGAATCTTCAGAGAAACCGAGCATTCAGCACAATCAATCACAGCTGCATTTGCTGTCAACCAATCCATGCCCAAGATGACATCAATGTCAGAATTGCCCAGAACAATTAAGGACGCCGAGAACGAAGAGCCACCAATCTCAATTTGATTGCCATGGCTGATATGAGCAGCCCTCATGTTTGAACCAGGAGATTGTACCACCAGACGATGTGATAAGGGAACCATATCCAGATCATGCTCATGCGCAAACTTATGCGAAACAAAAGAATGCGAAGCACCAGAATCAAACAAAACTCGTGCAGGGACTAAGTTAACAGGAAGCATACCCATCACAACTCCAGGTGCATGCTCAGCTTGAGCGGCGTTGACACAGTTGGCACGAGCTATAGTAGACCCGGGCTTGGTGTTGATGTTGAGAGCCCGAGGTGGTGGTGCACGAACCATAGGAGAGCTTGCCGCAGATCTTGGAGGTGGTGGAGGAAGAGCTTTGTTTTTCATCAGACAGTTCCAGTTTTGATGCCCAGTGTCTCCACAAGTGTAACAAGCACCAGGTGGACGTGGAGCAACATAGCCAGGGACTCCGCCAGGCGCTCCAGGGTAGTGGTGGTTGTAGCCCCTGGGAGCAGCAGTGAGGAAGTTTGGTGGCCTTGACGCGTAGCTTGAAGGTCTTGGTGGAGCCGGGAGCGACGGTGGGGTGTTAGGAACCCAGACACGACGCTTAGAAGGAGTTGACATAGCTGAAGAGCTTGCTGCATCGCGGTTGTGTTTCTTTGACTCCTCAAACACTTGCCTACTTGCTTCTTCCTGCAGAGCTGTATGCTGAAGTTCCAGAAAAGACGCCGGCCTTGCATGTGTGATTGCATATTTAATCGATGCATTGAGCCCTTGCCGGAACCTCTTTTGCTTCTTCTTGTCACCAGAGATCTCATCGCCACCATAACGAGAAAGGTTCATGAAGTTCCTGATGTAGGTATTGACATTATCATTGCCCTGCTTGAGGTTGAGAAACACTTCCTTCATCCTCTCCATGACAATTTCTGACAGGTACTGCTCTTTGAAAGCTCCAGTGAACTGTCCCCAAGTAGGCTGAAAACCAATGCAGTTTGCCTTTAGGTAATTCTCCCACCAGAGAGCTGCATCTCCCTTCAGAAGGTGAGTGGCACACTTTACCCATTCTTGCTCAGGAACATCAGCAGTCATCAGTAGCCTTGACATCTCACGCAACCAATCATCAGCATCAAGTGGTTGATCGGACACATCAAATTGGCGTGGGTTGAACTTCAGGAAGCTTTTGATGTCTCCTCGCTTGGGAGGTGGAGGTAGCGGAGCAAACTCATTCCTCCTGACACTTTCTTCAAAACGCTGCTGGTTCTGCTGCATTGCTGCCAAGGCATTGGCGATGCTTGACAACGCGGCCCCCAGTTCAGGTTGTATGTCCTCCTCAGAACGGCGTGGTGGTGCCATCCTGTGATTGATATAAAACACAAGTCAGTACTATAATGGAGAATAATAATAATCCAAAATAGTACCAAGATGGAATTAACCAAGATTAAAGGATACAATTTACTAAGATGATATTAAAATATCAGCAAAGTTCAAAGCACCTAGAAGATATTAAGCATATCGCACACGACTGAAAAGGAGTGTGGTACACAACTATCAAAGAAAAAATTTCCGCAAATTTCGGCATTAAAATACCAATAGATGCGCAAAATCACTTAACGAATCGAGATTAGTGACTCTACCAATTCAATATACAAGAGCGAATGATAAAAGTAGTGTTATGGTCGCGACTCCATCCCGCACTCAAATCATTACTCCGCACATGAATAAGTAGAACACGTATCCCAACACCTTCTTCTCAAGATGAACCTAAAGATTAGTAACTACGGAAACGAACACCCCAAACAAGATAACGTCGGATAACAAAGAGTAAGACAGATCGCGGCGGTATACAACGAATCAGATAGATCGCGTCGGTTTTCAAAAGCCTGTCAGTATGGAATGTACCAACAGTTGATAACCAAAGGCAGATAAAGATAACATGTTGGATGCAACAGATAGACAAGGAATTACACCCACACACACACACACTTATGGTACTACAGAACCCAGAACACGTGAATCCTAGTTTGAATTTTAAGAAGAGGATTGAAAACGTTACACTTCCTTACCAGAAAAGGGTGGGTGGGTGGGTAAGAAGAAAAGTGGAAGCAGTCCTACTCTCGCGTTTTGTTTTTCCCTAGTATACATAGCTACCAAAAATATTTGCTAGACTGACAACGACCATTTGGCTGAGACCCTGAAGGGCGGGATGGCTCTGATACCAATTGTAACTACCTCGGTGAATTACGCTCCTAGTTACAAGCCTGGATGAGCGGAAATGGTTAAAATAGTACGGTGGGGCCCAAATGCCACTCACAGGTAGACCTTTCGGCCGTCCTAACCATTTCCAAACATCAGGACAAGAACGGGCGGCGTAATCGGCAGGCGAAGGGATCAACTACATACACAAATGAGTATGTATGCAAGCCACCATACAACAGTCCTCAGAGCCATTCCATCTAAAAGAAATAGAAATATTGCAACGCCATACGGCAAGATCCAAATGTCCTAGATAGATATAATAGTTTAGGATATCTCCTCATACATCAAACATCAGAGTATCAGGCGGAAGCGGCAAACAAGATCCGAGTACGGATAAGAAGCAAATCGGCATAAGATGCCCCATAATAAACACATCCCGCCCACAGATCTCACGGATCCCCGTTCCCGGAATCTCTACACCGAATGATCGTTGCCCACATCGTCCGTCTCCTCCACCCAGTATCCATCTTGTGAGTGTACCTGTTCATCTGAATCAAATAATTTATCGTGTGAGACCCTAGGGGTACTCAGCAAGTCTTTATGCCTCTAAAGGGGACACAACCTGGGTGACGCAATTGCAGCAAAAGATAATACCTAACAATTCTATAGATACTCGCTAACCATCCGCCTAACCAAAGATAGACGGATGTCCGTGAATTAATAACAACAGTTATAACAGTAATATTAACAGATCCATCCTCCTCCTCGCTTACCAACGAGGAAGCGGACGAACACCCCCCATCCGTTGGCAGTTTTATTATCCATTCCATGAGTGTTGCACTATTTACTAGTCAGTTACTTAGTCAAATTAAAAGCGGTACTTTAGTTATACTTGTCTATGATCGAGAAACTGTGCTCCAAGTCGTCCATAACCGCGGACACGGCTTGCAGAAAGTTTTACCCTGCAGGGGTGCACAAATAGCAACACACACTCGATCAACCTCGGAAAAACCAAATCAAAACCCAACGAGGCATTCACGACAAAGCGATCACAGGATTCAGAAATATTTCAGGGGGCCACCCCATTAAGCTACCCGCAACGAAGTTGGCCGGCTCCGAGACGGACTCAAGGTTTGTGTGGACGGCTGTAAATGACTGGGAACCCGAAAGTGTGACTGGGCTTGTCGATACAGCGAAAACGTGTCACGATCCTAAACAGTACAGGTGCTCCTCGCACAATCGTAAATAAAGCAGTAAAGCATGGCATAAGTACAGGATAGTAATAAAGCCCCAAACTACTTTGTGGCCCCAAGAAATAAGAATGAACCAAGCTCTGGCTCAGGGGGGTCCATAAGCCTCCCGGATGTGGATAGCACGAATATTCAAGGAACAGGAATCAAGTACTCGGGGTCCTACGGGACAAAAGTGAGCATGAAAAACCAAATAGCAGATATTGCTCACCGGTGCCACTTTCATTAGTTATCCCATTACTACTCAGGTTAAGTTGTATAGGTACCTCGTTATCCATCAGACACTCACATACCCTACACATGCTGTTCTACGACCCGCATGGCTCAAACAACTCCTGTAGTAATGGCTCATGGGATGGAGGAACAAGCTTCGGTGGGGTTTAAAAGTAAAGGCTATGCAGTACTTGGGATTCAGTTTAATGCGATCGCGACTCAATGATGCAAGAATAAGATAGAGGCAATAGGTACTATATGTGTGCAAGCATGTGGTAGTGCTTGCCTGGCAGCTCAGTTGAAGCGAGAGAAGGATCTGGGTAGTGCTCCTGGGTTTCTTGATATATCCCCTGCTCAGCGTCTATTCGAAGAAGAACCAAACAAACAAGGGCCAACATAAATAAAGTGCACAAGCATAAGAATAAAATGCGACAAGCAAACAATCATGCCATGATGAATGATGCACAATTTGCATGGCAATAAAGTAGCATGGCATGGGTGTGGTGTGGAATACAAGAAATAAGCATTTTATTGAGTTTTGGTCACATTTTATACTCCAAAAAGTTGCTGTATACTTTATATTTATATGATGCATGCTGCAATACAGAACATGGAATGCATAAACAGAAAGGTCTCGTCGAGCTAATCATTTTAGACATATTATTTGTCAAATTTGGAGTTATAAAACAAAAGTTGTTAATTAATTAAGGAAAAAGGGCATTTTATTGTAATTTAATCAACTTGAAAATTAAAGTGTTCAAAATATATTTTGTAGGGCATGTTTGAATTCCTCACATTTTCTGATTTCAAAACATATATTACATGTATTATTTGGATTTGAGAATTAAAAGTTATTTTAAAACAGATTTGAATTTGAATTTAAAATAAATTTGAAAAGTTTAAATTTAAAACAGAAAAGAACAGGAACTTTTGTTACTCAGACAAACCTAGCCAAAGACACATACAAGTGGGGCCGATGCTGACTGGGCGAACTGACGCGGCGAAAACTTTTCTCACCGTGGGGCTTCCTAGCCACAGAGTGTGACAGATGGGGCCGGCAGCGAGGGGCCACGCGCGCGCGTCACCCAGCGGGGATGCGACACGTGGGCAGTCCGAGGGCTGCGCGGTGGGGACGCCTAAAGTCGAGGTGCCTTTCTGCAAAACTTCCGCAGGAGCTGGCAGGTGGGCCAGAAGGGCTGCGGGTTGAGGCGGGAAAAAGGCCAGGGGTCTTACTGCGAAAACGACGGCGTCGCCGGACTGCTGCTGCGCGCCGATCTGCAGAGTACAGAGGATCGGCCGGAGTTTGGACGATGATGGCGACCAAACGGCGGCGGATCTCGCCAAGCCGCAAAAACGAAAAACGACGAGGGGACTTCGGGCTACCACTTTCGTTCATAGAGCTTGCACTGAGATGGTCTACAGCGCGCGGAAAAACTAGGGGAATCCGAGGGCAGCAGGCCGGCTGCAGACGCGTCTGTCGGTGACTACGGCGGCGCGCGTGCACGCGGGGTGCTCGACGCAGGGCGGCGGTGCTATGGTGCAAGATAGGGTAGGGGGCATGTCTAGGGGGTTAAGAGGCTCACCAGGAGCTCGTCGGTGTGGTTGCTGGAGCGAGAGGTGGATCGGGTCGGAGCAGAGGCAGGGGTCCCGCGAGCGTCTGATCCGGTGGCCGCGGCGTGCCCAGGGAGCTCCAGAGGACTCCGGCGAGGCTTGGCCGGTGCAGGGTGAGGTAGATGAAGCAGACGAAGCTCCTCGTGTTCCTTGTACAGCTTGGCGCGCTCGGGATCGTCGGCTAGCAAGGCAGGCCGGAGCTAGGGTTTAGAGAACCCATGGCCATGGCCAGGATGTGGTGGGGAGAAAGGAGAGGGGTCTGGCTTCGCCCAGATGGGATCTAAGAGGAGTTCTGGGTGGTTGGGGTTGGAGATATGAGAGAGGAAGGATCACATGGGGGGTCACCTTTATGCAAAAAGAGAAGGAGGAAGGCTTCGGTAGTCTAGGGCTAGGTCTTCCCTTCTCTCTCTTTGTTTCTTTGCTTAAAGAGGAAGGAGATGGGGAGCAGGAGGGGAGGGAAGACGTGGGGTGCTGGCCATCTTCTTGGTTTGCAAGAAAATAAGAGGTACGGAATGTGGGTGATGTGGGATCATGCCATCCATGTGTGCCATGGCAAGCACATGGGTGGTGGCCACGGTTTGGGAGGGGCTAGTGTGGTGTGGTTAGGTTGGGTAGATTAGGCTAGTTAGGTTTGATTTTAGTTGACCAAAAACAATTAATCTCAACTCTTTAGGTAAAACCCAAAACAACACCAAAACAAAATAGAAGGAAAAGAGGTGTAGATGGTGCCCATATTGCATGTGCCATGCAATGCATCCATAATGCATGTAGGCAAGCAATTGAGCATGCATGTATGTGAGCATATTTAGTGAAAACTAAATATGTGACAGGTATGTGAGCTACAGAAGTGAGAGAAATCAAATAAAACCAGATTAGGATAGATTTGAATTAAACCACATGTATGCATGTGTAAGAATAGAATAATGGGTCCATACATGTATGAGTGACAAGAATAAAATGCCAAGGCAAGGTAAAATGGTCACATACATATATATGGTGGAATTAAGATGATACCAAAAGGAAGGTGGCCATTGTTAGTAAGACGTGGGGTGCTGGCCATCTTCTTGGTTTGCAAGAAAATAAGAGGTACGGAATGTGGGTGATGTGGGATCATGCCATCCATGTGTGCCATGGCAAGCACATGGGTGGTGGCCACGGTTTGGGAGGGGCTAGTGTGGTGTGGTTAGGTTGGGTAGATTAGGCTAGTTAGGTTTGATTTTAGTTGACCAAAAACAATTAATCTCAACTCTTTAGGTAAAACCCAAAACAACACCAAAACAAAATAGAAGGAAAAGAGGTGTAGATGGTGCCCATATTGCATGTGCCATGCAATGCATCCATAATGCATGTAGGCAAGCAATTGAGCATGCATGTATGTGAGCATATTTAGTGAAAACTAAATATGTGACAGGTATGTGAGCTACAGAAGTGAGAGAAATCAAATAAAACCAGATTAGGATAGATTTGAATTAAACCACATGTATGCATGTGTAAGAATAGAATAATGGGTCCATACATGTATGAGTGACAAGAATAAAATGCCAAGGCAAGGTAAAATGGTCACATACATATATATGGTGGAATTAAGATGATACCAAAAGGAAGGTGGCCATTGTTAGTAGATGAAAGGATTAAAGAGAGATGCCCTCAGCTCATATTGGGCATGTAACAATATATCAAGATACAAATACAATATATCAAGAAGCAACTATATTTAATAAGACAAATGCATTATGAGAGGAAGACCCAAAAGGAAAAAAGGGGTTTTATATGATGCTCAAATTCAAGGTGGCATGATGACATGAGCATGATATAATTATGATGCAACAATTATATATATGAAGTGGCCATTATATTACTAGACCAAGTAGCATTACAATTGTTAGACAATTGGGATGCTACACCAAGTCGGAGAGATATACTTCGGGCCCACTCGGTAATCGATATCAACACCTCTTGCAAGCATGTGGTTAAGGAGTTAATCACAAAGTGATATCGGATTACGGAACGAGTAAAGTACTTGTTGTGAACGAGATTGAACTAGGTATGACGGTACCGACGATCGAATCTCGGGCAAGTAAAATATCGCGAGACGAAGGGAATATATATATGGGATTGATTGAATCCTGGCATCGTGGTTCATCCGATATGATCATCGATGAATGTGTGGGAGTCAATATGGGTTTCCAGACCCCGCTGTTGATTATTGATAGAAGATCATGTCTGCATATTCTCGAACCCGCAGGGTCACACACTTAACGTGTCTCGACGCTAGGATAGATTGGATAATTGGTTTATGAGTTTTTGTTCGGAGTCTCGGATGGGATCCGGGACATCACGAGAGGTTCCGGAGTGGTCCGGAGAATAAGATTCATATAAGGCAGTGCAGTTTTTGGAGTTCGGAATTGTTCCGGGTTAATCAGTATTGTACCGAAAGCTTCTAGAACCTTTCGGAAGGGGACCAACATGGCCACACTTTCCGGGAGGGGGCATGGGCCTATGAGGGAGTGCCCTGGCCGCATTGGGCCAGGGGCACAAGGCCCCATAGGGCCCAGCCGGCCAAGAGAGTTTTAAACTCGAGATAGATCTTCTAGAAGGGGGGTTTCCTTGCCCCCCACTCCTTATCCTTTGGGGCCGCCGGTTTGGGCTTGGGGAGGGGCTAGGGCTGTGCCCCCCTCTATATAAAGAGGGGTGGGGGCGCACCAACCCACTACACCTTCCCCTCCAACCCTAGCCGCCCTGCTGCCCTCCTCTCTCCCTCCCGACTGCTTGTAGGCGAAGCCCTGCCGTAGAAATTCTCCACCATATACACCACGCCGTCGCGTTGTAGATCCAATCCGTCTCTCCACCATACTTTCTGGACCAAGGAAGGAGGAGACTTCGAGGTGCTGCACGTGTGCATCTCACGAAGGCACCGCCACTTGTGGTGCTAGATCGGATCGGATCGCGAGGAGGAGAAGCGAGTACGACTACATCACCCATGTTCCGATGAACGTTCCGCTGTGCGAATCTTCAAGGGTATGAAGATCTAATCCAATCTCTCTCGTTGTTTGCATCTCCTAGATTAGATCTTGGCTTTCCCTCTGTTCGCATCCGTAGAAAATTTTGATTTACTATGCCGCGAAACCCTTCAGGTGGTGGCGGCGGTGGCTAGGTTTTGCGATGGTGAGAGGTGAGGAGTGCGACACCGACTGACGCAGGGTTAAATATCCTAGCCGCACATGAACGCGCGCAGCTTCCCGCTCCTTCGCCACTAATGTCGGCGTGGGAACGCAGGAGCCGCCCAGTGGGTCAGCGTGTCGTCTAGGAACAACTTTCATTTCTCTCTTTTTGTGGATCCTTTCTCCTCACTTTTTGTGCTCCGGTCAAGATGTGACCCATCCTGTATATACATAATTAGGAGACCTCTCACGAAGAAAGGAGTACCATCTGTGTGGATCTTGTAAGCTTCGGTATTCTCAAGCATTCATTGTTCATGTTGCCATTGATGGCGCAGGCTGCCGCCAATCAGCCTTCCCTCTGAATCGATGCCGGGGTTGCTTCTGAATCGGTGTCGCTGACCGCGTCTGAATCAATGCCGCTGGTAAGCGGTTGCTGATGGGCGGGCTAGTGGCACGCGCGGGCAGGACAACCGCACTGTCCGCGCGCGTCCGGACCGACGCAACCAAGTCCCAGATTAGATGCATGGATAGATCGAGTCGGATGCGTTTCTCTCGATGGATCGGCCTGCTGAGGCGCTGCGCACGCCCCGCGCGTTCGCGCGGACAAGTTTAGACCGGATGGGTCGGCCCGGTGGAGATGCCCTAACTTTGTTGTTTTCCATCGACGTAGAGGACATGACGTGTGAGTTATTTAGCGTGATTTGCGGTGTCTTTGTTGATCATCGGCGTGATTTGCGTCCGGTGCCATATCGGACACGTGACGAACTGTGTTTTACCGCAGAACTCGGCAATGGCCTGTACCGTGGGATATTGGATGGATGGTTAGGATATTTCCCTTTCTGTGTCTTTTTATATTGGTATATATGTAGAGGACAAGGCGTGTGAGCTATTTAGCGTGATTTGCGGTGTCTTTCCTGATCACCGGCGTGATTAGCGTCCGGGACCATACCAGACATGTGATGGACTGTGTTTTACCGTAGAACTCGGCAATGTCCTGTACCGTGGGATATTGTATGGATGGTTAAGATCTGTTGGATCTTCCCCTTCTATATCCTTCTATATTGGTATAGATATATAATCAACTGTGTTGCACCTAGATACTGTCTCCCACACCGTGATAAGACTTGTCATATAAGACATGGAGCTCTCCACGAACACGGGGAGTCTCGGGACTCGAACACAACGCAAGATCATCTCTTCTGCCTTGGACCTAAAGCAACCAAGACCTACCTTCATGGCAATCTACTATATAGCATAAATCCTAGTTTACTTATCTCTTTGACACTAGTAGAAAAAGGCCATTCGTCGTCTGGAGATTTAGTCTCGGCTATGTTTGGGTCCAGGACTCAACCCTGATTCCAACGGCTAGAACTCCGTACGAACACAGTCAGCTCTCATTAGTTCAGATAAAAGACGAGTTCTCTTTACTTTGTACAACCATACCTCTGCATCCCAAAATATAATGTTATTTTTAAATTTTGCACAAGTACACAGGACATGTGTACGTATTCACATTATTTTGGATTTTTTAAAACTTCAGACTATCATTTTCAAAACTTTGAAAACTAAGCTCGAGTGAGCCCGGGAGCCATGGAAATAAAATTCTATCTTGGGTATTTGAGTTCAGCTTGGCCCACTATCTATCCTTTAACCCTAATCCTAAATGGCCCAATCGGCCCATAGCTTCATCACAGGGCCTATAACGCATCTCCTCTCCAGTATAAATTCCCTTCCGCCTCCCCTCACGCACGCGTTCTCCAGAAACCCTAGCCCTCTCAACCGCACCGGCGCGCCGCCACTTCTTCCTTCCTGAAGACAGCGGCCTCGTCGGCGAGAGGACAAGATGGCGGCCGCTCCTCCGGCCGAAACCGCGGCCTCCACGGCGCGCACGGTGAAGGATGTGAACCCCCACGAGTTCGTCAAGGCCTACTCCGCCCACCTCAAGCGCTCCGGCAAGGTAAAACACCCAGCTCTTTCAGATCTGTCGCTGCGGTCGGTTCCAGTAGTATTTGTCAGATGATTCTCCCTCTTTTAGGATCTTAGCATCACCCCATGCACGCGATTTGCTTGTGATGTCGAACATTTATTCTGTTCATTCCCCAATAAAATTTCAATCCTCTACTTCGTTTGGTCCAACTACGACAGGAGCGTCCAGGTTAAATTTTCTAATATTGCGTCGTTGGTTGTTGATTTCAATGGATCGCGGTTGCCCAGTTGTATCTCAGTTAGAAAATGATGTACTTTTGTCTAAAATTAAGCGCTTAGAAAAGGACATCTTATAATCTCACGCAAATAAGAAGTTTGGTCATGCTGCTGACATGTTTATTATGTTTAGTTTCTCATGCAAATGAATTTTCTGGTTATTTGGTGGCGGATTTACATCTACAGCTTTATCTTTTTTGTTACAGTATCAAGTTTTGTTGTCTGTCCACTACAATTTGTGAATATAAGTTACTTCCACTCTTTACCTAGTGATACTTGGCGTGATCTTAGAGTTGAATGACGGTAATGGTCAGTTTATTTATGTAAGAGTCATCTCGATGGTATCTCTAGTTCTCTGTGAGTTAAATATGTTTGTACCGGAAGCATTTGAAGTTCCTTATGTATTTCAAATGTCTCTGTTAAAGAGATTCTGTTTAGGAATTAACAATTTGAGTGGCTACCTACAACGGTAATATAGAATCTCCCTACATGATTTGGAGATAGACTCACTATTTGTAGCTTGTTCATGGTTATTTTTTTACATGGCTTTGTAGATTTCTGAGCACTAACATAATATATGCTCATACAGATGGAACTTCCGGAGTGGGTTGACATTGTCAAGACTGCAAGGTTTAAGGAGCTCCCACCCTATGATGCTGACTGGTACTACATCAGGGCTGGTGAGTAGACCTGTTTTTCCTTTCTCATCTACTATGTTTATGACCTGTTTTTCCTTTCTCATCTACTATGTTTATGACCTGTTTTTCCTTTCTCATCTACTATGTTTATGACCTGTTTTTCCCTTCTCATCTACTACGTTTATGCACATGTGTAGATGATGTACTGTACAAACGTAAATTGTGATCTGTAATTCGATGTTGTCACAGCCTCGATGGCAAGGAAGATCTACCTGAGGCAGGGAATTGGGATCGGTGGCTTCCAGAAGATCTATGGTGGACGCCAAAGGAATGGGTCACGACCCCCACATTTCTGCAAGAGCAGTGGTGCTGTTTCCCGCAACATCCTCCAGGAGTTGCAGAAGATGGGCATTGTGGATGTCGACCCCAAGGGGTAATGCATCTGCCTTGTGCTTTCTTGTGTTTAGCCATTGTTAATTATATATCACTATGCACTATTGTATGCTTATCTTGTTTGATTTTTTCCTGTCGCAGTGGAAGGCTCATCACCTCCCAGGGAAGGCGTGATCTTGATCAAGTTGCTGGAACCGTCCCTGCTGAGTTCTGAGCAGTTGGAATCCCCTTTGATGGAATCATGTTCGGTAGTAGAACTGGCTACAGTTTTGAACTATGTTTGTTATGAAAGAATTTGAGTTAGCATGCATCCAGTTTGTGGTACAATGTGATATTGTCGAGCTTCTAAATTAACTGCCAGTTGTTCTGGGATAATCTTATGCTTTTGAATTCTTGTGATGAAGTTTGAATCTTTTGCCTTATTGTGAATGTGAGTTAGCTAATTGTTAGCGTGCTGTAATATTTATCACTGTCTTGGGTATGTTGTTTCTTCTGTTGGGTTGAAATATTCTTTTTTTATCGTAGTGAAGGAATTTTGCCACTTGGTGAGTGAATTTTTCCTATTTTATTTCCACAATCTGAACAAATCAGGTTCACTTATTGCTGGACGGAGGTAGTATGTAAGTTTTGATGAAATCACCATTGTGCAAAATTTGATGGAGATTCCTGTTTTTGTTCCGCCAGTCGAAGGCAAAAAAGTAATTTACTGTTTGTTTATCCATTACTACTGGTCAAAGAGCTATTCGTCACACGAATCATCACATTCTTCCGCGTTCTTCAGTGATATGGCCATACCCGCGAACACACATGAATAAGAGGTGGAGTGTGGATGAATTTGAGTACTTGGATTTGGGATTTGAGAAGGAACTTTTGCATCTTTGCATTAGACAAACTAGTCTTCTGCGTGCATTTTCTTCTGCCTAGCCATGTATGCCATGTAGGTAAGTGGCATAATAGCCTAGTAAATTAGGGAGTAGTAGGGCTGGATGATTAGAAAGCCAATTCCCTAAATCTCGAACCCTAGTTTCCTCGATGGTGACTATGAGATGAGGTGGAGAGTCGATGGTGACTATGAGATGACGTGGAGAGGGGCGGTCGTGGAAGTTTGGTGCTAGCGGGTGGTGGAGGCAAGTAGGGGCGGTTGAGGATGTTCATCATGGTGGCGGTGCACCCGATTTGCAGGAGAGGTCGCCGGTGGTGGCAGTATCGATGCTTGCAGCGGAGGAGTGGTCGTCGACGTCGAGTCGTGGGTGACGAATGCGGTGTATGTCTTTTGGAACTTGAAGGAGACGTCGAAGGTGAGCGAATTGACCGTTCTATGACGATTTATTGCTTTGTGATGATCTATTTGACAATTTGCTCTGTTATGCTCTTTTGCCAGTTCTGCCCACCGTTTGCATTTCTCGATTGATACAGGACAACTACGATGATAGATTGAATGAGTTGAATGTGATCACTCATTTGGAAGAACAAAGCTAGAATATTGGGAAGAGAAACATTTAGCTAGAAACTATGATTAAGAATTTGAAGGAGCAAAATGGATGCTGAGAGCTCACATAGAGGTGATTAGAGTTAGAGAAGAGGTAGCTCTTGTAGCGTTGGTAGCTGGATGTGCATTTACTAACATCAAACTAAATTTTACCTACATAAAATAGTCCCTGTGCTACAACAAAACGGAAGCCTACAACAAAACATCAAAACAATGTAAATCAATATCATGCTTATAGTTTCAACTAACAGGACAAGCCACTAAATTCATACTTTCGCTCTCTTATCTATCAAACAAGGCTTGATTTTTTTCATCAAATTATCAATTGACATCATCAAACCAATGTAAGTATCATCTACTCGCTACGCAACCGGAAAAACTACTACTCCATGACCATCGTGTCAACATCGAAAGAGGGGATTAAACCCCCATGTTCTTGATGGCAAACAAGGGCTAAATCTAACACTACATCCTACCTAAACCCAACAACATCGGTTCCATTTGAAATTGAGATCCGAGTCGTCATTGGCAATCATCAAACCGTAAACCCTACCTAAAAACATACCCCACGGGGAGAACAAAGAGGGTCAAATTTGAAAAGGGGGTACCATAGTCAAGAGGATTCTTCTCATTGAATGGTCGCAACTATACCGGACGGCACTGTGGCCAATTGGAGGAACTACTTTGCATCGTCGACGTACTCTAGTGTCGGCACTCCGCTCAGATCGGGCTTGTTCGGTGGAAGGAGATGAACAGAGGTGGCGAAGTGACATGTTTTAGGAGGAAAACATTTTTTTTGCTATTTCTCAAATACAAATGGAAGGAGAGCGAAATGTTTTGATTACTAGATAACGAGGAGAGTTTTCGCCGAAAAAATTGTGACTGACAAGGCCATCATGGCATTCATCTAACAGATTCAGACTAAGTGTACCTAGACTACCAGGCAAATCAAGTGTGTGTACTCTAGTGCCCCAGCTTGCAAGTTGATGTATGAAAATGTACACAAAAGACGAGTTTGTGTAATGCGGGTGTCATTAACTCTTTCTTGAAACTTTTAGCTTTTGAACCTACCTGATCTCACAAAAACCATGAGGTTTGTTCTTCAATTTCCAAAATCAAGCATAGTTGGATGGAAAACATAAACTCTGTTGTTATCATAATGTTGGAGGAGTAAACGACTTGTATTTCATAGGGGCCAAAGGCCACAATACCCTCCCCAAAATTATGGCAGCAAGGGCCATCCCCAACCATAGCCTATGTGTGACGATCCTGAACAGAACAAGAATCAGCGTCAAGAATGACGCGACAACCAGAGTTAGTAAGCTAGCTAGCAGAAAATAGGTTTATGGTAAGACGAGGAATGAGAAATACCAGGAACAGAAAAGAAAGAAGTGGAAAGAGTGTCCTGACTAGAGACAGAAAGAGGAGTACCATCAGTGGTGAGAACACCAAGAGGAGAATCAAGAGGCCAAATAGAAGACAGAGTGGAAGAATTAGAAGTCATATGAAAAGAAGCTCCAGAATCCAAAACCCACGGCGACATACCTGACTGTGTGGATGGTGGTGTTCTCGCAATGTCAGAAGAATCAGTCATAGAGCCAGCAGTACCTGTCAAAGAAGAGCCTGTAGCAGCGAGCAAACTCTTGAGCCACAAAATGTCCTGGTCGGTGAACTCAACCGTAGAGGATCTAGAAGGAGCACGAGGTCTGGGAGAAGCAGATGTCTTCTGCTGACACATATCTCGCTCCTTCGTATAGCAGCGAGACTCAAAGTGGCCGTCCGTATCACAGTAGGTGCAGTGATAGCGTGATGACCCTGCCCATGATCCTGGACCTGACTCTGGGGAGTGGGTAGTAGTGGAGCAGTAGATCACGCGGGAGGCGGGGTAGCGGGCGACACTAGAGAATCGCGAGCAGCAAGCATAGAAGGAACCTCAAGCAAACCGGTAGCACGTAGGCGAGTCTCCTCAGCACGAAGCTCAGACAACACCTTAGTGATAGGGATACGACCCCGGGCAAGGAGGTTAGCATGCCGGGGCTCAAACTCCTTGTGGCGCCGAGATAAGAACTCGAAGACACGATGAAATTCTAAGTCAGAACGCACCGTCCCACAACACGGATATGTACCACAAACAGCAGTGCGGAGAGAATCGAGTTGATTCCATATAGCAGCAGTCGTAGTATAGAACTGGTCAATAGTACACCCTGCTTGAGCTCATGTTCCTGGCGAACCACAGACAGATAGAGAACATCCTCTGACGGCTGATAGCGCTGACGAAGATGAGACCACATGGTGGCAACAGTACCAAGACTCATAAACTCGGATGCAAACTACGGAAGAACGCTGGCTATGAGAACAACTGCAGCACGAGCATCATCATCTACCCACTGAGTGTAATCAGTCAAATCTAGGTGGTAAGTTGCTAGAGCATCATAGTACTCCCGAGTCTGTCGGGCATGTGTGGCAACAACATCATCCTCTGCCTTCTTGGCGGCGTCCTTGAAAGCTTGAGGAGCATCGACAACAATGAATGGTAGAGACGGCAGAGTAGGGACCACATGAACAATGAGGCACGGCAGACATGAGACTTCGCCGAAAAGCACACCCCACAAATAAAGACCACGCATATGGATGCGCATGAAGGCAATAAAATCAGGATAATTTGTGCCATAAAAAATCACCGGACAGCGAGGAATCGCGGCATAGCCCGATGACGCAGACATTTTTTTTATTTTTTTTAACTCAGGGAACGGATCTGGATCACAACAAATCGATCGACCAGGTAGCCACTCGATACGGGACCTTCCAGGAAGAAGAAGAATACAACCATGTGGCTGGCAAACAACGTATCAAGCGCGTGGAGGAGATCGACCGAAGGGGTGGGCCGACGTGGGGTTCAGCCGGTGGGGTGGCCGGCGTGAGGGCGCCGACGTGGAGAGTTGAGCGGCGGAGCAAAGCCCACTAGATCGGCGGCGGACGGGTGGCCAACAGAGGAGAAGCTGGTGACGAGGAGGAGGGCCAGCAGCCAACCACAGGAGAGGGAGGGGGCAGCCGGGGAAGCGAGTAGTGGGCCGGTCGGGCGGCGGAACGACCAGAGAAGATTGTGGGCAGCGACGGCGATGAATTTTAGTGGACGAGTCATGCGTTCGAAAAAAGACCTAGTCTAGTATCTGATACTATGTTGGAGGAATAAACGACTTGTATTTCAGAGGGGCCAAAAACCATAATATATAGTATATGTACATGTGTAAATATACAGGAAACCCCTAACTAATAGGGAAAATACAATATACAAATATCTCTCTAACACATAATTAATAGGACATGATGTGAAAATGGTATTTGATTGCTGATTAGAAGTCACGCCACATTCCTATGTGAGATCACACACAATTTAATGTCAAATCAACTTCATAATTTTAGTACATGGAAACAAATGAAAAGGGGATAAAATGCCGAAACATTGCGACAATTTCATAGACATTATTAGAGATTTTCTCAACACGTGCCAAATTTCATTTAGTGATTGTGTCACTATCATCACGCTCCTACCTCCTATCATTATAATCACTATAGCAGCACCAGAGCGAGCAACATTTCATGCATGCAATTCACCTCACTTACAACGGGTTTGGATCTAGTTTCTTGCCGATCGGCCGTGACAATGTGTTTCTTCTCGTAGTCACCGGGTGTTGCACTGGAATTTGGAAACTTGGGAGCAAAGATAGTCAAGTGCTTCATGTATATTTGCATTCTATATTGTATTTTTTGTTGTTGAACATTGGTGTTGATTTGAATTGATAGTTGGGAGATTTGGATGAGTGGGGTGGCGCTAATAAATGGAACATGTTGCATCCATTGCATTTCTCTATGTGTACTACTGAGAATTCATGTCCAATATAAAAGACCTCAACAACCGTGCAAGACTTGCTTATCGCTGCTCACTTTCTATGAGCATCTCCACTCGTTGGGCGAATTCAGGCAAAAAACCGGACTTACCCAGGCCGAGTCCCGGGTTCGGCGAAATTCAGTTAAAATCGGCGAAATATGGGCGAATATAGACGGATTTTATTAAGTAGGGCAATGGCGCACATATTACATCGGATTAAAAACTAGGAAAAGGCCGCCGCCGCCGTGGTCGATACCAGACGCCACAACTATAGGCCGAGGCGGGGGTGGTTGCCGGCCTAGATGTGCTCCATGACGCCGGTGAGAGTTCGCCCTGGAACGCTCCACCAGCGGCGGCGGAAAGCCACATTGTTACGTGGCAGCGGCGGCGAGCCCGACGGTCCGTCGTGTCAGCCGAGTTCCTCGAGGCGTCTCTCGGCGAAGAACTGCCTCGAGAAGATCAGGTTGCCAGGATCCTCAGCGAGATCCGGGTCATGCAAGTCGGCGATAGCCGCTTGGATCTCTCCGGCGAGGTCCTCTTCGGCCGACACCGACGAAACAGGTATCCCGCTGACGCTGAGTTGCCAGCCGGGGGGAGGGGGAGACGAGTGTCTGGCGGCGCCGTATAGCGCACCTCTCAGAGGAGCCGGGCTTCCCATGACGACATCGTGCGTCGACCCTCGGCCATGGCTTCTCGGCGGAGTTGAGGAGGAGGAAGAAAGGTGCGAACGACCGAAGTTCGCCGGAGTTGGGGGTGTTGTGAGAGATTGTGAAGAGAGACGGCGGGATGTACGCCTTTTATAGGCGGAGTTCGACAGCGAGGGCGGGAGGGGTGTAGCGACGAGGGCGGGAAAAGGAAAACGGCGGGAAGGCGAAAACGGCGGGAAGGCTGGCGGCAACTCGGCTTCTGTCGCTGACAGACTGGTCCACTCGGCCAATTCGCTCCGTCCGGCGTCCCCAGGGCGTACCCGGGATCCTGGGTTCGGCCTGAGTAGTCCGGACCAAAGTTTTCCAAATCCAGCCGAGAAGAGGTCTCTGGGTACGCGACTGGGCCGATTTTCAGCGTCTGAACGTAATTTCGCCGTCCGAATCAGCCTCCTGGTAGACGAATGGAGATGCTCTGATGCACAGAAAATAGGATATACATTGCTTTCGGTGTGTGGATGGGCGACTATTAAGTTAAACAGGTTGACAGCCAAATGGCCATCTCAGTTCGTACTACCAGTGGGTCTTGATGACTATTGGGAAATTGGAGTCAACAGACGAAGACAATCATGTCTTGTGATAAATCCTGTTTGGTTTAGTTGGACTGGGTAAGCAAGCTAATAATTCAGTTTTTGGCCTTTATAATTTGACGACTTCCACATGCAGAACGAGACAATAATGCTGACATATAAATGTGCAACAGTTTAGTGATTATTCACACAAATAATTAGCCTAACTATTTTAAGAAAAATCAAGAAAAAAAGAGATTATTATATCATAAATTAGACACGCCTCCTGAGAAGTGATCACTCCAACCGGTAACCATAAATTAGACACGCCTCCTGAGAGTACGTCTTCCATCAGATGGGAAAAGAGCTTTTTTATATAATTATTAGATAGATTAGACGGGAAAATAGTTTTTTTATAATTATATAAATGGAAAAAGAGCTTTACTTTACGAGGTAAGGAAAATGTATATACTAGTAGGATAAAAAGTGTCAGAGATCTAGTCAACTGAAGGAGGAACTTCTTCACTCAAACCAGACAAGTGATTTGCCTGGCACCCTCATCAATCCGTTCCCTCGTAAGTATATTTCCTCTAGGTTTCTCTCCTTTTTTTTATTTCATTTTTTCCTGATAGGTTTTCTCTCATTTATTTCCATTTCGTCCTCCCCCAGCGCTGCGAGGCCAGCCCAGCCCAGCCAACTCCCCCTCCCGAAGGAAGCGCCCCTCTCGATCTGCTCCCCACTGGCGGCGGCTGCGGCGAGCTCCCACGGCGCGACGGCTGACCGGTAAGAGAGTCGCATCCTCCTCCCCACCCTCCGCTCGATTCCTCCTGTGAGGACGGGATCCTCTCGGTCTAAGCTAGATCCATCCGGCTGCTAATTCCGCAATTATTGGTCCCCGACTTATCCGTATCGCCTCCCCTGAAATCTAATTTTGGGACGAAATCCTCGTTACAGGTCTCGATTTCATCACTCCGGTTGTTGACTGATCGGCCGACCGTGGCGCCGATGGGGGGAGGGTCATGGCGGTGACCGTGAGGGAGTTCTTGGTTTGACTCCTTGCCGCGATGGCTTCGAAGGCGGCTGCTGAAATAGTCGCTGGGAAGCAATGCGCTAAAGACGTGGCCGACTCATCTGGTGCCGCTCCCTCTGAGGAGCAAATCGGTGGAGCAAGCAAATCGGGCCCTGCTTCGCCGAGAGCGATTCCGCCGGGTGATGTAGCCACATCCAGCGGAGTGAAAGAAGACGACAAAGTTTGCAGCTCCGTCGACGGCTCTGTGAAGCTGGACGACGATGAGGACGCAGAGAAGAACTCCATGCGAGGGAGCGTCAAGGACAGCTCGGTCTCTGCCAAGTTCAGCGACGGGACGAGCAGCCTGACGAAGGCGAGCGGGAGCACCAAGGTCAGCGGCGGCAACGCTGATTTCGTCCCCAGCGGGAAGAGCAGTCTTTACCGGGCCAGCGCTGGCAGCGACGTGAGCGATGACAGCACATGCAGCAGCATATGCAGCAGCGCGAGCAAGCCGCATAAGTCGAACGATTCGAGGTGGGAAGCTATCCAGGCGGTCCGGACCAAAGAAGGTTCGCTAGGACTGAGCCATTTCAGGCTGCTTAAGAGGCTGGGCTGTGGCGACATTGGCAGCGTCTATTTGTCGGAGCTTAGTGGCACGAAATGCTACTTCGCGATGAAGATTATGGACAAGGCATCTCTAGCTGGCCGCAAGAAGCTTCTCAGAGCCCAGACTGAAAGGGAGATACTGCAGTGCTTGGACCATCCTTTTCTTCCGACTCTGTACACCCACTTTGAGACGGATAAGTTCTCATGCTTGGTGATGGAGTTTTGCCCTGGAGGAGACCTCCATACCCTAAGGCAGAAGCAGCCTGGCAAGTTTTTTCCTGAACAAGCTGCCAAGTAGGTGCCTTCATTCTACGTTTTATTTTATGATTGCTATATATAAATGTTACTGCATCATTAACGACCACCATTCCTGTTTATTTCTTTTGTTATTATATAGCATCCAGTTGTGTACTAATACAAACCTTTAATCTATTTATTAGACAAGATCATTCTCTCATGTTTTTGGCCCTTTGTGTGTATAATATTTTTATAGCATTGTATGAATCTCGTAGATTGTAAAGTAAATTATCTTCATGTTTCTTTGGCTATTCTTAGGGTGTGTTTAGTCTGAGCCCAAGATTGGCTCACCAAATATTTGTCTGGCCAAGGTTTTGTGTACCCATGATGGCCTGTTTTGGCTAAAAAATTGAATTAGAGCTGGTAAGGAGCCATTGGCAAGCCAAAAAAATTTGGCAACCATCCAAACAATGAACAAAGTTTTGGTCATAGCAAAAAAATGATACATTTTGGCCACAGGCCAGACATACCAGCTCAGAAATGTTGAAAATCTGGATTTTGAAGAATATACTTTTCAGAATCTGTATTATATAGCATTTATGACCACTATTCCTGCTTATTTCTTTGGATCTATTGAAGAATTGGTGTCAAATTATATCTATTGATCTATTTATTTAGACAAGATGATATCACCATCATCTCTAATATGTTTGTTTGCCCTCTACTTGTGTCTATAGTCTATACTATTTTGATAGCAGGGATATTGGCCTTTTAGATTGTAAAATCAAGTTCTCTCATGTGGCTGTTAGCTCATAAATGTTTAAAATCTTGTTATTCAAATACTGAATAATTGCTTTCAGTTTCATGGATCATATGATCCCATTGTATTTATTTTGAGCTTATCTTCTATTTTATTAAGTTAATCTGTACCATGCATTTTGTTTGGGCTCTCTATGATTGTGGAGCTGTTACTGTTAGCAATGAATGTTGGACACTAGAATTGTTACTGTTGTTGGATTGAGTGTCATTTTGGAACTAGAAGAACATACTTTTCAGAACGATTTCATACCTTAAAATCACGAGGACTACAAACTCTGTAGCTTGATAGTCACGTATGATTTGTCATTGGCAGTAGATGTGTAAGCACTAGAAGTGGTAGACTGGTAGTGATGTTGTTGTTAAACCAAATTATCTGGACTGCCTGCTTCTGCAAATTTCATCGCTTTTACTTAGAGGGTCTTAAGACTATTGGGATTCTACCTGTCAACCTCATTGATTAGGGTGTAATGATTTACCCTTTACCATCTCCTTTTCTGTGAATGGTTTATCCCAGTGGTCAACTAAAAACTATGCATCCACGCTAGCATTTTTTTGCTTCTGAATAGATTCATCTTTCATTGATTTGGAATCCCTAATCTATTAAAAAAATCGATCAAACATCCATGTCAAATATCTAGTTACATAGGCTTTCAGGTGCATATCTATAGGGATTTTTATGTGATAGGAAATGTGATGTTGTAGCTTTATTTATGGCAATGTACTTGGAGTGAAACATTTGTTGGTTGGGTGTTTTGTTCAGGAGTCTTGAGTGTGTGTGGACTATTGAGTTTACTTTACCATCTTGGTTATGAAACTTTGACTGTGCTTTTTGTTCTGTTTAGTCCACGTAATCAAGATTGACCTGGAGAGTGAACATACCTGGCATACCTTTTATGGTTAATAAGGGCATATGAAATTTTTGAGTAAATTCTGTTTTTACCCCTTAATTTGTCATCTGTTACAGCAATTACCCCATTTAACAGTAATCGTGGTTACCCCATTTAGTGAAACTTGTGCCATGTTTTACCCCTTTCAAGTTTTGGAATCGTTCTGCCAGGCAGGATCCTGTCATCGCGTATACGTGGAGTGCCAAACTGGAGGCATATTTTCTTCTTTGGTCTCTTCCAGTGTTCACCCTCTAGGGATTTTCTTAACCTGTATCGCCATGGGAAACGGCCTCTCCCCTTGCATTCACCTGCCTGCGACTGCAAACACTGATCTGCTGGAGCGCACATACATAGTTCATCACTCCTAATTGCCCGCTTCTCTTCTTCCATCTGCCCAGACAGCAGCCCAGGCATGGCGGCCAAAGCGCAAGTGCTCACCACTGCATGCAGTAGGTTTCAACATTTGGATCAATTCGTGAAGCACCAACACACGGAGGTGTAAGTAGCTGATAGTACTTGTACGTAGCTAGCTAGTCGAAGCAGTTTGATTGATCTTGAATCAGCAGTTCACAGCTTGCTGTATCCTGACCGATTAGAAAAACTCTCACGAAACAAACACGAGAAGAAAATTTGACAGAGGGACTTTTAGGATACGACTTACGTTTTCTTGGTTCTTTTGTGCCTATAAAGCTGGCTAGAAGACCCGGCGACGTGGTAATTTTTTGTCGAGTTGGATGTGAATGCATGCGCATTGTCTTTGACCATCAACTGATTAATGTCCATGATTTCATTGAGAGTTACGGGGAGCGAGCGGCGAATGCCAGAACAAAATACTTCTTTGATGTGATGCGGCACGTTACAGGTCACATAGACCTGATGACCGGTCTCAATCTGACTGAATGCTAAAAAAGGTGGCACATGTATTCTTAAATGGTGTAAGCAGGATGAATTCTTGTTAAATGAGGTAATTTTTGTCACACATGACAAACGAAAGGGTAAATGATGGAATTAACTCGAAGCTTTATCATCAAACATAAATAACTCCTTCAGCATATCTTGAGCATTTTTTGTTCCGCTATCAAATTCTTACGTCATTTGTGTTCACTTTTTCTACTGTTTGGGGAGTTACTTCTGTACCCATGTAGATTACTTCTGTTTAGTTTACCTACTGTTTATATGTGTGTCACCTGTGCAACTGAATTAGACATTGGATACCAATATACACATGTGAAGAACATATCCTCTATAAGTTGCCACTGGCACTTAGGCTTTGGCGCAGCACATTTTTTCAGCGATGTACATAACATTTCTCTATCATGTAATTGTTGTATAGGTACCAGTACACTCTGTTAACTGTGAGAAACTCATGTTATCTTTAAAATATGTGTGCAGGTTTTATGTAGCGGAGGTGCTTCTTGCTCTAGAATACCTACACATGCTCGGTATCATATATCGGGACCTCAAGCCAGAGAATGTTCTGGTGAGAGAAGATGGCCACATCATGCTATCGGATTTTGATTTGTCCCTCCGTTGTGATGTGAACCCTACCCTTCTTAAATCGTCGAACCCTGGTGTAGATCCTAACCAAAAGGGCAATCAAGCTTATTGTGTACAGCCCGTCTGCATTGAGCCAGCCTGTATCCAGCCCGCTTGTGTTACGACAACCACATGCTTCACACCTCGCTTTTTCTCATCCAAGTCCAAGAGGGAGAAGAAGGAAAAGAAGGCAAAGGCAGACATTGCAAGTCAGGTCAGACCACTCCCTGAGCTTGTTGCAGAGCCCACAGATGCAAGATCTATGTCATTTGTCGGCACCCATGAGTACTTGGCACCTGAGATTATAAAGGGCGAGGGGCATGGGAGTGCTGTGGACTGGTGGACTTTTGGCATATTCTTGTATGAACTTCTTTTCGGCAAGACTCCGTTCAAAGGTTCGGGGAACAGGGCAACACTGTTCAATGTTGTCGGACAGCCCCTCAGGTTCCCAGAATCACCTGTCGTGGGTTTTGCTGCAAGGGATCTTATACGGGGATTGCTCATCAAGGAGCCACAACATCGGTTGGCGTACAAGCGTGGAGCCACAGAAATAAAGCAGCACCCCTTCTTTGAAGGTGTTAACTGGGCATTGATAAGGTGTGCCACTCCTCCAGATATCCCCAAGCCAGTTGAGATCCCTCGGCCAGTGGCCTCAACGAGTCAAAAGGCAACACCATCAGCTGAGAAAGGTCCAGACAATTATCTTGAATTCGATTTCTTTTAGTGGATTCTCTAAGACTATTTTATGTGCAAGCTGTAAAGTCCTTTTTTTTCCAAGACATTTTTCTGGTTTCTAATAACTTGATATGTAGATGGCATATGTTCCTAGTGCTATTCTTATGTTCCATTTGCAGTTCATTTCACCTCATTGATCACAGTGGATCTGTGGATGGGAGCCTCTATCAGGTGTATGTTGTAATATCCTTCATCAATTACTGAGAAGTAGGTTCTCTTCAATAACAAATAAGTGTTTATGTTCCATTTCCAACTTCGATTTTGGAAGCTATATTTGGTGTGCTGGAAGGTGATGGCGTATTGATGTGTTTAGTGAAAAGAAGCACTACCACCATAGGTTCTCTTGAAGTAGTCTGAATTTCGTCAAGTTGCTGGTCCTGTGTCCAATAGGTCTGAGGTCCTTATGCTGTTTGAGCGAGAAATCTAAAATATTGCAGTTCTAGCGATACTTGCTTGACATAATGTTCCTGTTCAGTTTGGATGCATAAAGTTTTTTTAGATGGGATGCATAAAGTTGTTATGCTGCAACGGGTTACTTGCTAAACTGTTGATTGAATTTCCCTTGGGATCGAATGAATGTTTGTTTTTAAGTCGGCACTTCAGTTAGAGTTCTTTGATGTCTTTCTTAACCACTATAAAGTAAACATCAGCATGATGTTGAAGAATTACTAGTGTGGCCTACTTTGTTGGAGTTTGTTGACATAGGAATCATGTCATGTCCTGGGTGTGGGACAACATGCCTTCCATTTTGTTGTGCTTCTGGAGTACATGTCTGCAGGTAGCGGAAATGATTAATGATACTGAGCTTCAAAGTAGTACCAGTCATGTGTATCCTAAAACTAACCCTGTATTGTTCTGCGTGTTTTGTGTTCCAACATTCAGGTTTTATCTGTATATCTTTCCCCACAAGGTATTATGGAGTGTTAAGGCTGCCTCTAAAATTGAATACCCTTTTATGGCTAACCTTGAAAAACAGCTTAGAAAGAGGATGGAAATGCCACAAAAGTTGTGGATTTTGCGGGAAAGATGAATCTGTTGATCATCCGCTTTTAGAATGTTCAGGAGTGCCATCAATCTGGAACATTTTAGAGCATGTTTTGAAGTTTTAGTGTGCAATCCCTCTTTGGTCCCTGGCTACCTGCATTCAGGAAACATGATATAGAGGTGGTAGCCGTGAGAGCTGCGCCCATATTCTGGACGGTTTGGAGTTTCGAAGATGGGAAATGAGACTGTTCGAGCAAGTAGCGAACAGGATCTTCAGATCTTCCCACCATTGATTTTTGCAGTTTGAAGATGAAATTCTCCTAGGATCTTGGCCTTTGCTATCTGTTTCCTACTGTGATGTGTATGTGGCCACTCAGCTTTCCCTTCGAGCCTTTCTGGGTCCTACTTTCGTCTAGGACATTTTTTGCTGAATGTTGCACAAGAACAAACTTTAGTAGGGAAGAGTACCGTTCTGTGCCCTCTTTCAGCTTCTCAATTAGCCCTCTATGTTTCAGTTTATGAAAAAACGAAGGTTTGTGATGTTGGAAATCAGATGGGACATTCTTAAGAAGATCACTCAACGTTCTAATCTAAAGGCACCGATTGATCAGATGATTACTAATTGTTTTTTTAACGGATTTGTTAGTTCTCAGGTCTCTAAGAACTTTTTATGTCTTAGTCACCTCTCTCATCATTGGGAGTCACATATGAGTTGCAACTAGGTTGTAACTGAGAATTTTGCAACTAAGAATTAATACAAATTTATAAGTTGCAACTAAGAATTAACATAAATAGTAGGATGATTTCAGCTGACTTAGACATAAGTTCTGGGTCTCTTGATATCTAGATGCTCCCTTTTTTCAAATACCAAGTACAATATAGACACATACACACTCTACCAGCACATGCACACGCTCACACAACATATGCTAATGACATCGCGGAGCTTTAAGATTAACGAAGTCACCACAGATAATACATTATCGACGGGAAAGTCTCCACCCACTTATAGAATATCTCACCTTAATGAGATACATGTGACGTCAAACCCATGGGTTGATTTTTGACGGACTAGTGGTACAACCACCCTTCTAATCATCCAACCACAAACCCTTAGATTAGAAGGTTACTAATTATACGATTGTCAGCTCTAACTCACACTTCTAGATACAGTCCATCCTGGCCCATTCAATTTAGGTAGTATGTGGATCCACATATGGGTGGTGGAGAAACATCGTTTAGTCATTCATATGGACCACTATTTTTGTTTTCTTGGAATTTAAGGAACATATAAGCTATTCCAGACTCCAAGTTTCCTGAAATTGAAATATTAGCAGTTGTACGTCATGCCAGAACATCATGTCTTGTAGGTCATGTACCTCTTATCTAAAATAGTAATAATCGGCCGGCAGTACTAGATTCGTTAATGCATTGCACTAGATGCTATATATCTGGTGATTAGCGTCACACACACATTAATTCTCCGGACAGCAGATGGAGCCTTTAGGCGTGGCGGACAATGAGCCGAACGGGTATCTCCTGCGTTTTTTTTATAGTTGGTCCAGTTTGACAAGAACAAAATTGTCAAAGAATTTATTGGCTAGTGGGCATCAGTTATCATACTTCTTTTCTGTACCCTGGCTAGCTTTCCCCTCAAATGGCATATAATTCGGAGATGCTACAAATTAGTGAAGGATTAGTGGTCTGTCCATTGATATATATAAGTAATATGTATGGACGTGGATTTTATGCCTATGGTGGTAGCGGTGCATAGGCTGATCACCGTCAGATTGCATGTACTTTGGCTCTCTTGATAATATGAGTCAACACTTGTTCTAACGGCGTGGGCGTCGGGACGTGCCTTCCGTTTATAGAAAACGTTACTCATCTGACCATACGGCAACCGACTTTGTTTTTCTGTTGCCCTCCGTTTTGATTTTTGAGCTATTGACTTACGGGTGTAATTTCTAAAGAAAATGACACTAGTATAGACAGATACCAGTGGCTTGTTTTACATAAACAAAGAACCATGGTCATGTTTTTGCCGATGATAGAGAGTCCCGCCCATTTGTTCAGCTGCTAGCAATTCAAGAAATTTGCACATCCTTTTATAAGCCAGCAAGATTGGGGGCTCATATTTTGGATCACAAACAAGGCACTGTCCCAAACTGCCATTAAATCACAAAAATATTTTTTTGATGTGTGTAGCCAATCCCCATTTTTTCTTACTTACCATACTGTTTTATCAGGTAACCTTTTTCTCAAGGGGCACAACAGCGGGCAAGCTTGTTGTTCGTCAATATGCGATTGTCCTTGCATGATTTCTTTACACCTAAAAATAACACGCGAAAAACGTCTATGGCTATTGCTTGCTACCCCTGCCGGTGAACGGTTAGAACGTAAGAAAGTATGGAACTTGTTTTGTAAATGAACATGGGCATATCAAGACCTATATATGCTCCCGTTGCTCCCTATCTTTTTCTTACTTACCATACCGTTTTATCAAGTAACTTTTTTCTTCCAAGGGGCACAACGACATGCAAGGTTGTTGTCCATCAATATGCCATTGTTCTTGCATGATTTCTGTACACATAAAAATAACAAGCGAGAAACATCTATGGCCATTGCTCGCTACCCATGCCAGTGAACGGTTGGAACATAAAAAAAGTATGGAACTTGTTTTGTAAATGAACATGGGTAAATCAAGACCTATACGTGCTCTCTTTATGACGGCGTTTGCCGAACGGTGTTGACGACGTATGTAATAGGTTAGATATTGTGTGCTCCCTTTAGTAAAATCGGACAGTGGACGTCCTATGCGCATGCACCACCCTGGACACCATGCCCTTTTGCATATATGTATATAGAAGGGCTTGCTCTTCCTTTTTCCCTTATCTTTGGAATCAGATCTAGTGATCTACTTTACATTCTAAATTTCCTTTTCTTTAGTGAATGTAGTATATGTGCAACCTGTCATGAACACACACCCCATATTCCCGCATCATGCCACATGCACAAATTTCACACACACAAAAAGGTGCCAATTAGCTCTACATAAAGGCCCCGAATCCAATCACCATTTTCAAATAAAATTTATTCCAAGTTATGAAATCAAGTTATAATGTATTTCCACCATGTTTTGTAGCCCATTGTATAAGATATTTCACATTGATATTTTACATGCTTGTAGTACACATTCTTATGTACATGTAGGTTTCTTTTCAGAATTTTTGAATCTCTAAAATACCAATTTTTGAATTTTCAAAATAAGGGGCCACCGGTAGCCTGAGGTCCACAGCGATTATGGCCCTCTTGAGTTTCTCACTGAAAAAACCATTAAGGGCATCTAAAAAATTGTGTATGGCATGGATGCTAATTTTGTTTGCCTCCTAACATGTTTTATCTTCTAATAATACAGTCAGGAAGGTTTAATGCCAAGTTTATTGTTATTGAAATGGAATCCAACAAAAAACTCTTCCACACTTTTCGGTTATCCATGCCAAATTTTCGAAGAAGGGGAGTACCAGGCGTTTGCATCAATAGATACGCACAACCATCTTTTATTTATTAAAAAGTCTCAAGTATCATCATTATTACATCTCATGGGTCGCATAAGACCGATATAAAAACCAACCTTCAAAAAAAAGTAGGCGACTACCGAAGAGCCTAAAGAATTTTAATAGATTCATCGCAAATCACAGATATAAGTAGAAAAAACACACGGCCATATATATATGATCCTCACAAAGTGAAACCAGAAAAATCCCAATCACTGGAGCCACTAGCACGAAGGCGGAACAACTGGATGGTCATTATCTGGTTTGATCTAGCTTTGGAACCCCACTACCATTAGGATAAAACTAGCTACTAGATGCTGCTGCCCCTAAAAGTCTCCCCTATCACCATCATCTCCCACTTCGCATTAGCACATGCGTTCCATGCATACGGCAGCATTTAGCACCTCAGATTAGTTGCCGTAAAATAACGCGCGCTGTGGTAGTAAGCAGGGCAGCACATGATCATTGGATTGATTCCATCCATCTCTCCCGTCCGGAGAAATATAAAGAATGACAAGCATATGCAATGGCACATGATTCTCGATCTCCTCCTCCGTAGCCAAGAAAGGTGAATGGCTGTCGCGCTCCTACTGTATGCGCGCGGCGTCAAACCTTCACCGTTGCTGGTGACGCGGCGAAAGCTAGCTAATGTCGCGTGTCTGGTGTGCTCGTTATTCCCCGTCCTAGCTAGCTACTGTACTGTGTGTCTTCTCCAATTCGTCATTGTCTAGTCACCGATTTGCCCTTTCGAATCTTGAGGTGGATGGCACTTAACAGTAGGCCGATTGTTCGGCGTAACACTGGTGAAATGTAGACCAACCATGCGTTAGAGACTGGTAATCGTCTATTTGAATTTCGGTTCGTGGAAATTCTCCTTGGTAGCTTGTGGAATTTTTATTGGTCCGGATCAATGGACTCAAAATAGTCAAATTTTGGGGGTTACTATCTCGCGGCGGAGAAACTCTCCCAGGCGGCTCCAGAGGCGCCGCCATCCCCTCTTCTAGGCCTGGCCGATCTAGAAGAAGAGGCCGCCGCTGCCGCCGGCGCAGGCGGTGGTGGCGGCGCCCACCCTGTCGGAACGACGGTGGACGGAGATGGGCGCTCGGTCGCGTCGCGCGGAAGGTGGCGTGGCGTTGACTAAGGCCAGCGGGGACGGCGCGGCCTGGGCAGGGCAGGGGCCTGAGGCCTCCAACATAGGGGTGACGACGTGGAGGTGGTGGCGCGCACCGGTGTTGCCGCCGGAGATGGCACAAATCTCAGGTGAGTGCGATCTGGCCCTTTGTTCCTTTTTGGGGATGGAGGAGCCCAGGTTGGGCTGTGGTTGAGGGGGTCCTCGATCCCTTTGGCATCCCAGCCTTCTACTGCTTCCTTGTGCTGCCTTCGTGCTGGAGGAGGTTGGCGGCGTGGGGGCCTGCGAGTCTCGCGAATAATGGCGGCGGTCCTAGGGTTCCTCCCGCACCAAGACGAAGATCTGCTGATGTCTGCCATCGGTGATCTTGCTGGAGTGTCGAGTTTCGGAAGGCTTCGCCAGCGAACTCCCATGAGCGGATATGCGTGTAGATTGCTGGATCGGAAGGTATTCGGTCGTGCGTACCCATATTTTTTATGGCCGTTTGGTTTCTGCGGAAGCATCGCGAAGCTCTGCTATTTATTACCATTATGTGGCATGTCTTCGATGATCCATAGTGAAGTCATATGCGGAGAATGTTGTAGGGGTTTGTAGCATGGAAAACAAAAAAATTCTACCGCATGAACGCACACAAGCCAAAATCTATGTACTAGATTGTAGCAACGAGTCGATAGAGTACTCACCCTCAAAGATTCCAAAGCGGTTAACGAGAGCAGATTCTCGTGGGTGATGTAGTCGTTCACTTGTCAATCTCAAGATCGCGCAGACGATTCTTCTGGCGCCGTGTTCTGGCAGCGCTCCCTCAGTCCGTCACACGTTCGGTACTCGATGAAGACCTTCCTCTCCCTTGTTTCAGCAGGCAGCGGAGGTTGTAGCTCTCTCCTCGCGATTCTGGCAGCACGACGGCGTGGTGTCGGAGTTTAGAGGGGAGATCTCGCAGGGCTTCGCCTTAAGCCGGAGCAGGTAGGTGGAGTAGAGGGGTTCCTCGACGTCTAGGGTTTAGAGGTCGAAGAGGAGGAGGTGGGGCAGGCGACGGCTAGGACGGCGGCGCTGGGCGACGACGGCGGTTTGGGGAGGGGCTAGGGTTTGTGGTGTGTCTTGAGGGGAAGCCCCCTCCCCTCTATTTATGAGAGGAAGGGGCGGCTAGGGGAGGGGGAGGTCGAATCCTCCCCCAACTCCCTCTCCTTCTTGGCGCGCGGTGGAGGGAGAGGAGGTTTCCTCTCCTCCCTCCACCAGGAAACATTGTCCCAGTTTGACTTTTCAAACTTGCCTTTTAACTTTCAATTTTGGAGTTTGATTTCTCTCTTTTATTTGCATAGCCCATTGACCTAGGACATGATGCAACCATTCCACTTTGTCATGACACATTCATGTATCCTTCCCCTTCCGGATCGGTGAACCTTTTAGACCCTTCTAGAACATTCCGGTGAAAACACCGGAATCATTCCTGAACTCCGGAATTGGACTTTCCTTATATGAATCTTATTCTCCGGACCATTCCGGATCTCCTCGTGATATCCCGGATCCCATCCGATACTCTGAACAACATTCGGTCTTCTTGAAGGGTTTCGCGACATAGTAAATCAAAATTTTCTACGGATGCGAACAGAGGGAAAGCCAAGATCTAATCTAGGAGATGCAATCAACGAGAGAGATTGGATTAGATCTTCATACCCTTGAAGATTCGCACAGCGGAACGTTCGTCGGAACGTGGGTGATGTAGTCGTACTCGCTTCTCCTCCTCGCGATCCGATCCGATCTAGCACCACAAGTGGCGGTGCCTCCGTGAGATGCACACGTGCAGCACCTCGACGTCTCCTCCTTCCTCGGACCAGCAAGTATGGTGGAGAGATAGATTGGATCTACAACACGACGGCGTGGTGTATATGGTAGAGAATTTCTGCAGCAGGGCTTCGCCTACAAACAGTCGGGAGGGAGAGAGGAGGGTAGCAAGGCAACTAGGGTTGGAGGCAAGGTGTAGGGGGGAGGGGGCGCACCAGCCCTCTATATATAGAGGGGGGGGGGCGGCTAGCCCTTGCCCCTCCTCCAAGCCTTGGGCCGGCGGCCAAGGGAGGGAGAAGTGGGGGGCAAGGACTCTCCCCTCTTCTAGAAACCCTATCTCTAGTTTAAACGATTTAAACCCTATAGGATCGGCTGGGCCCTATGGGGACTTGTGCCCCTGGCCCAATGCGGCCAGGACACTCCCTCATAGGCCCATGCCCCCTCCCGGAAGGTGGGGCCACGTTGGTCCCCTTCCAGAAGGTTCTAGAAGCTTCCGGTACAATACCGATTAACCCGGAACAATTCCGAACTCCAAAAACTGCATTGCCTTATATGAATCTTATTCTCCGGACCATTCCGGAACCTCTCGTGATATCCCGGATCCCATCCGAGACTCCGAACAAAAATTCATAAACCAATTATCCAATCTATCCTAGCGTCGAGACACGTTAAGTGTGTGACCCTGCGGGTTCGAGAATATGCAGACATGATCTTCTATCAATAATCAACAGCGGGGTCTGGGCACCCATATTGACTCCCACACATTCATCGATGATCATATCGGATGAACCACGATGTCAGGATTCAATCAATCCCATATATATATATTCCCTTCGTCTCGCGATATTTTACTTGCCCGAGATTCGATCGTCGGTACCGTCATACCTAGTTCAATCTCGTTCATAGCAAGTACTTTACTCGTTCCGTAATCCGATATCACTTTGTGATTAACTCCTTAACCACATGCTTGCAAGCGGTGTTGATATCGATTACCGAGTGGGCCCGAAGTATATCTCTCCGACTTGGGAGGGACAAATTCCATCTCGATACATACAACCCAACAGGTACTTTCCGATCACCTGAGAGACACCTTTATGATCACCCTCTCATAGGATGACGTTTGATGACCTCAAAGCTTTCTTCCGGTACCAGGGAGTTGCATTATCTCATGGTCTAAGGAATACAATATTTGACATAGGAAAAGCTTCGCAAAGATGAACACGATGAAACGATCTAATTGCTTCGCTTAGTTTGGGTCTGTCCATCATATCATTCTCCCAATGATATGATCTCATTATCAATTGACAACTCATGTCTATGGTTAGGAAACCTTAACCATCATTGATCAATGAGCTAGTCCTTAGAGGCGTACCAGGGACACGGTGTTGTTCACAAACCACACAAGTATTAATGTTTCTGCTTAATACAATTCTAGCATGGAATATAAACTTTATCATGAACAAGAATTATAATAATAACATCTTTATTATTGCCTCTAGGGCATAATTCCAACAGTCTCCCACTTGCACTAGAGTCAATAATCTAGTTTACATCTGGCAACAATCTCACACCCATGGCACTGAGGTGTTGATCATGTTTTACACGTGGAAGAGGTTTAGTCAATGGATCTGCGACATTCAGATCCGTATGTACTTTGCTAATCTTCAGATCTCCATCTTCTATATAATCTCGGATTATATGAAACTTGCGGTTTATATGCTTGGTCTTTGGATGATATCTTGGTTCCTTAGCGAGTGCTATGGCGCTAGTGTTGTCACACAATATCTCTAGTGGGTCCAATGCACTTGGAACCACGCCAAGCTCAGTGATGAAGTTTCTGATCCAAACTCCTTCACTTGACGCTTCTGCAGCAGCCATGTATTCCGCTTCCACTGTAGATCCCGCGATCACGCTTTGCTTGCAGCTTCTCCAGCTCACAGCTCCTCCATTCAAAATATAAACGTATCCTGTCTGAGATTTGGAATCATCCTTGTCGGTGTCGAAACTAGCATCGACGTAACCTTTTACGACAAGCTGTTCATCACCCCCATAGACTAAGAACATTTCTTTAGTTCTATTTAGGTACTTTAGGATGTTCTTCACGGCTGTCCAGTGTTCCACTCCTGGATCACTTTGATATCTGCTCGTCAAACTAAGAGCATTGGACACATCCGGTCTAGTACACAGCATGGCATACATGATGGAACCTATGGCCGAGGCATAAGGCACTTTGCTCATAGCTTCCCTATCATTTACCGTAGCTGGACACTGAGCCTTGCTCAATATCTTACCTGACAACATAGGCACTGAACCTTTCTTTGCCTTATCCATTCTGAACCTTTTCAGAACTTTGTCTAGGTATGTACTCTGACTTAAAGCTATCAGGCGTCTTTGTCTATCTCTATAGATTTTGATGCCCAATATATAAGCAGCTTCACCTAGGTCTTTCATTAAAAAACACTTGTTCAAATAACTCTTCACATCGTTAAGCATGTTGATGTCATTTCCGATAATCAATATGTCATCCACATATAGTACCAGAAACGTCACCGAGCTCCCACTCACTTTCTTGTAGATACAAGCTTCGTAGCAATTTGGAACAAATCCAAAACTCTTGATCACTTGATCAAAACGAAGGTTCCAACTCCGAGATGCTTGCTTCAGTCCATAAATGGAACGCTGAAGTTTGCATACTTTACTAGCATCCTTAGGATCGACAAAACCTTCGGGTTGCATCATATACAACTCTTCATCAATGTTCCTATTGAGGAAAGCAGTCTTGACATCCATCTGCCATATTTCATAATCATGAAACGCAACAATTGCTAATAAAATCCGAATGGACTTAAACATCGCTACGGGAGAGAAAGTCTCATCGTAGTCAACACCTTGAACTTGTCGAAAACCTTTTGCGACAAGCCGTGCTTTATAGACGGTAACATTACCATCCGCGTCCGTTTTCTTCTTGAATATCCATTTGCACTCAACGGCCTTTCGGTCGCTAGGAGGATCCACCAAAGTCCATACTTGGTTTTCGCTCATGGATACCAATTCGGATTTCATGGCTTCCAGCCATTTCTCAGAGTCTGGGCTCATCATCGCTTCCTCACAGTTCGTAGGTTCACTGTCTTCTACCAAAAAGACAGTCAAGACAGGGTTGCCGTACCACTCAGGAGGGGCACGCGACCTTGTCGACCTGCGACGTTCAGTAGCAGCATCGTCCGAAGCTTCATGATCCTTGTCATTAGCTTCCTCTATTGTTGGTGCAGGCGGCACTGGAACAATTTCAGGTGCTGCGCTACTCTCCAATTCAAGAGAAGGTTCAATAACCTCGTCTAGCTCTACTTTCCTCCCACTCACTTCTTTCGAGAGAAACTCCTTCTCAAGAAAGGAACCGTTCTTTGCGACAAACACTTTGCCTTCGGTTCTATGATAGAAGGTATACCCAATAGTTTCCTTAGGGTATCCTATGAAGACGCATTTCTCCGCTTTGGGTTCGAGCTTGTCCGGCATCAACTTCTTGACGTAAGCTTCGCATCCCCAAACTTTAAGAAACGATAACTTAGGTTTAGCACCAAACCACAGTTCATACGGTGTCGTCTCAATGGATTTAGATGGAGCCCTATTTAAAGTGAATGCAGCGGTTTCTAATGCATAACCCCAAAATGATAACGGCAAATCAGTAAGAGACATCATTGATCGGACCATATCTAATAGGGTTTGATTCCGGCGTTCAGACACACCATTGCGCTGTGGTGTTCCGGGTGGCGTGAGTTGTGAAACGATTCCACTTGCTTTAAGATGCGTGAGAAAATCATAACTCAAATATTCACCTCCACGATCGGATCGTAGAAACTTAATCTTTCTGTTATGATGGTTCTCCACTTCATTCTGAAATTCCTTGAACTTTTCAAATGTTTCAGATTTATGTTTCATTAAATAGATATACCCATATCTACTTAAGTCATCGGTAAAAGTGAGGAAATAGCGATATCCACCGCGCGTCGAAACACTCATCGGTCCGCATACATCGGTATGTATGATTTCCAACAAGTCCGTTGCTCGCTCCATCATACCGGAGAACGGGGTTTTGATCATCTTGCCCATGAGGCATGGTTCGCATGTGTCAAATGATTCAAAATCAAGAGACTCCAAAAGTCCATCATAATGGAGTTTCTTCATGCGCTTTACACCAATATGACCTAGACGACAGTGCCACAAATAAGTAGTATTATCACTATCTACTTTGCATCTCTTAGCCTCAATGTTATGGATGTGTGTTTCATCCCTTTCGAGATTTAGAAGAAATAAACCATTTATAAGAGGTGCATGACCATAAAATATGTTACTCATATAAATAGAACAACCATTATTCTCCGATTTAAATGAATAACCGTCTTGCAATAAACACGATCTAGAAATAATGTTCATGCTCAACGCAGGCACATAATAACACTTATTAAGGTTTAAAGCTAATCCCGAAGGTAAAACTAAGGAGAGCGTGCCGACGGCCATCACATCAACTCTTGATCCGTTGCCAACGCGCATCGTCACCTCATCCCTCGCAAGCCGCCGTCTATTCCGTAGCTCCTGTTTTGAGTTACAAATATTAGCAACTGAACCGGTATCAAATACCCAGGCACTACAACGAGGGCTAGTAAGGAAAACATCAATAACATGTATATCAAATATACCTTTGATGGTGCCAGCCTTCTTGTCCGCTAAGTACTTCGGACAGTTGCGCTTCCAGTGACCCTTGTCCTTGCAATAGAAGCACTCAGTGTCTGGCTTGGGACCAGACCTGAGCTTCTTCTCAGCAGGGGCATTGCACTTGCCGCCGCCCTTCTTGAAGGGCTTCTTTGCTCCCTTACCTTTCTTAAAGGAGGGCTTGTTGACCATCAACACATGATTATCCTTCTTGATGTCCACTTCCGCAGCCTTCAGCTGTGCGAAGAGCTCGGTGATCGTATCAGTGGAACCAATCTGATTATGAGTCACTACAAAACTTTTATAGCTGGGAGGGAGTGATTGCAGAACCCTGTCAATCTTGAGCTCCTCTGGAATCGTGCATTCCAGTTGCTCAAGCCGTTGAGTGTAGCCCGTCATCTTAATGGCGTGCTCACTAACGGAACTCCCTTCCTCCATCTTGCAGTTAAAGAACTTCTCGGAGATCTCATATCTCTCAGAACGGGCCTGAGTCTGAAACATGGTTTTCAGCTCCTCGAGAATCTCAAAGGGCCCGGGATAGGTTTCAAAACGATTTTGAAGCTCCGGTTCCATAGCAAATAACATGGTGCTCTTAATCACACCATAATCATCTTTGCGCGACTGATAGACAGCTTTCTCATCAGCCGGCGCAGTTGCAGCAGGGGGGTCACCTAACGCTTTACCAAGGACATAGTCCTTTTGTCCGCCAGACCGAATGATTCTTAGGTTGCGGAACCAATTGGTGAAGTTAGACCCATTGTTTCTAAGCTTTTCCTTCTCAGCAAAAACGTTGAAGTTGAAGTTGGATTTGGCCATGTGATCTACAGTATTAGCAAGTACAATTTAGACTATGTTCATGATAAATAGTTCAACTTAATCAAATTACTAGATGAACTCCCACTAAATTCAACATCCCTCAAGTTGTTTAGTGAACACGATCCAAATTCACCACACCTAATCCGATCATCACGAGAAGAGATGTGGTTTCAATGGTGGACAACAAAGTGTCGATCATATCACTCATATGACTCATGCTTAACCTTTCGATTCTTGTGTTCCGAGGCCATGTCTGTACATGCTAGGCTCGTCAAGCTAGACCCAAGTATTTCCGCGTGTGCAAAACTGGCTTGCACCCGTTGTATGTGAGTGTAGAGTCTATAGCACCCGATCATCACGTGATGCTTGGACACGACGAACTTTCGCAACGGTGCATACTTGGGGAGAACACAGTTTTTTTTATCTTGATCTTTAAGTGAGGAATCATCTTATAATGCTACCGTCGCGATCTAAGCATAATAAGATACATAAAAGGATAAACATCACATGCATATAACTTTATGTGACATGGTATAGCCAATCCTCGCGCAATGATCTCCATCTTGTGCGTTCCGGCATGATCTCCATCACTCCACCATGATTTCCTCCACCACGAATAGCAACTACAACTATTGCTAACTACTTAGCGATAAAGTAAAGCTATTACATGGCGTATAAGAAGTTGACTCGCAGGTCATACACAATTATAAAGACAACCATATGGCTCCTGCTGGTTGTGTACTCATCGACATGCAAGTCGTGAAACATTACAAAACATGATCATCGCATACAATATACACATCACATCTTGGGCCATACCATATCACAGAAAACACTCCTTGCAAAAACAAGTTAGACGCCTCTACATTGTTGTTGCATGTTTTACGTGGCTTATGGGAGTAGATGCTAAGAACGATTCTTACCTACGGAAATCCACAACGGTGATATTATGGTTGCCAAACTCCGGTGTTAATCCCATGACAACTATAGTGAGAGAAACTGACATCCACCAGCCGCATGTGTGGAACAAGCCACACGTCAAGTGCGGAGCCGGTCTCGCGAACGACGTCGCGTAAGGTTGGCCTGGACCGCTTCAATCTCACTATCCCGCGTCATAAGAAGAACACAAACAAGAGGCTTGCAACATAAAACATCAACGCCCGCAACAACCATGTTGCGTTCTACTCGTGAAACACATCTACGCATAGATCTAGCTCTGATACCACTGAAGGGTTTCGCGACATAGTAAATCAAAATTTTCTACGGATGCGAACAAAGGGAAAGCCAAGATCTAATCTAGGATATGCAATCAACGAGAGAGATTGGATTAGATCTTCATACCCTTGAAGATTCGCACAGCGGAACGTTCGTCGGAACGTGGGTGATGTAGTCGTACTCGCTTCTCCTCCTCGCGATCCGATCCGATCTAGCACCACAAGTGGCGGTGCCTCCATGAGATGCACACGTGCAGCACCTCGACGTATCCTCCTTCCTCGGACCAGCAAGTATGGTGGAGAGATAGATTGGATCTACAACACGACGGCGTGGTGTATATGGTGGAGAATTTCTGCAGCAGGGCTTCGCCTACAAACAGTCGGGAGGGAGAGAGGAGGGTAGCAAGGCAACTAGGGTTGGAGGCAAGGTGTAGGGGGGAGGGGGCGCACCAGCCCCCTCTGGGGAGGCCAGCCCTTGCCCCTCCTCCAAGCCTTGGGCTGGCGGCCAAGGGAGGGAGAAGTGGGGGGCAAGGACTCTCCCCTCTTCTAGAAACCCTATCTCTAGTTTAAACGATTTAAACCCTATAGGATCGGCTGGGCCCTATGGGGACTTGTGCCCCTGGCCCAATGCGGCCAGGACACTCCCTCATAGGCCCATGCCCCCTCCCGGAAGGTGGGGCCACGTTGGTCCCCTTCCGGAAGGTTCTAGAAGCTTCCGGTACAATACCGATTAACCCGGAACAATTCCGAACTCCAAAAACTGCATTGCCTTATATGAATCTTATTCTCCGGACCATTCCGGAACCTCTCGTGATATCCCGGATCCCATCCGATACTCCAAAAAAAAATTCATAAACCAATTATCCAATCTATCCTAGCGTCGAGACACGTTAAGTGTGTGACCCTGCGGGTTCGAGAATATGCAGACATGATCTTCTATCAATAATCAACAGCGGGGTCTGGGCACCCATATTGACTCCCACACATTCATCGATGATCATATCGGATGAACCACGATGCCAGGATTCAATCAATCCCATATATATATTCCCTTCGTCTCGCGATATTTTACTTGCCCGAGATTCGATCGTCGGTACCGTCATACCTAGTTCAATCTCGTTCACAGCAAGTACTTTACTCGTTCCGTAATCCGATATCACTTTGTGATTAACTTCTTAACCACATGATTGCAAGCGGTGTTGATATCGATTACCGAGTGGGCCCGAAGTATATCTCTCCGACTTGGGAGGGACAAATTCCATCTCGATACATACAACCCAACAGATACTTTCCGATCACCTGAGAGACACCTTTATGCACCCTCTCATAGGATGACGTTTGATGACCTCAAAGCTTTCTTCCGGTACCAGGGAGTTGCATTATCTCATGGTCTAAGGAATAAAATATTTGACATAGGAAAAGCTTCGCAAAGATGAACACGATGAAACGATCTAATTGCTTCGCTTAGTTTGGATCTGTCCATCATATCATTCTCCCAATGATATGATCTCATTATCAATTGACAACTCATGTCTATGGTTAGGAAACCTTAACCATCATTGATCAATGAGCTAGTCCTTAGAGGCGTAACATGGACACGGTGTTGTTCACAAACCACACAAGTATTAATGTTTCCGCTTAATACAATTCTAGCATGGAATATAAACTTTATCATGAACAAGAATTATAATAATAACATCTTTATTATTGCCTCTAGGGCATAATTCCAACACTTCTTACTCACATTCCATATCTACTAAACAATATCGAATCCTTAAGTGTGTCTCCCTACGGTTCGTGAATTATGCAGACATGACCGAGACCCTTCTCCGGTCAATAACCAATAGAGGAATCTATAAATTCATATGGCTCCCACATATTTCTACGGTTACTTTGTGATCAAATGAACCATTTACATACGATACCAATTTCCCTTTGTCTCGTGATATTTTACTTATCCGAGGTCTAATCATCGGTATATCTGCATACCTAGTTCAACCTTATTACCGATAAGTACTCTTTACTCGTTCCTGGGATATGTGATCCCTTATGAGCATCACATGCTTTCAATCTCATTGGATGACATTCCACCGAGAGGGCCTGATTGCAGCTCAAATTACTGTAGAGCTTCGTTGGGATACCCCAAGATGAAGGTGTGATGAGTACAACAATAAGTTCTTCCCTCAATAGAAACCAAGATTATCGAACCAGTAGGAGGAAGGAAACGACTCAAAGGTGTTGCTAGCAACTTGGAAACCTGCATAACACAAACTTAAGACTTTGCCCCGATGAATAGTGAGGTTGCCAATCTCATCGGTTTGCTGAAAACAAAGGATTAAACGTATGGCATGGAAGGTAATGGTGGCCTGTAGAAAGTAAACAATAACAGTGGAAGATGTATCGGTGGTAAAGATTGGACCGGGGTCCACAGTTCACTAGAGGTGTTTCCTTAAGATAAACAACATAACATGTTAGGTAAACAAATTACAGCGGGGCAATTGACATGACAGAGCAAGGCATAACAATGCAATACTATACATTCATGATCATATGAGATTTGATTGGGCGTTACAATAATATACATAGACCGCCATCCAACTGCATCTATGACTAGTAATCCACCTTCAGGTTATCATCCGAACCCCCTCCAGTATTAAGTTGCAAGCAACGGATAACTTCTTTAAGCAATGTGTGTAAATTAAACAATACACTTGTTCCATGAACAAGAGATCATTGTTTTCTCCCTAGTAGCAACAACACATCTACAACCTTAGAGATTTCTGTCACTTCCCCAGATTCAATAGAGGCATGAACCCACTATCGAGCATAAATACTCCCTTTTGGAGTCACTAGCATCTACTTGGCCGACATAGCTACTAGAAACGGAGAGCATGCAAGATCTCAAACAACACAGACATGATAGAATCATTAACCAATCTGACATTGTAATCTCAATATCTATCGGATCCCCGCAAACACAACATGCATGATTACAAATATGATCTTGATCATGAACGGAGCTCACAAGATCTAAACATGGTAGCACAAAGGAGGAGAAACAACCATCTAGCTACTGTATGGACCCATAGTGCATGGTGGAACTACTCACGCATCATACCGGAGGCTGGCATGGTGATGAAGAAAGCCTCCGGGATGATATCTCCCCTCTGGTAGGGTGCCAGGAAGAGCTTTAGATCCCCCGATCTAGGGACGATGGTGGCGGCGGCTACGAACTATTTCGTGGATGATTGATCGGGTCCTTAGGGTTTAGGTATCGGGGGCTTCTTATAGGCGAAGAGGGAGGACGAGAGGGTGCCTGAGGCGGCTGCACCCCCAGGCGCGGGCCAGGCCAGGCTGCGTGGCTAGGGTGTGTGGACCCCTCGAGGCCCTCCTCCGTCTCGTCTTCTGGCTCCGTGTTCTCCTCGGTGAAATATTGACTTTGGCTTTTGTCCCGTCCAATTCCGAGAATATTCATTTTCTGGCTTTTCTGGAACCAAAAACAACAGAAAACAGGCAACTGGCACTGTGGCATCTTGTTAATAGGTTAGTCCCAGAAAACATATAAAAATACCTCAAAGTGTAGAGAAAGCAAAGCAAAGTGGATACTAAACAAGCATGGAACATAAAAAATTAGAGATGACGTATCAGGACCCAGAGTATATCTATCTGTTATATGGATGGACAAATCCCACTCTTGATCCATGTGCCTCAACACATACTTTCCAAACAGTCAATGCCACCTTTATAACCACCTAATTACGAAGTGGTGTTTGATGTCACCAAAGCATCCATCCGGTGATGGTGACTAGCATGATCTCATGGTCGAAGGAATTAGGTTACTATGTATCCGAAAGCTTATAGCAAACAAACTATTGAAATGACTTGATATTTATGCTACGCTTGTCTATAGGAGTATGTCCATCACACCATTCTTCTAATGATATGATATGTTTGTTAATAACATCTCAACGTGATCAGGAAAACATGATCATCTGTTAACCAACAAGCTGGTATTATAAAGAGGCCTTACTAGGGACTCTAATAGGTTTACAAATAACACAAGTATTAATGTTTCCGGTTAATACAATTATAGCATGAATGTAAACATTTATCATAAACACAAAGATATAATAATAATTACTTTTATTATTGCCTCTGGGGCATATCTCCAACAGTCTCCCACTTGTACTATAGTCAACTAATCTAGATTACATGGTAATATACCGAACACCCATGGAGGTTTGGTGCTGGTCATGTTTTGACCTCGGGAGAGGTTTAGTCAACGGATCCACCACATTTAGATCTATGTGTACTTTGCAAATCTTTATGTCACCATCTTGGACATGCTCTTGAATAGCATGAAAACGTACCTTGATATGCTTCAACTTCTTGTGTGACCTTGGCTCCTATGCATTGGCTATGACGCCCACGTTATCACAGTAGATAAACATTGGGTCCAGTGCACTGGGAACCAAACCGAGCTCCGTAATGAACTCATTCATCCATATCGCCTCTTGTGAAGCCTCCGAAGCAGCTATGTATTCCGATTCAGTTGAAGATCTCGCCACAATGCTTTGCTTTGCACTCCTCTAGCTTACTGCTGCACCATTCAAAGTAAATACATATCCAGATTGAGATTTAGAATCATCCGGATCGGTGTTCCAACTAGCATCGGTGTAACCATTAACAACGAGTTGTTCATCACCTCCATAAGAAAGAACCATATCCTTAGTTCTTCTCAAGTACTTAAGGATGTTTTTGACCGCTGTCCAATGATCCACTCCTGGATCACTTTGATATCTGCTAGTTAAACTAACAACATATGCAATGTCGGGTCTAGTACATAGCATGGCATACATGATAGATCCTATGGCTAAGGCATAAGGAGTCTTACTCATCCTCGCTCTATCTTCTGCCGTAGCGGAACTTTGAGTTTTACTCAAGGTCGTATTGGGCAACATGGGCAATAACCCTTTCTTGCTATCTTCCATTCCAAACCTCTTTATAACTTTGTCCAAATATGTACTTTGTGAAAGCGACATTAGGTGTATCGATCTATCTCTATAAATCTTTATGCCTAATATGTAAGCAGCTTCGCCAAGATCCTTCATTGAAAAACTATTACTCAAATAATCTTTGACACTATTAAGAAGGTCCACATCATTCCCAATCAACAATATGTCATCCACATATAGTACTAGGAATGCTATAGAGCTCCCACTCACTTTCTTGTAAATACAAGCTTCTCCATAAGTTTGTATAAAACCAAAACTTTTGATCACCTTATCAAAATGTTGATACCAACTTCGGGATGCTTGCTTCAATCCATAAATGGACCGTTGAAGTTTGCATACCTTGTTAGCATCTTTAGGATCGACAAAACCTTTGGGTTGTGCCATATACAACTCTACATCAATGTCTCCATTGAGGAACGCCGTTTGGACATCCATCTACCATATCTCATAATCGTAATATGCAGCAATTGCTAACAAAATCCTCACAGACTTTAGCTTCGCTACCGGTGAGAAATTCTCATCGTAGTCAACTCCTTGAATTTGTCGAAACCCTTTTGCGACAAGTCGGGCTTTATAGACAGTAACATTACCATCAACATCTGTTTTCTTCTTGAAAATACATTTGTTCTCGACAGCCTTCCGGGCATCTGGTAAGTCCACCAAAGTCCATACTTGGTTTTCGTACATGGATCCAATCTAGGATTTCATGGCTTCTTGCCATTTATTGGAATCTGGGCTCATCATCGCTTCCTCATGTCGCAGGGTCGTCGGTGTTGTCCACCAACATGACACTCATAACAGGATCATACCAATCAAGAGTGGTACGAGTCCTCGTCGACCTGCGAGGTTTCGTAGTTGACGAGGTTCGATCTTGTCAATGCCCATTGTTATGGACTTGGGTTTTGGAGAAGATGGGGATGCTGGAGATCGTGGAACAGTTAACAAACAAGCAACACGGGGCACAAGATTTACCTAGGCTCAGCCCCCTGGAGGGAAAACCCTGCTCGTGCTTGTCTGCTCTTGATTACGGTGGAACCGAAGGTTACAGGGGTGCAGAGATGCAATCTGGCGTGAGGTGCATATATGGTGTTGGAGAGAGATAGAGGAGATCGTAGATCTGTCTATTGCACGTCCTCCTCGTTGGACCCTCCTAGCCTTTATATATGGGGAGGCTAGGTCTCAGGTACCGATACGAGTTGGTTACAAGTTTATTCAAACTCTAGTCTTGAGCTTTCCTTGTCTTGTGAGCTGGGCGTCGGTGTCCACATGGGCTTCATAGTAGCTGAAACATCATAGGCGTCATGCACCCTGGCAGGTCATCGAGTGGGCCTTCTGTCGGGATGGACCAGGTATGCTAACATCGGTACCCGTAGGGCATATCCATGTCAGTAGCCCCCCGAGTGTCCATCTGAAACGTCGGTTCGGGTGGAGACTTAGTTGTCTTGAAGCTTGCATTTGGATGTCAGAGTCAAAAGTTTTGTCGAGTGTGAAGCACTTCACCCAAAAGTTTATCGGGTCAGCTGAATTTGTTCGGTTGTTGTAAATGAGTCAGCATTATGGACATAGTCAACACAATGGACTATAGGGTGCACGACCAGCGCTCCCTATGGGAGTATCCCCTGAGTGTCTGTTCAAGTCGTAGACTCGAGCAGAAACTTATAGTCGTCGGTTGCACAATATGGTGATCCGGAAGTTCTTCGGATGACCTTGCAGATGCCCTAATGCTCGACCATCGCTCCCTATGGGAGTAGCCCCCGAGTCCTCAGTCAAATCTTTGATTCGAGTGAGGAATCAAAGCGTGCCACTCGAAGATCTTGTATGTGCGCGACCAGCGCTCCAGTTTGGAGTAGCCCCCGAGTGTCTGGCGGAGTCGTAGACTCGGGCAGAGACTTGAGTCTTGTATCGTGGAGTTGTAGTCGACAATATCGTGGGTGTACCGCTGACCCGGAAGTACATCAGATGCGCGACCAACACTCCTGATAGGAGTAGCCCCCGAGTGTATAGTCGAGTCGCAGACTCGAGTGAAGACTCATGCGAGGAGAAACCACTGACCCGGAAGTGCACCGAGTCAGCGTCTCACGCATAAGGAGCCAGGAGTCAACGTAGCGGAGTCGTGCGATGTTTAGCCAAAAGGACTCGACATTCTGGATGAAGTCAATGTCGTTGCTTTTGTCGGGTGCGCGGCCTGCTTCGCGTCTGTATAGCATCGAGCAATGCAACCATTCGAAGAGGGACTCGACTCGGGTCTTGAGCTTATGGCGTAGCCAGCTGTTTTGTCGACTCCTGTTGGAGGACCCGATAGAATAGCTCGAGGCAGTCGACACCTTTGTAAGCTTCAAAAAATACAAAGAATTATGAAGTACTTGTATCTTGTAAGAAATATTAGCTTGTCAGCTTGTACAGTAAGATTCTGGTGCCGATCGAGTCAACACTTTTGCACTATATGCTAGGCCTTTTCGTTAGCCTGATTACCCTTAGTCTCAGTACCTTGCGGAGGCAATCGGAGTTCAAGAATTCGACGATCAGGCAGAATAAGCTACTCGGGCTGTCGCGTATGAGGTGCTCGAGTGCGTGGAGCCGATGCCACATTAGGTTACTCGAAGAGGGTGCAGCCCCCGAGTGTTTAGAGTGCGAGTTAATAAGAAATCAGCTCTAAGTAGAGGGAAACTTAGCTTTATTGGTAGTTGCCATGGACAAAGTTGATGCGATCGCGGACGTAGTCGACGCAGTAGCGGGTCATGCAGCGGACGTAGTCGATACTCGTAGCAGCAACGGGTTCTTGAGGTCGATGGCGGCAGCGAGTTGCACATCCAAGGATTGTCGCAATAGAAGACCACACTGGATCGTCACATCCGAACAATGCAGTGGGTCATCTCATTCGAAGAATGCAACGGTCACCGCAACTGAAAGTGACCTAGTTCGCTGGAGCTAAAGACTGCAGCGGGTTGCTAGAGTCGAAGGCCGCGGATAGTTGTCGAAGTGGAGGGAGTGATACGTCCAAAACGTATTTTTTTCCCGAACACTTTTGCTATTGTTTCTCCTTTAAACTTGTGTGATTTGGATACAACTAACCCGGACTAATGCCGTTTTCAGCAGAATTACCTTGGTGTCTAGTTTTTGTGCAGAAAATCAACTATCCGGAAAAATCCCGGAAAATATGCCAAAAATCCTATTTCACCAGAATATTCACCGAGCCAGAATACGAGACAAAGGGGAGGCATGAGGGGCCCACCCCCTGTCGTGCGGGTGGGACCAGGCCACGCCTGGAGGGGGTGTGGCTGCCCCAGGCACCCCCTCGGCCTCCCTCTTCGCCTATAAGATGCCTCTTGACCTAAAAACCGAGGGGGTTCGAAGTTTTTCCAGAAAGAGGTCCGCTACGCCGCCACCACCAGAAACCGCAATTCGGAACCAGAAACTCTGTTCTGGCACCCTGCCGGGACGGTGAATTTGGAGAGGATCATCGCCATCGTCATCACAAACGCCTCTCCATCAACCATCCATGTTTCCCTCATCCATGAGTGAGTAATACCCCGTTGTAGGCTATGGGAATGGTAGGGATTGGATGAGTTCTATCATGTAATCGAATAAGATTGTTAGGGCATATCATTGTCCGGATCCAAATGCCCCGAAGTGATAGAAATTGGGACAACCTGAGGGGATGGATGTGATATGAGGATCACATGTGTTCAAGAAGTGTTAATGCTTTGCTCCGGTGCTCTATTAAAAGGAGCACCTTAATTTCCAGTAGTTCCCTTGAGGCCCCGCTGCAACAGGCTGGTAGGACAAAAGATGTTGTGCAATTTCTCATTGCGAGCACACATGACTATATATGGAGCACATGCCTATGATTGTTTAGTACTTGGATGCTTATTCTTATTTATATGCAATTGCCCTAGATCTTGAAGTTACATGTTTAGACTCGTCCATGCAATGCCCGTCCATCCATCTCTATGCCTATCGCGCTCATATCCTACTGTTTTCTACTACTGTTACTATTTCTCTTGTTTTACTGCTGCTGTTACTTTGCTATTGCTATTACAAAACGGTTGCTACTAATAAACTTCTGTGAGCAAGAACTATTTCCAGGTGCAGCTGAATTGACAACTCAGTTGTTAAGGCTTGCAAGTATTCTTTGGCTCCCCTTGTGTCGAATCAATAAATTGGGTTATACTACCCTCGAAGACTGTTGCGACCCCCTATACTTGTGGGTCATCAAGACTATTTTATGGCGCCGTTGCCGGGGAGCATAGCTTTATTTGTAAGTTCACTTGGATCTATTATTGTTCACTGCTACTCCTTTCATCATGGGGAAGTCTCATGATGGAAACTTTCCTATTTTACCATCCACTACAAGAAGAGGTACACTCCTAAACACCTCTGCTGCTCTTGATTCACCGTCTATTATAAGTAAGCTTGTTACACCACCACATACTCATGCTACACACACTGCTACTACTGCTAAATCTGAAACTGCTTCTGATACTCATGATGTTACTTCTACTGTTCTTGATGCGAGTGGTTCATTAGGTCCTTTTCTAGATGCTACTATGGCTAGTCTAGAAATACTGAAACTCCTAGTGAAGACACTGTTACACCTGTTAGCTCACCTGAATCTAGAGAGAGATATAATATTAATGATGGTTACATTGAGTTTACTCATGAATTTATTGAGGAGTGCCGAAACACACATGGTGCTAGTGCTATTAAGAGTCTCTTTGAGAGACGTACCATTATTCCTAAGCTGTCCCGTGATCCTAAGTTTGCCACTTCTCCCATAGATATTAAAGATGAAGATTATGATTTTTCTCTTGATTTATCCTATTTATACATTGTTGAGAAAGAACCTTTTTGTGGGACTGAAAATGAGAGTGCTGTAGCTCATATGAATGAGCTTTTCACTATGAGTGCTTTATTCTCTAATGATTTTAAGATGCGCAAGTACTTTGTTACTAAGATCTTCCCTTTTTACTAAAAGGAGAAGCTAAAGCTTGGTTTAATAGATTACCTTCTGCTTCCATTTATAGCCCTGATTGTTTGATTGCTTCTTTCTTCTAGAAATATTTTCCTCCCAGTGCTAGACATGCTGCTTTGTAGAAACTTTTTGATTTTAAACAGGGAGAAGAAGAGAAATTTCCTGAGTCATGGACAAAGTTCCGTGCCTTGATCCATGCACATCCTGGATGTCCATTACCTAAAATTGAGCTTCTTGATATTTATTATAATGGACTAACTGATGATTCTAGGACATACTTAGATAGCTTTGCTGATTGTGTTTTCAGGAAAAGAACTCCTACAGATGCTGAAGAATTAATGGCTAAAATAAGCAAGAATTATGATGATTGGACTTCAACTGAGCTAAATACACCTAAGCCTATTACTCTTGAACCAGTTGTGCCTGAACCAGTTCCAACACCAACACCAAAGAAAAGGGGAATAATTTCATTAAATGATGAAGTGATGAAGGAAGCTAAGAAATGTCTTAAGGAGAAAGGTATTAGAGCTGAAGATGTGAAGAATCTACCTCCTATAGAAGAATTATGTAAGTCAATTCCCCACTCATCTACTATTGAGGTACACTCTCTCCACTTTGATGAAGGTGATATTCCTTATGGCAAGCCTCCTGATCAATGATTAGAGGAACATGGCACATTTATTGTTAAACAAGGTAATTTTAATAAACAAGTTCAGAATCATTTATTGGAAAACTCTAGATCTATTAATGAGTTGAAAGATATTGTGGAAAGAACTGCTAATGATATTAAAATGCTTTGTAAACACTTTCAAATGGTTCAAACCCAAATTGATCAACTTGCTAAGGTACAAAAGGATATGCTAGTTAATGCCTCAAGAGATAAACATGCTTATGGAATTGGAACTAGGAGTGATATATCTACTCAAGATCCTTTATATCCTGAAGGATACCCTACAAGAATTGAGCATGATTCTCAACAAGGTGAAAGTAGTGGTAGTCCTCGTAAGAGAAAGAAAAAGAAACATAAAATAGTTGAGGAACCCCTTGAACCTGTTGTAGATCCTAATAGTATGTCTGTCTGATGCTAAAATTGAGAGTGGTAATGATAAAAATGATTCTCCTGATAAGGAGGAAGTTGAGGAAGAACCTGAGAAGCACACTAAGAATACTAGGTACACGAAGTAAGATTTTATTTCTAATAAAAACGGTAGTGAGAGAGAACCTTGGGTGCAGAAACCTATGCATTTTCCCAATAAGAAACACAAGTCAAAGGAGGAAGAACACTGCAACAAGTTTTGTGAGTGGATGAAACCTTTATTTTTGCAAATTCCTTTGACTGATGCTATTAAGCTGCCTCCTTATTCAACGTATATGAAGGATATTGTCACTAATAAAAGGAAGATTCCTAATGAGGAAATTTCTACTTTGCTTGCTAATTATTCCTTCAATGGTAAGGTTCCAAAGAAACTTGGTGATCCAGGTATACCAATTATTCCTTGCTCTATTAAGAATAATTATGTTAGAACTGCTTTATGTGATTTGGGAGCTGGAGTTAGTGTTATGCCTTTTTCTCTCTATAAGAGACTCTAGCTAGAAAAGTTGATACCAACTCATATATCTTTGCAAATGGCTGATAAGTCAACTACTATTCCTGTTGGTATATGTGAGGATGTTCCTGTTCAAGTGGCTCATAATTGCTTGGTTTTAACTGATTTTGTTGTGCTTGAGATGCGCGAAGATGATAATATGTCTATTATTTTTGGGAGACCTTTTCTTAATACTGCAGGTGCTGTCATTAATTGTAATCAAGGAAAAGTAACTTTTAATATTAATGTCAAAGAGCATACTATTTATTTCCCGAAGAAGGTTGCTAAAAGCTATTGTCTAAACTCCATTGAAAATATTGAGAGCATCAAGGTTGGATTAATATATTGTCCCATTCAACAAGAAAGTTTTGAAACTATTATGATTGAGACCATTGCTATCAAGTTTGAGGTAACATAGTCACTTTGTGGAATGCAAAGTTTTGTTTCATATAAGATTGTTTTGGTAACAAGACTAGATCAACCTTGTTAACAAAAGGATTTTAATGAACAAAACAATGTTTTCACAGTGGTTATACTTGCTCATTTTTATTTCTTTTCCTTCCTAGTCCTTGCTCTTGTTAGCTTTAGTTTTGCTAGTTGTTTCTTCTTAAAAAACTTCTGTAGTTTTGGTTTTGGCCAAAAATAAAGTTTCCCGAAAAATTCCAGAAAATTCATATTAAATTTTTCCTCGAAAAAAGGGGCAGAGGGACACCTGGAGTGGACCAGGGGGATCCCCCAGGCTAGCACACCCCAGGGGCGGCCTGGCATGGGTGGGACCCATCTGAGGCCCTCCAAGTTGTCTCCTCCCAGCCACCTTCTTTTTCTCTCCCTAAAAACACTGGAAAACTTTCTCAAGCCCGAGTTCTTGCTGTTCTTGCTCCTGATTTTCAATCTCCTTGCTCAGCCCATCTTTGCTGCTGATTTTTGGAGGGATTGCTCATTGGTATGTGTCTCCTCCGCTTGTCCAATTAGATTTGTGATTGGTAGATTGTATATTGAGTATTTTGCTGCGATAGGTGTCAGGTTGTGTGAGCTTGCATGCTTGTTCTATGCTTAGAAACTTCATTTGATGCATGTGTAGCCCTCTAGCAAGTTCCTATAGTAATTTCTCATCATTTATTAACTCGGAAATCACTTGGTTTGATGTTTGTCTAAAATTTCAGAAAAAGGGGTCATGGACAACCACACCTATGGTGAAATATTTGAGAGTGATGCACCTAGAAGGACAAGTCCTTCAAGATCATCCTCCCGAGCTAGGCCCTCATACAATGAGGATAACACTACACCGCGATTTAGCGACGAGGGAGATGTGCACCCTTCTACCTTTCCTTGTCCTACCTTTTGCGGACCACTGGGATTCTCAATGATTTTATAACCTTGATTCGGAGGGTTGGACTAACGAGCTATATGCAGGATGAGAGCGTGCAGTATGCTACGCTCATTAAAACCTTTGTGGAGAATTTCTCTTTTTCTAGCAGCCTGTTCAAACCAGATGTGTCTTTAAAATCTATAACAGGCCTTTCTCCATGACATTGAAGAAATTTTGTGAGATCCTGGGTATTGGTACGGCTGGGACGGTGAAGAAGATTCCAGCTCAACCCACTAATTTGTTGGAGCTCTACCGCGGGATAACTAATGATGATGATCGTAGAGCCCAGCGGGGAAAGATAAGAAATATTCAACTCCCAGCTATCAGTATTTCCCAGGGACCTTTGTGACGCTCCAAGGAGATGGACAAGAAGCTGCGCATTCATGGATTCCATGGACACTACCAGGGGGACGCGCGCTCATACGACCCCTCTATGCACTACACATGGGAGTCCTCGAGCTCGTATCAGGACCAAGGGGCCTCCTTGTCATATTACGGAGGTGCACCTTCTTGGTCACCATGAAGTTGAGCTCCACTTAGGCCAAAAGCCTAAGCTTGGGGGAAGGTATACCGACATCACACTCATCTATATATCATGTTTCTTCGGTTCTTTGTATATCCATTGTTTCGCTTTCTTTTTGGTTTTTGTTTCTGCTTTCTTAAAACACAAAAATACCAAAAATATTTTTGTTGTTTCTCTTGGTTTGTTTCTTTGCTTTTTAGCTTTGATTTGCCTTAAATAAAAATCCAATCAGATTTTGCTTTGTTTTCTTTTTCTTTGTTTGTTTTTTCTTTGTTTGCTTTCTTTAAAAAATCGAAAACACCAAAAATATTTGTTGTTCTTCTTTAGTTTTGTGAAGTTCTTTGTAGGGTTCAGTAGTCGTCAGTGGAGTTTGGTTTCATGTTATTATTCAAGTCACACAAGTGAAGGGCAATAATGAAGATTAAGACAACTTGAGGTGTGGTAAGAGGCCGGTAACAAACTCTATTTTTTTTCATTTTTGTACATATACTCATTACTGTGAGCATTCTTAGTCTGTTCATGTAAGTTGTATGTTATTTATGGATGCTTAGTAGTTATTGCTCTCTTATGATTATCCCTAGCTTGCTAATAGTTTGTAGCATGTCATATGAATGCTTGCTTGCATTGTTTTATTCATAACTTGGTATGATATTGTGGTATCCTCCTCTGAATGTTTCATGTGAATAGACTTGGCACATGCTCACACATGCATATGACTGAACAATAGTCAGTAAACCTCGATGATTTATTTTGTCTTAGAGTTCTTGTATCACTTTCATGCCATAATTAGTCCTGTTTTGTTGCAAGCATGATTGTGACAGTTATTGCTCTCTCATTTCTTGCTCCCTCTCTATTGCTAGCCTTCACTTGCACTGAGTATGATCTCTACCTGTGCATCCAACTCCCCAAAACCAATATTGCCAAAAGTGTCCACTATACCTACCTATTAGCATCATTTGCTATTTCAGTGCATATTCATTATGCCTTGATTTCTTCCAAATAAAATGTTTGACTGTTTTGAGTAAGTTAGTTAGTAAAGCTCTCACGAACTTGATGGCACACTTTATTTCCTGCACTTAATAAACTTGAACCATTGTGACCTTTCCATGAAATTTATATGCTTGCAAATTATAGGCTGGGAGTTAGCAGAACCGTGCTGTCGCGAGGAACGCTTTCAACACCTGTAAATATATACCTAGTTAATATCATGCTCTTTGTTTGCGAATGTCGTCGGTGTGAAATAAAAGGGGAGCTTGTAAGTCCATGGAGTTATGTATATGTGTTAGAGAAACGCCTGGGCCGCTAGCGTAAGTCATGCCTAATCATGGTGGAAACTTGCAGCATAACCATAATGAGAAATCTATGAAGCTTTCCTCTTAAAAAAAGAGAGAGACACATATTGAAAAGAGGAAAGAGAGAGAAAAGCGCCATTTTCCCATGGCAAATAAGAAGATTGCTGAGATGCTCATTGTCTGCTTGCCTTGCCATTTTGGTTAATGGGATAGCTCCTGTACCATGTGCAAGGGGTACCCCATTGGCGGTTCTCTATGATACACATGTATTTACGATGACAAGAACTTACAGGTAACTAAAGTTGAGTAGCATGAGGAGCGGCCCTCGTACTCGAGGGACATGGGATTTCCAGCTTATGGTCTGTCAAGCATATAACTCATATTGGACCTCACTTTCACCTTAATCATCTAAAGATGCCTATGATAGGGGAAATGAGAGCTCAAAGCTAATGAGTACCTTACTTTCAGCATTTGGAAGCCTTTCAAACCTTTCAAAACCTTTTCACCTCCTTGTTGAGTCACCACTTATTCTATGAGCACCTTCTTGAGAGCATAGTTGCCATTCTTGTGTTTGTCTCAAAACGTGGTTAATTATGTCATGACTTTGATGCTTGTATCTCCGACATCTTTACTTCTAGTCTTCACTTGAACTTCAGAGGTACCTTGGCATTTATTTTATGCTCTACAAACAAAGGCAAGCGAGATACCACTCTATCATACCTTCTTATGAGCATTGCAATGTTGCTTATGTTTATGTTTCATGCTACTTATTATTATTGAGTTGTAATCTCTTCATAGCTTGCAATGACTATTGAGTAGACTTGATTGCATACTTCTTATTATGAATGGTTTAAGTATCTACTCTTGTGCTGAGAATATATACATCATATGAAGCAAATGTGTCCGTGAAAGTTCTCTTATCGCACTCAGTTTTCAACTGAATCGCTTGAGGACAAGCAATAAGCTAAGATTGGGGGGAGTTGACACGTCCAAAACGTATCTACTTTCCCGAACACTTTTGCTATTGTTTCTCCTCTAAACTTGTGTGATTTGGTTACAACTAACCCAGACTAACACTATTTTCAGCAGAATTACCTTGATGTCTAGTTTGTGTGCAGAAAATCAACTACCAGGAAAAATCCCGAAAAATATGCCAAAAATCCTATTTCACCAGAAGATTCACAGATCCAGAATACGAGACGGAGGAGAGGCCTAAGGGGCCCACACCCCCTGCCACACGGGTGGGCCCAGGCCACGCCTGGAGGTGTGTGGCTGCCCCAGGCACCCCCTCGCCCTCCCTCTTCGCCTATAAGATGCCTCTTGACCTAAAAACCTAGGGGGGGGGGGTCGACGTTTTTCCAGAAAGAGTTTCGATGTGCCGCCACCACCAGAAACCGCGATTCGGAACCAGAAACTCCGTTCTGGCACCCTGCCGGGACGGGGAATTTGGAGAGGATCATCACCATCATCATCACCAACGCCTCTCCATCAACCATCCATGTTTCCCTCATCCATGAGTGAGTAATCCCCCGCTGTAGGCTATGGGCATGGTAGGGATTGAATGAGTTCTATCATGTAATCGAATATGATTGTTAGGGCATGGTGCCTAGTATCTCTATTAGTGCTATTTGACTTTGTTGCAACTTGTTGTGCTTAATGCTTGTCACTAGGGCCCGAGTGCCATGATCTCAGATCTAAACTTATTATTGAATCATTATGATAGTATTGTTTGTGATCTTATCTGCAAGTTGTGTACACATATCATTGTCCAGATCCAAAGGCCCCGAAGTGACAGAAATTGGGACAACCTGAGGGCATGGCTGTGATATGAGTATCACATGTGTTCATGGAGTGTTAATGCTTTGCTTCGGTGCTTTATTAAAAGGAGCATCTTAATTGCCAGTAGTTCCCTTGAGGCCCGCTGCAACGGGCTGACAGGACAAACGATGTTGTGCAAATTCTCATTGCGAGCATGCATGATTATATATGGAGCACATGCCTATGATTGTTTAGTACTTGGATGCTTATTATTATTTATCTACAATTTCCCTAGATCTTGAAGTTACATGTTTAGACTCGTCCATGCAACACCCGTCCATCCATTCCTATGCCTACCATGCTCATATCCTACTGTTTGCAACTACTGTTACTATTGCTCTTGTTTTACTGCTGCTGTTACTTTGCTATTGCTATTACAAAACTGTTGCTACTGATAAACTTCTGTGAGCAAGAACTATTTCCAGGTGCAGCTGAATTGACAACTCAGTTGTTAAGGCTTGCAAGTATTCTTTGGCTACCCGTGTGTCGAATCAATAAATTGGGTTATACTACCCTCAAAGACTGTTGCAATCCCCTATACTTGTGGGTTATCAGGGAGCCCCTGAGCCCACGAGCCCCCGAGTCGTTGGAGCCGAAAATCGTATCAGGTCGCCGCAGTCGAAGACCGCAGCGGGTCACCGCAGCCAAAGATTGTGGAAGGTCACTCAGCGGAGTCGGCACAGCCCCCGAGCGTACCGCATGGTCGATGGAGATGACGCAATAGACGTGCCGACGCAGCTCCCGAGTGTAGTCGATGGGCCGCTGGTGCTGATACAACTGGTGGGTCGCGGTTGCGGAAGCCGATGAGACCGGTAGGTCGGATGAAGCGGGCGTGTAGTTGAGGTTGATGGAGTCGTGCAATGGACACCGACGCAGCGAAATAGTAGTCGACGCGGCGATTAGAGTTGATGTGACGGCATGTCGCGTGGCGGGCGAAGTCGACGTGACGGCGAGTATCGTGCGGCCGAAGATTACGGTAGGGTAGTTGTAATCGAAGACTGAATCGATGTCGCGGAGTCATCTCCATGTTGTCCATACCGACGTTTGCAGCTCCCTCGTAGTTTCTCGGTAGAACTGATCTAGCTAGTTTCTTGTATGACTTTGGTATCTCCTTTTTTTGCATCTATGTGTCCCGGCTCCACGTGCGGAATTTGAGTCCTAAGGTTGCTGTTTGGGATTTTTTATATATGTCGGATCTGAAACTTTTCTTTCTGACAACAGACTTCTAGAGATACAGTTTGAGCCGGATACAGCTTCTCATGATTCGAAGATGGATTAATTCGATGTACTCTTTCTGATCTGAACTTCATGTATCCTTTTCCTTCAGCTTCTTTGGTTGTTTTTGCTAACGGAAACTGATCCGATCGATGCCCCCTTTATTTTCTGCTTGCAGATTACATTGCACCGACGTGATAACTGAGTTCACGTGACACACGCTTTTAGCAGACGTATGGGGCCGAATCAGTCTACCATCGTGCCAGAACTAGATTATCCAAGCCACTTTGGATTTTGAATCCCATGAGTGCTTCTAGTTTCTGGTAGACTCGAGGGATCTTTGCTTCTAGCTTCTGGTAGACTTGACGGATCTTGTGGCTGGTTTGGTTTTTCTTTTTTCTTCATTGATTCTAGATGAACGGGGGCTTGATGATGGCAACATGATGATGTCGGGAAAGAACTTTGCATCCAAAATCTCCACCGTCGTTGGTAAAGAAATTTAAGGGTCGCCAAACTTTAGATCCATCCCTCCGTCGAGGGAGCCGAATGCCAGACGCCTGCGAGCGCAGAGTGAGCTCGAGCGAGCCAAAGTGGGTCTTCTTGCCGGGAGCCAACAAATTATATATTGCTGAATCGTAGATAATTGATGATGGAGCCGTCATGACCGCACAATCAGCGTCCCCGCTTCCCATAGACGGCACCAATTAACGAGGTTCGATCTCGTCAATGCCCATTGTTATGGACTTGGGTTTGGAGAAGATGGGGATGCTGGAGATCGCGGAACGGTTAATAGACAAGAAACGCGGGACACGAGATTACCCAGTTTAGGCCCCCGGAGGGAAAACCGTACTTCCTCTTGTCTGCTCTTGATTACGGCGAAACCGAAGGTTATAGGGGTGCGCAGATGCAATCTGGCGTGAGGTGCGTATATGGTGTTGGAGAGAGATAGAGGAGATCGTAGATCTGTCTATTGCGCATCCTCCTCGTTGGACCCTCCTAGCCTTTATATATGGGTAGGCTAGGTCTTAGGTACCGATACGAGTTGGTTACAAGTTGTATTCAAACTCTAGTCTTAAGCTTTCCTTGTCTTGTGCGCTAGGCGTCAGTGTCCACATGGGCTTCATAGCAGCCGAAACGTCATAGGCGTCATGCACCCTGGCAGGTCGTCAAATGGGCCTTCCATCGGGCTGGACCAGGTATGCTAACATCGATACCCGTAGGGCATATCCATGTCAGTAGTAACTTCGACCAAAGTTTCATGATCATCATCATTAGCTTCCTCTCTTATTGGTGTAGGCGCCACATGAACTTCTTCTGGTGCTACGCTACTCTCAAATCTGAGCGAAGGTTCGACAACCTCATCAAGTTCTACTTTCCTTCCAGTCACTTCTTTTAAGAGAAACTCCTTCTCTAGAAAGGATCCAATCTTGGCAACGAAGATTTTGCCCTCGGATCTATGATAGAAGGTATACCTAATAGTTTACTTTGGGTATCCTATGAAGACGCATTTTTCCGCTTCGGGTTCAAGCTTGTCGGGCTGTAACTTCTTTACATAAGCTTCGCAACCCCAAACTTTAAGGATCGACAATTTAGGTTTCTTCCCAAACCATAATTCATATGGTGTCGTTTCAACGGATTTAGATGGTGCCCTATTTAAAGTGAATGTGTCTGTTTCTAATGCATAACCCCAAAATGATAATGGTAAATCTGTAAGTGACATCATAGAATGAACCATATCTAAGAGAGTTCGATTATGACGTTCAGACACACCATTACGTTGTGGTGTTCCCGACAGTGTCAATTGTGAAAGTATTTCGCATTTCTTTAAATGCTCGCCAAACTCGTAACTTAGATACTCACCTCCACGATCAGATCGTAGAAATTTAATCTTCATGTTACGTTGATTCTCTACTTCATTTTGAAATTCCTTAAACTTCTCAAAAGTTTTGGACTTATGTTTCATGAAATAGATATACCCATATCTACTCAAGTCATCCGTGAAAGTAAGAACATAACGATAACCACCGCGTGATGCCACACTCATCGGGCCACACACATCGGTATGTATGATGTCCAATAAGTCCGTGGCTCGCTCCATCATACTAGAAAATGTAGTCTTAGTCATTTTTCCCATCAGACATGCTTCACATCTTTCAAGTGATTAGAAATCAAGTGATTCCAGAAGTCCATCAGAATGGAGTTTCTTCATACGCTTCACTCTAATATGACCAAGACGACAGTACCACATATATGTTGAGTTATCATTTAATTTCAAACGTTTAGCTTTAATATTATTAACATGTGTGTTACTACAATCGAGATTCAACAAGAATATACCATATATCAAAGGTGCATGTGCATAAAACATATTACTCATATAAATCGAATAACCATTATTCTTAGACTTAAACAAGTAACCGTCTCGCAATAAACATGATCTGGGTATAATGTTCACGCTCAACGTAGGCACCAAATAACAATTATTTAAGTATAAAACTAATCCTGATGGTAGATGAAGAGGTAGCGTGCCGACCGCAATCACATCAAACTTTGATCCATTTCCAATTTGCATCGTCACCTCGTTCTTCGCTAGTTTCTGTCTATTCTGCAGCACCTGTTTCGAGTTACAAATATGAGCAATCGAACCAGTATCAAACACCTAGGCACTACTCCGACTACTAGTAAGATACACATCAATAACATGTATATCAGACACTGTTCAAAAAATTGTCTGAATCAGCGATTAATAGGCCGATTAATTGCTACTAGGTACCTGACCGTGTCAATTAGCACTAATCGTTTGTGTTAATCGTTTAGCTCGACTAATATATTTGACACTCCGATTACTAGGTATGTTCCTGATTAATTATTACACTTGGTCAAAAAAGTTGCAAAATTATCAACACATATCGCCCATCCATCCGCTAGCCCTCCCCAATGAAGTTGTTTTTGTCTGTTAACCGTTCCATGATCTCCAGCATCCCCATCTTCTCCAAAACCCAAGTCCATAACAATGGGCATTGACGATATCAAACCTCGTCACCAGGGGCTCGATTTCCACCATCACCAACTAATTCCTTGTTGTTGTTGACAAGTTCCTCGTAGTTGCCGAGCAGACCTCAGATACAAGAGCTCAAGCGCCTTGAGGATCTCATCCGGGAGCTCGTGGCTGCCTTTAATAGGGTAGGTGGTTGAGGTGCAAGAGGAGTCATACATGTTTTAGGTACTAATTTTTCTAGGTTGCACCGATTAATAACCGACCGATTAAATCAGTTAGTCGTCCGAATTCCGATTAGTCGTTACTCACAAGCCAACCGAGCAGTTAACGATTACTGATTTCCTTACCATTGATATCAAATATACCTTTCTTCTTGATGTTGCCGTTCTTCAGATCCGCCAAGTACTTGGGACAATTCCTCTTCCAGTGACCTTCTCCCTTGCAGTAAAATCACTCAGTATCAGGCTTAGACCCAGCCTTGGTCTTCTTCGCTGGCGCGGTAGCTTTCTTACCGCCCTTGTTGAAGTTTCCCTTTTTCTTAAACTTGCCTTGCTTCTTGAAATTGGTGGTGTTATTGACCATCAATACTTGGTGCTCTTTCTTGATCTCCACTTCCACAAACTTAAACATAGAGAAGAGTTCTGGCAACGTCTTATCCATGTGCTGCATGTTGTAGTTCATCATAAAGTTCTTGTAACTTGGTGGTAGTGATTGAAGGACACAATGAATCCCCAATGCATTAGGAATTATTATGCCCAAGCTTTGGAGCTTATTAGCGTGCCCAGACATATTAAGCACATGCTCACTGACGGAGCTGCCCTCTTCCATCTTGCAATTAAAGAACTTTTCAGAAGCTTCATAACTCTCAACTGCTACGTGAGACTCAAATATCATTTTGAGTTCACGGACAATATCATGTGGATCAAATTTCCCAAACCTCTTTGAAGCTCCGATTCCAAACCATACAACATAGCACACTGAACTGCGGAGTACTGATTCTTTCGAGTGCGGTAATTTTTTTCACCTCATCGGTAGCATCATCTGCAGGTGGGTCACCTAGCGGTGCATCCGACACATTGGTCAACTGATCACCATTGAGGACAATCCTCAAATTGCGGAACCAATCCACGAAGTTGCTTCCATTGTTTTCAACTTTTCTTTCTCTAGGAACACATTAAAATTGATGGTAGGGGTCGCTATTGATCTACAACATATTTGCAATAGTTTAGACTAAGTTTATGACAAATTGAGTTCTAATTAATAGTTAAATTAATCTAGGTGAACTCCCACTCAAAACAATATCCCTCACATTGTTTTAGTGATCACACGAACCAAATCCACTACATCATGTCCGATCATCACGAGACATAATGTAGCTTCGAAGGCAAACAATCGACATGTTCATCATATCTACTATACGACTCATGCTTTACCTTTTGGTGATTTGTGTTCCAAGACCATGTCTGCACATGCTAGGCTCGTCAAGATATAACCTTAGTTTTCGCATGAGAAAATCTGGCTTGCTTCCGTTGTATATACTCGCAGAATCTAACACACCCGATCATCACGTGGTGCTTCGAAACAACGAGTCTTGGCAACGGTGCCTACTAAGGATGCACACTTTATAACTTGATATTTTGTGAGAGGGATCATCTTATAATGCTAACGTCGCGATCTAAGAAATACAAGATGCATAAAAGGATCAATATCACATGCAATTCAAAATATGTGATATGATATGGCCTTTCTTCTTGTGCTTCCGATCTCCATCTTCAAGCACGAACATGATCTCCATCATCACCGGCATGGCATCAAGGTCAATGGCACCGCTCCATGGTTGTCGTCCACCAGCATCAAATATTACAACTACTTTGAATAATAGACACGCAGGTCTTAACGAAATTAAAAGACAACCATAAGGCTCAAGCCGGTTGACGACTTACAATAAGGAACATTGCATACATCATATATAATCACAATCATGGCCATATCACATCACAACACACCCCTGCAAAACAAAGTTAGACGCCTCTAATTTTCTTTGCATATTTTACGTGGTTTGGGGCTTTCAGTAAGTACCGTTCTAACTTACGAACAAGAACCACAATGTTGATGCTTGAACTATCAAGTGCCCGTTGTAAATTGAATATTTACTATGATGGGAGAAACATACACCCGCAAAGCCACTTATGCAATACAAGTTGCATGTTGAGCGTGGAACAAGTCTCATGAATGATGTCATGTAAGGTTAGCCCGGGCCGCTTCATCCTACCATACCGCAAGATGAAAAGTACACAAAAAGCAATTGATAATAAAAGCACCATCGCCCACAATGACCATTGTGTTCTACTCGTGCAACAGATCAACATATAGACACGGCTCTGATACCACTGTAGGGGTTCGTAGCATGGAAAACAAAAAATTTCTACCGCATGAACACACACAATCCAAGATCTATCTACTAGATTGTAGCAACGAGTCGATAGAGTACTCACCCTTGAAGATTCCAAAGCGGTTAATGAGAGCATATTCTCGTGGGTGATGTAGTCGTACACTGGACGATCTCCAGATCACGTAGACGATCCTTCCGGCGCTGCGTTCCGGCAGCGCTTCCGCAGTCGGTCACACGTTCGGTACTCGATGAAGACCTTCCTCTCCCTTGTTCCAGCATGCAGCGGAGGTTGTAGCTCTGTCCTCGCGATTTCGGCAGTACGACGGCGTGGTGTCGGAGTTTAGAGGGGAGATCCTGTAGGGCTTCACCTTAAGACGGAGAGGGTAGGTGGAGTAGAGGGGTTCCTCGGTGTCTAGGGTTTAGAGGCCGAAGAGGAGGAGGTGGGGCCAGCGGGGGCTAGGGCGGTGGCGCTGGGCGGTGGCTAGGCGGCGGCGGTTTGGGGAGGGGCTAGGGTTTGTGGTGTGTCTTGAGGGGGAGCCCCTCCCCTCTATTTATGATAGGGAGGGGAGGCTAGGGGAGGGGGAGGTCGAATCCTCCCCCAACTCCCTCTCCTCCTTGGCGCTCGGTGGAGGTAGAGGAGGTTTTGTAACATCCCAACATTAGAGCTCAAAAATAAGTTGAACCCAGATATGTGCATTTCATTCATGCATAGAAAATCCGAATAACTTTTGCGCTTTTGAATAAAACCTGCCAAAGTGATTGACGCTTCTCTCAACTTGATGGAAGTGAAGTAGATTATCAAGTTGACTACGATAAGTTTCAATATGACCTTTGCTAAAACATTATTTGGGTAAACATGATTTGATCTAAGGATAGATCAAATGCAGTAGAACTAAACCACCCTTATATTATCTAAGGATTGATGTTAATCTTTAAGAGATCCTACCCTAGTATTCATTACACAATTCATGAATACCAAATTGTGAATATAACTTAAGTAATAGGGGTGTAACAACTAAATCTTGATCTATCTTAATCTTGTCTAATTATACCATGAGTATCATGGTAAAACCTAACCTTAACTTTTAAGTGAGATTGAGTAGGAAAGAAACCAAGTCAAGTTCATTCACCCCATACTTTCTGTCCACATTAGTCCTTATCATCTCTATTGAATTATACTCTAATATCTGTTGTCTATCAATGTTGAGTAATCAACTATTGATTCACCAATTCTTAACCTATCAATTCTTGATCCATTAACCCTGTCTTTCCCTTATCATTCACTAAAGCTTATCAAGAAAGAAGAAAGATAAGGTTAATAGTAATGCTAGTCTTAGAGGTCATCTAAAGAATGGGAGAGTTTGGAGAAAGTGAAATCAATATGATAGTTGGTGGATTTAACTCACTTCTAAATGGATAGAAGAGTTATCTTGATTATATATTTTTATGGTGACAAAGAAGATTATAAGAATGAAAATTGAAGTTAGCTATAGGGAGTAATATTATTGAATTAAGAAGGTATAGTAAGTGAATAAAATTATCTGCTCAGTAAAATGTACTGAGAAGATAATTATAATACCACCATAATATGAAGAGAAGTTTGAATATAAGATACTGGAGTCTAGTAGACATGAGATAATGTGGCTAAGCTGAAGCTAGATCAGCAAGGAGTTATTGAAGCAGTGTTATTATCCTTACAAGATAGTAGACCTTGAGGAAAGTAGGTTTTGGTAGATATACCTAATGGAGTAATGTTAGGTATGAAGGGTAAAGGAAGTAAATAATGGGAATGAGAAGAAACTACCAAATGAATTAGAGGATGATCATTTAAGTGGAATTAGATTCATAAGAAACACTTTAGAGAAGAGGATGATCCCTATGGGAAGATCATGTTAAGCTTAGTGTCAAACTCATTGGATTACAAATGGATTTAGAAGGTGGAGGTGTTGGTAATAATGATATTTTAAAATAAAACTCATCATTTTAACCCATGATGATGAATATGAAGAAGTAATATATCTAGGAAGGGAATTCCTTAAATAGGAGTACAAACTTATGAATAATGGAAGATACGAATTCTTGGTAAACACTCAATTTTAATTATTTAACCACACATATTATCCATCTTATATGATTGATTTAAAATCCTATTTCCACAATTCTTTATAGGGATATTTTCCTATAACAAATCCTTGAAATATGTTTTGTCACTTTCCAAACATTTGAACCATACAGCCTAGGAACTTGAATTATTAAACCTTACTTTCAAGCCATTCTAAAAGAATAATTCCATTACTTTACCTCAATTAATGGTATCATTTCTAATCATGAGCATAAAATCAATAAGTCTTGAACCTTAAATGATATCCATAAATCTAAGATCTCAGATAAAATTTAAGCCCTATAAAACAGATAGTAAGTAATGATAATTTTAAACCCTAAATTCTATGCAAGGTATAACTAACCAATTATCTTAATATTATTTATGTCTATGAGAATAGCACTAATCACTTTAGTTCTCAAGGATTATATGTGTTCCATAATAAGAGGTATCACTATATAAAAATTTCTTTAATGATAAGTTGTTAACAATCAAATATCATGAATTAATAATAAAGCATTCCCTAATAATCATGGTTTACTATGGAAAGAAAATTAATAATAAGGCCCTTACAAAATATTAAAAGGTTCTATCTAAAGAAAATAAAGAAATATAACACTATATAATAAAAAGCTCATAAAATGACTTTAAATATAATTCATCATTGCTGCAACTATTTCACAAATAAATTCTATAAAGGAAATTTCAAACAAATGTGTAATATACAAATTTGAAAACAAAACAGAAAAGAGAAAAGGAAAATAATAAGAAAAAAACTGCAACTAGGCCGCAACCGATCTCTCCTCTCCACTATATACCTCCCACATGTAGGCCGCTTCGGCTCATTAGCAAGCCCAACTTTTCACTACAGTGACTGACGGGTGGGGCGCTGCCAGGGACCGTGGGTTGAGACAGAAAGTTTTCCAGGGGTTTTTCCAAAAAGAGCATGTCGTCATCTTCCTCGCCTACTGGAAGCAGCTCGCTGGCCGGAGCTCCATCGTCGATCGTCCGTCGCGCTATGATGCGTGCCGCCGCTTCTAGAGAAGAGGATAAGAACGCCACTGCGATGTCTGCTCGTCCTCATCCTCTCACTCGCCTGCTCGCACTTCCTCTTATCCTCTCTTTTCTGCAAGGGCCGAAACCCTAGTCGGCCAGAGTACACCACCGTCGTCAGTAGAGGTTGTTCTGGAGGCCATGGGGTAGTCGAGGAGAAGCGACTCGTCGTCCTTGTCGCTGAAGTTGTAGACGTTAAGCAAGGGGCGCTCGGAATCGTGCTGATTTCACCATTCCCTTTCGCCGGTGATCATCGGAGTTCATGAAAATCAAGCCGTATTAGAGCGCCATCGTCATCGTCAACCACCTCAACAACATCAGGGTGAGCTCCTGGATTTTCCAGTACCCTCCAATCAGTTTATCTCACCGTAAATCACCGTCGCACCGTGCACCACCGTCGGCCGCCGAAGTAGGAGGTCGCCGGAGTAGCTCCGATGACCAAAAGTGGTTAGCGCCACCACTATTAGGCTCGTATCGACCTCAACTTTCCAACAAAACAAACCATAACCTTACGCAAGCATCCTAGCGAGTGATCGATCTTTGATCCGAGGGATTTCTCTCCGATGACGTCATCGTGAGGTCATGCTCACGTCATCTCTCGCCACGTCGACGGGTTGACCAGGTCCAATGTTGACTAGTCTTCTGCTTAGGTGGCTTATGACATGGTACTGACCCCACTGGTCAGTGACCGAGTGTAGCTCTGGATATAGTTTAAAAAGTTATTTTTTTTTTAGGAAAGCAATGAAATGTTATAATTCCAAATTTAAATATTTCAGAAATTAAATAAAATCATTAAATCTTGTTAAATCAATAACTTTTGTTTTATAATTCATAAAAATATGTGTAATATATGAAAATATTTAGAAAAATAAAATCTATAGCTTAAAACTATTATCAAACATTATTGTATAGTTATTTAAATAATTATTATTTAATAACGATTTTATAAGTAATAAAACTTCGGTAATTCATATTTTAATAATGATAAATGATAAAAATATAATTAATAAACCAAAATTCCTAGAAAAATAAAAACTAAAACTTAATATTATAATCATATATTATTATTTCACTTAATTAAGTATTTATTATTTGTTAAGTATTTATAAAGTATTTAATCTTCTAAAAATCATATCTTAATATTTACAAATCATAAAAATAAATATAATGTATCAAAATGATCACAAAAATAATATTTACATGTTAAAAATATAACATTCCACTTTTGAAGTAAGTCAAAAATTAATACCCTAATAACTTGAAACTAAATCTAATTTCCTTACTTAATAATTCATATAAGAGTAAATAAAATTTGCTAATAATTCTAAAATTAATCAATTGAGGTCTAATAAATAGTATTAGTCTTAAATATTGATAATATAAAGAAAAAGTGGTTTAACACATTTTAAAATACAATCTTATTGAATTATCATTCAACCAAAAGTGTAAATTAAGTTCTAAAAGAATCCTTATCAACTATACAATTTTCAAGAATAAATTGTGACCAAATAAAATCTTTTCCATTACTTCCACCACAAGTATATAAACATATCAAAACACTATAGTAAATCCATAAGCATTTAAGTAATATTATTTCCTTGTTTACAAACTATAACCACTCATTTAAAAAAGGGTAAATGATTCTATTCCATTATAATATTGAAAAAACACTACTTAAATAAAAGTAGTACCATCCCTAGTTAAATTTAAAGAAACCTTATGAAGTGAACAAAGTACAACTATCCTAAGTGTTACATCTTAAGTCTATATATGTTCTTAAAGTTAACTTTAGTCTACAAGACTTTAAATATAATGCTAAAGACTTTATTATATGTTTTATAGTTAACTTTGGTCTATTTTAATTAAGACCTAAAGCATATCAAGTCTAGACTATTCAAGGAAGTATAAACAACATCAATCACATTCTATCAATCATATTCCAAAAGCTATCAGGATTGTTTAAACCTTAGTAAAGAAATCTTTTCTTCAAATGTTATTCTTTTTGCCACTTCTGACAACAGATGAAAATTAATAAGAATCACATTACTTCATACTTTACTTGTATACTTAGGATTTTTAACACTTAAGTTCCTTATAAATGTCATTACTTGCAAAGTAAAAGATAAGGCAATTCTCATGTAAGCAATCTTTGAATAACATATCTCAATAGTATATCTTATTGTTGTATACCTTTATGTTTACATGTTGTTTCACACACACTCCCAAGCCTCAATAAGAAGCACACATATAAAACTTATCTAAAAGAACAACACATCCTAAAGTAACCATTTCCAATTCCAAACCCTAGATTAACGTTATCCCCAGGATTCGAGTTTATCAATTTGCACTACATTACATTACTATGCATAATAGCATCTTGTTTTTTAAACATTAGTCCTTACCGGACCAATGATGCCGATTTCATATATTGGATCTTATATTGTCTTGAAGACCGTGAGTCCATAATCTTGCAATCACAAAAGGCAAGTTCACACTTGCTCATGCCCTTTGATTATTTTCTGTAAAGTATTTTTGCAAATCCAGTGTTGTCATCACCTTCATTTTAAAAAGGTCCAAAAACACTATTTTTAATAATAATGTGAACTATTGGTTACTAATCCAAGGTGATCAGCTAATCTATTAAACCTGGTAGTTGGAATACCACTACTCAGGAATATATCATCTAGGACTTAACAACCAATGTCGCTAATGATTCTTGCGCTGTATATCACGCGTTAACCATGAGATTTGGAATGGGACAGAGAAGTCAGCTGTATCCTTTTCCTTTCATATGGAGGCATGACTATCTTAACGTGACGTTGTGATTCCTTGTGTGGATCCAACATATGGGTGGGCTCCCTTAGGCCCCGCGTTTTTGATGTCTAGATTATATATGAGTGGCTGCTGGGGGTTTAGCTGGACCTATATGGTACTTACCTGGGCATCACCAACTTATAGAGTCTTCGGGAACTCATCAGGGTTTTAGCCTTCCTGGAATGGGGCTTAACGGAGGTGAGCCAGCCCCGAAGGATCATGCAGACATATGGGGTCACAGAGAGGGCAGTGATTGGCTTGGATCATCTACTGGGCCCCACATCATGGAATTGTGGACGGGAATAAGCTGCCCAAGGATTTGATCTCTCATGGGTAAAGTAACGCACCTCTGCAGAGTGTAAGAACTGTAACTTGTTACTCCCTGTTCCGGGAAGGAGCTGCGAACGTGGCGGGAAAGGAACTCCATGAAAGTTCTGGTAAACCCGTGAAGGCTAACGGACATAGCTTTTCAGAATCAAAGCAACCTTTGAAGAAATGTTTATGAAAACCTGCATTGCCTACGACCTATGGTCTGTGGCTGTAGATATAGTGCATCAAACACTCCTTTTCTAGTGAACTTGCTGAGTACGCTCGTACTCAACATATATTCTTAACCCTTTCTAGATTCTCAAGTCATTAAGACGACGTCTACGTCAAGTTGTGTTCCAGGAATCATCACCAGAAGCTAACGTTCTTCAATGAAGTCAAGAAAGTCAATATATACATCAACTCAAGTGAAGACGAAGTTACTGATTAGATAGGAATATAATATCTAGCCATAGAACCTATTTCTGTAGTGTATTGCAATAGCAGCAATGCCGGACCAACAGTTCATATGTTAGTCTTATTAGTATAATAGTTTTTGAGTTGTTTATTTCTGATTCGTTTCTGTAAGAAGTTTCTTTCACGCTCTTTAACTTAGAGTGTTCTCTAGATCTTGTGTACAGAGTTGAGTTGTAACCTTTAGTCATGTATTGGACCTGCTGTGTTTCTGTTGTACCACTCTGAGGGATGTAATACTAGTGAATGGTGTTTCATTGGTGTTATGTCTACGACTATAGTAGTATACATCATAATGCAGTGGTATGCTGGGTCACCGCAGTTGGTAACAGAGCATATTCTTTGACCTTAGGTTGGAAACCTAGTAAATGGGTAGAACCTGTAGGAAATATATCTGCAATAATATAGAGTTCTCTAGTGATATGATGGATATTCAACTGAGAATAATCCTGTCATGTTGCTAGTGGGATAATTCTTTAGTAGGATTGCAATTCTGACCATTACCAAGAGTTTTAACTCTATGTGACTGATGATAATTTCTTATCTACAGTTCTGCATAGCACCTCGATATCCACCCCGGAATGTTCAAGTGATGAACAGGACGTTAAATGACTACGGAGGGGATTGGACAAACACTCTCCGACAACTTCTATGGAGTTTGGATTGTGAATCAAGACTTTTGGTCAAGATTTACAGTTACTATGATGGGCAGGTGTTATCTAAATACCGTGTCATGATCATGCTACCCAAGAAGTTAGGACTTAAGGGAGAAATGCCATCAGGAGAGGCAAGGTGCATGGCATCTGCATATCAGATTGCCGTAACAACAGCCATAACCATGATCCGAGAACAGAAATCCCAAACTCTAGAAGGTAGTACTCACACCATTATACCCCATGAAACCTCAAAAACGGAGCATGAGTTAGATCACTCTACTCTAGTCCAAACTGGACCTACTTTAGCCGTAGAGTATATGGATCGTTATCGGTTTTTGCTAAACACTTACCATAACACTCACCAAGTCCTAGTTCAGGAACCGGATACGGTCAATGAGGATTTTACTGATCCTGTTAAAGCAATGACACGTAGGAAGAAGTTAGATAAATAAGCTAGGCATCCCAAACAAATATTTTCAGGAGAAGTGTATGAGGAAACCGAGTTTGATGATCCACAGTTAGAAACCAATGCCTACTATCGAAATAAACCCTAGTCACCTGAAGATCCATGGACCAAGTATATGTCCGAACAAAAGGAATGGGCGGGAGCTATTCCAAGTAACCCTGAGAAGAACCATTATGAATGGGGAGTAGAATCTCAAGATGGAACTATAGGAAATCCTATACCTTGTGATACAGGTATCGAAGAAGAGATCAACTATAACCATAGAGAGCCTTATGGACCATATGGGGGTAATACTGATACGTCAGAAACGTATCTATAATTTTTGATGTTCCATGATTGTTTAGTATCTACTTTTCTTTGCTTTGTCTACACTTTGAGGTGTTTTTATATCTTTTCTGGAACTAACCTATTAACAAGTTGCCATAGTGCTAGTTGCCTGTTTTGTTCTGCTTTTGGTTCTAGAAAGGCAGAAAATCAATATTCTTGGAACTGGACGGGACAAAAGCCAAAGTCAATATTTTACCGTGGGCGACACGAATCCAGAAGACGAGACGGAGAGGCGAACCAAGGCGGCCAGTCCCCCCTAGGTGTGGCTAGGGAGGGCCCGCGCCTGGGCAGGGTGTGGGGCCCCTAGTCGCCTCCCAGCCTCGCCTCTTCGCCTATAAGAAGCCCCCGATGTAGAAACCCTAGGGAACCAATCAAAACTCCACGAAACTGTCTATAGCTGCCACCACCATCGTCCCTAGATCGGGGGGGGGATCTGAAGTTCTTCCTGGCATCCTGCCGGAGGGGAGATCATCCCGGAGGCCTTGTTCTCTGGTATGATGCATAAGTAGTTCCACCTTGGACTATGGGTCCAATTAGTAGCTAGATGGTTGTATCTCCTCCTTGTGCTTTCATGTATAGATCTTGTGATCTCCGTTCATGATCAAGATCTAATCTATTTGTAATCATGCATGTTGTGTTTGTGGGAATCCGATGGGTATTGAGATTACTATGTCAGATTGATTAATGGTTTTGTCTTTATGATTCTATCATGTCTGTGTTGTTTGTGATCTTGCATGCTCTCCATTGTTAGTAGATATCTTGGCCAAGTAGTTGCTAGTGACTCCAAGAGGGGGTATTTATGCTCGATAGTGGGTTCATGCCTCTAGTTTCCAAGGTAAGTGACAGAAATCTCTTCGGTTGTAGATGTGCTGTTGCTACTTGGGAGAAAACAACGGTCTCTTGTTCATGTAACAAGTGGATTGTTTACCATACACACTTTGCTTAAAGTAGTTGTCTGTTGCTTGCAACTTAATACTAGAGGGGGTTCGGATGATAACCTGAAGGTGGACTTCTAGTCATAGATGCAGTTGGATGGTGGTCTATGTATATTGTTGTATTGCACAATCAAATCTCATAGCATCTTTTTGTCTAGTATTGCATTGATTGCCTTGCTCAGTTCCTGTCAATTGCCCTGCTGTAATTTGTTTACCTTCATGCCATGTTGTTTATCTAAGGAGAGAACCTCTAGTGAACTATGGACCCCGGTCCAATCTTTACCATTGATACATCCTTCACTGTTACCTGTTTACTTGCTGCAAACCACCATTACCTTCCACACCATACGTTTAATCCTTTGTTACAACAAACCGGTGAGCTTGACAACCTCACTGATTCGTTGGGGCAAAGTCTTGAGTTTGTGTTGTACAGGTCTCCGCGTTGCTTGCAACACCTGTGTGACGTTTCCTTCCTCCTACTGGTTCGATAACCTCGGTTTCTTACTGAGGGAAAACTTGCCGCTATGCTGCTTCACACCTTGCTCTTGGGGTTTCCCGACGAAGTGCTTTCCAGCACCATCAAATACCAATCCAATCAACTTAGAGGAGTATTCCGGTAGGTACTATACCAATATGTATGAATGGACCCAAGAAAAGGCGAAGGAACCATCTTACTTTGAGGAAGCGTTGCCATAAGCGCAGGTATATCCTGTAGAAGATTATGCCAACTCCAGTCATTTTTCAATGACTAATCTCAGTCTAGGTACTTCTAATCAAGAATACACACCTCATGGATGCTCTTATGCTCTAGAAGGAAGTTGTAAGACTCCACGTCATCATGGACGGAACTCCAGGAAGCACTAGAAGAAGATGAAAGTAAGAATAAAAGGAAGTCCGAAGGGATGAGTGCTTGAATAATGAACATAGAGGTAATGCGTATTGTAGTTTGAGAGGTTTGCTAAAATAAGTGAGGATATACTTACATGAACAAGAAGTTCTTGTAAGATAGTTGGGTAATGTACGTAGGAGGCAAACCGTGGGAACGCTTAGTGCATCTGTAAATTATCTAAAACCTATGTATAATACATGGTATATGTTTGGTTGTTTATCGACTTTTGGATTTTCTTGAATCTTCTTGATTGGCTAGATCTGCACATGAAATTTGACTTGGTGTGCAAATGCATGATGTAACACCCAGTTACTACTTAATGTTATAGACCTAGATAGGATTGGGAATTCGTGTAAGGGAGTGACGAGTTCCGTATACCAAGAAGGAGATTTACATAAAAAATTAAGCAACAAGAAGTAGTGAAGTTAAGTTCACCTGAAATAGGTGATGTTGCTAAGAAGTTAGTAAAGTAGTTATACCATATTCATGGAAGTATCATGAATAAGTGCAACTAATTTTTTTTTAGAACAAAGTGGTATTCAAACTCGGATAAGTCAGAGTAAATACCAGTATTAGGTCATAAACCGTAGGGTAATACCTATACCCTCGGATGATCCTTAGCTCGGTATTTGAACCACAATCGGTATCTTGTCCGCAACTGGTATTGGTTAAAATAGTTAATCAGATCATCTTAAAGGTTGCATAAAGAGCATAAAACTTGGCCTAAATAAGAAAGGAAACAAGAAAGTATAATATTAAGGAGACCGAGTTCGAGATGCCTCGCGAAATCAACCCTATCTAAGATAGAATTTCCAAATAAGTTGTTAAACAAATATTGTAGGAAGAATCGCTTCGGAGATCCACAAATGAGTGGGTATACCGTAAATACTTCATGAAACCATAAATAAGTGAAGCATAAGTTGAACAGAGACCAATATGTGAATTATAAAGTCTATGGTAACTATATAGGTAGTATCGAGACATGAGTAAACCCTAAGGGGGAGAGTAAATAGTAAATGTAAAGATTGTTAACTAAACCTCCGAGTAATGGTACTTAAAAGGGTATTAAAGATACTAACAAAAGGTTGTTTAAAAGCTGAATCGGGTAAGAACTTGAGTGTGATAAATTAGATTAGTTTTAATGAACTAATTCCAAAGAAAACAACTCTTAGATGGTCCTAAAAAGGGGAGGAACTAAATGTGTTCAACACCAATCTTTGGAAGGACTACCAACACAATTCATACAATGATTAATATAACATTAGTCTTTTGGTCTTAACTATAGACTAATAAGAATTTAAAACTCGTTTTAGTGGACTTCCTAGACCTTACACATAATAGTACGGAAGTTTGATGATTCGATAAAAGGAGTTAGATTAGGATACCTAGTCAGGATAAAAACTCAAGAAGAGACCCCAAATAAAGGATATTATAATAAGAATATATCCCTAAAGGACTAAAGTAAAAGGAACTTTGGAGTATGAAGAAAATAAGCTGCAGACTGTCAAGAATGTTATGAATTCGAGGAAAAGGTCCGAATATGGAATATTACAATTATTTCCATTTGAGGTTACCATGGAAATTAAGAAAGGCCGTAACCAACACAAGTCAATTCCTTACTCCAAAGCGTGAGAGTTTATGAACTTCGGGGACGAAGTTTATTTTAAGGGAGAGAGTCTGCAACATCCCAGCATTAGAGCTCAAAAATAATTTGAACCCAGATGTGTGCATTGCATCCATGCATAGAAAATCCGAATAATTTTCGTGCTTTTGAATAAAACCTGCCAAAGTGATTGAAGCTTCTCTCAACTTGATGGAAGTGAAGTAGATTATCAAGTTGACTGCGATAAGCTTCAATATGACCTTTGCTAAATAATTATTTTCTGGGTAAACATGATTTGATCTAAGGGTAGATCAAATGCAGTAGAACTAAACCACCCTTATATTATCTAAGGATTGATGTTAATCTTTAAGAGATCCTACCCTAATATTCATTACACAATTCATGAATACCAAATTGTGAATATAACTTAAGTAATAGGGGTGTAACAACTAAATCTTGATCTATCTTAACATTGTCTACTTATACCATGAGTATCATGGTAACACCTAACCTTAACTTTTAAGTGACATTGAGTAGGAAAGAAACCAAGTCAAGTTCATTCACCCCATACTTTCTGTCCACATTAGTCCTTATCATCTCTATTGAATTATACTCTAATATCTGTTGTCTATCAATGTTGAGTAATCAACTATTGATTCACCAATTCTTAACCTATCAATTCTTGATCCATTAACCCTGTCTTTCCCTTATCATTCACTAAAGCTTATCAAGAAAGAAGAAAGATTAAGTTAATAGTAATGCTAGTCTTAGAGGTCATCTAAAGGATGGGAGAGTTTGGAGAAAGTGAAATCAATATGATAGTTGGTGGAGTTAACTCACTTCTAAATGGATAGAAGAGTTATCTTGATTATATATTTTTATGGTGACAAAGAAGATTATAAGAATGAAAATTGAAGTTAGCTATAGGGGGTAATCTTATTGAATTAAGAAGGTATAGTAAATGAATAAAATTGTCTGCTCAGTAAAATGTACTGAGAAGATAATTATAATACCACCATAATATGAAGAGAAGTTTGAATATAAGATATTGGAGTCTAGTAGACATGATATAATGTGGCTAAGCTGAAGCTAGAGCAGCAGGGAGTTATTGAAGCAGTGTTATTATCCTTACAAGATAGTAGACCTTGAGGAAAGTAGGTTTTGGTAGATACACCTAATGGAGTAATGTTAGTTATGAAGGGTAAAGGAAGTAAATAATGGGAACGAGAAGCAACTACCAAATGAATTAGAGGATGATCATTTAAGTGGAATTAGTTTCATAAGAAACACTTTAGAGAAGAGGATGATCCCTGTGGGAAGATCATGTTAAGCTTAGTGTCAAACTCATTGGATTACAAATGGATTTAGAAGGTGGAGGTGTTGGTAATAATGATATTTTAAAATAAAACTCATCATGTTAACCCATGATGATGAATATGAAGAAGTAATATATCTAGGAAGGGAATTCCTTAAATAGGAGTACAAACTTATGAATAATGGAAGATAGGAATTCTTGGTAAACAATCAATTTTAATTCTTTAACCACACACATTATCCATCTTATATGATTGATTTAACATCCTATTTCCACAATTCTTTATAGGGATATTTTCCTATAACAAATCCTTGAAATATGTTTTGTCACTTTCCAAACATTTGAACCATACAGCCTAGAACTTGAATTATTAAACCTTACTTTCAAGCCATTATAAAAGAATAATTCCATTACTTTACCTCAATTAATGGTATCATTTCTAATCATGAGCATAAAATCAATAAGTCTTGAACCTTAAATGATATCCCTAAATCTAAGACCTTAGATAAAATTTAAGCCCTATAAAACAGATAGTAAGTAATGATAATTTTAAACCCTAAATTCTATGCAAGGTATAACTAACCAATTATCTTAATATTATTTAAGTCTATGAGAATAGAACTAATCACTTTGTTGGAGATATGCCCTAGAGGCAATAATAAATATAGTTATTATTATATCTTTGTGTTTATGATAAATGTTTACATTCATGCTATAATAGTATTATCAAGGAAACATTAATACTTGTGTGATTTGTAAACTCAAATTGAAGTCCCTAGTGAATCCTCTTCATAATACTAGCTTGTTGATTAATAAATGATTGTGGTTTCCCTATCATGAACATTGAGATGTTATTAACAACAAGATCATATCGTTAGGAGAATGATATGATGGACATACTCCTAAAGATAAGCGTAGCATAAAGATCAAGTCATTTTAATAGTTCAATTGCTATATGCTTTCTGATACATAGTAACCTAATTCCTTCGACTATGAGATCATGCTTATCACCATCACCGGAAGGATGCTTTGATGACATCAAACACCACACCGTAACTGGGTGGCTATAAAGGTGGCATTGAGTGCTCAGAAAGTATTGGTTGAGACACATGGATCAAGAGTGGGATTTGTCCATCCATATGACGGATAGATATACTCTGGGCCCTCTCGGTGGAATGTCATCCAATTAGCTTGCAAGCATGTGACTGGCTCACAAGGGATCACATATCACGGGAACGAGAAAAGAGTACTTATCAGTAACGAGGTTGAACTAGGTATGTAGAGATACCGATGATCAAAACCTCGGATAAGTAAACTATCATGAGACAAAGGGAAATTGGTATGTAAGTGGTTCATTCGATCACAAAGTAATCATAGAAATATGTGGGAGCCATATGAATTTCCAGATTCCTCTATTGGTTATTGTTCGAAGAAGTGTCTCGATCATGTCCGCATAAATTCACGAACCGTAGGGAGACATACTTAAGGATTCGACGTTGTTGAGTAGTTATGGAATGATGAGTAAGAGACCGAATGTTGTTCGGAGTCTCGGACAGGATCCGGGATATCACGAGGAGATCCGGAATGGTCCGGAGAATAAGATTCATATAAGGAAAGTCATGTTTTAGGGTTGGAGAATGGTTCCGGTGTTTTCATCGGGAATGTTCTAGAAGGTTCCGGAATGTCCGACACTCCGGAGGGGAAGGGTACATGAATGTGTCATAACAAGTTGGAATGGTTGCATCATGTACTAGGTGTCATCGCTGAGCAAAATAAAGGGATAAATCAAATCCTAGTTTGAGAAGTCAAACGCCAATTTGAAAAGTCAAACGGCTATTTTGCTTGGTGGAGGGAGAGTAGGAAACCTACTTGGGGAGGAAGTCCCTCTCCCTCCACCGCCGGCCAAGGAGGCCGAGTTGGGGAGGGACTCCCCTCCCCTTGGCCGCGCCCTCCCACCTATATAAGGAGGGGCATGGCTGTCCCTCCAAGACCTACACCTTGCCCTCTCCAAACCCTAGCCCTAAGCCGCCGGCGCCACCACCTCCTGCTGCCGCCGCCTAGGGCAAACCCTAGCCGCCGACTTGGGCTTCCCCAAGCCCTAGCCGCCGGCCTAGCCCTCTCTCCTTGGTGCGTCTAAACCCTAGATCACCGAGGCCTCTCTCATAGTCCACCATACTCGCTCCGGCTTAAGGCGAAGCCCTGCGAGATCTCCCCTCTACTTCCGGTACCACGCCGTCGTGCTACCGGAATCGCGAGGAGAGTGCTACAACCTCCGCTGCCTGCTGGAACAAGGGAGAGGAAGGTCTTCGTCGAGTACCGAACGTGTGACCGACTGTGGAAGCGCTGCCGGAACGCAGCGCCGGAAGGATCGTCTACACGATCTTGAGATCGGGAAGAGTACGACTACATCACCCACGAGAATCCGCTCTCGTTAAACACTTTGGAATCTTCGAGGATGAGTTATTCTATCGACTCGTTGCTACAATCTAGTAGATAGATCTTGGCTTGTTTGTTTGTATGCGGTAGAAAATTTTTGTTTTCCATGCTACGAACCCCTACACACTTTAGTTCTCAAGGATTATATGTGTTCCATAATAAGAGGGATCACTATATAAAAATTTCTTTAATGATAAGTTGTTAACAATCAAATCTCATGAATTAATAATAAAGAATTCCCTAATAATCATGGTTTACTATGGAAAAAAATTAATAATAAGGCCCTTACAAAATATTAAAAGGATCTATATAAAGAAAATAAAGAAATATAACACTATACAATACAAAGCTCACAAAATGACTTTAAATATCATTCATCATTGGTGCAACTATTTAACAAATAAATTCTATAAAGGAAATTTCAAACAAATGTGTAATATACAAATTTGAAAACAAAATATTAAAGAGAAAAGGAAAATAATAAGAAAAAAACCGCAACTAGGCCGCAACCCATCTCTCCTCTCCACTATATACCGCCCACGTGCATGACGCTTCGGCCCATTAGCAAGCCCAACTTGTCACCACAGTGACTGATGGGTGGGGCGTTGCCAGGGACCACGGGTTGAGACAGAAAGTTTTCCACAGGGTTTTCCAAAAAGAGCACATCGTCGTCTTCCTCGCCTACTAGAAGCAGCTTGCTGGCCGGAGCTCTGCCGTTGATCGTCTGTCGCGCTATGATGCGTGTCGCCGCTTCTGGAGGAGAGGATAAGAACGCCACTGTGATGTCTGCTAGTCCTCATCCTCTCACTCGCCCGCTCGCACTTCCTCTTATCCTCTCTTTTCTGCAAGGGCCGAAACCCTAGTCGGCCAGAGTAGACCACCATCGTCAGTAGAGGTTGTTCCGGAGGCCATGGGGTAGTCGAGGAGAAGCGCCTCATCATCCTTGTCGCTTGAGTGGTAGCAGTGAAGCAAGGGGAGTTCGGAATCGTGCTGATTTCGCCGTTCCCTTTCGCCGGTGATTGTCCGAGTTCATGAAAATCAAGCCGTATCAAAGCGCCATCGTCATCATCAACCACCTCAACAACATCAGGGTAAGCTCCTGGATTTTCCAGTACCCTCCAATCAGTTTATATCACCATAAATCGCTGTCGCACCGTGCACCACTGTCGGCCGCCGGAATAGGAGGTCGCCGGAGTAGCTCCGGTGACCAAAAGTGGTCAGCGCCACCACTATTAGGCTCGTCTCGATCTCACCTTTCCAACAAAACCAACCACAGCCTCGCGCAAGCACCCTAGCGAGTGATCGATCTTCGATATGAGGGATTGCTCTCCGATGACGTCATCGTGAGGTCATTCTCACGCCATCTCTTGCCACGTCGACATGTTGACAAGGTCCAATGTTGACTAGTCTTCTGCTTAGGTGGCTTATGACGTGGTACTGACCCCACTGGTCCGTGACCGAGTGTAGCTCTGGCTGTAGTGGAAAAAGTTATTTTTCTGTTTAGGAAAGCAATGAAATGTTATAAATCCAAATTTAAATATTTCAGAAATTAAATAAAATCATTAAATCTTGTTAAATCAATAACTTTTGTTTTATAATTCAGAAAAATATGTGTAATATATGAAAATATTTAGAAAAATAAAATCTATAACTTAAAACTATTATCAAACATTATTATGTAGTTATTTAAATAATTATTATTTAATAAAGATTTTATAAGTAATAAAACTTTGGTAATTCATATTTTAATAATGATAAATGATAAAATTATAATTAATAAACCAAAATTCCTAGAAAAATAAAAAAACTCAAACATAATATTATAATCATATATTATTATTTCACTTAATTAAGTATTTATTATTTGTTAAGTATTTATAAAGTATTTAATCTTGTAAAAATCATATCTTAATATTTACAAATCACAAAAATAAATATAATGTACCAAAATGATCACACAAATAATATTTACATGTTAAAAAAATATAACATTCCACTTTTGAAGTAAATAAAAACTTAATACCCTAATAACTTGAAATTAAATCTAATTTCCTTACTTAATAATTCATATAAGAGTAAATAAAATTTGCTAATAATTCTAAAATTAATCAATTGAGGTCTAATAAATAGTATTAGTCTTAAATATTGATAATATGAAGACGAAGTGGTTTAACACATTTTAAAATACAATCATATTGAATTATCATTCAACCAAAAGTGTAAATTAAGTTCTAAAAGAATCCTTACCAACTATAAAATTTTCAAGAATAAATTGTGACTAAATAAAATCTTTTCCATTACTTCCACCACAAGTATACAAACATATCAAAACACTATAGTAAATCCATAAGCAGTTAAGTAATATTATTTCCTTGTTTACAAACTATAACCACTCATTTAAAAAAAGGTAAATGATTCTATTCCATTATAATATTGAAAAAAACTACTTAAATAAAAGTAGTACCATCCCTAGTTAACTTTAAAGAAACCTTATGAAGTGAACAAAGTACAACTATCCTAAGTGTTACATCTTAAGTCTATATATGTTCTTAAAGTTAACTTTAGTCTACAAGACTTTAAATATAATGCTAAAGACTTTATTGTATGTTTTATAGTTAACTTTGGTCTATTTTAATTAAGACCTAAAGCATATCAAGTCTAGAATATTCAAGCAAGTATAAACAACATCAATCACATTCTATCAATCATATTCCAAAAGCTATCAGGATTTTTTAAACCTTAGTAAAGAAATCTTTTCTTCAAATGTTATTCTTTTTGCCACTTCCGACAACAGATGACAATTAATAAGAATCACATTACTTCATACTTTACTTGTATACTTAGGATTGTTAACACTTAAGTTCCTTATAAATGCCATTACTTACAAAGTAAAATTTGAAGATAAGGCAATTCTCATGTAAGCAATCTTTTAATAGCGTATCTCAATAGTATATCTTATTGTTGTATACCTTTATGTTTACATGTTGTTTCACACACACTCCCAAGCCTCAATAAGAAGCACACATGTAAAACTTATCTAAAAGAACAAAACATCCTAAAGTAACTATGTCCAATTCCAAACCCTAGATCAACGTTATCCCCGGGATTCGAGTTTATCAATTTGCATTACATTACTATGCATAATAGCATCTTTTTTTTAAACATTAGTCCTTACCGGACCAATGATGCCAATTTCAGATATTGGATCTTATATTATCTTGAAGACCGTGAGTGCATAATCTTGCAATCACAAAAGGCAAGTTCACACTTTCTCATGTCCTTTGATTATTTTCTGTAAAGTATTTTACCAATCTAGTGTTGTCATCACCTGCATTTCAAAAAGGTCCAAAAACACTATTTTTAATAATAATGTGAACTATTGGTTACTGATCCAGGGTGATCAGCTAATCTCTTAAACCTGGTAGTTGGAATACCACTACTCAGGAATATATCATCTAGGACTTAACCACCAATGTCGCTAATGATTCTTGCGTTGTATATCACGCGTTAACCATGATATTTCGAATGGGACAGAGAAGTCAGCTGTATCCTTTTCCTTTTAATCCCAGATGCCTGTTATGCCATACATCACAATCCGAGGAATACCATTTTTGTGAGACATAACAGAATTAGATACCACAGTACATCATCCATTACAAACCATACATAAGGTCTTACACGAATAAGGATCTCATGATCCAGTTCTTAATACAACTCAAGCAGCGGAAATACGTAAATAATAACGGTAGCGTAGGCGAAGCTCCATCTTCGGGGTCACAGGCAATGCTGACGATGGGAGATGATCCTAGTTGTCGTAACCTTCCTGGGGTCCATCCTCCAGGTACTCCTCTTCATAGTCTGGCCACGGGAATAGCCAGGGACAAAGCCATGAGTACTCTTTAAGTACTCGCAAACTAATACTAACAAGTGAAGGGGTTTTTGTAGTAGGACACTAAGCTCTAGGGTTGTTTTGCAAAAAGCCAGATTTACATCTACTAAGTTCAGAAACGAAGAAAGCTAGTTGAAGTTTTATAACACCTAAGTGGGAACTTGTATTTCATATCACAACTCTGTTGTGGTCAAGTCAAAGTCTCAACTCATTTCACAAGTCATTTTGAAAACATCTGACGGGGGAACAGTATGGCCACTCCAACTGTCCATAACCGCGGACGCGGCTATTCGAATAGTTTGACACTCTGCAGAGATTGTACACTTTCACCACAACATTCGATACATCCGTCAGGAACAAATCCTGAATTCACCATACTCAGTATGCGGATAATCAATTCTAACCTTTCAATTACACGCCCTAGTATAAGCACCTCTCCTGTGAGTTTGGCCTTCCAACCATGACCAACTGTCATCTTGGGTACTGCACAGGTGGACAATCTTCACAAGGTAGCCTCAGCTCAGACCTTGGCCGTGAGGGAACTAATACTAAGGTATATAAGTTTCCAGTCAAGCCCTACCCAATTCTCGGGTATTGTGGTTGTACGGTAAAATTGGAATGGTATCGCATCCAGACAACCATCAGTTTTATAAAGGGCTAAGGCTCATGCCTCAACATTTTCATCACCATAAATCATCTGGTGTTCGGAAACACATGTCCAAAACATTTCAATAGAATGATCCATCATTCCAAGGTTTTCATAACCATTTTTCCACCAAGTATTCCCATCTAAAGTTGATCAAGTTTTATGCTTAGCACTAGCATCTACAAGTGGGGGTAAGTACTAATGAGGGGTGGTAAACTAGTGGAGTTTAACTAAGTTCAATCTCATGCCTTAGGATGACATAAAGATTATCCAGCTTAGGCCAAATTTTATGCTCTTTATGCAACCTTCAAATATCTTTATAGTATCTACAATCCACTTAAGTAAGCTCTCAATAATAGTTTTGATAAAGAAATAAAGTATAAAGCTTGTAAGTAAAACTAGGATTGGTTTATCAAGGGGTTATGATCATATATGCTTAAGGCATATAGTTGGCATGGTAACAAGCAAGTATTTGCTTGCACATTCAACTAGTGGTATTAGGCTTGCATCATTATTAGTATAAGCTTGCTAAATTGCAAGTGTTAGCTTGCACAAGTATCAATATAAGCTTGCTAGGTTAATAGCTTGCAAGTATTGGCTTGCATAGGTCAACTTGATTAGTAAGGCTTGCCTTGTGCAGAGCAGTGGTTGAAGTTCTCCTCGCCTTCTTCTTCGTAGTGTCCTCCTTCCTCGTATCCTTGGTCGGTACTAGCGTCTATAAATAAATACGAGGTACACAATCACCAAACAATACTTAACTAATTTCAATCATCACACAAAGGGTCTTATAGATGACCTATCATCATCACAAACATTACAAGATTAAAGCTTGGTTTAATTCCTTTTATTTTTAGAAAAGTAATTTCTACTCATTGAAAAACTACTTAAGATTTAATATTCTCCAAACCAAACATGGGATCATGTTGACACATGTCATCACCACATATTTTAGTCCATGGGAATGTGATTTAAAGTGGTGTCACAATTTAATAAGGTTTAACCCTTTTTATTTTACTTAAATAAAGTGACTAGAAATGCCTATGTGGCATTCTTTTATTACTTGAACAATATTTCTGTAAGTAAACCCAAATGTTTTTATATATTCTGAAAGGTATGATCAAATGTGATTTTTGAGAGTTGGAATCAACTCAAAATCTATTATGGTTTCAATTTGAAAAATGTTTGAATGCAGAAAAGGTTTTGTCTTGTTATTTTTACCAAGGTTGATCTATAGATTCAAATGATTTAAATCCAACGGGCTTGGATTCAGCATTTCAATATCTTTCTAACAAAATGTTTTTCATTCAATTTGGTGCACTGAATCAAGCTGGGTTGATTTTTGAAACTAGGTACAGAACTGTGGTTGAATTAAAAGGGAAAAAGTTATATTCAAACGACTGGACTGTGCTGGAACTGCTAATGGGCCGGCCTGCTAAGCACAGCGCTTACGCGGGCTGGTTAAGTTGTTGTCCCCACGCGTCAGTGAGACAGAGGGTGCGAAGCGGTACGGGGCAACGTGGTGCGTTGGATTAGAAGTAAGATCAACGGCTGAGGATCGTCGTCGACGATGAACTAGTCACCGGCGAGCTTGAACCCTAGCGGCGCAGTGGGGGTCGTGGGAGGATACCGGGGCTCAGGCGAGGGTCGGCGAGGCGGGCGAACGACGAAGTCGACGACGGCGAACCTCCTGGTACCGGCAGCTTCTCCTGGGGCGGCTCCAATCGCTGGCTCCCTTCTTCTCCAGCAGTGGCGGGCTCCAGCCAAATTCCGGCGATGCGCTGCTCGCCTTGCTTCGGGACTGAGGCGGGGTGGTTCTGGGTGAGAGGGGAGTGATATGATGTGCTCAATTAGGCTAGGGGTGGCCTCTATTTATAGTGGTGAGAGGGGACCGGCGGGCGCAAGCTGAGCTCGTCGTCATCAATGGTACAGAGGGCTATCGGCATGGGCGACGATAGGGGGCAGTGTTGTGCTCCCTGGCGAAGCTCAACGACGTGGTGGTGAGGCGTGGGGCGGTGCTGATCGGTCGGAAAGTGGCGGTGCTCTGCGCGTGCCTGACGGAAGTTTTTATGGCGCACATCGTGCGTGGTCCGCGCGGTGGCGAACGAGCGTGTCTGCGGGGTTGCTGGGACGATGGTGATCACGTATGCACTGTAGAGGTCTCAACCTAATAAGGTAGATTCCTACTGTGTTTTACAATGCTAGTCCCTGGATCAATAGCTAGCATCCACAGTTAAGATGTAATATCAAGAAACAAAGGTCATAATATAACTTTATAACCAGGAATAACATAAGTTTATTACATCAAACATAGCTCATTTGGCTATTACATTATATAGCAGCGGAATAACTATAGTCATGGGTCCTTCATCTTCAAAGTACCACAGGCAGATGTTGGTTGTAGTCTTTGTAATCCTAATCAATCAATCTTCACTAAAGATATTCAAACCTGCAACATTACAAGTTATAGCCACAAGGGTCAATATATTTGAATTGTATTGGCAAGTTTCACTACTTTGTATATCATGAGTGGATCTTATCAATACATGCAATTTTGGCTAAGTGGAGTTTAAGGCTTATTTGCATAAAGCAATGTTTTATCCTCTCTTTTCAAAAATGGTTTTGGTCCTTTGTCAAATCTCTTTTCCAAGTTCCTTGAACTCCTTGGTAGAAACTCAAGTGTTCAAGTCCTTGTCAAAAAATTTCTTGAGCTACTTGGTAACCCCAAGTGCAACAAGTTTTACAAAGTCTCTTTGAATTCCTTGGTAGACACACAAGGGCATCAAGTTTTTATATTAGAAGTTGGAATGTCGAGATCTCCCATAGTTCAAACTTTAGTTGCTCAGTTTTGTCCATAACCGGGGACACGGCTAAGTACTTAGATTTTATTAACTTCTGCAGAAGGAGTACACTTTACCCACATGTCACAATCCCATCTTGTTGCCACCAGTGGCCTACTGGATTAGTGCTCACCAAGATGGAGTACTGGCAGATTGAGAATGTGACGAAGTCTTTCCAAAGGGTCCTCCCATACACCATTGCTAGCTTGCCATCAGCACCCATGAAGCATTCCAGATCCCCATGTCCAGTTAACTGAAGACAGTGCATGGGTCTTCCCAATGTAGTTGACTAAGCCAGAGCCATAATAGCATGTGGTTGCACACGAAAGCCACAATTGGAGAAGCATGTTTGATCTCTAAGTTTCCTAGGTGGTTTTCTTTTGGAGCACAACACAAAGTGAATCCCATAGACATGGTTCCTTTTGTTGCCACCTTCTCCAAAACCTAAAGTGTCCACCACCTAGGTGGTTCATTGAGTCCTTGTTTTATTATGTAAAACACAAGTCCTTTTCTCATCCTTTGTAAAATCTCAACATGTGTCTCTTTTCAAAATATAGCATGGCTAAGCATGTACAACTTCGATATTTTCACTAAGGAGTGTATAGGGAATCCTATTAGGATTTTGCATAGCTTCAGCATAGAAATATCTTTTCATGCATGTTTTCATAATCCACTAAGTATAAAGAAAGTAGTAGGACTTTTGTATGATAGTGTAACTTGCCTTTTTGGTAGGGGATGGTGGTTCACTCCTTGATCTTGCTAGTCTCACACTTTGCTAAATTCACTACAAGTCAATCAAGCAAACACAAAATCAACTAACATTCCACACCAAAGTCAAACAACAATTTCACACTCTCAAGGCAAATGGAATCTAAGTCATGCATAAGTATGCAAAGGATGGTTCTATTGCAAGGTTGGTCTCTACTAGGTTTATAAACTTTGTAAGGTCCAAATTGGTCATTTACTAAAGTGGCAAAGTCAATGGTTAGAGGGTTTTGCTCAAAATCTATTTTAAAATCCATTCAACATTTTATGTGGTGGAGAATAGTTTTATTAAATCTAAAACCTTTTAAGTTTTCACCAAAAGTTTCTAACTCTCTCAAGATTTGTTGTTTTGGGTTAGTAGCTTTGAATCAAAATATTTTCTCAAAGTTTTATCCCAAAATCCTTTTTCATAACCAAACCATTATCTTTATTTGGCTAGAAATAGACTAATTCAATTAATCCATTCTAAAGTTTTCCAATCTCATTTTCAAAACCATGGGTTGGTTTCTAGGGTCAGTAAGGTCACAACATACCAATTTGCAAAAAGATTTAACCCTAAAATCAATTTTAAATAATTTTCCTACTCTAAATAAGCTCACATAAGAATCTGCAAAAACAAGAAAACAAATAGATACTATTTTCTAAACTAAGGCCATGGTTGTTTAGGTCTTTCTCTCCTGAATCCATTGATATAAAATTTGTAATTTTTGGACGTGTGGTTTGAAAGTTACAAGGGTTTGAAGTTTGCAAATAAATCTGTTTTCAAATTTCTTTTAAACAGACTTAGTGCTACGCGTCGTGTTCCTATTGGTCCATACCGGTTCAGTTGGATCGCGGCTGTGGGGCGTTGGATTTAAGTTGGATCGTGTGGCACAGAACGCGTACCTCTTCGCGGTAAGTGATCTAATCGCAGCGCTTGGATCTACATCCTACGGTGCTTAGCACGTTAGTCATCGAGTGGCGGCGCTGGTGACGGCGACTGGCGGCGGCGACTCTGCTTCGCGGCGGTGCCAGCGATACAGGAAGCAAGGGAGGGGAAGAGGATGCTCACCGGGTTCAGGAGGTCGCGGCGATGCTCAACGTGTTGTTGGCTTGATAAGGGGCGCTCGGGTACTGCGGCAATTGCTCGCCGGAGTTAGGTCTGGCGTCGGTTGTGCGTGGTCGTGGTCGAGGTCGACTCTGTGGTTCACCCCGAAGCAAAACGAGGGCACGGTTAGAATCGTAAGATCAAGGCAGAGCTGTGTGCGTGAACGAGAGGGCGCGGGGCGGTCGAGGCTTACCGGGGAAGGTCATCGGAGAGGTTGCAGACGCGGCGGCGTTCGGAAACTCGTCGTAGCCGACGTGCTGGGGCGCCCGCGGTTGAACGGAGGGCACGGACAGAAGCGCCAGAGGATGGGGAGCGTGCGTGCTTGGTCGATGAAGCAAGGGGAGGCAGTGTGTGGCCGGAATTGAGGGCTAAGCTCGTCGGAGACGGCGGCGGTGCAGAAGAGATTGGCGACAGCCTAGGGGCAGAGAGGAGGAGTGGTCTGGGGGAGAAGGAGGAGGAGGCGTTGGCGCTTAATAGCGTGCATTCACGGCGAGGTTTAAGGCGCGGCATCACTGCGAATTGATCGCGGCTTTGAATGGCAGCAACGGCAGCGAGGGGGAAGGCGTGGTCTGCGGGTGGGGAGGAAGAACAGTAGCGGTGGGGTCTACCTGTCAGCGGGGAAAGGAGTAAGGGAGAGGTCCACCGGTCATTCCCTCTGCGGGTTATTTACTGAGTGCGAACCGTTTTCTTGCGGGGTGATGAAACTGGGCTGTTGCTGGGCCTATTGGGCTGCCTGGGTTGGGTCGGCCATGTCTTATTTTTTTTCTGTTTTCTTAATCTTTTTTTATTTCTATTTTCTGTTTTGATTTTTCCAACACACAAACAAGTTCAAATCAATTCAAACCATCACTAAATCTTTGAAAATTTGAACTTTGTTCTGTTTAGTATCAAAACCCAATTCCAGAAATAAAATAATATTTTTAAATCTTTTTAAGTTCTATTCATTAATTAAGTAAAATGGTCCAAGGTTTATTAATAAAACAAGGTTTGGTTTATTTAATAAAATCTTTATTTGAACTCCAAATACTTTCAATACCAAAACAGTAGGTTTTATTTGAAAATATAAGATACTTGAATTACTTGTTTAAAACAAATTAACCTTTTATTTAAGGGTCCTTTATTAATTAAATACAATAGACCTTCATTATTAAAAATAGGAAAAAACTTTATTTTTGAAACCAGTATAGTGCCAAAACCATTCAGTAGGTTTTATTTCTGAATATCAAATATTTAGAAAACTTATTTTAAATAATTCAATAAGTTTTGATGTTTCAATTAAATTGGTAAAACCTTTTATTTAAATAAAGTTGGATATTAAATCCTTATTAATTTATTTAAACAAATCTTTGCTCATTTTATTTAAATAAAAATGTTTTAATTCAAAGTTTGGCCAAGGTTTTAATTTGGCTTTATAAAATATTCTTTATTTATAGACTCATCTTTTCTTTGAATACCAATTCTTTTATTAAATGATTCCAAAATAGTAATTTCAAAACATTTTTAATTTCCTTTAATTAAATGTTTAACTCATTAAATTCCTTTAGGATTTTATTTAATTCAAATGGGTTTGAGGTTCCATTTAAACTCAAAAAGTTTCTTCTGGCTCTGAAAATCAACAAAGTTTTATTTTATTCATTTATTTTCACATTACAAGATTTGGAAAATCTTGGGATGTGACAGGCTACCACCCTTAAAATAAATCTCGTCCCGAGATTTGGGGAGGCTAGGGTTACAAGCAGGTTCATAGCAACTAGGGTACTACCACCCTTAAAATTTTCAAACAAAAATTACATAATGTCCTTCTTGGGATCCTGGGAAATTTCTCTAAGCAACATTTGCATGGTGTCCTTGGTTTCCATACTTGGCTCATGGGCCAAGGTTGAGTTTCTCCATAGGTTTGTTCAACTTGTTCTTCATCTTTTCTGGACAGTTGCTTGCATAATGTCCTGGATTCTTGCAGTTGAAACAATGAATGTCCTTGATTTCTTTACGTGGCTCTTGTGGACAAGTTGCTACATAGTGGCCTAACTCTTTGCAGTTGTTGCACCATACTTGGTCAATCTCTTTATTCTTCTTGTTCTCTGGGCATCCACTGGAGTAGTGTCCCATTTCCTTACATTTACGACATTGTGCCAGGCTCATGTCTTGCTTTTGTTTCTTAAGTTTCTTTAGTCCTTTGAATTGGGTTGTCTTGTTTGGAGGTATAAGTGGTCCTTTTCCTTTGGTAGACTTGGATCCTTCTTGTTTCCTTTGTTCCACCATGGAGTAAATAGGACATTGGTTAGGAGTATGATCACTTCCTTCACATAGGTAGCAAGTGGCTTGAGAGGTAGGGCATTGTCCAATAGGATGTTCTTCTTCACAATTGGGGCATTGTCCTTCATGCTCCTTGGAAGTATGATCCTTGTCTCCACAAATAATGCAAGCTGGGGCTCCATCTAGAATAACATTCTTGTCATCCTTGTTATCATACACTCCTTTGGGATAGCTTTCCTCTATGCTGATCATTTGATTAGTCACCTTAAGCATCAGTTGGGATTGCTCTTCCAAAAACCTTTGTAGTGCTGGGTCTTTATCACTATTGTTGGTTATGAACTGAGCTGTCAGTTGGTTCAACTGGTGTTGGGTTGCTATGAGCTCTTTCATGCAGTCAGCTTGGTTGGTGTTGGTGTCATCAACCTTGGAATCCTTTGGGGTAGTCATCTGTTTGGGTTGAAGGGAGGTTAGAATAGGAAAGATTTTTCTAAGGAATCAATTCTAATCACACACACCACAATTCACACAAACAATGTGCATGCAATCACAAACAAAATATTCACAAACAACTTTGCACCCAAACAACAAGGTTCAAGCACATACTTAGGCAACAAAATATTTTTGTTACACCACATAAGTTGGTGGTTTTGACTTAACTAGATTATGGTGGTCCATCTATATGGTTTACTTGTGATTTTTTTTTCCTTCCTTCATGATTCTTCTTGTATGGGATCATGGTTTCTTTGAGAAAAGCTCTTGGTCACAATACTTCAAAGTTGTTGATGGCTTCTTCTTATTTTGCATTCCCTCAGTCTCTAAATCTTAAGCAAGATTTCCTTGTTTCACTTGTAGTCCTTGGTGATATCCATATCGGAAGTCCTTGGTGAATATGCTGAAGATGTTGAAGTCATTAGAGTTGAAGATGTTGAAGTCATTAGAGTTGAAGAAATTGAAGAAGTCCTTTGCATATGGTGTAGTCTTTGGTCATGGGGTTGGCTTTTCCATCAAGTTGAAGTAGAAGAGGTGTAGAGTTAAACCAAAATGGTTGAGGAAAGAGTTTACAAGTATTTTGTAAATAAGTTTTGGGATAAGACAACTCCTATTTTCCTAAGGGTTTTTGTCCAATCCTAGGTTTACAAATCCTACAGGAAACACAATGCTCTGATACCATCTGTAGAGGTCTCAACCTAATAAGGTAGATTCCTACTGTGTTTTACAATGCTAGTCCCTGGATCAATAGCTAGCATCCACAGTTAAGATGTAATATCAAGAAACAAAGGTCATAATATAACTTTATAACCAGGAATAACATAAGTTTATTACATCAAACATAGCTCATTTGGCTATTACATTACATAGCAGCGGAATAACTATAGTCATGGGTCCTTCATCTTCAAAGTACCACAGGCAGATGTTGGTTGTAGTCTTTGTAATCCTAATCAATCAATCTTCACTAAAGATATTCAAACCTGCAACATTACAAGTTACAGCCACAAGGGTCAATACATTTGAATTGTATTGGCAAGTTTCACTACTTTGTATATTATGAGTGGATCTTATCAATACATGCAATTTTGGCTAAGTGGAGTTTAAGGCTTATTTGCATAAAGCAATGTTTTATCCTCTCTTTTCAAAAATGGTTTTGGTCCTTTGTCAAATCTCTTTTCCAAGTTCCTTGAACTCCTTGGTAGAAACTCAAGTGTTCAAGTCCTTGTCAAAAAATTTCTTGAGCTACTTGGTAACCCCAAGTGCAACAAGTTTTACAAAGTCTCTTTGAATTCCTTGGTAGACACACAAGGGCATCAAGTTTTTATATTAGAAGTTGGAATGTCGAGATCTCCCATAGTTCAAACTTTAGTTGCTCAGTTTTGTCCATAACCGGGGACACGGCTAAGTACTTAGATTTTATTAACTTCTGCAGAAGGAGTACACTTTACCCACATGTCACAATCCCATCTTGTTGCCACCAGTGACCTACTGGATTAGTGCTCACCAAGATGGAGTACTGGCAGATTGAGAATGTGACGAAGTCTTTCCAAAGGGTCCTCCCATACACCATTGCTAGCTTGCCATCAGCACCCATGAAGCATTCCAGATCCCCATGTCCAGTTAACTGAAGACAGTGCATGGGTCTTCCCAATGTAGTTGACTAAGCCAGAGCCATAATAGCATGTGGTTGCACACGAAAGCCACAATTGGAGAAGCATGTTTGATCTCTAAGTTTCCTAGGTGGTTTTCTTTTGGAGCACAACACAAAGTGAATCCCATAGACATGGTTCCTTTTGTTGCCACCTTCTCCAAAACTTAAAGTGTCCACCACCTAGGTGGTTCATTGAGTCCTTGTTTTATTATGTAAAACACAAGTCCTTTTCTCATCCTTTGTAAAATCTCAACATGTGTCTCTTTTCAAAATATAGCATGGCTAAGCATGTACAACTACGATATTTTCACTAAGGAGTGTATAGGGAATCCTATTAGGATTTTGCATAGCTTCAGCATAGAAATATCTTTTCATGCATGTTTTCATAATCCACTAAGTATAAAGAAAGTAGTAGGACTTTTGTATGATAGTGTAACTTGCCTTTTTGGTAGGGGATGGTGGTTCACTCCTTAATCTTGCTAGTCTCACACTTTGCTAAATTCACTACAAGTCAATCAAGCAAACACAAAATCAACTAACATTCCACACCAAAGTCAAACAACAATTTCACACTCTCAAGGCAAATGGAATCTAAGTCATGCATAAGTATGCAAAGGATGGTTCTATTGCAAGGTTGGTCTCTACTAGGTTTATAAACTTTGTAAGGTCCAAATTGGTCATTTACTAAAGTGGCAAAGTCAATGGTTAGAGGGTTTTGCTCAAAATCTATTTTAAAATCCATTCAACATTTTATGTGGTGGAGAATAGTTTTATTAAATCTAAAACCTTTTAAGTTTTCACCAAAAGTTTCTAACTCTCTCAAGATTTGTTGTTTTGGGTTAGTAGCTTTGAATCAAAATATTTTCTCAAAGTTTTATCCCAAAATCCTTTTTCATAACCAAACCATTATCTTTATTTGGCTAGAAATAGACTAATTCAATTAATCCATTCTAAAGTTTTCCAATCTCATTTTCAAAACCATGGGTTGGTTTCTAGGGTCAGTAAGGTCACAACATACCAATTTGCAAAAATATTTAACCCTAAAATCAATTTTAAATAATTTTCCTACTCTAAATAAGCTCACATAAGAATCTGCAAAAACAAGAAAACAAACAGATACTATTTTCTAAACTAAGGCCATGGTTGTTTAGGTCTTGCTCTCCTGAATCCATTGATATAAAATTTGTAATTTTTGGACGTGTGGTTTGAAAGTTACAAGGGTTTGAAGTTTGCAAATAAATCTATTTTCAAATTTCTTTTAAACAGACTTAGTGCTACGCGTCGTGTTCCTATTGGTCCATACCGGTTCGGTTGGATCGCGGCTGTGGGGCGTTGAATTTAAGTTGGATCGTGCGGCACAGAACGCGTACCTCTTCGCGGTAAGTGATCTAATCGCAGCGCTTGGATCTACATCCTACGGTGCTTAGCACGTTAGTCATCGAGTGGCGGCGCTGGTGACGGCGACTGGCGGCGGCGACTCTGCTTCGCGGCGGTGCCGGCGATACAGGAAGCAAGGGAGGGGAAGAGGATGCTCACCGGGTTCAGGAGGTCGCGGCGATGCTCAACGTGCTGTTGGCTTGATAAGGGGCGCTCGGGTACTGCGGCAATTGCTCGCCGGAGTTAGGTCTGGCGTCGGTTGTGCGTGGTCGTGGTCGAGGTCGACTCTGTGGTTCACCCCGAAGCAAAACGAGGGCACGGTTAGAATCGTAAGATCAAGGCAGAGCTGTGTGCGTGAACGAGAGGGCGCGGGGCGGTCGAGGCTTACCGGGGAAGGTCGTCGGAGAGGTTGCAGACGCGGCGGCGTTCGGAAACTCGTCGTAGCCGACGTGCTGGGGCGCCCGCGGTTGAACGGAGGGCACGGACAGAAGCGCCAGAGGATGGGGAGCGTGCGTGCTTGGTCGATGAAGCAAGGGGAGGCAGTGTGTGGCCGGAATTGAGGGCTAAGCTCGTCGGAGACGGCGGCGGTGCAGAAGAGATTGGCGACAGCCTAGGGGCAGAGAGGAGGAGTGGTCTGGGGGAGAAGGAGGAGGAGGCGTTGGCGCTTAATAGCGTGCATTCACGGCGAGGTTTAAGGCGCGGCATCACTGCGAATTGATCGCGGCTTTGAATGGCAGCAACGGCAGCGAGGGGGAAGGCGTGGTCTGCGGGTGGGGAGGAAGAACAGTAGCGGTGGGGTCTACCTGTCAGCGGGGAAAGGAGTAAGGGAGAGGTCCACCGGTCATTCCCTCTGCGGGTTATTTACTGAGTGCGAACCGTTTTCTTGCGGGGTGATGAAACTGGGCTGTTGCTGGGCCTATTGGGCTGCCTGGGTTGGGTCGGCCATGTCTTATTTTTTTTTTCTGTTTTCTTAATCTTTTTTTATTTCTATTTTCTGTTTTGATTTTTCCAACACACAAACAAGTTCAAATCAATTCAAACCATCACTAAATCTTTGAAAATTTGAACTTTGTTCTATTTAGTATCAAAACCCAATTCCAGAAATAAAATAATATTTTTAAATCTTTTTAAGTTCTATTCATTAATTAAGTAAAATGGTCTAAGGTTTATTAATAAAACAAGGTTTGGTTTATTTAATAAAATCTTTATTTGAACTCCAAATACTTTCAATACCAAAACAGTAGGTTTTATTTGAAAATATAAGATACTTGAATTACTTGTTTAAAACAAATTAACCTTTTATTTAAGGGTCCTTTATTAATTAAATACAATAGACCTTCATTATTAAAAATAGGAAAAAACTTTATTTTTGAAACCAGTATAGTGCCAAAACCATTCAGTAGGTTTTATTTCTGAATATCAAATATTTAGAAAACTTATTTTAAATAATTCAATAAGTTTTGATGTTTCAATTAAATTGGTAAAACCTTTTATTTAAATAAAGTTGGATATTAAATCCTTATTAATTTATTTAAACAAATCTTTGCTCATTTTATTTAAATAAAAATGTTTTAATTCAAAGTTTGGCCAAGGTTTTAATTTGGCTTTATAAAATATTCTTTATTTATAGACTCATCTTTTCTTTGAATACCAATTCTTTTATTAAATGATTCCAAAATAGTAATTTCCAAAACATTTTTAATTTCCTTTAATTAAATGTTTAACTCATTGAATTCCTTTAGGATTTTATTTAATTCAAATGGGTTTGAGGTTCCATTTAAACTCAAAAAGTTTCTTCTGGCTCTGAAAATCAACAAAGTTTTATTTTATTCATTTATTTTCACATTACAAAATTTGGAAAATCTTGGGATGTGACATGCACGCGGCAAGGGCGACGCACGGTCTGTGGGCGTCTGTCGAGCGTGGCGCACGGGGCGCGCTCTCGGCATGGTTGCAGAGAAGGTTGGCAAGGTCTGTGCGTGTGGTCCAGGGGCTGGCATCGCTCGTGGCTAGGACAGGGAGTGGCGGTGGGGTGCTAGCTTGCTCCTAGACAAGGTTGGCGAGGTTAGTGCTGTTCCTAGCTTGATGTCCACACTGGGGTGACATGGTGAGGCTCGGCTGTTCACCATTGATGACATTGCCAAGCTTACAGTGGGTCTAGTGCTTAGTTAAGTTTGCTAGATGATCTACTGAGGTTGTTGTGAGCTATAGAGGGAACCAGTTAGGCCCAAATCACTGCTCACAATAGTGTTTGGATTTTGTTTGATTTGAATCTGCAAGGTGTTTGATGAAATGGCCGCATGAATTCAAGTTTTGAATTTTGAAAAGATTTTTGGTGGGTGTTCTAGGTTGGTGCTGGTGAGTCTGCAGATGCTTGGGTTTTGAAAGTTGAGCTTGTTTAAGTGGTTTTTGAAAAAGTGGGATCTTCCCATATGATATAGATTCAATTTTAAACTGTCCTTTAAACTATGCATTTGAATGTTTCTGGATGATCACAAAGTGGGCCTTGGTACTTTGTTATTAGTACTATCAAGGGGTGCAAAGATCCAAACAAGTTTCTGTTAAGTTTTGAAAGTTGGAGACAGCCAAAGTAGGCATGGGAGCTAATTTGACCAAAGTGACCATTCACTCATTTTGTTTGTTTTGATTTATTTGTCTTTGGGAAAAGTGTGGGGATTGTTTATATGATGTTTATTTCACCTAAGAATCCTTTTCCAAGCAAAGAAACACATAAACAAGGCAATTCAAAAGAATCCAAAAGGGGATGCATACACACATAAATGCTTTCTCATTTTATTTTAGAAAAGTTTTTGTTAACCCTAAATTTGATGATTAGAGTTTGATGATTCTAGTTTAATATTTTTGGGATGTTACAAACCTTCCCCCCTTAAACAAAATCTCGTCCCGAGATTTGAAAAAGGACGAAAAGATTACCTAGGATTTGAAGAGATCGGGAAACTCCGTCCTGATGTGATCTTCACGCTCCTAGGTAGCTTCCTCTTCTGTGTGGTTGCTGCACTGAATCTTGAGAAACTTGATGCTTCGAGTTCGGGTAGTTTTGAAGGCTTCTTCCAAAATACGGATGGGTACTTCGGGATAGGTCAGGTCATCATTGATCTCTATAGTCCGGTGATCGATATTCTTGAACACTTTCGTTTTCTCCGGGACTTCGAGGCACTTGCGAAGTAATGAGATATAGAACACATTGTGCACGGCTGACATCTCTTCGGGTAGTTCCAATTGATACGACACTTCTCCTCGACGGTTCAGAATTTTGAAAGGTCCGATATATCTGGGGGATAACTTTCCTTTGAGTTGGGAACGCTGCATTCCCTTCAATGGTGACACTTTCAGATATACAAAATCTCCTATGTTGAAGGCGAGGTCTCGACGTCTCTTGTCGGCGTAACTCTTCTGTCGGGACTGAGTGGTCTTGAGGTGCTCACGAATCTTGTGAACCTTCTCTTTTGCTTCTCGTAGGATGTCGGGTCCAAAAATCTGACTCTCTCCTACTTCAGACCAGTTCAAAGGGGTGCGACACTTCCTTCCGTACATGAATTCAAATGGGGCCATTTGCAAACTAGCTTGATAGCTGTTGGTGTACGAAAATTCTGCAAACGGCAGACAGTCTTCCCACTTAGATCCATATTCTAACACACATGCTCTCAGCATATCTTCGAGTATTTGATTTACTCGCTCCGTTTGTCCATCGGTCTGAGGGTGATACGCGGTACTGAAATCTAGGCGGGTTCCTAAACCTTCTTGGACTTTCTTCCAGAATCTCGAGGTAAACTGAGTTCCTCGATCCGATACGATGTTCTTGGGGACTCCATGCAAACTAACGATTCTAGCGATGTATAACTCCACTAGCTTCGAACTCTGATATGTGGTCTTGACGGGTAAGAAATGGGCGACTTTGGACAATCTGTCGAATATGACCCAGATAGAGTCATTTCCCCTACTAGAAGTAGGCAATCCGGTGATAAAGTCCATTCCAACGGAATCCCATTTCCATTCCAGAATCTGCAAGGGTTGCAACAATCCAGTGGGTGTTTGATGTCCTGCCTTGACTCGCTGACATATATCACACTTGGCGATATAGCTTCCGATTTCTCTCTTCATCTTATGCCACCAAAATTTCTCTTTCAAATCTTGATACATCTTAGTTCCTCCGGGGTGGATAGAATAAAGAGTATCATGAGCTTCCTTGAGAATAACTTCTTTCAACTCAGAATCTGCTGGTACACAAAGGCGTCATTTGTACCACAAAACTCCTTCTTCGTCTTCGGTGAATCCGGGTACTTTGCCTGTACCGATACGACGCTTGATTCCGTCAATACTAGCGTTTCCCTTCTGCGCCTCTTTGATCTGGCTGATCAAAGTGGGTTTAAGTTCTATGCTAGCCAAAAATCCTTCACTCACTAATTCCATTCGAAAATCTTCCATCTCTTTGTGCAAACTTGGTTGCTCCTTCAAAATCATGGAGTTCAAGCGGCACAGAAATCTGCTAAGGGCACCTGCTACCACGTTGGCTTTACCAGGGTGATAGTGAATGTCCAGGTCGTAATCCTTGATTAACTCAATCCATCTTATCTGCCTCATATTCAGCTCCTTCTGAGTGAATATATATACTTCAGGCTCTTGTGATCCGAATAAATCTCACAACGATTTCCCATCAGGTAATGCCTCCATGTCTTCAGGGCTACAACTACGGCTGCGAGTTCGAGGTCATGGGTTGGGTAATTTTGCTCATGTTGTTTCAGTTGTCGAGATAGATAAGATATAACTTTGCCTTCTTGCAATAGCACACATCCGAGACCGATCTTGGATGCATCACAATACACGTCGAAGGGCTTTGTGATATCCGGCATGATTAGGATTGGGGCTGAAATCAATCTCCTCTTGAGTTATCGAAAACTCGCTTCACATTTGTCGGTCCATTCAAACTTCGTGTCCTTCTTTAGCAATTGGGTCATGGGTCTGGCTATACTCGAGAATCCTTCTACGAACTTGCGGTAGTATCCCGCCAATCCGAGAAATGCACGAACTTGGGTTTGAGTGGTTGGGGCTTGCCAATCTTCGACATCTTTCACTTTTGCAGGATCAACGGCAATTCCTCCGTCTGATACAATGTGACCGAGGAATCCTACCTCCTGTAACTAGAATTCACATTTGCTAAACTTGGCATACAGCTGATGCTCTCTAAGGGTTCCAAGAATGGTCCTTAGGTGTAGCTCATGTTCTTCTTATTATTTGGAATAAATCAGAATGTCGTCGATGAAAACAACGACAAACTTATCTAGGAAGTCCATAAAAATCTTATTCATGAGATTCATGAAATAAGCGGGGGCATTGGTTAATCCAAAAGACATGATAGTATACTCGTATAATCCATATCTGGTGGTAAAGGCAGTCTTGGGAATATCCTCTGCGCGAATCTTGAGTTGATGATAGCCAGTTCTAAGATCAATCTTAGAAAACACTTTGGCACCGGTCAACTGATCAAACAAATCTTCTATCTTGGGCAATGGGTATTTGTTCTTGATAGTGACATCATTCAACATTCGATAATCCGTACACAAACGGTTACCTCCATCTTTCTTGTCCACAAACAAAACAAGTGATCTCCATGGTGACGCACTTGGTTGAATCAATCCAATTTCCAGCATGGAATCCAGTTTCTTCTTTAGTTCTGCTAGTTCCGACGGGTTCATACTATAGGGTCTCTGGGCTATGGGTCCTGTTCCGGGGATTAGTTCGATGATAAACTCGATATCCCGATCTGGGGGCATACCGGGCAAAACATCTGGAAATACATCGGGGTATTCACAGACTATCCAGACTTGGTTAATGGTAGGTTGGGCTATACTCTTGTTTCACTTGAATTGACGAGGTAAGGTTTCAGATATATGCTCGATTGATATTCCGGCTGTACTGGTCATGGTGATGGCTTTCTTGGCACAGTCAATCAATCCTTTATGTTTGGACATCCAATCCATTCCTAGTACTACTTCCAAACCTTTAGTTCCGAGTACTATCAGGTTAGCATAAAAATCTATGCCATGGATTCGGATAGGGACGGCTTTGCAAATTTGCCTAGCCTTGGTGGTTGAATCGGGAATTTGGACGATCATAACATGCTTCAGTTTGGTTGGTTGAATATTACTAGTGCATGCAAATTCTTTGGTGAAAAATGAATGTGATGCACCAGAATCAAACAACACTCTTGCAAGTACTGAATTAACAGAAAACATACCCAGCACGACGTCTGGCGCTTCCTAAGCTTCTTTATCATGCATGAGAAAAAGACGGCCGTTGCGGTTGAGTGAATTCCCTGGGGCAAACCTTCTTCCTGGTTGAACACGACGCTGCTGCTGAGCTGGGGCATTTGCATTGGGGGCTGCGGCATTCTTCTTGTTGGGGCACTCGTTGGAGTAGTGGCCCTTATTTCCACAGTCATAACAAGTCACTTGCGACTTGTCCTTTGCTGCAACAGGCACAACATTGCTTCCAGTCCTCGGGGCAGTGTTGGTGTTGGCGGTAGCATTGTTGTTGTTGAACTTAGGTGGGGCACGGTTGAAATTGTTAGAGTTGCTGGGGTTGTTGTGATTTCCTCCGGGCCTATGGTTTCCATGGTTGGGATAGGTCGGACGGTTCATCGGGGGTCTGTTGGTTCTCGGGGCAAATCCTGGAGATGGGTTAGGGCAATACTTTAGGGTCTGATGGGTTCCTGGTTGATGCATCATGCGACGCTTGCGGTTCTCATTGGCTTGGTTGATATTTCCTTCCATCTGGATGGCAGAGTCGACCAGGGCTTCAATATCAGCAAAGGGGATATTGACTAACACAGTCTGCATCTCATCGTGCAGACCATTCAGGAATCTTCTTTCTTCTTGGCTTCGGTGTCGATCTCATCCGGGGCATACCTAGCTAATGACAGGAATTTGTCACGGTATTCCACTACGGTCATCCTTCCTTGCTTCAGTTCTCTGAACTCATCTCTCATCCTCTTGATCAAACCTGGTGGCACATGGGTTCTGCTGAACTTGACTTTGAATTCCTCCCGGGTCATCATCTGTCCTCCGGTCATGGAACGAACACTGTTCCACCATGATCTGGCATCTCCGGCTAGATAATGGGTGGCGAACAGAACTTTCTCGTTGGCTTCCACTCCGGCGACTTCTAGGTTATTCTCCATGGTTTGCATCCAATCATCGGCGTCTAAGGGCTCTTCCGACTTAGTGAAAACAGGTGGGTTGGTGTTTTGGAAATTCTTGAGCTTAGATCCATGGTTGTCCTGGTTTCCGTGGCCTTGATTGTTGTGGGCTAGCTGAGCTATCTGTTGAAGGGTGGCTAGGTTGGCTTGACGTTCGGCTCTTTCAGCTTCGCGGTCAGAAACCAACATTTGCATGATCTGCAACATCGGGTCCGGGGATGAACCACTTCCTCCGTGTGGCATCTGAAGATTGAGATAGATCATGAGAAAAGAGGGAAATTTCTAAGGTTTTGGTACTTTGAAAAGTTTTTAAAGTTTGACTCGGATTTTTCTAGTAAATTGCTTTTCATTCATTCATAGCACACGATACAAACACACACCACAACAAGGTAAACAGATGGTTTTAGGAACCATTCTGGAATCTACGATACAGTGGGACCGAATACTACTCACTACGCTAGTGCTCAAGTGCTACTACTCCTCGGAGTCGGTGTAGTCGTCATCCTCATCATCCTCGTCGTTAAGGATGGCAATTTTACCCATGGGTACGGGTACCCGCGGGTACCGTACCCGCATGGGTAGGGTATGGGCACACTTTATACCCATGGGTAATACCCATACCCTACCCGTTAAGTCACGGGTACGGGCACGGGTATAGACTTGTACCCATGGGTATACCCATACCCTGCCCGTTTAAACTGACACGTCAAACTTACCTATAGAGTTTGAACCTATATGGCCAAGAAGCCTAGGGACGAGTATGAGATTGCGACTTCTAAACTTTAATTTGATACTTTTATGTACTTGTCTACTATTAGTAAGTAGAGATTATTGTCTTTTTTCAAATATGATATTGATGAAAGTAAATTTTGAATAACTTGTATACTATTGGATATACCCACCGGGTACCCAATGGGTATGGGTACCCATCGGGTATGGGTATGGGTAAACTTTTATACCCGCGGGTACGGGTATGGGTAAGCTTTTGTACTCATTGGCTACACGGGTATGGGTATGGTATTGCTCTACCCTGCCCATACCCTGCCCATTGCCATCCTTACTCGTCGTCATTGATGAAGGCGAAATCATCCTCATCGGTGAAGAAATCCATAGCCTGATCCTCCAGAAAATCGTCATCATCGCTGAGATAGGAGTAGGGGTCTCCACGAAGGTCCTCTCCGGCATTCTCCCTTTCCTCCAACTGCATGTCCCTCTCATGGATGGTCTCCTCCAAAGACGAGATACGGTGGCGAAGACGGGCAATGATACGCTCCTTCTTGTCGAGCTGACGGCGGCGAGACTTGCGATCCTTTGCTAGCATGGCGATGGTCTGATCCTTTGTCTTGATAATGGCGGACTTGTGGTTGGAGTAGTCACGGAAATTATCCAACTCCTGCTAACGATCGTACATCATGTAGCTAAGGTGGTCCAATTTGGTCTTCAGCTCGTGGTGGTATGGGGCTTCCAGTGGTTGTCCATTAGCATCACGCCTTGGGCAAAACTCAAAGCGGGTACCCTTGATCTGGTTGATACCCTGCCCACACAGACGGGCAAAATCTTCTTGCATGGCCCTGGCAAGTCCATCGAGCCAATTGTTCTCTCTTAAGGTAAACTGAATTCCCTCCGCAGTGGGAGGTTCAATCTTTCCTCGGAGACTTGCAACAATTAGCCACTACAGATCTTCTCCTCCTTGATCATTGAGTTGAGCTCCGAAGAACTCGGGGTGCGGACGTTCCAGAAGTTCCGAAAGCTGGTCCAAATCCCTCTCAAAGATAAGGTCTCCGCCATTCCCCAACTGGTAAAACTTGTTGTACTTCACGTCCATCTAAAAGAATATAAGATGAGTAAGTTAGTAGAGTGATCAAGTGTGTCAAATTTTATGTATTTTGCAAGAGTTTTTGAGGAACATGAATTTTCATGAAAGAATCAAAGTGATAAGAATGGGAATAAGTTTTTGTAAATATTTGCTTTCTTTGGTTTTGAAACTAAGTTTTTGATTCCAAACGTCCAGTCTAACTAGGGTCTCCTATGGTCAGGATGGCTCTGATACCAACTTGTCAACACCTAGATTTTTAATCCCAGATGCCTCTTATGCCATACATCGCAATCCCAGGATTACAATTTTTGCGAGACATAACAGAATTGGATACCACAATACATCATCCATTACAAACCATACATAAGGTCTTACACGAATAAGGATCTCATGATCCAGTTCTTAATACAACTCAAGCAGCGGAAATACGTAAATAATAACGATAGCGTAGGCGAAGCTCCATCTTCGGGGTCACAGGCAATGCTGACGATGGGAGATGATCCTAGTTGTCGTAACCTTCCTGGGGTCCATCCTCCAGGTACTCCTCTTCATAGTCTGGCCACGGGAATAGCCAGGGACAAAGCCATGAGTACTCTTTAAGTACTCGCAAACTAATACTAACAAGTGAAGGGGTTTTTGTAGTAGGACACTAAGCTCTAGGGTTGTTTTGCAAAAATCCAGATTTACATCTACTAAGTTCAGAAACGAAGAAAGCTAGTTGAAGTTTTATAACACCTAAGTGGAACTTGTATTTCATATCACAACTCTGTTGTGGTCAAGTCAAAGTCTCAACTCATTTCACAAGTCATTTTGAAAACATCTGACGGGGGAACAGTATGGCCACTCCAACTGTCCATAACCGCGGACGCGGCTATTCGAATAGTTTGACACTCTGCAGAGATTGTACACTTTCACCACAACATTCGATACATCCGTCAGGAACAAATCCTGAATTCACCATACTCAGTATGCGGATAATCAATTCTAACCTTTCAATTACACGCCCTAGTATAAGCACCTCTCCTGTGAGTTTGGCCTCCCAACCATGAACAACTGTCATCTTGGGTACTGCACAGGTGGACAATCTTCACAAGGTAGCCTCAGCTCAGACCTTGGCCGTGAGGGAACTAATACTAAGGTATATAAGTTTCCAGTCAAGCCCTACCCAATTCTCGGGTATTGTGGTTGTACGGTAAAATTGGAATGGTATCGCATCCAGACAACCATCAGTTTTATAAAGGGATAAGGCTCATGCCTCAACATTTTCATCACCATAAATCATCTGGTGTTTGGAAACACATGTCCAAAACATGTCAATAGAATGATCCATCATTCCAAGCTTTTCATAACCATTTTTCCACCAAGTATTCCCATCTAAAGTTGATCAAGTTTTATGCTTAGCACTAGCATCTACAAGTGGGGGTAAGTACTAATGAGGGGTGGTAAACTAGTGGAGTTTAACTAAGTTAAATCTCATGCCTTAGGATGACATAAATATTATCCAGCTTAGGCCAAATTTTATGCTCTTTATGCAACCTTCAAATATCTTTCTAGTATCTACAATTCACTTAAGTAAGCTCTAAGTAATATTTTTGATAAAGAAATAAAGTATAAAGCATGTAAGTAAAACTAGGATTGGTTTATCAAGGGGTTATGATCATATATGCTTAAGGCATATAGTTGGCATGGTAACAATAAAGTATTTGCTTGCACATTCAACTAGTGGTATTAATCTTGCATCATTATCAGTATAAGCTTGCTAAATTGCAAGTGTTAGCTTGCACAAGTATCAGTATAAGCTTGCTAGGTTAATAGCTTGCAAGTATTGGCTTGCATAGGTCAACTTGATTAGTAAGGCTTGCCTTATGCAGAGCAGTGGTTGAAGTTCTCCTCGGCTTCTTCTTCGTAGTGTCCTCCTTCCTTGTATCCTTGGTCGGTACTAGCGTCTATAAATAAATACAAGGTACACAATCACCAAACAATACTTAACTAATTTCAATCATCACACAAAGGTTCCTATAGATGATCTAGCATCATCACTAATATTACAAGATTAAAGCTTGGTTTAATTCCTTTTATTTTTAGAAAAGTAATTTCTACTCATTTAAAAACTACTTAAGATTTAATATTCACCAAACCAAACATGGGATCATGTTGACACATGTCATCACCACATATTTTAGTCCATGGGAATGTGATTTAAAGTGGTGTCACAATTTAATAAGGTTTAACCCTTTTTATTTTACTTAAATAAAGTGACTAGAAATGCCTATGTGGCATTCTTTTATTACTTGAATAATATTTCTGTAAGTAAACCCAAATGTTTTTATACATTTTTAAAGGTATGATCAAATGTGATTTTTGAGAGTTGGAATCAACTCAAAATCTATTATGGTTTAAATTTGAAAAATGTTTGAATGCAGAAAAGGTTCTGCCTTGTTATTTTTTACCAAGGTTGATCTATAGATTCAAATGATTTAAATCCAACGGGCTTGGATTCAGCATTTCAATATATTTCTAACAAAATTGGTTTCATTCAATTTGGTGCACTGAATCGAGCTGGGTTGATTTTTGAAACTAGGTACAGAATTGTGTCTGAATTAAAATGGAAAAAGTTAAATTCAAACGTTTGGGCTGCGCGGGAACTGCTAATGGGCCGGCCTGCTAAGCACATCGCTTACGCGGGCTGGTTAAGTTGCTGTCCCCACGCGTCAGTGAGACAGGGGTGCGAAGCGATACGGGGCAACGTGGTGCGTTGGATTAGAAGTAAGATCAATGGCTGAGGGTCGTCGTCGACGATGAACTAGTCACCGGCGAGCTCGAACCCTAGCGGCGCAGTGGGGGTCGTGGGAGGCTCACCGGGGCTCAGGCGAGGGTCGGCGAGGCGGGCGAACGACGAAGTCGACGACGGCGAACCTCCTGGTACCGGCAGCTTCTCCTGGGGCGGCTCCAATCGCTGGCTCCCTTCTTCTCCAGCAGCGGCGGGCTCCGGCCAAATTCCAGCGATGCGCTGCTCGCCTTGCTTCGGGACTGAGGCGGGGTGGTTTTGGGTGAGAGGGGAGTGAGATGGTGTGCTCAATTTGGCTGGGGGTGGCCTCTATTTATAGTGGCGAGAGGGGACCGACGGGCGCAAGCTGAGCTCGTCGTGGTTGACGGCACAGAGGGCTATCAGCGTGGGCGATGATAGGGGGCGGTGCTGTGCTCCCTGGCGAAGATCAACGACGTGGTGGTGAGGCGTGGGGCGGTGCTGATCGGTCGGAACGCGGCGGTGCTCTGCGCGTGCCTGACAGAAGTTTTTATGGCGCACAACGTGCGTGGTCCGCGCGGCGGTGAACGAGCGTGTCTGCGGGGTTGCTGGGACGATGGTGATCACGTATGCACGCGGCAAGGGCGACGCGCGGTCTGTGGGCGTCTGTCGAGCGTGGCGCACGGGGCGCGCTCTCAGCATGGTTGCAGAGAAGGTTGGCAAGGTCTGTGCGTGTGGTCCAGGGGCTGGCATCGCTCGTGGCTAGGACAGGGAGTGGCGGTGGGGTGCTAGCTTGCTCCTAGACAAGGTTGGCGAGGCTAGTGCTGCTCCTAGCTTGATGTCCACACTGGGGTGACATGGTGAGGCTCGGCTGTTCACCATTGATGACATTGCCAAGCTTACAGTGGGGCTAGTGCTTAGTTAAGTTTGCTAGATGATCTACTGAGGTTGTTGTGAGCTAGAGGGAACCAGTTAGGCCCAAATCACTGCTCACAATAGTGTTTGGATTTTGTTTGATTTGAATCTAAAATGGCCGCATGAATTCAAGTTTTTGAATTTTGAAAAGATTTTTGGTGGGTGTGCTAGGTTGGTGCTGATGAGTCTGCAGATGCTTAGGTTTTGAAAGTTGAGCTTGTTTGAGTGGTTTTTGAAAAAGTGGGATCTTCCCATATGATATAGATTCAATTTTAAACTGTCCTTTAAACTATGCATTTGAATGTTTCTGGATGATCACAAAGTGGGCCTTGGTACTTTGTTATTAGTACTATCAAGGGGTGCAAAGATCCAAACAAGTTTCTGTTAAGTTTTGAAAGTTAGAGACATCCAAAGTAGGCATGGGAGTTAATTTGGCCAAAGTGACCATTCACTCATTTTGTTTGTTTTGATTTATTTGTCTTTGGGAAAAGTGTGGGGATTGTTTATATGATGTTTATTTCACCTAAGAATCCTTTTACAAGCAAAGAAACACATAAACAAGGCAATTCAAAAGAATCCAAAAGGGGATGCATACACACATGAATGCTTTCTCATTTTATTTTAGAAAAGTTTTTGTTAACCCTAAATTTAATGATTAGAGTTTAATGATTCTAGTTTAATATTTTTGGGATGTTACAGCTTTTCAGAATAAAAGCAACCTTTGAAGAAATGTTTAAGAAAACCTGCATTGCCTACGACCTATGGTCTGTGGCTGTAGATATAGTGCATCAAACACTCATTTTCTTGTGAACTTGCCGAGTACACTCGTACTCAACGTATCTTCTTAACCCTTGCTAGATTCTGAAGCCATTAAGATGACGTCTACGTCAAGTTATGTTCCAGGAATCATCACCAGAAGCTAAAGTTCTTCAATAAAGTCAAGAAAGTCAATATATACATCAACTCAAGTGAAGACGAAGTTACTGATTAGATAGGAATATAATCTCTAGCCATAGAACCTATTTCTGTAGTGTATTGCAATAGCAGCAATGCCCGACCAACAGTTCAGATGTTAGTCTTATTAGTATAATAGGTTTTGAGTTGTTTATTTCTGATTCGTTTTTGTAAGAAGTTTCTTTCACCCTCTTTAACTTAGAGTGTTCTCTAGATCTTGTGTACAGAGTTGAGTTGTAACCCTTAGCCATGTATTGGACCTGCTGTGTTTCTGTTGTACCACTCTGAGGGATGTAATACTAGTGAACGGTGTTTCATCTGTGTTATGTCTACGACTATATTATACTACATCATGCAGTGGTATGCTGGGTCACCGCAGGTTTCCTCTCCTCCCTCCACCAGGAAACATTGTCCCAGTTTGACTTTTCAAACTTGCCTTTTGACTTTCAATTTTGGAGTTTGATTTCTCTCTTTTATTTGCATAGCCCATTGACCTAGGACATAATTCAACCATTCTACTTTTCATGACACATTCATGTATCCTTCCCCTTCCAGATCGGTGAACCTTCTAGACCCTTCTAGAACATTCCGGTGAAAACACCGGAATCATTCCCGAACTCTAGAATCGGACTTTCCTTATATAAATCTTATTCTCCGGACCATTCAGGATCTCCTCGTGATATCCCGGATCCCATCTGAGACTCCGAACAACATTCGGTCTTCTTACTCACATTCCATATCTACTAAACAACATCAAATCCTTAAGTGTGTCTCCCTACGGTTCGTGAATTATGCAGACATGACCGAGACTCTTCTTCGATCAATAACCAATAGAGGAATCTGGAAATTCATATGGCTCTCACATATTTCTACGATTACTTTGTGATCGAATTAACCATTTACATATGATACCAATTTTTCTTTGTCTCGTGATATTTTACTTATCCGAGGTTTGATCATCGGTATCTCTGCATACCTAGTTCAACCTCATTACCAGTAAGTACTCTTTACTCGTTCCTGTGATATGTGATCCCTTGTGAGACAGTCACATTCTTGCAAGCTAATTGGATGACATTCCATCGAGAGGGCCCAGAGTATATCTATTTGTCATATGGATGGGCAAATCCCACTCTTGATCAATGTGCCTTAACACATACTTTTCAAACACTCAATGCCACCTTTATAACCACCCAGTTATGAAGTGGTGTTTGATGTCATCAAAGCATCCATCCGGTGATGGTGATTAACATGATCTCACGGTCGAAGGAATTAGGTTACTATGTATCTGGCAGCTTATAGCAAACGAACTATTGAAATGACTTGATCTTTATGCTACGCTTATCTATAGGAGTATGTCCATCACACCATTCTCCTACTGATATGATCTTGTTGTTAATAACATCTCAATGTTCATGATCAGGAAACCATGATCATCTGTTAACCAACAAGCTAGTATTATAAAGAGACTTTACTAGGCACTCTAATAAGTTTACAAATCACACAAGTATTAATGTTTTCGATTAATACAATTATAGCATGAATGTAAAAATTTATCATAAAAACAAAGATATAATAATAACTACTTTTATTATTGCCTCTAGGTCATATCTCCAGCAAATGTCAGGAAAGCACGAACATGAGGACAGTGATGGTGATTTGAGTCTTTGTGGCGACGAGGAACTGGCTGCGTGATTTGTGACTCGTAGCAGCAACTGTTTATGAGGGGAGACAACACATGAGGAGTTCTCGGTCTTACCTTGTAGGATAAAAATCTAAGGTCTGGCCTTGATTGGTTGTGTCTGGCAATGGCCTTGTTGAAAACATTGTTTTGCGAGTGAGGACTTTCTTCAGGGTGAAAAACCTATGATGTTTGATCGGGTGACGATAGCGCTTGTGCACTCTTTTCTTCTTGAAGGCATCGTCTATTGAAGTGGTTAGACTACTGGTGTTGTTCTGGCGGTGTTCGTTGTTTAAAGAAATCGTTCTCTGTAGCGGGACTTTTCATTTTTGTAATTCTTTTTCTTTTTCTAGGATACATGCATCCGTAAGGCCAGTAAGACATACGTTGTTGCAGAGGCTGAATGTAATTGGTATCTCATGATATTAATATATATTTTTTTCTAAAAATACTGATGGCAGAGGAAGAACCCAATGGTTAATTTAATTTCCGAAGGCTCCAAAGCTGCCGAATGCTTGCTCTCTTCATGCGCGGATGCCCCCAACCGATTAATGGTCCCCTTCTCTTGGTCATCGGTCAAAATTCCGATAAGTCTTAGACAAAGTTTGACATGATTTTACAAGAAACGTTAATGAGCTATCATGTCTTATGATGATTTTTTCACAATTTTGTATGGTGCTTTCAATAAACAGAGACGGGATTTCAACAACAATTGGATGAAATTCCAAATAAATTAGATGGACTTTTAGCAAATTTATGATGAACATCCATAAATTTATGGACAGACCTCCAACAAGTTTCGGATGAACTTGAAAAAAACTACTCCCTTCGTCCTAAAATAGATGCTTTAGATTTATCAAAATTTGGATGAACCTATATACTAAATAGTGTCTATATTCATCTAAATTTTGACAAATTTGAAACATCTATTTTGGAACAGAGGGAGTAGTGTATCGGCGGCAACACTACAACGATATTCCAATTAATGATGTTGCAAATTCACCAGCCAAACGTGGTCGTGCTTATTATGGGAAGTGGTATCGCAAGACTGAAGGTCCATAGTGACCTCTCCGACCCATAATATGGGACATATAAATAATACCTTTGTTCCTAAATATAACATGTCTTATATAACGCGTGTGTGTGTGCCTGTTATTCCCCGTCCAAGCTAGCTACTCTATGTCTTCTCCAATTCGTCATTGTCTAGTCACTGATTTTCCCTTTCGAATCTTGGGTTGGATGGCACTTAACAGTAGGCCGATTGTTCGGCATAATGTTGAAGAGATATAGACCAACCATGCGTGAAATCTGGTAGTGGTCTATTCGAGTTTCTATTCATGGAAATTCTCATCGTAGCTAGTGGAATTTTTATTAGTCCTGATCGAAGGACCCGAAACAGTCAAATTTTGGGGGTTGGTATCCGGCGGCAGGTACCCACGGAGGAAGAACACAGTGATTAATTTAATTTCTGAAGACTCCAAAGCTGCCGGATGCATTCGTGCGACGCAAGCCCGGACCGATTCATGGTCCCCTTCTCCCGGTCCTTAGTCAAAATTCTGATAGTCTTAAACGAAGTTTGACATGATTTTTCAAGAAATGTTAATGAGCTATCATGTCCTATGACTATTTTTCAACAATTATGTATGATGCTTTGAATGAACAGAGACGAGATTTCAACAACGATTGGATGAAATTCCAAATAAATTAGATGGACTTTTAGCAAATTTATGATAAACATCCATAAATTTATCGGATGGACTTTAAAAAGCTCATAAGGTGTATCGGCAACAACCACTACAAGAATATTACAGTGTTGCAAATTTGCCACCAAAAGTGATCGTGCTTATCATGAGAAGTGGTATTTTTGTAAGAATGAAGGTCCCTAGTAAGAGAACCAACCATTGGATGGATGGTTAGGAGGGCAGTGGTACCCCCAGTCCACCAGAGTTTAAACCCCAGGTTTGACGCTTTGGTGTCTCATAAAGGCGGAATATTCTTTTAGTGGTAGGCGACGTTTTCGTCGATAGCGAGACGCCTGCTGTGACTTCGTCAATCTCAAAGACCCGCCAATTCAGTCTCTCGGAGGTGCTCATAGGGGTGGGGTGTGTGTGCATGTGTTCATAGGGGTGAGTGTATGTACCCATTCTAAGCGTCTACGTTTGTACTGTGTTTCTCAAAAAAAAAGTCCCTAGTAACCTCTCCGGCTAATAATATGGAACAGAGAGAGTACTTAAACAAAAAAATTATTAATATATTAGCATGCCTAGTTTATGTGAAACAAAATTGTATCAATTAATTAGGTTCATATCCAAAAGTAGTTAGTAATTATAATTTCTTTATCATGCAAAACATATTTTAATATTACTTTTTTTTATCAAAAGACATGTTTTAGCAAACAAAAATACACCTAACAGTGTATTCTAGGCCACGGGAGTACATACGATTGGGTACTATAAACCGCATTTCCTTTTCTTATTTTCGCTTTTGCCAATAAGAGAAGGTGACTTGCCTCGTACCTTGTGTGCCTGCTAAACTACTCCCTCCGTTCTAGTTTAATAGAGCTAAATTAGCAAGCCGTTAGAACCTAGGTGGTCACCATTGGCTATAAAAAGAAGAGACATGTCAATTTAGACTTGGTGCATGCGGTAATTAATATTCTCTCCAACCCATATTAGTTGACTCAAATTTATTTAAATACGGATGTATCTATATTAAAATATCTAGATACATCTGAATCTAGATAAGTCCAAATTAACTAATATGGATCAAGGGGTACCCAAAAATAGAGAGAAACATGACATGCATGGGAATGCAACGGAAAATCCACGGCTTTCGTATCATCAAATCGCATGGAAAGGAAAGAGAGATTGGTTGGAGTAATTAGAGAGGAGTAAACCGGAGACAATAAATGCATAAATTAGCCTGTTTTTTAAATCTCTCTAAAATCTCTATTAGTCCTATAATCCGGAATGAAGAGAGTACTTATATTGAAGGCAAGGCTTTTAAGTGTTTGTTCCTCTAAGACTCTGGTATATGTATAGTATATATAATATATTGAACAAAAATCCACATTGTGGGTGTGTTGACCACGGTAATTCAAAGGTGGCACCTAAGAGCATGTGCTAAATTGTATTATTAATGTTTAAAAATAAACATATTTACACATGTACTAAGCTTAAATGAAAAGGCAATATGATACGTGTTAAAAACGAACTTGATGCATCCAAAAATTGGCTTTTAGATAATTCTTTTTCTCGGAGCACAAGATGTGTTTTAAAATCAAACTTTGCAAGCATAAATAAAGAACAAACATGTACTCCCCCTTTTCCATATTATAGTTGTCGCTTTCTCAAAAAAAATAAAAAATTAGTTGTCACTGATCGAATAAAAAGTTATACGAAATTAGCGACAACTAATATGGAACATATGACGTCAAACCTTCACCGTTGCTGGTGACGCGGCAAAAACTAGCAAATGTTGGGTGTGTGCGCGCTCGTTATTCCCCGTCCTAGCTAGCTACTGTATGTGTTCTCCAATTCGACATTGTCTAGTCATTGATTTGCTCTTTCGAATCTTGGGTTGGATGACAACTTAATGGTAGGCCAATTGTTCGGCGTAATGCTGAAGAGATGTAGACCAACCATGCGTGAAATCTGGTAGTGGTCTCTCTGAATTTTGATTCGTGGAAATTCTTCTTCTTAGCTTGTGGGATTTTTATTGGTCCTGATCAAAGGACCCGAAACAGTCAAAATTTAGGGGTTGCTATGTGGCGGCGGGTATCCACGGAGGAAAACTGGTTAGTTTAATTTATAGGAATTTTTATTTTCATATTCCTGGTTTATTAGCTTAGTTTTTTCCGGTCGCTTAATTTTCTCTCGCTTTTCTCATCTTTTACTACGAAACTCTTATCCGGTCTGAAAATCGTTGTCCGTCAGTCTTGTCGTTACATGCTGATAAGTGGGACCACGTCCAGTCGGGTTCCGTAGTAGACTCTCGCCGTTACATGCTGACAAGTGGGATAGATTGGTCAGGTATGCGTTATGCTGACGTGTCATGTTGGACTGTGTGAGGCCGACTTGTTGGGAACACCTTATGGAGGATGTGGTGTGAGACCATGTGGGGTACGTTCGGTGGTTACGTCGCCATGTCGCCTAAATTAGAAGTTTTTTTGTTATTTTTATGTTGGCCTTTTTAAAAGCGACTTTTTCCCTTTATCTCGTTAATAATTCTGGTTTTTTGCCTAAAAAGATAGCGAATCTGGAGCAGCTTCTCTCTTCTTTCATGGTTCCTTTTGGCTCTCGTTTTTTCTAATCTGGTAGAAAATCTAGAGCAGCAAATCTAACCAGCACCATAAATACATTCAGTAAATAAAGCATATGTAGATAAAACAACTAATATAGGATATATAGTACGATACTTAAACGAGGTTCGAAGGCTGCTCAGCAGCAACGGATAAGTTTAACACAGATAAAACAAAATAAGCTGCTTTACAACAGCAGCACAAGATCAGTGGCCCCTCATGGCCTCCTCCTCCCTCTGGCGCTTCCTCCACTTCTTGTTGTCATGTCCCTTGACCTTGGGCGCCTTGGGCTTGATCGGGGGCATCGACACTCCTCGATGGCCAACATCTGGAGGTTGCGGAGGTGAAAACTGAGCGCCTGATGCTTGGCTCTGAAGTCGTTGACGTTCACGGACGGGCCACAGGTCTTCACGTCCTCGGCATGCTTCACGAGGGAGTTGAAGTCGGTGGCGTGTATCCTCCTGGTGCAGAAGGGGCACCTATAGACGTCACCGACGAATAAGTTGTCGTACTCGCCGGACTTCAGCCTCCTCAGCACCTGACGAGTCTTGGTGTTCTTGGACTCGTCGTTGCTGCAGACGTCGCTGTTATCCACCTGTTAGAAAAAACAGTAGAGTGCAATAAGGACATGATTAAGATACCTTTATTTTCAGGATTGATTATTTGCAAAAATTAACCGATTAAGATCCCCTGATTATTTCTCAATCCCCAAATCTCTAACCAAATCGAATATTGATCCCAACTACAGACCGACACTAGTACTAACTAGGGAATCCCTTAACTGCAACTCAGAGGACAAATAAAATAGGATTAAAATACGAACATGGGCATTTATCGAAATACAAGATCTAACACAGGAGGATTAGCTACTGTAAAAATACTTAGCATCCAAAGATTGAAAATACGAACAACCAAACCCTAATAATACACGATCTAGCATCCAACAATGGGAAGGGGGGAAGAACAAAGGAAGGGGAGAAAACCCTAGTTATCTCTGACCATGGGTTGGCGATGCTGGTGTCATAGGGGTTCTCTAGCCTGATGTAATCCTCCTCCTCGTTGGGGTCCCAGCCATGCGGATTTGCCCGAGACCGGCGGGGGGCTCCTCGCCGGTGGCTACGGCGGAAGCGGGGACGGCGGCTGCCTTCGATGCCTCGACGGGGGCCTGTACGAGGACGGGGGCCTCCTCGCCGGCGGCCTTAGAGGTGATGATGGCCACCGCGCCGTTCTTCTCCATCGGCAGCATGGTTGGGGTTTTCTTGGGGGTTTGCAGAAGGTGATGGGATAGTGAATATGGTTGCGTGAGTGAGTGAGCGGGTGAGTGATGAGTGAGAGTAAGGAGGCATCTATAAAGGTAAAGGGAGGAGACGTTTCGTTGCACCACCGTGCACCGTGCACCGCGTAACCGCATATGCTACTGCGTCGTGCACGGCCACACACGTCCACTGCCGCCCCGTGCACCACGACACGTGTATCGTGTGTCACGTTTTTTCCCTCTTGTCTAACCTTGGCCATTTAGTTGTGCTTAATTATACCCTTGAGTGTAACACTAGTAGTTTGGTTCTATTTAGTTTTGCCCTCTATTACTAACACTGTCGTGTGCAATATACTCACTTTTACCCTCCGGTGGCTGGTCAACAGAGAGTCAACGAATGAGTTTTAGTTAGCTAATTGAGTTATTTTATGCACAACAAAATTAAAAAGATCAAAACATAGTGGCATCTACATAGGGAGTCTTATTATGTGACCTGCCACCATAAGAAATATATATAAATCAAGTTTTAGCCTAAATAACCACTTCTCAAATCACCTACTATCTATGAAGATTCATGGCTTTCTACTCAAGCCTCTTCCCAAAGCATCCCTCCCCAAAATATAGTTTGTCTGAATGAGGCAATAATTGTCAAACTGGTGTATATTTGATTTGCAAATAGTTTGATGTATGCCAAGATGTATTTTATTGTATAAAATAAGCATTTTCTATTTTTAAATCTCTTTCTGTTTTCTATTTGAATCTCTTTGTTAGTTTTGCCCTTGGTTTTTAAGTTCTACTCAGTTTTGTCCTTGGTTTTTAAGTTCTACTCAGTTTTCCCCTCTCTCTTAGTCACAAACTCTCACACTTGTGCTCATCTTGCCTGCTACGCTTTGATTGGTTGAGACAGTTGCCATGCGGATCGTGCCCACCAACCGTTGATCCTCTGTGATCTAGCGAACATGATAACCCCTATATCTGTCGGGAGGCACCCCTCTATCCATGCAAAATAATGAGTTTGCCACCGGTAATTTATCTCCATAAACAAATGATTTTGAATATAATTTGAAGAAGTGTTCAAAGGTGTACAATTTTCGTATATACAAGTTTATGCATTATATTCACTCCATGAAAATGATAAATGATCGTATATGGAAGTTTATGAATTACATTCCACTCTATGGAAATGGGGATAAAACGATAATCTCTCAAAATTTTATTATCACATCATTATCACGTATTAAGTGCGATTTCACAGTGCTTAAAGGTTTATAATTTTCGTATACGCAAGTTTATGCATTATATCTTACTCCATGAAAATGATAAATGATCAGGATTTTATTAGTACAACAATATCATGTCCTAAGTGCGATTTCAAAGAGTTCAAAGGTGTATAATTTTCGTATATGCACGAGGCATAAGGATTTTAGTATAGGAATCACTTTTCACGCTCTAAAAATGGTAAACTCTCAAGATTTTATTAGGACAACATTATCACGTCTAAATTGTAATCTGAAAGTGTTCAAGAGTTGTGTCAATTATAAACACTTATTTATATTAATAGTTGTATATTTTTTAAATTTGGAAGTGTTCAAGAGTTGTGTCAATTATAAACACTCTTTTACATTAAGAGTTGTATATTTTTTTCAATTTGAAAGTGTTCAAAACTTGTGTCAATTATAAACACTCTTTTACATTAAGAGATGTATATTTTTTTAATTTAAAAGTGTTCAAAAGTTGTGTCAATTATAAACACTCTTTTACATTAAGAGTTGTATAATTTTTTTCAATTTGAAAGTGTTCAAGAGTTGTATCAATTATAAAAACTCTTTTACATTAAGAGTGGTATAATTTTTAAATTTAAAAATATTCAAGAGTTGTGTCAATTATAAACACTCTTTTACATTAAGAGTTGTATAATTTTTTTTAATTTGGAAGTGTTCAAGAGTTGTGTCAATTATAAACACTATTTTATATTAAGAGTTGTATAATTTTTTAACTTGAAAGTGTTTAAGAGTTTTGTCATTTTCTTATTTCTTATACATCCATCTGTAGGGGTTCGTAGCATGGAAAACAAAAATTTTCTATCGCATACAAACAACAAGCCAAGATCTATCTACTAGATTGTAGCAACGAGTCGATGGAATAACTCACCCTCGAAGATTCCAAAGTGTTTAACGAGAGCAGATTCTCGTGGGTGATGTAGTCGTACTCTTTCCGATCTCAAGATCGCGTAGACGATCCTTCCGGCGCCACGTTCCAGCAGCGCTCCCGTAGTCGGTCACACGTTCGGTACTCGACGAAGACCTTCCTCTCCCTTGTTCCAGCAGGCAGCGGAGGTTGTAGCACTCTCCTCGCGATTCCGGCAGCACAACGGCGTGGTACCGGAAGTAGAGGGGAAATCCCGCAGGGCTTCGCCTTAAGCCGGTGCGAGTATGGTGGAGCTTATGAGAGAGGCTATTAGTGGTCTAGTAATTAGACACACCAATTAGAAGGCTCTAAACCAATTAGAAGGCTCTAAACCGAATAGCTCTAAACCGGGGTCTAGATCTAGGGTTTAGTTTAGAGGATAGGAAACTTGTGTTTTTAGGAGGGGAGCCCTGCCCCTCCTTATATAGGTGGGAGGGTGTGGGCGCGCCAGGGGAGGGAGGGAGTCCCTCCCCAACTCGGCCTTGGGCTGGGCGCCGGCCTGGAGGAGTCCAACTCCTCCTCCAGGTTGGTTCCAACTCCTCTTGCTTGTTTCCCACAGTTTCTTGTTTTTGGCAGTTTGACTTTCAAACTGGACATTTGACTTTTCTGTTTTAGGATTCAATTTAATCCTATATTTGGGACAGCAAGAACACTTAGTACATGATGCAATCATTCCAATATGTAATGACACATTCATGTACCCCTTCCCCCCCGGAGTGCCGGACAATCCGGAACCTTCTAGAATATCCCCGATGAAAACACCGGAATCATTCCCGAACTCCGAAACGGGACTTTCCTTATATGAATCTTATTCTCCGGACCATTCCGGATCACCTCGTGATATCCCGGATCCCATCCGAGACTCCGAACAACATTCGGTCTCTTTCTCATAATACCATAACTACTCAAACAACGTCGAATCCTTAAGTGTGTCTCCCTACGGTTCGTGAATTATGCGGACATGATCGAGACACTTCTCCGAACAATAACCAATAGAGGAATCTGGAAATTCATATGGCTCCCACATATTTCTACGATTACTTTGCGATCGAATGAACCACTTACATACGATACCAATTTCCCTTTGTCTCACGATATGTTACTTATCCGAGGTTATGATCGTCGGTATCTCTGCATACCTAGTTCAACCTCGATACTGATAAGTACTCTTTTCTCGTTCCCGTGATATGTGATCCCTTGTGACCAAGTCACATGCTTGCAAGCTAATTGGATGACATTTCACCGAGAGGGCCCAGAGTATATCTATCCGTCATGTGGATGGACAAATCCCACTCTTGATCCATGTGTTTCAACCAATACTTTCCGAACACTCAATGCCACTTTTATAGCCACCCTGTTACGGTGTGGTGTTTGATGACATCAAAGCATCCATCCAGTAAAGGTGATATGCACGATCTCATGGTCGAAGGAATTAGGTTACTATGTATCAGAAAGCATATAGCAATTGAACTATTGAAATGACTTGATCTTTATGCTACGCTTATCTATAGGAGTATGTCCACCATATCATTCTCCTAACGATATGATCCTGTTGTTAATAACATCTCTATGTTCATGATCAGGAAACCATGATCATATATTAACCAACAAGCTAGTTTAACAAGAGGCTTTACTAGGGACTCTTATTTTAGTTTACAAATCACACAAGTATTAATGTTTCCGGTTAATACAATTATAGCATGGTATGTAAACATTTATCATAAGTGTGAAGATATGATAATAACCACTTTATTATTGCCTCTTGGGCATATCTCCAACAGTCTCCCACTTGCACTAGAGTCAATAATCTAGTTTCGAACCTTTGTGTATATAACACCTTTGGCTTTCCAGTGTTGTATGTACACGATTGCTAATGGTCAACTGATCTCCGGATCTGACACTTCCAGGTCCGTGTGTAATTGCATGTCTTTGCGTCTCTACGCATCACTCATTCTCTAATGAGATGGCTTTGTATAAATTTGGTCTTTTGGTGTGACCTTTAGCTCTTTTGGGGTTAAAAACATGTTGATGATATTGTCGCACAATATATCTTCATAGTATTATCCCACTGTGAACTACACCTAGTTTGATAACAAACTACTTGACACAAATGCCCTCTTTTGCTGCTAAAACAGCAGTCATATACTTATCCTTTTGTTGTAGTATCTGTCACAATGTCTTAACTTTGGAAATCATCCAAATCCATTATGGAACTCACTTTCCATTATATTGTGCCACCTTAGTTTAGATTGAGATAAACTTAATTTGTACTTTGTGACAAAGCTAGTATCAATGTAGTACTTTTACAATGAACTAACCATCTATTTGTCACTTCTACAAATATTATACTCTTAGTTCTTTCAGAAGATCATAAGAATATCCTTACTATTGTCCAATGATCATCTTACGAATCATTCTGGTATATGCTCTCAACATTTAGAGCATAGGACATATCTGGATTTGTACATATCACAGTATGATTGATATAAATACTCTTTGTGATTTCATACATCAAGTATCAATCTATACTTGATTATTTGTTTCACTTTACCAAATGTCAATACACTTGAATATATCATCAACATTGAACTCATTCAATCCTTTCTGTGCGACAAGAACCTTCTCTTGTAGTTTCTATATTGAACTCATTCAATATCTTGTCTATGTACTTCTGGCACAACCATATTAGCGTCTATTGATGCCAAATATTTGGGTTTTGCCTAAGTCTTTCATCGGGATGAAATTCTTAATATGTGTTAATAAAAGATACATTATTTCCAATCAACAATATGTCTTCCACATAACATATTAGAAACATGTCTTAGTGCTCCCACTTAATTTCTTGCAAATGCAAGCATCTCCATCGTCTCTGATGAAATTAAACCCTTTTAACAGTTTCATCACAGTGAAGATTCCAACTCCGTTATGCTTACTTCAACCATTGAAATTTGCATATGCTTTTTAGCATCCTTTGAATTAACAAAACCCTATTGACCGTGTTATGCACATGGCCTAGGTAACGATTCTATTAGAAGAACTTGTTTTGTTTATTCAACTACCATATAACAAAATTATATGTAGTGATTGCTACATTAATCCGTCTAGACTAAATATCACTATGAAAGATCAAATCTTGTCATAGTCAACCTTTGAACATTGTTGTGAACTCTTTCCCAACATGTCGACTATTTCATAGATGTAAAACATCCATGTCTATTTATTTATAGATCCAGACACAACTGTAAGGTCTTACACCTTTCTCGAGGGTCCTTCAAGTTCAAAACTTGATTTCTCGTGTATGGAACTATCATGGATTTTATGGCTTCAAGCCATTTTACGGAGTTAGGGCCCATCATCGCTTCTCTGCATGTAGTCGGTTCATTATTCTCAAATAATGATTCAACCCTCAAATCTTGGTATTTGATTGTTCATCCGACCTACTTGTTTCAATAGGAACTTGGATCTCCGTGACCACAACCTTTTGAGGTACGTGAACCATGAGCATTGTTGCTGCCTCCGAAACACTTTTCGGCGCTGCGCAACTCTGCACATATAGCTAAGGTTCTTTTAACCTTATCAAAGTTTCTATTGTCCTCCCACTTAACTTTTCACGAAAAATTTCTTCTCAAAGAAACTTGACGTTTTAAGTAACAAACACTTTTGTCTCCGGTGTTTTATGGAGGAACAGTTTATACAAAGACAGGTTCATCCGACTTTGGTTGCACACATCTTTCTTATGCATAGCATACCAATGTTTAAGAAAGGACAACTTGGGTTTTATCCCAAACCATAACTTTATATGGTGTCATTTCAACGGATTATGATGAAGCTCTTTTCAGTGGAAAAACGGTAATCTCTAAAGCTTTTAATCTTTAAAATACAATGGCAGTTTTATGAATTATACCTTTGATCTTATCATGTCAAACAAGGTTTAATTACATATCTCGAACGCTCCATACTCTTATGGTGTTTCGGGAAATGCAAATCCACGGAACGATTCCTTAAATCTTAGGTATTATGCTAAACTTGTAACTCAAATATCTTCCTTTATGATCTTTATCATAAACTGTTTATATTCTTGTTACAATGATTTTGCACTTCATCTTGAAAGTCTTTGAACTTTTCAAATGTTTCATACTTCATCCTTATTAAGTAAATATTCATATATTCACTCAAATTTTCGGAGAAAGCATATGAAGTTGAAATCCATCGCTCTTGACTACACATAACGGACTTCGTACAACAATATGTACAAGTTCCAATAAGCTAGTCATTCGTTCCCTTTTGGCCTATGAACGAAGTTTTAATTATCTCTAGGAAAGTTTCACAAGCGTCATATGATCAAAAATCAGAAGACTCCAAAATTCCATCAACATGGAGTTTCTTCATGTTTTCTTTCAAATATAATTTAAACGGCGATGTCACTTCCTAAGTGATCTTTCAATCAATTTGTCTTTCGACAATTTTAGCACTAGTTTTATGGATGTGATGTCTCCAACGAGATTTGCGAATCATCCATCTTTTATGGATTACGGCAATTATTTGAACAATCCTTTTGTTCTCATAATACCTGATAAAACAAATCCTTGAAGGCAAGCTTTGATGTTTAACAAGCAACACAATAACCCTTTATTTTGTTCTTGATGAACATCATCACATATTCTTTTGCTAGTTACTTAGGCCATTGTAGTTCATGAATTGTGTTGTTTCGTATGACGATTCACACCAACAAATTCAGTATCAAATACTTAAGAACCACATTGTTTAACAAGCAAAGAATATAGCCATAATATGTATATCATCTATATACTTAAACTGAACGATTCTAGTCTTTTCTTTTCTGCCATATATTTATGAGATTCTCTTTCAGTATTTCCTTTTCAGTTTGAAAGAATCTATCAACATCAATAGTGGAGTCATACATATGACATATAGTCCAAAGCGTGTATAGTTAAATACCAATGTCTTTGGACTTGCACTTTGAAGTAGATCACCATCATCAAATGTTTGGTGTTCTTTCAAATTCCTTTCATTAGTAATCTCTTGGTGTAGTAAACATTTTACCTACATCAAATATTCACCCTCATCATGGATTTATCCATGATTAAGCTACTTTTATCTTATAACGGTGAATCATGAGTATAATGTTGCTCTCCAAATCTTTTTGGACGATTAGGACAACTAGTATCTCCAACCTTTTGCAAATTCTCATCAAATATGAGAACATGACTTTTGCCATATTATACTCTATCATGTTGCAACCAAAACTTCGTTTCAGATATCACAATATCTTCCACACATCATGGTTTCTGAAACAACTCTTTCAGATCCTAGATAACCTTGATATTAAGGGAATCCTTTGAATATCAAGAATCATGGATACAAACATGATACTTATATACTAACACTTGGAATTGTTACTCTTGATTTAATACTAATTATTAAACTTCATGGAGTAACCGGAACTTACTGAAAGTTTGCAATAGGACTTTTAAACTTTAGATTAACACTTAAAACAATACGATACCAGTTCGTAAAGTATCTAACCAGAATTCTATAGTTCTATCATCTCAATTATAACTAAGCGCAAGGTGGTAAACGGATGCCAATAACTACAACAACTATGCAAATTCACTTTGATTTAGTTTATGATAAATTGAGTTCTAATTAATAATTAAATTAATCTAGGTGAACTCCCACTCAAAACAACATCCCTCACATTGTTTTAGTGATCACACGAACCAAATCCACTACATCAACACCGATCATCACGAGAGCTGATATAGTTTTAATGGCGAACAATCATCATGTTCATCATATCTACTATATGATTCATGCTTTGCCTTTCGGCGATCCGTGTTCCTGAGGCCATGTCTGTACATGCTAGGCTCGTCAAGATCAAACCTTAGCTTCCGCATAAGCAAATCTGGCTTGCTTACGTTGTATTCACCCGCGGAATCAAAGACACCCGATCGTCACGTGGTGCTTCGAAGCAGCAAGCTTTGGCAACGGTGCATACTAAGGGTGAACACTTTAGAACTTGAAATTTATGTGCATGAGGGATCATCTTATAATGCTACCGTCGTCTACTAAGCAATACAAGATGCATAAAGGATTAACATCACATGCAATTCATAATATGTGATATGATATGGCCTTTCTTCTTTGTGCTTCCGATCTCCATCTTCAAGCACGAATATGATCTCTATCATCACCGGCATAGCATCAAGGTCAATGACGCTTCTCCATGGTTGTCGTCCACCAGCTTCAACTATTACAACTATTTTGAATAGACACGCAGGTCTTAACAGAAATTAAAGACAACCATATGGCTCCTGCCGGTTGCCAACTTACAATAAGGAACATTGCATACATCAAATATAATCACAATCATGGCCATATCACATCACTGCACACCCCTGCAAAACAAAGTTAGACGCTTCTACTTTCTTTGCATATTTTACGTGGTTTGGGGCTTTCCATAAGTGTCGTTCTAACTTACGAACAAGAACCACAACATTGATACTAGCATTGTTGATTACCCGTTGTAAATTGGATCTTAACTATGCTAGGAGAAACAGGCACCCGCAAAGCCACTTATGCAATACAAGTTGCATGTCAAACGTGGAGCAAGTCTCATGAACGATGTCATGTAAGGTTAGCCCGGGCCGCTTCATCCCAACATACCGCAAGATGCAAAGTACACAAAAAGCAATCTACAATAAAAGCATCAACGCCCACAATGACCATTGTGTTCTACTCGTGCAACAGATCTACATATAGACACGGCTCTGATACCACTGTAGGGGTTCGTAGCATGGAAAACAAAAATTTTCTATCGCATACAAACAACAAGCCAAGATCTATCTACTAGATTGTAGCAACGAGTCGATGGAATAACTCACCCTCGAAGATTCCAAAGTGTTTAACGAGAGCAGATTCTCGTGGGTGATGTAGTCGTACTCTTTCCGATCTCAAGATCGCGTAGACGATCCTTCCGGCGCCACGTTCCAGCAGCGCTCCCGTAGTCGGTCACACGTTCGGTACTCGACGAAGACCTTCCTCTCCCTTGTTCCAGCAGGCAGCGGAGGTTGTAGCACTCTCCTCGCGATTCCGGCAGCACAACGGCGTGGTACCGGAAGTAGAGGGGAAATCCCGCAGGGCTTCGCCTTAAGCCGGTGCGAGTATGGTGGAGCTTATGAGAGAGGCTATTAGTGGTCTAGTAATTAGACACACCAATTAGAAGGCTCTAAACCAATTAGAAGGCTCTAAACCGAATAGCTCTAAACCGGGGTCTAGATCTAGGGTTTAGTTTAGAGGATAGGAAACTTGTGTTTTTAGGAGGGGAGCCCTGCCCCTCCTTATATAGGTGGGAGGGTGTGGGCGCGCCAGGGGAGGGAGGGAGTCCCTCCCCAACTCGGCCTTGGGCTGGGCGCCGGCCTGGAGGAGTCCAACTCCTCCTCCAGGTTGGTTCCAACTCCTCTTGCTTGTTTCCCACAGTTTCTTGTTTTTGGCAGTTTGACTTTCAAACTGGACATTTGACTTTTCTGTTTTAGGATTCAATTTAATCCTATATTTGGGACAGCAAGAACACTTAGTACATGATGCAATCATTCCAATATGTAATGACACATTCATGTACCCCTTCCCCCCCGGAGTGCCGGACAATCCGGAACCTTCTAGAATATCCCCGATGAAAACACCGGAATCATTCCCGAACTCCGAAACGGGACTTTCCTTATATGAATCTTATTCTCCGGACCATTCCGGATCACCTCGTGATATCCCGGATCCCATCCGAGACTCCGAACAACATTCGGTCTCTTTCTCATAATACCATAACTACTCAAACAACGTCGAATCCTTAAGTGTGTCTCCCTACGGTTCGTGAATTATGCGGACATGATCGAGACACTTCTCCGAACAATAACCAATAGAGGAATCTGGAAATTCATATGGCTCCCACATATTTCTACGATTACTTTGCGATCGAATGAACCACTTACATACGATACCAATTTCCCTTTGTCTCACGATATGTTACTTATCCGAGGTTATGATCGTCGGTATCTCTGCATACCTAGTTCAACCTCGATACTGATAAGTACTCTTTTCTCGTTCCCGTGATATGTGATCCCTTGTGACCAAGTCACATGCTTGCAAGCTAATTGGATGACATTTCACCGAGAGGGCCCAGAGTATATCTATCCGTCATGTGGATGGACAAATCCCACTCTTGATCCATGTGTTTCAACCAATACTTTCCGAACACTCAATGCCACTTTTATAGCCACCCTGTTACGGTGTGGTGTTTGATGACATCAAAGCATCCATCCAGTAAAGGTGATATGCACGATCTCATGGTCGAAGGAATTAGGTTACTATGTATCAGAAAGCATATAGCAATTGAACTATTGAAATGACTTGATCTTTATGCTACGCTTATCTATAGGAGTATGTCCACCATATCATTCTCCTAACGATATGATCCTGTTGTTAATAACATCTCTATGTTCATGATCAGGAAACCATGATCATATATTAACCAACAAGCTAGTTTAACAAGAGGCTTTACTAGGGACTCTTATTTTAGTTTACAAATCACACAAGTATTAATGTTTCCGGTTAATACAATTATAGCATGGTATGTAAACATTTATCATAAGTGTGAAGATATGATAATAACCACTTTATTATTGCCTCTTGGGCATATCTCCAACACCATCTCCCTAAATCTCAAAGTATGACTTTTACCTCATAGATTTACTTGATTGCACCTGAGACATTGACTCGATAAACCAATTAAATCATCGGAACGGCTCGCCGGCCGCATTCTTCATAGCAAGCGTCCTCGTCTAATCGGAACATTTTGGTGCGAGATCTAACCTTCTCTGCGCATGGTTGTCATTGTCATCCTTCATACAGGTCAACGAGACGGCACCATACTGTTGCCAGGACGAACGGGAGGCCAAAGTGAAGCTCGGCAAAGGGTCACTGTCGCCGTAGAAGGGCCACCATCACCGGAGAAGAAGAACAAAGGGGAGGCAACGGTACGGACGCGGGCGTGGGGGATAGCTCACATGGATAAGTTGTGGGTTCGACGCTCACATGGATAAGCTATGGGTCTCATGCTGCTCTGGATAAGTGGATAGAGGTGTCCACTACGGGAACTAACTTAACGTGGCCCCACTTATCAGCATGTAATGGAAATGGTCCACTACGGGATCCAACAAACCGCGGCCCCACTTATCAGCATGTAACAGTGAATTCATTATGGGACCCGATTGAACGCGGCCTCACTTGTTATCATATTATGGTAAGACTGACGGATAGCGAGTTTCAGACCGTGTGGGAGTTTAATAGTAGGAGATGGGCAATAGTGAGGAAAAGTTATGCGGCTGGAAAAAACTAAGTACAACTAACGAACCAAGGGCACAAAAATAGAAATCCCTAATTTCTAATGGCTCCAGAGCTGCCGGATGCTAGCTCTCTTCGTGCGTGCAAGCCCGGACCAATTCATGGTCCCCTTCTCCCGGTCATCAGTCAAAATTCTGATAACTTTTAAACGAAGTTTGACATGATTGTTTTCAAGAAATTTTAATGAGTTATCATGTCCTATGACTATTTTTAAACGAAGTTTGACATGATTTTTTAAGAAATGTTAACGAGTTATCATGTCCTATGACTATTTTTCAACAATTTTGTATGACTATGTTAACGATATTGTAACAACAATTGGAATTATTTTTAAACGGATGTTTTACTACTTAAAAGTACAAGTATTACATTCGGTCTATGTATAACTAGGATGTATAGAACCGTCAACAGTTCTAACACTAACAAAAGAAACTAAAAAATGTGAACTACATGATATCATTAGAAACTGCAAATTGCTTAAGGAGATGAAGGACCGATCCCCAGATCATGCGACCATCCATGTAGGAAAAAAATCCTTCACCGTATCCTCCAAACGTATGCAGACCTTCGTAAACAGGTCATAATACTCCACATGATGTAGATACGACCATAACCAGTGCGTGGTGGTGCATCGGTAGATAACTTGCATAAGAGAAGATACTTTGTTATTAAAAAAGCTTGTCATTCCTACATAGCCATATCGACCAAATAACAACAAGGGCTCCAACTCTAATAAGTATTCTGTACTTCATATCAATCCCATGTAGCCAGTTGAATATGTTGGTAACACTACGAGAGGGATACAACCTAGAAGCTACTTGGATGTCTCACCATATATAATGAGCAAAATTGCATTGAAAGAATAAATGTTTGATTGTCTCATTATGTTGACAAAATACACATTGCTTATTTTCATGACAAGTTTCTTAACAAGGTTATCTTTTGTAAGAATCACAACCACGACGCAGATCATGTGAATATTTTAGTTTTTAGTGGTATCTTCATCTTTCATATTTCTTTGTTATTATCAACTGGTACCTCAGGTTGGAATAATGCTCTATATATGGAATCTATAAATAATTTTCTGCTCTCATGTATATTTCACCTAAACTCATTGGTCCCATATGAAAGTTGCACTATGGTTAAACATTGTAACAAAGCGTTTCATGATGCAAATCTATGTCCAAATAATTCTCTATGTAACATCACATTCAGAGGAGAAGATTCCGACACCGCAACAATGGAATCCCCTCTGTGACGAACAATATTGTATAGAGCTAGATATTCTGATGGTGTGGCGTTTCCAAGCCACTTATCCTTGATACGTTGAAAACGTATCAATAATTTTTGATGTTTCATGCTTGTTTAGTATCCACTTTGCTATGTTTTGTCTACATTTTGAGGTATTTTTATACACTTTCTGGAACTAGCCTATTGACAAGATGCCACAGTGCCAATTGCCTGTTTCTACTATTTTTTGGTTTTAGAAAGCTAAAAAATAAATATTCTCGGAATTGGATGGGACAAAAGCCAAAGTTCATATTTTCCCTGAGCGATACAGAAAATCGAAGACAAGACGGAGGAGGACACTAGGGTGGCCACACCCTAGGGTGGCGCGGGCCCACCCTGGCCACGCCACCAGGGGGTGTGCCCCCTGGGCCTCCACCGACCTTGCCTCCTTCGCCTATAAGAAGCCCCTGACTCAAAAACCCTAAATAATCTGGGAGAAAGCCACAAAAAGTTCCACTGCGTCGCCGCCATCGAAGGGGATATTCGGGGGACAGAAAGTCTCTGTTCCGGCACCCTGCCGGGACGGGGAAGTGCCCCCGGAGCCATCTCCATCGATCTCCACCACCATCTCCATCGCCGTTGATGACTCCCATGATGAGGAGGGAGTAGTCCTTCCTCGATGCTAAGGGCTCTAGCGGTAGCTATGTGTTTATTTCTCTCTCTCTCTCTATGTGTGATCATATTGTGGTCATGATCTTTGTAATCAAGTAGATCTACTCTGCTACTCAAGTGCCTCAATAGATCTCTGCTCTCCCCACGTGTGTGAAAGTGACAGTGCATACCGTGGTGGCACTTAGGCTAGAGGTTACATAATACTCAATTGCTTTAATAAATCTATGCTTTTCCCCACGTGTGTGAAAGTGACAGTGTGCGCACCGTGTGTGGCACTTAAGCTAGATTATACATATATATTTATCATGAGTTATATTTGGAGTTGGATGTCTCTATGAAATTGTGGTGTTTGTTGGAACCATCTAGCGCTCAAGGTGACAGTGTGGGGTTATCTAGATGGGGAAGGCGAACTTTGAGGAGTGCTGTTATAGCCCTACCATGGATTAGGGTGTCCAACCGGAGAGTAGTTCAGGGTAGTATAATGAAGACAATATATTTATTGAGAGTGTTCACTAGTGAAAGTATGATCCCTTGGCCTTATTTCTAAACATTGAAACACTGTTTGCATCTAGATCTATTACATGTTTGCTTGCTTCCATATTTATTTCAGTTTTTCTTTAGTCTCTTCCACGCCATCAAAGTCTTTTTGTGGTAGTTTCCGGGGATCTACAGGAAACTCAACCTGTTCCTCCCCGTCAAAAACCACTTGTATTTCACTATCTCTTCGCCGAACTAGTGCACCTATACACCTGACAAGTGCATTGGGTGTATTGGGGACACAAGAGACTTCTTGTATCTTGATTGCAGGGTTGCTTGAGAGGGATACCCTTGACCACTTCCTCCCTGAGTTCGATAAACCTTGGGTAATCCACTTAAGGGAAACTTGCTGCTGTTCTACAAACCTCTGCACTTGGAGGCCCAACAACTGTCTACAAGAATAGAAGTGCGTAGACATCAATCCTCCCCAAAACGAATCTCCGATCCATCCATGGTAGAGAATATGCCAAAGCTGAAGACGTGCTTCTTCGTAGCCATCAACACAACCCAATGAAGGGAATATGCCCTGAGAGGCAATAATAAAGTTGCTATTATGTATATTCCAAGTATATGATAGATGTTTATTTTGCATGCTATAATTGTATTAATACGGAAACATTAATACATGTGTGTTTAATAAACAAACAGAAAGTTCCTAGTTATGCCTCTCTTATAACCTAGCTCGTTGATTAACAAGATGATCAAGATTTCCTGATCATGGACATTGGATGTTGTTAATAACAAGGTCACAAAATTATTGGAATGGTGTGATGAACATTCATCTGAAGTATATCATTACGATCAAATTCATTGAGTTTATATTGTTATAACATCATACGAAGTAATCCTAATCCTTAGACCATGAGATCATGACAATCACTAACACTAAAAGAGCATCTTGATAACATCAAATGTCTCACTGTAACAGAGTGATTATAAAGATGGGTTCAGTACTACTAAAGTGTTATGTTGAGGCCCATGGATCAAGAATGGAATTTGTTCATCCCAATGACGAATAGATATACTCTAGGACCTCTTGGTTATATCCACTGTTCAAAAAATAGGCCGAATCAGCGATTAATAGGCCGATTAATCGCTACTAGGGACCTGACCATGTCGATTACCACTAATCCTTTGTGTTAATCATTTAGCCCGATTAATAGGTCGAACACTCTGATTACTAGGTATGTTCCCGATTAACCACTACACTTGGTCAAAAAATATGCAAAATTATCAACACATATCGCCCATCCATCCGCTAGCCCGCCCCAATGAAGTAGGTTTTGCGAAGCTCCCGTTCGATCCCTGCCTCCAGGAGCTTAATTTCAGCCATCACCAACTAGTTCCTTGTCGTTGTTGACCAGTTCCTCGTAGTTGCCGACCAGACCTCAAATACAAGAGCTCGAGCGCCTTGAGGATCTCATCCGGGAGCTTAAGGCTGAGGATTCATACGTGTTTTAGGTGCTAATTTTTGTAGGCTGCACCGCTTAATAGCCGACCAATTATATCAGTTAATCATCCGAATTCCGATTAATCGCTACTCCCAAGCCAACCGAGCAGATAACGATTACCGATTTCCTTAACATTGGTTATAGCACATTGGTTAGCTTGCAAGCAAGTGATTTGATCACTAGAATGTTATATCACGGGAACAAGAAAAGAGTACATGTTAGTAACGAGATCAAACTAGGTATGAAGATACAGATGATCGAATCTCGGACATGTAATATATCGTGAGACAAAGGGATTAATGTTCTAGCGTAAAAGGTTCTCACGATCACAAGAAAGTCATCGTTGAATTTGTGGGAGTCAGTATGGATCTCTAGGTCCCGCTTCTGATTATTGATCTGAGAGGGGTCTCGATCATGTCTGCATTATTCGCAAACCGTAGGGTGACACACTTAAGAGACGCCGACACCATTTGGAACAAATAGTTTCATGTTGAAAAGATTTACAAAGCGCAGGAATTTATTTCACTAGATACCAAAACTGTTTCGGGTGAAATTGTTGAAAGTGTTTCTAAATGTGCAATGAAATACTATCAAGGGGTTATATGTGAATTTTTATCCATTAAAGTAATTGACAAAATTCAGAATAAATAAAAGGAGTTTAATTTAAAGAGAGATTGCATTAAATTTGGTGAATATTTAATGGAAATTTTGAGTGGGATTTTGAGTGGAGAAGTGAAGGGCCATATTTGTGAGTTGGAGCTCCACCCACATGAATGGAGGAGGGGAGGGGGAAGCCCCCATGCGCCGGCCACCCCCTTGGGGTGGCCCTCCCTTCCTCCTATATAAAGCCCCCCTCTAACTCCATCTAACTCACACCTCCTCGTGAAGGATCTCTCTCCCCCTCTAGTTTATCCCCCATGGTCTCTGACTAGCGAGATACATGTTCCCGGTGGATTTTCAACAAGAAAGAGTTGTTGCTTCCGCTGGATCGCTGGAGCGAGGAGGCGGAGGTTTCTCGATGGCTTGGACGTGTGTGCGAGCACGGATGCGCCGCTGATTTGCGGCGCTATGACTTTCTCTCGATCTTGAGATCGGCAAGAGTTCGTCTACATCATCCACGAGTACAACCTCGTTAAACTTTGTCGGTCTTCAAGGGTATGTTCCCTACGGATGTATATCCGCATGTTGCTTGTATCTAGTAGATAGATCTTGGTACATAGTTGTTGCCATCGTAGGAATTTTTTTGTTTTCTATGCTGCGAACCCTACAGTGGTATCAGAGCCGGATCTATGCGTAGATGCTTTGCACGGGTAGTACACATATGAGTATGTCGACGATGATGATCATGTTATTGCTTCTTAGTGTACTTTGGATATTGGTGGCATAGTGGGATGAAGCGGCATGGACAAACTTTACATGTCCTCGCACATGAGACCTGTTCCACACTTGACATGCAACTAGTTTTGCATAAGTGGATAGCGGATGTCTGTCTCTCCTAGTATAGTCAATATCTAATTTGCAACGAGTTTTCAATAATTTGGTTATCCTCATTATGGTTCTATGTTCGTAGGTAAGAACGGTTCTATCTTCGAAAGCCCTAAGCCACGTAAAACTTGCAATGGATAAATTAGAAGCGTCTAGTTTAGATTGTTGCCGGGCTAGTGTTATGATATGGTGATGTTGTAAGTAAAAGTATAAGTCGATACTCTTACAACACACATAACGTGTAAGTTCCATAGACCTTGGCCTTATACATAAAGGAATGATGAAGATCATACCACGATGCATATGGTGATGATCAAGTGCAATAACCATATCATTTCACTTTTCACATACGATGTTTGTTGCATCTTATATTGCTTGTTTGGCGTTTTATTAGCATAATAAGATGATACCTCATTTAGATATAAAGATAAAATGTGTTTTCCCTTAAGTATGCACCGATTATGTTTTGCTGCTCCAAGACATCACGTGATGATTGGATGTGATACATTGAAAATGTATCTATAATTTTTGATGTTCGATGCTTGTTTAGTATCTACTTTGCTTTGCTTTGTCTACACTTTAAGGTGTTTTATATATTTTTCTGGACTAACAATTAACGGGATGCCACAGTGCCAGTTGCCTATTTTCTTCTATTTTTGGTTCCAGAAAATGCAGAAAAACAATATTCTCGGAATTGGACGGGACAAAAGCCAAAGTCAATATTTTACCATGGGGAACACCAAGCCAGAGTACGAGACGGAAGGGAGCCACCAGGGGGACACACCCCCTGGTCGCGCGGCTGGGCCCAGCCCACGCCTGGGGGGTGCGGCCGCCCTGGCTGCCCCCTGCCTCGCCTCTTCGCCTATAAAGACCCCCCGATGCCAAAACCCTAAGGACCCGATCAATATTCCACAAAACCGTCTGTAGCCACCGCCACCATCATCCCTAGATCGAGGGGGGAGGGATCTGAAGCTCTTCCCAGCACCCTGCCGGAGGGGAGATCACCTCGGAGGACTTCTTCTTCATCATGCCAGCCTCCGGTATGAAGTGTGAGTAGTTCCACCTTGGACTACATGTCCATGTAGTAGCTAGATGGTTGTATCTCCTCCTTTGTGCTATCATGTTTAGATCTTGTGAGCTTCGTTCATGATCAAGATCATCTATTTGTAATCATGCATGTTGTGTTTGCAGGGATCCGATGGATATTGAGATTACTATGTCATATTTATTAATGGTTTTGTCTTATTGATTCTATCATGTCTGTGTTGTTTGAGATCTTGCATGCTCTCCGTTTCTAGTAGCTATCTTGGCCGAGTAGATGCTAGTGACTCCAAGAGGGGGTACTTATGCTAGATAGTGGGTTCATGCCTCTATTTAATCTAAGGGATGTGACAGAAATCTCTAAGGTTGTAGATGTGTTATTGCCACTAGGGAGAAAACAACGGTCTCTTGTTCATGGAACAAGTGGATTGTTTACCTTACACACTTTGCTTAAAGCGGTATTCCGTTGCTTGCAACTTAATACTGGCGAGGGTTCGGATGATAACCTGAAGGTGGATTACTAGTCATAGATGCAGTTGGACGGCGGTCTATGTATCTTGTTGTATTGCCCAATTGAATCTCATAGGATCATGAATGTCTAGTATTGCATTGTTATGCCTTGGTCAGTCCTGTCAATTGCTCTGCCGTAATTTGTTTACCCAGCATGCCATGTTTGTTAATCTTAAGGAGAACACCTCTAGTGAACTATGGACCCCGGTCCAATCTTTACCATTGATACATCTTCCATTGTTACTGTGTACTTTCTGCAAACCACTATTACCTTCCACACCATTCAGTTAACCCTTTGTTTTTAGCAAACAGGGGAGATTGACAACCTCACTGTTCGTTGGGGCAAAGTCTTGAGTTTTTGTTGTGCAGGTTTCCAAGTTGCTAGCAACACCTTTGAGTCGTTTCCTTCCTCCTACTGGTTCGATAAACTTGGTTTCTTACTGAGGGAAAACTTTTTGCTGTGCTCATCACACCTTCCTCTTGGGGTCTCCCAACGAAGCTTCTAAGCACCATAAGGGTGTACTTGGATCCACGATCATATTTCGGGTGTAAGACAGTTTTACACACGCGAATACTAAGGTTCTTACTTGGCGAGCTATCATGTACATACATGGCCTCGGAACACGGACCGAAAGTTTAAGCATGAGTCATATGAAGATATGATGCCCATATAGATGCTCGACTTTGAAGCTACACCGACTCCCGTGATGATCGGACTTGGTGTAGTGGATTTGGTTCATGTGGTCACCAAAAAGGAACGAGGGATGTTGTTTTTTAGTGGGAGTTCATTCTTAATTTGGATTAGTTGAACTCAATCTATCATAAAATTAGTCTAAACTTTACAAATTCTATTGTAGATGGCACCACCTGCTTTTAATTTCAATGTGTTCATGGAGAAAGAGAAACTTGCAACGAATGGTAGCAACTTTACTGACTGGGCTATGAATTTGAGGATTCTCCTCTCTGCTGCATACAAGCAATATGTGCTAGAAGCGCCGCTAGGCCCCCCACGGTTCGATGATGCCCCTGACAAGGAAAAGAATACCTATCAGACTCGTCAGGAGGACCACAACTTAGTTCATTGCAGCATATTGTATGGGCTAGAGCCAGAACTTCGAAAGCGTTTCGAAAACGGCAATGCCTTTTATACAATGAGTGAGTTGAAAATGATTTTTGACACCAATGCTGTTGTAGAGAGTTATAATGCTTTAGAAAATTTCTTTAGCTGCATGATGGAAGAGAACAACTCCGTTAGTGAGCACGTACTCAAGATGTCGGGGTACGCAGATAAGCTCGTGTCCTTGGGAATATCGATCCCCATTGACTTAGGCATACATCATGTTCTCCAATCTCTGCCACCTAGCTACAAGAGCTTCATGATGAACTATAACATGCAGGGCATGAAGATGTCTCTCCCCGAGCTTCTATCAATGCTTAAGACTGCAGAGGTGGAGATCAAGAAGGAACATCAAGTGTTGATGATCAATAAGACCACCGGTTTTAAGAAAGATAGGAAGGGTAAACAGAAGGGAAAGAAGAGCGGCAAACTGGTTGCCGCACCTGAAAATAAATCCTGAATTGGCCCTAAGTCTAATACCGAGTGCTATTATTGCAAGGGGACTGGCCACTGGAAGCGCAACTGCCCCAAGTATTTGACACACAAGAAGGCTGGAAAGGCAAATAAAGGTATATACGATATACATGTTATTGATGTGTACTTCACTAGTACTTGCAGTAGCACCTCGATATTTGATACCGGATCGGTTGCTAATATTTGTAACTCGAATCAGGGGCTACGGAACAAGCGACCGCTAGCAAGGGGTGAGGTCAAGATGCGTGTTAGCAACAGATCTAGCATTGATGTGATCGCCGTCGGAATGATACCTCTCCACTTACCATCGGGATTAGTTATAAACTTGAATAATTGTTATCTGGTGCCTACACTAAGCATGAACATTGTATCCGGATCATGTTTGATGCGCAGTGGTTATTTATTTAAATCCAAAAACAATTGTTGTTCGATTTATATGAATGATATCTTTTCTGGTCATGCACCGTGATGAATGGTTTATTTCTGTTGGATCTCGATAATAGTGTTACACATATTCATAATGTTGATGCTAAAAGGATTAAACTTAATGATGATATATCCGCATATATGTGGCACTTGCCGTCTAGGTCATATTGGCGTTAAACGCATGAAGAAGCTCCATTCAGATGGACTTTTGGAATCACTTTATTTCGAATCATTTGATACATGTGAGCCATGCCTTATGGGCAAGATGACTAGAACGCCGTTTTCCGATTCAATGGAACGGGTGACAGATTTATTGGAAATCATACACTCTGATGTGTGTGGTCCAATGTGTGTGTCGGCGCGAGGTGGATATCATTCTTTTGTTACTTTCATAGATGATTTGAGTAGATACGGTTATATCTACTTGATGAAACACAAGTCTAAAACCTTTGAGAAATTCAAGGAATTTCAGAATGAAGTGGAAAAGCATTATAATAGAAAGATCAAATTTCTACAGTCTGAACGTGGAGGTGAGTATCTAAGTTATGAGTTTAGCACACATATGAAAGAGTATGGAATAGTTTCACAACTCATACCTGCTGGAACATCACAGCGAAATGGTGTGTCGAAATCGTACATTACTAGATATGGTTCAATCTATGATGTCTCTCACGGACTTGCCACTGTCATTTTGGGGTTATGCACTAGAAACTGCTGCATTCACTTTAAATCGGGCACCATCTAAATCCGTTGAAAAGACACTATATGAATTGTGGTTTGGAAACAAACCTAATCTATCATTTCTTAAAGTTTGGGGATGCGATGTTTATCTGAAGAAACTTCAACCGGATAAACTCGAACCCAAAGCGGAAAAATGCGTCATCATAGGATACCCTAAGGAAACTATTGGGTATTCCTTCTATCACAGATCTGAGGCAAGGTTTTCGTTGCCAAGAATGGATCCTTTCTAGAGAAAGAGTTTCTCGCGAAAGGTGTGTGTAGTCAGAAGGTAGAACTTGAAGAGGTTGTAGAACCTTCTCTTCATAATATGGCGAGTAGCGCAGCGCCGGAAGCCGTTCCGGAGTTGACTTCACCAAATGAAGAGGGAACTAATGATAACGATCATGAAGCTCTGAAAGAGAATACTACCGAACCTCGCAGGTCTAGCAGGACGCGTGCAGCTCCTGAGCTGTACAGAAATCTTGTTATTAATTTCATGGTCGATGAAATTGATGACCCTGCGACATATGAAGAAGTGATGATGAGCCCGGATTCCAACAAATGGCTAGAAACCATGAAATCCGAGATGGAATCCATATACGAAAACCAGGTTTGGAACTTGGTGGACTTACCTCACGACCGAAAGGTTGTGGAGAATAAATGGATTTTCAAAAGGAAAACTGATGCAGATGGTAATATAACCGTCTATAAAGCTAGACTTGTCGCAAAAGGGGTTCGACAAATTCAAGGAGTTGACTAGAATGAGACATTATCTCCTGTAGCGATGCTAAAGTCAGTTAGGATTATGTTATCAATTGCTACATATTTCGACTATGAGATATGGCAGATGGATGTCAAAACTGCATTACTCAATGGCAACATTGAATAAGAGTTGTACATGGTGCAACCAAAGGGTTTTGTCGATCCTAAGGATGCTGACAAGGTATGCAAGCTTCAGCGATCCATCTATGGACTGAAGCAAGCATCCCGGAGTTGGAATCTTCGCTTTTATGAGGTGATCAAAGAGTTTGGATTTATCCAAACTTACGGAGAGTCTTGTATTTACAAGAAAGTGAGTGGGAGCAATGTGGCATTTCTGATATTATATGTGGATGACATATTACTGATCAGAAATGATATAGATCTTTTAAATAGTGTTAAAAGTTATCTAAACAAAAAAATTCAATGAAGGACCTAGGTGAAGCGTCATACATATTAGGCATAAAGATCTATAGGGATAGATCTAGGCGCCTAATAGGGCTATCGCAAAGTACATACCTTGATAAGATTTTAAAGAAATTTAAAATGGACATAAGTAAGAAAGGGCTCTTACCTATGTTGCAAGGCAAGAGATTGAGTAAGACTCGAAGTCCGGCTACGGCGGAAGAAAGAGAGATAATGGACAAAGTCCCTGATACGTCCAAATTGCATCACTATTCTATATCATAATTTGCCTCTATTCATTGATATATTTCATATTATGAGGTGTTACTTATGTATTTTCATCTGCTTTTGCATGTTGGATGATTCTTGGAGGATGAACTGTCGGAGTCAGGATTCTGATGGAAAAAGAGGTGTTTTGATGCAATTTCACGAAGATCAGAAAAATACCAGAAAAATCAAGGAAAATTATATTTTCCTAGAAGACGAAGGAAGCCAGAAGGGGAGGCATAGATGGGCCATAGGGGGGCCACCCCCCAGGCGCGAGCCACCCCCTGGCTGCGCCTACAGGGGGTGTGGCCCACCTGGCCGGCCTCCGACTCTGCCCTCTCACCTATATCTTCTCCTGGGAACCCTAAAACAGGAGGAGGGACCACATAAAGATTCTGCCTCCTCTGCGGGGCGGAGAACACCGAGAGAGAAAGAGCTCTCCGGCAGACAGACTTCTTCTGGGGAAATTCCTTCCTGGAGAGGGGAGATCGTCGCCATCAACACCATCATCAAGCTAGGCTTCACCGGGATCATCATCATCATCCACACCATCATCTTCACCAGCACCATCATCACCACTCCATCCCGCTGTAACAATCGTGTTGAATACTAGCATAGTTCTTAGGGGAAACTTTCTTGGTGTTGATTACTATTTTAGTTGATGCTTGTGAGTGGAACCATTGGATTATTGTTTATGTTTAGATTTTTATTCATCACCATATCATCTTTGATCTTGATCCATATGATGTCTCGTGAGTAGTTCGTTTAGTTCTTGAGGACATGGGAGAAATCATATTGTTAGTAGTGGATTTGTGTTGAGATATTCAATGGTTTAGTATTTAAGTTGTGGTGCTATTATTCTAGTGGTGTCATGTGAACGTCGACTACATGATACTTCACCATTTATGGGCCTAGGGGAATGCATTGTGTATTTGGCTACTAATTCTGGGGTTGCCGGAGTGATAGAAACCTGAACCCCCATTAGGACACCTTTGCACAAGGGAGTGTAGGATCTCAGAGTTTAAGGCTGTGGTTAGTTTTATATCTTAATTGCTTTCCTGTAGTTGCAGACGCTTGCAGGGGGTTTAATCATAAGTATGTATTAGTCCAAGTAAGGTCGGTACATTAGCACAGGTTCACCCACACAACACTTACAACACCAAAGAAGACTACTCAGCTATTTGAAGCGAAAGAACTTGACATAATTCCCATGTGTCCTCGAGAACGTTTGGTCCTTATAAGTATTTCCACCGGCTTGTCCTTTGCTAAGAAAGGATTGGGCCACTTGCTGCGTTTGTTCATTGTCTTTATTACTTGCACTTTGTTTCTTTACTTTATCAGAAAACCACTAAAAATCCGTTTGCTAAGAATTTACAGAGATTTCCTGCTCCATACCACTAGTCAACACCTTCTTCTCCTTGTTGGAATCGACACTCCTATTTATCGAAAGTACTACGATACACCCCCTATACTTGTGGGTCATCAGTCCCCTATGCTTCAGCCATAGGCTCTATAATGTACTCCATGCTATGTACTAGACCGGATGTGGCACATGCTATTAGTTTAGCTAGTAGATACCAATCTGATCCAGGATCAGAACACTGGATAGCGGTCAAGAATATCCTTAAGTACTTAAGAAGAACTAAGGATATGTTTCTCGTGTACGAAGGTGAAGAAGAGCTCGTCGCTAAGTGTTATATCGATGCTAGCTTCGACACTGATCCAGATGACTCTAAGTATCAATCTAGATACGTATTTCCCATGAATGGTGGAGCGGTTAGTTGGAGGAGTTCCAAACAACCCGTGGTGGCGGGATCAACAACGGAGGCCAAATATGTTGCTGCTTCGGAAGCGGCTCAGGAATCAGTTTGGATGAAGGAATTCATAACCGAACTTGGTGTGGTTGCTAGCGCGTTGGACCCAATTGTGATCTATTGTGATAACAATGGAGCCATAGCCAATGCCAAAGAACCAAGGTATCACAAGAATTCCAAGCATATTAAGCGCCGGTTTCACTCCATCCGCGAGAATGTCAAGGATGGATATATAAAGATTTATAAAATACACATGGATCTCAATGTAGCAGATCCGTTGACTAAAACTCTCCCTAGAGCAAAACATGATCAACACCGGAACTCCATGGGTGTTAGATTTATCACTATGTAACTAGATTATTGTCTCTGGTGCAAGTGGGAGACTGAAGGGAATATGCCCTGAGAGGCAATAATAAAGTTGTTATTATGTATATTCCAAGTATATGATAGATGTTTATTTTGCATGCTATAATTGTATTAATACGGAAACATTAATACATGTGTGTTTAACAAATAAACAGAAAGTTCCTAGTTATGCCTCTCTTGTAAACTAGCTCGTTGATTAACAAGATGATCAAGGTTTCCTGATCATGGACATTGGATGTTGTTAATAATAAGGTCACAACATTATTGGAATGGTGTGATGAACATTCATCCGAAGTATAGCATTACGATCAAAGTAATTGAGTATATATTGCTATAACATCATACGAAGTAATCCTAATCCTTAGACCATGAGATCATGTCAATCACTAACACTGGAAGAGCATCTTGATAACATCAAACGTCACACTGTAACAGGTTTATTATAAAGATGAGTTCAGTGCTACTAAAGTGTTATGTTGAGGCCCATGGATCAAGAATGGAATTTTTTCATCCCGATGACGGATAGATATACTCTGGGCCCTCTCGGTGATATCACATTGGTTATCTTGCAAGTAAGTGATTTGATCACTAGAATGTTATATCACGGGAACGAGAAAAGAGTACATGTCAGTAACGAGATCAAACTATGTATGAAGATACCGACGATCGAATCTCGGACATGTAATATATCGCGAGACAAAGGGATTAAGATTCTAGCGTAAAAGGTTCTCACGATCCAAAGAAAGTCATCGTTGAATGTGTGGGAGTCAATATGGATCTCCAGGTCCTGCTTCTGATTATTGATTCAAGAGGGGTCTCGATCATGTACGCATTATTCGCGAACCGTAGGGTGACACACTTAAGAGACACCGACACATTTGGAACAAATAGTTTCATGCTGAAAAGATTTACAAAGCGTAGGAATTTATTTCACTAGATACCGAAACTATTTCGGGTGAAATTGCTGAAAGTATTTGTGCATGTGAAATGAAATACTAGCAAGGGGTTATATGTGAATGTTTGTCATTAAAGTAATTGACAAAATTCTGAATAAATAAAAGGAGTTTTATTTAAAGAGAGATTGCATTAAATTTGGTGAAAATTTAATGGAAATTTTGAGTGGGATTTTGAGTGGAGAAGTGAAGGGCCATATTTGTGAGTGGGAGCTTCACCCACATTAATGGAGGAGGGGAGGGCAGTCCCCATGCGCCAGCCACCCCCTTGGGGTGCCCCTCCCTCCGTCCTATATAAAGCCCCCCTCTCACTCCATCTCACTCACACCTCCTCGTGAAGGATCTTTCTTCCCCTCTAGTTTATCCCCCATGGTCTCGGACTAGCGAGATACATGTTCCTGGTGGCCTTTTGGCAAGAAAGAGTTGTTGCTTCCGCTGCATCATTGGAACAAGGAGGCGAAGGTTGCTCGGTGGCTTGGACGTGTGTGCGAGCACGGATGTGCCGCTGATTTGCGGCGCTAGGTCTTCCTCTCGATCTTGAGATCGGCAAATGTTCGTCTACATCATCCACGAGTACAACCTCGTTAAACTTCGGTCTTCAAGGGTATTGTTCTTTACGGATGTATATCTTCCCATTGCTTGTATCTAGTAGATAGATCTTGGTACATAGTTGTTCCCATCGCAGGAATTTTTTTGTTTTCTATGCTGCGAACCCTACACCCAAAAGTGCGAGTCTCCTGGCTTCCAGAGCACTTGTGACATAATTCCTTCGTAGAAGGGTTTGCCAAACTCCCTCCTTAGTAAGTCGCTTGAAAAAGCCATTTATCCAAAAGAGTAGTGTTCTTGACCTAAAGGTCATGAATCCCAAGTCCATCTTGGTCTTCAGGAAAGCAAACCACACTCCATTTGGCCAGTCGATATTTCTTTTTCTCACTATCTCCTTGTCAAAAGAATCTAAATCGAAAATAATCCAATATATGTAAGACACCTTTAGGAAGCTGGAAGAAAGAGATCATACATAGTACCATATTACTCAGTACTAAATTTATGAGCACGAGCTTTTCACCTAGAGATAGCAATTTTTCTTTTCAACTATTCAACCTTAATAGTAATCTTTTCTTGACTTGTTTCCATTAAGCATTTATTTGTGAGTCTTCGATAATGAATCAGAATCCCCAAGTAATTGAATGTAAACTGGTCTTTATGGAAGTTAGTCTTATGACTAAAAAGTTGCTCGAATGTTGATAATATTAATTTTAGATTCTTAGCCTTTTCCAAGTCATGCTCCATAAAATAGAATCACATCGTCGATGTATGTACCTTGAATGCATACGTTGTTTATTAAAGTCTATAAATATCTCAAAGGGTTTCTTTCTTTAGTGAGTTTAGCTCTAACTATCTCCATATGTCTATGTATGTACCTTGCAATTATTTGTTTGAAGTAGTAAATTTATAATGAGAAGATAAATTAAGCATGTGCAGTGCCGATATTCACCTACATAATTCTAATTTACAGTTTTGTATTTACAATTTGCAATTTTAGACGCTTCTTTATCGTTCCATGCATTGTTGTATGCTTATTTTCCTGATAAAATCTATGATTATGTTTTTATGGTATCAACAAAATTTTCTTCGAGTGTTGTGGATGTGATCCTATATCATTTAAAAAATAATGTGCATTAGGTGTTTCCCATTAGGTTAATATCTACTTTGTTAAATTTATGATAATCCTTTTGGATTTTGATATTCATGGACCGGTGGACAAATGATCGGAATGTTATGCTGTGCAATTTATATGCATAATTTATACACATTTGTATGCTCTTAGTTTGTTTTTAGAATTTTCATATTTGTCCTATTTTTTCCACATGGCCCCACATCAATGTGTGGGGTATCATCTAGCATACTTATGTTCTAGACCAAGAGGTACATTGATTGGGTACTATCAATCATGCTTTCGGACCAACGTGTCATTTTCGCTGCTTTTGCCATCATGATAAGAGAAGGTGACTTGTGCCTTCCCCGAGGTCAAGCAAACATCCAACATGTCACTATAGGAACAATCGTATGCAAACCTTGTGTGCATGCTAAACTAGCAATTATCATGTTAAATACTTTAAGTGTTCGTTTGTGAGAGATTTGTGGCTCCCAGACTCCATTGATCTTGGATTTTGATTTTTTTAAAAGGGTAGTTTAAAGATTCATAAAATCCAAATAAAAGTTTCTTAAATACACACACATGTACTGTATATGTGTGGAAAGTTTCGGTAAAAAAAAGGTTTGGGGGCTGTAAAAAAGAAGACAAATTTGTGGTTGTACAAAGTAATAAAAAAAACTCCTATATTTTCTGAATTTTTTCTTTTTTTGTGTATCTTAAAATACGACGCATCTTTTAATGAAGCTTGCGACATGCATACTACATGTGTATATGTAGTTATATATTTTTCTTTCAGTATTAATTGGTACTAAGAAATAACATTTTCCAATTTTTGAAAAAACTAGAGCACCATTGTTAATGTGCAACTATAAGTCTTCGTTTGTTCATCTGGTATATATATTGTATATGTAATATATTGAATAAAAATCCACTAGGTTGGGTGTTGACCACGGTAATTCAAAGGTGGCACCCGAGAGCAGGTGCTAAATTGTACAAATGTTAATAGAATTGAACATATTTACACATGTACATGTCCTTGTTTCATATAAGCTTAAATCAAAAGGTAAGCATTATGATATACTGTGAAAACAAACTTGATGCATCATAAATTGGTTTTCAGATGGTTGTTTTTTCAGGGAACAACATATGGTTTTTAAATCAAACTTTGCATGCATATAAAAGAGACAAACATGCACGTTGTAAAAATATCAGATTTTTTATAAAGATTGAACGATTTCAATAATTTTATTCTCCTTGGGAGCCAAATCTAGTGATCATACCTTTTTTGCAGGTAGTAGACCATCAATATAATTAGATACATAACCATGTACACACAAACAACCATATCCCTTTTGCTCGGGATCTTGCACTTATATGGGCTATGCATTTACATGGAAGGTGTATGATGGTCATGTATGACTGCAGGAAGAGCGGTCTATCACCATGTCATGTGCTCTAAAATCCATGCCAGGTAATGTATTTAACGGGTACGAATGTCCTATCAATTTTCACTGTTCAAATGTCATTACGCCATTGTATTTGTTTTGGGCATACCTTGTCATGCAGAAGTTGTCGAATTCATGTCATTCGAATTTTATTTTATACTGTATTTGTTTATTAAAGTCCATAAATATCTCAAAGGGTTTCTTTCTTTAGTGAGTTGAGCTCTAACTATCTCCATATGTTTATGTATGTACCTTGCAATGATTTGTTTGAAGCAGGCAATTTATAAGGTGAAGATAAATTAAGCATGTGCAGTGCTGATTTTCACCTACATAATTCTAATTTACGGGTTTGTATTTACAATTTGCAATTTTAGATGCTTCTTTATCATTCCATGCATTGTTGTATGCTTATTTTCCTCATAAAATCTATGATTATGTTTTTATGGTATCAACAAAATTTTCTAGTGTTGTGGATGTAATCCTAGATCATTTTAAAAATAATGTGCATTAGGTTTTTCCCATTAGGTTAATATCTACTTTGTTAAGTTTATGATAATCCTTTTGGATTTTTATATCCATGGACCGGTGGACAAATGATCAGAATGTTATGTTGTGCAATTTATATGCATAATTTATACACATTTGTATGCTCTTAGTTTGTTTCTAGAATTTTCATATTTATCCTATTGTCAGAATTTTTTTCCACATGGCCCCACATCAATGTGTGGGGTATCATCTAGCATACTTATGTTCTAGACCAAGAGGTACATTGATTGGGTACTATCAATCATGCTTTATGACCATCGTGTCATTTTCGCTGCTTTTTCCATCATGATAAGAGAAGGTGACTCGTGCCTGCCCCGAGGTCAAGCAAACATCCAACATGTCACTATAGGAACAATGTATGCAAACCTTGTGTGCATGCTAAACTAGCAATTATCATGTTGAATACTTTAAGTGTTCGTTTGTGAGAGATTTGTGGCTCCTGGACTCCATTGATCTTGGTTTTTGATTTTTTTTGAAAAGGGTAGTTTAAAGATTCATAAAATCCAAATAAAAGTTCCTTAAATACAGACACATGTCCTGTATATGTGTGCAAAGTTTCGTTAAAAGGGGTTCTATTTTGGGCTATAGAAAAAAAGACAAATTTGTGTTTGTACAAAGTAATAAAAAAACTCCTATATTTTCTGATTTTTTTTCTTTTTTGTGTAGCCTAAAAGTACAACACATCTTTTAATGACACTTGTGACATGCATACTACATGTGTATATGTAGTTGTATATTTTATTTCAGTATTAATTGGTACCATGAAATAACATTTTCCATTTTTGAATAAACGAGAGCACCATTGTTCATGTGCAACTAGCAGTTTTCGTTTGTTCATCTGGTATATATAGAGTATATGTAATATATTGACCACGGTAATTCAAAGGTGGCACTCGAGAGCAGGTGCTAAATTGTGCAAATGTTAAAAGAATTGAACACACTTACACATTTACATGTCCTTGTTTCATATAAGCTTAAATGAAAAGCCAAGCATTATGATATGTGGTAAAAACAAACTTGATGAGTCAAAAATTGGTTTTAAAATGATTGTGTTTTTCCGAGGACACAACATTTTTTTTCTATCAAACTTTGCATGCATATAAAAGGGACAAACATGCACGTTGTAAAAATATCAGTTTTTTTGCAAAGATTAAACAACTTAAATTATTTTGTTCGCCTTGGGAGCCAAATCTTCTTCCCCGCCCAATTGACCATACCTTTTTTTGCAGTTAGTACACCATCAATATAATTAGATGCATAACCACATACACACAAACAGTCATATCCTTTTGCTCAGGATGTTGCACTTATACGGGCCATGCATGTATATACATAGAGGGGTTAGGGGTATGATGGTCATGTATGACTGCAAAATGTCTATCACCATGTCATGGTACTCTAAGATTCATGTTGGGTAATGTATTTAACTAGAACGAATTTTCTATCAAATTTTACTATTCAAATGTCATTGTGCCATTGTATTTGTTTAGAGCTTATCGTGCCGTCTAGAAGCTGCCCGATTCATGCACAGTATACTAGTTAGAGTTTTATTGTATTGGTTTTGAGCAAAGTCAGGAATCATGTCCCAATCAAACCTGTGACTTGACATGGACGCGTCTAATATAAAACCTCACAACAAGGATTGATTTTATGTCATCTTTGATCATTTGTGTTCAAATATGTAGCGGGTAGAATGAGTCGAGGAGACGAGGAGAGGGCCCGCGAACAGCATGTGCATGTGCATGTGCCGCTGGACCTGGATGCGTCGTCCTTGCGCTGACGTGAGGAGAGCTCATTTTAGAACTCGCAGGGTACGCGCACATGCAACTCGTGGGTCTCCTGCCATTTCCTCGCAAGGTCTCTTCTCTTGTACCAGGTCGGGTCAGGTCATCATCTCACCCTCCATTGCCGCCAGTGAGTCACGCGGTCGTAGCCCAAGACGGCAAACCACGGGGACAATCATGGCTTTGAATGACTCACCAGCTTGTGCGTCGGTGTGGACCAATTCACATGGAGTAATTATAAAATAAAAACAGGTTTGTTTTCTTTCCTTGAGAAGAAATTACCGTATTGGGCATACACGTCGTCGGTGCGAGGATTGGTTGCTACTTCGACAGAAGAATAGGCAGGAACACTTGTAGCCCTATTTTATTTTTTGCTAGTTGGACTATTTATTTCCTCAAGAAAATCCAGATTTATTATTTCCCGGCATTTCTGCCCTCCTTTTTTAAACCGCTCTTCCATTTTCTTCTCGTTTACTATATCCCTATTGGGATGTAGGCCACGTGGATCCTACCTATTCCTCTTAAAATAGATGTCACATGTTTGATAAATTTTAGATGAATATAGACACTATGATTCATCCAAATTTTAACAAATCTTTGACGTATATTTTGAGACGAAGGAAGTACTATATCTCGAAAATTGTATACTCTGATTTGCAGATTATCTTTGGGAAGACATGATCTGCAGCTGATCTAGAAAAAACTGGTCTTCAACTGCACCGGCCGCTGGCACTCAAGGTGTTGAGAAACAATACATTTTGTTATTTCCTTCACAATCGAAGATTATTATTTAAGGTTAACAGGAGGATCAGAGGAGTATCCGTTGGAATTGTGAAAGCAACTTCACAACTAAACGGCGTTTATTTCTATAGCAAGCATGCAAGTCCTCATCCTGCTCAAGTATGTTAAACCTCAGCTGGACGGTAACGTTCGTTGATACTGACCTTTCTTCACCTACTGACGCTCACGTTCGGTAATCCGGCTGGATGCAACAGGAACTCCATCAACCTAACCGACGCAAACCCTATGAAAAACGGAATCAGATCCTCTAACGTAGAGGAGCAAAGTTAGAGAATCTACAATATCCTAACTTCTCTTCTTCCAAACATTATGATTAAGACCAAAAATAGCTTAAATTAATTTATCTAATATGATTTTTTGTTATGCATTTTGAGTAATTATAAACATACAAAATTATTATGTAATAAAATTTTGTTTAAACTTTTAATGTCTACAATGATTACCTACAGTAATTAAATTATAGTACATAATAGGGTACTTAAGCTATACTACCCTGACTTTGCTCATTGGTTTTTTCTGACTTTGCTCCTTTACGAGTTAGAGGATCCAGCTCCATAAAAAACCACATATTTACGTCAATGTTTGTACCCTAGCTAGCCCACTATGGACCAAACCAGGTTTGTCCTAATACAATGTGACATAACGCTGTGAAATTAGTTTGAGATTTGCTAGATTTCCTCGAGAGATATAGGGTGTTTGTTGTTTCAAGAAAATCTTTCCAACTACTTCCCACGTGGGTAATTTATATCGGCATCCAAGAACATGTGCTCCCTAGTGTAACAAATGATGTTCGTAATGTAAGAAAATCTAAAACGTGTTGCATAAGTACAGGTTCCTGTCCTATGTGGGTATTTAGATTTTCATACTAAAAAAATGTATTAACAAACTCTATGGCTCCCAAATTGGCTTTTTAGAGAATCAAGCGTTGTTCTTTTGTCTTTGGGCAGAACATGTATTTTCATGAAACTTTGTTTATAGAAAAGTATATGCACATATATAAAAATCAGAATTTGTTTATTTTTAATGTTTTAAACATTTTTACAGTTTAGTCCAAAAGCATATGCTCACAGGGTCCAAAAGTACACCCTCCTCCCCCCACAAGTCTTTGTGTGGTCTCCCCTTTCCAATCACACATAACTTCTATGGCTCTCGTTTTCTCAGTGAACACCCTTGAAACTGAGGATCTGAGTCTTGTACAACTATTAGTCTTCCTCTAACAATTGTCTATGTTATTCTTGTTTTAGAATTAATATTAATATAAAATAGGTGGTTCCATACATCAAAGCATGCAATTAAATTTCACTCATTTTGATGCACCATTTTGTTGCATCAAAATTATGAAGATGGGCATAATAAAAGAGCTAATAAAATAATTCACATTTATATACTTCTTTGTAATTTTTGCTAACATGTTTGATAAAACAACTGTAAAAATATGTATCTTTTAGAGTGCTCATGTCTAAATGCCAGTTCGATTGATTATTGGATTCACACAAAGACGAATTCCTAAGTTGAAAGGCATGTAAGTATGGTTCTACAATGATGCAACAAACGCTCAATAGATTCACTAAAGCAGCCATTCAACATTTCGAACAAACGCTCAATCGGTAATCTAGTGAATCTAAGGTTAGTTGTCAGGAGTTCAAATACTCTTACAGACATAGTTCACAAACAAGTTACCCGAATAAATCAAACTAGTTAGCATAATTAGATTTTTCTATGTATGTATTCTAATTGTGGATCTCGTACTAGACCTATACTTCCTCATGTACAAGTATTAATCAAACACCATTTATGACAATATGTGTTTCGTGTTGTTTTAGGACGATGTGTGTCTAATGGCACCATATTCATATGTATACCAATTTGTCGGAACTCTAAGCGTAAAGTGATGTAGTAAGGGTGTATTCCCCACAAGAGGGTGAGTCAGAGTTTAATTTTGAACTCGGGGGGAAATAGAAAAACCACTTACTTATCCTCTTCTAGCAACTTGCAAAACAAGACAACTTGCCATGTGTCCCGAACTCCACTGAGTGGTTGTCAAGCACAAGGTTTGATATTAAAATTGAAAATAAAAAAATAAGTACGTAAGCAATGAAGTAAAATAAGCTATATGCAAAAGCTAAAACTAAATACAAAGTTAATTAAAGGCATTTGATAGTGAATGCAAGGAGTAAACATATTTTTTATTCCGAAATAAATTAATATAGAAAATAAAAGAGCAATAAATGGAAGTAAAATTTGTTTCTTATGATTAAAAACGGACTCGGTTCATGGGTTCATGTGTCTACCCTCTTATAAACATGGCAAGATCAAAACAGTCTTAGAGATATCATAAGTCCTGATGGAACTTTCATGTTAGTGTTTGGTTCGTATTCATATGGGCATCACGTCGTATATGGAAGCTGATGCAACACATCTCCCTCATACTTATGTGGTAAGGGACAACTCGTCAATACTAGATTTAAGGTAAAATAGTGTATATCCTTAAGAACTTTGACACGATGTTGAATAACAATATACTACCTCGAACAAACGAGATAATATTTTATGTCACTAGATGATAATATCATAAGTATTCCATTCTCTCTTGGGAGGCAACAAATTAAAGGTAAAAACTATAGTAAATCCTAAATTTTCTATCAATATCTAGTTATTACTAGTACGCGTTGCTCCATCTAATACACCCCCCCCCCCCCCCACACACACACACACACAAATGCCTAGCATTATACTAGTTTGATCAGAACATATGTACAAGACACGATAATCATATGCATCTATAATACACAAATAGACACTAAAGGTTTGCAACCTCATATAATTATGTCATAAAACAAAGATCCAAAATAAAAGAATTACATATGTGACCATTATCATGTCGGGTAGCTCATATGGTTCTAAAGTAATCATAGGACAAGAAAAAGATAGATCATGCTACTTCCAGAAACCCATAGTCCGGGGATGGACTACTCCCTCTTCATCATGGAGATGGTGACGATAATGTTAGAAAGGTTGGAGATGCAACCGGTGAGGATTCTGGCATTGTTTCCCCTCCAAGTTTTGAAACCTCCTGCTAATGTATCTGGTTCTGTATGTTTTCATCTCCATGCTCCGCCTTCTCTCAATATCACCAAGGGGGAATATATAGTCATTTTAGGTAAAACCAAAGGGAACCACACAAAGATGGATGGCATCGGAGTCTTGAGGCCAAAATTAGGCCCCAGGAGGCGCCATGGGCCTCCTTTTGGGCCTCCAACAACTCCTCTTCAGCTCCAAGCACTCTAGGCTTACATCTTGATAAAAATATCCATAAAGAATCTTAGGTCCTTTTGGGTCCACAAAGGTCTTTGAAAGTCAAAAATACATAAAATAAAGTAATTATAACCCAAATAAAAGGGATCTTTTGGAAAATCCCCAAAATCAATAAAACATTGATATTATGTAAATATATTGTAATATATCCCAATAAACTACAACGTTCATGAATGCATTTTACATGCATCGGTGTCTCATTGGTGCGGCTTGTTCTTTTTATAGTACGCAATATACTTATCAATAACGAGACAATTTTCGTACCTTCATCAATCTTCAAGGTGTCCGATTTTGTCTTTGATCTTCAGTAAGAGATATCTGAATGTGCTTGTGTGTGCTGGTTTCGATGTGTATCCCACATGTATTATAAACCATGTTTCTAGAAATACATAGTTGACAGCAAAAATACTTGTCATGCCTTTTTGGATTATACAAAATATCTTAGTAATCATTAAGAAAGATCATGCGATTTATAGTACAACATATAACTCACATATACATAACTATACTAAAATCGAATTCATGATCTGCACATGCAAACTCATCCAAATTTGAAATACGTTGTAGTAATAGGGAGCTAGACAAATATTCAACCGTCAGAACGAGCTGGTTTTTTTTTGGCATATGTACATGGGATTATATTCTCCATGTTTTCATACAAGGGATCTTCAAATATAAGTTGGGTCGTCTTGAAAACTATTTCTCTAAAATCACATAAAGTTTCGTCGAGGTTTAGACATTTTTTCTAGCGTGGACATAGGTCGTTCCATTGGAGTTCGCCAAAACTTTGCAGGATTGTATTAGACTCAATTTAGCACATTATCTCTAGAGGGATCACCAGAACAATTTTTGAGGAAAGCACTATTTTCCTACAATTTACGCGTGAGCAGCGGCGTTGACTTTGATCCACGAAGCTCCATAGTAAAAACATATATGTTCTTGAGAAAGATTCGAGTAGACGTTTATGCCGCCAATGTAGATCCGGTCTTAAGATCCAAGGTTCCCATGTAAAACAATTGTTGGAGAATCAAAACTCGGGGGTGTCTCGATCTCGCCAACATACTCGTGAGAGCATATGAAATTTGTATTCACAAGGATGCTTAGATCAATAGGTGGAACTTGTATGAAAAGTCACCAATATACCAAGGTTTAGGCCCATTGATGATGCCTAAAATCCCTACTTATTTCCTAGCTCATGTATAGAGAGTATTACAATGTGTATATTGTAGAGGGACTTATCTAGACTGAGATGATAATCTCAATGATCCTATGGTGGACAAACTAGGGTTTAAGATCCTGTAGATAAATCGAGGGTGTTGTTGATGATGTAAACAATACTTTACTGGGACTTGGAGGTTCTCGAGCGCCCTTTATATAGTGGGATTAAGATACCTCCCTTTCTTCTAGTCCAAGTTGATACTTTCTTTTGCTACAATATATTACCTTTTTGGACCTATAATTTCCTTATGGATGAGATCCAACAGGAGGATTCTAGAGGATATTCGACTTTCACCATGCTAACCCACCTGACTAGAGTGGAAGGTACAATGCCAGATATGTGGCACATCTATGTGTCGACAATATCTATCAAATTACCCAATCAACATGATGTGTTTTTTTGGCCTTTTGATGCCTTCTGCACTAATCTGAGATTAACAGAGCACAAACTAAATCATGCAACACTCATACTGTCACACTTAGACACACTTGTATGTACATCTGTAATATCCACTCTCAAATTAAATAAATCCAAATTTATTCCTATAACTCATGGACCACACGTACACAATCAACAAATCAAACTACATGTGTAAGAAGATGCGACACACCAAAGCACGATCCATGGGATATTTTTGGGACAATAAAGAGGGAGGGAGGAAGGAGAGTCTCCTCACCTAGACTAGGCTCTTCACCTCCTTTTGATGAGTTAAAGAATCGAGATGTTACACCAACAGAAATGATAGGACAAATAAAGATGTACATGATGAAGCATTGCCCAATCAACTTACAAGGTGACCGTCAACACAACTATAATTCCATGTAGTGCATGTATTAGCCACTAGCGGCATCTAAGGATATCACAATTCACAGTACCACATGAAGATGTCTATGATAGAGGCAATGAGAGCTCAAAGTTAATGAGTACCTTCCTTTCAGCATTGGGAAGCCTTTCAAACCTTCACAAAACCGTTTTCACAACCTTATTGAGTCACCACTTATTCTATGAGCACCTTCTTGAGAGCATAGTTGTCATTCTTGTGTTTGTTCCAAAACTTGGTTAATTATGTCATGACTTTGATGCTTGTATCTCTAATATCTTTATATCTAGTCTTCATGTGAACTTCATAGGTGCCTCAACATTTATATTATGCTCTTCAAACAAAGGCAAGCGAGATACCACTCTATCATACCTTATTATGAGCATTGCAATGTTGCTTATGTTTATGTTTCATGCTACTTATTATTATTGAGTTGGTTCCTCTTCATAGCTTGCAATGACTATTGAGTAGACTTAGTTGCATACTCCTTATTATGAATTGTCTAAGCATCTACTCCTGTGCTGAGAATATATACATCATATGAAGCAAAGTGTTCGTGAAAGTTCTTTTATCGCACTCAGTTTTCAACTGAATTGCTTGAGGACAAGCAATAAGCTAAGCTTGGGGGGAGTTGATACGTCCAAAACGTATCTACTTTCTCGAACACTTTGCTATTGTTTTTCCTCTATACTTGTGTGATTTGGATACAACTAACACGGACTGACGCTGTTTTCAGCAGAATTACCTTGGTGTCTTTTTTTTGCAGAAAATGAACTATCAGGAGAAATCCCGGAAAAATGCCAAAAACTATTTTTCACCAGAAGATCCATGGAGCCAGAAGGGGAGACAGAGAGGAGGCCTGAGGGGGCCCAGAACCACCCCAGGTGCGAGCCCACCTAACCCCGTGCCTGGAGGGGGTGCTGCCACCCCATGCAGCTCCTCGGCCTCCCTCTGCGCCTATAAGTCGCCTTCTGACCTAAAAACTCAGGGGGGGTCGATAGTTTTCCAGAAAGAGTTCCGCTCCGCCGCCGCCACCAGAAACCAATATTCGGAACCAGAAACTCCGTTCTAGCACCCTGCCGTGACGGGGAATTTGGAGAGGATCATCGCCATCGTCATCACCAACACATCTCCATCAACCACCGATGTTTCCCTCATCCATGAGTGAGTAATCCCCCGCTGTAGGCTTGGGGATGGTAGGGATTGGATGAGTTCTATCATGTAATCGAATAAGATCTGTTAGGGCATAGTGCCTAGTATCTCTATTAGTGATATTTGACTTTGTTGCAACTTGTCGTGCTTAATGCTTGTCACTAGGGCCCGAGTGCCATGATCTCAGATCTGAACTTATTATTGAATCATTATGATAGTATTGTTTGTGATCTTATCTGCAAGTTGTGTACACATATCATTGTCCGGATCCAAAGGCCCCAAAGTGACAATAATTGGGACAACTAGAGGGAATGGTTGTGGTGTGAGGATCACATGTGTTCGTGGAGTGTTAATGCTTTGCTCTGGTGATCTATTAATAGGAGCATCTTAATTGCCAGTAGTTCCCTAGAGGCCCCGTTGCCACGGGCTGGCTGGACAGAATATGTTATGCAAGTTCTCATTGTGAGCACGTATGACTATATTTTGAGCACATGCCTAGGACTGTTTAGTACTTGGATGCTTATTATTATTTATCTGCAATGCCCTAGATCTTGAAGTTACATGTTTAGACTCGTCCATGCAATGCCCGTCCATCCATCCCTATGCCTACCGCACTCAAATCCTACTGTTACTATTGCTCATGTTTCACTGTTGATGTTGTTGTCGTTGCTACAGATAAACTTCTGTGAGCAAGAACTATTTCCAGGTGCAGCTGAACTGACAACTCAGTTGTTAAGACTTGCAAGTATTCTTTGGCTCTCCTTGTGTCGAATCAATAAATTGGGTAATACTACCCGCGAAGACTGTTGCGATCCCCTATACTTGTAGGTCATCAAGACTATTTTCTGGCGCCGTTGTCGGGGAGCATAGCTTTATTTGTAAGTTCACTTGGATCTACTATTGTTCACTACTACTCCTTTCATCATAGGGAAGTCTCTTGATGGAAAGTTCCCTATTTTACCATCCACTACAACAAGAGGTACAGTCCTAAACACCTCTGTTGCTCTGATTCACCGTCTGTTATAAGTAAGCTTGTTACACCACCACCACATACACATGCTACATACACTGCTACTACTGCTGAGTCTGAAACTGCTTTTGATGCTCATGATGTTACTTCTATTGTGCTTGATGTGAGTGGTTCATTAGGTCCTTTTCTAGATGCTACTATGGCTAGTCTAGGAAATACCAAAACTCCCTAGTGAAGACACTGTTACACCTGTTAGCTCACCTGCAACTAGTGAGAGTTATGATATTAATGATGGTTACATTGAGTTCACTGATGATTTTGTTGAAGAGTGCCGAAACACACATGGTACTAGTGCTATTAAGAGTCTCCTTGCTAGACGTACTATTATTCCTAAGATGTCCGCTGATCCTAAGTTTGCCACTTCTCCCATAGATATTAAAGATGAAGATTATGATTTCTCTCTTAATTTATCTTATTTAGATATTGTTGAGAAAGAACCTTTTTGTGGGACTGAAAATGAGAGTGTTGTGGCTCATATGAATGAGCTTTCTAATATGAGTGCTTCGTTCTCTGATGATTTTAAGATGCGCAAATACTTTGTTACTAAGATCTTCCCTTTTTCACTAAAAGGACAAGATAGGGTTTGGTTTAATAGATTACCTCCTGGTTCCATTGATAGCCCTGATTGCTTGATTGCTTCTTTCTTCCAGAAATATTTTCCTCCCAGTGCTAGACATGCTGCTTTGCAGAGACTTTTTGATTTTAAACAGGGAGAAGAAGAGAAATTGCCTGAGTCATGGAAAAGGTTTTGTGCCTTGATTCATGCACATCCTGGATGTCCATTACCTAAGAATGAGCTTCTTGATATTTATTATAATGGACTAACTGATGATTCTAGGACCTACCTAGATAGCTTTGCTGATTGTGTTTTCAGGAAAAGAACTCGTACAGATGCCGAAGAATTAATGGCTAAGATAAGCAAGAATTATGATGATTGGACTTCAACTAAGTTGAATGCACATGAGCCTATTACTCCTGAACCAGTTGTTCCTGAACCAATTCCAGCACCAATAACAAAGAAGAGGGCAGTTATTGCATTAAATGATGAAGTGATGAAGGAAGCTAAGAAGTGTCTAAAGGAGAAAGGTTTTAGAGCTGAAGATGTGAAGAATCTACCTCGTATAGAAGAATTATGTAAGCCAATTCCCCAATCATCTACTATTGAGGTACACTCTCTCCAACACTTTGATGAAGGTGATATTCCTTATGGTAAGCCTCCTGGTCAATGTTTAGAGGAACTTGACACTTTTATTGTTAAGCAAGGGTATTTAAACAAGTTCAGAATCATTTATTGGAAAACTCTAGAGCTATCCATGAGTTGAAAGATATTGTGGAAAGAACTTCTAATGATATTAAAATGCTTTGTAAACACTTTCAAATGGTCCAAACCCATCTTGATCAACTTGCTAAGGTACAAAAGGATATGCTAGTTAATGCTTCAGGAGATAAACATGCTTATGGAATTAGAACTAGGAGTGGTATAGTTACTCAAGATCCTTTATATCCTGAAGGACACCCTAAAAGAATTGAGTAGGATTCTCAACAAGGTGAATATAGTGGTAGTCCCTGTAAGAGAAAGAAAAAGAAACATAAGATAGTTGAGTAACCACTTGAACCTGATGTAGATCCTAATGGTATATCTGTCTCTGATGCTGAAACTGAAAGTGGTAATAATAATGATGCTCCTGATAAGGATGAAGTTGAGGAAGAACCTGAGAAGCACACTAAGAACACTAGGTACACAAAGGGACATTTTATTGCTAATAAACATGGTAAAGACAGAGAACCTTGGGTGCAGAAACCTATGCCTTTTCTAGGTAAGAAACACAAGTCAAAAGGAGGAAGAACACTAAAACAAGTTTTGTGAATGGATGAAGCCTTTATTCTTGCAAATTCCTTTGACTGATGCTATTAAGTTGCCTCCTTATTCAAAGTATATGAAGGATATTGTCTCAAATAAAAGGAAGATTCCTAATGAGGATATTTCTACTCTACTTGCTAATTACTCCTTCAATGGTAAGGTTCCAAAGAAACTTGGTGATCCAGGTATACCAACTATTCCTTGCTCCATTAAGAATAATTATGTTAGAACTGCTTTATGTGATTTGGGAGCTGGAGTTAGTGTTATGCCTTTTTTATCTCTACAAGAGACTCCAGCTAGAAAAGATACCAACTGATATTTCTTTGCAAATGGCTGATAAGTCAACTACTATTCTTGTTGGTATATGTGAGGATGTTCCTGTTCAAGTTGCTCATAATTGCATGGTCTTAACTGATTTTGTTGTGCTTGAAATGCCTGAAGATGATAATATGTCTATTATTCTTGGGAGACCTTTTCTTAATACTGCAGGTGCTATCATCAATTGCAATCAAGGAAAAGTAACATTCAATATTAATGACAAAGAGCACACTTTCTATTTCCCTAAGAAGGTTGTTAAGAGCTATTGCCTGAATTCCATTGAAAATATTGAGAGCATCAAGGTTGGAGAAATATATTGTCCCATTCCACAAGAAAATTTTGAAACTATTATGATTGGGACCATTGTTATCCAGTATGAGGTAACATAATCACCTTGTGGAATGCAAAGTTTTGTTTCATATAAGATTGTTTTGGTAACAAGACTTGATCAACCTTGTTAACAAAAGGATTTTAATGAACAAAATAATGTTTCCACAGTGGTTATACTTGTTTCCTTTTTTCTTTATCCTTCCTAGTCTTTGCTTTAGCTTTACTTTTGCTAGTTGTTTGCTTGTTTGATTTTCTTAGAGCTCCTGTAGTTTGGCTTTTGGTTTGGTTTTGCTTCTTCTGGAAAAAAATATTTCTGTGAGAAAATCAATTTTCATACCGTGAAAATTGGCCAAAAATAAAGTTTCCCGAAAAATCACAGAAAATTCAAAATAAATTTTTCCTCGAAAGGGGCGGAGAGGTACCTGAAGTGACCCAGGGGGCCACACTAGGCCACCACACCCATAGTAGGCGCGACCTACTAGGGGGTGGTGCCTAGGGGGGTCTGGCCCACCTGGCCCCCTCCAGGTTGCCTCCTCAAAGCCACCTTCTTTCTCTCTCCCAAAAACACCGGAAAACTTGCTCAAGCTCGAGTTCTTGCTATTCTTTCTCGTGATTTTCGATCTCCTTGTTCAGCCCATCTCAAGTGCTGATTTTTGGAGGGTTGCCCCTTGGTATGTGCCTCCTCCACTTGTCCAATTAGATTTGTGATTGGTAGATTATATCTTGAGTATTTTGCTGCTATAGGTGACATGTTGTTTGAGCTTGCATGCTTGTTCTATGCTTAGAAACTTTGTTTTGATGCATGTGTAGTCCTCTAGCAAGCTCCTATAGTAGTTGCTCATCATTTATCAACTTAGAAATCACTTGGTTTGATGGTTGTTTAAAATTTCAGAATAGGGAAGTCATGGACCACCACACCTTTGGTGACATATTTGAGAGTGATGCACCTAGAAGAGAAACGCTTCCAAGGTCATATACCAGTACTAGACCCTCATACAATGAGGATCTTATCACTCCGCGATTTGGTGACGAGGGGGATGAAGGGGATGCGCACCCCTCCACCTTTCCCTGCCAAACTTTCTTGCGAGTTATTGGGATTCTTAATGATTTTATGGCTTTGGTACAAGGAGCTGGTCTAACAAGTTACATGCAGGATGAGAGTGTACAATATGCTTTGCTTACTAAAACATTTGTGGAGAGTTTCTCCTTTACTAATAGTATGTTCAAGCCTTCTGTATCTTTCAAAATTTATGACAGGGCTCATTCTATGACATTGAAGAAATTTTGCAAGGCCCTGAGACTTGGTACAACTGGGTCATCAAAGAAGATTCAAGCTCTACCAGCTGATTTGTTGGAGCTTTACCGAGGAATAACCAATGATGATGACCGTAGAGCTCAGCGAGGGAAGATAAAGAACATTCAACTTCCAACCATCAGGTATTTTGCCTACTATCTTGCCACCAGTGTTCTTGGTAGGGAGAACACTAGTAATATTTCCAACTATCAATTGGCCTTCTTAGCTGCTGCACTCAACAATGAGGATAAGTATAATCTTGGTTCCCTCATTGCTCGTCGCTTAGCTGCTAAGGGACCCATTTATGGGGGGATTATTGCTACTCGTATTGCTGCTACCTTGGACATTGTTGTTGATCCTCATGATACAATTTTGGCCCCTCAGAGGCTTGATCTTGCTTCCATGAAGGCGCACCACTTTGTCACCACTAGCTCTACTCTCGATAACTTGGTTTATAGAATGTTGTTTATTGACGGGGAAGAGAGAGAGATCCCTCTACCCCAAACCACTTTGCTCAGTATTTCTCAGGGACCTTGGTCACGCTCGAAGGCGGAGATGGATGACGAGTTGCGCTCTCTGAACTTCCATGGGCGCTATCAGAAGGAAGCGCCCTCATATGACCCAGCGATACATTACACAGGGGAGTCCTCGAGCTCGTACCAGGACGAGGGGGCTTCCTCGACATACTACGGAGGTGCATCTACTTGGGCACCATGGGATTGAGCCCCACTTAGGCCAAAAGCCTAAGCTTGGGAGGAGGTATACCGACATCACACTCATCTATATATCATGTTCGGTCGGTTCTTTGTATATCCATTGTTTCGCTTTCTTTTTGGTTCTTGTTGCTTCTTTCTAAAAACCCAAAAATACCAAAAATATTTTCATTGTTTCTCTTGGTTTGTTTCTTTATTTCTTTGCTTTGGTTTACCTTAAAAGAAAAATCCAAAAAGATTTTGCTTTGTTTGGTTTGCTTTGTTTTTGTTTGGTTTTTCTTTCTTTGCTTGTTTCTAAAAAAATGAAAACACCAAAAATATTTGTTGGTCTTCTTTGGTTTTGTGAGTTCTTTGCAGGGTTCAGCCATCCTTAGTGGATTTTGGTTTCATGATAATTATTCAAGTCACACAAGTGAAGGGCAATAATGAAGATTAAGACAACTCGAGGAGTGGTAAGAGGCTGGTAACGAACTCTATTTGTTTCATTTTTATACATATACTCATCATTGTGAGCATGCTTAGCCTGTTTGTGTAAGGTGTATGTCATTATGGATGCTTAGTAGTTCTTGCTTGTCTTTGATTAGCTCCATCTTGCTAATAGTTTGTAGCATGCCATATTTGCTTGCATTGTTTTATTCATACTTTGGTATGACTTTGTGGTATCCTCCCCTGACGGTTCATGTGAATCGACTTAGCACATGCTAACGCATGCATATGACTAATCAATAGTCAGTAAGCCTCAATAATTTATTTTGCCTCAGAGTTCTTGTATCACTTTCATGCCGTAATTAGTCATGTTTTGTTGCAAGCATGATTATAACAGCTAGTGATCTCTCGTTTGTCGATCCCTCTCTATTGCTAGCCTTCACTTGCACTGAGTACGTGATCTACCTGTGCTTCCAACTCCCCAAAACCAATATTGCCAGCTGTGTCCACCATACCTACCAGCTGCTCATCATTTGCTATTTCAGTGTATATTCCTTATGCCGTGTTTTCTTACAAAATAAAATGTTTGTCTATTTTGAGAAAGTTAGTTAGTAAAGCTCTCACGAACTTGATAGCACACTTTATTCCTTGCGCTTAATAATTCTGAACCATTGTGACTAGTCCTTTAAAGTTATATGCTTGCTAATTGTATACTAGGAGTCAGCAAAACCGTGTTGTCACGGGGAACACTTTCAACACTTTTTTGGATATCTCATCCAGTTGATACTTTGCTCTTCTGTTTACGGATGTCGACGATGTGAAATAAAAGGGGAGGTTGTGAGTTCCTGGAGTTTATACATTGTGTTAGAGAAACGCCTGGGCCGCTAAGCCATGCTTAATCATGGTGGAAACTTGCGGCAACACCATAATGAGCATCTATGAAGCGTCCTCAATAAAAAAGCTATGCATATGGTAAATAAAAAGATTGCTGAGATGCTCATTGTCTGCTTGTCTTGTCATTTTGGTTATGGGAAATCTCATGTACCATGTGCAAGGGGTACCCCGTTGGCGGTTCTCGATGATATGCATGTATTTACAATGACAAGAACTTTCAGTTGACCAAAGTGGAGTAGCATGCGGAGCGCCCCTCGTACTCAAGGGACTTGGGATTTCCATTCTATGGTATGTCAAGCATATAATTCAGACTGGACCTCACTTTCACCTTAACCACATGAAGATATCTATGATAGGGGCAATGAGAGCTCAAAGCTAATGAGTACCTTCCTTTCAGCATTGGCAAGCCTTTCAAACCTTCACAAAACCGTTTTCATAACCTTGTTGAGTCACCACTTATTCTATGAGCACCTTCTTGAGAGCATAGTTATCATTCTTGTGGTTGTTCCAAAACTTGGTTAATTATGTCATGACTTTGATGCTTGTATCTCTGATATCTTTATCTCTAGTCTTCATGTGAATTTCAGAGGTGCCTTAGCATTTATATTGTTCTCTTCAAACAAAGGCAAGCGAGATACCACTCTATCATAACTTATTATGAGCATTGCAATATTGCTTATGTTTATGTTTCATGCTACTTATTATTATTGAGTTGGTTCCTCTTCATAGCTTGCAATGACTATTGAGTAGACTTAGTTGCATACTCCTTATTATGAATTGTCTAAGCATCTACTCCTGTGCTGAGAATATATACATCATATGAAGCAAAGTGTTCGTGAAAGTTCTTTTATCGCACTCAGTTTTCAACTGAATTGCTTGAGGACAAGCAATAAGCTAAGCTTGGGGGAGTTGATACGTCCAAAACGTATCTACTTTCTCGAACACTTTGCTATTGTTTTTCCTCTATACTTGTGTGATTTGGATACAACTAACACGGACTGATGTTGTTTTCAGCAGAATTACCTTGGTGTCTTGTTTTTGTGCAGAAAATGAACTATCAGGAAAAATCCCAGAAAATATGCCAAAAACTATTTTCACCAGAAGATCCACGGAGCCAAAAGGGGAGACAGAGAGGAGGCCTGGGGGGGGGGGGGGGGCAGACCCACCCCAGGCGCGGGCCCACCTGACCCCGCGCCTGGAGGGGGTGCTGCCACCCCAGGCAGCTCCTCGGCCTCCCTCTACGCCTATAAGTTGCCTTCTGACCTAAAAACTTAGGGGGGTTCGATAGTTTTCCACAAAGAGTTCCGCTCCGCTGCCGCCACCAGAAACCAAGATTAGGATCTAGAAACTCCGTTTTGGCACCCTGCCGGGATGGAGAATTTTGAGAGGATCATCACCATCGTCATCACCAACGCATCTCCATCAACCACCGATGTTTCCCTCATCCATGAGTGAGTAATCCCCCGCTGTAGGCTTGGGGATGGTAGGGATTGGATGAGTTCTATCATGTAATTGAATAAGATCTGTTAGGGCATAGTGCCTAGTATCTCTATTAGTGCTATTTGACTTTGTTGCAACTTGTTGTGCTTAATGCTTGTCACTCGGGCCCGAGTGCCATGATCTCAAATCTGAACTTATTATTGAATCATTATGATAGTATTGTTTGTGATCTTATCTGTAAGTTGTGTACACATATCATTGTCCGGATCCAAAGGCCCCAAAGTGACAATAATTGGGACAACCGGAGGGGATGACTGTGGTGTGAGGATCACATGTGTTCATGGAGTGTTAATGTTTTGCTTCGGTGCTCTATTAAAAGGAGCACCTTAATTGCCAGTAGTTCCCTAGAGGCCCCGCTGCCACGGGCTGGCTGGACAAAAGATGTTATGCAAGTTCTCATTGCGAGCACGTATGACTATATTTGGAGCACATGCCTAGGATTGTTTAGTACTTGGATTCTTATTATTATTTATATGCAATGCCCTATATCTCGAAGTTACATGTTTAGACTTGTCCATACAACGTCCGTCCATCCATACCTATGCCTATCGCACTCGAATCCTACTATTACCGTTACTGTTACTATTGCTCCTGTTTCACTGTTGCTGTTTCTTTGATGTTGCTACTAATAAACTTCTGTGAGCAAGAACTATTTCCAGGTGCAGCTGAACTGACAACTCAGTTGTTAAGACTTGCAAGTATTCTTTGGCTCCCCTTGTGTCGAATCAATAAATTGGGTAATATTACCCGCGAAGACCGTTGCGATCCCCTATACTTGTGGGTCATCAATGGAACAATATGGTATTCTCATTTATCTGTGTAGTGCAATTATACAAGTTTCATCAACATTAACTGCAAACTCCACCACAAGTGGCATGATATAGGTGCATAACAGTGATATAGCCAATAAACACGTACCTTCATCGCAAACTACTTCGCATGAATAACTGATACCTTCGATCCAGATTATAAATGTAATATAACTTTTTGTTTTCTTACAAGATCTAGGTTTATCGAATACTAGGAAAGAATCTGCTCAGTGCAATATCACTCGAACATGACCTTAAGAGCTCGTAGAACTTCTATTCACCAAAACAAAACATTGACCTTTTATGTGTTTGATCAATGGATGGAAATATGCCAGGGCCAAGGTTTCACCTGCAGCTATCACTACAAGAAAAGTTGGCTTTTACAACAGACATTTTTTGTGGTTTAAGTTTTTCGTGGTTAAAAAGTCTTCTATGATGGATGGCTTCTGTGGTAAAAGCCCCGTCTCCAAAGAATCTACCACTATTTGTTCCATGACCGTGGCGGATTAAACCCTTCAGCCACGGAAATTCTTGTCGTCATAGATCTTTTTCGTCAGCCTCGTTGACTACTAATGTCATGAAAACTGGCACATGGCAAACTATGAATACATATTCCACAACTAAAACCAAAAGGGGCAAACCCTGTTGCCCAGTACATTGTTTTCTCGAGAAGGAGTTTTCTTGATGAAAGTGTTGGTGAAAGAAAGTAAAAGCTCAAACCAAGGTATTTGATCTTACCTCCAAATTTTGATTAACGCAACAAAATGAGTTCTGAAACGAAATTCTACAAGTATAGGAGAAACTAATGATAATGATCATGACGTTTAAAATAAGTATTTTACTAAAGAAAGTAGGATTCAATAATGCATTCTGCCTTTTTGGGGAACTATATTGTTGATTCACTTGTCATGATTTTTTTCTTTTCGAAATGGGAAAGATCCCTAGCCTCTACATCAATCGATTCACTTGTCATGATTAATGAAACATGACATGCCTACAAACTATGCATAAGTGACGATGGACCTAAGTACGAGAAGTGACTAAGAGTCATGAACTACCAAAGTAAGTTTCATTTAAGATTTCAAAGTAATATGTTACTAGATCTTATTAAGTAAAAATGTTACTTAGTCTTTCCTGATAACTGCAAAGTAACAAGGAAGAAATGAAACTTTGAAAAAAGGACATAAATCTTGATTTGTCACAAAGAGTTTCTTGGCAAATCAACGGTTAACTACAATGTGTAGTAATGTGTGAGTCTATGGGATTTACACTAAGCAATTATTTCAATTTATATAATTGATGGAAGATTGTCGAAATTGTGTATGTTCTTTAATATCAAGATTGAGGAGAGGTTGTAATTAGTACAACACGCAGTGTCTTATAAATCACATCGATGCTAGTGTCCCGTAGCGAGAGATTCTCTATTTGATAGATGATCTAAAAAATTAGAATTACAAAGATTAACAAGAATACCTACAACTGAGTGGGAGCTAAATAGTTTTCCTAGAAATTATATGTAGACGACATATTTTGAGTGGGAGCCATGTAAATTCCCTAATTAATATGTAGATGCAGGGTCAAAAAATAAAATTAATATATAGATGACATATTTAAGTGGGAGTTGAGTGAATATTCTAAATATCTTATATGTGGATGACATATTCGAGTGGGTGTTTAAACAACATTCTTATATATGTAGATGACATATTGTGAATGGTGTGGTTGGTATTAATAATATTTGAAGTATGAAGTGAACATATATTGAACATATAGAATCTATGGAGATAGATCAATATGTTTAATAAACATTGATGTCAAAATGTTTCCTTAATGGATTCTGAAAGAAGTTCAAAATGTCCTAGTTTAGATTCTAAAGTGATTCAGGGTAGAACAAATCAAGAAATATGTTCTTGCTTATATAATTAGATGGAGCATTGAGTTAATTTTAGTATTACAAAAATGGTTCAAAGGAATGAAGAGGGACGATTTACGTCATCTATGCCTCGGTCATATGTTCTTCTATACAACCATATTGTATACTCAACAAAAATGTGACACATGTTCTTGGTTGGAAGAACAAGGTTCTAAAGTGATTCATGAGTAAATCACATAACCAGAATTAAGTATATCATCGGAGTCTAGAATAACTAGGGATCTATACTAATATATAAGTAGATGACCACTTTAGGAATGGAAAGTATAATGGTTTTGGCTGAGAAAGATCAACTTTCAAAACTGAGTGGTTTTCAAGTATGCATGACTATGTGAAAGTCCACTTGACTGAAAATTTGTCATACATAAGGAAACAAAGTCTCACTGTGTTGCCAAAAAAATACTTGGAAATGTTATGAGATAATAAGAGAAAATGTCAAATAACATGACATTATCAATTTGCAAAGAACATACAGATCTGGTAGATACACATCATTGGTAGAACATTTTCCATAAGCAAGCATGATCAAAAGCACACTATGTAATATTATGTTTATGATTAGTAACAAATGCAACTAGATTATTTATACCCTAGTGCAAATGGGAGACTGTTGGAGATATGACCTAGAGGCAAATAATAAACAGTGTTTACTATCGTATCTTAATTATTTTATAATAGTTTTATACCATGCTATAATTGTATCAATCAAAAACATTGGGACATGCATGGTATGAAAACAAACCAAGTCTCTAGTAGCCTCTATTCAACTAGTTCATTAGTCAACCGATGATCAAGGTTTCCTAATCATGGAGCATTTATGCCAATTGACAATGACATTAGTGAACAACATGATGGCCATGCTTAACCAACATAAGTATTGCAGCACAGTCAAGTCACATAGTTCATCGTTGAAATAATTAGGAAACATAGTGATCTTCTCCTTTGACCGTGAGATCATATTTAATCACTATCACCCGCAGCTGCTTTGATTGCCTCAACCGTCACACCGTAACATGGTGATCATAAAGGTGTATGTTAGGTATTTCAAAGGGATAGGTTGAGTCGTATGCATCAAGATCGGGATTCCTTTTCCTACCTGAAGGGAACATACACTAGGCCCACTCGATGAGATCGCATCCAAGAAGTTGTAGCGAATGACTAGGTCATGAGAATGCAATATCACTGAAACAAGATAAGTAGACTTGTCGGTAACGAGATTGAACAAGGTATGATTGATACCGATGATCAGATATCAGACGAGTTATGTATGGAAGTAACAAAAGGAATTGTACTCGACATTTATGGTTCAAATGACAATAACATCATGGAATGCACTTGGGTTATTATGAGTATCCAAATCCCACTAATGATCATTGATATGAGAGGTGTCTCAAGCATGTTTGTGATGTTCCCGAAACATAGGGTAACATATTTAAGGATTCTACGACGCTTGGAGATCATTTTGGAATCATCAGGATTGCTGGAAGAAAGGAGAGAGAAAACCAGAAGGGTTCTGAGGAAAGTCCAAAGTAGTTTGGAATGATCAAAACAGAGTTTTTCATCACGAGGAAATGTTAAATGTCAATTTTATATTAATTATTGAATTAATAAATAAAAATCTAATTTGAAAATGATTTTTGGGCAAAACGTCCCTAATGGGCCACTTACGGAGGGAAGGGCTCATGTGGGGGGCCACCTCCCTAGGGCTCCTGCCTGACCGGGCTAGGGCCACGCCGTGGTGGGGAGGGGCCCACCCGGCTGGCCACCTCCCCCATTTGTGTAGGGTTTGCAGCATAGAAAGCAAAAAAATTCCTACAATGGGAACAACTATGTACCAAGATCTATCTATTAGATAAAAGCAACATGCGGATATACATCCATAAAGAACATACCCTTGAATATCGACAAAGTTTAACGAGGTTGTACTCGTGGATGATGTAGACAAACGCCTGTCGATCTCAAGATCGAGAGAAAGTCTTAGCGCCGCAAATCATCGGAGCATCCGTGGTCGCACACGCGTCCAAGCCACCGAGCAACCTTCGCCTCCTCGCTCCAGCGATGCAGCAAAAGCAACAACTCTTTCTTGACTAAAAGCCACCGAGAACATGTATCTCGCTAGTCCGAGACCATGGGGGATAAACTAGAGAGGGAGAGAGATCCTTCACGAGGAGGTGTGAGTGAGAAGGAGTGACGGGAGGCTTTATATAGGAGGGAGGGGGCACCCCAAGGGGTGGCCGGCGCATGGGGGGAGGCTGCTCCTACCCCTTCCTCTATTCATGTGGGTGGAGCATCCACTCACAATTTGGCCCTTCACTTCTCCACTCAAAATTCCAATTAAATTTCCACCAAATTTAATGCAATCTCTCTTTAAATAAAACTCGTTTTATTTATTCAGAATTTTGTCAATTACTTTAATCGACAAACATTCACATATAACCCCTTGCTAGTATTTCATTTCATATGCAGAAATACTTTCAGCAATTTCACCCGAAATGATTCCGGTGTCTAGTGAAATAAATTCTTGTGCTTTGTTAATCTTTTCAGCATGAAACTATTTGTTCCAAATGGTGCTGGTGTCTCTTAAGTGTGTCACCCTACGGTTCGCGAATAATGCGGACATGATCGAGACCCCTCTCAGATCAATAATCAGAAGCGGGACCTAGAGATCCATACTGACTCCCACACATTCAACAATGACTTTCTTGTGATCGTGAGAACCTTTTATGCTAGAATATTAATCCCTTTGTCTCGCGATATATTACATGTCCGAGATTCGATCATCGGTATCTTCATACCTAGTTTGATCTCGTTACTGACATGTACTCTTTTCTTGTTCCCGTGATATAACATTCTAGTGATCAAATAACTTGCTTGCAAGATAACCAATGTTATAGCACCGAGAGGGCCCAGAGTATATCTATCCGTCATCGGGATGAAAAATTACACTCTTGATCCATGGGCCTCAACATAACACTTTAGTAGCACTGTACCTATCTTTATAATCACCCTGTTACGGTGTGATGTTTGATGTTATCAAGTTACTCTTCCAGTGTTAGTGATTGACATGATCTCATGGTCTAAGGATTAGGATTACTTCATATGATGTTATAGCAATATAAACTCAATGACTTTGATCGTAATTCTATACTTCGGATGAATGTTCATCACACCATTCCAATAATGTTGTGACCTCATTATTAACAACATCCAATGTCCATGATCAGGAAACCTTGATCATCTTGTTAATCAACGAGCTAGTTTATAAGAGAGGCATAACTAGGAACTTTCTGTTTGTTTATTAAACACACATGTATTAACATTTCCGTATTAATACAATTATAGCATGCAAAATAAACATCTATCATATACTTGGAATATACATAATAACCACTTTATTATTGCCTCTCAGGGTATATTCCCTTCAATTTGGCCTCCTCATTTAGTCCCACCTTGCCAGCTGGGAGGTGGGAGTCCGTACCCTTTCCCTTAGGGATTCCCCCTATCTCTCTCATTGGCTCTCGTGCTTGCGGTTCCAAGAAGAAATGCGCATGTGGGAGATGACACCACTCTGTCACGCGTTCTGGTGCTAGACCCCGGTCCCAGAAGGTCTACTTCTGCATTCAAGGCTGGATTCGGGGAGAATGGGAGTCGGTTGTTGAGCATTGTACGTGTGCGAAACCACGGGGTTGCTGCCACTTGTGGCGCTCGGACTGTCGTGAGAGGAGCAACATGACCTTGAGAACGGCTATGAGTACGACTACATCATCCATGTTCTCGTGAACGTTAAACGCTTTTGGTCTACAAGGGTATGTCGTCGAAACCTATCTTCTTCATTACTGCATTAACTCATAGATAGATCTTGGCATTGGTGTTGCGCTAGTTAGATTTTTTTCTATTGTGAACCCCTTCACTATGAAGAGTCCATTCATGATCGTTTACGTATTCGAGCCCATGTCCGTGCTCGACATACTACCACTGACTCTTCATGAACGCACCAACATGGACATTGACAAGCGCGCCCAAGTAATGAAGAGACAAGAGCTACCATCGAGCAACAAGTTCTCCGTGAAGCAACAAGGCTCAACAAGAACAAGAATGATATGATCTTCAATGAAGGTGACCTCGTGTGGATACACCTACACAAAGACCGCTTGCCAAAGGAGTGTGATTCCAAGCTCAAGCCAAAAGGGATGGTCCTTTCAAAATCACCGGGAAGATCAATAAAAATTCCTATGTCAACGATATCCCCACTTCCAAGAACCTCGTAAGCAACACTTTCAATGTGGCAGATCTATCACCATACCATGGAGATGATAAAAATGAAGAGTCGAGGAAAACTCTTTCCTAAGGGGGAAGCTGATGCAGCCTGTCCTACGGACGTCCCTACACCTACACCAAGTCCCCCAAGTAGACCCATGACTCGTTCCCAAGCGAAGCTCCTCCAATATAAGGTCAATTCGCTCCTCTCATCGTGTTACTTAGATACCCCGTTGAATGGCTTGCTACTTCATGCCTCTACACTATGCATCCTCAGGTCAAAGCCTAAGACCGTCGCCAAGCTATGAAGGAAGAAGTAGCTAAAGAGCACCCGAGTTTCCGGCACCCAAACCCGGAGTCTCCGGCCTGTGAAACCTAGAGTCTCTGCCCTAGGACTCTGGCCCGAATTCTAGAATCTCCAGACGTGACCCCGGAGCCACACTAGAGTCTACCCCGAAGTCTCCGGCCACCCTGGAGTCTCTAGCCTCTAAACCCCCGAGTCTCTAGCCTCTGAACCCCCGAGTCTCTAGTCCAAGTGATGGGCCTACATACCAACAGATAGGCCCTTGGCCCATGTACACCCCAATTCGCCCAGAACTTACTCTTTATCCCCAAACTACCGTTGTTTATGTGGTTGGCCTATAAATATCCCCACTCCTCCATTGTAAACCCTAGACTTGATATTAGAACTAGAAGAAACCCTCCTAAGAGGAATCTATCTAGTTTGGTCTCATCTTCCTTTGCAAGGAAGACCTAATATCCCCAATCTATTTGGATTTTTCCTAGTTGCATCCAAGTTGTACAAGACCTTTGCTTTGAGTGATCTCTAGTAAAGTTGTTAAGATCTCACCAAGCTTCTCCTTCCTCACCCTGTCAGTTCGAGAGAGATTCTTGCCCAACCCCGATCCTACAGATTGAGTTGGATCGGTAGCCACCGACTTGAGCCATAGGCTTTGTGTTTATGTTTGCATTTAAGTGAGTTTTCACCGTGTTCTTCGCGCGTGTGTTTGTTGCATGTTCATCTTATTTCCCTCCCTCGTGAATCCACCGCTATTTCTTGGAGATCGTGAAAGATCGGGCCAACCCAAGGTTTCACCCCTAATAGGGACTGAGGGCGAAGACTATGGCGAGGATGGGCCGTCGGTGGACGAATTAGGCTAGAGAAATGTGTTCTGAAGACTGTGATAAATGGGCCTGTTGAGGGAGAAGATTTAACCGAATGGCGGCGGGGGAGGGGAAGGGAGTGTCCCACCGCCTCCATCAACCGTCAGTCGGCCGTCATGATACTATCTAGGGTATTGTGTTATGCCAACTGGGAGGCCTCTAGAGTCATCCTAGAAGGACCTGGGAGATGGCTATGGTTCATGAAGGTCACAATCTAGAGAACGAACCCGGATGGACACTATACATCACCCCAAACCTTACCAACGACCAATGATTCACTCTGCAACGTTGTACTAAGAGCATCTCTAGAAAATACCGCATATCGGCCGGCCCACAAAATTTTGCACCGATATGCGGTACTGAGGCCCAAAAGTGGAATTTCCAAATATTGTAAAAGGGCTCATACCGCAAATATTTTTGCTGTTTCTCGCAAAATGGCTCATCCGTCCCACATATATTCAGGATGGGAGGCCTCAGATGCGGTATACCGCATTCATTTTCCCCTTCCTCCCCCGCCCAGAAACCCTCAACATCGCCCGCCCCCGTCTCTGATTCCGGCCACATCCGCCGTTGTAAAATGCATCGCTGCCGCCAACCTCCATGTCCACTCCCATCTTGCCATGGCCGGCCAATCGAGCCTCGATTTGGGTGCACGCGACCTCGCTTCTCCTGGCCGCGGAGGAAGCTCCGGCGTGCGAGCTTGCGCAACTCTACCGTCAGAGGAGGGACGCGAGCGCCTCCACGTGCAGGGAAACGACCGCGGCGCCCGTGGACGCACCCGCGCGACCCCAGCCGCTGCCGGCCGACTCTGCCGCGAACGATACAGTGGAGATCTTGTTGGCCGAAATCTGCGTGTTTCCGCTGGTCGTCCATGAGCCTGCTGCCAACGATGAGCAGGAGGAGCTCTTGCTCACCGAGGCCAAGTTTAACTCCCTATGCAGCGCGCTCATGGACATCGTGCAGCGCCGCCGCGACGCACGTAGGGCGGAGAAGCGCGATCTTCTCCATGCCAGTCGCCTCTCCCTCCGCGAGCACCTGGGGCGGCTCGAGGCCCTCCAAGCCGACTTACCTGACGAGTACTTTACCAACGACGACTACGACAATGATGCCAACAACGCCGAGGAGTAAGAGCGCGCCGCCGTCGTAGATGATCCGGTGAGTAGGTACCGCGCGCCGGTGGAGCTACGTATATGCTAGGTGAAGTCTGGATGCAGGGCGGGACATCATTTTCTACTAAAATTACGTAGATCTAGATGATCAAAACCTACTCTATGTATGAATCTGGCGCCAATATGTGATGTTTTATAAATATGCAATTTGGATTAGCGTATCTGTTCTGCCTAGCGTTTTTATACTGCAAACCAGTTTTCCGCTCTATCACAACTATATTTTAGAGTGCCGCGGGATGCGTTATCGGCTCGAGATGATCTAATAACGTAACATAGCCGTGTGCATTTTATGGACGCAAATGTTGAATGTAACTAAACTTACTTTTGAGAAGAGAGAAAAAGAAGAGAGCACTGTGCAACTTTCTACCAAACAGTCTCAACCAGTTCCGTGTCCGTCTTAAGACAGAACGTGAGTAGCAACACACAGTAGCTATACCAACAGCTTTACAGACAAGTGCCACGCTAAACCAAATGAGAGACACAGAAGGTTTCGGCCTCCCTTTCCTTTTAAGCACCTCCATCCTCCTCCTCCTCTGCACACGTTCACATACGCACGGCGCGCTGCGGGAAGCAGAACGGAACAGCGTCACTCCCTCCCTCTGACCAGTACCAAGGTTAGCGGTGGGAGCTAAAAAGGCAAACAAGACTCAGCTTTCTCCACGTTTGACCTCAAGCCCCGAGCCGCCTCCTCCTCCTCCTCCGAACGACCTTCGCCGGCAATGGCGGCCCCCTCGGAGGAGGCCATCAAGCAGTTCTCCGCGCTCATGGAGCAGCGTGAGTGCTCCCCTTTTTTCCCATTCCTCTCGATACAAGCTTACAGCGAAGGAAAATAAAGAAGAGAGCTGTCTTCTCTCCTGATTTTCTTGTTTTTGCTGAGATGCGCCTTGCTTTCTTTGGTCTCTGCAGTGGAGGAGCCCCTCAAGACCACATTCCAGGTGCCGATCTGCTCTACCTCCCGCTCTCGCTGGATCTTGCATCCTTGCCGCTGTGCTGTGTATTTCCTCCTTGCGCTTCCGCGAGTTGGAATTAAAAAAATCTTTCGTTCTGGTGCTTCAGCGAGTGGGAAATCTTTGGTTCTGGTGCTGTTTATGTTGGGTCTGCGTCGGTTGTGCCTGGATTTTGCCTCTCTTCTCGTCTCCCACTTTGCCATTTTCGTGGATTTGGGGGTTGCTGTTCGCTGTAGCTGAATCGTAGCTGGGTGATGTTTGGATCTTGGAAATTTCCTTCTTCTCCCGAGCTCAGTTGAGGTTTCGTTTACTCCTGTTCTTCGTTCAAGCTTTCATCAAATCCGTGAGAATTTTTTCTGTACGATTTTGTTTTGACCATTTGTTCCTCCCGTTTGTAAAAACTTTTCCGTCTACTTGTTACTCCCGTTGGTAAAAGCTGTCAGTTAACAGCCTACTTTCCGTTTTTTGAGCCTAATTGTGGTATTGATCTCTCTTTTCCTTACCTGAAATCCTGTTGTTATCAGTTGGGTTCTTTAGGATGACCCTTCCCTTTCCCCCCACCCACAAAGCTGGCATTTGCGCTTCGTCATCCTGATAGAGATTCGTAGCTAAACTATGCTTTCAGTTTTGGAGGGGTGAAACTATGCTTTCGGTTAGCTGAGCATTTTTTTTATTTTTTTCGCTTAGTCACGCAGAGCATTTCGAAAAAAGTCACATAGAGGAAGAGATATTTTTACATTAAAGATCCCATGACATGCTTGAAGGACTAGTACTTTCGTAAGGCCCTAAATGCAAAATTTTGGTACTACATCTTGGATTGAAAAAAAAAAAGGATTTTGGTAGTACAGCACAGCTATTCTGTCGGTGCCTTCAGAGCTTAGTATCTGCAAGCTCAAATGCTGTTTCTTTACGTATTCAACTCGTCACTAAATCAAGTCGTGTCTGCCGGCGTGGCGTGGAGGGTTTCCAAATTCCAAGCACGAGTCTAGAATTAATACCTTGGGAAGTCAAGCACGCCATGATCACATCGGTAGGAGATAGACGATGTGCATTTACTTTAACTTCCATGTGAGGACTAAACTTTGTCTAGCGATCTAGACATCGTGTGGAGCTCAGCGATTTAATGGCCGAAGAAGTTTGCCGCGGTCTGATGATCTGGACGTACCCTGTATTTATTTGTTCCCTCAGCTTGTGTGGTCACGGCTGTTGTAGATGTGAGGTCTCGGTTGCCCATTTGGACTTTTATTCGGTCCAGAGGAGTCCTTGTCCTGATAGGCATGATCATGTTCGTCGACCTCGGTTGGAAGTGTTTGGTTGTGTATCACGCAATCTGATATCTCCACTAAGAACCAACAGTTTCGTGTTCTCTTTTCTGCGGTGGAATCACAATATCTCCACTGAGGAAACATGGCTGCTTTTTTTTGCTCCTCCTCTGTGGCCCTCCTGTCTGTCTACATCTGAATTTTTTATTTTTGTCTGTTTTCTTTTGGTTCACGAGTAGCACATTTTTCATATTTTTCTTTACCGAACATTGATCGTTGCATTGTTGAACTGTTAACCTGAGATAATAACCCAAGGTAGGAGGTATAATAATGGTGGTTATTGTTACGTGTACAGCATGTGCACCAAGGATACCCAAGGGGAACTCTGGTGCGTTTTCTCAAGGCAAGAGAATGGAATGTTCTGAAGGCTCATAAAATGGTACGCTTATTACATAGACTTTTTAAAATATAAGTTGATGAAGTACCCTGTTTATCTCCAAAATAAACCATTGCATTATCTGGTGCAGCTCATGGATTCCTTAAACTGGAGGCTTCAGAATGAGATTGACACCGTTCTTGCGGTAAGTGCCTTCTATAGTTACACGAAGTCTTGTTTACATTTTCCTTTGGGAGAAAGTTAGATAGGACCAAGTGACTCCAAATCTGTTACAAAATGACTGCAAAAGATGGGCAGAAATGAACTATAGCATCACTACTTTCTCATCATGCACTGCACCGCACTGCAATTATTGTAGCATGCTGTTCGTCTGACCAGCAACCGCTGTTTACTTCCAATGCAGAAACCAATTCTGCCCCCTGATTTGTATAGATCTATTCGTGATACACTACTTGTTGGATTAACAGGATACTCCAAGCAGGTACAACAATCAGTCCCATTTTTTTCTTCAATTTTTTCGTACTTTTGATGGTATCATATTATCAAGTCCTGTTGGTTGGCTGTTTGAGTCTTTATGTTGCAGTTGGCACATTTTTGTCTGAACTAGCTGAGGTTGAACAGCATTTCATCTCTGGTTATATTTTATCTTGCAATAATCCAGCTTTTTTTAGCAGAATAGGCAACTGGCTCAAAATGTTCATCAACCATTGTTTTCGTTTTCTAGTAGTTTGCTTTGTCTGTCTTGAGTAATGACCTTTGTGATGTATTTTAATTTTGTATGCTTCCTTTTTCCAGGGACAACCTGTGTATGCATTTGGTGTTGGGCTCAGTACCTTTGACAAGGCATCGGTAGGTCTTAACAGTTGAAAATTCTTAATCTTTGGATTTTAATTTCAAATAAACTCTACTACTAGTTCTGAGTTTTAGTCGCTGTGTTAAAATTTTGTAGTACTAACATTAGTAATCAGATAATGGGCGTATTTTTTATTGACATGTAGGATTGATTAAACTACCATTTAGTTATATTAATTAATAGGGAGACAATACTATTTGAGAAACGTTGTTTTCTAAAATAGCATGTTCATTTTTGTTGCAGGTGCACTACTATTTGCAGTCTCACATACAGATGAATGAATATCGAGACCGTGTTGTCCTGGTGAGTGTCTTTCTTTTATTTATTCATTTTTTTTGCAGAAACATATAATGACTATATACTTTTCCCTCTTCATTAGCCGGGTGCATCTGAGATGTTTGGAAAACAGATTAATACCTGCTTGAAAGTTATGGATATGACTGGCCTGAAGCTCTCTGCTTTGAACCAAATAAAGGTGGGTTATTTCTTGCATCACTAATTTTTTCTTAAAAAAATTGTGAACTTCTGTAAGGATCTGAATGAGAACTGCTCGTACTTTTTTTTTGCATATGTGATGTTTTTGTTAATGAGAAATCTGAACATAAACATTTGATGACAGCCCCTGAATGCATGTACATGTCATCAAGCTGTGTGGCATGATGGGAATTGAAGGGGAAATAAAATCAAGAATACAAATCATGTTTAGAGTGGAATTCATAGCTTGCTGTATCTGCCTAATAAGTGATGACAATTTGCAAATGCTTGATATGAATTTTGAAGAAAATACCTTTAGCCCTCATGTTTCTTGCAGTAAAAACTGAACTGGCGGCAAAGTTGAGAGTACCTTTTCTAGTGCTGCCAAGTTGCTTTGCCATTGGGTGATTATATTACTGATTTATGAAGAAGTCTACATGCCACCAAGTCAAGTCAATAATGGCCTGCGAGTCATCTATGGGCACAATTAACTCTCTCATACTTTTATTCCCTTGGCTGCTTCTCCTTATTTTGTATATTGGCCTCTTGCCTGCCATGCTTTTCCTGAATCTTGACTCCGGAGTTGTCTATTCCTGGTGGAGGTGTCAAGTGGCCAGAAGTTTTTGAGGATGTTGCTTAATGGGACCGAGGATAGTGTTGGACTACCTAAGGCTAAGAATTGATTGCTTGTGAGGTGTGGTGTGGTAGTGGGGCCAGGGATAGTGTTGGACTACCTATGGGATTGCTAGTGTTTATCACGTAATGTCAATTAAGATATTTGGACCAATACATAAACATCCGCAGAGCATTTTTAATATTGGACATTTGGTCCAGATTTTATTTGTTTAACAAATATAAGTTCTATAGATCTTGAGCTCCAGACCAACTTCACCAATACTGCATCGAGTCTGAGAGAACCATATATGCAGGGGCGTATCCAGTGGGGGTTCCATGGGTGCCATGGCACCCCCTAAAAATTGCATATTCTTTGGATCTTGTGTCAATTAGCCTAATTCTATGTATCAAAAACATATATATACATGATATTTAAGCTACAAAATTGAGCTTGGCACCCCCTCTGATGTAATCCTACATCCGCCACTGCATATATGCCTGTCAGCGCATATAAAACATGAACATATATCCCCGAGACATACATTTTTCTTGACATGTTTACATTAAACTGAGATCTGTATTTGATGTAGCAGTTCTCACGTCCTACTTTTGCTTATGCATTGGTTTATTTTGCCTGCCATGTGCAGTTATCTTTCAAGGGAAATAAACATTGCAATTTTCTTATCGATAGTTTCTACATAATGCAGATGTTGAGCACGATAACAGCAGTTGATGACCTTAATTACCCAGAGAAAACAGAGACGTATTACATTGTGAACGCTCCGTATGTTTTTTCAGCATGTTGGAAGGTCGGTGCACATACTTGATTTACTGAACTGTCTTACTTTTTTTTTTCGATTGAAGTACTTTTTTTTCTTCTCATTTCAATTTTGACACAGCTAGATTCTCTATAGTAACTTGATCGGAGTTTCTGTTCACTGTTGGGCAGGTTGTGAAGCCCCTTTTACAGGAACGGACAAAAAAGAAGATCAAAGTCTTATCTGGCCCTGGAAGAGACGAGTTGTTAAAGGTAAATGTTCTTAATTTGTCTCTGTTATTTCAGATCAGTTCTTTTGCTTCAGGAATCAGGGTGGTGTCCTCACAAGGTTTTACATTCTTTAACATTGAGTTCTCATGGTGAACCGACTTCATAAACTGCAAGCACTAGTTACCTAGACTGGCCTTCTGCATTGGAGCATATAACTGCATCTTAGCTTTACATTTGGTAACAAATGGCATGTTTACTTACTTTTCTACGAAGGAATTCGTATGTTCGTGGGAACAACATTACACAACTATCCTTTATTCATTGACGGAACACACCTCTATTGGTGAGAATATACTGACTGCAAAGAAGTGCTTACGGCTGCACCTTACATGGCCTTTTGGGGTGGTCCAGTTACTCTGATAGCTGATGAGCCAGCATCCACCATACATTGGCAAGTCTCTGATTAAAATCCCTGTGGTGTCACTCACAGGTTATGGACTACCAGACACTGCCACACTTCTGCAAAAGGGAAGGGTCCGGCTCGTCGTCCGACGAAGTGGACTGCTACTCCTACGACCACCCTTTCCACCAGCAGCTGTACAACTTCGTGAAGCAGCAGGCTCAGAGCCAGGACACGGTGGGTCCGTTGAAGCAAGGGTCGATGCACGTCAAGGTACCCACCCCGGACCTGGAGGAGGCCAAGATCATGCAGACCATCGAGTCGGAGCTCCAGAATCTGAGGGGAGGAGGCGACGGCATGTCTCGCTCGTTCAACAGGATCACCATCGAGGGTCCATGAATGACAGTGCTAGCATGGTGCCGTCGTGATCGGATTGCCCGAGATGCGCCGCATGGGTGCGGAGGAGGTATTCAGCTATCTTGACCCCGGGAACGTATATTTCTGGGGTTATATGTAGCGATTTCTTGCTTGCAGTCTCTGGCTGCAGGCTTGAGTAGGAGCAGTAGAGGAAGTAGTAGTAACACGCGGTTCGAATAACCGAGTCTGTATCGTCGGAGATCGTAGTAGTTAGTTTTAATTAACCTAGCTAATGTACCGTTTGCACGTTGCTGCTTTCATGCTTGTCATGGCAGGGTAATTATCATGTTTCCCGCACATGAACGAATGACACGACCCCTATGTATCAATATATATATGTATGTATATATGTTACCGCCCTCTGAATCTATGATGTTGGAGTGGTATGTATTAGTATCAAGTGGTGTACTCGCTGCTAGATGAATCTACATTCATTGATGTGATTTTTACATGTCAGTATCGTATTATCAAGAACGGCATGAAAGCGAATGAGTCTGTGGCTCTGTGGTTGGGGCTGGCAGTGGCCACCCAACCCACCCAGGTTCAATTCCTCACGGCGATGAATTTGTAATGTTGCACCAGGTTTAGAGCATTAGGTTCAATTTCTCACAGGAACGAATTTGTAGTGTTGCACCAGGCTTAGAGCATCTCTAATGGAGACCCTAAAACCTTGACCCGGCCGCGGGAAAAGTGTTTACGGGTAAAAAACGACGGCGTGGAACAGGTAAAAAACGACGCGTGGAACGGAGCACTCAAACACAATCTTTGTTTGAGGGCTCTATTCTGCGTAGGCAGCATCCTGACCCGTAAATCAGGGTTTTAGACAGTTTATTACATATGCAAGTGCAACATGTTCATAGTTTTACATCAAATCATCGTGCATAGTTCAATCGGGCAATGTTCATCAACTTGCACGCAATTAACGAAATAGTTCAAGAAATGAAGGTTTCTCCTTGCTCACCGTGGCCTCCTCTGTTGCCACCTCCACGAGCTAGCCTTCTTCTCTTCATGATCTCCGCGGTGGCATCTTTCCACCACTCCAAGCTCCATCATTGCCTTGGTTTGCTTTAACTTGATCTTCTTCCTCCACCGCGGCCTTGAGCCTTGCTTCTTCTTGCGAGGCTTCCACCTTTGCAAGCTTCACCTCCTTTTTTTTCTCGGTCATGATAAGGTTGACTTCCAATATCTTGGCTGCCATAGCATGTTTGGACTTCATCATTTGATCAAACTTGTCCCTCAACATTGCACCCTCGTCCTCCATATTGATCCTCTCCTTCGCCTTCTTGTTTCCCTCTGGCTTGTTGTTGTTTATCCCTTCCTCATCTTCACTATCATCCATTTGAATCATTGCACCTTTTTTTCGCTGGGATTTCTTGGTCCTTCACCTGCCACTTGGGAAGATGTTTGAGAACATTGTGGCATTGTTTGAATGTGAAGCTCTTGCCGTTTCTGCCCTTCATGTTTCTATACCTTGCATCTGCAATGCATTCCTACACCGGCAAAACATTGATGAAATCACCAAGCTATGAACACTAAACATTAATTGACATATGTGATGACGATAAATACACTCACATATTCGTCGATAGTTGTCCCACTAGGAGGATTCTGGACGGTTTGATCCATTGCAGTTGTCCACCGGGTACGTATCGGTTTGATCACCTCCCAATGACCTTGAAGGAATCAGAAGGAGCGATACACCGGTTGTTTCACCAGCGGCATCATCTTCAAGAACTGATCCTCGATGCGCTGCCAGTAGCGCTTACCCGTTTGATCCGTGCCCGACACTGCATCTAGGCCAACCGCGGCCCAAGCACGGCACAACGTGGTGTCCTCCATGTCGGTGTAGTTCATGACCCTCTTCTTCCTCGTTGGCGCAGCTTTGGAAGCATCGACCTTGATCACCTCCTCGTCAACCTCGGTCACCTCATCGTCAACCTCGTGTTCCTCCTCGCCAACCTCGGTCACCTCCATGTCTCCATATGGACCAAGTGGAGGCTCCAAAATACGCACCTCCTTCGAGTTCAACATATCCAAGAAAGAAGTATGGCCCGTGTTGCTAAACTCATCGCTAAATGATCTACTATTCGGTGTGATACAAATCGAAACAGGAAAGTTTTATCTTCGTACCTTGCAGGAAAATCGTGGAGCACACGCGAGGCGTCGCTGCCGATGTCGACGTGCGAGGCCGGAGAGGCGGCGACCGGCGGAGGGAGCCCGCTGCGGTGAGCCATCTGCTTCGTCTTGGTCACCTTCGCACCTTTTGGACCCACCGACTGTGTTTTTGGACGTGCCTTCGTCGGCTTCGGAGCCGGCGCAAACGAGGGGGCCGGCGCAGCCGCGGGCGGTGCCGGGGCAACACCTGCTTGCGGGACGACGTGCGTACCCGCGCGCTTCCTCTTCTTGACGCTCGTGGCTGCGACCATCGCGGCGACATCGGCGTTCATCGGAATACCTCCGGCCACCCCGGGAGCTACGGTGACCACATGAGAAGGTAGGTTGGCGGAGATGGCTCTAGCGGCCGATTCGGGGTCCATGACGCCGAAATCTGCCTGCTCCGTCGCAGGGGAAGGTGAGGGCGCGGATATCGGGGCGGCGGCATCGTGTGACCGGGAGTGGAGGCGAGCTGGAAGTCCCTCACGCGCAAACTACCGGTGTAATGCAGGTCGGTCTCCCAGCCCTCATTTGTAGGGGTCGACGAGAGAAAACTGGGCCGGCCCTTAAAATTTTTTCACAGGCCGTTGGTTTTAAAAGGCTCCAATCTCGTCGTTTCAATCCGCAAATCCGTAAAAAGGCGGTTATTTTACGGGTTTGGTCCTTTTAAGGGGTTCTATTAGAGATGCTCTTAACTCACTATGCTTTGGACCACACGAAGGACGAAGTCTTTTGTTTTGCATGTGATCCGAGTTATAGGCGTAGTTGTAGCAGGTGCATAGAAGGGTGTGTGGCGTGTTGTGGTGTGCGTTGAGTGTGGTGTGTGTCTCCGTGTGTTTGTAATACTCCCTCCGTTAGAGATTATAAGGCCTATTTTTTAAAATGTTAGGAATTACAAGTCCTTTCTCATTTATTACCATCTCTCATCCAATGCATCGTCTTTCTTTTCTTTCTTTTCTCTCATGCATGTATAACTATTGGTGCATGTAGTAATGATAAAAGTGAGTTATTGATTTTCTTAATCCTATCAAAGTGGTTCATAGGCCTTTATAATCCCTAAGAGAGGAGTACTGTTGTACTCGGTGTTGAGGCTTAAAAAAAAGAACTCCGTGAACTCTGCTTCTGTTCTGCTTGGCGTTGAAGATGGATTCTGGAGGGAGGAAGAAACGGAAATGCTTTCTTCCGTTGCGAATTGTGTAACGCAAAACTTTGCGTGCAACATTCATCAGTGAGATCTTGGCCGAGCACCATTAACGGCTCACTCCGAAAATAGCCGTTTTGGTTGGCCGTGGAGGCAGGCCCGCGGTTACAGGAGAGCTGCTTTAACACCGAGTGGTTTATGAGGAGCAGAACAGCAGCAGCCGCTCGTGCATAAAATCCGCCCTTCTCCCGTCACATTTCCAGCCAAAAAACACTCTACGTCTTGCATCTCTTTCACCAAGTGTCAGTTTCCTGGGCAAGGGGAGCGAGCGAGGACGAACGGCCGGGAGGAGGGCAGGATTGATCATGGAGCCGATGGCGATCATGACGGTGACCGGCGGCGTGCTCGGCCCGGTCTTCGTGCTGCTGTCGCGGATCCAGCCGGTCGTCGACTTCTTCCGGCGGCTCTGCGACTGCCTCCGGCACCCCACCCGCCGCCCCGCCAGGCCGGTCAGGGCGCCGTGGAAGCGTGCACCCGAACAAGAGTAAACTACAGTATTTTTTTTCTGTCAAAACACATCGATGAGAAGGGCATCCTGTGGGATGGATGCTGGATGCATGGTGGATTATAATCGATACAGTGCTGTAGTATCTTCTTATTTGTCCGTGTGTACGTGTATAAATGTGACTGTGTTAGAAACAAGTATGTAATGAATAACAATCTTGTGAATGTCCAAACAAGTGTCCACGTATATTGCCAGATAGGAGTAGATGGGTTCCTCTCGTGCCACCCACCCACCGCAGAAGCATACATACATAGATCTACTTACAAGACAGGAATTCAGAGCTTTGCCCATCACACATGGCGCATGTTCCAACAGAGAGTGACCGAGAAAAGACTCCGCCAAGAGATCAAGAATTCAAGATGATCATGTCCCAAACAAAAGCCTCGACGCTCTCATATCCGCAATATATACAAGGGTGGTCACATCCGTTGATCCAACACGAGAGTTTCGCTGCTGTCTTTATTGGTCACAAATAATGTTTTCAGGGACATAGAGACGTGATCCGGGGTTCCAAGAACCAAGGATGGCATCCCTGGTCTAAAAAACAGAGCAAATTTTGCTAAACTTTTATTTTTTGATAAAGAGTATATATTAATATTATAAAAGATACCAATTACATCTAGTCTCTGCAACAACGCAACACCCTAGCGACAACACGGATGCACATAGCAAAAAAAAAGGAAGAGAAATTACAGAAAAGAAAAGCCCCGCTACAACGATCTATTTCTTATAACAACAACACTAACAGCACCAGGACAACATCGGAAGTCCAGCTTTTCCAAAAATGACACCTTTAAAAATGAAACAGTGCACAAGCGCTGTCATCGTCCGATCATAGATCTTATGTTTTTACCCTGAAGAAAGACCTTTCTCTCTCTCTCTCTCAAAACAATGACTTCTACAAAACCAGTTTCAGGCACAACCAATGAAGGCAAGAACTTAGATTTTCACCCTGAAAGACAAGACTTTGAACTTCTTATGTGCAATCACCCCCTACTTGCAAGCTGCTCCTCCAAGTCAAGAAATACCAAGCTAATTCCTCATCGCCACAAAGCTTCTAACCACCATTGCTAGTCCTTAGATCTCGGCTTCCATGACCTTCTCCGCCAGCACCATGGAACGAGAACATGCCCCATGATATTAACAGTTGACAGAGCTTCAAAGCACTCCCTCTGAAACCAAACAACCAGAGTAAAACACGGGTGTGCACGACCAAATCTCCCGATCCAGCAAACTCCAGGCATGTGTCGCCCAATGGAGGTCGTCGGCGGAGTCTTTCAGAACATGCCACTGCAACCGAATCGATAAGGGCATGCATCCGGATAGTCTTCATATCGTTGGGAGGAGGAACCCTATGCTCGCAAAAATTATTGTGCAAGGCATGGGATCCCGGGATCCACCATATCTCGTTGCCCACCTCCGGCGTAAGGAGGAGGTTGACACCGCCATGCCCAGGGCCGCCACCCCGGCTCCCTGGTGATGCAAGCAGAGCAGCAAGCCATCGATGCCACGCGTAGAACGAAACTGGAGAAGATGATCTGGACCCTCTAGTCCCAAACGGTCCAGATCGGGCCCAAACCTCCCCGCCGCCTCTGTCCTCCTGCCACCGTCGCTCCTCTAGCCGCCTATCCGGATACCGCGCCCGACCGCCGTCGCCCAGTATCCCCGCAGCCAATGGAGGAGCAGCGTGCGTCACCGCCACACCTGACCTCAACCAGCAGGTACCCCGCCGCCTCCACACTGCACGGGCTTTGCCTGGCGGTGCCTCCAACGGCAGTGGATGGAGAGGAGCGGGGTCGAGCATCGGGAGGGAGGTATCCCCGGTGCGGCGAAGGTGTCGTCGCATGGAGGTTAGATATGACAATGCACTATGCGACGAAATATATGACCATTGCCCACTAGAGTAGGCTCCGAGGAAGCAATGAACATGCTAGGTGTGGACCTGAGAACCTCGAAGGCAACGTGATCTACGTCCCATGGAAAACGACGAGCATTTGATGGTTGCTGTCCACGTAAAGCATATAATCGTTGCCTTGTTGGCATGTGCCATTTTGTGGCGACTGTACACCGTATAGGGTTAATATTTAGCATGGGTTATCACGAAATCAAACCCGTCGACTGGTTTGCCTGCTCGACCAGACTGTAGGCAAGCACATAAAGAGTGCGAGTAGTCAAGTTAGGCCAAAATTTTGAGTTCGCGGGCTGCTTAAATATAAAGTTATCTTACTCGATTTACAACTGTCACGACTCACGAGATGACCAATGCCAACGTTTACATGTCATGAAAATTTGTTACAGGACACCGTTATTTTTTGGCATTTGCCAAAACACATTGTATAATTATGTCTTTACCAAGTATTATTATAATTTTGTGGCACATTCACTGCGTGACCAAAAAGGAAAAGTTTGCCACATTTTATTCAAACCAGGCCATAACATGATCACTCAGGCAAAAGTGCCAAAACTTTGTATTTTGTCACTTGGTGTGTTCTAGCAAATGTGCCATAAAATTATAATGGTACCTAGCAAAGACACAGACGGATGATGTGTTTCAACAAATGGCAGAAAATAACCATGTCCCATAGCAAATTTAAATTTGCTACAAGACACCGTTATTTTTCGGTGTTTGCCAAAACACACTGCATAATTATGTCTTTGTCAGGTATCATTATAATTTTGTGGCACATTTGCTAGAACACACCGCATGACCAAAAAAAAAGTTTGCCACATTTTATTCAAACCAGGCCATAACATGGTCACCCAGGCAAAAGTGCCAAAACTTTGTATTTTTGGTCACGTGGTGTGTTCTAACAAATGTGCCACAAAAATTGTAATGGTACCTAGCAAAGATACAATTAGATGATGTGTTTCAGCAAATGACAGGAAATAACAATGTCCTATAGCAAATTTTCCCTTACATGTTTGACAAGGACAACAACCAGGAGCGAGGACGAAGCATCCAACTGCTCGCCGTTAGGACCGCAATAGTAGCACATGAACCGCATATCACAATCTCCTTCAAAATCTTTTGGTCCAAGCCTGCATGCCCACCATTTCATCGGTACAGGTTTCAAGTGGGATTGCCGGGCTGCTTAGCCCATTGGGAATCCCGTCAGCTAAACCCACTTAACTTCTTTGTGGGCAGCCCACCTTTCGCGGACGGATAAAAGGCCATACCGACTTGTCCTGCAACAGTGATTCATCCACAATTCACTCGTACCAAGCATCCTCGCAGATTTTTTTTCAAAACGGGGGAGCCCAGCCTCTGCATCCCTAGGACACACATCCTAGGGAGCATCCTCGCATATACCTTCGATGTTGCCTTGAGTGAGCTATGCGGACTCCCATGCGTGTTTAACCCGCTAAACAATCTACAGTTTATCCCGTCAATTCCGACTAAGCCAGTACATAGATTTTTGGTTTGAGCTCCTTGTTCACAATGGAGGAGCTTCCTAGGGCTAAGGGGGCCATGGCCCCCCCACTCCAGAACATTCCTTAAAGATATCTTTATTATTTATGCTAAAACTTAAAATATTACTTAAAATCTAAGCATGCTTAGTGTTGTTGTCCTCTTAACATGTATTCCACCTGTTGTAACCGCTGTTGCAATCCAATCATGTTTTGTATCAAAGTTATCAAACAACTCCCAGACTGCCTATGTTGAAGCAGCCAAGGTTGTTGACTAGACCGTAGGATCAATCAAGACTTTCAGATATCTATCTTTCAACAAAATCTACATTTCTAATTGTTATTGTGCCTAGATACCTATTCATTTTCCTTTATGATCATTTTTAGTTGGTTTCATTCACTGAAGAGAAAAAACAATTGATAAGTACAACAAGCTCTTGAAAATATCGTACCGAGCAACAGTCACCAGAGCATCATCACGAGACTTGCGCTTGGTTCACTTTGGTTGATTGCTTTCTGGAGCTATGTCTTAGCAATTTGGTATGGCACAACACTGGTGATTGAAAAAGGATATACCAGGAGATATGTCATCAATGTAATGGTGGCCAACGTAACTTCTCCGGTGTCAGGACAATTACTATTTCAAAAATAAAAATAACAAATATCAGTAATTGGTTTTAGATCCTCATTGTTACCCTCCCCCAAATTTTCTGTAGGGCTCTTTCCATGCTTAAGTGCATTTGCATCAGGCATAGATTGCGGCTCACAAAATGTTTGCAGCGATTCATAAAACACCTGCGATTAAATCCATTGATAGTGATGCCCTTGAATTAAAAAAAATCTAGGAAATATCGAGTTAAAAATATTTATTTCAGTTATTGGCAAGGCGCGTGACCACGTACGTTGGAGGGTTGTGTATAGGTAATACGGACTAGGACGATACATAGATTTTAGGGGACCTAGGACGGCACGATACCATGGGCTCCTTGTTCACAATGGCGGAGCTTCCCTAAGGGTAAGGGGGGCCAATGCCTCCATACTCTCGAACATTCCTTAAAGATATCTCTATTATTTATGCTAAAATTCGAAAGATTACTTAAAATTTAAGCATGATTAATATTGTTGCCCCCTTAACATTGTGTGTGAAGCTCCTCCATGAAAGTTTCTGCAACTGATATCAACATTTGTGAATGGTTTCATCATCACCTTTACAAAAGGATGGATGCTTACATTTGTCATGTTGTCATATATTCCGTATGATGTAACTATTGCTGCAATCCTTTTATTTTTGTATCAAATTTATCGAACAACTTCCAGACTGCCTATGTTGAAGCTCGAAAGGTTATTGACCAGACCGTAGGATCAATCAAGACCGTAAGATATGTATCTTTCAAGAAAATCTAACTTTCTATTTGTTTTTGTGCCTAGGTAACTATTCATTTTCCTATATGATCATTTTCAGGTGGTTTCATTGACCACGGAGAGAAAACAATTGATAAGTACAACGAGTTCTTTAAAATATCGTACCGAGCAACAGTTACTAGGATAACTAGGGCGTCATAATGTGACTTGCGCTTGGTTCATCACTTTGTCTTATTGCTTTTTGGAGCCATGCCTTAGCAATTTGGTACGGCGTAACACCGGTGATTGAAAAACAATATATTGGGAGGCATGTCATCAATGTAATAGTGGCCACCGTGACTTCTTCAGTGCCATTAGGCCTGTGGAAGAAATGAAACCGTCTAAACCGGCTAAAAATTATCTAGTTCAATCTCATTCACAAATTCAATCTAAATTTTGAAACTAGTGCAAAATTTTAAACTAGTCCAAACCGGTCAAACCGGCTAAACCGTATTTTCACAGGCTTAAGTGCCATAACAACTATTGTTTCAAAAGTAAAGATAACAAATATAAGTAATTGGTTTTAGATCCTCATTGTTACCCTCCCCCAATAGGGCTCTTGGACATGTATCTCCATGCTTAAATACATTTGCATCAGCGCTGATTGCAGCGATTGATAGAACACCTGAGATTCAATACATTGATAGTGATGCCCTTGAATTGAATAAAATTCTAGGAAATATCATGTTGAAGGATATTCATTTCAGTTATTGGCAAGGCGTGTGACCATAATGCAAGTTGGAGGGTTGCATACCGGATGGGCGGTAGGGTAGTTCTTAGCCATACACGGAGAATCACGTACCGGTTTGGTCATCGGCCTTAAACAATGCAAAACATGCTCTCACATTGTTAAGCGACCGTACACGCACCTAAGGTTCCATGTCCGGCGTGTCATGCATCTAACGACGTCGGTTCGGGTCGTCGCCACAAAAAAAAGGAAAGAGCACCGTTCCTTTGGACGCGTCCGGCAGTTTGTCGAAAGAAAGGTCCTTTTCCAGATACACTAGATAACACATGACAGTCTATAAACAGGTCGAGAGCAATCTAAACAGGAAAGGTGGGACTAAACGCTCCACCTAATAGTCGCTTCTAGCATTCACGCTGCCTGCAAAGACGTAACATGAATAAGCGAGTCACGGTATCGCGTACAAATGCAAACTGTTTGACAAAGGAAAGCGTTGGCATCTAGTCGCTTGCATTGTCAACATGTCTCGTGAAAGCATAACGTGGATAATCGAGTCTCATATGTAGCGTATATACAAAAAGGGCATGAATTCCGTGACGGATAAACAACACATATCGTTTGACAAAGGCAAGCATGGCGTTTCCTTGGACAGCGAAAGGCCCTGCGTCTTATCATCAAGATCGAGTCCAACTCATTAAAGCGTCTGAACTTATTGTGTGTGTCCGCTTATTGCATATGTAAGAACGGATACCGCGCCAAAAGAACAGAGTTCACCAAAAAAGCTAAACGAGGAGTTCACAAACGCGAGGACACAAAGCGTTCACATTTGACGATCGCAGAATAGAGAACAAAAAATCATTCATGTCTATCTGAGTGAAGGGAAAGTTTAAGAACTACAGACAACCTAAGATGTTATCATCGAAGAACAGATACAACGTCAGGCCACGAAAATGCTTCTAACTCATATATTTCTATCTATTACAGACGATTGATCCAAGACACGCAAAGGATAAACAAAAAAAACTTTGGAAATCTAATCTAACTAAATATAAATATACCTAGAGATTGTTTTCCTCTTCGTGGCGGAGTTGCTATAGCTCGTGTTGTCACGAGGTTTGCTTCGTCGTCGTTGCTACAGCCACGTGTCTCGTCTTGGAGGGAACATCGTCCTTGCTTTGCTGCTCCAACTTCTCTCAATGGGGCTTCGGCTGCTTCAGCTTCTCTTAGTTGAACTTATCCCTGGTCACCATAGAAAGAGACAAACAAAGTCAAATACTATTAAAGATACACCGTTTTAAGAAAAAACACACGTTGCCTATCAACACCCGGATTTTTAATCCTAGATGCCTGTTATGCCATACATCGCAGTCCCAGAATTACCATTTTCGCGAGACATAACAGATTGGATATCACAGTATATCATTCGTTACAAACCATACATAAGGTCTTACACAAATAAGGATCTCATGATCCAGTCTTAATACAATTCAAGCAGCGGAATAACGTAATAATAACGATAGCGTAGGCGAGGCTCCATCTTCATGGTCATAGGCAATGCTGACGATGGGAGATGATCCTAGTTGTCGTAACCTTCCTGATGTCCATCTTCTTGATACTCCAATTCACAGTCTGGCCACGGAAATAGCCAGGAACAAAACCATGAGTACTCTTTAAGTACTCGCAAACTAATGAAGGAAATATGTCCTAGAGGCAATCATACAGATGATTATATTTCATATGTATCTATGAGTTATTGTAATGTTCCTTGAATATCCATATCAGGCAACTTGTATTGATTGGCAATTGCATGAATTGTTTGTGAAACTCTTTACTTGTACGGTTATTTAATAGTTGTCCCTAGTCGGAGTTCATGTAAGGACACACGTGAATATTAGACTAGCACATCAATTGGTTGATGACTATGTTTCGCAAATCATAGACATAGAGATGTCAAACCAATGATGTGAACACATGTTATGAACATGGGGTTGGACTGAGAGAGATATCTCTGGGCCCCTCGAGTGATCGGATCCAGAAATGCATGGCCGTGCTACATATGGTTAAGAGTTAACCTAGTAAAGGGATTCCGAATCACAGTATCGAGAAAGGGAGGTCAGCTTGGAGCTAGACCAAATATCGTGAGGCAAAGAGAAAGACATGTACTAAACCTTGTGATGGTTCGTCCGATATGATCTTTGTATGCGTTTAGGAGTTAGCACGTCTTGCTAGATGCCGCTACCAACTATTGACAGAATAAGTGTATTCGTGTCATGTCTATACGTATATGAACCTATAGGGTTACACACTTAAGGTGCTGGAAGCCTAATAAGAATTGGATCCGAATTAGACCAGGCTTAGGCTACTAATGGGCTGCTAATATAGAAGCCCACTAGGGACGTCTATATAAGAGAGGGTGGGGCGTGCTGACCAGGGTTAGACCATTAGCCCCAGCCGTCACTCCTCACGCCTGTGTTGCACGCGTGGACCTAGCAGTCCGGCGTCTAACGCTTCCATCCTATACGTGTGGATACCTTGGAGGCGCTGCATCTGTAGCGCTTGGACGAGCTGCGCAAGGGGAGCTGCTCGTGGGACGAGAACAAGGAGGAGACGTAGATTGTCTGCACTGCCTCGACACGCTTCATCAAGTTCCGCAACTGCGCGTCTAGTGGTAATCCTATGATATATGAAAACAGTAATCCTGGTTTACGCGGTAGAAAAATTTGATTTGCGCTAGTGTAGCCTACCCGTATCCCTTCAGTGGTATCAGATCCGATGCTGTTCAGTTATAGATTCGGGATGTTTGCATATGGTGATATGCAGATTGATATGAATGATGTGATCGTTTATATTGCGATGGTTCAGGATTGATCTATGATCTTGCTTTCCGTGATCGTGATTCTAAGCTAGTCGAACGACTTACCCCTACCGGTCGATTTTCGCCATCGGGGTAGACAATGACACATAAATCTCGTTGAATCACGCGAAGATCAATATGATTGATCGAATCAGAACCTAGATCTAAAATCGATGTACCGTGATCAAAGGAGTTTGATCAGATCGGAACAACAGACGGTTTATGGTAAATTTGATTTGCCAATCAAAATCCTTAAAGAAAATTGTGTAGATACCGCGAGTGGTGCTGCCCCTTCGAACCCCGTAGGGGGAGACCCCCTAGACCCCCCTAGTCATAGCACATTTTTGTATCTCGTTAAGGTAACTAGGTGCTGCGAGGTCACATGATCCGGTAGAATGCAATTCTATGCATAACTTGTTTTTGCAGGATGTATGTGATCAGCATGGACCATATATGTATGTGATGCATGTATGAAATTTATCATGACCTGCATGTCGTGAGTAGGGCAACATGGCTGGAGACATGTGTGTTGTCAATTATTGTAATGGCCTGCGTGCCAACTTGTGATGATCCCAATTCTATGTAATTTTGATTACTAGCTGTTAGGGGTAATACCTTGTATTAGTTCTTGAAGGATTCATCACTTGGAGGATGGCTCGCATGGAACATGAAGATGGAGATCATCATCGTGGACAGGTTCTATGGCGATAGAGATCACCATGGGAAAATGGGCCATACTGTGTTACAACTATGTGAATGCTATTCTTATGTGTTTTACTCTATGCATGCTTAGATGATAGAAGTAGAACGATCCCTCACAAAATTTAAGTTAAACCATGCCCTCCCAACCAAACCTTGCACCATCCTATGCCCTGTACAATCGTTGGTGGGCCTATGAAATTAGGGTGCCGCGGTTTTCCTTGGCTGGATGGGTTTGTATCGGATACCTACTCGCATAAGGGTTGGTGAGCTTGACAAGGTCATCTTAACAGTTAAGGACCTTGGGGCATAAAGGTTGGGCGCCTAGTTTTGACATAGAGATGTCACCCAACAACAAGAGTCATATGTGATATGATTAGCAAGTGTTGCTTATCGATTTACCTTGTCTTCTAGCAGTGATGCTAAAGCTCACTAGTCGACTTATTAATTGTGGATCTTAAATCATTTAGTATCAATAGAGGGATATTGATTTAAGTGGGAGTATATGCTATTAATTTTTTTTAATATGTTTTGCTCTTTCATGGTTACATGGCTTAGTATTTTGCATATTTTCTGTTGTAGATCAATGGCACCGAACACCGCATCACCTTTTTCTTTGTGTTTTATTCTTGACAAAGATAAAATAAATGGAACAAACTATTCGAACTAGGTCCGTAACCTGAGAATTGTTCTCATGTCTGATAAAAAAGAAACGGTTCTGGATACCCCAATCCCCGATGAACCCGCTGATAATGCATCTGCTGCCCTAAAGAACGCCTACAAGAGAGCATGTGATGATTCTCTTAAGGTTAGTTGTCTTATGCTTGCATGCATGGAACCTGAACTCCAAAAGAAGTTTGAGGATCAGGATGCGTACGATATGATCGTCGCGCTTAAGGACATGTTCCAAGATCAGGCAAGGACTGAGAGGTACAATGTTGCCAAGTCCTTTATCGAATGCAAGCTAGCAGAGGGAGCAGCTGTAGGCCCCCATGTGATCAAAATGGTTGGTTACAATCAGACTTTGGAAAAGCTTGGTTTTTCCACTAGGCCAAGAGTTGGCCACTGACTTCATTTTGGCGTCTCTTCCATCCAGCTATGGGCAGTTCATTTCGAACTACCATATGCATGGGATGGAGAAGGGACTTAATGAGTTATGCGGGATGCTAAAAATAGCAGAAAGTGACATGGAGAAGTGTGCAGGGCATAGCCATGTGATGACTGTGCAGAACAAGCCTAGCTTCAAGAAAAAAGGTACTTTTTGGAAGAAGAAGGGCAAGGATAAGGATACGATCCCTAAGCCTGCACCAAGCAAAAGGCTAGACCTATAGAAGACACCGAGTGATTCTTTTGTCATGAACATGGCCACTGGAAGAGAAACTGCAGCAAGTACCAGGTGAAAGAACATGTTGGGCCCCCATGTGTGGTTTTGGTAATTAATGACAATCTTTATGGACTAATGTGTGCATTAAGTTATACTTGTAGGATTTGTCCATTGGCATCGCTTGGAGCATGTGTTGGCTTCAAGGTTGATGAAATGCAAAGAAGATATGTTGGGCAAGCTCAATATGCGAGGTCGATGATGAGGAATTAAGGAAGGCGTTCCATCTTGAGAAGAGCAAGATCGTCTACATCGAGCTCAAGTGGAATGCTCAAGGCAAAGGTATAATATTGATAGGTTTTCCCTTTTGCCGGTCTCACGTTGTGTGTGTGAGACCGGGTTTAGGATAGATAACCGTACTATCAAGAGGGCTCTCGTATGAGTAATTCGGTCACATCGTTCGGAGAGAGCTCAAACCTTTGTATACTTGCATCATCATATTTGGTTGTTATTTGGTCTTATCCATGTGATGATATAGAGCTTGTGGTAATCTCCATAACAAGCTCTTGTTCATTTAAATCGGATCTCCCATTTGTATCTTGTTGCCCTTGTTGTCCTCTATCCAACGCAATTGGAATCGGGTCAATCGGAGCTACCGTTTAAAAGTTATGACCATTTGAATATTTGCCGTTTTAAATGAAAAAGAAAAAGAAAAACTGGGCCGAGCGGTACTACCGCAGCCCAGTACCGCTCGGGCCTGACGCGCGCAGCCCATTTTATGTCTGGCCCGGTACCTCTTTCCGGTCCTACCGGACCGACCCGGTAGTATCGCCTGGGTGGGCCGGTAGTACCGGTCGGCCCAGTTTCTTTGTCCAGATTTTCCCATATTCGCCCAGATCTAGATCCCGCGCTGGCTCCGCCCGTTGGCGCGTTGACTCGCGCGTGCGAGCGCACGATCCCGCCTACCGCCGCGTACGCGCTTCCCACTTGCCCCGCGCGATTGGCCGCGCCGCTGCTGCCTGGGTCCCGCTGGCGCTGCTGCTGCCGCATCGCTCGCTGCTGCTGTCGCGCGCGCGCGACCGCATGGCCCAGCTGGCCCCGCTGTGCTGCTGCGCTGTTCCGCTGCGTAGCTGCTGCTGCTCTGCACCCGCGCATGCACTGGCCTCGTGCGGGGCCCGCTGCTGCTGCCGCATGCGCTGACTGCTGCTGACGCGCCGCCTGCTGCCACCGCTTTCTCTCTCTCTGGCCCACTCGCGTGTCGTGCGTGTTGCTTGCTGCTGCTTTTTTCTCCCGTGCTCACATGCGCTGCTGTTACTGCTCCGTTTTTCCTGCCACATGCGGTAGTACCGGTCAAAACCGGTATTACCGGTCCGTTCTGAAAATGCCTCAAACGACTAGTTTTTTGGGGCCCCTATTTATACTTTTTGCCTGTTTTCAGTTTAGTAAGCTTCTCTATTATCTATTAGGCTAAACTTTGTCCACACTTGCTCTAGATCTTGAAGCTTGGCTTATATTTTCCCTCCGATGATTCTTGCCCATATTTGAGTGGAAGAGAGAGGAGATCTAGCCCCACGTTTTAACCTAACCGATTCATCTCTTTGTGAGTGCATCTTTGGGGATCTAGATTTTGGGGGATTTTGTGTCTCTCTTTGATTCCTCCTCTCTTGTTCCCCCAATAGCTTTGTTAGCTTTGTTGGAACTTGAGAGTGAGGGATTTGAGCATCTTTGTGGTGTTCTTGCCATTTGCATTTGGTGCATCGATTTGAGTTCTCTTTGGAGGATTTGGTTTGAATTGCTCATTGGAGCTTGTCCCTCTTGGGTTCTTGGAACCCTAGATGGTTTGTGGCCTTGGTGGCATTGTGGCCTTTTGTGGCATTTGTTGGGAGCCTCCAATTAAGTTGTGGAGTTGTGCCCCAACCTTGTGAGAGGTTCCGGTTGCCACCGACAAGTGCATCGATAGTGGAAGCGTGGATCGATCCCATTGGGATGCGATTCACCGAAGAATAAGGGAGGCCTTTTGTGGCGTTGGTGGTTTGATACCACCCCCTCTCCAAACGAGACGTACTCCATGTTGGGAGGAACTCGGTAAAATATCGGTGTCCCCGCGTGCCTCGGTTATCTCTATACCCGAGCTCTTTACTTATGCACTTTACATTGTGATAACCTTCGTGCTTGAAGTACCATATATCTTGCTATCACTTTGTTGTTTGGCTTAGCATAATTTGTTGGTGCACATAGGTAAACCTTAGTTGTTTCTAGGTTGTGCTTTACAAAGTAAACACTAGTTTTATTCCGCCTTTGTTGAGCCACTCTAGGAAAAGTTTTAATCGCCTATTCACCCTCCCCTCTAGGCGACATCCGTATCCTTTCAATTGGTATCAGAGCCCGGTCTCTCATTTTAGGCTTTACCGCCTTGAGAGTAAAGATGTCGGCTAGGGGATTAGTGCACAAGGACACACTCACATTCGATGGTACAAATTATGATGTTTGGAAAATTCGCATGCTTAGTTTATTTCGGGAAATTCACCCAATTATCGAGGGCTATCTATATGTGGGTTTCTCTTCTCCTATGGATACACAAAACGAATCTTTAGGGGAGAAGTTGAACTCTCATATAGATGCTCTAGTTACTAAAATTCTCTTGCATGTTGTGAGCAATGTAGTTCTTTCGTCTATCATGCCTTATTCAAGCGCTCGTGAGATATGGACCAAGCTTCAAGATAAATATAGCAAGTCCAATATTATTGAGGATGATTGTGTTGCTTCCACTTCCGGTCGAGATGAGTTCTCATCCTCTACCACTTCACCAACATGTGACTTTTCACAAGATAATGATATGGTGAGTGGTGATAGAAATTGCAATATGGATAGTGTGTTCACTATTTGTAATCCCTCATATCTATCTAGTTGCAATGATCTATCTTTGGACCTTAACACTTCTAGCACTCAAAATTCCTCACATGCTTGTGTTAATAGTCCTTGCATATCATGTAGAAATGACTTAAATAAATCTCATGATGATATGCTCATGTTGTCTTGTTGCCATGATAAAAATGCTTCTATTTCCTCTAGTGCTTGTGTTGCTAACCATGTAGAGGAAAATGAAGATTCTATGGGCCAAGACAAGGTCTTGAAGAGAGATACAAGTGCAATCTCATCATCATCTTCTTCCGGTTCTCACATGTGCCTTATGGCTAAGGGAACAAAGGTAACCTCTTTGGATCCCATTATATCTCATGATGATGATGATGAGGTTGAGAATGATAATGATGATTATAGAGGTAAGTATGATATTACCTCTATTAAGAAAATGGGAGAGGTTGTCTGTAGTGCTCTCTACAAAAATAAACTTGCTTCCTCCAACCTTCTTGAAATCTTGAATTATGCTATAGAAGGAAATGATCTTATTGAGGAGCAAGAAAACATAATTGATGAAAAGTTTGCACTTGAGCGTGAATATGCTAATGAACTTGCTCAAGTAAAGGACTCCCTTGAAGAAGAACAAACCATCAAAGAATCTCTTGAGGAGACTTTTACTCTAGAATTATCTAGAGTAAAGGAATACCATGATAGAGAACTTGCGGTGGCTAACTCCTTCAAGATTAAAAATGATGAACTTGAAGTTGCTTATGCTAAACTTGTTGAGGATTTTGAGCACATAAAAAATGGCTCTAGGGTCATAAAGGGTGAGCTCGTCAAACTCACCGAGTCACATGAGCAACTTAAAGCCTCATATTCAAAAGAGCTTGACAAGTTGCCCTCACCTCTTGCTAATAGTAATGATGCTTGTGCTAATAACTCTATTTCTTGGGAAGCATCTATTTTGAAGGAGAATGTTGAGCTAAAGGCTCAACTTGCTTTGCTAACTAGCAACTATGGGAAATTAGAAGAAAGCCATGATAAGCTCTCAAGCTCGCATGAGGATCTCCTAGTCTCCCATGGTAGGCTAAAGTTGGCTCATGAGGCCATCATGTCAAAGGTAACATCTAGTGGGCCTCATGTGGACATTAGCACTATATCTACTCCAAATGTTATATTGCCATGTGCTAGTCCTTGTAGTTCATCCTCTCACAACCATGATATATCTCGTGATGAATTACACTCCATGCCTTGTTGCTCTAACAATGTAGCATCTACTTCCTCTAGTACTTGTGTTGAAACTAACCATGTAGAGGAAATCAAAGAGCTCAAGGCTCAAGTCACTTCTTTGAAGAATGACTTGAAAAAGGGTCATCAAGGGAAGGCCGCACTCAACAAAATATTGAGTGTGCAAAAATCCCCCAATGACAAGAGTGGGCTTGGATTCAACTCCAAGGTCAAGAACAAGTCCACTATCAAGTTCAAGCACAAGGACAACAAGAAGAATGGCCAAGATCAAGTCAAGAATCCGGCCAACATTGTTTGCTTCAAGTGCAAGGAAGAAGGGCATCATGTCAAACATTGCCCATTAAAGAAGAAGTCCCTTGGCAAGAAGCAACAAGGGAAGCGGCCTCAAGCTCCACATATTGTTAGAGATGGGCCTCCTCCCAAGAAGACTCAAGCTCTTCCTCAAGTTGTTTCTTCATCCAAGAAGAAAGATGACAAGAGTAGAACTTGCTACATATGCCGCGAGAAGGGGCATATTTCTTCCTCATGCACTATCGGTATCTCCTCATCCAACCCTATCATTATTGATGATACTTATTCTCTTTGTAAGGATGAGGTTGGCAATGTGTTTGCCAAATTTGTTGGTGCCCAATGTGGTGTCAAGAAAAGATCCATTTGGGTTGCTAAGCCTATTGTGACTAACTTCTTAGGACCCAACTTGGTTGGGGACCAACAAGCCAAAACTTGATCAATAGGTGTGTTTTGGAGGGCATTGGAGTCTTGGCTACATCATGAAGAATTAAGGGATCTTTATTATTATTTTTGTCAAAGCCAAGCCATGTGGATTATATTGCTCCTATTATATTTTCAATGTTCCTCCTTGCGGTAACATATGCTTAACTCATTTCATTGAAAGTTACTCGCCCCCCTGTGCATGTGTTGGTTTTGTATCTTCCATGTTTTTGTACATATTGTGCTTTCCACTTAATTATCTTGAGATATCAATCATATTTGTGTATGATTAAGTGGCACAACATGTATGTGTGTTTCTTGTGCTTGAGCCTTGCTTGGTTATATTTGGTATCTTATTTGGCTCTTGTGAGAGATTAATGGACTATCCCATTTTGGTGGAGTGTTATGCTTAGGCATTCCACAAACCTAAAAATGTGTGTACATGAGGAATACCACCTAGTATTTATATTGGAAGATTATATAGTCTCTTTGTGGTATGTTTCTCATGAGAAATTTAATTTTATAATGTCCATTAATTATCTCTATTTGTATCATTTTGCCTCGTGTTGGTTTTATGGTAGTATCACATTATGGGGGAGTCATATGCTTAGTGCATATTACAATCCTAGAAATTGTGAATATTCGAGGTTGTGTCACTTAGAATTGATATTGATAATTATCTAGCACCTATGTGACACATTTGCTCATACAAGTTCCAATTTGATTGAATGTCTTTATTGATCTTATGTTGGATCTTGTATATGAGAATGGTTCTTGGTATGTGTTTCCTCATATTTATATATTTATATTCGCATGGAAACCATTTGCTTCAAGTTACTCTAATCACTAGTGATTGTGTGACTATTAGAAGCTACCAAGAATCTTGCTTGAAGTATCATGCTCAATTCTTATATTTAGTTATATGCTTATTGTTGTGACTATGATCTTGGATATCCATGCAAGCTACCTTGGGAAAATTATTCCCAATATTTCTTGTCCTTGGACAATGAGTACTAAAGTTATGGTAGAATTTATTGATCATAGCCACTTTGGCCTTTGCTTAAACGTATCCAATCTTTGGCCAAGTAAATGTTTTGTGTGCTCCCATTCCTTCCTTGCCTCTTATGAATCTTCTTATTTTATTGGTATTCTCGTGTGTTTTATTTAATGTAGGTAGTGGTGATGATCTCATTTGTGTGCATTTTGCATTCAAAAGCAAAATTCTATATAATGTACTACTTATGGGTGAGCTCTCCTATATTATCTAGAACAATCCTATTTACGCTTCTTTGTTTGATCCATATCGGGTCTTATGTGCTTGGAACCTCAATCTTTTCATTTTGGTATTTTGTGCCATCATGTTAAGTTTGGGGAGTTTGGTTTCTTGTTGGAACCTTGCTCTTTTTGGGAGTTGGTTTTGTCTCATTCCTTGTTTCTTGATTTGACCATTTTAGAATGAGATAAATCCTTGAGCATTTTTATTTCTATCTATTTTTGCTCTTTTGGCCTTAGCCTAGTTCATTTGTTGAACTTGTGATCTTTCATGTGTTGAATTGGTTCTTTGATACAATTTGGACACCGCTTGTCTTGTCACACTCTTGTGTGTGCCATCTCGGTTTACTTGGTGTTTTGTTCAAATTGTATCTCCTTTTTTGGTTCTTGAAAGCTTTATGCATGCATATTTACTATATGATTATATTATGGCATGCTTGCTTTCTTTGATCCAATATATAAGGGAAACTCTACCAATTCCCATCGGCTAAGTTGTGCATGAAATTGAATTTCATATCAGTGTGCACATAATTATGTGGAGTCTCTCCTATGTATTGTAGTTTCTCTAACCTCTTTGGACCCAATAAGTTTGGGGACTATTTTGTACTTAATTGTGTTTTAGGTACATTGGAGATATATTGGATGCTTGTCTTTCATTTTTGAAGAAATGATACTTAGAAGAAAATTTGAGGCAAGCTATAGGATGATCAACGAATTCATATCCTCTACATCCTACCAATCATATCTCGGTAACAAGTATCTCGTTCTCATTCTCACATATCTTGATTCCAACCTTCTGTTGGTTGCCTTCTAGCATGAATTAATGTATTTGAAATTGTTGTAGTTCTAGCCATGGTTTTAAGAGGACTCTCTAGCGTATATGTGTTTAAGTTGAGATGAGTACATGTAGTTGGGACTATACAAAATCATGCACATGATCCTCCAATCCCAAATATGTCAATCTAGCAATTTTATTGCCTATCATTTCCTCAACTTCTCTCATATGCAATAGTGAGATTTTGCTAGTCTATTTTCTATTATGATACTTGTTGCCTTTCTTCATATATTTCAACTTTCTCCTTTTCCCTTGGTGATAGTTGTAATATATGTAGTGTGTTTGTGTTTGAAGTCCATTATGTACTATAAGATCTATGTGAGCCTTTGGCCATGCTTTGAAGCAAAAATCTTGTTGGTATATGTTGTGACTTCATTTTTGCTTCCATGTGCTTTATTGTATATCTTCCTTGTATGTGCTTGTTTCTTTATGGGCATATGTCTTTGTGATGTCATCCACTTAGAGACACATACACATATGAGAAGATAATTTTAGTTGATTGTTAAATCCTTGGAGACCACCCTTCTATTCCTTTTGATTCTTCGGTGGCTTCCAAATTTAATTGCCTATGAGTGCTTGTTCCTCTTGTTTGCATCTTTGGGAACTCATAGTTATTCTCTCATGCCTTGTATTGTTAAATGAACTTGGATGAGTGAGGATTCCATGATTATGCACCTTGATCCCAAATACAATTATCATAATTGGTGCATTATCTTTGGGGAGCTCATCTAATTCATCTAATAATGCACATTTGTCTTCTTTCTCGCTTGTTGTGTTTTAAATACTTATGGGGGAGCGAGGATTCCATATTTGTGCAATATGTATTCTAATGCATTTATGTTGAATAGTGCACAAATCTTGGGGAGCTTCTCTATTTGTTATTTAAAGCACTCTCTTGCTCATATCATAATATCTTGTAGGTTCCATTTGAACTCATTTGTTGTTTTCAATTGGTTTGTCGGACCTTGTAGTTGCTTGCATCATTTGACTTTATTTTGGCAACCTTCGGGTCCTCGATATAGTTCTACTCCCTCCCAAGTATTCATCATTGGATATGTGCGAAGGCACACCTTTGGAGGAATTATTACTATATTTGCCTTCTAGAACTTGTCACCCATTTCGGCAATCGATGCCAATGGGGGAGAAGTTTTAGAGGGTTTAAGGGAAGTTGGTTTATGCATTGAGTTTGTTCTTGTGCATTTGCCTCTCATGCTCGTGCATCTTTGTTGTTGCTTAGCATGTGGTATATATAGAGGAAACTCCACCAATGATAATGATTGGCAATATATGCAATGAAATTCAAGTTCATCACACATGCATAGATTGTGGGGGAGTTTGCTCTATATATGGTGGTGGTACCAAGATCACATACTTTTGTAGTATTTGATATTGGTATTACCATTTTATTCATTAATATTCCTTATATAAACCCTCTTAAAGGGATTGTCATCAATTACCAAAATGGGGGAGATTAAAAGAACATGTTGGGCCCCCATGTGTGGTTTTGGTAATTAATGAAAATCTTTATGGACTAATGTGTGCATTAAGTTATACTTGTAGGATTTGTCCATTGGCATCGCTTGGAGCATGTGTTGGCTTCAAGGTTGATGAAATGCAAAGAAGATATGTTGGGCAAGCTCAATATGCGAGGTCGATGATGAGGAATTAAGGAAGGCGTTCCATCTTGAGAAGGGCAAGATCGTCTACATCGAGCTCAAGTGGAATGCTCAAGGCAAAGGTATAATATTGATAGGTTTTCCCTTTTGCCGGTCTCACGTTGTGTGTGTGAGACCGGGTTTAGGATAGATAACCGTACTATCAAGAGGGCTCTCGTATGAGTAATTCGGTCACATCGTTCGGAGAGAGCTCAAACCTTTGTATACTTGCATCATCATATTTGGTTGTTATTTGGTCTTATCCATGTGATGATATAGAGCTTGTGGTAATCTCCATAACAAGCTCTTGTTCATTTAAATCGGATCTCCCATTTGTATCTTGTTGCCCTTGTTGTCCTCTATCCAACGCAATTGGAATCGGGTCAATCGAAGCTACCGTTTAAAAGTTATGACCATTTGAATATTTGCCGTTTTAAATGAAAAAGAAAAAGAAAAACTGGGCCGAGCGGTACTACCGCAGCCCAGTACCGCTCGGACCTGGCGCACGCAGCCCATTTTCTGTCTGGCCCGGTACCTCTTTCCGGTCCTACCGGACCGACCCGGTAGTACCGCCCGGGTGGGCCGGTAGTACCGGTCGGCCCAGTTTCTTTGTCCAGATTTTCCCATATTCGCCCAGATTTAGATCCCGCGCTGGCTCCGCCCGTTGGCGCGTTGACTCGCGCGTGCGAGCGCACGATCCCGCCTGCCGCCGCGTACGCGCTTCCCACTTGCCCCGCGCGATTGGCCGCGCCGCTGCTGCCTGGGTCCCGCTGGCGCTGCTGCTGCCGCATCGCTCGCTGCTGCTGTCGCGCGCGTGCGACCGCATGGCCCAGCAGGCCCCGCTGTGCTGCTGCGCTGTGCCGCTGCGTAGCTGCTGCTGCTCTGCACCCGCGCATGCACTGGCCTTGTGCGGGGCCCGCTGCTGCTGCCGCATGCGCTGACTGCTGCTGCGCGCGTCAGCCCGCGCGCCGCCTGCTGCCACCGCTTTCTCTCTCTCTCTGGCCCACTCGCGTGCATGCGTGTTGCTTGCTGCTGCTTTTTTTCTCCCGTGCTCACATGCGCTGCTGTTACTGCTCCGTTTTTCCTGCCACATGCGGTAGTACCGGTCAAAACCGGTACTACCGGTCCGTTCTGAAAATGCCTCAAACGGCTAGTTTTTTGGGGCCCCTATTTGTACTTTTTGCCTGTTTTCAGTTTAGTAAGCTCCTCTATTATCTATTAGGCTAAACTTTGTCCACACTTGCTCTAAATCTTGAAGCTTGGCTTATATTTTCCCTCCGATGATTCTTGCCCATATTTGAGTGGAAGAGAGAGGAGATCTGGCCCCACGTTTTAATCTAACCGATTCATCTCTTTGTGAGTGCATCTTTGGGATCTAGATTTTGGGGGATTTTGTGTCTCTCTTTGATTCCTCCTCTCTTGTTCCCCCAATAGCTTTGGTAGCTTTGTTGGAACTTGAGAGTGAGGGATTTGAGCATCTTTGTGGTGTTCTTGCCATTTGCATTTGGTGCATCGGTTTGAGTTCTCTTTGGAGGATTTGGTTTGAATTGCTCATTGGAGCTTGTCCCTCTTGGGTTCTTGGAACCCTAGACGGTTTGTGGCCTTGGTGGCATTGTGGCCTTTTGTGGCATTTGTTGGGAGCCTCCAATTAAGTTATGGAGTTGTGCCCCAACCTTGTGAGAGGTTCCGGTTGCCACCGACAAGTGCATCGATAGTGGAAGCGTGGATCGATCCCATTGGGATGAGATTCACCGGAGAATAAGGGAGGCCTTTTGTGGCATTGGTGGTTTGATACCACCCCCTCTCCAAACGAGACGTACTCCATGTTGGGAGGAACTCGGTAAAATATCGGTGTCCCCGCGTGCCTCGGTTATCTCTATACCCCAGCTCTTTACTTATGCACTTTACATTGTGATAGCCTTCGTGCTTGAAGTACCATATATCTTGCTATCACTTTGTTGTTTGGCTTAGCATAAGTTGTTGGTGCACATAGGTAAACCTTAGTTGTTTCTAGGTTGTGCTTTACAAAGTAAACACTAGTTTTATTCCGTCTTTGTTGAGCCACTCTAGGAAAAGTTTTAATCGCCTATTCACCCCCCCTCTAGGCGACATCCGTATCCTTTCAATTGGTATCAGAGCCCGGTCTCTCATTTTAGGCTTTACCGCCTTGAGAGTAAAGATGTCGGCTAGGGGATTAGTGCACAAGGACACACTCACATTCGATGGTACAAATTATGATGTTTGGAAAATTCGCATGCTTAGTTTATTTCGGGAAATTCACCCAATTATCGAGGGCTATCTATATGTGGGTTTCTCTTCTCCTATGGATACACAAAACGAATCTTTAGGGGAGAATTTGAACTCTCATATAGATGCTCTAGTTACTAAAATTCTCTTGCATGTTGTGAGCAATGTAGTTCTTTCGTCTATCATGCCTTATTCAAGCGCTCGTGAGATATGGACCAAGCTTCAAGATAAATATAGCAAGTCCAATATTATTGAGGATGATTGTGTTGCTTCCACTTCCGGTCGAGATGAGTTCTCATCCTCTACCACTTCACCAACATGTGACTTTTCACAAGATAATGATATGGTGAGTGGTGATAGAAATTGCAATATGGATAGTGTGTTCACTATTTGTAATCCCTCATATCTATCTAGTTGCAATGATCTATCTTTGGACCTTAACACTTCTAGCACTCAAAATTCCTCACATGCTTGTGTTAATAGTCCTTGCATATCATGTAGAAATGACTTAAATAAATCTCATGATGATATGCTCATGTTGTCTTGTTGCCATGATAAAAATGCTTCTATTTCCTCTAGTGCTTGTGTTGCTAACCATGTAGAGGAAAATGAAGATTCTATGGGCCAAGACAAGGTCTTGAAGAGAGATACAAGTGCAATCTCATCATCACCTTCTTCCGGTTCTCACATGTGCCTTATGGCTAAGGGAACAAAGGTAACCTCTTTGGATCCCATTATATCTCATGATGATGATGATGATGAGGTTGAGAATGATAATGATGATTATAGAGGTAAGTATGATATTACCTCTATTAAGAAAATGGGAGAGGTTGTCTATAGTGCTCTCTACAAAAATAAACTTGCTTCCTCCAACCTTCTTGAAATCTTGAATTATGCTATAGAAGGCAATGATCTTATTGAGGAGCAAGAAAACATAATTGATGAAAAGTTTGCACTTGAGCGTGAATATGCTAATGAACTTGCTCAAGTAAAGGAATCCCTTGAAGAAGAACAAACCATCAAAGAATCTCTTGAGGAGACTTTGGTGGCGTTGGTGGTTTGATACCACCCCCTCTCCAAACAAGACGTACTCCATGTTGGGAGGAACTCGGTAAAATATCGGTGTCCCCGCGTGCCTCGGTTATCTCTATACCCGAGCTCTTTACTTATGCACTTTACATTGTGATAACCTTCGTGCTTGAAGTACCATATATCTTGCTATCACTTTGTTGTTTGTATTTCTTAGCATAAGTTGTTGGTGCACATAGGTAAACCTTAGTTGTTTCTAGGTTGTGCTTTACAAAGTAAACACTAGTTTTATTCCGCCTTTGTTGAGCCACTCTAGGAAAAGTTTTAATCGCCTATTCACCCCCCCTCTAGGCGACATCCGTATCCTTTCACCAGGCTTCTTTGAAGAAGAGTGGAAGTAAGAGTACTTCCCACTCAGGTACGCTTGTTGTAAATGTTGTGGACATTCTTATCGCTGATTCCTATGTTAACTCTTGGGTATTTGATACCGGATCGGTTTCTCATATTTGCAATTCGATGCAGGGCCTAATAAGGACTAGAGAAGTGCAGAAAGGCGAAGTGGATTTTTGCGTCGGAAATAAAGCAAGGGTTGCTACATTGTTCGTCGACGTCATGCAACTTCACCTTCCATCAGGATATATTATGGAGTTGAATAATTGTTATTACATTCCTAGTATGGGTCGAAACATTTTATCACCTTCATGTTTGATGAGGGATGGTTATTCATTCGCCAGTGCAAACAATGGTTGTGTAATCTCTAAGAATGATATGTTTATGGCTGATGCTCCCATTGTGAATGGGTTATTTATTTTAAATCTTGATGATGCATCTATTTACAATGTTAGTGCTAAAAGTATTCAGCCTAATGATTTGAGTCCTACCTATTTATGGCATTGTCGTTTGGGGGCATATAAGTGAAAAGCGCATGAAGAAGCTGTAGGGGTTCGTAGCATGGAAAACAAAAAATTTCTACCGCATGCAAACAAACAAGCCAAGATCTATCTACTAGATTGTAGCAACAAGTCGATAGAGGAACTCACCCTCGAAGATTCCAAAGCGGTTAACGAGAGCAGATTCTCGTGGGTGATGTAGTCGTACTCTTGCCGATCTCAAGATCGCGTAGACGATCCTTCCGGCGCTGCGTTCCGGCAGCACTTTCGCAGTCGGTCACATGTTCGGTACTCGATGAAGACCTTCCTCTCCCTTGTTCCAGCAGGCAGCGGAGGTTGTAGCACTCTCCTCGCGATTCCGACAGCACGACGGCGTGGTGTCGGAAGTAGAGGGGAGATCCCGCAGGGCTTCGCCTTAAGCCGGTGCGAGTATGGTGGACTATGAGAGAGGCCTTGGTGATCTAGGGTTTAGAAGGCACCAAGGGGAGTGTGTGGCCGGCGGCTAGGGCTTGGAGAAGCCCCAACTCGCTGAGTTGGAGGTGCCCTAGGCGGCGGCACAAGGAGGTGGTGGCGCCGGCGGCTTGGGGCTAGGGTTTTCGGTGTGTGGGAGAGGGGCATCCCTACCCCTCCTTATATAGGTGGGAGGGTGCGGCTTGGGAGGAGGGAGTCCTCCCCCAAGTCGGCCTCCTTGGCCGGCGGGTGGAGGGAGGAGACTTCCTCCCCAAGTAGGCTTCCTACTCTCCCTCCACCAAGCAAACTTGCCGTTTGACTTTTTCAAATTGGTGTTTGACTTTCAAACTAGGATTTGATTTCTCCCTTTATTTTGCCCAGCCAATTTACCTAGTACATGATGCAACCATTCCACACTGTCATGACACATTCATGTACCCTTCCCCCTCCGGAGTGCCGGACCCTTCTAGAACATTCCTGGTGAAAACACCGGAATCATTCCTCAACTCCGAAATAGGACTTTCCTTATATGAATCCTATTCTCCGGACCAATATGGATCTCCTCGTGATATCCCGGATCTTATCCGAGACTCCGAACAACATTCGGCCTCTTTCTCATCATTCCATAACTACTCAACAACATCGAATCCTTAAGTGTGTCTCCCTACGGTTCGTGAATTATGCGGACATGATCAAGACACTTCTCCGATCAATAACCAATAGAGGAATCTGGAAATTCATATGGCTCCCACATATTTCTACGATTACTTTGCGATCAAATGAACCACTTACATACGATACCAATTTCCCTTTGTCTCACGATAGTTTACTTATCCGAGGTTTTGATCGTCGGTATCTCTGCATACCTAGTTCAACCTCGTTACCGATAAGTACTCTTTTCTCGTTCCCGTGATATGTGATCCCTTGTGAGCCAGTCACATGCTTGCAAGATAATTGGATGACATTCCACCGAGAGGGCCCAAAGTATATCTATCCGTCATATGGATGGACAAATCCCACTCTTGATCCATGTGTTTCAACCCATACTTTCCGGACACTCAGTGCTATCTTTATAGCCACCCAGTTACGGTGTGGTGTTTGATGTCATCAAAGCATCCTTCCAGTGATGGTGATAAGCATGATCTCATGGTTTAAGGAATTAGGTTACTATGTATCAGAAAGCTTATAGCAATTGAACTATTAAAATGACTTGATCTTTATGCTACGCTTATCTATAGGAGTATGTCCATCATACCATTCTCCTAATGATATGACCTTATTATTAACAACATCTCAAATGTTCATGTCAAGAAACCATGAACATCTATTAATCAACAAGCTAGTATTATAAAGAGGCTTTACCAGGGACTCTAATTTAGTTTACAAATCACACAAGTATTAATGTTTCCGGTTAATACTATTATAGCATGAATGTAAACATTTATCATAAACACAAAGATATAAGAATAACTATATTTATTATTGCCTCTAGGGCATATCTCCAACAGAAGCTCCATGGTGATGGCCTTCTAATTTCGTTTGATTTTGAATCATATGAGACATGTCAGGCTTGTTTACTTGGAAAGATGACCAAATCGCCTTTTTCGGGTTTACCCGAGAGAGCGACAGACTTGTTGGAACTCATACATACTGATGTGTGTGGACCAATGAGCACGACAGCCAGAGGAGGATATCACTACTTCATTACTTTCACTGATGATTTCAGTAGATATAGTTATGTCTATTTGATGAAGCATAAGTCTGAAATTTTTGAAAAGTTCAAGGAGTTTCAGAATGAGGTAGAGAATCAACATGGCAAGAAAATAAAGGCCTTGCGACCTGATCGCGGAGGTGAATCTTTGAGTCACGAATTTAGCAATCATCTTAAGAGTTACGGAATTGTTCCACAGCTCATGCCGCCCGGAACTGTAGGGTTTCGTAGCATGGAAAACAAAAATTTTCTACCGCATACAAACAAACAAGCCAAGATCTATCTACTAGATTGTAGCAACGAGTCGATAGAATAACTCACCCTCGAAGATTCCAAAGTGTTTAACGAGAGCGGATTCTCGTGGGTGATGTAGTCGTACTCTTCCCGATCTCAAGATCGCGTAGACGATCCTTCCGGCGCTGCGTTCCGGCAGCGCTCCCGCAGTCGGTCACACGTTCGGTACTCGACGAAGACCTTCCTCTCCCTTGTTCCAGCAGGTAGCGGAGGTTGTAGCACTCTCCTCGCGATTCCGGCAGCACAACGGCGTGGTACCGGAAGTAGAGGGGAGATCTCGCAAGGCTTCGCCTTAAGACGGAGCGAGTATGGTGGAGTATGAGAGAGTCCCTCGACGATCTAGGGTTTAGACACGCCGAGGAAGAGGTGCTAGAGCCGGCGGCTAGGGCTTGGAGGTGCCCAAGTCGGCGGCTAGGGGAGAAACCCTAGGGGGCGGCGGCGGCTATGGTGGGCAGCAGCTGCTAGGGTTTGAGGCGTGGAAGTTGTGTGTCAAGGAGGGGAGCCCTGCCCCTCCTTATATAGGTGGAGGGGGCCGGCCGGCCAAGGGGAGGGAGAGGAGTCCCTCCCCAACTCGGCTTGGGTGGGCGCCGTCGGTTGGAGGAGGGAACTCCTCCCCAACTCGGTTTCCCACTCCTCCTCCTCTTTCCAAAAACTGCCGTTTGACATTCAAACTAGCCCTTTGACTTTTCAAACTAGGATTTGAATAAACCCTCTATTTTGATCAGCGATGACACCGAGTACATGATGCAACCATACCAACTTGATATAACACATTCATGTACCCTTCCCCCCCGGAGTGCCGGACATTCCGGAACCTTCTAGAACATTCCCGATGAAAACACCGGAACCATTCCCCAATTCCGAAACGGGACTTTCCTTATATGAATCTTATTCTCCGGACCATTCCGGATCTCCTCATGATATCCCGAATTCCATTCGAGACTCCGAACAACATTCGGTCTCTTTCTCATCATTCCATAACTACTCAAACAACGTCGAATCCTTAAGTGTGTCTCCCTACGGTTCGTGAATTATGCGGACATGATCGAGACACTTCTCCGAACAATAACCAATAGAGGAATCTGGAAATTCATATGGCTCCCACATATTTCTACGATTACTTTGCGATCGAATGAACCACTTACATACGATATCAATTTCCCTTTGTCTCACGATAGTTTACTTATCCGAGGTTATGATCGTCGGTATCTCTGCATACCTAGTTCAACCTCGTTACCGATAAGTACTCTTTTCTCGTTCCCGTGATATGTGATCCCTTGTGAACCAGTCACATGCTTGCAAGCTAATTGGATGACATTTCACTGAGAGAGCCCAGAGTATATCTATCCGTCATATGGATGGACAAATCCTACTCTTGATCCATGTGTTTCAACCAATACTTTCCGAACACTCAATGCCACCTTTATAACCACCCAGTTATGGTGTGGTGTTTGATGTCATCAAAGTATCCATCCGGTAAAGGTGATATGCATGATCTCATGGTCGAAGGAATTAGATTACTATGTATCAGAAAGCATATAGCAATTGAACTATTAAAATGACTTGATCTTTATGCTACGCTTATCTATAGGAGTATGTCCACCATATCATTCTCCTAACGATATGATCTTGTTGTTAATAACATCTCAATGTTCATGATAGGGAAACCACAATCATCTATTAACCAACAAGCTAGTATTATATAGAGGCTTTACTAGGGACTTCAAATTAAGATTACAAATCACACAAGTATTAATGTTTCCTTGTTAATACTATTATAGCATGAATGTAAACATTTATCATAAACACAAAGATATAATAATAACTACATTTATTATTGCCTCTAGGCATATCTCCAACAGTCTCCCACTTGCACTAGAGTCATCTAATCTAGATTACATGGTAATATACCGAACACCCATGGCAGTTTGGTGCTGGTCATGTTTTTCCCTCGAGAGAGGTTTAGTCAACGGATCCGCCACATTCAGATCTGTGTGTACTTTGGAAATCTTTATATCCCCATCTTGGATATGTTCTCGAATAGCGTGAAAATGTAGCTTGATGTGCTTCAGCTTCTTGTGTGACCTTGGTTCTTGAGCATTGGCTATGGCGCCCATGTTATCACAGTAGATAGACATTGGGTCCAGCGCATTAGGAACCACACCCAGCTCTGTAATGAACTCTTTCATCCATATCGCTTCTTGTGAAGCCTCCGAAGCAGCCATGTATTCCGATTCAGTTGAAGATCTCGCCACAACGCTTTGCTTTGCACTCCTCCAGCTAACTGCTGCACCATTCAAAATAAATACGTATCCAGATTGTGATTTAGAATCATCCGGATCGGTGTTCCAACTAGCATCGGTGTAACCATTAACAACGAGCTGTTCATCACCTCCATAAGAAAGAACCATATCCTTAGTTCTTCTCAAGTACTTAAGGATGTTTTTGACCGCTGTCCAATGATCCACTCCTGGATCACTTTGATATCTGCTAGTTAAACTAACAGCATATGCAATGTCGGGTCTAGTACATAGCATGGCATACATTAGAGATCCTATGGATGAGGCATAGGGAGTCTTAATCATCCTTTCTCTATCTTCTGCCGATGTCGGACTTTGAGTTTTACTCAAGGTCGTATTGGGAAACATGGGCAAGAACCCTTTCTTGCTATCTTCCATTCCAAACCTCTTTAGAACTTTGTCCAAATATGTACTTTGTGACAATGATATTTGGTGTTTCGATCTATCTCTATAAATCTTTATGCCTAATATGTAAGCTGCTTCGCCAAGATCCTTCATTGAAAAACTATTATTCAAATATTCCTTGACACTATTAAGAAGGTCTACATCATTCCCAATCAACAATATGTCATCCACATATAGTATTAAGAATGCTACAGAGCTCCCACTCACTTTCTTGTAAATACAAGCTTCTCCATAAGTTTGTATAAAACCAAAACTTTTGATCACCTTATCAAAACGTTGATTCCAACTTCGGGATGCTTGCTTCAATCCATAGATGGACCGTTGAAGTTTGCATACCTTGTTAGCATCTTTAGGATCGACAAAACCTTTGGGTTGCATCATATACAACTCTTCATCAATGTCTCCATTGAGGAATGCTGTTTTGACATCCATCTGCCATATCTCATAATCATAATATGCAGCGATTGCTAACATAATCCTCATAGACTTTAGCTTCGCTACTGGTGAGAAAGTCTCATCGTAGTCAACTCCTTGAATTTGTCGAAACCCTTTTGCGACAAGTCGAGCTTTATAGACAGTAACATTACCATCAACATCTGTTTTCTTCTTGAAAATCCATTTGTTCTCGACAGCCTTACGGCCATCTGGTAAGTCCACCAAAGTCCATACTTGGTTTTCGTACATGGATCCAATCTCGGATTTCATGGCTTCTTGCCATTTATTGGAATCTGGGCTCATCATCGCTTCCTCATATGTCTCAGGGTCATCGGTGTTGTCCACCAACATGACACTCATAACGGGATCATACCAATCTGGAGTGGTACGAGTTCTCGTTGACCTGCGAGGCTCTGTAGCAACTTCAACCGAAGTTTCATGATCATCATCATTAGCTTCCTCTCTAATTGGTGCAGGCACCACAGGAACTTCTTCCGGTGCTGCGCTACTCGCAATTTCGAGAGAAGGTTCAACAACCTCGTCAAGTTCTACTTTCCTTCCAGTCACTTCTTTCGAGAGAAATTCCTTCTCTAGAAAGGATCCATTCTTGGCAACGAAGATTTTGCCTTCGGATCTATGATAGAAGGTATACCCAATAGTTTCTTTCGGGTATCCTATGAAGACGCATTTTTCCGCTTTGGGTTCAAGCTTGTCCGGCTGTAACTTCTTTACATAGGCTTCGCATCCCTAAACTTTAAGGAACGACAATCTAGGTTTCTTCCCAAACCATAATTCATACGGTGTCGTGTCAACGGATTTAGACGGTGCCCTATTTAAAGTGAATGCGGCTGTTTCTAATGCATAACCCCAAAATGATAGCGGTAAATCTGTAAGTGACATCATAGAACGAACCATATCTAAGAGAGTTCGATTACGACGTTCGGACACACCATTACGCTGTGGTGTTCCCGGCGGTGTCAACTGTGAAAGTATTCCGCATTTCTTCAAATGCTCGCCAAACTCGTAACTTAGATATTCACCTCCACGATCAGAACGTAGAAATTTAATCTTCTTGTTACGTTGATTCTCTACCTCACTTTGAAATTCCTTAAACTTCTCGAAAGTTTCGGACTTATGTTTCATGAAATAGATATACCCATATCTACTATAGTCATCCGTGAAGGTAAGAACATAACGATAACCACCGCGCGATGCTACACTCATTGGACCACACACATCGGTATGTATGATTTCCAATAAGTCCGTAGCTCGCTCCATCATACCAGAAAATGGAGTCTTAGTCATTTTACCCATCAGACATGCTTCGCATCTATCAAGTGATTCGAAATCAAGTGATTCAAGAAGTCCATCGGAATGGAGTTTCTTCATACGCTTCACTCCAATGTGACCAAGACGACAGTGCCACATATAGGTCGAGTTATCGCTCGATTTCAAACGTTTAGCCTCAATGTTATTAATATGTGTATTTCCACTATCGAGATTCAACAAGAATAGACCATCTATTAAAGGTGCATGTGCATAAAACATATTACTCATATAAATCGAACAACCATTATTCTCGGACTTAAACAAGTAACCGTCTCGCAATAAACAATATCCCGATATAATGTTCATGCTCAACGCAGGCACCAAATAACAATTATTTAAGTATAAAACTAATCCCGATGGTAGATGAAGGGGTAGCGTGCCAACCGCGATCACATCAACCTTTGATCCTTTTCCCACGCGCATCGTCACCTCGTTCTTCGCTAGCTTCCGTTTATTCTGCAGCACCTGTTTCGAGTTACAAATATGAGCAACCGAACCAGTATCAAACTACTACAAGTACTAGTGAGATACACATCAATAACATGTATATCAGATATACCTTTCTTCTTGATGTTGCCGTTCTTCAAATCCGCCAAGTACTTTGGGCAATTCCGCTTCCAGTGACCTTCTCCCTTGCAGTAAAAGCACTCAGTATCAGGCTTGGGTCCAGCCTTGGTCTTCTTTGTCGGCGTGGTAACTTTCTTACCACCCTTCTTGAAGTGTCCCTTCTGCTTAGACTTGCCTTTCTTGAATTTTGTGGTCTTATTGACCAACAACACTTGGTGCTCTTTCTTGATCTCCACTTCTGCAGACTTTAACATAGCAAACAGTTCTAGCAACTGCTTGTTCATGTTCTGCATGTTGTAGTTCATCACAAAGTTCTTGTAACTTGGTGGCAGTGATTGGAGGACACGGTAAATCCCCAAAGCATTAGGAATCACTATACCCAAGCTTTGAAGTTTGTTTGCGTGCCCAGACATCTTAAGCACATGCTCACTGACGGAGCTGCCCTCTTCCATCTTGCAGTTAAAGAACTTTTCAGAAGCCTCATAGCTTTCAATTGCCGCATGAGTCTCAAAAATCAATTTGAGACCCTCGACAATATCATATGGGTCTGAATTCTCAAACCTTTTCTGAAGCTCCGATTCTAAACCATACAAGATAGCACACTGAACTATGGAGTACTGATTCTTCCGAGCGAGGTAAACATTCTTTACTTCATCGGTAGCATCAGCTGCAGGTGGGTCACCCAGCGGTGCATCCAGCACATAGGTCAAATTACCAGCTGTGAGGACAATCCTCAAATTGCGGAACCAATCCGCGAAGTTGCTTCCATTGTTTTTCAACTTTTCTTTCTCTAGGAACGCATTAAAATTGATGGTAGGGGCTGCCATTGATCTACAACATATTTGCAATAGTTTAGACTAAGTTTATGACAAATTGAGTTCAAATTAATAATAAAATTAATCTAGGTGAACTCCCACTCAAAACAATATCCCTCACATTGTTTTAGTGATCACACGAACCAAATCCACCACATCAACACCGATCATCACGAGAGTTGATATAGTTTCAATGGCGAACAATCGACATGTTCATCATATCTACTATATGATTCATGCTTTACCTTTCGGTGATCCGTGTTCCGAGACCATGTCTGTACATGCTAGGCTTGTCAAGATCAAACCTTAGTTTCTGCATGAACAAATCTGGCTTGCTCACGTTGTATACACTTGCGGAATCTAACACACCCGATCATCACGTGGTGCTTCGAAACAACAAGCTTTAGAAACGGTGCTAACTAAGGGTGAACACTTTATGACTTGAAATTCGTGTGCATGAGGGATCATCTTATAATTCTACCGTCGTCTACTAAGCAATACAAGATGCATAAAGGATTAACATCACATGCAATTCATAATATGTGATATGATATGGCCTTTCTTCTTTGTGCTTCCGATCTCCATCTTCTAGCATGAACATGATCTCCATCATCACCGACATTGCATCAAGGTCAATGACGCTTCTCCATGGTTGTCGTCCACCGGCTTCAACTATTACAACTACTTTGAATAGACACGCGGGTCTTAACATAAATTAAAGACAACCATATGGCTCCTGCCGGTTGCCAACTTACAATAAGGAACATTGCATACATCAAATATAATCACAATCATGGCCATATCACATCACTGCACACCCCTGCAAAACAAAGTTAGACGCCTCTACTTTCTTTGCATATTTTACGTGGTTTGGGGCTTTCAATAAGTGTCGTTCTAACTTACGAGCAAGAACCACAACATTGATACTAGTATTGTTAATCCCCCGTTGTAAATTGGATCTTAACTATGCTAGGAGAAACAGGCACCCGCAAAGCCACTTATGCAATACAAGTTGCATGTCAAGCGTGGAGCAAGTCTCATGAACGATGTCATGTAAGGTTAGCCCGGGCCGCTTCATCCCAACATACTGCAAGATGCAAAGTACACAAGAAGCAATCGACAATAAAAGCATCAACGCCCACAATGACCATTGTGTTCTACTCGTGCAACAGATCTACATATAGACACGACTCTGATACCACTGTAGGGTTTCGTAGCATGGAAAACAAAAATTTTCTACCATATACAAACAAACAAGCCAAGATCTATCTACTAGATTGTAGCAACGAGTCGATAGAATAACTCACCCTCGAAGATTCCAAAGTGTTTAACGAGAGCGGATTCTCGTGGGTGATGTAGTCGTACTCTTCCCGATCTCAAGATCGCGTAGACGATCCTTCCGGCGCTGCGTTCCGGCAGCGCTCCCGCAGTCGGTCACACGTTCGGTACTCGACGAAGACCTTCCTCTCCCTTGTTCCAGCAGGCAGCGGAGGTTGTAGCACTCTCCTCGCGATTCCGGCAGCACAACGGCGTGGTACCGAAAGTAGAGGGGAGATCTCGCAGGGCTTCGCCTTAAGCCGGAGCGAGTATGGTGGAGTATGAGAGAGTCCCTCGACGATCTAGGGTTTATACACGCCGAGGAAGAGGTGCTAGAGCTGGCGGCTAGGGCTTGGAGGTGCCCAAGTCGACGGCTAGGGGAGAAACCCTAGGGGGCGGCGGCGGCTATGGTGGGCAGCAGCTGCTAGGGTTTGAGGCGTGGAAGTTGTGTGTCAAGGAGGGGAGCCCTGCCCCTCCTTATATAGGTGGAGGGGGCCGGCTGGCCAAGGGGAGGGAGAGGAGTCCCTCCCCAACTCGGCTTGGGTGGGCGCCGCCGGTTGGAGGAGGGAACTCCTCCCCAACTCGGTTTCCCACTCCTCCTCCTCTTTCCAAAAACTGCCGTTTGACTTTCAAACTAGCCGTTTGACTTTTCAAACTAGGATTTGAATAAACCCTCTATTTTGATCAGCGATGACACCGAGTACATGATGCAACCATACCAACTTGATATAACACATTCATGTACCCTTCCCTCCCGGAGTGCCGGACATTCCGGAACCTTCTAGAACATTCCCGATGAAAACACCGGAACCATTCCCCAATTCCGAAACGGGACTTTCCTTATATGAATCTTATTCTCCGGACCATTCCGGATCTCCTCATGATATCCGAAATTCCATTCGAGACTCCGAACAACATTCGGTCTCTTTCTCATCATTCCATAACTACTCAAACAACGTCGAATCCTTAAGTGTGTCTCCCTACGGTTCGTGAATTATGCGGACATGATCGAGACACTTCTCCGAACAATAACCAATAGAGGAATCTGGAAATTCATATGGCTCCCACATATTTCTACGATTACTTTGCGATCAAATGAACCACTTACATACGATATCAATTTCCCTTTATCTCACGATAGTTTACTTATCCGAGGTTATGATCGTCGGTATCTCTGCATACCTAGTTCAACCTCGTTACCGATAAGTACTCTTTTCTCGTTCCCGTGATATGTGATCCCTTGTGAACCAGTCACATGCTTGCAAGCTAATTGGATGACATTTCACCGAGAGGGCACAGAGTATATCTATCCGTCATATGGATGGACAAATCCCACTCTTGATCCATGTGTTTCAACCAATACTTTCCGAACACTCAATGCCACCTTTATAACCACCCAGTTATGGTGTGGTGTTTGATGTCATCAAAGTATCCATCCGCTAAAGGTGATATGCATGATCTCATGGTCGAAGGAATTAGATTACTATGTATCAGAAATCATATAGCAATTGAACTATTAAAATGACTTGATCTTTATGCTACGCTTATCTATAGGAGTATGTCCACCATATCATTCTCCTAACGATATGATCTTGTTGTTAATAACATCTCAATGTTCATGATAGGGAAACCACAATCATCTATTAACCAACAAGCTAGTATTATATAGAGGCTTTACTAGGGACTTCAAATCAAGTTTACAAATCACACAAGTATTAATGTTTCCTTGTTAATACTATTATAGCATGAATATAGACATTTATCATAAACACAAAGATATAATAATAACTACATTTATTATTGCCTCTAGGGCATATCTCCAACAGGAACGCCTCAAAGAAACGGGGTCTCCGAACGGCGCAATCGAACTTTGTTGGACATGGTTCGATTGATGATGAGCCAGTCGGATTTACCATTATCATTTTGGGGTTACGCTCTAGAAACGGAAGATTTCACACTTAACAGGGTACCATCTAAATCCGTAGTTAAGACACCATATGAGATGTGGACTGGAAAGAATCCCAGTTTGTCTTTTCTAAAGATTTGGGGTTGTGATGCATTTCTCAAGCGACTTCAGTCGGACAAGCTAACACCCAAATAGGATAAGTGCATTTTCGTGGGATATCCGAGGTAAACCTTAGGGTATTACTTCTACAACCGAGAAGAGGGCAAAGTGTTTGTCGCTCGCAGCGGTGTTTTCCTAGAGAAAGAGTTTCTCACAAAGGGAACGAGTGGAAAGTCGGTGCGACTCGAAGAAGTTCAAGATGAGCCAGTTGGGGATGCTTCTACAAGTGATGATATTGTAGCAGAGCAAGTTGAGGAACCTGTGGCAATAGAAGCACCACAACCACGAAGGTCGGCGAGGCTCCGTGAAACGCGGGAATTATTATTGTTAGACAATGATGAGCCTGCGACCTATGCAGAAGCGATGGTGGACCCAGACTCTGAGAAATGGCTGATCACCATGAGATCCGAGATAGAGTCCATGGGTGACAATCAAGTTTGGAACTTGGTTGACCTGCCTGATGGTTTTAAAGCCATCGAGTGCAAATGGATCTATAAGAAGAAGATTTATATGGATGGAAATGTTCACATCCATAAAGCTCGACTTGTTAAGGTTTTTGACAAGTTCAAGGAGTTGACTACGATGAGACTTTCTCGCCCGTAGCGATGCTTAAATCTATACGGATCATTCTAGCCATTTCTGCACATTTTGACTATGAAATATGCCAGATGGATTTCAAGACGACTTTCCTAAATGGAATCCTAACCGAGGACGTGTATATGATGCAGCCCGAAGGTTTTGTCGATCCAAACAATGCTGGAAAGGTTTTGTCGATTCAAACAATGCCCGAAGGTTTTGTCGATCCTTCGACTACTGATGAGCGTGAGCGCATGAGCAGGATTCCATATGCTTCGGCTATTGGATCCATCATGTATGCAATGATATGTACTCGCCTAGATGTTTCCTATGCTCTAAGTGTTACGAGAAGATACGAGGCTGATCCAGGTGAAGGTCACTGGACAATGGTAAAGAATATCCTTAAGTACTTGAGAAGGACTAAGGATGTGTTCCTAGTTTATGGAGGTGAGGATGAACTCAGTGTAATGGGTTACACAGATGCGAGTTACCTTAACGACTCATATGATTCCAGATCGCAATCTGGTTATGTGTTTATCATGAATGGTGGTGCTGTGAGTTGGAAAAGTTCCAAGCAAGATACGGTGGCCTCCTCTTCAATAAAAGCTGAATATATTGCCGCCTCGGAGGCTGCAAAGGAAGTTGTTTGGATTAGGAATTTCCTGATCGCTCTTGGTGTGGTTCAGGGCGCGTCCAATCCCATGGACGTTTATTGTGACAACAATGGTGTTATTGTACAAGCCAAGGAACCTAGACAGCACCATAAGAACAAACATATTCGCATGCGTTACCATCAGATTCGAGAGTTCGTTGAGGATGGTAATGTCATGATATGCAAAATACATACAGACTCAAATGTTGCTGATCCATTTACAAAGGCACTCCCGCAACCTGCGCATCAGGTGCATGCAAGAGAAATAGATATGTAACATCCCTAAAATCATGTTTCAAACTCATGCATATCATCCATGCATCCATGATCATTTAGGATTACATTTCAAAAATCATTTCAAAAATAGGAGCATTTTTGCTCAATATTTTATGTAAGTTTACTCAAGCCCTTGTGCTACTTGTTTGAGAAAGGTACTGTTAACCATTCAGTATTGTTTAGAATCCAAACTCAAGTGCTTTCAAAAACTTGAGCAAAGTCTCAAAGCAAAATATGAAATAAAACCAGTTCTATGCCATTCTATGCCTATTATCACACCTCATAAAGGCATGGTTTTATTTTTTAATTTCAAAAGGCCCAAGTGTGTTTGAGTGAACAGATGTGTTTGACACTTATTTGAGTACAAGATTTATTGTACAAAAACTCTGAAAGGTTTTGGAATCAAACAGATTTGAATTGAAGTTTGAAAACCATTTTAGAAAAGCAAACAGAAAAAGAAAAAGCTTAAAAGAGAAAAAAATAAGCCTTCAGTCGAATCTGGCCCAACTGGCCCAGCTAAGCCCAACACCCCCACCCCGTGAACCGTTTTCCTTCACTCGCCCCGGCACCCGCTGAGTGACTGACAGGCAGGACCCACTCCCCCTCTATTTCTCTCGCTGACAGCCAAGGCCCACACAGCGTCGTCGTCTCCACCCTCACCGCGACGTGTTCTTCCCCAAATCACGCCGTGCGTTACCTGGTTGATTCACTCGTCAATTCGCGTTGATTGCAGGAGTAATTCACGCCCCGCCTAGCCTACTTAAACCCCCTCTGCCCCCTCTCCATTTCCCCTAACCTCTGAGCACTAAGCGCCCCCAGGCTGCCCGCATTCATCCTCGCACCGCCGCAGACAGAGAGCACTCCGGCGACCGATTCCGGTGAGCCTCGTGCGCCCCTCTCCCTATGGTTCTTGCAGACAGCTTCGCCACTTCATTGTGCATGTGCTAACACCCCTGGTTTGCCTGCTCGTGACCCAGGACGCCGTCTTCGTTCATGCCCGCAACCACCAGAGCCGCCGCTCGACTCCGACGAGCAATAGCGGTAAGAATCGAGCGCCCCTTGCCTTCCCTTTGGTACTGTCCTGTTCGCCAGACCCTTGCGCGTCTCCTAAACCCTCTGGCTTGTTCTAGGTCGACGCAGAGCCTCGGCAACGACCTCGACATCAAGCAACAGACGCCGCCCGCAACTCCGATGAGCTCCAGCGACTGCGTCCGTGCGCCCCTTGCCAAGCCATCGCCAGGTTGAGCATCAGCACGTCGTCGCGTTTCTGGTAAGCGTCTCCGACAACCCCCTAGCCATCTGTAGCGCCGCGCCACCGTAGGCAGAGCTTGCCGCCGCCAGTAGCCACCGCCAGCGCCGCCCAGCTTTGGTCGTTTGATCCAGAGCTATTGGATCGGGATCCAGCGTGCGAGATTAGTTCACTTAACGAACCGTTACGAGTAGATCTGGGCCGTGCAGATTATGTTGATCTAACGGCTCACAGGCGCGATCCAACGTGAAGCGGTACGGGCCAATTAGATTAAGACGCGTGGCAGTGCTTTAGATTTAAAAACTGGATTTGAATCTATTAGATGTTCAAATTTGTTTTGGCTATAACTTTTGATTCCCACGTTAGAATTTGAGAAATTTTATATCAATGGAATCAGGAGAGCAAGCCCTTTCTAAATATGCAATGTGTTTAATGTTTTACATCTGTTAAAATGGTTTTATTTGCAGAAACTTGTGTAGGGCTAATTTGAGTATATGAAATGTTTAGGAAATGTTTTAGGGTTTAAATAAATGTTGTTTGACAAGTTTTTAACTTGTTAATGAACCAATACTGTATACTTGCTTGGTTGAGTTTTAAAAATCATCACATATCATTTTGCATGCATGCATATATTTTTGATTGTATATGTTTTGTATGTGATTTGTTGCTATAATTCTTTGTGTAGATTTTGGTGCTAGTGATTGTGATTGTGAAGAGTGTAACTACTCTCCAAACTACCAAGGCAAGTGGTACTTCATGAATATTTTTATCCCTATGTTTTTACTAAGCATTAGAAATATTTTGTTAGACTTGCATGTTATATTTTGCTTATATGCCATGTTGGGAAATCCTAGTAGTGGTAGAATTGCTAGAATATTTCTAAGTTAAGATACTATCTATGCCATGCTTAGCCTAGCTAGTAGCAACCAAGGGTTGGTGAAATATATACATGTTATGATGAAAATATTTCTAAGTCCTTTGGACTTGTGTTTTCCCTAATAAAACAACTACGTAATGAAACACCTGGGTGGAATGGAAGGAATGGTTTGTGTTGAGTGGTTACACAAGGCCAGGGGACTGGTGAACCTTGTGTATCTCACTTGTGGAAAGCCACCCAGGAACAAAGAGATTTTAGAGGCCAAGTGTTGAGAAGCTTCTAGTGCAGCCACTTGGCAATATGGGCTCTGCCTGGATCATATAGGTTGCTAGAACTTAGCCATTTGGACAGTTGGTGGTAGTGGGAATGATAGGTTGGAACACGTCCATTTGGTCTAAGGGAAGGCTTCTAAAAGGTCCTGTCTTGGTGAAAATCAAGTCTGGTGGGGAAAGTGCACAACCTCTGCAGATGGAAAAATCTAAGTACTTGCCATGTCCCTGGAAAAGGACAACTTGAGCATCAAGACATAGAAGCTATCAAGAATCTCCTCATCCCAATTTCTAAGTAAAACTTGTGGGTGAACAAGGGTGAAGGACCTCAATGTCTATTGGTGGTTCCTTGGGAAAAGTTTTGACAAAGAAAAACTTAGTGAATTTCAACTAATAGGCAAAACCTATTTTGAGCAAAGCAAGCCAAGCTACACTTAGCCAAATTGCATATAGTATCTAGTCCACCTAAATTATACTAAGGTATCACTTGCCAATACTATTCCAATGTATTGATCCACTGTGGCTGTAACTTGTGATGTTGCAAGTTACTCTGATGAGGATTAGGAGTCATGAGTCTACACTCAACATGTTTGCCTGTGGCACATGAAGATGAAGACTTTTATTTATTTACTTATTCAAACTCTTGTACTAGGCCTGTGGCCTTGGAGTTGTAAAGACTATGTTTATCTCTGGAATGGCTGTAATAATGACCTTTGTATCTGTGTACTTCATCTTAAACTGTGGATGCTAGCATTGATCCAGGGACTAGCATTGCAATCACATGGATCCTTTTTCCTTTATAAAGGAGGGATCTTACAGATGGTATCAGAGCACTGTGTTGCCTGTAGGATTATGACCCTAGGATTGGAAACCTCTAAGGAAAAATTTTCAGCAACTTCTACACTTGTCTATTCTTCTCGTAAACTTTTCTAATCTTCTTCTCATCTCTATTTGTAGATGAACTCCATCAACGAAGCCGTAAGGAAAGGACCACTCATGACAATGACCTTGGAGTGTGAGACGGAATTCCCCAAGGCTCTCAAGGACCTCATGGTTGCATTAGAAATACAAGGTGCAGCTGTGTACAAAGGTTTTCCTGTGATGGATGAAGGAGTTGAATACTGGTGGGTGCAACTTCACTTGTATAAAAACAAGGAAGACAACCACCAGGAAAAAGGATTCTGCATGTTCACCAATTCAGTGGTGCACACTACATTCTTTGAATCGGCAAGGGATGCAGCTTGGAAGACCATCAAAGAAATTGGTGATAGAGTCAAGTGCAGAATGCTCAACCTCCAAAATGACCTAAAGGAAGAGAAGAAACATACCCAAGAGTTGGAAGCTACCAACCAAACCTTAAGAGGAGACATTATAGACTTAGTGATGGAGTCATGTGAGCAAGATAGACTGATTGCTTCTAGAAACATTGTGTTAGCCAACAGATCCAATGAGATAGGATTGTAAACGTACTTCGTTAGTTGGACCACCACTTATCACCTTATTTACCAAATGATCTTTAAAATAAGTTGAACCTTGGTTGTTGTAATGGATCCATGTGTGCCGTGACTTGTGTGTTTTGATTTCCAAGGATATTTATGTGATGTTTTGCCATGTGTTTTATCTTGAATTGTGTTGTTCTAACTCTTTCTATCTTATAAATAGATGCCTACTGTTACCATCAGCACTGTTGAGGAGTTCCAGGGAACTCGCTTTGGTCCTCGTATTGTTGAGCTTACTACTTTGCTCAATCTCCCTCTTCCTACCATCATGGTGCTTCCCCTCACCAAGTTTGAGAGGAAAGACCTTTGGGGCTTCAAGGTCAACCAGCCCGGACGCCAGGCAGAGCCTACCACGGAGGCCATCATCTTCAAGCTCATGCATGATGACAAGGAGAGAGGCCTTGAGGTAGTCATGCAGGATCTGATAGGACGACTGCTAGGGAGACACTCCCGACAGGTTAGAGGTACTCACTTCCACATCTTCGGTAGACGTGATGAGGATGGAGAGTCCATCGACTTCGAGGACGATTCGAGGGACACATCGGAGCCGATTCGTCTATACCTCCAGGACTTAGAGGCTCTCATTAGGCATGTAGACACTGGCAGGACCAACGTCATGCTCAACAATGACGAACTCCAGGTGCAGCTTCGTGAGAAGGACAAGCTCTTCGCGGAGCAAGATGAGATAGTCAAGGAGATGGAGGCAAAGTTCGAGAGCCAGGACAGGAAGTTCAAGAGTCAAGAAAAGCGAGTCCAGGATAGGAACAAGAAGATCCGGGACATGACTGAAGAACTGCAGGCCAAGGACTTCGAGCTCGAGCATCAGCAGACGGTGATTGAGAGGCTTCATTCCCAGAAGAGGGCTCTCAAAGCCAAGATAGAGACCTTGACCGCCAATGTCGAGGAATACAAGACCGCAATGGAGAATGCAAGTCTTACCTTTGTCGAGGAGGAAGTTGATGCCGATGAGTATATTTGACTACTCATTTATCATTTATTATCGTACTTGATGTTGAGAACTTGTTATTGACCATCCAACATGTGGATGGCTTGTTATTTGTGTGTGTTTTACTTTGCGAACATGTTATCTTGTTGTTGAACCTTTATCCTTTTGTTGCTTGCTTTGTGTTTGTTTATGTGATGTATTGTGCATGAAAGCATCTATGGGTATCTCATTCTTATCTCTATTGAACAAACCACAGATGCCTCCCCGTCGTGCAAATCCCAACCCCAACAACAACAACATCACTCCAGAAATGCAACAAATGATGACAGCACAGACTCAGCTGATGCAAATGATGACGACGCTCATCCAGAACCAAAACAACAACAACAATAACAGTAACAACAACAACAACAACCCACCGGGTTTTGACATGCTTACCAGGTTCTTGAGATTAAGGCCAGCAAAGTTCTCAGGAACAACTGATCCCATGGTGGCCAATGATTGGCTAAGCTCTGTGAACAAGGACTTGGTAACTGTGGGCTGTACTGATGCAGAAAAGGTCAGATTTGCAGCACATTTGCTGGAAGGACCAGACGCCACTTGGTGGGATAACTTCCAGATCACCACTCCCATAGAAGATGTGACATGGGCTATCTTTGAGGATGGCTTTCATACTGCTCATATCTCATCTGGAGTGATGAGTCTGAAAAAGAAGGAGTTCCATAATCTAAAGCAGCGCCACCGCAACGTGGCTGAATAAATCGAAGAGTTCAACAATCTGGTGTGTTACGCACCGGATGAAGTTGACACTGATGCTAAGAGGAAAGAAAAGTTCCTCGAAGGGTTGAATGATGAGCTGAACCTGCAGTTGGCTGTGGCATATGTTCCCACATACCAGTCTCTTTGTGATAAGGCTGCTATTTTGGAGAACAAAATGAAACAAGTTGAGAGCAGAAAGAGAAAGCACTCGGACAAGCATAGCTCGGGAACGTCTCACAAACGTTCCCATTACGAAGACAGTGGAAGCTCAGGATCCCACAAGCATGGGAAATTCAACAAGCACCACAACCACAACCGTCATGACAACAAGCATCATCGTGGTCATGACAATGACAAGTACAAGAACCACAAGGGTGGATATAAGAGCCACCACAGTGGAAATGGAAGTGGCAGTGGAAGCCAGCCTGTCAAGAAGGATATCAGTCAGGTTGAATGCTTCAAGTGAAATAAGATGGGGCATTATGCAAATGAATGCCCAGAAAAGAAAGTTGAAGGACCCAAAAAGCCCAACCCTTTTCAGAAGGGACAAGTGAACCACATCAATGTGGAAGAAATTTATGAGGAGCCTGATGCTGTTGCTGGTAAGTTCAAACTCAATTCTGTTCCAGCATTTGTTCTCTTTGATACTGGTGCATCTCATTCGTTCATATCAAGAGCATTTGTTGAAAGAAATGAACTGCCGATAGAAACTATTGGGTGTCCTATAAAAGTAAGTTCTCCTGGCGGAGAACTGATAGTGAATTCAAGATGTCATGATCTAGTCCTAGAGTTTGGGAAGTATAAGTTTCCTGTTAACTTAATAATTCTAAACTCCCAAGGATTGGATGTCATTTTGAGAATGGACTGGATGACTAAGCACAAGGGAGTGATAGATTGTGCCAACCATACTGTCTCACTCACAACTCCAGAAAATAAAAGGATTAGGTTCAAGACCAACTTTGAAGCAAGAAGGGGTATGCTAAATTCTCTTAAGGGGGTTAGCATAGACAGTGTGCCAATTGTGAGTGAGTATCCGGATGTGTTTCCGGAAGAATTGCCGGGAATTCCACCAGATAGAGATGTGGAATTCCTTATTGACTTGCTACCAGGATTTGGACCAATAGCAAAGAGACCGTACAAGATGTCAGTGGATGAACTGAAAGAACTCAAGAAACAACTCGGAGAGCAGTTGCAGAAAGGATTTATTCAACCCAGTTCTTCATCTTGGGGAGCCCCAGTGTTGTTTGTGGAAAAGAAAGATAGAAGTCAAAGGTCATTGATTACCGTTCACTCAATGAGGTGACTATCAAGAACAAATACCCTTTTCCTAGAATCAATGACTTGTTTGATCAACTGGAAGGAGCTTGTGTGTTCTCAAAGATTGATCTCCGGTCAGGCTATTTCCAACTCAAGATAAGGGAGCAAGACATACCTAAGACAGCTTTCACCACAAGGTATGGATTGTATGAGTATACCGTGATGCCATTTGGATTGACCAATGCTCTAGCATACTTTATGAACATGATGAACAAGGTGTTCATGGAATTTCTTGATAAGTTTGTTGTCGTTTTTATCGACGACATTTTGATCTACTCCAAGAGCAAGGAAGAACATGAAGGACATTTGCATTTGATACTTGAGAAACTTAGAGAGCATAAATTGTATGCCAAATTCAGCAAGTGTGAATTCTGGTTGAATGAAGTCGGATTTCTTGGACATGTTATGACAAAGGATGGTGTAGCAGTTGATCCTGCTAAAGTTTCAGCAGTAACTGAATGGGAATCTCCCAAGTCAGTGAAGGAAGTTCATAGTTTCCTTGGCTTAGCAGGTTACTACAGAAGGTTCATTGAGAATTTCTCCAAGGTATCTAAGCCTATGACAAAATTGCTAAAGAAAGACAAGAAATTTGCTTGGTTTGAAGGTTGTGAACTCAGCTTTCAGGAACTGAAGAAGAGACTTGTGACAGCACCAGTCTTGTGTTTGCCAGACCTGGAAAAAGATTTCCAAGTATATTGTGATGCATCTCATCATGGTTTGGGTGCAGTACTTATGCAAGAAGGAAAAGTTGTGGCTTATGCCTCGAGAAACTCAAAACTCATGAAGTGAACTATCCCACTCATGATTTAGAGTTAGCCTCTGTTGTCCATGCACTCAAAACATGGAGACACTATCTTTTGGGAAAGCGTTGTGAAGTGTTCACGGATCACAAGAGTTTGAAATATATCTTCACCCAGAAATAAATTAACATGAGACAAAGAAGATGACTAGAACTCATTAAGGACTATGACTTAAGTTTGCAATACCATCCCGGTAAAGCAAATGTTGTAGCGGATGCCTTAAGCCGTAAGGTTTTTGTGAATGGCCTTACCAAAGGAGAATTGCCAGATGAATTGTGTGCCCAATTTAGAGATCTCAGATTGGAAATTGTGCCTGAAGGACATCTCATGTCCTTGGATGTGCAACCCACTTTGTTGGACAAGATCAAAGAAGCCCAGAGGATTGATAAGGAAATTGAAGAGATTAAAGAAAAGATTGGCAAAGGAAAAGCCAAAGGGTTCCATGAAGACGAACATGGTACTTTATGGCATGGGAAACGTATCTGTGTTCCACAAGATCCGGAGCTTCGGAAACTGATTTTGCAAGAAGCACACAACTCACCGTATTCCATTCATCCGGGTAACACCAAGATGTACATGGACATGAAGGAAAGATTTTGGTGGAATAATCTCAAGAAGGACATCGCCGAACATATTGCCTTGTGTGATGTGTGTAGTAGAGTGAAAGCGGAACACCAGAAACCAGCAGGTTTGCTTCAACCACTACCTATTCCTGATTGGAAGTGGGACAAGATTGGTATGGATTTCATTACCGGATTACCAAGGACCCGGTCAGGATATGATTCTATTTGGGTAGTAGTGGATCACCTAACTAAAGTAGCTTATTTCATACCCGTGAAGACAACTTATACAAGTGCTAAGTTGGCTAAGATCTACATGAGTAGAATTGTATGTCTACATGGAGTGCCAAAGAGCATTGTGTCTGATAGGGGAACTCAATTCACATCCCATTTTTGGAGACAGCTACATGAGTCATTGGGAACGAGGTTGGAGTTCATCACTGCTTTTCATCCTCAAACTGATGGACAAACAGAAAGGACAAATCAGATTCTTGAAGACATGTTGAGGGCATGTTCCCTAGACTATGGAGCCAGTTGGGATGAAAGTCTGCCTTACGCAGAATTTTCTTATAACAACAGCTATCAAGCCAGCATTGAGATGGCACCTGAGTTTCTCTACGGGAGAAAGTGTACCACCCCATTGTTATGGAATGGTGTGGGAGAAAGAAGTTTGTTCGGACCAGAACTTATCCAAGAAGCCGAAGAGAAAGTCAAGTTGGTTAAGGACAGATTGAAGATAGCACAATCCCGACAGAAAAGCTACGCAGATCCAAAGCGTAGAGAAGTCACCTACGAAGTCGGTGATAGAGCTTATCTTAGAGTGTCACCACTTCATGGAGTGAAGAGGTTCGGAGTCAAAGGAAACTTGGCCCCAAGATATGTTGGACCATTCAAGATTCTGAGTCGTAAAGGAGAAGTTGCCTATGAAATTGAATTACCGGAGTCATTGTCAGCTGTCCATAATGTGTTTCACGTGAGTCAGCTTAAGAAATGTCACCCAGAAATGGAAGAAACTTCTTTGAAGGATACTATACCTTTGGAAGAGGTTCAGTTGGAGAGTGATCTCACTTATGAAGAGAAGCCTATCAAGATTCTTGAGACTGCAGAAAGAGTCACACGGACTAAGACTATCAAGTTTTGCAAAGTGCAGTGGAACCATCATTCCGAAGAAGAAGCAACATGGGAAAGAGAAGATGATCTTCGGAAAGACCACCCTCACCTATTTGCTAGACAATCCGAATCCCGAGGGCGAGATTCACCTTAAGGGGGTTAGATTTGTAACATCCCTAAAATCATGTTTCAAACTCATGCATATCATCCATGCATCCATGATCATTTAGGATTACATTTCAAAAACAGGAGCATTTTTGCTCAATATTTTATGTAAGTTTACTCAAGCCCTTGTGCTACTTGTTTGAGAAAGGTACTGTTAACCATTCAGTATTGTTTAGAATCCAAACTCAAGTGCTTTCAAAAACTTGAGCAAATTCTCAAAGCAAAATAGGAAATAAAACCAATTCTATGCCATTCTATGCCTGTTATCACACCTCATAAAGGCATGGTTTTATTTTTTAATTTCAAAAGACCCAAGTGTGTTTGAGTGAACAGATGTGTTTGACACTTATTTGAGTACAAGATTTATTGTACAAAAACCCTGAAAGGTTTTGGAATCAAACATATTTGAATTGAAGTTTGAAAACCATTTTAGAAAAGCAAACAGAAAAAGAAAAAGCTTAAAAGAGAAAAAAATAAGCCTTCAGTCGAATCTGGCCCAACTGGCCCAGCTAAGCCCAGCACCCCCACCCCGCGAACCGTTTTCCTTCACTCGCCCCCGCACCCGCTGAGTGACTGACAGGCAGGACCCACTCCCCCTCTGTTTCTCTCGCTGACAGCCAAGGCCCACACGGCGTCGTCGTCTCCACCCTCACCGCGACGTGTTCTTCCCCAAATCACGCCGTGCGTTACCTGGTTGATTCGCTCGTCAATTCGCTTTGATTGCAGGAGTAATTCACGCCCCGCCTAGCCTACTTAAACCCCCTCTGCCCCCTCTCCATTTCCCCCCAACCTCCGAGCACTAAGCGCCCCCAGGCTGCCCGCATTCATCCTCGCACCGCCGCAGACAGAGAGCACTCCGGCGACCGATTCCGGTGAGCCTCGTGCGCCCCTCTCCCTCTGGTTCTTGCAGACAGCTTCGCCACTTCATTGTGCATCTGCTAACACCCCTGGTTTGCCTGCTCGTGACCCAGGACGCCGTCTTCGTTCACGCCCGCAACCACCAGAGCCGCCGCTCGACTCCGACGAGCAATAGCGGTAAGAATCGAGCGCCCCTTGCCTTCCCTTTGGTACTGTCCTGTTCGCCAGACCCTTGCGCGTCTCCTAAACCCTCTGGCTTGTGCTAGGTCGACGCAGAGCCTCGGCAACGACCTCGACATCAAGCAACAGACGCCGCCCGCAACTCCGACGAGCTCCGGCGACTGCGTCCGTGCACCCCTTGCCAAGCCATCGCCAGGTTGAGCATCAGCACGTCGTCGCGTTTCTGGTAAGCGTCTCCGACAAACACCCTAGCCATCTGTAGCGCCGCGCCACCGTAGGCAGAGCTTGCCGCCGCCAGTAGCCACCGCCAGCGCCGCCCAGCTTTGGTCGTTTGATCCAGAGCCATTGGATCGGGATCCAGCGTGCGAGATTAGTTCACTTAACGAACCGTTACGAGTAGATCTGGGCCATGCAGATTTGTCACATCCCAAGATTTTCCAAATCTTGTTATGTGAAAAATATTGAATAAAATAAAACTTTGTTGATTTTCAGGGTGAGAAGAAACTTTTTGAATTCAAATGGGAACCTATTTTGAACAAATAAAATCCCAAAGGGATTTAAAAAGATAAACATTTAATAAAGGAAAAATAAAATTATTTGGAATTACTATTTTTGAATCTTTTAATAAAAAGATTTGGTTTTCAAATGAAAAGGTAGAAATAAATTAATAAGGATTTAATATCCAATTTTATTAAAAATAAAGGTTTCACTATTTTAATTAAAACATCAAACCTGTTTATTTATTTTAAACAAGTTTTCCAGGTGTTCTTTATTTTCAAATAAAACCTACTGATTTGGTTTTGATAATATTTTAGATTTCAAAATGGAGTTTTGAATAAATCAAAATCTATTTGACTTAATAACAATGGTCTATTTATTTAATTAATAATGGACCCTAAAATAAAAATATTATTCTGATCTTTGGACTTTGGTTTATGTTGTTAAACAGAACCAAATTCAATTGCAATGTTTGGTGAATGTTTGAATTGATTTGAATGTGGATTAGTTGTTTGAATTTCAAAAAAGAAAATAGAATTGGAAAAAGAAAAATCATTCAGGAAGAAAAAAATAGAGTCGGACTCAGCCCAACAGGCTAAGCCCAACAGCCCAGTACTAGCCCAGCTTCTCTCCCCCACGCGCGAAGCGTTTTTCACTGAAACCCGCACCCGCAGAGTGACTGACCAGTGGCCCCTTCCTTCTCTTTCTCTCTCCCTCACTGACAGCACGGCCCCACATCGCCAGCCATCGTCTTCACTGCGACCAGCTTTCCCCCATTCATCGCTGCCGTTCTCAGTCGTTGAATTCCAGCGATAAATTCGTGTAAATGACAACGTTAAACTCGCCAGCGATCCCGCGTACTTAATCGTCCCTGTCCCCTCAACCTTTCTCCCAAATGCCAGCTCCTCTCTGCCACCAGGCTGCGCGAATCGCAAGCTCAAACACCACTGTCTCCGACGTGTTCCCTGACCAATTTCGGCGCCGACCAGCCGCCCCTCGCCTCCCACTGCACACAGGCTTGCTCCCCGTCTCCTGGTGCATCTTCCAGTACCAACCGCTTGGGCACGCCCGCTCTACAACGTCGGCAACAAACTCACCTGAACGTCGCCGTCGTCTGCCATTGCTCCGGCGAGTTCCCCCGGTAAGTACAGACTGCCCCAGCACCTACCAATGATGCTCCTATGATCCCCAGTACCGTACGCAGCTAACAATAGGGTCTGTTTGCCTTAGCGCACCCTCAAACCTCGCCTCCGACGACAAACAGAAGCACCCGACGCTGCTGCAAGCTCCGGCGAGCAATCCACCTCGTTCCCGTGCGCCCCTCGACGAGATACTTCCACGTTGAGCACCAACGAAATCCGACGATCTCGGTGAGCATATTCCCATCCTCCCTTGCTTCCTGTAGCCGCCGTAGCGCCACCGCCTGACCGTGCGCCGCCGCTAGCCACCGCCGGCGCCGCTCGCGTTTGGTCAAGGAAACCAGCACCATTGGATTTTCATCTGGCGCCACGATATTTTCATTTAACGAAAGGGTACGGGCTAGTCTGAGCCACGCGATTTGTTTAGATCCAACGGCTGCAGTTGCGCGATCCGTGCGAACCGGTACCGGCCAGTCATATCACGCCGCGTGTCACCAGTTTGTTTAAAACAGAAATTTGAAAACAGATTTAGATGCAAACTTGAAACCCATGTAACTTTTGATCCACACGTCCAAAATTTACAAACTTTATATCAATAGAATCAGTGGAACAAGCCCTAGCCAACCATGCAATTTGTTTAGTAAAAAGCCTCTGGTAAAATGTTTGTTTTTGCAGAAACATTTGTATGCTTGTTTAGGTTATAAAAATTATTCAAAATTGTTTTTGAGGTTGAAATCTTTGAAAAATGGTTTGTGGTGAACCTACTGATCTTAGGAACCAACCCATGGTTTTAAAAAAATGGATTTGGTGAAGAATAGGATGGATTAATTGAATTAGCCATTTCTAGTCAAATAAAAATATTGCTTCTGTTATGAAAATGATTTTGGAATGAAAACCTTGGGAAAGTTATTTGAATCAAACCTACTAACCCTAAACACCAAGTTTTGAGAATCAACAACTTATTTGGTGAACAACATAAAGTTTTTGATTTGATAAAAACATTTTCCACCACATGAAATAATGAATGGATTTAAAAATGGTTTATGGATAAAACCCTTTTGCAAATGACTTTGCCACTTTGGAAAATGACCACTTTGGACTTTACAAAGTTTAGAGCCTAGTAGAAACCATCTTTGCAAATAAAACTATCTTATGTATGCTTGCATACATGACTTAGTTCCTATTATTTTATGTGTGTTAATTTGTTTGAATATTGGTTGGAATGTTAGTGATATTGTGTTTGCTTGATTGATTTGTAGTGAAGTTAGAAAAGTGTGAAACTAGCAAGATCAAGAAGTGAACCACCATTCCCTACCAAAAAGGCAAGTTACACTATCATCCAAAGTCCTACTATTTTTCATTATACTTAGTGGATTTTGAAACATGCATGAAAAGAATTTTTATACTTATGCTATGCTAAATCCTAATAGGATACCCTATACATTCCTTAGTGAAAACAATGTAGTTGTTACATGCTTAGCCATGCTATATTTTGAAAAGAGATACATGTTGAGATTTTATGAGATTGAGAAAAGACTTATGTTTTATATAATAAAACAAGGACTCAATGAACCACCTGGGTGGACAAGGATACTTTGAGTTTTGGAGAAGGTGGCAACAAAAGGAACCATGTCTATGTCAATCTCTTTGTGTTGTGCTCCAAAGGAAAACCACCCAGGAAACTTAGAGATTGAACATGTTTCTCGTACAGTGGCTTTCGTGTACAACCACATGCTAAATGGGCTCTGGCTTAGTCAACTACATAGTGGAAATCCCATGCATTGGCATATTCAGGTTAACTTGATTTGTGTAAGGGAGCTTGAACCCTACATTGGTGCTTGGTAGACAAGCTAGAATTTTGTATTGGGAGGACTCCTATGGAAAGACTTTGTCACATTCTCAATCTGCCAGTACTCCATCTTGGTGAGTACTTATCCAGCGGCCACTGGTGGCATCAAGATGAGATTGTGTCATGTGGGTAAAGTGTACAACTTCTGCAGAAGATCAAAATTCTAAGTACTTAGCCGTGTCCCCGGTTATGGACAATACTGAGCAACTAAGGCCTGAAGCTATGGAAGATCTCGACATTCCAATTTCTAAAAGAAAACTTTTAAGTGACAACAAAAGACTTGATGCACTTGGGGGTACCAAGGAGCTCAAGGGATTTTGATAAAACTTGATGCACTTGGGGGTACCAAGGAGCTCAAGAGATTTTTGACAAGGACTTGACACTTGGGAATTTACCAAGGAGTTCAAGGGATTTTGAAAAGGAGATTTGACAAAAGACCAAAACCATTTTGAAAAGATAGGGTAAATTTTGCTTTCTGCAAATGAGCCTAAAACCCTACTTAGCCAAATATGCATGTAATGATAGGATCCACTTATATTCAACATAGTAGTGAAACTTGCCAATACAATTCAAATGTATTGACCCTTGTGGCTGTAACTTGTAATGTTGCAGGTTTGATTGATTTTTGTGAAGATTGATTGATTCGGATTACAAAGTCTACAACCAACATGTTTGCCTGTGGCACTTTGAAGATGAAGGACCCATGCTTATAGTTATTCCGCTGCAATGTAATGTAATAGCCAAATGAGCTATGTAAGATGAAATAAAATTATGTTATTCCTGGTTATAAAGTTACATTATGACCTTTGTTTCTTGATATTACATCTTAACTGTGGATGCTAGCTATTGATCCAGGGACTAGCATTGTAAACACAGGGGACTCTACCTTATTTAAAGGTTGGGACCCTTACAAGATTATGTTGATCTAACGGCTCACAGGCGCGATCCAACGCGAAGCGGTACGGGCCAATTAGATTAAGACGCGTGGCAGTGGTTTAGATTTAAAAACTGGATTTGAATCTATTAGATGTTCAAATTTGTTTTGGCTATAACTTTTGATTCCCACGTTAGAATTTGACAAATTTTATATCAATGGAATCAGGAGAGCAAGCCCTTTCTAAATATGCAATGTGTTTAATGTTTTACTTATGTTAAAATGGTTTTATTTGCAAAAACTTGTGTAGGGCTAATTTGAGTATATGAAATGTTTAGAAAATGTTTTAGGGTTTAAATAAATGTTGTTTGACAAGTTTTTAACTTGTTAATGAACCAGTACTGTATACTTGCTTGGTTGAGTTTTAAAAATCATCACATATAATTTTGCATGCATGCATATATTTTTGATTGTATATGTTTTGTATGTGATTTGTTGCTATAATTCTTTGTGTAGGTTTTGGTGATAGTGATTGTGATTGTGAAGCGTGTAACTACTCTCCAAACTACCAAGGCAAGTGTTACTTCATGAATATTTTTATCCCTATGTTTTTACTAAGCATTAGAAATATTTTGTTAGACTTGCATGTTATATTTTGCTTATATGCCATGTTGGGAAATCCTAGTAGTGGTAGAATTGCTAGAAGATTTCTAAGTTAAGATACTATCTATGCCATGCTTAGCCTAGCTAGTAGCAACCAAGGGTTGGTGAAATATATACATGCTATGATGAAAATATTTCTAAGTCCTTTGGACTTGTGTTTTGCCTAATAAAACAACTAAGTAATGAAACACCTGGGTGGAATGGAAGGAATGGTTTGTGTTGAGTGGTTACACAAGGCCAGGGGACTGGTGAACCTTGTGTATCTCACTTGTGGAAAGCCACCCAGGAACAAAGAGATTTTAGAGGCCAAGTGTTGAGAAGCTTCTAGTGCAGCCACTTGGCAATATGGGCTCTGCCTGGATCATATAGGTTGCTAGAACTTAGCCATTTGGACAGTTGGTGGTAGTGGGAATGATAGGTTGGAACGCGTTCATTTGGTCTAAGGGAAGGCTTCTGAAAGGTCCTGTCTTGGTGAAAATCAAGTCTGGTGGGGAAAGTGCACAACCTCTGCAGATGGAAAAATCTAAGTACTTGCCATGTCCCTGGAAAAGGACAACTTGAGCATCAAGACATGGAAGCTATCAAGAATCTCCTCATCCCAATTTCTAAGTAAAACTTGTGGGTGAACAAGGGTGAAGGACCTCAATGTCTATTGGTGGTTCCTTGGGAAAAGTTTTGACAAAGAAAAACTTAGTGAATTTCAACTAATAGGCAAAACCTATTTTGAGCAAAGCAAGCCAAGCTACACTTAGCCAAATTGCATATAGTATCTAGTCCACCTAAATTATACTAAGGTATCACTTGCCAATACTATTCCAATGTATTGACCCACTGTGGCTGTAACTTGTGATGTTGCAGGTTACTCTGATGAGGATTAGGAGTCATGAGTCTACACTCAACATGTTTGCCTGTGGCACATGAAGATGAAGACTTTTATTTATTTACTTATTCAAACTCTTGTACTAGGACTGTGGCCTTGGAGTTGTAAAGACTATGTTTATCTCTGGAATGGCTGTAATAATGACCTTTGTATTTGTGTACTTCATCTTAAACTGTGGATGCTAGCATTGATCCAGGGACTAGCATTGCAATCACAGGGATCCATTTTCCTTTATAAAGGAGGGATCTTACAAGATATTAGATACAATCTTGATTGACTCTAGTGCAAGTGGGAGACTGAAGGAAATATTCCCTAGAGGCAATCATAGAGATGATTATATTTCATATGTATCCATGAGTTATTGTAATGTTCCTTATCAGGCAACTTGTATTGATTGGCAATTGTGTGAATTGTTTGTGAAACTATTTACTTGTATGGTTATTTAATAGTTGTCCCTAGTCGGAGTTCATGTGAGGACACGCGTGAATATTAGACTAGCACATCGATTGGTTGATGACTATGTTTCGCAAGTCATAGACATGGAGATGTCAAACCAATGATGTGGACACATGTTATGAACATGGGGTTGGACTGATCCAACTTGATACTGGCAATTAGTTGCAGCTCTCTCTCTACACATCGTGTACGTTTTGTCCTTAGACCTGAGATTGTCGCATGTACTTGAGATGTGGATCGACATACTCTTGGGCTATCAGACGCTACTCCGTAACTGGGTAGTTATAAAGGTAGCTTTCGAGTTTGTCCTGAAGCATGATGCAAGGAATGGTCAATCAAGATGGGATTTGCCCCTCTCTACTTGAGAGAGATATCTCTGGGCCCCTCTAGTGATCGGACCCAGAAATGCATGGCCGTGCTACATATGGTTAAGAGTTAACCTAGTAAAGGTATTCCAAATCACAGTATCGAGAAAGGGAGGTCATCTTGGAGCTAGACCAAATATCGTGATGCAAAGGGAAAGACATGTACTAAACCTTGTGATGGTTCGTCCGATATGATCTTTGTATGCGTTTAGGAGTTGGCATGTCTTGCTAGAGGCCTCTACCATCTATTGACATAATAAGTGTATTCGTGTCATGTCTATACGTATATGAACCTATAGGGTCACACACTTAAGGGGCTGGAAGCCTAATGAGGATTGGATCCGAATTAGACCAGGCTTATGCTACTAATGGGCTGCTAATGTAGAAGCCCACTAGGGACGCCTATATAAGAGAGGGTGGGGCGTGCTGACGGGTTAGACCATTATCCCCAGCCGCCACTCCTCACGCCTGTGTTGCACGCGCGGACCTAGCAGTCTGGCGTCTGATGCTTCCACCCTGTACGCGTGGATACCTCGGAGGCACTGCATCTGTAGTGCTTGGACGAGCCGCGCAAGGGGAGCTGCTCATGGGACGAGAACGAGGAGGAGACATAGATCGTCTGCACTGCCTCGACGCGCTTCATCAAGTTCCGCAACTGCGCGTCTAGTGGTAATCCCGTGATCTATGACAACAGTAATCCTGGTTTACGCAGTAGAATTTTTTTATTTACGCTAGTGTATCCTACCCGTATCCCTTCAACTAATACTAACAAGTGAAGTGGTTTTGAATAGGATATACTAAGCTCTAGGGTTGTTTTGCAAAAAGCCAAATTTACCTCTACTAAGTTCAAAAGCAAAGATAGCTAGTTGAAATTTTTATAACACCTAAGTGGGAACTTGAATTTAATGTCACAACTCTGTTGTGGTCAAGTCAAGTCATAAATCATTTCATAAGTCATTTTTGAACACATCTGATGACGGAACAGTATGGCCACTCCAACTGTCCATAACCGCGGACGTGGCTATTCGAAAAGTTTGACACTCTGCAGAGATTGTACACTTTCATCACAACATTCGATACATCCGTCAGGAACAAATCCTGAATTCACCATACTCAGTATGCGGATAATAAATCCTAATCTTTCAATTACATGCCCTAGTATAGACACCTCTCCTGTGAGTTTGGCCTCCCAACCATGACCAACTGTCATCTTGGGTACTGCACATGTGGACAATCTTCACAAGGTAGCCTCAGCTCAGACCTTGGCCGCAAGGAAACCCATACTAAGGTATATAAATTTCCAGTCAAGCCCTACCCAAATTTCGGGTATTGTGGTTGTACGGTAAAATTTGAATGGTATCGCATCCAGACAACCATTATTTTTGTAAAGGACTAAGGCTCATGACTTAACATTTTCATCATCAAAATCATCTGGTGTTCGAGAACACATGTCAAAACATTTCAGTAGAATGACTCATCATTCTAAGGTTTTCATAACCATTTTCATCAAGTGTTCCCAGCTAAAGTTGATCCCGTTTTATGCTTTAGCACTAGCATCTATAAGTGGGGGTAAATACTAATGATGGGTAATAAACAAATGGGAGTTAGCTAATTTCAATCTCATGCCTCAAGATGACATCAAGATTATCTAACTTAGGCCAAGTTTTATGCTCTTTATGCTACCTTCAAATATCCTTCTAATGTTTACAAGTTACCAAGTAAACTTAAATAAAAGCTTTGATAAGGAAACAAAAGAATTAAGCTTGCGAGAAAAACTGGGATTGGGTATCATCAAGTGGGTATAATCACATATGCTTAAGGCATATAGTTGGCATAGTAACAAGCAAGTTTTAGCTTGCCAAGTCAACTGGTAGTATTAGGCTTGCATAGGTAAGGTAACTTGCAAGTGTTAGCTTGCCTTGTGCAGAGCAGTGGTTGAAGTTCTCCTCGGCTTCTTCCTCGTAGTATTCTCCTTCCTCCTTGTATCCTTGGTCGGTACTAGCGTCTATAAATAAATACGAGGTACACAATCACCACACAATACTTAATTACTTCTATCTATCACACAAAAGGTCACGCTAGATGATCTAGCATCATCACCATTATCACAAAGATAAAAGCACTTATCTTATTTATTTTATTTTTAGAAAAGTAATTTATACTCATTAAAAAATTACTCAAGATTTAATATTCTCCAACTCAAACATGGGATCATGTTGACACATGTCATCACCACACATTTCAGTACTTGGGATTGTGATTTAAAGTGGTGTCACCAATTAATAAGGTTTAACCTTTTTATTTTAATTAATTAAAGTGACTAGAAATTCCTATGAGGCATTCTTTTATTACTTGATCATTATTTCTGCAAGTAACCCTATGTATTTTTATATATTCGGAAAGGTAGGGTTAAATGTGATTTTTGAGAGTTGGAATCAACTCAAAAGCTTTCATGCTTGAATTTTGAAAAATGTTTGAATGCAGAAAAGCTTCTACCTTGTTATTTTTACCATGGGTGATCTACAAATCTAAATGGTTTGAATCCAACGTCTTGGATTAAGCATTCTAGTACCTTTCTAAAAAAATTGGTTTCATGCATTTTGGTTCAGTGAATCGAGCTGGGTTGATTTTTGAATCTAGGTACAGAACTGAGTTTGAATTTAAATGAATAAACCTAAGTTTGAATTAATGGGTCGCGCGGGAGGTTTAACTGGACCGACCCACTACGCACAGTGCGCGCGTGGGATGAGTAAGTGAGCGACCCCACTCATCAGTGAGACAATGAGTGGCGAAGCGGTACAGGGCGATTAGGCCGCACGATCTAACTCTAATCCAACGGCTACGGTTCATCGTCCATGTCGGGCAGCGACGGTGAGACAGAACCCTAGCGCACCCAGTGGGGGTCAGTGGGGGCTCATCGGGGCTCTGGCGATGGTCGGCGATGGGGGCGCACAACAAAGTCGACGGTGGCGATCCTCCTGGTACCGGCAGCTCCTCCTGGGGCGGCTCCAATCGACGGTGCCTCTCCTCCTCTGCAGCGGCGAACTCCGGTGAAATTCCGGCCACCTGGTGCTCGCCTTGCTCCGGCAGTGAGTTGGTGTGATCAGTGAGAGTGTTGGAGATATGCCCTAGAGGCAATAATAAATGTAGTTATTATTATATCTTTGTGTTTATGATAAATGTTTACATTCATGCTATAACAGTATTAATCGGAAACATTAATACTTGTGTGATTTGTAAACTAAACTAGAGTCCCTAGTAAAGCCTCTTTATAATACTAGCTTGTTGGTTAATAGATGATCATGGTTTCCTAATCATGAACATTGAGATGTTGTTGACAACAAGATCATATCATTAGGAGAATGGTATGATGGACATACTCCTATAGATAAGCGTAGCATAAAGATCAAGTCATTTTAATAGTTCAATTGCTATAAGCTTTCTGATACATAGTAACCTAATTCCTTCGACCATGAGATAATGCTTATCACCATCACCGGAAGGATGCTTTGATGACATCAAACACCACACCGTAACTGGGTGGCTATAAAGGTGGCATTGAGTGTTCGGGAAGTATGGGTTGAGACACATAGATCAAGAGTGGGATTTGTCCATCCATATGACAGATAGATATACTCTGGGCCCTCTCGGTGGAATTTCATCCAATTAGCTTGCAAGCATGTGGCTGGCTCACAAGGTATCACATACCACGGGAACGAGAAAAGAGTACTTATCAGTAACGAGGTTGAACTAGGTATGCAGAGATACCGACGATCAAAACCTCGGATAAGTAAACTATCGTGAGACAAAGGGAAATTGGTATCGTATGTAAGTGGTTCATTCGATCGCAAAGTAATCGTAGAAATATGTGGGAGCCATATGAATTTCCAGATTCCTCTATTGGGTATTGACCGGAGAAGTGTCTCGATCATGTCCGCGTAATTCACGAACCGTAGGGAGACACACTTAAGGATTCGATGTTGTTAAGTAGTTATGGAATGATGAGAAAGATACCGAATGTTGTTAGGAGTCTCGGATGGGATATGGGAGATCACGAGGATATCCGGAATGGTCTGGAGAATAATATTCATATAAGGAAAGTCTTGTTTCGGAGTTCAGGAATGATTCCGGTGTTTTCACCAGGAATGTTCTAGAAGGGTCCGGAAGGTCCTGCACTCTGGAGGGGGAAGGGTACATGAATGTTTCATGACAATGTGGAATGGTTGCATCATGTACTAGGTCACTTTGCTGGGCAAAATAAAGAGAGAAATCAAATCCTAGTTTGAAAGTCAAACGCCAATTTGAAAAAGTCAAATCTCAAGTTTGCTTGGTGGAGGGAGAGTAGGAAACCTACTTGGGGAGGAAGTCCCCTCCCTCCACCCGCTGGCCAAGGAGGCCGAGTTGGGGGAGGACTCCCTCCTCCCAACCGGCCACCCTCCACCTATATAAAGATGGGTAGGGCGCCCCTACCCCTCACACCTCAAACCCTAGCTCCTGGCGCCTCCACCCAAGTGCAGCCGCCGCCTAGGGCTCCTCCAACTCACCGAGTTAGGGCTTCCCCAAGCCCTAGCCGCCGGATACACCACCCCCTTGGTTCCCTCTATTCCGTAGATCGCCAAGGCTCTCTCATACTCCACCATACTCGCTCCGTCTTAAGGCGAAGCCCTGCGGGATCTCCCCTCTACTTCCGACACCACGCCGTCGTGCTGCCGGAATCGTGAGGAGAGTGCTACAACCTCCGATGCCCGCTGGAACAAGGGAGAGGAAGGTCTTCATCGAGTACCGAACGTGTGACCGACTGCGGAAGCGCTGCCGGAACGCAGCGCCGGAAGGATCGTCTATGCGATCTTGAGATCGGTAAGAGTACGGCTACATCACCCACGAGAATCTGCTCTTGTTAACCGCTTTGGAATCTTCGAGGGTGAGTTCCTCTATCGACTCGTTGCTACAATCTAGTAGATAGATCTTGGCTTGTTTGTTTGCATGCGGTAGACATTTTTTGTTTTCCATGTTACAAACCCCTACAGTGGTATCAGAGCCGTGTCTATATGTAGATCTTTTGCACGAGTAGAACACAATGGTCACTGTGGGCGGTGGTGATTTTATTATCAATTGCCTTTTGTGTACTTTGCATCTTGCGGTATGATGGGATGAAGCGGCCCGGGCTAACCTTACATGACATCGTTCATGAGACTTGCTCCACGCTCAACATGCAACTTGTATTGCATAAGTGGCTTTGCGGGTGTCTGTCTCTCCCATTATAGTATAGATCCAATTTACAACGGGCACTTGATAGTTCAAACATCAACGTTGTGGTTCTTGTTCGTAAGTTAGATCGACACTTATTGAAAGCCCCAAACCACGTAAAATATGCAAAGAAAATTAGAGGCGTCTAACTTTGTTTTGCAGGAGTGTGCTGTGATGCGATATGGCCATGATTGTGATTATATATGATGTATGCAATGTCCCTTATTGTAAGTTGGCAACCGGCAGGAGCCATATGGTTATCTTTAATTTCTGTTAAGACCCGCATGTCTATTCAAAGTAGTTGTAATAGTTGAAGCTGGTGGACGACAACCATGAAACGACGCCATTGACCTTGACGCTATACCGGTGATGATGGAGATCATGTTCGTGCTTGAAGATGGAGATCAGAAGCATAAGAAGATAGGCCATATCATATCACATATTATGAATTGCATGTGATGTTAATCCTTTATGCATCTTGTATTGCTTAGTTAACGACATTAGCATTATAAGATGATCCCTCAAGCACACAAATTTCAAGTTTTAAAGTGTTCATCCTTAGTAAGCACCGTTGCTAAATCTCGTTGTTTCGAAGCAACACGTGATGATCGGGTGTGTTAGATTCTGCGAGTGTATACAACGTGAGCAAGCCATATTTGCTCATGCAGAAGCTAAGGTTTAATCTTGACGAGCCTAGCATGTACAGACATGGTCTCGGAACACGGATAACCGAAAGGTAAAGCATGAGTCATATAGTAGATATGATGAACATGTTGATTGTTCGCCATTGAAGTTACGTCAACTCTCGTGATGATCGGTTTTGATGTGGTGGATTTGGTTCGTGTGATCACTAAAACAATGTGAGGGATATTGTTTTGAGTGGGAGTTCACCTAGATTAATTTAACTATTAATTAGAACTCAATTTGTCATAAACTTAGTCTAAACTATTGCAAATATGTTGTAGATCAATGGCGGACCCTACCATCAATTTTAATGCATTCCTAGAGAAAGAAAAGTTGAAAAACAATGGAAGCAACTTCGCGGATTGGTTCCGCAATTTGAGGATTGTCCTCAATGCTGGTAATTTGACCTATGTGCTGGATGCACCGCTAGGTGACCCGCCTGCAGCTACTGCTACCGATGAAGTAAAGAATGTTTACCTCACTCGGAAGAATCAGTACTCCACAGTTCAGTGTGCTATCTTGTATGGTTTGGAATCAGAGCTTCAGAAAAGGTTTGAGAACCATGACCCACATGATATTGTCCGTGAACTCAAAATTATATTTGAGGCTCACGCGACAGTTGAGAGTTATGAGGCTTCTAAAAAGTTCTTTAACTACAAGATGTAAGAGGGCAGCTCCGTTAGTGAGCATGTTCTTAAGATGTCTAGGCATGCAAACAAACTCCAAAGTTTGGGTATAGTGATTCCTAATTCTTTGGGGATTCACCGTGTCCTCCAATCACTGCCACCAAGTTACAAGAACTTTGTGATGAACTACAATATGCATAACATGGACAAGACATTGCCAGAACTCTTCTCCATGTTGAAATCTGCAGAAGTGGAGATCAAGAAAGAGCATCAAGTGTTGTTGGTCAATAAGACCACCAAATTCAAGAAAGGCAAGTCTAAGCAAAAGGTAAACTTCAAGAAGGGTGGTAAGAAAGTTGCCGCACCGGCGAATAAGACCAAGGCTGGACCTAAGCCTGATACTGAGTGCTTTTACTGCAAGGGAGAGGGTCACTGGAAGCGGAATTTCCCAAAGTACTTGGCGGATTTGAAGAACGACAACATCAAGAAGAAAGGTATATCCGATATACATGTTATTGATGTGTATCACACTAGTACTCGTAGTAGTGCCTGGGTATTTGATACTGGTTCAGTTGCTCATATTTGTAACTCGAAACAGGTGCTGTAGAATAAACGGAAGCTAGCGAAGAACGAGGTGACGATGCGCGTTGGAAATGGATCAAAGGTTGATGTGATCGCGGTCGGCACGCTACCTCTTCATCTACCATCGGGATTAGTTTTATACTTAAATAATTGTTATTTGGTGCCTGCGTTGAGCATGAACATTATATCTGGATCATGTTTATTGCAAGACGGTTACTTGTTTAAGTCTGAGAATAATGGTTGTTAGATTTATATGAGTAATATGTTTTATGCACATGCACCTTTGATAGATTGTCTATTCTTATTGAATCTCGATAGTGGAAATACACATATTAATAACATTGAAGCTAAACGTTTGAAATAGAGCGATAACTCGACCTATATGTGGCACTGTCGTCTTGGTCACATTGGAGTGAAGCGTATGAAGAAACTCCATTCCAATGGACTTCTTGAATCACTTGATTTCGAATCACTTGAAAGATGCGAAGCATGCCTGATGGGTAAAATGACTAAGACTCCATTTTCTGGTATGATGGAGCGAGCTACGGACTTGTTGGAAATCATACATACCGATGTGTGTGGTCTAATGAGTGTAGCATCGCGCGGTGGTTATCTTTATGTTCTTACCTTCATGGATGACTTGAGTAGATATGGGTATATCTATTTCATGAAACATAAGTCCGAAACTTTCGAGAAGTTTAAGGAATTTCAAAGTGAGGTAGAGAATCAACATAACAAGAAGATTAAGTTTCTACGATCTGATCGTGGAGGTGAGTATCTAAGTTACGAGTTTGGCGAGCATTTGAAGAAATGCGGAATACTTTCACAATTGACACCACCGGGAACACCACAGCGTAATGGTGTGTCCGAATGTCGTAATCAAACTCTCTTAGATATGGTTCGTTCTATGATGTCACTTACAGATTTACCGCTATCATTTTGGGGTTATGCATTAGAAACAGCCGCATTCACTTTAAATAGGGCACCATCAAAATCCGTTGAAACGACACCGTATGAATTATGGTTTGGGAAGAAACCTAAATTGTCGTTTCTTAAAGTTTGGGGTTGCGAAGCCTATGTAAAGAAGTTACAGTCGGACAAGCTTGAACCCAAAGCGGAAAAATGCGTCTTCATAGGATACCCAAAGGAAACTATTGGTATACCTTCTATCATAGATCCGAAGGCAAAATCTTCGTTGCCAAGAATGGATCCTTTCTAGAGAAGGAATTTCTCTCGAAAGAAGTGACTGGAAGGAAAGTAGAACTCGACGAGGTTGTTGAACCTTCTCTCGAACTTGCGAGTAGCGCAGCACCGGAAGTAGTTCCTGTGGCGCCTACACCAATAAGAGAGGAAGCTAATGATGATGATCATGAAATTTCGGTTGAAGTTACTACAGAACCTCACAGGTCGATGAGAAATCGTACCACTCCTGATTGGTATGATCCCGTTATGAGTGTCATGTTGGTGGACAACACCGATGACCCTGCGACATATGAGGAAGCGATGATGAGTCCAGATTCCAATAAATAGCAAGAAGCCATGAAATCCGAGATTGGATCCATGTGCGAAAACCAAGTATGGACTTTGGTGGACTTACCGGATGGCCGGAAGGCTGTCGAGAACAAATGGATTTTCAAGAAGAAAACATATGGTGATGGTAATGTTACTGTCTATAAAGCTCGACTTGTCGCAAAAGGGTTTCGACAAATTCAAGGAGTTAACTACGATGAGACTTTCTCACCAGTAGTGAAGCTAAAGTCTGTGAGGATTATGTTAGCAATCGCTGCATATTACGATTATGAGATATGGCAGATGGATTTCAAAACAGCGTTCCTCAATGGAGACATTGATGAAGAGTTGTATATGATGCAACCCAAAGGTTTTGTCGATCCTAAAGAGGCTAACAAGGTGTGCAAACTTCAACGGTCCATATATGGATTGAAGCAAGCATCCCAAAGTTGGAATCAACGTTTTGATAAGGTAATCAAAAGTTTTGGTTTTATACAAACTTATGGAGAAGCTTGTATTTACAAGAAAGTGAGCGGGAGCTCTGTAGCATTCTTAATACTATATGTAGATGGCATATTGTTGATTGGGAATGATGTAGACCTTCTTAATAGTGTCAAGGATTATTTGAATAATAGTTTTTCAATGAAAGATCTTGGCGAAGCAGCTTACATATTAGGCATAAAGATTTATAGAGATAGATCGAGACGCCTAATATCATTGTCACAATGTACATATTTGGACAAAGTTCTAAAGAGGTTTGGAATGGAAGATAGCAAGAAAGGGTTCTTGCCCATGTTGCCCAATACGACCTTGAGTAAAACTCAAAGTCCAGCAATGGCAGAAGATAGAGAAAGGATGAGTAAGACTCCCTATGCCTCAGCCATAGGATCTCTAATGTATGCCATGCTATGTAATAGACCCGACATTGCATATGGTGTTAGTTTGACTAGCAGATATCAAACTGATCCAGGAGTGGATCATTGGACAGCGGTCAAAAACATCCTTAAGTACTTGAGAAGAACTAAAGATATGGTTCTTTCTTATGGAGGTGATGAACAACTCGTTTTTAATGGTTACGCCGATGCAAGTTGGAACACCGATCCGGATGATTCTAAATCCCAATCTGGATACGTATTTACTTTGAATGGTGCAGCAGTGAGCTGGAGGAGTGCAAAGCAAAGCGTTGTGGCGAGATCTTCAACTGAATCGGAATACATAGCTGCGTCGGAGGCTTCACAAGAAGCGATATGGATGAAGGAGTTTATTACAGATCTTGGTGTGGTTCCAAGTGCGCTGGACCCAATGTCTATCAACTGTGATAACATGGGCGCCATAGCCAATGCGCAAGAACCAAGGTCACACAAGAAGCTGAAGCACATCAAGCTACGTTTTCACGCTATTCGAGAACATGTACAAGATGGTGACATAAAGATTTGCAAAGTACATACAGATCTGAATGTGGCGGATCCGTTGACTAAACCTCTCTCGAGGGCAAAACATGACCAACACCAAACTGCCATGGGTGTTCGGTATATTACCATGTAATCTAGATTAGTTGACTCTAGTGCAAGTGGGAGACTGTTGGAGATATGCCCTAGAGGCAATAATGAATGTAGTTATTATTATATCTTTGTGTTTATGATAAATGTTTACATTCATGATATAAAGATTTGTAAAGTACACACGGATCTCAATGTAGCAGATCCGTTGACTAAAACTCTCCCTAGAGCAAAACATGATCAACACCAGAACTCAATGGGTGTTAGATTTATCACTATGTAACTAGATTATTGTCTCTAGTGCAAGTGGGAGACTGAAGGGAATATGCCCTGAGAGGCAATAATAAAGTGTTTATTATGTGTATTCCAAGTATATGATAGATGTTTATTTTGCATGCTATAATTGTATTAATATGGAAATGTTAATACATGTGTGTTTTATAAACAAACAGAAAGTTCCTAGTTATGCCTCTCTCATAAACTAGCTCGTTGATTAACAAGATGATCAAGGTTTCCTGATCATGGACATTGGATGTTGTTAATAACGGGATCACAACATTAGTGTAATGGTGTGATGAACATTCATCCGAAGTATAGCATTACGATCAAAGCCATTGAGTTTATATTGCCATAACAACTTACGAAGTGATCCTGATCCTTAGACCATGAGATCATGTCAATCACTAACACCGGAAGAGTTTCTTGATAACATCAAATGTCACACCGTAACAGGGTGATTATAAATATGGATTCGGAACTAATAAATTGTTATGTTAAGGCCCATGGATCGAGAGTGGAATTTGTTTATCCCGATGATGGATAGATATACTCTGGGCCCTCTTAGTGATATCACATTGGTTAGCTTGCAAGCAAGTGATTTGATCACTAGAATGTTATATCACGGGAACGAGAAAAGAGTGCATGTCAGTAATGAGATCAAACTAGGTATGGAGATACCGATGATCGAATCTCGGACATGTAATATATCGTGAAACAAAGGGATTAAGATACTAGCATAAAAGGTTCCGGCGATCACAAGAAAGTCATCGTTGAATGTGTGGGAGTCAGTATGGGTCTCCAGATCTCGCTTCTGATTATTGATCCGAGAGGGGTATCGATCATGTCCGCATTATTCACGAACCGTAGGGTGACACACTTAAGAGACACCGACATCCAATTGGAGCAAAAGTTTCATGCCGAAAGAATGAACAAGCGCAGGAATTTATTTCACTAGATACCGAAACAGGTTTTCGGGTGAAATTGCATAAAGTGGTTATGCATGTGAAATAGAATTCTAGCAAGGGGTTATTTGTGAATGTTTGTTATTAAATTAATTGACAAAATTCTGAATAAAATAAAAGAGTTTTATTTAATGAGAGTTTGCATTAAATTTGGTGGAAATTTAATGGCAAGTTTGAGTGGGATTTTGAGTGGAGGGAATTTAAAGGAATTTTATGAGTGGAGTGTCCACCCACATGAAGAGGGGAGGGCAAGGGGGCAGCCCCCATGCGCCGGCCACCCCCTTGGGGTTCCCTCCTCCTCCTATAAAAGGCACCCCTCTCCTCACTTCTCACTCACACCTCCTCGTGAAGGATCTCTCTCCCCCTCTAGAATTTATCCCCCATGGTCTCGAACTAGCGAGATACATGTTCCCGGTGGCTATTCAGCAAGAAAGAGTTGTTATTCCGCTGCATCGCTGGAGCGAGGAGGTGGAGGTTGCTCGGTGCCTCGAACGTGTGTGCGAGCACGGATGCGCTGCTGATTTGCGGCACTAGGACTTCCTCTCGATCTTGAGATCGGCAAGAGATCGTCTACATCAACCACGAGTCGAACTCGTTAAGCTTTGTCGGTCTTCAAGGGTATGTTCTCTACGGATATACATCCGCCCGTTGTTTGTATCTAATAGGTAGATCTTGGTACTTAGGTCCCATCGTAGGAAATTTTTTGTTTTCTATGCTGCGAACCCCTACAGTTTTTGATTTAGACGTCCATCCTAAACTAGGGTCTTCTATGGTCAGGATGGCTCTGATACCAACTTGTCAACACTCGGATTTTTAATCCTAGATGCCTATTTTTCCATACATCGCAATCCCATGATTACCACTTTTGCGAGACATAACAGATTGGATATCACAGTACATCATCCATTATAAACCATACATAAGGTATTACACAAATAAGGATCTCACGATCCAGTCTTAATACAATTCAAGCAGCGGAATAACGTAATAATAATGATAACGTAGGCGAGGCTCCATCTTCATGGTCACAGACAATGCTGATGATGGGAGATGATCCTAGTTGTCGTAACCTTCCTGCTGTCCATCTTCCTGATACTCCTCTTCATAGTCTGGCCACGGGAATAGCCAGGGACAAAGCCATGAGTACTATTTAAGTACTCGCAAACTAATACTAACAAGTGAAGTGGTTTTGAATAGGATATACTAAGATCTAGGGTTGTTTTGCAAAAAGCCAGATTTACCTCTACTAAGTTCAAAAGAAAAGAGAGATAGTTGAAAGTTTTATAACACCTAAGTGGGAACTTGAATTTCATGTCACAAATCTGTTATGGTCAAGTCAAGTCATAAATCATTTCATAAGTCATTTTTGAACACATCTGATGATGGAACAGTATGGCCACTCCAACTGTCCATAACCGCGAACGCGGCTATTCGAATAGTTTGACACTCCGCAGAGATTGTACACTTTCACCACAACATTCGATACATCCATCAGGAACAAATCCTGAATTCACCATACTCAGTATGCGGATAATCAAATTTTGGGTATTGTGGTTGTACGATAAAATTGGAATGGTATCGCATCCAGACAACCATCAGTTTTGTAAAGGACTAAGGCTCATGCCTTAACATTTTCATCATCAAATTCATCTGGTGTTCGAGAACATATGTCAAAACATTTCTGTAGAATGACTCATCATTCTAAGGTTTTCATAACCATTTTCATCAAGTGTTCCCAGCTAAAGTTGATCCCGTTTTATGCTTTAGCACTAGCATCTATAAGTGGGGGTAAATACTAATGATGAGTAATAAACAAATGGGAGTTAGCTAATGTCAATCTCATGCCTCAAGATGACATCAAGATTATCTAACTTACGCCAAGTTTTATGCTCTTTATGCTACCTTCAAATATCCTTCTAATGTCTACAAGTTACCAAGTAAACTTAAATAAAAGCTTTGATAAGGAAATGAAAGAATTAAGCTTGCGAGAAAAACTGGGATTGGGTATCATCAAGTGGGTATAATCACATATGCTTAAGGCATATAGTTGGCATAGTAACAAGCAAGTTTTAGCTTGCCAAGTCAACTGGTAGTATTAGGCTTGCATAGGTAAGGTAACTTGCAAGTGGTAGCTTGCCTTGTGCAGAGGAGTGGTTGAAGTTCTCATTGGCTTCTTCCTCGTAGTATTCTCCTTCCTCCTCGTATCCTTGGTCGGTACTAGCGTCTATAAATAAATACGAGGTACACAATCACCACACAATACTTAATTACTTCTATTTATCACACAAAGGTTCACACTAGATGATATAGCATCATCACCATTATCACAAAGATTAAAGCACTTATCTTATTTATTTTATTTTTAGAAAAGTAATTTCTACTCATTGAAAAACTACTCAAGATTTAATATGCTCCAACTCAAACATGGGATCATGTTGACACATGTCATCACCACACATTTCAGTACTTGGGAATGTGATTTAAAGTGGTGTCACCAATTAATAAGGTTTAATCTTTTTATTTTAATTAATTAAAGTGACTAGAAATGCCTATGAGGAATTCTTTTATTACTTGATCATTATTTCTGCAAGTAACCCTATGTATTTTTATATATTCGGAAAGGTAGGGTTAAATGTGATTTTTGAGAGTTGGAATCAACTCAAAAGCTTTCGTGCTTGAATTTTGAAAAATGTTTGAATGCAGAAAAGCTTCTGCCTTGTTATTTTTACCATGGGTGATCTACAAATCTAAATGGTTTAAATCCAATGGGCTTGGATTAAGCATTCTAGTACCTTTCTAACAAAATTGGTTTCATGCATTTTGGTTTAGTGAATCGAGCTGGATTGATTTTTGAATCTAGGTATAGAACTGAGTTTGAATTTAAATGAATAAACCTAAGTTTGAATTAATGGGTCGCGCGAGAGGTTTAACTGGGCCAGCCCACTATGCACAGGGCGCGCACGGGCTGATTAAGTGAGCGACCCCACTCATTAGTGAGACAACGAGTGGCGAAGCGGTACAGAGCGATTAGGGCCGCACGATCTAACTCTAATCCAACGGCTATGGTTCATCGTCCACGTCGGGCAGCGCCGGCGAGACAGAACCCTAGCGCGGCCAGTGGTGGTCAGTGGGGGCTCACCGGGGCTCCGGCGAAGGTCAGCGATGGGGGCAAACGACAAAGTCGACGACGGTGATCCTCCTAGTACCGGCAGCTCCTCCTGGGGCGGCTCCAATCGACGAGGCCTCTCCTCGTCTACAACGGCAAACTCCGGTGAAATTCCGGCCACCTGGTGCTCGCCTTGCTCCGGGAGTGGTGGGTGTGATCAGTGAGAGGTGGGGAGTGAGATGGTGTGCTCAAATCGAGCGGGGGTGACCTCCTTTTATAGTGGCCGAAGGGGACCGATGGTCGCAGGTGGATATCGTCGTGGTCGTCGGCATAGCGTGCTATTGGCATGTGCAAAGGTAGGGGGCGGTGTTGTGCTCCCTGGCGAAGCTCAACGGCTTGATGGCGAGGCGTGGGGCGGTGCTGAACGGTCGGAACGTCGCGGCGTTCTGGGCGGGTCCGACGGTAAGTTTAATGGCGCACAACATGCTTGGTTTGCGCGGCTGCGAACGGGGTTGTCTGGCGGGGTGCTGGGGTGTTGGCGATCACATCTGTAAGCGGCGAGGGGGGCATGCGGTATGTGGGATGGTGTCGCGTGCAACGCACTAGCGCGTTCTCGGCTCGCGGGCAGAGAAGCTTGGCATGATCTTGCCATGTGGTCCAGGGGCTAGCAATTCTCGGGGCTGGGATAAAGGGTGGCGGTGGACGGTGGTCAGTGCTCCAAACAAGGTTGGCTAGGCTAGTGCTTCCTCTAGCTCACTGGCGACATGGGGGTGGAAAGTTTGCGCTCAGCATGGTCACCAATGATGGCTAGGCTTGCTCACAGTGGTGCTAAGGATTGTTAAAGAGGCTAGAGGATCTACTAAGAGATTGTTACAACAAGAGAGGGAACAAGGTTGGCCAAATTCACTGCTGCAAATAGTGTTTAATGTTTTGTTGTTTGCTGATCACAAGGTGTTTGATGAAATGGCCAAAAGAAATTCAAATTTTAATTTTGGATTCAAACTTGGTGGGTTGGCTAGGCACATACTAGGGAGTATTGGGTTAGTTGGATTGGTCAAGGGGCACTGGTTTGGTTGGGTTTTTAAAAGGTGTGATCTTCACATATGTTAAAGATTCAATTTTGAATTGTCATTTGAATGGGGTTGCCAAATGTTTCTGTAAGTTTGAAAGATGGGCTTTGATTCACTTTTACTTGGTCTTGCAAGGGGTGAAAAGAATTGGAAAAAATTCTGTTTGAAATCTTGGACTAGAAACACTCAAAGTGACCTAGTGAGCAAGATTGGCCAAAAATGACCATTTGCCTTATTTGATTTGTTTTTGATTTTCTCTTGATTTGTTTCTACTTGGAAATGTTTTAGATGATGTTATTTTCATCCTTAAACCATTTCTTTCTATTTAGGTGAATCACACAAGTCCATTCATTCCTTCATCAAATCATCACATACACACATGCATTCATTTGGTTTTTATTTAATCAAAGTTTTTGTTAACGCTAATTTTAGTGATTAGAGTTTGATGATCATGATTAATAGTTTTGGGATGTTACATTGCCGCACCTGCATGTTTGCCTTTGACATCGTTGTGGTGATGTAGTGGGCATAGCAACAACCAATGATGAAGGGACGCATGCTCCTCCCATTGATGCAAGTCTCTGATGCGGAAACCTGCAAGACGCAAAGAAAATGAGTCTCAAAGATAGGTACTCTTGGGGGATGTCACGGCGAAAACGGCCTACCTGGGTGCCGATGACGCGAGCGACAAAGACGCGCATCACCGCGCCCACTGAGTACGGAGGACGCTTTTCCCGTCTACGCGTCATTGCTGTCTACGCCATTGATATGTTGCTGATCTCCGTGTCCTGTGAACTGGCAAAAAAAGGGAGAGCTGTAGGTAACCTAGCGCAATTGAAAAACTCTTCGAAAAAATAAGACGGAGGAAGCAAGGACAGATCATACCTGAGAGTCAAAAACGTGATGCCGTCTCTCGAAGAGCATGAGGAAGGAGACAATGAAACCGTACTTACCTCCGTCTGCAACCTCCACCGCCGGTGACGTAATCCGAACGAAATAGGTGAGACTAAGCCCTAGCCTACAACCACACTGAAGCGCGGGAGATCTAGGCTAGCTTAGGGAATCCACTATGTTGACAACAAGGCTATCCATAAGCAAAAAAATAGTCAACAAGGAGTTCATATACATATTGGAGACTATTAATAAGCTATACATAAGCTCAAAACCTTAAGGGTGACCCGCAAACTTGTGGGTTGTCCATAAGCAATAGAATACTATTATAGTTTCTCCTCTCTCTCTCTCTCTCTCTATCGTGTGTGTAACTTTAACCGACACGTGAGTCCAACTAGATACATTATGGTGCAATCAATTATCTTATGGTGTGGTAAGTGAGTCCCAGCTTATGGACAAGCTCTTCCACAACCTCGCCTCCCAGGCATCGTGCCACACGTCATTGACACAGAATCTTCCGTTCAACCCGCTGTCTCCCAGCGTCGCCAGTTCATTTCACCTCACCACCGTGGGCACCAACATCGCCGGCTACGGGTGGCCTCACCGTACCGATGCATGCGGATGACCACGGGGATGTGGGGAAGCAGGACGTACACGGGAGAAGAGAGGACCTGCCTAATGCAATGCGTATGCAAATAACTAAGAGAATTGTCTTATACTAGATGCATCTCTCACTAAAACATCACGTTAGCGAGATCCACTGCATGAAATCACCGAGGGATAACATTGAAGGGAATATGCCCGAGAGGAAATAATAAAATTATTATTATCTATTTCCTTGTTTATGATAAATGCTTATTTCTCATGCTATAATTGTATTAATTGGAAACCTTAATACATGTGTGTTTAATAAACAAATAAAGAGTTCCTAGTTATGCCTCTCTTATAAACTAGCTCGTTGATTAACAATATGATCAAAGGTTTCCTGATCATGGACATTGGATGTTATTAATAATAAGGTCACAACATTGTCGGAATGATGTGATGAACATCCATCCTAAGTATAGTAATATGATCAAAGTCATTATGTTTAAATTACTATAACATCATACAAAGTAACTTTAGTCCTTATACCATGAGATCATGTCAATCACTAACACTAGAAGAATAACTTGATAACATCAAACATCACATCGTAATAGTGTGACTATAAAGGTGGGTTCAGATACCCCGATAGTGTTATGTATTTCCATCCCGATGATGGAGAGATTGATGCGCTCAGATCACTGTAGAGCTTCGTTGGGAGACCCCAAGAGGAAGGTATGATGAGCATAGCAGCAAGTCTTCCCTCAGAAAGAAACCAAGGTTATAGAACTATTAGGAGGAAGGAAACGACTCAAAGGTGTTGCTAGCAACTTGGAAACCTGCACAATACAAACTCAAGACTTTGCCCCAACGAACAGTGAGGTGTCAATCTCACCGGTTTGCTGAAAACAAAGGATTAACTGTATGTTGTGGAAGGTAAGAGTGGTTTGCAGAAAGTAAACAGTAACAGTGGAAGATGTATCAATGGTAAAGGTTGGACCGGGGTCCATAGTTCACTAGAGGTGTTCTCCTTAAGATAAACAAACATGGCATGCTGGGTAAACAAATTACAACAGGGCAATTGACAGGACAGAGCAAGGCATAACAATGCAATATTATACATTCATGATCCTCTGAGATTTTATTGGGCAATACAATAATATACATAGACCGCCATCCAACTTCATCTATTACTAGTAATCGACCTTCAGGTTATCATCCGACCCCCCTCTAGTATTAAGTTACAAGCAATGGATAACTGCTTTAAGCAAAGTGGGTAAGGTAAACAATCCACTTGTTCCATGAACAAGAGACCGTTGTTTTCTCCCTAGTAGCAACAACACATCTACAACCTTAGAGATTTCTATCACTTTCCCAGATTAAATAGAGGCATGAACCCACTATCGAGCATAAATACTCCCTCTTGGAGTCACTAGCATCTACTTGGCCAAGATAGCTACTAGAAATGGAGAGCATGCAAGATCACAAACAACACCGACATGATAGAATCAATAAAATCGAACCATTAACCAATCTGACATAGTAATCTCAATATCCATTGGATCCCCACAAACACAACATGCATGATTACAAATAGATGATCTTGATCATGAACAGATCTCACAAGATCTAAACATGGTAGCACAAAGGAGGAGAAACAACCATCTAGCTACTACATGGACCCGTAGTCCAAGGTGGAACTACTCACGCATCATACCGGAGGCTGGCATGGTGATGAAGAAGGCCTCCGGGATGATCTCCCCTCCGGCAGGGTGCCGGGAAGAGCTTCAGATCCCCCCGATCTAGGGACGATGGTGGAGGCGGCTATAGACTATTTCGTGGAAGATTGGTCGGGTCCTTAGGGTTTTGGTATTGGGTGCTTCTTATAGGATAAGAGGCGAGGCAGGGGCACCCGGACCCCTCCAGACAAGGTCCAGGCATGGCCACGCGGCCAGGGGTTGTGGCCCCCTTGTGGCTCCCCTCTGTCTCGTATTCTGGCTTCGTGTTCCCCACGGTAAAGTATTGACTTTAGATTTTGACCCGTCCAATTCCGAGAATATTGATTTTCTTCCTTTTCTGGAACCAAAAACAGAAGAAAACAGGCAACTGGCACTGTGGCATCTTGTTAATAGGTTAGTCCCAGCAAACATATAAAAATACCTCAAAGTGAAGACAAAGCAAAGAAAAGTAGATAATAAACAAGCATGGAACATCAAAAATTATAGATACATTTATGACGTATCAGATATATACTCTAGGCCCTCTTGGTGATATCACATTGATATAGCTTGTAAGCAAGTGATGGGATCACTAGAATGTTATATCATAGGAATGAGAAAAGAGTACATGTTAGTAACGATATTAAACTAGGTATGAGGATATCGATGATCAAATCTCGGATATATAAAATATCACGAGACAAATGGATTTAGTTACAACGTTAAAGGTTCGCACAACCGCAAGAAGTCATCGTTAAATGTGTCGGAGTCAGTATAGATCTCCAGGTCCCGCTGCTGATTATTGATCGAAGAGGGGTCTCGATCATGTATGCATTATTCATGAACCGTAGGGTGACACACTTAAGGGATACCGACACCATTTTGAGCAAATTAAATGCCAGAGAAAGAATATCAAAGCGCTGGAATTATTTTAATGGAAACCGAAATTGTTTCAGGTGAAATTGCTGAAACTGATTCTGCATGTGAAATTGAAATGTGGCAAGGGGTTTTATGTGAATGTTTGTTAACTAATGTAGTTAACAAAAATTTAAATAAAATAAATAAAGGATTTTTATTAAATGAGAGATTGCATTAAATTTTTGTGAAAATTTAATGGATGTGTGTGGAATTTTGAGTTGAGGCATGTTTATGTGAGTGGAGGATTTTTATGTGAGTGGGAGACCCACCCACATTAATTTGGAGGACGTGGGGGAAGCCACCATGGCCACAACTTCATGGCCCTTGGCTTCCTCCCCTCTCCCTATAAAAGTCCCCCTCTCCTCTTCTCATCACACACCTCTTTGTGAAGGATCTCTCTTCCCCTCTAGAATATGCATGTTTCCGGTGGCTTTTTCTGGATCAAGGATTGGTGCTTCCGCTGCTTTGCTGGAGTGAGGACTCAGAGGTTGTCGGGGTACCGGACATGTTGCGATCACGTATGCACCACTGCTTTGCGGTGCTGGACCGACTCGACTTTATCACGATCTTGAAATCGGCAAGTGAACGACTACATCATCCACGAGAACCAATCTCGTAACGCTTTGTCAGTCCTCGTGGGTAAGTTCTCTATGGATGCATATCCACCTGTTGCTTGTATATGGATAGATCTTGGTGCTCAGTTGTTCATATCGTAGGAAAATTTTTATTTTCTATGTTGCGAATCCAATAGTGGTATCAAAGCCGGATCTATGCATGGATGTTTTGCACGGGTAGTACACATATGGTTATGTGGACGCTGATGGTAATGTTATTGATTCTTATGTGTATTTTGGATATTGGTGGCATAGTGGGATGAAGCGCCCTGGACAAACTTTACATGTCCTTGCACATGAGACCTGTTCCACGCTTGGCATGCAACTAGCTTTGAATAAGTGGCTTGCGGGTGTCTGTCTCTCCTACTATAGTCAATATATGATCTACAATGAGTTATCAATAATTTGATTATCATCGTTGTGGTTCCATATTCGTAGGTAAGAACGGTTCTATCTCCGAAAGCCCTCGGCCACGTAAAATATGCAAAAGATAAATTAGAGGCGTCTAGTTTTTGTTTTGCCAGGCAAGTACTATGATATGGTAGAATTATAATTTATAGTATGAATTTATAATATTGGAAATTATAATATGGAAAAGTGTAAGTTCCATAGACCTTGGCCTTACACATATATGAATGATAAAGATCATACCACGATGCACAAGATAATAATCAAATGCAAGAACCATATCATATCACTTTTAGAATATGATGTTTGTTTGCATCTTATATTACTTGTTTGGAACTTTAGTAGCATTATAAGATAATCCCTTATTTAAATATTAAGATAAAAATGTGTTCTTACTTAGTATGCACCATTGAAAATTTCGTCATTTTGACACACCACGTGATGATCGGGTGTGATAGACTCAACGTTCACATACAACAGGTGTAAGGCAGTTTTACACACGCAAATACTAAGGTTCTTACTTGGCGAGCCTAGCATGTACAGACATGGCCTTAGAACACGAACCGAAAGGTAAATCATGAGTCATATGGTTGATATGATGAACATCTAGATGATCGTCTTTGAAATTACAACAACTCACATGATGATCGATCTTGTTATAGTAGATTTGGTTCATGTAATCACCAAAAAGACACGAGGGATGTTGTTTTTAAGTGGGAGTTCAAATAGTAATATGATTAAAGTTGAACTCAATTTATTATAAATTAAATCAAAGTGAATTTGCATAATTTGTTGTAGTCATTGGCATCCGTTCACTACCCTATGCTTAGTTATAATTGAGATAATAGAACTATAAAATTTCGGATATTTACTTTACGAACAGGTATCGTATTGTTTTGAGTGTCAATCTAAAGTTTAAAGTACTATTACAAACTTTCAGCAAACTCCATGAAATTTAATAATTAGTATTAAATCAAGAGTAAAAATTCCAGTGTTAGTATCTAAAGTATCATGTTTGCCTCCATGATTCTTGATTCAAAGATTGTTTTAATATCAAGATTATCTAGGAGCTGAAAGGATTGTTTTATAAACCATCATGTGTGGAACATATTGTGATATCTAAAACAATGTTTTGGTTACAATATGATAGAGTATAATTTAGCAAAATATATGTTCTCATATTGGACGAGAATTTGCGAAGGTTGGAGACGCTAGACGTCCTAATCCTCCAAAAAGGATTTGGAAAGTAAAATTATACTCGCGATTCGTCTTTATAAACTATAGTAGTTTGCTCATGAAATTTTTCATGATAAGGATGAATAAAAGATGTAGGTAAAATGTTTACTACACTAAAATATTACTAAATAATGGATTTTAAAAGAACGCCAAACATTTGATGATGGTGATCTATTTCAAAGTGCAAGTCCAAAGGTATTAGTATTTGACTATACATGCTTTAGACTATGTGTCATGTGTATGGCGCCAATATTGATGATGATAGATTCTTTTAAAATGGGAAAGGAAGTGCCAAAAGAGAATCTTAGAAATATTTGGCCGAAAAAGAAAAGACTGGAAATTGTCCAGCTTAGGTATATATTTGATATACATGTTATGCTTATATTCTTTGCTTATTAAACAATGTGGTTCTTGGGTATTGGATACCGAATTGGTTGGTGTGAAATGTCATACATGACAACACAATTCATGAACTGCAATGGCATAAGTAACTATCAAGAGAATATGTGATGATGTTCATAAAAAACAAAGTGTTATTGTGTTTCTCGTTGACACTAAAGCTTACCGTCAAGTTTTGTTTTGATAATTATTATTTTGTTCAGGTATTATAAGAACAAAAAAGTTGTTTAAATAATTACTATATTCCATAAAAGATGGATGATTTACAAGTCTAGTTAGAGAAATCACGTCCATAAAAACTAATGCTAAAAATGCCACAAGACAAATGATTGAAAGATCTATTACGGAGTGACATCGCTGTTTAAATTATATTAGACAGAAAAACATGAAGAAACTCCATGTTGATGGAATTTTGGAGTCTTTTAATTTTGATCAAATGACACTTGTGAGACTTTCCTAGAGATAGTTAAAATTTCGTTCAAAGCCCAAAGAAGAACGAAGACTAACTTATTTGTACATATTGATGTATGTAGTCCATTATGTGTGGCCGTGAGCGATGGATTTCAACTTCATATGCTTTCTCCGGAAACTTGAGTGAACATATGTGTATATTTACTTAATGAGGAAGAAGTGTGAAATATTTGAAAAACTTTAAAGACTTTCACGATAAAGTGGAAAATCATTGTAACAAGAAAATAAAGAATTTATGACTTGATCATAAAGGAATATATTTGAGTTACAAGTTTAGCAAAACACCTAAATATTTGAGGAATCGTTTCAAAGATTTGTATTTCCTAAAACACCATAGGAATATGGAGTGTTAGAGATATGTAATCAAACCTTGTTTGATATGGTAAGATCAAAGGTGCCATTTATAAAACTGTCATTATATTTTAAAGATTAAAGCTTTAGTGACTACTGCTTTTACGCTGAAAAGAGCTCCATCGTGATCCGTTGAAATGACACCATATGATTTATGGTTTGGGATAAAACCCAAGTTGTCCTTTTTAAATTTTGGTATGCTATGCATAAGTAAAATGTTTACAAAGAAAGTCGTATGAGCATGTCTTTGTAGGTTATTTCGAATAACTGTTGGGTATTCCTCCATAACACCGAAGACAAAAGTGTTTGTCGCTTAGAACGTCAAGTTTCTTGAGAAGGAATTTTTCGTGAAAATTTAAGTGGGAGGACAATAGAACTTTGATAAGTTTATTGAACTAGCTATATGTGCTGAGTTGCACAGTGCCGGAAAGTGTCCCGGAGGCAGCCATAATGCTCATGGCTCACATGCCTTAAATATTGTGGTCACAGAGGTCTAAGTTCCTATTGAACCGAGTAGGTCGGGTAAACAATCAAATCCTAAGATTTGAGAGTAAATCATTGTTGTTTGACAATGATGAACCGACTACGTGCAAAGAAGCGATGATGGGCCCTGACCCCGTCAAATGGCTTGAAGCCATAAAATATTTGATAGTTCCATACACGAGAAATCAAGTTTTTGAACTTGGAAGACCCTTCAGAAAGGTGTAAAACCTATCGGTCGTATTTGGATCTATAAAGAAATAGACATGGATGTTTCACATCTATGAAATAGTCAATATGTCAGGAAATAGTTTACGACAATGTTCAAGTAGTTGACTATGACAAGATTTGATCTTTCATAGCGATATTTAGTCTGGACGGATTAATGTAGCAAAAACTTCTTATAATTTTGGATATGATAGTTGAATAAACAAAACAAAGTTCTTATAATAGAATGATTACCTAGGACTTGTATATGACACGATCCAAAGGGTTTTGTTAATTCAAAGGATGCTAAAAGGGCATGCAAACTTCAATGGTTTAAGTAAGCATCGCGGAGTTGGAATCTTCACCATGATGAAACTGTTAAAAAGTTTAATTTCATAAGAGACAATGAAGATGCTTGCATTTGCAAGAAATTATGTGGGAGCGCTAAGACATATTTCTAATACATTATATGGAGAACATCTTGTTGATTGGAAATGATGTATCTTTTATTGACACAGATTAAGAATTTCATTTCGATGAAAGGCTTAGGCAAAACCCAAATATTAGGCATCTATGTCTATATGGAAAGATTGAGGCGCTAATATGGTTGTGCCATATGTACATAGATGAGATATTGAATGATTTCAATATGGAAACAACAAGAAAGGTTATTGTCGCACGGAAAGGGTTGAATCAAGATTCAAGTGTGTTGAAACTTGGTAAGTGAAACGAAATTCAAGTGTTTTGACACTTGGTGAGTGAAATCACAAGAATATTTTGATCAATCATACCGTGACATGTACACATCCATATATGTCCTATGCTATAAATATTATAAGCATATACCAGAATGAATCATAAGATGATCATTGGAAGATAGTAAGGATATTCTTATGATCTTTTGGAAGAACTAAGAATATATTTATGTAGAAATGACAAAAAAATACAAATAGTTCATTGTAAAGTGTTATATTTATAACAGTTTTGTCACAAGATACAAGATTAAGTTTATCTCAATTTAAACTATGAGTGGCATAATATAATGGAAAAGATATTCCATGATGGGTTTGGATGAATTCCAAATTTAAGACATGGTGATGTATACTATAACAAAATGTCAAGTATATGACTGCATAGTAGCAGCAAAGGAGGGTATTTATGCCAAGTAGTTTTTTATCAAACTAGGTGTGGTTCACAGCGGGTTAATACTATAAACATATATTGTACGGCAATATTATCGACATGATTTAACCCCAAGGAACTAAAGGTCTCACCAAAGGACCAAATTTATACAAAACCATCTCATTGAATAATGAGTGATGCGTAGAGACGCAAAGACATGCAAATACACACGGACCTGAAAGTGTCAGATCTAGAGATTATGTTTACCACTAGAAAACGCGTATATACAACATGAGAAAGCCATAAGTGTTGAATGCACAAGTTTAAAACTAGATTATTGACTCTAATGCAAGAGGGAGACTGAAGGGAATATGCCCGAGAGGAAATATTAAAATGGTTATTATCTTATTCATTTATTTCTCATGCTATAATTGTATTAATTGGAAACGTTAATACATGTGTATTTAATAAACAAATAAATATTTCCTAGTTATGCCTCTCATATAAACTATCTCATTGATTAACAAGATGATCAAAGGTTTTCCGATCATATATATTGGATGTTATTAATAATGAGATCACAACATTGGTGGAATGATGTGATGAACATTAATCCGAATTATAGTAATACAATCAAAGTCATTATGTTTAAATTACTATAACATCATACAAAGTAACTTTAGTCCTTAGACCATGAGATCATGTCAATCACTAACATGGAAGAGTAACTTGATAACATCAAACGTCACACCGTAACAGGGTGACTATAAAGGTGGGTTCAGATACTCCGATAGTGTTATGTAGAGGCTTATGGATCAAGAGTGAGATTTGTCCATACCGATGACGGAGAGATATACTCTGGGCCCTCTCGGTGATATCATATTGACATAGCTTACAAGCAAGTGATGGGGATCACTAGAATGTTATATCACGGGAACAAGAAAAGAGTACATGTCGGTAATGAGATTAAACTAGGTATGGGGACCGATGATCGAATCTCGGACATGTAAATATCGCGAGACAATGGGATTTGGTTACAACGTTAAAGGTTCATACGATTACAAGAAGTCATCGTTGAATGTGTGGGAGTCAATACGGATCTCCAGGTCTCGCTGCTGATTATTGATCGAAGAGGGGTTTCAATCATGTTTGCATTATTCGCGAACCGTAGGGTGACATACTTAAGGGATACCGACACTATTTGGAGCAAATGAAATGCCAGAACAAAATTCTGAATAAAATAAATAAAAAACTTTTATTAAATGAGAGCCTACATTAAATTTGGTGGAAATTCAATGGATGTGAGTGGAATTTTGAGTGGAGGCATGTTTATGTGAGTGGAGGCTTTTTATGTGAGTGGGAGCTCCATGAATGTGGAAGAGGTGGTGGCAGCCACCATGGACACCACGCCATGGCGCTTGGCTGCCTCCCCTCTCCCTATAAAGGCCCCCCTCTCCTCCTCTCATCACACACCTCCTTGTGAAGGATCTCTCTCCCCCTTTAGAATATTTCTCATGGTCTTGGTTTAGCGAGATACATGTTCCTTGTGGCTTTTTCTGGAGCAAGGATTTGCTGCTTCTGCTGCTTTGCTGAAGCGAGGACTCGGAGGTTGTTGGGGTACCAGACGTGTGTGCGATCACGGATGCACTATTGCTTTGAAGTGCTAGACTTGCTGATGCTGGACCGGCTGGACTTCATCAGGATCTTGAGATCGGCAAGTGAACGACTACATCATCCATGGGAACCAATCTCGTAACACTTTGTCGGTCTTCGAGGGTAAGTTCTCTATTCCACCCATTGTTTATCTCTAGATAGATAGATCTTGGTGCTCAGTTGTTCATGTCGTAGGAATTTTTTTATTTCCTATGGTACGAACCCAACAAACGTTGCAATTGAGCTAGCGACCGCGAGAACCCGTGTAGGGCTAGAGTGTACATTGTCAGCTCGCTATGAACACGAGCGATCTCATCCTTCGGGATAGAAGTGGCGCTTCCAGATAGATCGTACACGTCTAGGCTGCCAGATCGACAATGAACGGAACCCACGTCCACGAGAAACCGCGACCGGTATGGGCTTACGATGCCACGTCATCTCTGGACGACCCCACGTCTGTTAGAAACCGCAGACGACATGGACTTATATCGTGTAACATCCCAAAAATATTGAACTTGGATCATCAAACTCTAATCATCAAAATTAGTGTTAACAAAAACTTTTCTAAATAAAATTATGAAAGCATGCATATGAGTATGCATTGAATTTTAAATTCTTTTGAACCACCTTGTTTGTGTGTTTCCTTGCTTGTAAAATGTTTCTTAGGTGAAATAAACATCATCTAAAACATTTCCCACACTTTTCCCAAAAACAAATAAAGCAAAACAAATAAAATAAAGGAATGGTCATTTTGACCAATTTAACTCCCATGCCTACTTTGGCTGTCTCAAACTTTCAGAAACTAACAGAAACTTTTCTGGATCTTTGCACCCCTTGATTGTACTCATAACAAAATATCAAGGCCCACTTTATGATCATCCAGAAACTTTCAAATGCATAGTTTAAATGACAATTCAAAATTGAATCTTTATCATATGGGAAGATCCCACTTCTTCAAAAACCACTCAAACAAGCTCAACTTTCAAAACCCAAGCATCTACAGACTCACCAGCACCAATCTAGCACACCCACCAAAAATCTTTTCAAAATTCAAAACTTGAATTCATGCGGCCATTTCATCAAACACTTGGCAGACACAAATCAAACAAAATCAAAACACTATAGTGTGCAGTGTTTTGAGCCTAACTGGTTCCCTATCTAGCTCACAACCATCTCAGTAGATCATCTAGAAAGATTAACCAAGCACTAGCACCACTGTGAGCTTGCCAATATCATCAATGGTGAATAGCCGAGTGCATCCTTGCCACCCCAGTGTAGACAGCAAGCTAGGAAGGAAACTAGCCATGCCAACCTGTTTTGGAGATCACCCATGCCTCACCGCCCCCTCTCGACCAGCCCTGCCTCGAAGACACCGACCAGAGCACCCAGGAATGTCGCGCCCGTGCCTCTGCCAACCGTGCCAAGTATGCGCCAGAGCGCCACCCTCGACCGAAGCCCACAGACCGCGCGCCGCCCTCGCCGCGTGCATACACGATCATCACCGACCCAGGAGACTGCCAGACATCCCCGTTAGCCGCCCCATGCCGCACAGCCACCACTCGCCGTCGAAGACGCCGCCTCTGCCGCGCAGAGCGTCGCGTGTTCCAGACCAACCCGCACCGCCCCACGTCTCGCCACCGTATCGTTGAGCATCGCCAGGGAACACCGCACCGTCCCCTACCTTCGCCCATGCCAATAGCCGTCTGTACCATCGCCCCCGACGAGCTCACCGTGCGCCCCGTCGGTCCCCTCGCTCGACTATAAATAGAGGCCACCCCCAGCCGAATTGAGCACACCATTTTACTCCTCTCTCCTCACTGATCGTGCCACACCGTTCCCGGAGCAAGGCGCGCAACACTTCGCCGAAATTTCACCGGAGCCCGCCGCCTCTGGAGAAGAAGGGAGCCAGCGATTGGAGCCGCCCCAGGAGGAGCCACCGGTACCAGGAGATTCGCCGTCGTCTACTTCGTCGTTTGCCCGCCTCGCCGACCCTCGCCTGCACCCCGGTGAGCCCCCAGCAACCCCCACTAGACGCGCTAGGTTTCTGTCTCGCCGGCGTTGCCCAACGTCGACGATGACTCCCAGCCGTTGGATTAGAACTAGATCGAACGTCCCACATCGCCCCATACCGCTTCGCACCCCTCTGTCTCACTGACGAGTGGGGACAGCCACTTAAACAGCCCGCGGAAGCGCTACGCTTAGCAGGCCAGCCCGTTAACCTTTCCCGCGCAGCCTAGTTATTTGAATTAAACCTTTTCCATTTTATTTCAAACACACTTCTGTACCCAGTTTCAAAATTCAACCCAGGTCGATGCAGTGCACCAAATTGAATGAAACTAATTTTGTTATAGAGGTATGGGAATGCTAAATCCAAGCCCGTTGGATTCAAGTCATTTGGATCTATAGATCACCCATGGTAAAAATAACAAGGCAGAAGATTTTATGCATTCAAACATTTTTCAAATTTAAACCATAATAGATTTTGCGTTGATTCCAACTCTCAAAAATCACATTTAACCATACCATTCAGAATATATAAAAATATATAGGTTTACTTGCAGAAATAATGTTCAAGTAATAAAAGAATGCTACATAGGCATTTCTAGTCACTTTATTTAATTAAAATAAAAGGGTAAAACCTTATTAAATTGTGACACCACTTTAAAATCATATTCCCATGGACTAAAATATGTGGTGATCACATGTGTCAACATGATCCCATGTTTGGTTTGGAGAATATTAAATCTTAAGTAGTTTTTCAATGAGTAGAAATTACTTTTCTAAAAATAAAAGGAATTAAACCAAGCCTTAATCTTGTAATGTTAGAGATTATGTTAGATCATCTATAGGACCCTTGTGTGTGATGATTGCAAGTAGTTAAGTATTTTTTGGTGATTGTGTACCTCGTATTTATTTATAGACGCTAGTACCGACCAAGGATATGAGGAGGAAGGAGGATTCTACGAAGAAGCCGAGGAGAACTTCAACCACTGCTCTGCACAAGGCAAGGTGATACTATACCAATGCAAGCCAATACTTGCAAGCTTATATTGACACTAATGCAAGCCTAATACTACCAGTTGAATGTGCAAGCTAACACTTGCAAGATACTCTACTGATGCAAACAAACCCCTACTTGATACTATGACCACTATATGCCTTAAGCATATATGATCATCTCCACTTGATAACCCAATCCTAGTTTTACTTGCAAGCTTCTTACTTTATTTCTTTATCAAAGCTCTTACCTAGATTTTACCTAAGTGAAGGGTAGATACTAGAAAGATATGTGAAGGTTGCATAAAGAGCATAAAATTTGGCCTAAGCTAGATAATCTGGATGTCATCCTAAGGCATGAGATTGAACTTAGTTAAAACTCCACTAGTTTATCACCCCTCATCAGTGCTTACCCCCACCTGTAGATGATAGTGCTAAGCATAAAACTTGATCAACTTTAGATGGGAATACTTGGTGGAAAAATGGTTACGAAAACCTTGGAATGATGGATCATTCTATTGAAATGCTTTGGACATGTGTTTCCGAAAACACCTGATGATTTTGGTGATGAAAATGTTGAGGCATGAGCCTTAGCCCTTTATAAAACTGATGGTTGTCTGGATGCGATACCATTCCAATTTTATCGTACAACCACAATACCCGAAGATTGGGTAGGGCTTGACTGGAAACTTATATACCTTAGTATTAGTTCCCTCACGGCCAAGGTCTGAGCTGAGGCTACCTTGTGAAGATTGTCCACCTGTGCAGTACCCAAGATGACAGTTGGTCATGGTTGGGAGGCCAAACTCACAGGAGAGGTGCTTATACTAGGGCGTGTAATTGAAAGGTTAGGATTGATTATCCGCATACTGAGTATGGTGAATTCAGGATTTGTTCCTGACGGATGTATCGAATGTTGTGGTGAAAGTGTACAATCTCTGCAGAGTGTCAAACTATTCGAATAGCCGCGTCCGCGGTTATGGACAGTTGGAGTGGCCATATTGTTCCCCCGTCAAACTTTTCAAAATGACTTGTGAAATGAATGAGACTTTGACTTGACCAAAACAGGGTTGTGATATGAAATACAGGTTCCCACTTAGATGTTATAAACTTCAACTAGCATTCGTTGCCCCTAAAACTTAGTAGAGATAAATCTGGCTTTTGCAAAACCACCCTAGAGCCTAGTGTCCTATTATCAAAAACCCCTTTCATTTGTTAGTATTAGTTTGCGAGTACTTAAAGAGTACTCATGGCTTTGTCCCTGGCTATTCCCATGGCTAGACTATGAAGAGGAGTACCTGGAGGATGGACCCCAGGAAGGTTACAACAACTAGGATCATCTCCCATCGTCAGCATTGCCTATGACCCCGAAGATGGAGCTTCGCCTACGCTACCGTTATTATTACGTATTCCGCTGCTTGATGTTGTATTAAGAACTGGATCATGAGATCCCTATTTGTGTATGAACTTATGTATGGTTTGTAATGGATGATGTACTATGGTATCCAATTCTGTTATGTCTCGCAAAAATGGTAATCCTGGGATTGCGATGTATGGCATAACAGGCATCTGGGGTTAAAAACCCGGGTGTTGACAAGTTGGTATCAGAGCCATCCTGACCATAGGAGACCCTAGTTAGACTGGACGTTTGAATCAAAAACTTAGTTTCAAAACCAAAGAAAACAAATATTTACAAAAACTTATTCTCATTCTTATCCCTTTGATTCTTTCATGAAAATTCATATTCCTCAAAAACTCTTGCAAAATACATAAAATTTTGACACACTTGATCACTCTACTAACTTACTCATCCTATATTCTTATAGATGGACGTGAAGTACAACAAGTTTTATCAGTTGGGGAATGGAGGAGACCTTATCTTTGAGAGGGATTTGGACCAGCTTTCGGAACTTATGGAGCGTCCGCACCCCGAGTTCTTCGAAGCTCAGCTCAATGATCAAGGAGGAGAAGATCTGCAGTAGCTAATTGTTGCAAGTCTCAGAGGAAAGATTGAACCTCCCACTTCGGAAGGAATTCAGTTTACCTTAAGAGAGAACAACTGGCTCGACGTACTTGCCAGGGCCATGCAGGAAGATCTTTCCCGTCTGTGTGGGCAGAGCATCAATCAGATCAAGGGTATTCGCTTTGAGTTTTGGCCAAGGCATGATGCAAATGGACAACCACTGGAATCCCCATACCACCCCGAACTGAAGACTCAATTGGACCACCTTAGCTTCATGATGTACGATCGTCAGCAGGAGTTGGATAACTGCCGTGAGTACTCCAACCACAAGTCTGCCATCATCAAGATGAAGGATCAGACCATCGCCATGTTAGCAAAGGATCGCAAGTCTCGCCGTCGTCAGCTCGACAAGAAGGAGCGCATCATTGCCCGCCTTCACCACCGCATATCATCTTTGGAGGAGACCATCCACGAGAGAGACATGCAGTTGGAGGAAACGGAGAATGCCGGAGAGGATCTTCGTGGAGACCCCTACTCCTATCTCAGCGATGATGATGATTTTCTGGAGGATCAGGCCATGGACTTCTTCACCGATGAAGACGATTTCGCCTTCATCGATGATGATGAGGATGATGAGGCCACAGATTCCGAGGAGTAGTAGCACTTGAGCACTAGCGTAGTGAGTAGTATTCGGTCCCACTGTATCGTAGTTTTCAGAATGGTTCTTAAAACCATCTGCTTTCCTTTGTTGTGGTGTGTGTTGTATTGGGTGCTATGAATGAATGAATGAAAAAGCAAGTTGCTAAAAAAATCTGAGTCAAAATTTAATTTTTTTTCAAAGACCCAAAAACTTTACAAATTTCCCTCTTTTCTCATGATCTATCTCAATCTTCAGATGCCACGTGGAGGAAGTGGTTCATCCCCGGACCCGATGTTGCAGATTCTGCAAATGTTGACTTCTGACCATGAAGCTGAAAGAGCGGAACGTCAAGCCAACCTAGCCACCCTTCAGCAGATAGCCCAGCTAGCCCACAACAACCAAGGCCACGGAAATCAGGACAACCATGGATCTAAGCTCAAGAATTTCCATAATACAAACCCACCTGTTTTCACTAAGTTAGAAGAACCCCTAGACGCCGATGATTGGCTGCAAACCATGGAAAATAACCTAGAAGTCGCCGGAGTGGAAGCCAACGAGAAAGTTCTGTTCGCCACCCACTATCTAGCCGGAGATGCCAGGGCATGGGGGAACAGTGTTCGCGCAATGACCGGAGGCCAGATGGTGACCTGGGAAGAATTCAAGGTCAAGTTTAGCAGAACCCATGTGCCACCAGGTTTGATCAAGAGAATGAGAGACGAGTTCAGAGAGCTGAAGCAAGGAAGGATGACTGTAGTGGAATACCGTGACAAATTTTTGTCATTAGCTAGGTATGGCCCGGATGAGATCGACACCGAAGCCAAGAAGAAAGAAATATTCCTGAATGGTCTGCATGACGAGATGCAGACAATGTTAGTCAATATCCCCTTTGCGGATATTGAAGCCCTTGTGGACTCTACTATCCAGATGGAAGGAAAGATCAACCAAGCCAATGAGAACCGCAAGCGTCGCATGATGCATCAACCAGGAACCCATCAGACCCCAAAGTATCGCCCCAACCCATCTCCAGGATTTGCCCCCAAGAACCAACAGACCCCCGATGAACCGTCCGACCTATCCCAACCGTGGAAACCCTAGGCCCGGAGGAAATCACAACAACCCCAGCAACGCTAGAAATTTCAATCGTGCCCCACCCAAGTTGAACAACAACAATGCTACCTCCAACACCAACACTGCCCCTAGGACTGGAAGCAATGTTGTGCCTGTAGCAGCAAAGGACAAGTCGCAAGTGACTTGTTATGACTGTGGAAATAAAGGCCACTATTCCAATGAGTGCCCCAACAAGAAGAACGCTACAGCCCCCAATACCAATGTCCCAGCTCAGCAGCAGCGTCGTGTTCAGCTAGGAAGAAGATTTTCCCCAAGGAATTCACTCAACCGCAATGGCCGTCTTTTTCTCATGCATGCTGAAGAAGCTCAGGAAGCGCCAGATGTCGTGCTGGGTATGTTTTCGGTTAATTCAGTACTTGCAAGAGTGTTGTTTGATTCTGGTGCATCGCATTCATTTGTCACCCAAGAATTTGCATGCACTAGTAAAATTCAACCAACCAAACTAAAGCATGTCATGATTGTTCAAATTCCCGGATCAACCACTAAGGCTAGGCAAATTTGCAAAGCCGTCCCTATTCGAATCCATGGCATATATTTTTATGCAAATCTGATAGTACTCGGAACTAAAGGTTTGGAAGTAGTACTAGGAATGGATTGGATGTCCAAACATAAAGGATTGATTGACTATGCCAAGAAATCCATAACCATGACCAGTACTGCCGGAATATCAGTCGAGCATATATCTGAAACCTTACCTCGCCAATTCAAATGCAACAAGAGTATAGCCCAACCTACCATTGACCAAGTCCGGATAGTCTGTGAATACTCCGATGTATTTCCAGATGTTTTGCCCGGTATGCCCCCAGATCGGGATATCGAGTTTATCATCGAACTAATTCCCGGAACAGGACCCATAGCCCAGAGACCATATAGTATGAACCCGTCAGAGCTAGCAGAATTGAAGAAGCAACTAGATTCCATGCTAGAAATTGGATTGATTCAACCAAGTGCGTCACCATGGAGATCACCTGTCTTGTTTGTGGACAAGAAGGATGGAGGTAACCGTTTGTGTATGGATTATCGGAAATTGAATGATGTCACCATCAAGAACAATTACCCTTGCCCAAGATAGAAGATTTGTTTGATCAGTTGACCGGTGCCAAAGTGTTCTCTAAGATAGAAGTGGCTATCATCAACTCAAAATTCGTGCAGAGGATATTCCAAAGACTGCCTTTACCACCAGATATGGATTGTATGAGTATACAGTCATGTCTTTCAGACTAACCAATGCCCCCGCTTATTTCATGAATCTCATGAATAAGATTTTTATGGACTTCCTGGATAAGTTTGTCGTTGTTTTCATCGATGACATTCTGATTTATTCCAAATCAGAAGAAGAACATGAGCTACACCTAAGGACCATTCTTGGAACCCTTAGAGAGCATCAGCTGTATGCAAAGTTTAGCAAATGTGAATTCTGGTTACAGGAGGTAGGATTCCTCGGTCACATTGTATCAGCCGGAGGAATTGCCGTTGACCCTGGCAAAGTGAAAGATATGGAAGATTGGCAATCCCCAACCACTCAAACCCAAGTTCGTGCATTTCTCGGATTGGCGGGATATTACCGCAAATTCGTAGAAGGATTCTCTAGTATCGCCAGACCCATGACCCAATTGCTGAAGAAGGACAAGAAGTTTGAATGGACCGACAAATGTGAAGCAAGTTTTCAAGAACTCAAGAGGAGATTGATTTCAGCCCCAATCTTGATCATGCCAGATATCACGAAGCCCTTCGATGTGTATTGTGATGCATCCAAGGTCGGTCTCAGATGTGTGCTAATGCAAGAAGGCAAAGTTATATCTTATCTATCTCGACAACTGAAGCAACATGAGCAAAACTACCCAACCCATTACCTCGAACTCGCAGCCGTAGTTCTAGCCCTGAAAACATGGAGACATTACCTGATGGGAAACCGTTGTGAGATCTATATGGATCACAAGAGCCTAAAGTATATATTCACTCAGAAGGAGCTGATGTAACACCCTCAGAATCGACCCTATGCAAGTTTCAGCGCTTCCCGCCAAACCCGCATAGAAGCGATTCAAAGGTGCCCACCAGGCACTTTCGTGCGGGTGGAAAACTAAGTAATAACATTACACAACAGTCCTCGATGGGACCCACAGAACAGATATATATACAACACGACTCCATGAGTCAAGAATACAGATATACAGAACAAAGATCCAAATCACCTTGAAAACAATAGAGCGTCCAGCTACGGACAAGATGCAAATGGGGCTAAGAGCCCTGAAGAATAACCAATGGCGTCCATAACCCTGCCCAGGCCAAGCCGGAAGGGTAACCCTGCTAACGACGTCGATCTCAAAACCTGCTTAAACAAAAAGGGGTGCCGACAAAGGGCAAAGGAAAAAGAGAGAGCGGTCAGTACTGAGGCCAGTACACGGCGAGGCTAGAATTCGGCGGTCCTCGCCTACACAGGTATGGTGGACTGCAGCGGCAGCGCAGCATGCACTAAACAACCTATAGAGACTCGATATAAATGTCGGCTATCAGAGAGGGATAAGAACGACCCATTCGGAACCAACCTGGTGCTACCATCAGACAAACCCAATCCTGGTGTTTCCCCCTCGAGACCAAACGAGGAAGTCAACCGAGGAACTCACACAGTTGGCAGTTTTATTTATTCAGTTATCGTTGCAGCACTTAATAGTCAAGTATAGATAATCATCCTGAAATAATAAGCAGTGGGCAATTTTAGTTAACCATTCCGTTATAGTTGCGACACTTACTAGTCAGATACAATTAGCATGAGATATCCCAAAACCCAGCAGTTGTTGGTACTTTTATTTAGCCATTCCGTTGTAGTTGCAATACTTACTAGTCAGATACAATGGTCGCAAGCGACAACCCAAACAAGCAATTGTTGGCAGTTTTATTTAGCCATTCCATTATAGTGAAGCTGATTACTAGTCATCATAAAGTCAAATTTATAGCACTACTTTAGTTATAGTTGTCTATGATCGAGATACTGTGCTCCAAGTCGTCCATAACCGCGGACACGGCTTTCAGAAAGTTTTACCCTGCAGGGGTGCACAAATAGCAACACACACTCGATCAACCTCGGAAAAACCAAATCAAAACCCAACGAGGCCTTCACGACAAAGCAATCACCAGATTCAAAAATATTTCAGGGGGCCACCCCGTTGAGTACACCCGCAACGAAGCTAGCTGACTCCGAGACGGACTCAGGTTTGGGTGGACGGCTGTAAACGACTGGGAACCCGAAAGTGTGACTAGGCTTGTCGATACCGCGAAATCGTGTCCCGATCCTAAACAGTATAGGTTCTCCTCGCACAATCGTAAATAAAGCGGTAAAGCATGGCATAAGTACAGGATAGTAAATAAAACCTCAAACTAGTTTGTGGCCCCAAGAAATAAGAATGAATCAAGCTCTGGCTCAGGGGGGTCCCATAATCCTCCCGGATGTGGATAGCGCGAATAATCAAGGAACAGGTATCAAGTAATCGGGGTCCTACGGGACACAAGTGGACGGTTAAAAACCAAATAACATCTATTGCCCACCTGTGCCTCTGCATTTACCTACTTCAATTTTAGTTGTTAAACAGTAATTAAAGTCTTGATCATCTCCAACAATAAACACACGGCAATACTCCAACAACTGTGGTACTTGACGACACGCAACAGCACTTGAGCAAGCGACTACGACGCGCAGGTCCAACTATCTACCAAACAACAGGTAATAGGAGGTGTCCAAGGCAATATAAGGCTGCAAGGGATATCGCGGGTATGAAAGCTAGAGCATCGCAACACAGATAGCAATAGATCAACAGGAGGGAATAAATACTATAAAAGTACGATAGGTAGAAAGGGGGAGATGCTCGCCTGAAAACATTGCCGAAGGTTCACCCGAAGATCGGGGCGAAGCTCACATCAACTCAACGGCCTAGTCCGCGAAGAAGCAAAACACTAGAAGAAACACCGGATGCAATATTTAATACAACGGCAGAAGATCGGGCATGATGCATGTATGATGCATGACATGGCAAGGGTGCGATGCAATTAGGCCATATTAAGCGGAACTGGGGGTCCCGGCAATTAAATATATGGTTCAAGTTGTTTAGATACCCCACAATTTAAATGTTGTCTTAACATGGCAAAAGATAGCACCGGTTCGCTACATAAATTTAAATGGGACTAATATAAGACTAGATTTGTCCGCATATGGAGCCCATATTTAATTAGAGGTGAATCGGCATAATGCCCCCAAACCACACGAACATGCATGCATGATCAATTTAATATGCATCAGTTGATAATGTCATTTTATAAAATAATGGGGTCTCGGATAGGAATCACATTAGGGTTCGGCGAACTTGGGCTCCGAGGGTTCGGGGTCGGTCTCAGGGTTGACGGGATCGGTCTCGGCAGTAACATTCTCGGACAACGGAGTAGATCTTGTCGCATCCGGGAAGAAGGACTTGGTTCGGCGTCGAGGCGCATCGAATTCGCCCTGGTCGATGTCGTTCTTGTCGTTGTGAAGACCTTGTCGGGTTCGCGGGTCGGGTCGGACTTGACGTCCGGGGTGATGTGCTTGACGTCCTTTGGTTCCATGTCGACGGCCTTGGTGTCCTCGATGGAGAACTCGGTGTATCCGTGTCGTGGTTCTTGTCGGGGTTCTCGGCTTCGGGCGCCGGGATCGGTCTTCGGGATCGGATTCGGGAAGAAGACCTTGGGGTATCACGGTTCCGTGTCGAGGGCCTTGGCATTCCACCTTCTCGTGATAGTCTCGGGGCGTCGGATCCAGGTAGGAGGACTTGGCGCGGCGTCAGGTTCGGGATCGGTCTTCTTCGGTTGATTTGTCGACGGATGTGGACTCACACGACGGAGATCTTGTGGACACAGACAACACACCACAACTTCACACACGAGGAGCCGAGACGCATCAACACATAGGTGTAATCTGGAGCCCCAAACACAACAAACCCACCAACGCGTTATGTTGCTGCTGGACACCAGCCAACGATGGAGGTGAGGCCACGGTGAAGAGGAGCTTGAGCGAAGGTCTCTCGTGGCCGGGGCGGAGAGGTCACGGAGCCGGCGGGGAACTCGCTGGTGGGGGAGCAGACCAAAGGCGTGGCTCACAGAGAGGCACAACGGCAGGGAGGGGAGCGCACAGCAAAGGAGGGCGGCGCCACTGCTTGGCGGCGACGGACGGGAAGACGGGGTCCATGGAGCTCCTGGCGGCCGGTCGCGGGGGTGCCGTCGGCCGAAGAGGAGAAGACGCAGAGGGGAGAGGGCGAGGTCGGCCGGCGGCGGGGCTCTAGCCGGATGCGGCCCAGGCGAGGCGGAGACCCGGCGGAGCTCGGGCTCGGGCGGAGGCGATGGGGAGGGCCCGACGGCCAGGAGACGAAGGGGAGAGGCGGTGGCCGCGGTCGCAGTAGCGGCGGAGCGGGCCGGCGGGCTTCTGGCGGCGGAGGGAGCTCAGGAGAGGAGCGGCGGGTCGGCGTCGCGCACGGGCCCCCAGCGGAGGTGGAGGTCGGGGTACCGCGGGAGGGCGGCAAGCGCGGGGAGAGCGCGGGCGGCGGCGCGCTGGTTGGGGAAGGAGGAGCCCTGGCGGCGGGGAGGATCGGAGGCCGGCGGCGCTCACGCGGGGATGGAGGCGAGCGGGGGAGAGAGGGTAGGTGGGGGTCGCGGGCGAGGATGCGAGAGAGGGAGCGGGGTCAGGTGGCACCGGGGTGGAAGGGAGAGGAGGTGAGGGAGTGGTCGGCGTGTGTTGCTGTGTGCGTGCGTGTGTGAGAGAGGGAGTGAGGGTGGGGTTAGATGAGGTGGCGGGCTGGGATAGGATAGGGGGAGGGGAGGTGATGAGGTGGCGGCAGACTATTGGGTGGGTGAGGTGGAGGGGGGGCTGGGTAGATTAGGTCCGGATAGAAAATATTTAGGTGGTCCGATTTTGTACTGGGGGTGGCCGACTGGGTCGGATCGGCCCGGTTTGGCTGCGCCCTAAAATTAATATAAAATTTTATGTATTGTTTAAAAGACTTGTGCAATTTATTTTTAGACAAATAAAATATCCGGAAGGGTCCGGGGTTTATTTTGAAATAGAGAGGGATCTTTGTAGAAAGCAAAAGTAGGTTTTAACAAAAATAGTTTTAGTCAATGAGCTGCATGATGATGTCATGATGATGCAATGCACAAAATCAACGCGATTTTCTAGTAGTGGTTTTAGCGGGATGCCACAATTCGACACCACTAACAATGGATCTCGCCTTCGAGATCCGCCTCATGGTACAGGGAAGAAGGCCGACGATCTGATCCTTCGCACTTCGTGTAGATCCTCGCGACACCACTAACAATGGTTCTTTCTCAGCTTGAAAATGGCGACACCACCAACAAGGGTCGGGGGCTCACGTCCATCGAGAGAACACTCCGGAGAAACAAAGGACGAAGGTAGAGGTATCCAAAAGATAAGGCGACCTCTAACTTCCACGGAATGAGTATAATTGCATCGATCCACCGACTCAATGTCCAAGAGCGAATGATAAGAGTAGTCGGATGGTGATCAGTCCATCGCGCACCCAAAGCATTACTCCGCACATGAATAGGAGAATTATGCAACCAACTCTCGGAATCAGACTGAAGATCTCGACAAGCGAGGTTCGGAAACAAAGGAGTGATGCAGACTCTGCATCGGATCTGGCGTAGATGATGTCGTAACGTCGGAAAACAACGGAAGACACGAGAAGGAACAAAGAGAAGTTCCCCAGACGAAGGATTCCTCGGATAGCATGAAGACCAGATGTAGCAACACCGTTACCAAAGGAGGAAGCGAAACCCTGAAGGTACGATGGAACCTAACCACGAGAAATCCTGGAATCAAAGAGAGAGAAGAGAGCGGATTCAAAACACTCAGAGGTGAGGGGAGAGCAGCAGAGGGGTAAGGAGTAAAATCAGACCTAATCAGAACTATCCAACCGATTTTGCAAAAATAGTTTTGACACTCTACTTCGGCCGTTAGCTAGGTTATCCTACAGGCTGGACTTGTGGGGTATCGCAACTGCTGAGCTCTGATACCACTCTGTAACACCCTCAGAATCGACCCTATGCAAGTTTCAGCGCTTCCCGCCAAACCCGCATAGAAGCGATTCAAAGGTGCCCACCAGGCACTTTCGTGCGGGTGGAAAACGAAGTAATAACATTACACAACAGTCCTCGATGGGACCCACAGAACAGATATATATACAACACGACTCCATGAGTCAAGAATACAGATATACAGAACAAAGATCCAAATCACCTTGAAAACAATAGAGCGTCCAGCTACGGACAAGATGCAAATGGGGCTAAGAGCCCTAAAGAATAACCAATGGCGTCCATAACCCTGCCAGGCCAAGCCGGAAGGGTAACCCTGCTAACGACGTCGATCTCAAAACCTGCTTAAACAAAAAGGGGTGCCGACAAAGGGAAAAGGAAAAAGAGAGAGCGGTCAGTACTGAGGCCAGTACACGGCGAGGCTAGAATTCGGCGGTCCTCGCCTACACAGGTATGGTGGACTGCAGCGGCAGCGCAGCATGCACTAAACAACCTATAGAGACTCGATATAAATGTCGGCTATCAGAGAGGGATAAGAACGACCCATTCGGAACCAACCTGGTGCTACCATCAGACAAACCCAATCCTGGTGTTTCCCCCTCGAGACCAAACGAGGAAGTCAACCGAGGAACTCACACAGTTGGCAGTTTTATTTATTCAGTTATCGTTGCAGCACTTAATAGTCAAGTATAGATAATCATCCTGAAATAATAAGCAGTGGGCAATTTTAGTTAACCATTCCGTTATAGTTGCGACACTTACTAGTCGGATACAATTAGCATGAGATATCCCAAAACCCAGCAGTTGTTGGTACTTTTATTTAGCCATTCCGTTGTAGTTGCAATACTTACTAGTCAGATACAATGGTCGCAAGCGACAACCCAAACAAGCAATTGTTGGCAGTTTTATTTAGCCATTACATTATAGTGAAGCTGATTACTAGTCATCATAAAGTCAAATTTATAGCACTACTTTAGTTATAGTTGTCTATGATCGAGATACTGTGCTCCAAGTCGTCCATAACCGCGGACACGGCTTTCAGAAAGTTTTACCCTGCAGGGGTGCACAAATAGCAACACACACTCGATCAACCTCGGAAAAACCAAATCAAAACCCAACGAGGCCTTCACGATAAAGCAATCACCAGATTCAGAAATATTTCAGGGGGCCACCCTGTTGAGTACACCCGCAACGAAGCTAGCTGACTCCGAGACGGACTCAAGGTTTGGGTGGACGGCTGTAAACGACTGGGAACCCGAAAGTGTGACTGGGCTTGTCGATATCGCGAAATCGTGTCCCGATCCTAAACAGTACAGGTGCTCCTCGCACAATCGTAAATAAAGCGGTAAAGCATGGCATAAGTACAGGATAGTAAATAAAACCTCAAACTAGTTTGTGGCCCCAAGAAATAAGAATGAATCAAGCTCTGGCTCAGGGGGGTCCCATAATCCTCCCGGATGTGGATAGCGCGAATAATCAAGGAACAGGTATCAAGTAATCGGGGTCCTACGGGACACAAGTGGACGGTTAAAAACCAAATAACATCTATTGCCCACCTGTGCCTCTGCATTTACCTACTTCAATTTTAGTTGTTAAACAGTAATTAAAGTCTTGATCATCTCCAACAATAAACACACGGCAATACTCCAACAACTGTGGTACTTGACGACACGCAACAGCACTTGAGCAAGCGACTACGACGCGCAGGTCCAACTATCTACCAAACAACAGGTAATAGGAGGTGTCCAAGGCAATATAAGGCTGCAAGGGATATCGCGGGTACGAAAGCTAGAGCATCGCAACACAGATAGCAATAGATCAACAGGAGGGAATAAATACTATAAAAGTAAGATAGGTAGAAAGGGGGAGATGCTCGCCTGAAAACATTGCCGAAGGTTCACCCGAAGATCGGGGAGAAGCTCTCATCAACTCAACGGCCTAGTCCGCGAAGAAGCAAAACACTAGAAGAAACACCGGATGCAATATTTAATACAATGGCAGAAGATCGGGCATGATGCATGTATGATGCATGACATGGCAAGGATGCGATGCAATTAGGCCATATTAAGCGGAACCGGGGGTCCCGGCAATTAAATATATGGTTCAAGTTGTTTAGATACCCCACAATTTAAATGTTGTCTTAACATGGCAAAAGATAGCACCGGTTCGCTACACAAATTTAAATGGGACTAATATAAGACTAGATTTGTCCGCATATGGAGCCCATATTTAATTAGAGGTGAATCGGCGTAATGCCCCCAAACCACACAAACATGCATGCATGATCAATTTAATATGCATCAGTTGATAATGTCATTTCATAAAATAATGGGGTCTCGGATAGGAATCACATTAGGGTTCGGCGAACTTGGGCTCCGAGGGTTCGGGGTCGGTCTCAGGGTTGACGGGATCGGTCTTGGCAGTAACATTCTCGGACAACGGAGTAGATCTTGTCGCATCCGGGAAGAAGGACTTGGTTCGGCGTCGAGGCGCATCGAATTCGCCCTGGTCGATGTCGTTCTTGTCGTTGTGAAGACCTTGTCGGGTTCGCGGGTCGGGTCGGACTTGACGTCCGGGGTGAAGTGCTTGACGTCCTTTGGTTCCATGTCGACGGCCTTGGTGTCCTCGATGGAGAACTCGGTGTATCCGTGTCGTGGTTCTTGTCGGGGTTCTCGGCTTCGGGCGCCGGGATCGGTCTTCGGGATCGGATCCGGGAAGAAGACCTTGGGGTATCACGGTTCCGTGTCGAGGGCCTTGGCATTCCACATTCTCGTGATAGTCTCGGGGCGTCGGATCCAGGTAGGAGGACTTGGCGCGGCGTCAGGTTCGGGATCGGTCTTCTTCGGTTGATTTGTCGACGGATGTGGACTCACACGACGGAGATCTTGTGGACACAGACAACACACCACAACTTCACACACGAGGAGCCGAGACGCATCAACACATAGGTGTAATCTGAGCCCCAAACACAACAAACCCACCAACACGTTATGTTGCTGCTGGACACCAGCCAACGATGGAGGTGAGGCCACGGTGAAGAGGAGCTTGAGAGAAGGTCTCTCGTGGCCGGGGCGGCGAGGTCACGGAGCTGGCGGGGAACTCGCTGGTGGGGGAGCAGACCAAAGGCGTGGCTCACAGAGAGGCACAACGGCAGGGAGGGGAGCGCACAACAAAGGAGGGCGGCACCGCTGCTTGGCGGCGACGGACGGGAAGACGGGGTCCATGGAGCTCCCGGCGGCCGGTCGCGGGGGTGCCGTCGGCCGAGGAGGAGAAGACGCAGAGGGGACAGGGCGAGGTCGGCCGGCGGCGGGGCTCTGGCCGGATGCGGCCCAGGCGAGGCGGAGTCCCGGCGGAGCTCGGGCTCGGGCGGAGGCGATGGGGAGGGCCCGACGGCCAGGAGACGAAGGGGAGAGGCGGTGGCCGCGGTCGCAGTAGCGGCGGAGCGGGCCGGCGGGCATCTAGCGGTGGAGGGAGCTCAGGAGTGGAGCGGCGGGTCGGCGTCGCGCACGGGCCCCCAGCGGCGGCGGAGGTCGGGGTACCGCGGGAGAGGGGGCGGCGAGCGCGGGGAGAGCGCGGGCGGCGGCGCGCTGGTTGGGGAAGGAGGAGCCCTGGCGGCGGGGAGGATCAGAGGCCGGCGGCGCTCACGCGGAGATGGAGGCGAGCGGGGGAGAGAGGGTAGGTGGGGGTCGCGGGCGAGGATGCGAGAGAGGGAGCGGGGTCAGGTGGGACCGGGGTGGAAGGGAGAGGAGGTGAGGGAGTGGTCGGCGTGTGTTGCTGTGTGCGTGCGTGTGTGAGAGAGGGAGTGAGGGTGGGGTTAGATGAGGTGGCGGGCTGGGATAGGATAGAGGGAGGGGAGGTGATGAGGTGGCGGCAGACTATTGGGTGGGTGAGGTGGAGGGGGGGCTGGGTAGATTAGGTCCGGGTAGAAAAGATTTAGGTGGTCCGATTTTGTACTGGGGGTGGCCGACTGGGTCGGATCGGCCCGGTTTGGCTGCCCCCTAAAATTAATATAAAATTTTATGTATTGTTTAAAAGACTTGTGCAATTTATTTTTAGACAAATAAAATATCCGGAAGGGTCCGGGGTTTATTTTGAAATAGAGAGGGATCTTTGTAGAAAGCAAAAGTAGGTTTTACCAAAAATAGTTTTAGTCAATGAGCTGCATGATGATGTCATGATGATGCAATGCACAAAATCAACGCGATTTTCTAGTAGTGGTTTTAGCGGGATGCCACAGCTGAATATGAGGCAGAGAAGATGGATAGAGCTAATCAAGGATTACGATCTGGACATTCACTATCACCCTGGTAAAGCCAATGTGGTAGCCGATGCCCTTAGCAGATTACCGTGCCGCTTGAACTCCATGATTTTGAAGGAGCAACCAAGTTTGCGCAAAGAGATGGAAGATTTTCGAATGGAATTAGTAAGTGAAGGATTTTTGGCTAGCATAGAACTCCAACCCACTTTGATCAGTCAAATTAAAGAGGCGCAGAAGGGAAATGCTAGTATTGACGGAATCAAGCGTTGTATCGGTACAGGCAAAGTACCTGGATTCACCAAGGATGAAGAAGGAGTTTTGTGGTACAAAGGACGCCTTTGTGTACCAGCAGATTCTGAGTTGAAAGAAGTTATTCTGAAGGAGGCTCATGATACTCTTTATTCTATCCATCCCGGAGGAATTAAGATGTATCAAGATTTGAAAGAGCAATTTTGGTGGCATAAGATGAAGAGAGAAATCGGAAGCAATATCGCCAAGTGTGATATATGTCAGCGAGTCAAGGCAGGACATCAAAGACCCGCTGGATTGTTGCAACCCTTGCAGATTCCGGAGTGGAAATGGGATTCTGTTGGAATGGACTTTATCACTGGACTGCCTACTTCTAGTAGGGGAAATGACTCTATCTGGGTCATAGTGGACAGATTGTCCAAAGTCGCCCATTTCTTACCCGTCAAGACCACATATCAGAGTTCGAAACTATTAGAGTTGTACATCTCTAGAATCGTTAGTTTGCATGGAGTCCCCAAGAACATCGTATCGGATCGAGGAACTCAGTTTACCTCGAGATTCTGGAAGAAAGTCCAAGAAGGTTTAGGAACCCGTCTAGATTTCAGCACCGCATATCACCCTCAGAGCGATGGACAAACGGAGCGAGTAAATCAAATACTCGAAGATATGCTTAGAGCATGTGTGTTAGAATATGGATCCAAGTGGGAAGACTGTCTGCCGTTTGCAGAATTTTCATACAACAACAGTTATCAAGCCAGTTTGCAAATGGCCCCATTTGAATTCATGTACGGACGGAAGTGTCGCACCCCTTTGAACTGGTCGGAAGTAGGAGAGAGTCAGATCTTCGGACCCGACATCCTACGAGAAGCAGAAGAGAAGGTTCGCAAGATTCGTGAGCACCTCAAGACAGCCCAATCCAGACAAAAGAGTTACGCCGACAAGAGACGTAGAGACCTCTCCTTCAACATAGGAGATTTTGTTTATCTGAAAGTGTCGCCATTGAAGGGAATGCAACATTTTCAACTCAAAGGAAAGTTAGCCCCTAGATATATCGGACCTTTCAAGATTCTGAACCGTCGACGAGAAGTGTCGTATCAATTGGAACTACATGAAGAGATGTCATCTGTGCACAATGTGTTCCATATCTCGTTACTTCGCAAGTGTCTCGAAGTCCCCGAGAAGACCGAAGTGTTCAAACATATCGACCATCGGACCATAGAGATCAACGATGACCTGACCTATCCCGAAGTACCCATCTGTATTTTGGAAGAAGCTTTTCGAACTACCCGAAACCGAAGCATCAAGTTTCTCAAGATTCAGTGGAGCAACCACACAGAAGAGGAATCTACCTAGGAGCGCGAAGATCACATCAGGACAGAGTTTCCTGATCTCTTCAAATCCTAGGTAATCTTTTCGTCCTTTTTCAAATCTCGGGACGAGATTTTGTTTAAGGGGGGAAGGTTTGTAACATCCCAAAAATATTGAACTTGGATCATCAAACTCTAATCATCAAAATTAGGGTTAACAAAAACTTTTCTAAATAAAATTATGAAAGCATGCATATGAGTATGCATTGAATTTGAAATTCTTTTGAACCACCTTGTTTGTGTGTTTCCTTGCTTGTAAAATGTTTCTTAGGTGAAATAAACATCATCTAAAACATTTCCCACACTTTTCCCAAAAACAAATAAAGCAAAACAAATAAAATAAAGGAATGGTCATTTTGACCAATTTAACTCCCATGCCTACTTTGGCTGTCTCAAACTTTCAGAAACTAACAGAAACTTTTCTGGATCTTTGCACCCCTTGATTGTACTCATAACAAAGTATCAAGGCCCACTTTGTGATCATCCAGAAACTTTCAAATGCATAGTTTAAATGACAATTCAAAATTGAATCTTTATCATATGGGAAGATTCCACTTCTTCAAAAACCACTCAAACAAGCTCAACTTTCAAAACCCAAGCATCTACAGACTCACCAGCACCAATCTAGCACACCCACCAAAAATCTTTTCAAAATTCAAAACTTGAATTCATGCGGCCATTTCATCAAACACTTGGCAGACACAAATCAAACAAAATCAAAACACTATAGTGTGCAGTGTTTTGAGCCTAACTGGTTCCCTATCTAGCTCACAACCATCTCAGTAGATCATCTAGCAAGATTAACCAAGCACTAGCACCACTGTGAGCTTGCCAATATCATCAATGGTGAACAACCGAGTGCATCCTTGCCACCCTAGTGTAGACAGCAAGCTAGGAAGGAAACTAGCCATGCCAACCTGTCTGGGAGATCACCCATGCCTCACCGCCCCATCTCGACCAGCCCTGCCTCGAAGACACCGACCAGAGCACCCAGGAATTCCGCGCCCGTGCCTCTGCCAACCGTGCCAAGCATGCGCCAGAGCGCCACCCTCGACCGAAGCCCACAGACCGCGCGCCTCCCTCGCCACGTGCATACACGATCACCACCGACCCAGGAGACCGCCAGACATCCCCGTTAGCCGCCCCATGCCGCACAGCCACCGCTCGCTGTCGAAGACGCTGCCTCTGCCGCGTAGAGCGTCGCGTGTTCCAGACCAACCCGCACCGCCCCACGTCTCGCCACCGTATCGTTGAGCATCGCCAGGGAACACCGCACCGTCCCCTACCTCCGCCCATGCCATTAGCCGTCTGTACCATCGCCCCCGACGAGCTCACCGTGCGCCCCGTCGATCCCCTCGCTCGACTATAAATAGAGGCCACCCCCAGCCGAATTGAGCACACCATTTTACTCCTCTCTCCTCACTGGTCGTGCCACACCGTTCCTGGAGCAAGGCGCGCAACACTTCGCCGGAATTTCACCGGAGACCGCCGCCTCTGGAGAAGAAGGGAGCCAGCGATTGGAGCCGCCCCAGGAGGAGCCACCGGTACCAGGAGATTCGCCGTCGTCGACTTCGTCGTTCGCCCGCCTCGCCGACCCTCGCCTGCACCGCGGTGAGCCCCCAGAAACCCCCACTGGTTGCGCTAGGTTTCTGTCTCGCCGGCGTTGCCCAACGTCGACGATGACTCCCAGCCGTTGGATTAGAACTAGATCGAACGTCCCACATCGCCCCATACCGCTTCGCACCCCTCTGTCTCACTGACGAGTGGGGACAGCCACTTAAACAGCCCGCGGAAGCGCTACGCTTAGCAGGCCGGCCCGTTAACCGTTCCCGCGCAGCCTAGTTATTTGAATTAAACCTTTTCCATTTTATTTCAAACACACTTCTGTACCCAGTTTCAAAAATCAACCCAGGTCGATTCAGTGCACCAAATTGAATAAAACTAATTTTGTTAGAGAGGTCTGGGAATGCTAAATCCAAGCCCGTTGGATTCAAGTCATTTGGATCTATAGATCACCCATGGTAAAAATAACAAGGCAGAAGCTTTTCTGCATTCAAACATTTTTCAAATTTAAACCATAATAGCTTTTGCGTTGATTCCAACTCTCAAAAATCACATTTAACCATACCTTTCAGAATATATAAAAATATATAGGTTTACTTGTAGAAATAATGTTCAAGTAATAAAAGAATGCTACATATGCATTTCTAGTCACTTTATTTAATTAAAATAAAAGGGTAAAACCTTATTAAATTATGACACCACTTTAAAATCATATTCCCATGGACTAAAATATGTGGTGATGACATGTGTCAACATGATCCCATGTTTGGTTTGGAGAATATTATATCTTAAGTAGTTTTTCAATGAGTAGAAATTACTTTTCTAAAAATAAAAGGAATTAAACCAAGCCTTAATCTTGTAATGTTAGAGATGATGTTAGATCATCTATAGGACCCTTGTGTGTGATGATTGCAAGTAGTTAAGTATTGTGTGCTGATTGTGTACCTCGTATTTATTTATAGACACTAGTACCAACCAAGGATACGAGGAGGAAGGAGGATTCTACGAAGAAGAAGCCGAAGAGAACTTCAACCACTGCTCTGCACAAGGCAAGGTGATACTATACCAATGCAAGACAATACTTGCAAGCTTATATTGACACTAATGCAAGCCTAATACTACCAGTTGAATGTGCAAGCTAACACTTGCAAGATACTCTACTGATGCAAACAAACCCCTACTTGATACTATGACCACTATATGCCTTAAGCATATATGATCATCTCCACTTGATAACCCAATCCTAGTTTTACTTGCAAGCTTCTTACTTTATTTCTTTATCAAAGCTCTTACCTAGATTTTACCTAAGTGAAGGGTAGATACTAGAAAGATATGTGAAGGTTGCATAAAGAGCATAAAATTTGGCCTAAGCTAGATAATCTGGATGTCATCCTAAGGCATGAGATTGAACTTAGTTAAAACTCCACTAGTTTATCACCCCTCATCAGTGCTTACCCCCACCTGTAAATGCTAGTGCTAAGCATAAAACTTGATCAACTTTAGATGGGAATACTTGGTGGAAAAATGGTTACGAAAACCTTGGAATGATGGATCATTCTATTGAAATGTTTTGCACATGTGTTTCCGAAAACCCCTGATGATATTGGTGATGAAAATGTTGAGGCATGAGACTTAGCCCTTTATAAAACTGACGGTTGTCTAGATGCGACACCATTACAATTTTATTGTACAACCACAATACCCGAAGATTGGGTAGGGCTTGACTGGAAACTTATATACCTTAGTATTAGTTCCCTCATGGCCAAGGTCTGAGCTGAGGCTACCTTGTGAAGATTGTCCACCTGTGCAGTACCCAAGATGACAGTTGGTCATGGTTGGGAGGCCAAACTCACAGGAGAGGTGCTTATACTAGGGCGTGTAATTGAAAGTTTAGGATTGATTATCCGCATACTGAGTATGGTGAATTCAGGATTTGTTCCTGACAGATGTATCGAATATTGTGGTGAAAGTGTACAATCTCTGCAGAGTGTCAAACTATTCGAATAGCCGCGTCCGCGGTTATGGACAGTTGGAGTGGCCATACTGTTCCCCCGTCAGACTTTTCAAAATGACTTGTGAAATGAAGTGAGACTTTGACTTGACCACAACAGGGTTGTGATATGAAATACAGGTTCCCATTTAGATGTTATAAACTTCAACTAGCATTCGTTGCCCCTAAAACTTAGTAGAGATAAATCTGGCTTTTGCAAAACCACCCTAGAGCCTAGTGTCCTATTATCAAAAACCCCTTTCATTTTTTAGTATTAGTTTGCGAGTACTTAAAGAGTAATCATGGCTTTGTCCCTGGCTATTCCCATGGCTAGACTATGAAGAGGAGTACCTGGAGGATGGACCCCAGGAAGGTTACGACCACTAGGATCATCTCCCATCGTCAGTATTGCCTGTGACCCTGAAGATGGAGCTTCGCCTACGCTACCGTTATTATTACGTATTCCGCTGCTTGATGTTGTATTAAGAACTGGATCATGAGAGCCCTATTTGTGTATGAACTCATGTACGGTTTGTAATGGATGATGTACTATGGTATCCAATTCTGTTATGTCTCGCAAAAATGATAATCCTGGGATTGCGATGTATGGCATAACAGGCATCTAGGATTAAAAATACGGATGTTGACATGTCGCCACGTCGGCTCTGGGTGGACCCCACTACCACGAGAATACACGGCCGGCTAAGGTCTACGCTGCCATCTTGGTTCTTGGCGGGCCTCATGACCGCATGAAACCATGGTCGGCATGGGATCATAGCGCCGCGCCGGGTCTGGGCGGGCCCCGCTTCTCGGCTGGTGCGGACCGCTATCGCGCCCAGGATTCCTCTCGCCTAGCACGGTACAACCCGCGGATGCTGACAATGATCCCATCGCCCTCGCACGGTCCACCGTCCAGCGATGTGGGCTACAACGGGGCGCGCGACACCCGCCCGTGGCAGGAAAGAGTAGGGATCGGTTGCGACCGCTCCGTGTGTCCTCTTCGACGTCCATTCCATGGCCGAAAAAAATCGGGACGACATGGATAGAAGTTTCGAACGAAACAATTTATCGCTATTATTTACTCTGAGTTTTGGGTGGACTAAGTTGAAATCCAAATGAACAATACGCCATACTATATACGCAAAAGGACAGTCAATGAATAAATGCTGAATTGTTTCGTTGTTATCATAGAAAACACACTTTTGATAGCCTTGCCATCTCCTCTTTGCTAGATTATTTTTTGTTAACAATTCTTGTATAATGAAAATCTTAATTATCAATGGTACTTTCATTTTCATAGATACTTACATAGGTACCTTGTGTTCCCGTTCAGTAAGTCTAGGTACATAGATTTGAACGAAAAAACCTTGGATGATGTTAGATCTCATCTAAAAAAATCCTCTCCATCATCTAAATGAACATCCATCAACCTAGTTACTAAATGCAGCCATCTTGACCATCTAGTTCCTAGTAGAATTCGACGAAAAGCAATGTTTAGGGGGTTACTTGACTAACATTTGCAACGGTAACTTTTTTTCACTGCACAATATTATAAAAGAAAGGGTATTGTGTAGCTAAAGAATTTCCTTCTAGCCACGAGTCTTCCCAAAAGCACGTATTCTGCCCGTTCTTAACATTAAATGACCCTCTAGCAAAGAAATCTTTTTTCACTCGCATAACTTTTAAAATCTGGCAAAGTTAGTCTGGCTAAAAACTGCCTAAATTCTCCCGACTCAGAATTGGGGAGAAGAAAAAGGCCTCCTAGTGGCTCCATCTCGCGTCCAAGATAATCTAGACACCAAAAGTGTGGGGCGTAAGGGTGCCCACCCATATGTTGGATCCGCACAAGGAATCATAACGTCACATTAAGATCGTCTTGCCTCCATATGAGAGGAAAATGATACAGCTGACTTTTCCGTCCCATTCCAAATCTCATGGTTAAAGCGTTATATACGGCGCAAAAATTACTGGCGACATTGGTTGTTAAGTCCTAGATAATATGTTCCTTTACCACCGGAACTTTCGTAGTAGGTTATTACCTCATGGTAAATAACCTATAATCATATTATTATGAAAATAGTATTTTTTGACCTTTTTCAAATGCAGGTGATGACAACAATGGATTTGTAAAATACTTTACAAAAAATAATCAAAGGACACGAGCAAGTGTGAACTTGCCTTTTGTGATTGCAAGATTATGCACTCACGGTCTTCAAGACAATATAAGATCCAATATCTAAAATCAGCATCATTGGTCCAGTAAGCACTAATGTTTAAAGAAGCAAGATGCTATTATACATAAGTAATGTAATGCAATTTCGTAGACTCGAATCCCGGGGATAACGTTGTTCTAGGGTTTGAATAATGGGAATGGTTTCTTTGGAATGTGTTGTCCTTTTAGATTAAGTTTCACATTTGTGATTCTTATTAAGGCTTGTGAGTGTGTGTGAACAACACATATTTATACAACAATAAGATACACACATATGGAATGCTACTCAAGATTGTTTACACTATAATTGTTTATCTTCAAATTTTACTTTACAAGTAATGTCACTTATAAAGAACTTAAGTGTTATCAACCCTAAGTATACAAGTAAATTATAAAGTAATGTGATTACGATTAATTGTCATCTATTGATTATGATGAGAGTCCTTGAATTTAATTTGTTAAGATTTGGAAATATTATTATAAGGTTTGTTGATTGAAGTGGCAAAACGAATAACTTTTGAAGAAAAGACTCCTTTTCTAAGGTCTAAACAATCTTTGTGGTTAATCAAATGTGGTCGAGGTTGTTTGTGCTTGCGTGAATAGTTTGGACTTGAGATGCTTTATGACTTAACTATAACAAACCAAAGTTAACTATAAAGCATATAATAAAGTCTTTAGCATTATATTTAAAGTCTTGTATACTAAAGTTAACTTTAAAGACATATATGGACTTAAGGTATATTTCTTATGTTATTTGTACCTTGTGTACTTCATAAAGTTTCCCTAAGGATACTTTAAGAATGGTAACATTTCTATTTTAATAGTGGTTTCCTAACCTTATAAATGTATAAAAGGATTTATCTCTTTATAAGGGTATGGTTATGGCTTGTGAATAAGTAAACAATATTATTTACTACTTATGAATTATGTTTGGATTTAGTCCATTATAAAGTTGTGAGTGAAACAATGGTAAAAGATTTTATTTGGTTAAAATATCATTCTTGAATATTTTATAATTGTTAAAGATCCTTTTTAGAAAATAAACTACACATATGGTTGAAGGACAATTCAATAAAATTGTATTTAAAATGTGTTGACCAATTTTCCTTTATGTTCTAAATATTTAAGATTGGTATTACTATTAGACCTAAATTGGCAATTTTAGAAATATTAACAAATTTTATTTACCCTTATATGAATTAATAACTCAGGAAATAGGTTTAAATTCAAGTTATTAAAGTATTTAAATTTTTATTTAACTCAAAAGTGGAATATTATATTTTTAACATGTAGGTATTATTTTTGTGACCATTTTGGTATATTACATTTATTTTTGTGATTTATAAATAATAAGATATGATTTTTATAAGATTTATTATTTTATAAACACTTAATAAATAATAGATATTTATTTAAGTGAAATAATAATGTACGATTATAGTTTAATGTTATAGATTTTATTTTTCTAAATTGTCTTATATATTATACACATTTTTCTGAATTACAAAACAAAAGTTATTAATTAAACAAGATTTAATCATTTTATTACACTTGAGGAAATATTTATATTTGATCTTATAATGTTTTATCTAATTCCTAAACACAAAAGACTTTTTTTACCTAAGCTAAACCTACCCTAATCACTGACTAGTGGGCCTGTGGCCACGTCATCTGCCACGCGAGCAAGAGACTAAGTCAAAACGTTGAACTGGTCAACGATGACATCACCCTGACGTCATCTTGTCGTATCCTCTCAGATCGATGATCAATTCGTCGATTGGGAGAGCGCGGGCACGCGAGGATGGTTGCGTTCGAAAGAGGGTCTCAAGGCGGACCTATTGGTGGCGGCGCCACTCAGGTTTGGTCATCGAAGAGCAGTGCACGGCGGCGACTGGCGGCGGTGCACAATAACTCGCGGTGGTGGCTCGGTTTTGGAAGCAAATGAACCAACAAAGGATAGTAGCATGATCAGCAGCTCACCAGGAAGCTCGTGGAAGGATGGATGAAGAAAACCGTGACCGGAATCGACGGAACGACGTTGACTGGCGGCGGAACATCGGTGATGGCGAGCTTGATTTAGGTCGAACGACTCCGATTCCTCTAGGGAGATGAACGAGTCGAGCATGGCGAGTTCACTGGCAAGCTCATATGGCAAAGGGGTGGTCTCTAGCGGCCACGGCAAGCACCTCCGGGGAACTAGGGTTTCGGTGTTCTTGCGTAAAAGGGGGAGAGAGGTTGTGAGGAGATGAGAATGAGAGAGGACACTCCGGCGGTTCTTATCCTCTCTTCCGGAGCTCAGCGGCGGCGGGAATCGCAGCGGCCGATCGACGGCGGCCGGCGCGATAGACTGCTGCTTCCGCTGGGCCGAAGCGGTATGGGCTGGCATTGGGCTGCAGTTGGGCCAACGTGGGCTGCTGCGGAGCGAGTGGAGAAGTTTGGCTGCGGCTCGCGAGCGACGTATAGGGCGAGGAAGAAATGGGTTGTGGGCCAAATTTGATCTCCCTCTGTTTTTTCCTGGTTCTTTCCTTTTTCTATATTCTGTTTTGTTTTTAGCTTTGAATTTGCACATTGATTTGAGTTTTCTTTATAGAATTCATTTATTGGATAATTGTAGTAATACTAAAATGTATTTAGTATCATTTTGTGAATTTTTGTAGTATAATATTATTATTTATTTATTTTCTTATATATATATCTTTCCTTTTAGTAATTGTAGGGTCTTTTCATATGAATTGATTTTATCTAAAACCCATAAACTTATTAAATAATGCATGACTATTAACACATGAGATTTGATTCTTATTAACTTATAATATTAAAGAAACTTTTTTATATATTGATCCTTCAATATTATTTGATACATAAAGTTTTAAGGAACTAGTAGGGTTAATATTATTTCTATGAATTTAGGAAATAGCAGTGTATATTTTATTATAACTACATAAGAGTTAGGGTTTGAATTGCAAATGCTTACCCTAGGTTTAGGAGATGTAATATTCTCATATTTATTTTATTTATATGAATAAATATTATTGGTTAAGACATATTGTTTTTATGTTGGTGATCAAGAATGATATCACCTTTTAAAATACAAATTATTATCTGGAATGCCTAATGGAAAAGAATTGATAAAGATAACTCCTAAGCACATATGGTTATGATAATTGGAAATGACAGAGATGTGCTTAAGTGATTTGCTATAGGAAAATATTCCTATAAGGCTTTGTGGAAATAAGATGATAGATCAATCAGATGAAATGGATACTATTTTTGGTTAAAGATTTAGGGTTTAGTGTTTACCAAGAATTCTTATCTTCCATAATTCACAATCCTGGACTTCTAATTAAGGAATGCCTTTCCTAGATATACTACTTCTTCCTATCCATCATCATGTGTTAACATGATGAGCTTTACTTCATAAGAATATTCCTATCCACCTTTTATTCTTCTAAATCCATTTATAAATCCAATGAGCTTGACACTAAAGCCTTTCATAATCTTCTCATATCTATACTTGGTTATATCAACTACTCTACTGCTGATAACCTACAATCCAACAAGTAGTTACTTCTAACTCCATTCGTATACTTCCTTTATCACCCTTCACTAATATTACTTCAATAGATGTATACATCAAATCCTACTTCACCTCAAGTGCTTAGTATTTCCAAAAAGGAAAATACTACTTCTTTAATCCAATGCTGCTCTAACATCATCTTAATCATACTATATTGAAACTTCACATCATATCATGGTGACTTATCATGGCTAACCTAGAATAACATATCTATACTAGGGTTCAATCATGTTCTATCCACTAATGTCACTTATACATGATATAAGCATTCAATCTTGGTGACTAAAGCATGATCATTATAATCCTTTGATCCTTTATAGTTTAGGTTTCCAGTTGGCTAATCAAGGTCTTCATTAATACAACATTACAGTTGTATTATAATTATCTTCTGTTTATCTCTATTGGATTGAGAGATATAATTCATTGACTATACCTACTTTATCCAATAGGATTACTCCTCGTAACTATCTTCAGAATTCCTCCCTATGATCTTCTTTGTTACCATACAATTATATCTTCCATATAACTCTTCTATCCCTTCAGGAGTGAGTTAACTCCTTCAATTACCATATTGACTTGATTCCCTTCAATCACTCCCATCCTATGGATGATATTTAAATCTAGCTTTACCACCTACCTATTCTTACTTATTTTTCTAAAGGACTTTAAGTGAATTCTATGATAAGGACAAGAGTTAATAGATCAAGAATTGATAGGTTAAGAATTGATGGATCAATAGTTGATTACTCAACATTGATGATCAACAGATATTAGAATAGAATCCAATGGAGATGATAAGGATTGATATCGAAAGAAAGATATATGGTGAATGATCTTGACTTGGTTTCCTTCCTACTCAATCTCACTAAAGAGTTAAGGTTAGGTATTACCATGATACTCATGGTATAAGTAGATGAGATTAAGATAGATCAAGATTTGGTTGTTCCATTCCTATTACTTAGGTTATGTTTATAACTTGGTATTCATGAGTGGTGTAATGAATACTAGGATATGGTTACTTAAGGATCAAATATAAATCATTAAATAATATATTAGGGTTTAACTTTCATTACATTTGATCTACCCTTAGATCAAATATCCTTTACCCAAAACAAGGTTTTAACAAAGTTCATATTGAAACTTATCGCAGTCAACTTGATGATCTACTTCAATTCCATCAAGTTGAGAGAAGCTTCAATCACTTTGACAAGTTTTGTTTAAAAGCGCGAAAATTATTCGAATTTTCTATGCATGAATGCAATGCACACATCTGGGTTCAGCTTATTTCTAAGCTCTAATGCTGGGATGTTACAAGTGGCTACGGGTTCCTTTAGTGAGAAGCCGACGTTTACTGCGGTCTCGGTTAGTACGAGGTATGTCCGCGTATCTCTTTGCTTCTAGTTTCAATAAAATTATGAATATAGATTATTATTTTGATTGAATTCTATTATCGTAAAGTGCGTGAGGCAGCCATCGAGGATGAATTTATGTGGATACTACGTTTACGAGTTCATTTGCACGTTTACCACTGAGCACAGAGATTATAGATTCGACGTAAACAATACATTCACAATATTATTTTATCACCGTCACTTTTTGTTATCACGATTGATATTCATATTAATATCCTTTTCTTATATAGTTCGAGAGCATGCAGGATCAGCTCCTACCAGAGCAACGCGTACTAGGAATTCTAGATGAACTGGCGGGATTTCTGTTGAAAGAGATGGTAAACGACGTCAGAGAATTTAGTGTGAATAGATGCTACTGATGATCCACGGCCGTGTAATCGAATAGACCCGCTAATTATAATCTCCATATAACTATCAAAATTGTATATATTTGTATGTTCGATCGTAAAACAAGTTATCTTATATATGCATGAACGTGTATGGTATGTGGTAGCATAGAAATATTTGAAAACTATTTTGAAATGAAAAAAGAAATAAATAAAAGAATTCAAAATAAATTCTCTACCGCGATAGAGAAAGTGCTCAAAATGCTGTCGCGGCAGAAAACCATTTGTCGCAGTCCATAACACCAACCGGGACTAATGAGGGTGCACCCGGGCGCGACGCGATGGCCACGTGAAGAACCATTTGTCATGGTAACCGGGCCAGGACTAATGCGTGGGCCTTTAGTCCCGCTTGTCTAGTCCCGGTTTGCTAACCGGAACAAAAAAAGTCTCTTACGGGCCGGGACTAGAGGCCCCTTCTGCACTAGTGCATCCTGCCTCCGTTGGTGGTCCTAAGCCAAACTACATTAAATTCGATCAAGTATGTAAGAATGTATATCAACGTCTAAAGCATCAAACTAGTTTTATTACATGGGAGAGTAAAAAATTACACTATAGATTTAATATTGTAGATATTGACACATATTCGTATGACCTAGGTCAAAATTAGAGAAGTTTAACTTAGACAAAACTACGACATCAATTATTTTGGAAAGAATGGAATAGGTAACTTAAAAACGTATGTCATGATGTAGCTCTAACCACGCAACAACAGTATACATATATGCGGGGAGGTAATAACTCCACATCATACACATGACAGATTATCGAAGTCATGCAAAGTTAAAAAAGACCAAACAACCAGTCATGTTTAACAAGTTATAGAAAGATAAGAAATAAAAGATAAAATCAAGAGGAAAGACCAAGTGGAAAGAAACCTACCATAGCTGGTGACACGGACTAAGCTTGAAAAAGTTCTCAATCGGGTCAGTGCTAGATTATCACTATTCCTACTGGTGTCATTTTGCTAAAATTTACACTAATTAGTAGTACATAATAAAGAGATTGCTAATTAGCTACCCTCTCGTTTAGGGTTTGAGTGCTCTGGCGGCGACCCCTCGCCACTGTGAGATTGTTTGCCTTACGGACTGCTATTTCGCTGGGGACCTCCACCCCAGCCCCGCGTTTGTTTAAGGGCGCTAGGCGCCTCGCCGCTGCTGCGTTTTTCGTTCAACTCCGATCTTCCCATCTAGGGTTTGGACATGGCGACTTCCGCAACATCGGATACCTCGGGTACAGAGACAGGAAAAGATGAGATGATTGATGACATGTTTAGTCACCTGGAACTCAACTCCGATGAGCTTGATGATGTTGTGATTGGATCAGAGAAGGCGACAGAATTTAAGAAGGAGGCTCGCTGGCTAGCTATTGCTAAAGTTGTTACCGCGCGATCCTTTAGTGCTGAGGCTCTCTTTGAGAAGATGAGGATTGTTTGGAATCTCTCACGAGATCCGATCTGTCGTGCTGCTGGGGAAAATTTGTTCATCTTCCAGATGCATTGCCTCGGTGACTGGAAGAAGGTTGTTCATCAAGGTCCATGGACGTTCCGTGGCTGGGGTGTCCTTATCAATGATTATGATGGTCTAGAGGACCTAGAAAAATTCATCTTCAGTGGCATGCATGTTTGGGCGCAAATTCATGGGATTCCCGAGCTCTATCGGAAATCAGAAGTTTTAGATGATCTATCAAGAAAGATTGGTAAGGTTAAGGAAGTTCAGATGTCCCCCAAATTATTCTTCGAAGGGAACTACGTGAGAGTTCGGGTTATGGTGGACATTGCAAAGCCCCTTATGCGCTTCGTCTCGCTCACAATTCCTGAAGGCAAGAAGAGACTGCAGGTGAAGTATGAGAAGATCTCGTTTTTTCTGTAAACGGTGTGGCTTGATCGGTCATGACCATGAGGAATGTGGAGATGGGGTGTGGGAGGAGAAACAACTGCAGTTTGGAACTTGGATGCTTGCAGTCCGTCGATCTTCTCTACCAGACCCACCTCCCCGACGCTTTGATCAGCGTGAGTCCCCCCGTGGAGGCTGGTTAGGGAGAGGATCGAGACTCCCAAATCTCGGGCGGAAACGATCGTCTGAGGAGGCCGGTATGGAGAACGAGGATGACCTGAAGGATACTGCTGCTAGCCCGATCAAACCTGGACAGCGAACTGAGCCTATGGATGATGATTTTGACGAGACCAGGAGAAGGCTTCAGTTTGATGGAGCTTTAGTGGATGATAATTCAGGCTCTGCTGAGACTGCCCCGGGCACTAATCGAGTTCCCCCGCTGCCTCAACAGTATGTTAAGGACAAGGACCATTTAAAGTCAAGGAAAATAGATGCAAGAGTTGCAGAAAACACACTGGCACCATCGGCGGCCTCCCTCGAGGAGGACCGCCGGGCCTAATGAGTATCATAGGCTGGAACGGCCGAGGTCTGGGGCACCCCGCGACCGTTCAAGAGCTCGTCTGTCTTGTGCAGACCTACAAGCCCTGCCTAGTATTCATCTGTGAAACTAGGCAATCTGAAGAAAGAGTTAAGAATTTACGCTATCGGATTGGTATGAGGCACTGTTTTCATGTAAAAGGAAATGGTTCAGGTGGTGGGATTGCGTTATATTATAATGAGGATATCTCTGTCGGTCTTCTTTCGTTTAGCACGCGACATATCGATGCGCACATCAATGGTGGACCGTTTGAGACCATGTGGAGGGGAACTTTTGTGTATGGAGAGCCCAAGGCTTGTGATCGTCATCACATGTGGACAACTTTGAGACAGCTTAAACCGCAATCCGCTGCACCATGGCTAATGATGGGTGATTTCAATGAGGCTATGTGGCAAGAAGAACATTTCTCAAGGACGAGGAGATCGGAAAGACTAATGCTTGATTTTAGGGAAGTTTTATCCCACTGTGATTTACACGACATTGGATTTACGGGCACTCCATGGACATATGATAATAAAAAACAAGGTTATCGCAATGTCAAGGTTCGACTGGATAGAGCTGTTGCAAGCCCCTCCTGGTCTGCTCTCTTTCCTACCTTGCGGTTGAGACATCTGAGTTCATCTAGATCAGACCACTGCCCTCTGCTCTTGGCTGCTGATACGGAGGATGAGCAAAGGTGGGTGCAACCAATTTGGCGTTATGAGGTTATGTGGGAGAGAGCCCTCACTCTCAGCAGCGGTTGAAGAAGCGTGGTCCCGTCGGGTCCCTGTCCATGATCTGGGGGATGTTACCATGTCAATGCAGATGATGATGTCTAGTCTCTATGACTGGAAGAAGATGCACTTTAAATCTGTGCCCAAAGAGATGGAGAAAAAGAGGACAGAATTGGATGATCTATCGCTGCTCACTGACCCCAAGAGTGTAGCAAAAAAAGAATCTCTTTCGTGAGAGATGGATGAGTTACTCTATAGGGAAGAGATTATGTGGCTGCAGAGATCTCGGGTAGCTTGGTTACGTGAGGGGGATAGAAATACAAAATATTTCCATCGCCGAGCTAGTTGGAGGAGGAAAAAGAACCGTATCTGTAAACTAAAACGCTCTGACGGATCTTGGACCATGGACACAGGCGAGATGGAGGAGATGACCACTACTTTCTTCAAAAATCTCTATTCGCGTGATGAGAATATTGATCCAATAATCATAATTGACATGATACAACCTTGTGTTGACATTGATGCTAATGAGAGGTTATGTGCGTCTTTCACAGAAAAGGAAATCAGTGATGCCCTCTTTCAGATTGGCCCCCTTAAAGCTCCGGGGCCCGACGGGTTTCCAGCGTGATTTCTTCAGCGGAATTGGGATCTTTTGAAAGAGGAGGTGGTGCGTGTAGTTCAGCGTTTTTTCACGGATGGTTTAATGCCAGAAGCTGTCAATGAAACTGCGATAGTCCTAATTCCAAAGAAGAGCAACCTGGAAGAGCTGAAAGATTTCCGGCCAATAAGTCTATGCAATGTTATCTTCAAAGTGGTTTCCAAATGTCTTGTTAACAGACTTCGTCCAATGTTGCAGGATATTATTTCTCCGACCCAGAGCGCCTTTATCCCGGGGCGCCTTATTACGGATAATGCGTTCGTGGCTTTTGAGTGTATACATGCAATACAGAATGGTGCGGCGTCTAAGAGGGATTTCTGTGCGTATAAGTTGGATATGGCTAAAGCGTACGACCGCGTGGACTGGAGGTTCCTTGAAGGGGTTTTAGCGAAATTGGGCTTTCATAATTAATGGATTCGGTGGATAATTGCGTGTGTGACCACCGTTCGATACTCTATTCGCTTTAACGGTCATATATTGGACTCCTTCACTCCGACACGAGGTCTTCGCCAAGGTGATCCACTTTCACCATACTTGTTCCTTTTTGTTGCTGATGGTTTATCTTGCTTGCTTAAGAAAAAGATTGAGGAGGGAGCCCTCCAGGAATTGCACATTTGTCTCCAAGCCCCTGGTGTCTCTAACCTGCTTTTCGCCGATGAGAGACACCAGTATTGGATAATTATGAGAAGAGTATTGGATAATTATGAGAGACACCAGGAATTGCACATTTGTCGCCAAGTCTCCTGTTCTTTAAAGGTTCTGTTGATCAAGCAAATGTGGTTAAATCAGTATTGGATAATTATGAGAAGAGTACGGGACAGCTGGTGAGCCTGGGCAAGTGCTCAATACTCTATGGAGCTAAATGCTCACCCGACATTCAATCGGAAATAAAGAATATCCTACACTATGAGACTGAATGTTTTGAGGAAAAGTATTTGGGGCTCCCAGTGCCAGAGGGACAAATGAAGAAAGGAAGGCTTCAATCTATAAAGGAAAAATTTGCTAAACGTGCTGATGATTGGTGTGAAAAGTATATGTCCGGGGCTGCCAAGGAAATTTTAGTTAAAGCGGTGCTACAATCCCTACCCACCTATGCAATGGGTATATTCAAATTACCTTTCGGACTTTTGGATGACTTGTCGAAAATTGTGAGAAACTTCTGGTGGGGCGATGAGCATGATCGGAGGCGTATGCACTGGATGTCTTGGGAGAAAATGACACGTCCAAAATCACAGGGTGGAGTTGGCTTCCGTGATCTCCGCATTTTCAATCAGGCTCTTCTTGCCCGTCAAGCATGGAGGCTCATTCACTGCCCTGATACCCTGTGTTCGAGGCTGTTGAAAGCAAGGTATTACCCGGCTGCAAACCTCCTAGATACAGCGTTTATTCAGAATACGTCGGCGTCATGGCAAGGAGTAATGCATGGCTTAGAGTTGTTAAAAAAGGGTACAATATGGCGCATCGGTTCTGGTTCTCAAGTAAAAATCTTTAGGGACAATTGGATCCCGCGTCCAGGGGCTCTGCGAGTGAATGCACGAAGGGGTCTTTTGAGAAGGATATGGGTTTGCGAGCTCATTGATCAACCAACGCGATCCTGGGATGAGGAGGCAGTCCGGTCATGTTGCTCAGAATTGGATGCTAATGCGATTCTGGCCATTAAATTACCGTATAGGCAATGTGAGGATTTTGTTGCCTGGTTCGCAGAAAAGAGTGGTTTGTTCTCTGTTCGATCGGCCTACAGGTTAGGCATGGAGCCAGCATTGAGTTCTTTAAGCAATGGCCAATCTAGCTCTGAACCTTCTGGTGACCGGGGCATCTGGGACCTAGTCTGGAAGGCGCACGTCCCGAATAAAATTCGTGTTTTTGCTTGGAAAGTGGCTACTTATACGCTGGCCGTCAAAGCCGAACTCCACCGACGAATCAATACTATTGAACCTGTATGGCGAGAGCTCTAAGAGAAGAGATGAGGAAAGTCTGGACACTACCATCTGAAGAGGCACTTCAGGACTCCGGAACTGAATGGCTCTTGTCCTTGCTCAATGGCATGCACAGAGACATGCGTTCACGCACCCTAATCCTCCTGTGGCGCGTTTGGCACCATCGCAATAACATCATCCATGGGGATGGGAAGGCCTCAGTAGCTACATCAGCGACTTTTATTGCTAATTACTTACACTCCTTTGTGACTACCTTTCCAGCCAATGTTGATCCTAAAGGGAAAGTAACCGTGTCATATGAATCCAGTGTGCATGAGGGAGCGTCAGACCTTTCAAATTGGACAGCACCAGAGGAAGGACATGTTAAATCAAATATCGATGCCGGCTGGGATCCGAGAACAAGAAGGGCAGGTATTGGCGTCATAACCAGGGATAGTCGTGGCCGGCCCATCTTTACTGAGTGGAAATATGTTCTTACCTGCGCAAGTGCTGAAGAAGCTGAGGTGTTGGCGTGTTTACAAGGCCTTAAACATCTTACACAATACTTTACAGGACCAGCTATCCTAAAGACTGACTGCCTTCGTGTAGTTCAGGCAATCAACGACATTGAGAATGATCGTTCAGACTATTGGTGCCTTTATTTACAAGCGAAGGAGCTCCTGCGTGTGTTTGAGGGTTTTAGTGTGGTTAAGGTGGGGCGGGCGAGTAATTGTGTTGCCCACTCCTTAGCACAGTTAGGTAAGTCAGGAGCGAGTGGTTCTATGTGGAGGTCATCACCGAGCTGCGCCTTGGCTTTGATTGACCGGGATTGTATGAACATTGTGTAATCCTTGAAGCAACAAGTTTCTTACGCACTCTTTTCCTTACCAGGGTACCTAAGGGGACTGGAAGGTTTTTAATGAGGTGGCTTGCTGCTCATATTTAATGGAATGTTCTTGCCAGTAAAATGCCTATACGAAGTCAATTTATTCGATTAGAAATATAGAACCCCTAAAACTCAAAGGAGTCTAACATTTTCTACCTAGATAACAGTGTTTCAGTAGAATTGGGGGTTCTCCCCCGGCACCAACGGCCGCGCCCCCCGTCTCTGCCCCTATGGCGTACGCGCCTCCGACAATCTTCTCGATAGGCCCGCTGCCTCTGCCGTTTCACTTCGGCAACCTCATCACCGTCAAGCTATCGCCGGATAACTACATCTTCTGGCGCGCGCAGGTCCTTCCGCTCCTTGGGAGTCACTACCTGCTCGGCTACATCGACGACACTCTTCCTTGCCCCCCCCCCCCCCGCGCTGGTGGACAGCGTGAACGGCCCGGTTTATAATCCGGCGCACCGTGTGTGGATGGGGCAGGACCAGGCGAACCTCTCCTCCATCTAGGGGTCGCTCACCCCGGCTGCTGCCGGGCTTATCATCTTTGCCAAGACGTCTCATGAGGCATGGACGATCCTTGAGCTCTCCTTCGCATCGCAGTCGCAGGCCCGTGCCACGCTCTCCGTCGTCAGCTAGGCGAGTGTGAGAAGCTCGACACCACCGCCACGGATTTCTACAACAAGGTCAAGGCCCTCGCTGACACGCTGTCGTCCATTGGACAACCGCTCACCGACTCCGAGTTCAACTCCTTCATCGTCAATGGCCTCGACGAGGAGTACGATGGCTTGGTCGAGATCATCAATGATCGGGGCAACTCGACGCCCATGATGGCACACGAGGTCTACTCCCGCCTTCTGCTCACCGAGCAGCGCGTCGAGGCGCGCCGCGCCAACCGCAGCCGTGGAGGGGGCTCCTCCGCGAATGCTGTCTACAGGGGCAACCGGCCCTCCTCGGGTGACCCGCCATCCGCCTCGGGCAAGGGGCCCGAGCCGTCGACCCCATCTCCGACCGCCCCTCCCTTCGATGTTATCTTCCAGCGGGGGTCGACGCTGCCAACTGTGTGGTATTGAGGGGCAGTGGGCCTCCAAGTGCCATCGCCGCTTCTAGAAAAGTTTTCTCGGTCTCGGTAATGACGGCAAGGATGCGCGTAATAATGCGCGCCAAGTGGCTATGGCTGATCGTCCGATGCCGCCTCCGAAGCCCCAGGCGAACCTTGGACAAACTCAGTCCTACTCCGTTGACCCATATTGGTACATGGACTCGGGGGCAACGGAGAACATGACAAATGAGATGGGGAAGCTCCACACCCACGAGCCATATCACGGATCTGACAAGGTCTACACCGCCAACGGAGCAGGTATGCACATCTCCCATATTGGTCAAGCATCTCTTCTCACTAGTCATGCCAATAGGAGTCTCCAACTTCGCAATATTCTTCGAGTACCATCTGTGACGCGTAATCTTCTTTCAATTCCTAGACTCACCCATGATAATAATGTGTTTTGTGAATTTCACCCGTTTGATCTTTTTATTAAGGATCGGGACACGAGGGACATGCTCCTTAGTGGGCGTCTGTGTCAGGGCCTCTATCGTCTGGAGCATCCTGGAGTCTCTCGCGTTTTCAGTGGAGTTCGCATTTCATCGTCACAGTGGAATGCTCGCCTTGGTCATCCTGCCACTCCTATTGTTCGACATGTTTTCCGTCGTCATGAGCTTCCTATCATGCCTAGTAATAAAGATGTAGCAGTGTGTGATGCTTGTCATCAGGGGAAGAGTCATCAACTTACTTTTTTGGAGTCTACTCGTGAGGTGACACATCCTCTAGAACTTGTGTTTTTCGATGTCTGGGGCCCTGCCCAAACCTCTGTTACTGGTCATAATTATTATATCAGTTTCGTTGATTCTTACAGTCGCTTTACCTGGCTTTATCTTATTAAGCGTAAATCTGATGTGTTTGATATTTTTATTCAGTTTCAAAAACATGTTGAACGCCTTCTCAAGCATAAAATTGTCCATGTTCAATTGGATTGGGGTGGTGAATATCGCAACCTCAACTCCTTTTTCCAGTCGCTTGGGATCGCTCACCGTTTAGCATGTCCACATATACATCAGCGGAATGGCTCCGTAGAACATAAGCATCGTTATATCGTTGAAACTGGTCTTATTCTTTTAGCTCATGCATCGGTTCCGTTCCGGTTTGGAGTGATGCCTTTACCACTGCATGTTTTTTCATCAATCGTACTCCCACACGTGTTATAGACATGAAGACTCCTATTGAACTCCTTCTTAATGAACAACCTGATTATACCTTTTTAAAGTGTTTGGGTGCGTTTGCTGGCCACATCTTCGCCCATACAATAAACGCAAACTGGAATTTTGGTCCAAAAAGTGTCTTTCTTGGCTATAGTTCCCTTCATAAAGGCTACAAATGTCTTCATGTTCCCACTAATCGTGTCTATATATCTCGGGATGTCGTGTTTGATGAGCATGTTTTTCCCTTTGCCAAACTCCCTGTGTCTACCGATGAACCTCCATCCATGCATTCATCCTCCATTGCCTCTAACCAATTTGATGATGTTGCATACTCTCCTGTATTGTTGCCTATCTATGATGCAGGCACTGGACGCGGGGCTCGTTTGGAAATTTTGGAGACATCGGCACCTCCATCGCCGGCATCATCCGAGGTACACGTCGTTTCGCCAGTGCTCCTGCATGGCCTTGGACATCGTGCCCATGTATGCCCGGCCGATGCTCCTGTGACGTCGAGGCTGGCCTCGCCCCCTGCCGCTGGGCCGGCCTCGCCCCCTGACGCTGGGCTGGCCTCGCCGAGTCTTCGGCCTTCCACGCCTGCCTCGCCTATGTCGCCTTCGCGTGGGTTGTCTCCCTCGCCGAGCAGCCCAGCCCCTGCGACTCCCTTGGCGGGCTACGGCTCGGCTTCATCGACGCCCAGCGCGTCGCCGGCCTTCCCGACGCCCAGCACGTCGCCTTGCAGCGTGTCGCCCGGTCCCTCAATGACTGGGCCACTGCTGTCACCATCGCCCATCCCTTCGCCGACTGGGCTCTCTTCGTCACCGTCACCCCCTCGTCGGCTGCACCTTCGACCTCTACGGCTCTGCGCCCCCATATGCGCAGTCGCGGTGGCATTCATCGCCCCAAGGAGCGCACTGACGGCACAGTTGCCTGGCATGCTGTGTGTATGACTACTGCCATTGTGGATCCATCCTCCGAGCCCCGCACGTACCAGGCTGCTATGAGTATTCCTCATTGGAGACAGGCTATGGAACAGGAATATCACGCTCTTATTCGCAATGAGACGTGGACTCTTGTTCCTCCACCACCGCGAATTAATGTAATTGATTCTAAATGGGTATTCAAAGTATCTATTGTATCAAATGTAACGTGCGTGTGTGCGTGCGTGCGTGTGTGTGTGCGTGCGTGTGCGTGGGGGTGGGGGTGGGGGTGGGGGTGGGGGCGTGTGCGTGTGCGTGTGCGTGTCCCCCCCCCCCCCCCCCCCCAATTCTATTGTTTCACAACTTTCATATTGTAAGTGTTTCTTTTTTAACATTTTTTTAGATAACAGGCTATTGCACGACTTTAAATTAATAAAGCCACCTGATCGTTCTACAGATGCTGAGGGCACACAACTTTGCCAAAATAAAACATGTTCAGATACATGCTGAGGCATACAGCTTCTAAGCGAGTAGATCTTCATTTTCTTAATACACTACACAAAGATGTAGGTCTACTCGTTTACGAATGGATAATTCAAAACTAAGTGTTCAAAGAAAATCACTATGTATTTAGGACCGTTCGAAAAGAGTGTCAGATAAAATAACAATGTTTTTGCTGGTTCAGAGAACCGATGGATCGTGACCTTTGCCGCCGCAGCTTGCCGATCAGCTTCACCGCTGGAGTGGCCAGCCTCCCGTAGCGACGCCGCACTCTCGTCCTCATCTGATTGCTAGCCTAGTACCAAGGATCGCCGAGCCGGACGACTGGACGAGGGATCAAAGTGAGTCAGCCCGGAGGCCCAGGGCGAAATACAATGATTTGTAGTTCTTAATGTCGTAAATGTTGGTGTGTTGTGGGCTATTTGGCTTAGAAGAAATGATTTACGTCTTAATCGTTTCCCATAAATGAGTATGCAGTAACTGTGGCGCAATACTATTTACAACCTTGCTCAGTGGAGCATTCTGCAAAAAGAAGTTAACGGAAATGTGGATATGTTAGTGGCCTAGGTGGAAAACTTGGCGCGTGCTCCAGCTCTGCTGCTGTGGCCAGATCTTGGGTGACATCTGATAAGAAACCAAGAGCTCAATCAAAGATTGAGATGCGGGCCTGATGCATAAGAACGAAGAAGGCTGATCTCCTCAGTTGATCTCTCAAGCACGATGGAGACCAATGCTATCATGCTGGTGGGCTATGGCGAGATTCTATGGAGCTGAGAAAGATTGTTGTGCCCCGAGGAAATATGAGAAAATATGCGTAGAGGTCAAACTGTGAGAGTAGCTAAGATCTTGTTCTGGTTTGGTATAGTTGAGTACTGAGTACTGATGTGAGTCAGTCTGAATTTTGTGTGGGGTGTTCTGTCCTAGATGCTGTAAACGATGTAACGAATTGTTGGTTTCACTAAAATGAAACCGAGGCGATGCCCGTTTCCTCTAAAAAAATGCAACGATTGATCTTTTCTAAACTTTAAACGACACGCGAATCTGCTCCTCCGTAAAGTATTAAGATCTCGATCGTACCCATCCATTTTTTGATATAAATATATAAACAAATCTTGTCGTGACTTCTCGTCACCCTCCATCTTCTGCCATAAAACCAGTAGCATACATCGAGCAAGAAGCCAGGAACTCAGAGCTTTGCCTCCTAGTAGTTCTCTCCGATCAGCCATGGCTCATGCTACAACGCCGAGTGATCAAGAGAGTGCCACCAAGAGTCCACCAGCAGATCATGTCCCATCCAAAGAAAGCCAGATCAAAGATTTCATATCCACGCTCCCAGCAAGAGAAGGGTGGTCGCAACCGCTGATCCAGTACAAGAAGTACTGGTTCCGGCCTCAGATGCTAGAGAAGATCTTGCTGGTCCAGGACACCTACAAGCCCCGCGCCGACGACATCATCCTCGCCACGCAGCCCAAATGCGGCACCACCTGGCTCAAGGCCCTTGCCTTCACCATCACCAACCGCTCCCGCTACAGCTTCGCCGACCACCCGCTCCTCACTCGCCACCCTCAGCACGTCGTGCCGTTCATCGAGATCCCTAGCCTTGGCATGGATCACACCGAGGTCGAGATGCTTCCATCGCCGAGGCTTCTCGCGACGCACATGCCGATGTCGATGCTCCCGCCGGGCGCAAGCTCGGGTGGCTGCCTAGTCGTGTACTTGTGCCGTGATCCCAAGGATACCCTGGTGTCAAGGTTGCACTACGAGAACAGAGTTGTCAAGGGATGTAACCTGTCGATGGACAGTGTTTTCAGTATGTTCTGTGAGGGGTTCTCGCCTTACGGCCCCTTCTGGGATCACTGCCGTGAGTACTGGGAGGAGAGCCTGGCAAGGCCCAGCAACGTTCTCTTTCTCAAGTACGAAGAGATCATGTCAGACCCAGTGCAAGCTGTGAGGGAGCTAGCAAAGTTCCTTGGCGTCCCGTTGACTGAAGAGGAGGAGAGCTCTGGTGTCGCCGAAGAGGTGGTGAAGCTGTGCAGCTTTGAAACGCTTACCAGCCTACAGGTTAACCAGGTAGGTGGCGTTGCTCGCGGAAACAAAGTGTATCTCGATAACTCCGTGTTTTTTAGGAAAGGGAAAGTAGGGGACTGGACGAACCACATGAGCCAAGAGATGGGGGAAAAGCTAGACCGCATCGTCCAGCAGAAGCTCCAAGGATGCGAGCTTGTGTTTTGATTCTTTGAGCATCTCTTATGTTTTATTTATTATGTCCTTGGTTGATTACCTATCTTGCTGCACATGTTTGTGAGCATGCGGCAACCCCTCTTTGCTACTTTTCTCTCTCTTAAATCTTGCGTCAATTCTGATTTAAACTTGGCAATATGAATAAAGTGTCGATTCAAACTCCTCTAGCTTTGACTATATTTAGATTGGTCATGTGGCAATACTAACATTGGATTTGTCTTGAAAATTACTTTCATAGTTTTGTTTCTATTACAGTTTTTTATGTAGTTCCTACATAGACAAAAATGTGTTGACCACTAGAATGGAGAGGGTAATTTCATATTTATATTTTTTTTTGGAAATGGATGCTTTATTACTCAAATACACCCGGCCTCTGCATAGCTAGGATGCACACAGCCAAACAACCACAGTCTCGGTCGAAAACAAGAAAATCTGGAATACAGAAGAATACAAATGAAAGCATAGTTCTCCTAACTATCTAAGGAGGATCTATTCGCAGCGGTTGCTTCCATCCATGCCGGGAGAAGACATCCCGCGCCGTATCTTCCAACCGCCTACAATCCTCCGCAAACAAGTCGCGAAACTCCATACGTTATAGCGAAGTCCATGATCGGAGGACAGCCGTGGCCCGATAGATAACCTGCAATGGAGAAGATACAACATTATTAAAAATCTTGTCATTTCTACATAGCCAAAGCGACCAAATAATGGCAAGCGCTCCCACCCTAAATAAAGTCTCATATTTATCCTCAATCTCATTCATCCAGTTGCCAAAAACATTGACTACCGATCGAGGAGGAGATAAACCAGAGGCTATTTGGATGATTGACCATATAGCACGAGCAAATTTACAATGGAAGAATAAATGACGTATCGTCTCATTATGATGACAATATACGCATTCATTGCTACCATGCCAATTCCTCCTAACAAGATTATCTTTTGTGAGAATCACCCCCTTACGGAGATACCAAGCTTATATCTTCGTTTTAAGGGATATCCTCCACTTCCAAATTTTACTATTGTCATCGACTGGAATATTAGGTTGGATCAAAGCTCTATAAAATGAATCAACAAAAAAATTCCACTATGTAAAAGTTTCCATTTAAATTCATCCATACCCTCAGATAGTTGTATCCTGGATAATCATGCTAAGAGATTATTCCATGACACCAGTCTAGGACCTAAGAGACTTCGTCTGAAAGACACATTAGGAGGATTAGTTTCCATTACCTCAACGAGAGTATCCCTTTTGTGTCTAACAATCGAATATAGAGCTGGATATTGTTCACGGAGAGAAGTTTGGCCAAGCCATTTATCTTTTCAGAACCTAATCTGTGAACCATCCTTAATATTAAAATTACCAAACCAGAAGAATTGCGTTTTGGAAGCCATAAGTCCAGCCCAAAAGTGAGAATCACCTGGTTTCCAAACCAGTGTAGACACCGCTTTTGAGCCAACGTATTTCCTCCATAGAATAGTTTGCCAGACCCCTTCTTTGGTAAGAAGTTTGAATAACCATTTACCCAATAGTGCGGTGTTTTTGACTTTTAAATCATGTATGCCCAATTCACCATATTCTTTGGGTCAGCAAACAACATTCCATTTGGCCAGTCAATATTTTTTTCTCACTATCCCCTTGCTAAAAGAATTTTGAACGGAAATAGTCCAGTTTAGACAAGACTCCTTTTGGTAACTGAAAGAATGATATCATATATAGTACCATGTTGGTGAGTACTGAATTAATGAGGACCAGTTTTTCACCAAGGAATAGCAATTTACCCTTCCAACTATTTAGACGTTTCTGAAGTCTTTTTTCAACGAGTTTCCATTCAGCAATCGTAAGACGCCGATAATGAATCGGTATTCCCAGATAATTGATTGGAAATTGCCCGTGACCACAGCCAAAACGATCGGCATACAGGTGAGCCTCGTCTTTAGCCTCTCCAAAACAATACAAATCACTCTTATGAAAGTTTATTTTCAATCCAGAAAGCTGCTCAAATGCTGAAAGTATTAGTTTCAGGTTCTTGGCTTTCTCCAGATCATGTTTCATAAATAGTATTGTATCATCGGCATATTGAAGAATTGATAGACCACCATCAACAAGATATGGAACCAATCCTTCAATTTGGCCATCAGCCTTCGCTCTCTCAATAAGGATAGCCAGCATATCTGCCACTATATTAAATAGTATAGGCGATAATGCATTCTCTTGCCACTATATTTATATACATTTGATATTGTAGATACTAGAAAAAAATCTCTATATATTTGGTCAAACATTATAAAGTTGTACTTTAATAAAACCTAAAACACCCTGTAAGGCTGTAAATTTGGAAAGAAGGGGCATTTCGACGATTGTGTCAATGTATGTATTATAAAAACAAACAAAACTTTTTTTTAGTTAAGCTTAAGAGAAGACGTGCTCACAAAATGGCCTAGAGATCTAGGAGATTAGTTAATTAATGTATCGATGCATGTGAATCTTGAGCAGTGTAGTACCTGAAAACACTATTTGTTTATCTGTTAATTGTCTGGGCAAGTGCCAGAACGAGTCAAATAGGGTGGGTGCACAATGTTGTGATACCTGTCACGGTCATTTAAACGGTAGGGCAAGATTAAGATTAGTCAAGAAGAGCGCGATGAAATGTAGTTAGGGCGTCTTCGTGGGCTTAAGTATTGTCCATATTTTCTTGAATCTTCTACAATTGAGGAAGGGGTGGACAAATGAGGTCCACTCCCATTTGACCATTTCATCTCTTTTGTCAAATTTCTATTCCCTTACAAGTTCATATTTGACACATATAAACTAAAAATAAATATGTCAAACACATACAACAATTTAAATTCCATACTTACAATTCAAATTTGAATTTTGTTATTTTTGGAGACTCATAAAATGCACATTGACATACCAGGAAGGCAACACACAATGACATACAAATTATATGTTGCAAAATGGACATTGCTAATTGATATACAACTAAAATATTACTCATTTGCACCACTAGTAGAACAATTGTCTTCGGTTCGGTCCAGAGTCTAACACTAGTTCCGATTTATTACGGTCCGGGACTAGTATGAGCACTAGTCCCGGTTCGTACCGTGTTTGGTGGCTAGGGTCCTAGGAAACTCTAGTCTCGGGTCATTTCGGACCTTTAGTCCCGGGTCGTGATACGGCCCGGAACTAAAGTGGTTCGGGCACGGGCAACACACTTTAGTCCCGGGTTGTGATACGGCCCGGGACTAAAGGGGTGCGGGTCGGAAAAAAATATACAACCTATCAAAATGTGTGAAAAAAATTGTGAGTTTGATTTCAACAACCTTGGGTCGTTTTGGATTATTTGAGATTTTTAAAATTCGAAAAAGAAAAAAATTATTTAAAAAATTAAATTTTTTTTGCAATTTTATTTATTCCATATTTGGACTCCTCACATTTTTCTGATAATTATGGATATATTATTAGTCGGATTTCGATTTACAGTTTAAAGATATTATTTATGCCATATTAAATGAATAAATGGCAAAAAATGAATAAAATATTATTTTATTTAGTTTTTTACTTTCATTGGACTAAAATATTATTATTACTTATTTATTGTTGTTTACTAAAATAGTTGTTTGTAATTTCAAAAAATAAAGATGTATGACATATTGATATAGGCTAATAGGATTGATATGGTAGTGTTGACAACAAGGTACAAATGGGCTTCACGCAAGGACATCCCGATGGAACAGAGAAGGTAAGCGTGCTGAGGGTGGAGTAGTGCTAGGATGGGTGACCGACCGGAAAATTTGACCATAAATGTAATTTGACCTAAGATTAAATATACTTAGTGCTAAAAATGTTCCAAATGAGAGGACTATGAGTCAAACAATTCAAAAGTTTTTAAAAAATTTGAAAACAAAATTCAAAAAATAAATTAGAAAAAAATAAAAAAACTTTAGACCAGAGCTGTATTATGACCCGGGACTAAAGGTCCTTCGTCCCCCCCGCTGCAGAGATATGGGCCTTTAGTCCCGATTTCGTAGTCCCAGGTGCAAAACCGGGACTAAAGGCCCTTATAAACCGGGACTATATGCCCTTTTTCCACTAGTGCACATTTACATAAAAATGTAGCATATAATCCCGAAATTCACAATTTGTCTATTTTTTGGCAATTTGCACAATACAGAACCGTGCCCTCGGCCACGCCACCCCCATGGAAGATTACTTCGCCCAGGTACCGACATACCCGACTCATCTTTTCCGTAGAAGGTACCGCTCGGTTTTGGGAGACATCAAGACTTTCTATGTGATTCTTCAGAACATGGTCATCAAGGATGAGAGAGGGGTAAACTTGTCGTGTTTCTATGAAAACATTCGCACTCGAATGCAACCCGAAAGGAATCCCAATCTCATAGAAGTTTTCTTGCAACACATCGACAAACTGAAGATGGGGCAACTCATGTAGAGCTCATCAATGATCTCATCGAGCACCACTGAAAGCTATATGGCCGTAGCGCATGATCTACCCTTGTTTTTTTCAATTCCTGTTTATGTATATATGAGATGAACAATTCAGAAACATTTATTATTTGCTTAATTATTTGATTCGAACTATAATTAGTGGAGAACGGGCCTCTAGTCCCGGTTCTACAGTCGGGACAGTGGAATCAGGACTAGAGGTTCCACCCTTTAGTCCCTGGCCACTTACAAACCGAGACTAAAGTAGGATCACGTGGCGGCGGTGGAGAGCGGGAGGGGGGGGGGAATCTTTAGTCCCGGTTCGTGCTACGAGCCGGGACTAAACAATCTCTGTCGCGGCAGCACTTTAGTGATTCGACTGCCACGACACCGGTGGCGGTGAGGCAGTAGGTTCTGCCGCGGTAGAGTTTTGGTGGGGATTTCTGCCGCGGCAGGAGAATCAGTAGAGGAGGGAGAGGTTTGGTGTAAGTGACGTGCAATGACGGACCCATTACACACAACATCATCATGATTATATACATTTAAATGGCCTCTTTCTTTGTGCTTGTTTGAATATATTATATGTGGACACATATATATATATACAATTTGGTTACATGAAGATCACAACCGGGACTAGAGACAGTCTATTTGATTACATGGAGATCACAACCGAGACTAGAGCCCGTCTATTTGTTTACATGGAGATCATTAAATCACGGGAGTACCGTGGTATGGAATTTTCCAATTGGGTCTATGAAATGGCCAACCAAAAATCCCGCAAATTCCTCTTGAATTGCTACCCGGCACTCCTTCAGTTGGAGTTTCTCTCGCAATGTTAACAACTATATATAAAAGAAGGAGATAAATATGAATACCAATCATCATAGCAAATATTATGAATGACAGTAAACATAATTCATGGTAATAATTGTGAATATATTGTTCACGTACATCTAGAAGTGTCGCTCCGTCCCGTTCATTGACCTCCGAGCGAATGTACTCGCACATGAAGTATCCACACCAATTAGTCCATGGTTGCCGGTCGCACTTTACGAGAATAGAATTCAATCAAATAATAATAATCAAACATGATATAATGGTATTGAAACTAGAATTGAAGAAATGCGCTGACGTAGCTCGTACTACTTACCTCAACCGGATGAAAACTAAGCTCATTTTTAAATTCACCTATCGTACTCTTGGTGAATTCTTTCCAAACCCTGCCCGACAAAAAATGAGTTAGTAGTTACTTCATATCTCAGGAAATGAATGAAAGAGACCAATAATGCTTGATATCTCAAATTACCTCACGAGCACATATTTAACGCTAGCATACTCCACTTCGTCCTTCTTTAGTGGTTCCTTGATTTCAACTCCTCCAGTGTCAACTTCAATGATTAGCAGAATGTAATGGAAGTTGCGCACATTTATATACTTCAGTAACTCATCAATTACACTTAACATCGAGTGAGCAAATGTGAATATGTACAAGACAGTAACACTATAACCTATAGTTGTAAGGAAACAGTATCCTCTTTTTGTAATGTTTCCTCTTTATAAACCTTAGCAAGTTACGCTCCGTGGCCTTGGGGTACTCATGTAGCAATGGTTCATTAACTCGGCATGGGTCGATGAACCCACTGTCAAGGATTCCCCTTCGGTCACATTTCTCGATCTTCATTCTACATAATAGCATAGTGAGGATAATAGGAGGCAATGAACGAGTTGAGTTAGAGACTTTATCATAGAAATAAATGAATCACTTACACACAATAGGAATTGACGAGACTCAAGTCGAGGGCATCGAGTTTGAATAACATATAGAATTCCTCAAAATAAATTTGGATCTAGTCTTCGGCTATGAAATGCTCATTTCTAAATTTCACAAGCAGCACTTCTAATCGATCCCTTACCTCACATTTAGTGACATCTTGTACCACTCATGCCGTCTTCGCATTTGTGTTGGTAGAAGCTCGACCTCATCAGGTCTGACCAGAGACTTCCCGTATTCATAATTTCCATGCTATTTCTGTCTGGGACATGTCCGCCTAGCGCTTGATAAACATTAATATCTAGCAAACTCTGCCACTTGATCCATGGGAAAACCCTGATCATGATCAAAATTGGGTAACACCTTGAGCGGGGAGATCGAGTGTTTTGCTTGTTCTCTGAGTTGGGCAACATCACTTTTCCCGCTTCTTGCACTACTACTTTTTGTCTTCTTCTTACAAATTCTGATCGGACAGTATTTGTAGTCATCAGCCTTATTCATATCATATTGCGGTGGTTGCTCAATAATACTCTTAGCCCACTTTTTGGTTTTCGGACTAAATATTTGCTTTGGCTCGAGCTCTTTGCATGCAAAAAAGGCTTTCACTTGGGCATCGCTGATCGCTGTCGTTTCCTAATCAGTCATCTCGTAAGGTAACTTGGTAGGAGGCAGCGGAGTTTTCTTCGCCTTATTACCTTTCTTCTGACTAGTAGTACTTGTCGTGGGAATGGTCACGGCAGATGCTGTGATTAGCAGCGAGTAGTAGATCAAAGGGCAAGGGAGGCCAGCCATCTGTGGTGCGAGATGAGGGCGGAGACACAAGGTTTTACCCAAGTTCGGCCCCCAGAGGGTAAAGACCTACTCCTGCTAGATTGTGTTATCGAGAGATTACAAGTGACGAGCTCAGCGACTAGGCGACGAGTCGATGGGGTATCTGATGGAACGTAAGTGCTACGCATACCCTAGGAAGGCTTATATAGGGGTACCTCGCTAGGGTTTACAGATCTACAACCGAGTTGGATAAGGACTCAGAGGGTTTTGACATAATCCCACTGGGCCGAGCTACGCTCCTGGGCCTTCAGCTTTGAGTCGCCTGGCTCCTTCTTGGGTCGTGATCCAGTCGCCGTCCTGCAGGCCCACTCGCTGGGAGTTGGATCCAGTAGGGAACGTCCTGCTAGGTATACCCCACTCGACATATCCCCATCAATACTAGTCAACCAAGAGGCCACATTCTTTGGCTGACGCATCGGCGGAGTCGACTGACACAGCGGTGGAGTGGTCTGACGCGACGATGGACTGGCGCTATGGTGGTCTTCCCACTCATCATGTGGACTTGCTAGAGGCGGCAGACTCGGAGGAGACGGTGGTGGCTGTAACATCCCAAAAACATTAAACTTGCATCATGAAACTCTAATCATCAAAATTAGGGTTAACAAAAACTTTCCCAACTAAAAATATGAAAGCATTCATATGTGTGTGTATTCAAAATTTGGATTCTTTTGAATTTCCATGATTCTATGTTTCTTTTCTTGTAAAATGATTCTTAGGTGAAATAAACATCACCTAAACAATCCCCAAACTTTTCCCAAAGACAAACAACTCAAAATAAACAAATGAAGTGAATGGTCATTTTTGCCAAATTAACTCTCATGCCTACTTTGGCTATCTCTAATTTTCAAAACTTAACAGAAACATTTCTGGATCTTTGCACCCCTTGTTAGTACTCATAATAAGGTACCAAGGCCCACTTTGTGATCATCCAGAAACATTCAAATGCTAAGTTTAACTGACAATTTAAAATTGAATCTATCTCATATGGGAAGATCCCACTATTTCAAAAACCACTCAAACAAGCTCAATTTTCAAAACCCAAGCACCCACAGAATCCTCAACACATGCCTAGCACACCCACCAAAAATCTTTTCAAAATTCAAAAGTAAGTTTCTTGCAGCCATTTCATCAAACAGCTTGCAGATTCAAATCAAACAAATCACAAACACTATTGTGTGCAGTAAATTGGGCTTAACTTGTTCTCTCTCTGGTTGCAACTAGTCTTAGTAGATCATCTAGCTCCTCTAACTAACCTCTAGCACCACTGTCAGCTTGCCTTGCCATCAATGGTGAGCAGGACGAGCCTCACCATGTCACCCCAGTGTGGACAACAAGCTAGGAGAAGAACTAGTCGTGCCCACCTTGTCTAACATGCAGCCCATGCCTCACCGCCCCCTCTCGACCAGCCCTAGCTCGAAGACAGAGACCAGAACCGCCAGGAACGCCGCGCCCGCGCCGCTGTCGACCATGCCGACGTGCACCTCAGTGCACGCGCCGTTCCCACTCAACCCGGCCACCTCGAGCCCTTGCCGCCCGCCAGCATGAACTCCACCGTCCCAGGAGACTACTAGACATGATCGTTGCCTCGCCCGTACCCCGTAGCCACCGCACGCCGTGGAGTTCGCCGTCGGTACTGCGTAGAGAACCGCATGTTCCCGACCAATTTCCACCGCCCCTACACACACATTTAAGCTCTAGAGCATCGCTAGGAGACCGCCTGTCGATCGCCAACCTCAGCCATGCCGATAGCAGCCCTTAGCCATGTCGCTACCGTCGCTTGCCCATCCCTCTCGGTCTCGCCGTCGAGCCTATAAAAGGAGGCGACCCCCAGCCATTTGAAGCACAGCATTCCACTCCCCTCACCTCACTGATCATTCCACCCTCGAGCCGGAGCACAAGGAGCAGCAGCTCGCCAGAATTGTGCCGGAGCAGGCCGCCTCTGGATAAGAAGGAAGCTGTTGATTTCGTCCACCCCCGGAGCTGCCTCGACCATCCCTGAGCTCGCCGTCGACCACTCGTTCGTTTTCCTGCCTTGCCGTTCTCACTTGAGCCCTGGTATGCCCCCTATGCACCCCCACTGAGCCGCTAGGGTTCGAGCTCGTCGGTGACATGTTCATCGTTGACGACAACCCTCAGTCGTCGATCACCCTTCTAATCCAACGAACCACACCGCCCCGTACCGCTTTGCGTATTATGAGCCACTGACCGGTAGACCCCCTATCAGTTGAGCCCCGCGCTGCGGAGTGACACTGGGCCGGCCCATTAACCTCTCCCGCGCGACCCAATCGTTTGAATTTAGATTTTTCCTTTTTAATTCAAACTCAGTTCTGTACCTAGTTTCAAAAATCAACCCATCTCGATTCAACGAACCAAATTACATGAAACTAATTTTGTTAGAAAGGTACTGAAATGCTTAATCCAAGCCCGTTGGATTCAAATCATTTGGATCTGTAGATCAACCTTCGTAAAAATAACAAGTCACAAGCTTTTCTGCATTCAAACATTTTTCAAATTTCAACCATAAGAGCTTTTGAGTTGATTCCAACTCTCAAAAATCACATTTGATCATACCTTTCATAATCTATAAAAACATATGGGTTTACTTACAGAAATAATGTTCAAGTAATAAAAGAATGCCACATAGGCATTTATAGTCACTTTATTTAATTAAAATAAAAAGGTTAAACCTTATTAAATTGTGACACCACTTTAAATCACATTCCCATGTACTGAAATATGTGGTGATGACATGTGTCAACATGATCCCATGTTTGAGTTGGAGAATATTAAATCTTAAGTAGTCTTTCAATGAGTAGAAATTACTTTTCTCAAATTAAAATGAATAAGACAAATGTTTTAAGATTGTAATATAGGTGATGATGCTAGATCATCTATAGTGCACCTTTGTGTGATGATTGGAAATAGTTAAGTATTGTTTGGTGATTGTGTACCTCGTATTTATTTATAGACGGTAGTACCGACCAAGGATACGAGGAGGAAGGAGGATACTACGAGGAAGAAGCCGAGGAGAACTTCAACCACTGCTCTGCACAAGGCAAGCCTAATACTACTAGTTGATTTGGCAAGCTAACACTTGCAAGATACCCTACTTTAGCAAGCTTATACTTGCAATTATGCAAGCTACTACCTGCTTGTTACCATGCCAACTATATGCCTTAAGCATATGTGATCCTACCCACTTGATAACCCAATCCTAGTTTTACTTGCAAGCTTTATACTTTATTTCTTTATCAAAGCTTTCTCTTAGAGTTTACATAAGTGACTTGTAGATTCTAGGAAGATAATTAAAGGTTGCATAGAGAGCATTAAATTTGGCCTAAGCTAGATAATCTCTATGTCATCCTAAGGAATGAGATTGAACTTCATTAATCCCCACTTGTTTATCACCCATCCTTAGTACTTAACCCCACTTGTAGATGCTAGTGCTAAGCATAAAATTTGATCAACTTTAGATGGGAATACTTGGTGAAAATGGTTATGAAAACCTTGGAATGATGAGTCATTCTACTGAAATGTTTTGACATGTGTTCCCGAACACCAGATGATTTTGATGATGAAAATGCTGAGGCATGAGCCTTAGCCCTTTATAAAACTGATGGTTGTGTGGATGCGATACCATTCCAATTTTACCGTACAACCACAATACCCGAAAATTGGGTAGGGCTTGACTGGAAACTTATATACCTTAGTATGGGTTCCCTCGCGGCCAAGGTCTGAGCTGAGGCTACCTTGTGAAGATCGTCCACCTATGCAGTACCCAAGATGACAGTTGGTCATGGTTGGGAGGCCAAACTCACAGAAGAGGTGCCTATACTAGGGCGTGTAATTGAAAGGTTAGGATTGATTATCTGCATACTGAGTATGGTGAATTCAGGATTTGTTCCTGACGGATGTATCGAATGTTGTGGTGAAAATGTACAATCTCTGCAGAGTGTCAAACTATTAGAATAGCCGCGTCTGCGGTTATGGACAGTTGGAGTGGCCATACTGTTCCCCCACCAGATGTTTCAAAATGACTTGTGAAATGAATGGAGATTTTGACTTGACTACAACAGAGTTGTGATATGAAATTTAAGTTCCCACTTAGGTGTTATAAAATTTCAACTATCTTTATTTGCTTATGAACTTAGTAGAGGTAAATCTGGCTTTTTGCAAAACAACCCTAGAGCTTAGTGTCCTACTACAAAACCCCCTTAACTTGTTAGTATTGGTTTGCGAGTACTCATGGCTTTGTCCCTAGCTATTCCCATGGCCAGACTATGAAGAGGAGTACCAGGATGATGGACCACAGGAAGGTTACGACAACTAGGATCATCTCCCATCGTCAGCATTGCCTGTCACCCCGAAGATGGAGCTTCGCCTATGTTATCTTTATTATTACATTATTCCGCTGCATGAGTTGTATTAAGAACTGGATCATGAGATACTTATTTGTGTAAGACCTTATGTATGGTTTGTAATGGATGATGTACTGTGATATCCAAATCTGTTATGTCTTGCAAAAATGGTAATCTTGGGATTGTGATGTATGGCATAACAGGCATCTGGGATTAAAAATCCGGGTGTTGACAAGTTGGTATCAGAGCCATCCTGACCATAGGAGACCCTAGTTAGACTGGTCGTTTGAATCAAAAACTTAGTTTCAAAACCCAGGGAAGTGAGTATTTACAAAAAACTTATTCCCATTCTTATCACTTTGATTCTTTCATGAGAACTCATGTTCCTCAAAAACTTTTGCAAAATACCTAAATCTTGACACACTTGAACACTCTAATAACTTACTCATCCTATATTCTTATAGATGGACGTGAGGTACAACAAGTTTTATCAGTTGGGGAATGGAGGAGACCTCATCTTTGAGCGGGATTTGGACCAGCTTTCGGAACTTCTGGAGCGTCCGCACCCCGAGTTCTTCGGAGCTCAGCTCAATGATTAGGAAGGAGAAGATCGGCAGTGGCTAGTTGTTGCAAGTCTTAGAGGGAAGATTGAACCTCCCACTGCAGAGGGAATTCAGTTCACCTTAAGAGAGAACAAATGGCTCGATGGACTTGCCAGGGCCATGCAGGAAGCTCTTGTTTCGTCTCTGTGGGCAGAGTATGAACCAGATCAAGGGTACCCGCTTTGAGTTCTTCCCAAGGCGTGATGCTATGGGACAGCCACTGGAAGCCCCATACCACCCCGAGCTAAAGACTCAGCTGGATCACCTTAGCTTCATGATGTATGATCGTCAGCAGGAACTGGACAATGCCTGTGACTACTCCAACCACAAGTCCGCCATCATCAGGACGAAGGATCAGACCATTGCCATGCTAGCGAAGGACCGCAAGTCTCGTTGCCGTCAGCTTGACAAGAAGGAACACATCATTGCCCGTCTTCGCCACCGTATCTCGGATTTGGAGGAGACCATCCATGAGAGAGACATGAAGTTGGAGGAAAGGGAGAATGCCGGAGAAGATCTTCGTGGAGACCCCTACTCCTATCTCAGCGATGATGATGATGATTTTCTGGAGGATCAGGCCATGTACTTCTTCACCGATGAGGAGGATTTCGCCTTCATCGATGACGATGAGGATGATGAGGATGATGATTACACCGACTCCGAGGAGTAGTAACACTTGAGCACTAGCATAGTGAGTTGTATTCGGTCCCACTGTATCGTAGTTTTCAGAATGGTTCTTAAAACCATCCGTTTTCCTTTTTTGTGGTGTGTGTTGTATCGTGTGCTATGAATGAATGAATGAATGAGAAGCAAGTTGCTAGAAAATCTGAGTCAAACTTTAAAAACTTTTCAAAGTCCCCGAACCTTAGAAATTTCCCTCTTTTCTCATGATCTATCTCAATCTTCAGATGCCTCGCGCAGTAAGTGGTTCATCCCCAGACCCGATGTTGCAGATCCTGAAAATGTTGGTTTCTGACCGCGAAGCTGAAAGATCTGAATGTCAAGCCAACCTAGCCACCCTTCAACACATAGCTCAGATGGCCAACAATAACCAAGGCCAAGGAAATCAGGACAACCATGGATCTAAGCTCAAGAATTTCTAGAACACCAACCCACCTGTTTTCACTAAGTCGGAAGAGCCCCTAGATGCAGATGATTGGCTGCAAACCATGGAAAACAATCTGGAAGTCGCCGGAGTGGAAGATAACAAGAAAGTTCTGTTCGCCATCCACTATCTAGCCGGAGATGCAAGAGCATGGTGGAACAGCGTTCGTGCAATGACCGGAGGATAGATGATGACCTGGGAGGAATTCAAGGTCAATTTCAGCAGAACCCATGTGCCACCGGGTTTGATCAAGAGAATGAGAGATGAATTCAGAGAGCTAAAGCAAGGAAGGATGACCGTAGTGGAATACCGTGACAAATTCTTTTCATTAGCTAGGTATGCCCCGGATGAGATCGACACGGAAGCCAAGAAGAAAGAAAGATTCTTGAATGGTCTGCACGATGAGATGCAGACGGTATTAGTCAATATCCCCTTTGATGATATTGAAGCCCTCGTCGACTCTGCCATTCAGATGGAAGGAAAGATCAATTAAGCCAATGAGGACCGCAAGCGCCGCATGATGCATCAGCCCGGAACCCATCATACCCCAAAGTATCGCCCCAACCCATCTCCAGGATTTGCCCCGAGAACCAACAGACCCCCGATGAACCGTCCGACCTATCCCAACCGTGGAAACCCAAGGCCCGGAGGAAGTCACAACAACCCCGGCAACTCTAGAAATTTCAACCGTGCACCACCCAAGTTCAATAACAACAATGCGACCTCCAACACCAACACCAACACTGCCCCGAGGACTGGAAGCAATGATGTGCCGGTTACAGCAAAGGACAAGTCGCAAGTGACTTGTTATGACTGTGGAAATAAGGGTCACTACTCCAATGAGTGCCCCAAGAAGAATTCCGCAGCCCCCAATGCAAATTCCCCAGCTCAGCAGCAGCTTCGTGTTCAGCCCGGAAGAAGGTTTGCCCCAGGGAATTCGCTCAACCGCAACGGCCGTCTGTTTCTCATGCATGCTGAGGAAGCCCAGGAAGCGCCAGATGTCGTGCTGGGTATGTTTTCTGTTAATTCAGTACTTGCTAGAGTGTTGTTTGATTCTGGTGCATCGCACTCATTTGTCACCGAAGAATTTGCATGCACTAGTAAGATTCAACCAACCAAACTGAAGCATGCTATGATTGGTCAAATCCCCGGTTCAACCACCAAAGCTAGGAAAATTTGCAAAGCCGTCCCTATCTGAATCCATGGCATAGATTTTTATGCTAATCTGATAGTACTCGGAACTAAAGGTTTGGAAGTAGTACTAGGAATGGATTGGATGTCCAAACATAAAGGATTAATTGACTGTGCCAAGAAAGCCATAACCATGACCAGTACAGCTGGAGTATCAGTCGAGCATGTATCTGAAACTTTACCTCGTCAATTCAAGTGCAACAAGAGTATAGCCCAACCTACCATTGACCAAGTCCGGATAGTCTGTGAATACCCTGATGTATTTCTAGATGTTTTGCCCGGTATGCCCCCAGATCGGGATATCGAGTTTATCATTGAACTAATCCCCGGAACAGGACCCATAGCCCAGAGACCATATAGTATGAACCTGTCTGAACTAGCGAAACTGAAGAAGCAACTGGATGCCATGTTGGAGATTGGATTGATTGAACAAAGTGCGTCACCATGGAGATCACCTGTCTTGTTTGTGGATAAGAAGGATGGAAGTAACCGTTTGTGTACGGATTATCGGAAGTTGAATGATGTCACTATCAAGAACAAATACCCGTTGCCCAAGATAGAAGATTTGTTTGATCAGTTGACCGGTGCCAAAGTGTTTTCTAAGATTGATCTTAGAACTGGCTATCATCAACTCAAGATTCGCGCAGAGGATATTCCAAAGACTGCCTTTACCACCAGATATGGATTATACGAGTATACTGTCATGTCTTTTGGATTAACCAATGCCCCCGCTTATTTCATGAATCTCAGGAATAAGATTTTTATGGACTTCCTAGATAAGTTTGTCGTTGTTTTCATTGATGACATTCTGATATATTCCAAGTCAGAAGAAGAACATGAGCTACACCTAAGGACCATTCTTGGAACCCTTAGAGAGCATCAGTTGTATGCCAAGTTTAGAAAATGTGAATTTTGGTTACAGGAGGTAGGATTCCTCGGCCACATTGTATCAGCCGGAGGAATTGCCTTTGACCCTACAAAGGTGAAAGATGTCGAAGATTGGAAAGCCCCAACCACCCAAACCCAAGTTCGTACATTTCTCGGATTGGCGGGATACTACCGCAATTTCGTAGAAGGATTCTCGAGTATCGCCAGACCCATGACCCAATTGCTAAAGAAGGACAAGAAGTTTGAATGGACGGACAAATGTGAAGCGAGTTTTCAAGAACTCAAGAGGAGATTGATTTCAGCCCCAATCTTAATCATGCCGGATATCACGAAGCCCTTTGACGTGTATTGTGACGCATCCAAGATCGGTCTCGGATGTGTGCTAATGCAGGAAGGAAAATTAATATCTTATCTATCCCAACAAATGAAACAACATGAGCAGAACTATCCAACCCATGACCTCGAACTCGCAGCCGTAGTTCTAGCCCTGAAGACATGGAGGCATTACCTGATGTGAAATCGTTGTGAGATTTATTCGGATCACAAGAGCCTGAAGTATATATTCACTCAGAAGGAGCTGAATATGAGACAGAGAAGTTGGATTGAGCTAATCAAGGACTACGACCTGGACATTCACTATCATCCCGGTAAAGACAATGTGGTAGCCGATGCCCTTAGTAGATTGTCGTGCCACTTGAACTCCATGATTTTGAAGGAGCAACCAAGTCTGCACAAAGAGATGGAGGATTTTTGAATGGAATTAGTGAGTGAAGGATTTTTGGCTAGCATAGAACTTCAACCCACTTTGATCAGCCAGATCAAGGAGGCGCAGAAAGGAAATGCTAGTATCGACGGAATCAAGCGTTGTATCGGTACAGGCAAAGTACCCGGATTTACCGAAGACGAAGAAGGAGTTCTGTGTTACAAAGGGCGCCTTTTTGTACCAGCAGATTCTGAGTTGAAAGAAGTTATCCTGACGGAAGCTCATGATACTCTTTATTCTATCCACCCCGGAGGGACGAAGATGTATCAAGATTTGAAAGAGAAATTTTGGTGGCATAAGATGAAGAGAGAAATCAGAAGCTATATCGCCAAGTGTGATATATGTCAGAGATTCAAGGCGGGACATCAAAGACCCGCTGGATTGTTGCAACCATTGCAGATTCCAGAATGGAAATGGGATTCCGTTGGAATAGACTTTATCACCAGATTGCCTACTTCTAGTAGGGGAAATGACTCTATCTGGGTCATAGTTGACAGATTGTCCAAAGTCGCCCATTTCTTACCAGCCAAGACCACATATCAGAGTTTTAAGCTAGCGGAGTTGTACATCGCTAGAATCGTCAGTTTGCACGGAGTCCCCAAGAACATCGTATCTGATCGAGGAACTCAGTTTACCTCGATATTCTGGAAGAAATTCCAAGAAGGTTTAGGAACCCGAATAGATTTCAGCACAGCATATCACCCTCAGACCGACGGAAAAACGGAGCGAGTAAATCAAATACTCGAAGATATGTTGAGAGCATGTGTGTTAGAGTATGGATCTAAATAGGAAGACTGTCTGCCTTTCGCAGAATTTTCTAACAAAAACAGTTATCAAGCTAGTTTGCAAATGGCCCCATTTAAATTCATGTATGGAAGGAAGTGTCCCACCCCTTTGAACTGGTCGGAAGTAGGAGAGAGTCAGATTTTTGGACCCGACATCCTACGAGAAGCAGAAGAGAAAGTTCACAAGATTCATGAGCACCTCAAGACCACCCAGTCAAGACAGAAGAGTTACACCGACAAGAGACGTCGAGACCTCGCCTTTAACATCGGAGATTTTGTGTATCTAAAAGGGTCGCCATTGAAAGGAATGCAGCGTTTCCAGCTCAAGGGAAAGTTAGCCCCCAGATATATCGGCCCCTTCAAAATTCTGAACCGTCGAGGAGAAGTGTCGTATCAATTGGAACTGCAAGAAGAAATGTCAGCCGTGCACAATGTGTTTCATATCTCATTACTTCGTAAATGCCTTGAAGTTCCGGAGAAGACTGAAGTGTTCAAGAATATTGATCACCAGACCATAGAGATCAATGATGACCTGACCTATCCCGAAGTACCCATCCGTATTTTGGAAGAAGCTTTCAGAACTACCAAAACCCAGAGCATCAAGTTTCTCAAGATTCAGTGGATCAACCACACAGAAGAGGAAGCTACCTAGGAGCGTGAAGATCACATCAGGACGGAGTTTCCCGATCTCTTCAAATCCTAGGTAATCTTTTTTGTCCTTTTTCAAATCTCGGGACGAGATTTTATTTAAGGGGGGAAGGTTTGTAACATCCCAAAAATATTAAACTTGGATCATCAAACTCTAATCATCAAAATTAGGGTTAACAAAAACTTTCCCAACTAAAAATATGAAAGCATTCATATGTGTGTGTATTCAAACTTTGGATTCTTTTGAATTGCCATGATTCTATGTTTCTTTGCTTGTAAAATGATTCTTAGGTGAAATAAACATCACCTAAACAATCCCCAAACTTTTCCCAAAGACAAACAACTCAAAATAAACAAATGAAGTGAATGGTCATTTTTGCCAAATTAACTCTCATGCCTACTATGGCTATCTCTAATTTTCAAAACTTAACAGAAACATTTTTGGATCTTTGCACCCCTTATTAGTACTCATAATAAGGTACCAAGGACCACTTTGTGATCATCCAGAAACATTCAAATGCTAAGTTTAAATGACAATTTAAAATTGAATCTATATCATATGGGAAGATCCCACTATTTCAAAAACCACTCAAACAAGCTCAATTTTCAAAACCCAAGCACCCACGAAATCCTCAACACATGCCTAGAACACCCACCAAAAATCTTTTCAAAATTCAAAAGTAAGTTTCTTGCGGCCATTTCATCAAACAGCTTGCAGATTCAAATCAAACAAATCACAAACACTATTGTGTGCAGTAAATTGGGCCGAACTTGTTTCCTCTCTGGTTGCAAATAGCCTTAGTAGATCATCTAGCTCCTTTAACTAACCTCTAGCACCACTGTAAGCTTGCCTTTCCATCAATGGTGTGCAGGCCGAGCCTCACCATGTCACCCCAGTGTGGACAACAAGCTAGGAGAAGAACTAGCCATGCCCACCTTGTCTACCATGCAGCCCATGCCTCACCGCCCCCTATCGACCATCCCTAGCTCGAAGACAGAGACCAGAACCGCCAGGAACACCGCGCCTGCGCCGCTGTCGACCATGCCGACGCGCACCTCAGTGCACGCGCCGTTCCCACTCAACCCGACCACCTCGAGCCCTTGCCGCCCGCCAGCATGAACTCCACCGTCCCAGGAGACCACTAGACATGATCGTTGCCTCTCCCGTACCCCGTACCACCGCACGCCGTGGAGTTCGTCATCGGTACCGCGCAGAGCACCGCACGTTCCCGACCAATTGCCACTGCCCCTACACGTGCATTTAAGCTCTAGAGCATCGCCAGGAGACCGCTCGTCGATCGCCAACCTCAGCCATGCCGATAGCAGCCCTTAGCCATGTCGCTACCGTCGCTTGCCCATCCCTCTCAGTCTCGCCGTCGAGCCTATGAAAGGAGGCGACCCCCAGCCATTTGAAGCACACCATTCCACTCCCCTCACCTCACTGATCGTTCCACCCTCGAGCCGGAGCATAGGGAGCATCAGCTCGCCGGAATTGCGCCGGAGCAGGCCGCCTCTGGAGAAGAAGGGAGCCGTTGATTTCGACCACCCCCGGAGCTGCCTCGAACATCCCTGAGCTCGCCATGGACCACTCGTTCGTTTGCCCTCCTCGCTGTCGTTGCTGGAGCCCTGGTATGCCCCCTATGCACCCCCACTTAGCCGCTAGGGTTCGAACTCGTCGGTGACATGTTCATCGTCGATGACGACCGTAAGCCGTCGATCACCCTTCTAATCCAACGAACCACACTGCCCTGTAACGCTCCCCGTATTATGAGCCACTGACCAGTAGACCCCCTGTCAGCTGAGTCCCGCGCTGCGGAGTGACACTGGGCCGGCCCATTAACCTCTCCCGCGCGACCCAATCTTGAATTTAGATTTTTCCTTTTTAATTCAAACTCAGTTATGTACCTAGTTTCAAAAATCAACCCAGCTCGATTCAATGAACCAAATTGCATCAAACTAATTTTGTTAGAAAGGTACTGAAATTCTTAATCCAAGCCTGTTGGATTCAAATCATTTGGATCTGTAGATCAACCTTGGTATAACCACAATACCCGAAAATTGGGTAGGGCTTGACTGGAAACTTATATACCTTAGTATGGGTTCCCTCACGGCCAAGGTCTGGGCTGAGGGTACCTTGTGAAGATCGTCCACCTATGCAGTACCCAAGATGACAGTTGGTCATGGTTGGGAGGCCAAACTCACAGGAGAGGTGCCTATACTAGGGTGTGTAATTGAAAGGTTAGGATTGATTGTCCGCATACTGAGTATGGTGAATTCAGGATTTGTACCTGACGGATGTATCGAATGTTGTGGTGAAAGTGTACAATCTCTGCAGAGTGTCAAATTATTCGAATAGCCACGTCCGCGATTATAGACAGTTGGAGTGGCCATACTGTTCCCCCGTCAGATGTTTCAAAATGACTTGTGAAATGAATGGAGATTTTGACTTGACTACAATAGAGTTGTGATATGAAATTTAAGTTCCCACTTAGGTGTTATAAATTTCAACTATCTTTCTTTTCTTATGAACTTAGAAGAGGTAAATCTGTCTTTTTGCAAAACAACCCTAGAGCTTAGTGTCCTACTACAAAACCCGCTTAACTTGTTAGTATTAGTTTGCGAGTACTTGAAGAGTACTCATGGCTTTGTCCCTGGCTATTCTCGTGGCCAGACTACGAAGAGGAGTACCAGGATGATGGACCACAGGAAGGTTATGACAACTAGGATCATCTCCCATCGTCAGCATTGCCTGTGACCCCGAAGATGGAGCTTCGCCTACGTTATCTTTATTATTACGTTATTCCGCTGCTTGAGTTGTATTAAGAACTGGATCATGAGATCCTTAGTTGTGTAAGACCTTATGTATGGTTTGTAATGGATGATGTACTATGATATCCAAATCTGTTATGTCTCGCAAAAATGGTAATCCTGGGATTGCGATGTATGGCATAACAGGCATCTGGGATTAAAAATCCGGGTGTTGACAGTGGCCTGGGCGCCGAGCCTGTAAACACGATGTGTTTCTTGCGCCATAGAATGATACCACCCCTGACTTCTCCTAGTGTCCTCTCATCTTCATCTCCAAGGATGTCAAGTTCTAGTGATTCATATTGTTGCACAACTTCATCCACCCGACACGATCATAGCCATGTGGAATCTCATTGCAAGGCCAGTGTGCTCCATGTTCACAGGATAAAGCATAGCCGAGAGCCGCCTTGAAAGATAAGTTCATCGCTCCCACATGTAGCTCACAACTTGTCTTCTCAGTGATATTATCCATGGGATAGTGATCCATCGGATTGGCCGTCATGGAAGCCACACTGCTTCTCCGCGGAGATGGGCCACCGGCACTTTCTTGCAGCGGTGATGATTTGGACCTTGCTGGCACATTTCATCTAGTTGCTTATGTTCCTCCTTTAGCATGGTATATATTTCATCATCCTTTCTTTATATGTTATGCAACCGGTATGCCTCCTTCTGCTCCTTCTGCTTCTTTTCTCTCGCCCGGCTTCTATAAGATTCATTGTCCTCGGCAAACCCAATCTTCCATGGCACAGAAGGTCCAAACCCTCGTGTTCGTCCTAGTTTTTCAGGATTCCCGAGGGCCTTTGTCAGCTTGTCGTTCTCTCTGCCAGGTTTGAACTTACCCTCTCGAACCTCCTCGATTGTTTTAACAATTGCTTCATGGTTGTAGCAATTTCTGTATTTTCATCTAATATTAACTCTCATGTTTCCATGTTATACTTCGCCCCATGCACAAGTAACCAATTTCTTACCCTGATGGGCCAGTCCTCTATAGCTAGAGTTGATCCCTTGTTCACGCAAGGCTCGCTCGGCTTCCTCCCACTTAGGCACGAAAGTCCTGTAGCCACATGTCCTCATATTATGGTGATATTTATTTTTTGAAGCATTTTATTTATTGTTTTCAGACCTTTTTTTTCTACTTATGATTTCTTGTAGAACAGAAAGCTTTGCCAGTGAGATTGCTGCTTCTCTAGTGCGCTAGTGAATTCTCGAACTTGTTTTTCCTCGAGATATTCATTGTATAATATTTTCTTGTAGTTATTGAAATGTTTGGCCATCTTCTGAAGAGTAAAATGCTTGACTTTGGACCTGATAGCATTAGTGGCCTGCTTAGACTCCAATACCGGTAGGGTGAAATATGAAATGATCTTATCCTATAGCATGTCTTTGTATCTGTCCTCGACAAAACTAAAAGGGTTTCCATTTCCCTTTGTTGGATTATTCCAGTTGATAATGCTGATTGGGACGTTGTCCCTAGCAATAAATCCGTATTGATGCACAAATGTGTTTGCGTTACTTAGGGGAAGCAACAATTTGCCCTATGGAAAGACGACCTCAATTGTGAGATGTGCATCGGCAACCATCCCTTTGGCTGGACCTTGTTTACTACTTTTACCAGACTTGGTCGATGTGGAGGTCTAAAATAAGAAACATTCGTTAATATATATACACAGATCAATTAATGCATCTATCAAGTGATCACAAGAGGCTCAATAATATACCTCGCCGGACTTTGTTAAGGTCGGTCCATCATTTTCCAAGTCTTCATCGCAATTAAAACTCATATGCGCTTTGACTGAAGGATCTATCTCCATTCCATCACCGGACTCATTCAGAAACTGTGAGCCATCTTCTATTCCACAGTCTTCTGCTCCACCCCAATCAAACTCGTCTACGCTTTGATAGAATAACTGCCGCTCTTCATAACCTCGTATCATGTCTAACAGACGCTCTTCACTTTCTCTGTCGTTGAAGTCCATAGAATAACTACTATGAAATAATGTGCATATGAGTAATAAAATTAACAATGTACCATATCACAACAACAAAGTACTAATATCATTAATATATCGAATAACATCTCGAATAACAACAAAGTACTAATATCATATAATATCTCTAATACATACATCTCGAATAACATCTCGCTCAAACTTGGCGTTGACTCCCGGTTACTGACCCGCGGGAGGTGAACACCCAAAGAGAAGGAACCATCAAAAGATCATAGCTCGGGTGAGATCCCTGAAGAAATTACTAGGTTTCAGAGACCCTGGTGTCCAACATCACCATATAGCAACAGACGTGCTCGTCCTCCTCCTTGACATAACGCTGTACCACCTCCTCGAGTGTCGTATCCATCTGCACCGATTGTGGACCACGTGACGGCCACCAAAGAAGCTCCGAGTCGACGATGACACCCGAATTACTCACTAAGCTACACCTCCCGGTAGATAGCACCTCCAAGTGCCATCTCGGCGGAGCCCAGTCTCGGACAAGCATGGCAGAGCCAAGTACTCCTCCGGTTGACGACGAGGATGCGAGATCGGCATATCGTAAAGTACACATTTGTACTAAATTATATACTATATAACAGACATGAGGGATAGGCATTTCACATCTCTCTTATTTACAGTCCATTCTTGCTTGTACTAAATTGTAAAAAATGTTTATAATATATATCCATCTATAATAAAATTGTAACAAGTGTTTATTTCAAACCCTAAACCATCTATCCTAAAATTGTAAACTAATAAAATTGTGACAAAGTTTGATTTCATCTATCCTAAAATTGTAACGAGTCTATACAAATAATCCTAGAAACCTAACAAAATATCAAAATATAAAGTAATTAATAAACAATATCTAATTAAACTAAACAATATCTAACTAAACTAAACAATATCTAACTAAACTAAACAATATGTAATTAAACTAAAAAATATCTAACTAAACAAAACAATATCTAACTAATAAACTAATTAAACAATATCTAACTAAACTAAACTAAAAAACAGAAAGAAAAAAAATTAGAACTTACTCTGGCGATGGGCTCTGGCGAGAAGCGGCGCTGGAACGGCGGCGCGAGAGGACGGGCGTAATGGCGTGTTGTTGACGTGGGAGCTTCTTCTTCTTTAATTCCCCGGCAACAGCACCAGAAAACTTGTTGGTGCGCCTAGTTGATGTAGGTGCACTTCGTCGGTAAACCCCAATAGCAAGGTGTGAAGGAGCACAACAGCAAGTCATCCCTTAGTAAGAAACCGAGGTTATCGAACCAGTAAGAGGAAAGAAATGTCACACAAGTGTTGCAAGCAACGTGGAAACCTACACAACACAAACTCAAGACTTTGCCCCAACGAACAGTGAGGTTGTCAATCTCATCGGTTGCTGTAACAAAGGATTAACTGTATGGTGTGGAAGGTGATGAATGGTTTGCAGCAAGTAAACAGTGGAAGATGTATCAATGGTAAAGATTGGACCGGGGTCCATAGTTCACTAGAGGTGCTCTCCTTAGATAAACAACATCGCATGAAGGGTAAACAAATTACAGCAGGGCAATTGACAGGAACTGAGCATGGCATAACAATGCAATACCAGACAAAAAGATCCTATGCGATTCGATTGGGCAATACAACAATATACATAGACCGCCATCCAACTGCATCTATGACTAGTAGTCCACCTTCAGGTTATCATCCGAACCCCCTCGAGTATTAAGTTGCAAGCAACAGACAACTACTTTAAGCAAAGTGTGTAAGGTAAAGAATCCACTTGCTCCATGAACAAGAGACCGTTGTTTTCTCCCTAATGGCAACTGACATGGTTATACCCTACGGGTACACGACATTGGCATACCTGGTCTAGCCCAAGGAAGTCCCACAAGAATATACGCGGCCTGTGGAGATTTTCGGGTGACTCAAGCCCATGACATCTTCGGATCCTTGGAGAGCAAGGCTAGAACAGATAGTATATTCAAAGGGGCAAACCCTAAACTTGTAACCGACTCGATCTGTGCCCGAGACCTGCCTAAACTCTATATAAAGGCCAGGAGGGCACGGGGAGAAGGGCCAATCCTTTTATCGCATACACACCTCCATGCCAGATTGCATCTTCGCACCCTTGTAACCTTCGGTTCCGCCGTAATCAAGAGCAGACAAGCAGGAGTAGGGTTTTCCCTCCGGGGTCCTGAACCTGGGTAAATCTCGTGTCCCCTGGTTGCTTGTCTGTTAACCGTTCCGCGATCTCTAGCACCCCCCTCTTCTCCAAACCCAAGCTCATAACAATGGGCATTGACGAGATCTAACCTAGCCAATTGGCGCCGTCTGTGGGAATCGGGGGCGCTTGTTGTACGATCGTGACGGTCCCGACCAAAGCGATCTACAACTCCTCGGCGACGGAGAGACATCTCCTCTTCAGCGCTTTCGACTTCACTGCCCACTCACCAGCCACCATGAAGGACATCGAGCCCGTAGGAGACGGACTCGAGATTCTGTTCAGGAGCTTCTGCTTCCAGGTGGGGAAAACCGGTACTCTCCGCCTTCTAGAGCGGGTGCCACTGCCATCGATCAGGCCCGCCTCATGGGCCCCGCATCCCAGCGTGCTACGGACGTCAACATCGACAGCTGAGTCATATGACAACAGCAGCTGCAACTCAAATCTGTACGACCCCCCGTCGGATGAAGGAACCTACGGTTTCGGATCCAAAAGCTGTGGCAGCAGCGATCCAATCCGCGGGCGCTACCAGTGTGCCATGGTCATCCAAAGTGACGTGGAACAATCACCAAGTTCGAGTGCCCACATACCACCACCCAACCCGTAGGGTGGAAACGGAGCAAACAGGAGGCAACCATCCCTCCCACCCAATGAGGATGACCCCGATGCCCATCGAAGAATTAACCTCAACGAGGAAGAATGGTACCAGGCACGCGAATCCGTGGTGGGCAACAAGATGCTGCCTGTGGATGCTTCACGAGACCTGCTGATGGCATGCGACTTTCTCCTCATCGAAGAGCATAAAAAGCAGGTGAAGATGCAAGACATACTCGACAAACGCAAGCAAGCGGCCTCGGAGTCTAGTGCGTGGCGAGCTGCGCTCTCCGCCGCTGGGGGTTCTAGCTCGCACGGCAACAATGCCAACAAGCATCGCTCTTGCATAGAGCACATGGATCCTGCTGCACGTCGCGAGGTCACTCAAACCCTCAACACGTGCTTCATGGAGATGGACGCCAACGGCAACGTCATCCCGAAGACGCCGCAAGCTGCAATCATGGCAACAACCACATACCTCGCATCCGATCCACCTCCGGTGGGGGACCCTAAGAGAGCTATGCACAAGTCCGCACTAGCCAGACTCGGACTCGGTGGAGCTCCGCTCCACGAGGAGGCTCCTGTAGAGCCGAAAAAGAAAGCTGCGGTCAGATTCAACCGCAGCCCCACGCCCTCAGACGACGATGAGGAATACGAGCACGATCTGCCTCGACGGCGCAAGAGCCCAAGACGTCGCAGCCGCGACTATGACGCTCGAAACGACCTCTCTTAGCGCAAGGTCGACAAGGCACATGCCAAATGCGTGTACTCAGACGAATCGGAAGAGGACGACGACGGAGAACTCTGCAGCGCTCGATGCTTCAGCAGATCTGTCCGACGAACAGGGATGCCGAGAAATTTCAAGCTTCCTTCGAACACTCCGAAGTTCGACGGGACGCAGGACCCGAAAGCCTGGCTCAGCGACCACCTGTCGTCCGTCAATCTGCACGGCAGAAACAAGAACACCGCTCTGCAATGCCTTCAGCTGCAGCTGACAGGCGTAGCCCAGATCTAGCTCAGCAGCCTGTCCTCGGGCTCCATCCGCAGCTGGGAGGAGCTGGCATACAGTTTCATCCGAAACTTTAAAGGCACCAGCAAGAGGACAGCCTCGATCGAGGAGCTGCGAGCTTGCACCCAACGAATGGGCGAATCCATTCGCTCATACATACTATGCTGGTCCAACGTCAAGAACTCCGTGGAACATATCTCCGAGGAGAGAACGATCGACGCCTTCAAGGACGGCGTCAAGCGCCCTGACTTCAAGGAGGAACTTGGGCGCGTCAAGCTCAAGACACTCGACCACCTCATGGACATCGCTAACAGGTGGGAAGATGGCGAAGACTCCATCCACCGAGCACATTCGTATGAGGAAGATGACTACGGCCACCGACGCGAACGGCGTAGAAAACGCAGAACGCGCGTCTACGACGACCGCGATGGACCCGACATGGTTGCGGCTGGCTATGCCGACCGTCGCAACGACAACAATCACAGCAGCAACGGATACCGTGGAAACAACTTCCGCGATGGAGGACGCCCAACACAAATGTAGCAGCGCCGCGGCCACGACGACAAACCCTTGGCATACGACAAATTGTCGGGCCCATGCACCATCCACTTCTATATCGACAAGAAGGATGGCCATGGCATGGCTAATAGCACGTCCATTGTCTATCTCTACCCTTTCTATCAAAACACTGTCTGATCCGACTTTCTCTTCCCCATGCCATAAGAGGGTTAAGGTATATGATGCATTAGTCTAGTTTACAACAATACAACCAAACTAATAGCTTTGAGTAAAGGTAAGCTAGTTGACTGAGGGCTCTCTACCCACATCTCTATTCTCCGTTCGTGATACCCGGCATCACTCACTCCATTCTTTCTGTTCTAAACTCTCTACCCACATCTCTATTCTTCGTTCCTCCCTGGTTTGGATAACCATTCCTAAGGACGGCGAACCAACTAATCCTTTCTTCCCCACGGATAAAAAGAAGGCCAGCCATATGCTTAAGAACTGTCGCGAGTTCTAGAAACTCAGCGACAGCCTCGCCAAGATGAGACAACAGATCCCGAACCCAGGGTTCGGGCACGCACCTGCACCAGGCGAAATCGCCCACGGAGCTCCTCCACCACCACCTGTGGGACCGTCGAATCACACGATCGCGCTCGTGCAAAACAATGGCGTAAACGGGTACCCCGCGCCAAAAGGGTCCCTGGTGTTCCAAAAGGGGCGCCCAACAAACAGGGTGCAAAAGAAGATCACCCGCCAAGTTAGCTTGGCTATGACCGCCCCAGCCGCCATCCCTGAGTACCTCAGTGGTTCGGAGTCCTGCATCACATTCAGCCGCTCGGATCACCACCGCCAGATCCCTCGCCCAGGTCATGCTGCCCTGGTGCTCGCCCAGGTCATGTTGCCCAGTGCAGATCGGAGGGTTTGAAATGAGTCGCGTCTTCATGGACGGTGGCAGCGGCATCAACCTGATGTTCGCCAGCACCCTAGCAGCAATGCAGATCCCGTTGTGCAGCCTGGAACAATCTGACACAACGTTCCATGGCATAGTCCCAGGGAAAGGCATATTCCCCCTAGGAAAGATATGGCTCGATGTCATCTTCGGCAAACCCGACAACTTTTGGTGTGAGCGACTCGAGTTCGAAGTGGTGGACTGGCCATCACAATAACACGCCATCCTTGGGCACGTGGCATTCGCAAGGTTCCTAGCTATACCACACTATGCGTACCTGCTACTCAACATGCCAGGACCTAGAGGCGTCATCACGGTCCAAGGCAGCTTCACCCGATTCGACCACTGCGACAGAGACTTCAACAGAATCTCCTAGTCGTTCGGCATGCAGGAGGAGCTCACAAGGCTTCAAGAAGTGACAAACAACAGGTGCGATGACCCAGCATACCACTGCATGATGTAGTACACTATAGTCGTTGACATAACACCAATGAAACACCGTTCACTAGTATTACATCCCTAAGAGTGGTACAACAGAAACACAGCGGGTCCAATACATGGCTATAGGTTACAACTCAACTCTTTACACAAGATCCAGAGAACACTCTAGGTTAAAGAGAGAGAAAGAAATTTCTTATAAAGAAGAATCATAAATAAGCAACTCAAAAACTATCATACTATTAAGACTAGTATTTTAACTAATGGTCTGGCATTGCTGCTATTGCAATACACTACAGAAATAGATTATATGGCTAGAGATTATATTCCTATCTAGTCAGTAACTTAGTCTTCACTTGAGTTGATGTATATGTTGACTTCCTTGGCTTCATTGAAGAGCTCGAGCTTTTGATGATGATTACTGGAGCATAACTTGATGTAGACATCGTCTGTACTGGATTTAGAACCTAGCAAGGGTTAAGAAGATACTTTGAGTACGAGCGTACTCAACAAGTCCACTAGAAAAGGAGTGTTTGATGCACTATATCTACAGCCACAGACCATAGGTCGTAGGCAATGCAAGTTTTCGTAAACATTTCTTCAAAGGTTGCTTTTATTCTGAAAAGCTATGTCCGTCAGCCTTCATGGGTTTACTAGAACTTTCATGGAGTTCCTTTCCCGCCGCGTTCGCAACTCCTTCCCGGAATAGGGAGTAACAAGTTACAGTTCTTACACTTTGCAGAGGTGCGTCACTTTACCCATGAGATACCTTAGGCTTTGTTGCACGGCCGGGAGTATGTTCCCGTTCAAACTTCCTTGGTTTGAGGCCCAACCTAAGATCCAAGCCAATCACTGCCCCCTTCTGACGAGGTTTGATCTCATCAATGCCCATGGTTATGGACTTGGGTTTTGGAGAAGATGGGGATGCTGGAGATCGTGGAACGGTTAACAGACAAGCAACCAGGGGACACGAGATTTACCCAGGTTCAGGCCCCCGGAGGGAAAACCCTACTCCTGCTTGTCTGCTCTTGATTACGGCGGAACCGAAGATTACAGGGGTGCACAGATTCGATCTGGCGTGGAGGTGTGTATGCGAAAGTATGAGTCGATAGATCTAGGTCGTGCCCTCCTGGCCTTTATATAGACTTAGGCAGGTCCCGGGCATAGTCCTGGTCGGTTATAGGTTCTAGGGTTTTACCCCTTTGAATTTCCTATCTACTCTAGTCTTGCTCTCCAAGGATCCGAAGGCGTCATGGGCCTGGGCCACCCGAAAGTCTTCATGGGCCGGCGTATATCCACCGTGGGCCTTCCTTGGGCTAGACCAGGTATGCTGAGACCACGTACCCGTAGTAACCATGTCAGTAGCCCCCGAGTGATCAGTTCAATCGTAGATTCGGCTGAGGACTCTTCAATCCTTCGGGTGCCACTATGTATTAACAGTATGTGTGTAGGGATTGTTGATGCGTGTGCCTGACTCACCCGACGGATCAGGGTCAGTTAACTGTCTTAGGACGAAGCAACACGATCTTCCTCAGGTTCGAGTCCCTCAACTTGAAACTGGAACATATGCTGGCGTAATTCGACTCAGGCCGTGGAGGACTTACAGGAGTGGAATTCCAGTGATTTTAATTGATGTACCCAACGCGTCCGTCGGGATTTTTCATCGCACCTGCTGGCACGGAATTCATACTAGCAGAGCGCAGTCGGGTGCGTTGCCAGGCCGCCAGATGATATCTGTAGGTCTTATCTTTGCGTCGCAGACACAACATCTGAACATTTGTCACCGCGGAGGTGTTTCGGGTGGCCAAGGAGATCATTTCTCACCCAGCGTTTTGTTGGGGCAGAGTTGCCAAAAAATTTGTGCATGCTGATCCGAAAGATCGCAGTCGAAGATTTCATAGGGTGCGCGACCAGCGCTCCCTATGGGAGTAGCCCCTGAGTGTCTGTTCGAGTCGTAGACTCGAGCGGAGACTTTAGTTCAAACATTGTTTAGTTGTTAAGTCCGTAGGACACAAAAAAATTCGGATGCTTAAATCCATCCTCCCTATGGGAGTAGCCCCCGAGTCCGTAGTGGAGTCGTAGACTCGACGTAGGACTCGAAGAAATACTTTGTCTTTATCCATCTTTCGGGTGCGCGGCCAGCGCTCCTGATAGGAGTAGCCCCCGAGTATTTAGTCGAATCGAAGATTAGAGTGAGTACTCTTAGCTGTATAGCCGAAGAATTGTAGTTGGTGCTAGTATAGCTTTTGATGACATCAGTGCTGACGATCGATGACCTCAAGCGCCTGCTACGCCAGAGATGACTTGACTGGACGAATGTGGGTCCCACTTGCTGACCTTGAATTGACCGGTCACGCGCGGCATGGAGATAATTACGGCGTCGCCTTGATTTCCGCGCGTAGTGGACGGCGTGGTAACGACGGTTCGTTGTGATGCTAACACGTGTATGGTCAGATCTGCCGTTGGCGTTAGGTCTTCTGGATGGACGGATGCCGTGCGTCGTCTTCGTCGTTATAATCATTGGGAAAAGCTGCAGTTTGTTTTCACCGCATCAGTTCTTGTTTTCACTGCCTCCTTGTGCTCTAGCGATTCTTGCTGCGCGCTCGGATTTCCTTCCACATTTCCATCTTTCCTTCTGCGCTTTCACCGCCGGCGCCGCCGCAGCGCGATGGGGAAACTGAAGAAATCTTCATCTGCCGTTGGTACCAGCGCCGCCGGAGGAAAGAAAGGCGCCACCGCTACCCGTGTCACCGACGGTGGCTGGCGGCGATCAGAGACGCGGGAGAGTGATCTCTGCAAACTTCGCGAGCGGGGTTTGATCTCGCAAGATAGGGAGGCCGTCAGACTCCTCGGTAACGAGGTAATCCCCCGTCCCCCAGCTGGGTATCGGGTTATGTTTCTTGCCTTCGTTATGCGTGGGTTTTCCTTTCTAGTCCACAACTTCCTGCGTGGGCTGCTCTTTCTCTATGGCATCCAGCTTCATCATCTTTCGCCTAATTCTCTTCTTCACATTGCTTGCTTCATAACTTTTTGCGAGTGCTGGCTCGGCATTGAGCCGCACTTTGGCCTCTTCCGGAAACTTTATTCCGTGAAGAGGCAGTCTGGTTCAGATGGTGTTTATCCCATGGGGGGTTGCATCATCTCCCTTAGTCCAAATCTTCTTTTCTTTTCTTTTTCCATGTCCGAATCTGTCCAGTACTGGCGGAGGCGATGCTTTTATATCCGCGACTCCGTAGTGCCTGGGAAAGATTTTGGTCTTGTTCCTTTTGACCCCTCCCAAATGATTGAGCCGAAAAGGTCTTGGAAAAACAAAATCTTGGATGGCGAGGTGGCGGAGATAGAGGCCCTTTACCGTCGGGTGGAGGATCTCCAGCTAATTCCGAAGAAGGAAGTGAACGGCGTGGACATCATCCGGACGTTTCTCGAGCGTCGGGTGCAGCCTCTCCAAGCGAGGGCGCACCCGATGTTTCTTTATTCTGGGCGCCGTGATCCGACGAGGGTTTCGGCTGATAAAATCTCCGAGGGGGATCTTGACAGGGCCCTTCGCTCGCTGTTGAAGTTCAAGGCCGGAGAGGAAATCCCCGGGAAGTCGCTGACTCCGCCGTTTTCTTCGGCGTTGGCTGTTCCACAGGTGTAGATTTGTGCGCGTAGCGCTTTTTGTCGACTGCGTATTTATTTCCTTTGTTTGCTAACAAAGTCCCTTCTGGTTTTGTAGAGCTTCAAGGTGCCGGGCATGGTACCGCCATTGCCTGAAAAGTATCCAAATGCCCCGGATAATGAAGTGGTGGAGTCCGTGTCCGAACTTCCTTCGGCGCGATCGCCAGCCGAAGAGGTCAACGAGTCGAGCGAGGACCATACTCGCAAACGATCGTGGAGCTCCAGCGAATCTTCGGATGCATCGACTCCTCCGACTTCCAGAAACCCTCTGTGCCTTGATCGTCATAGTGACGGGCATGGAGGTTCTTCCTCTCCCATTCCTGCCATTCCTGTGCGGGCTGTAGCACCGCACCGGCCAGCGAAGCGGAAGAAGGAAGAAAAGAAGGAAGAGAAAAAGGAGGAGAAGAAGGAGGAGAAGAGAGCCCGAAGGACTCCTCCTGTCTTCGACCTGAGCTCACTGGGCTCGTAAGTTTCTTGTTATACTACTGTCCTTTTTCCTTCTTGATTTTGCACTTGTGCTGATTGCTTCGTATGGAGGCATTCCTCCCACGACTCCTCCAGCGATGGTGCTCGGGAGATGATGGGGGAATCGAAAATTGCATCTCCTCCTCCTCAAACGGTGGCAACGTCAGGGGGTGCCGCTCCGAATCCTCTTCTACAGGAGGTGCAGGTGGTTGCGCCTCAGAATTTCTCCAGCGGGCCTTCGGAGTCGCCATCCGAGCATGTGAGTACCTCTGCTTTGTGCCACAGGGGGAGCCCCCGAGTGTCTGAAAAATTTCTTGCTTTTGTTCTTTTTTTGAATCTTCGGGGGGGAGGGCCCCGAGTGTCTTCGTGTGCGAATTTTGCTTTTATTCCTTTGTGTTGGGCGTAGCCCCCAAGTCCTTTTTCTTACTAATGTTTCTTTTTCTGCAGCCTTTTGTGCAGGAGGCCAAGCGGATGGTGCAGGAGCGCCTGGTGCTGGAGGCTAACCTTCGGTAGCTTCAAGGTACCTGTTTGCTTTTAGTGCTTCTTTCATTTATTCTGGTCCTGCTCTCTGACGTTTGCTTGTTTTGAATGCAGAGGAGCATAATACTTCTCTCCGTGAGGTCGATGCTCTCAAGAAGAGCCTTGGTCAGTCGGAGAAGAAAGTCGAGGCCGCCATTGGTCCGAAGGAATGCCTCGAGCTAGAGCTGACTAAGGCAGCCGAAGCGAAGGAGCGTCTGCAGCAGGAGGCCGCGGACCGTGAGGAGCAGCTGGCCACTGTTGAGGCTGCTCATGAGAGAGAGGTGGCGGGCAAGCTCATGGCTACTGCCAAGGCTGTTTCGGGTAAGTGTTGTATTTGTGCCTGTTTCTTCGTGTTTTATTGTCTTTTTCTGCGTTGCTTTTCGTCATGTCCCTTTCTTTTTGTCTCAGATGCCGCAGGCATCGAGTTTGACCAAGGCGCTCTGGAGCACGGTAGTGCTCTAGATGATGCTACTACAGCGGTCGAAGATCGTTGCAGCACCGTCGTCAGCTCCCTTGCCAAGGCGAAGGAGGTCCTTGGCCGCTTCTACAAGGAGCTTGTCCCTAAGGGCGCAGCCCTTGATGATGTGGATGCTCTGGCGGAGGCTTTGTCAGCCAAAGCGCCTGCGGTGTACAAGCGCAAGAAGAAGGGCATCGGTGCGTCCGTCGGGCTGGCGATGGCTTTGGCGGCTGGAGCGGAGCTGGACCTGCCCCAGATCACCTCCAGGATGTCGACGACCGCAGACGGATCCGAGGTAGCCTTTGCTGCCTACTCTGCTCGCTGCAAGCGATATGGGCCGAAGCTCATTGATTTGTTGTCTGAGTATGCACTGCGGCAGCAAGGGGAGGCCAAGGCTAGGCAATCCGGCTCCGAGGCGACTCAGGGTGCCGCGTCTTAGGCGTTGTAGATGTAGGATAGTTTGTAGTCTGCTTTTGCTGTAAATATTTTGAAGAAACGCAGTCCTTGTGCCACGTAGTGGCCTTATATGCTTAATGAATTCTTCTGAGTTGTGCTCTATCATTGTCTGAATGTGTGTGTCCTTTTCTTTTTCTGCTGCTCTAGGTTCCTTCGGGTGCTGATCCTGTTGACACCTCGCCCGCAGTGTAGCTGCGGCCATCCTTGGATGATCCTTCGCAACTGGCTTTTCTTCGGGACCGTGTTCGTAGTCTTGAGAGGGAGTTGCTTGGGTTGCGTGGTCACGCTGATGTTTGGAAGTCCAAGGTGGATCGTGGTGCAGCCAGAGAGGAGTACTTGATGGCGGAACTACTTCGGCTGTCTGAGCAGCTTCAATGTAAGTTCTTTGTTTCGAGCTGCAGCTCAGTTCTTCGAATGAGCCTGCTGGCCTTGCCTCTTATTTTGTGCGATTGTCGCAGGTGCTAACCTTGCTCCGAGGGAAGAGAAGGAGCGCGTCGATGTTCGGGTCAATTGCTTGACTCAACAGGACATGGAGGCCGGTGGCTTCTTCTGGATGGATCGTGACCGCGCCATGGCTCTGGCGACGGTGCAGGATCGTGTGCACCAGGTTTCGCGGGTGCTTCGCCAAGTGCAGATGTCGCTTGCCTCGGTGTTGCACGTTATGTTTCCTTTGGATGCCGCACCGACGAGCCTTGCGGGTCTTCTGTCGAAGTTTCGGAGTGTTAGCAATGTTAAGGAGTTGGTGCGGCAACAGCTCGTCGCAGGAGTGAAGGCTGCTTTGTCTCTCGTGAGGCTGCATCGGCCTGATGTAGATTTGACTGTTGTGGCAGCTGGGCCACCTCCTCGACCGGATGGTGATGAGTGGGACATGCGTCCACATTACGCAGCTGTAAGGCAGTATGCCGAACAGATCGTAGATTTGTTTGAGCAGCGTGCTCAGGTTATTCTTCAAAATAGGTAGTACCTGTAAAAGAGATAGATGTAAAATTTGTATATTTCAACTGGGCGTGTTGTGCCCTTTGTTGTAAAGGTTTGTTTGTTGTAAGCACGCAATGCTTTGTTTGAGTACGTGTCCTTTTCGTTTGCCTGACGTTGTCAGCTACTCAGGTGTACACGCGTGATCCTCAGTCGATGAAATCGTGAGGTGGGGGGAGCCCCCCGAGTGCGTTTGTAGGATAAAGTAAAGTTTGCAAAATAGAGAACTGAAGTTTGGGGCGAGACACTTAGCTTTATTTATATCGTAATGGAGGAAGTACATTGTTCGGCTGAATAGCCTTGGCTGAAAGCCTTATTGAAAGTAAAGGGGTAGGTAGCTAGGGGTAGAATCGTCGCAAGTGCGCGATGTTCCATGGGTTGGAGTATGCGACTCCAGACTCCACGTGCTTGAGGCGATAGGCGCCACCTGGGATGACTTCGGTGATGACGTAGGGTCCTTCCCATGGTGACTCGAATTTCTTCGGTTGCTCTTGCTTGAGTCGCAAGACGAGGTCTCCTTCGACGAAGGACCTTGGGCTCAGCCGGCGGTTGTGGTAGTTGCGGAGACTCTGCTGGTACACCGCTGATTGAGCTGCTGCTATGTCTCTTGCTTTGTCGAGTGTGTCGACGGCATCTTCGAGTGCAGCCGTGGATTCGGCTTCGCTGTAAGCGACGACCCGGGGGGGCTGGTGGCGTACTTCGGCTGGTAGCACGGCCTCAGCTCCGTGCACCATGAAGAACGACGTGTAGCCTGTGGAGCTGTTTGGCGTAGTCCGTAAGCTCCACAGGACGGATGGTAGCTCTTTCGTCCAGGCTCCAGCTTTCCGTTCGAGTGGACTCATGAGGCGCTTCTTGATGCCAGCGCCGATTAGGCCGTTGGCCTTTTCCACTTGCTCGTTCGTTTGCGGGTGTGCAACTGAGGCGTACGTGATGTTGATCCCAAGGCCTTCGCAGAAGTCCTAGAACTCATTGGAGATAAAGTTCAATCCATTGTCGGTGATGATGTTGTGTGGTACGCCGAACCTGTAGACAATGGACTCGAAGAACTTGACGGCAGTTTTGCCTTTCTGGTTGGTAACCGGCATGGCCTCGATCCACTTGGTGAATTTGTCGACTGCGACCAGGAGGTAAACGTGTCCCCCTTTCGAGGACTTGGGCAGTTTGCCGATCATGTCGAGGCCCCATTGAGCAAAAGGCCAGACTATGGGTATGGGTCTGAGCTCCGACCCGGGTGCGTGCGGTTTTTGGCGAACCGTTGGCACCCGTTGCATCTTCGGACGATGTCCTTTGCGTCGCTCATGGCCGTTGGCCAGTAGAATCCAGCTCGTAGAGCTTTGGCGACAAGGGAGCGGCTGCCTGCGTGATGGCCGCAGATGCCCTCGTGGATGTCTTGGAGGATGGCTTTCCCGTCACCGATGGTGACGCACCTTTTTAGTACACCCGTAATACTGCGCTTGTACAGCTCGCCATTGATGGTGGTGAAAGCTTTTGACCGACGAGATATGCGCCGGGCATCTGTCGGGCTGTCAGGCAGTTCTCCGTTTATCAAGAACTGGAGGTATGGTCGCGTCCAAGTTTCTTCGACTGCCATGACCTGCATTAGGTTGACCATGGCTACCTCTGTGTCCAGTTTCTCGGGTCCTTCATGTCCTTCAGGCAGCGTAGCCCCCGAGTGTTCTGCTTCTTCGGGTGATCCCTTGGGGAATTTCCGCTTGATGGATGGCACGCAGATCTGTTCGAGGAACACACCCGGTGGCACCTTTGCGCAGGTGGAGCCGATGTTGGCGAGTCTGTTGGCTTCCTCGTTGCTTTCTCTTCCGACGTGCCGAAGCTCGCAGCCGTCGAATTCTCCTTCGAGTGCGTTGTAGAGCGCGCGGTATGCGGTCATGTTTTCGGCGTGTGCGTCGCACTCATTCATCGTCTGCTGGACAACGAGGTTGGAGTCACCGTACATGACCAGGCGCGTTGCGCCGCATATCTTTGCCATCCTTATGTCGTGGATGAGGGCTTCGTATTCGGCCTCGTTGTTGGAGGCTCGGAATTTCATCCGGAGGACGTACTTCATCTTGTCGCCTTGCGGGGAGGTCAGTATGACCCCTGCTCCTGCTCCAGCTTCTCGCTTGGAGCCGTCGAAGTGCATCGTCCATGACTGCGACATATCTGGGGTGTCTGGAAGCTGTAGCTCCATCCAATGTACCAGGAAGTCCAAAAAGACTTGAGATTTGACTGCGAGTCGCTTCTCGTAGACGATGTCCAAGGGTGACAGTTCGATGCCCCACAGGGCCACGCGTCCTGTGGCCTCTGGATTATTCAGGATGCTGTTCAGGGGTGCCTCGTTGACGACCATCACCTGGTGCTCCTGGAAGTAATGGCTCAGCCGTCGAGCCGTCATGAACACGCCGTAGGCGAGTTTCTGGTAGTGAGGGTACCTCTGTTTTGTTGGCGTGAGTACCTCGCTGAGGTAGTAGATTGGGCGTTGGACCCCGTGGGTCTTGCCCTCTTCGGGTCGTTCGACCACTAGCACGGTGCTGACCACCTGATGTGTGGCTGATATGTACAGTAACAGAGGCTCGCGCTCCTTTGGCGTGACCAAGACGGGCGAGGTGGAGAGAAGCCGCTTGAGGCTTTCGAATGCATCGTTGGCTTCCAGCGTCCATTCGAATTTATCTGCTTTGCGTAGCAGCTGGTAGAATGGTAGGGCCTTCTCGCCCATGCGGTTGATGAACCTGCTTAGCGCCGCTATTCGTCCTGCGAGCTGCTGGACGCCTTTGAGGTTTTTCGGCTTCTCCATCGCCATGATGGCTCTGATTTTCTTCGGGTTCGCCTCGATCCCTCGCTGAGAGATGAAGTATCCAAGCAGCTGACCCGATGGGACGCCGAAGGCGCACTTTTAGGGGTTGAGCTTGATCCTGTAGCGATCAAGGTTGTCGAACGTCTCGCGGAGATCGTCGATAAGTGTCCTTGCCTCCTTGGTTTTTATCACTATGTCGTCGACATAGACTTGGACGTTGCGACCGATATGGTCCTTGAGGCAGGCCTGCATGCATCGCTGGTACGTGGCACCTGCGTTCTTTATCCCGAAGGGCATTGTGTTGTAGCAGAATACTCCGAACGGTGTGATAAACGCCGTTTTCTCCTGATCTTCGACCTTGAGTCGAATCTGGTTATAGCCTGAGTAGGCGTCGAGGAAGGAGAGTTTCTCACAACCTGCAGTCGAATCGATGATCTGGTCGATCCGAGGAAGAGGGAAGTGGTCCTTTGGGCAATGCTTGTTTAGTGACGTGAAATCCACGCACATCCGCAGGATGTCCGTGTCCTTCTTTGGGACCATCACTGTATTTGCAAGCCACTCGCTTTCCTTGATTTCCCTGATGAAGTCGGCAGCGAGTAGTCTATTAATTTCCTTGCCGATAGCTTCGGCTCGTGGTTCCGTCAGTCTTCGGATGGACTGCTTGACTGGCTTGGTGGCAGGAAAGACGTTGAGTGCATGCTTGGCGAATTCCCTGGGAACTCCTGGCATGTCCGCAGGACACCAGGCGAAGATTTCCCAGCGCTCACAGAGGAATTCGACGAGCGCGCCTTCCTATGCGGGGCTGAGGTCGTTGGCGATCAGGGCCGTCTTGGAGGCATCCGTCGGATGGACCTGCACCTTCTTTGTGTTGACGGTGGAGTCGAAGGACATGTCAGGTGCGTTTTGCCTTGTGACTGGGGGTGCCCCATTGTCCTTCACCTCATGGAGCCTTACGAGCTCGTCTTGCATGCCGAAAGACTGGGAGATTTTGTTGAAATCCCTGTCGCATTGGTCCGATCGGGTGAAGCTCCCGTGGACTGTGATGACACCCTTCGGCCATGGCATCTTGAGGAGTAGGTATGCGTAGTGTGGGACAGCCAGGAACCTTGAGAATGCTACACGCCCAAGGATGGCGTGGTATTGTGACGGCCAGTCCACCACTTCAAATTCGAGTCGCTCCTGCCGGAAGTTGTCCGGCTTCCCGAAGATGACGTCGAGCCCTATTTTGCCCAGGGGGAATATGCCCTTCCCTGGAACGATGCCGTGGAACGTTGTGTCTGACTGTTCCAGGCTGCATTGCGGGATCCGCATTGCTGCTAGAGTGCTTGCGAACATTAGGTTGATGCCACTGCCACCGTCCATGAAGACGCGACTCATCTCGAAACCTCCGATCTGCGCCTCCAGCACTAGGGCAGCATGACCTGGGCGGGGAATCTGGCAAGGGTGATCCGCACGAGTGAATGTGATGCAGGACTCCGATCCGCTGAGGTACACAGGGATGGCAGGTGGGGTTGCCACGGCCAGGTTGATTTGTCGGGTGATTTTCTTCTGCACCCTATTCGTGGGGCGTCCCTTCTGGATCATCATCAGTGCTCCTTTCGGTGGGGGGTACCCGTTCCTAGCGTTGTTCTGTGCCGGTGCGACTGGTTGGTTTGGGCCTCCGATAGGTGGCGGTGGAGGAGCTCCATGTGCTATTTCACCTGGCGCAGGTGTGTTTCCGAACGCAGGGATTGGGGCTTGTTGCCTCATTTGTACCATGCTTTCGCTGAGTTTCTGGAACTCGCGGCAGTCCTTGAGCATGTGGCTAGCTTTCTTTTTGCCATCCTGCTTGTCGATGTAGAAGTGAATGGTGCATGGACCCGAACGTTTGTCGTATGTTGAGGGTCCGTTGTCGCGGTCGCGGCGTTGCCACGACTGTGCTGGGCGTCCGCCGTCGCGGAAGTTTCCTCCACAGTATCCTCCGCTGTTGCGGCTGTTGTCGTTGCGACGGTCGGCGTAGCCGACCGCTACCATGTCGAGTCCATCGCGATCATCGTAGACGCGCGATCTCCTCTTGCTGCGGCGTTCCCGTCTTCGGCCATAGTCGTCCTCTTCATCCGATTGTGCTCGGTGAATGCAATCTTCGCCGTCGGCCCACCTGTTGGCGATGTCCATGAGGTGGTCGAGTGTTTTGGGCTTGACGCCCAAGTTCCTCCTTGAAATCTTGGCGTTTAACGCCGTCCCTGAAGGCGTCGATGGCCCTCTCTTCGGACATGTGTGCTGCGGAGTTCTTGGTGGTAGACCAGCGTAGTATGTACGAGCGAATAGATTCGCCCGTTTTCTGAGTGCAGGCTCGCAACTCTTCGATTGAGGCGGGCCTCTTGCTGGTGCCCTTGAAGTTTCGGATGAAGCTGTAAGCTGGCTCCTCCCAGCTTCGGATGGACCCTGATGATAGGCTGCTGAGCCAGACCCGCGCCGCGGCTGTCAGCTGCAGCTGTCAGTTTCTTTGTTACCGTCGTGCAGTTTGACGGATGACAGATGGTCAGTGAGCCAGGCTTTTGGATCTTGCGTGCCGTTGAACTTCGAAGTATCCGAAGGAAGCTTGAAATTGCATGGCATCTGTGTTCGCCGAACAGATCTGCTGAAGCATCGAGCTCCACAGAGTTCTCCTTTGTCTTCGTCCATCTCGGATTCAGACGAGCATGCACGTTTGGCTCGCGCTTTGTCGATTTTGCGCTGTGTAAGCGTGTCTCTGGCGTCGTAGTCGCGTTTACGGTGACGCGAGCTCTTCTTCCTTCGAGGAAGGTCGTGTTCCTCTTCCTCTTCGGATGAAGGGGTGGGGCTCCGGTCGCGCCTGGCCAGAGCTTTCTTCTTCGGCTCCGCAGGAGCGTCTTCGTGGAGCGCAGCTCCGACAAGTCCGAGTCCGGTGAGTGCGGACTTATGCATGGCTCTTTTCGGGTCCCCCTCCGGAGGTGGGTGGGCCGCGAGATACGCAGTGGCTGCCATGATCGCAGCTTGCGGTGTCTTCGGGATGATGTTGCCGTCGGCATCCATCTCCATGAACGATGTGTGGAGAGTTCGGGTCACATCACGGCGCTCCTTGGGATCCATGTTCTCCACCCGCGAGCGGTGCTTGTTTCCCTGGTTTCCGTTTGTGCTAGAGCCGGGGGCCATGGCGGAGAGCGCAGCTCGTCGCGCGCTGGACTCAGAGGCTGCTTGCTTGCGTTTGTCAAGTGTTTCCTACATCTTGACTTGCTTCTTGTGCTCCTCGATGAGGAGGAAGTGGTATGCCATGAGTAGTTCATGTGAGGCGTATGCAGGCAGGACTATGTCGCCTGCTACGGCGCGGCGTGCCTGGACCCATCCTTCTTTGCTAAGTTGGATGACGTGGCCGTTGTTTTCCCCGTCAGGTGGGGGGACTGGCTTCTTCTGTTCCCGCCGTTTCCGTCGTTTATGTCCTGCGGGTTGGGGTTCGTGTTGGGCGGCGGGTTAGGCGTTTGCTGTTCCTGGATGACTGCGGCGCATTGGTAATGCTTGTAGATTGGTCCGCTACTGCCGCAGCTTTCGGATCCGGAACCGTAGGTCCCTTCATCCGAAGGTGTATTGCATAGATCGGAGTTGCAGCTGTTGTTGTCGTAGGACTCATCTGTTGATGATGATGTGCGTAGCACGGGGTGTGGAGCCCACGAGGCGGTCCTGATTGATGGTAGTGGCACCCGCTCAGGAAGGCGGAGGGTGCCAGTCTGACCCACCTAGAAGCAGAAACTCCAGAATAGGATCTCGAGTCCGTCGCCTACGGGCTCGAAATATTTCATGGTGGCCGGCGAGTGGGCGGTGAAGTCGAAAGCGCCGAAGAGGAGGTGACTCTCCGTCACCGCAGAGTTGTAGATCGATCGGGTCGGGACCGTCACAACTGCACAATCAGCAGCCCCAGTTCCCACAGACGGCGCCAATTGACGAGGTTTGATCTCATCAATGCCCATTGTTATGGACTTGGGTTTTGGAGAAGATGGGGATGCTGGAGATCATGGAACGGTTAACAGACAAGCAACCAGGGGACACGAGATTTACCCAGGTTCAGGCCCCCGGAGGGAAAACCCTACTCCTGCTTGTCTGCTCTTGATTACGGCGGAACCGAAGATTACAGGGGTGCGCAGATTTGATCTGGCGTGGAGGTGTGTATGCGAAAGTATGAGTCGATAGATCTAGGTCGTGCCCTCCTGGCCTTTATATAGACTTAGGCAGGTCCCGGGCATAGTCCTGGTCGGTTACAGGTTCTAGGGTTTTACCCCTTTGAATTTCCTATCTACTCTAGTCTTGCTCTCCAAGGATCCGAAGGCGTCATGGGCCTGGGCCACCCGAAAGTCTTCATGGGCCGGCGTATATCCACCGTGGGCCTTCCTTGGGCTAGACCAGGTATGCTGAGACCACGTACCCGTAGGGTATAACCATGTCACCTTCACGACCTCGCATGCCTCCTTGGTGTACACCATGCCCACATGTTGAATTACGACAATGGTTTGTACAGACCGTTAGATGCCAGAACTATCGTGGGACGATGAGGGTTCCCACCCATATGCTGCATATCCTCTACGAATTACCAATTAATATGCACGCGACGAGTGATAACAGCCACGACCTGCACATCCGTCTACATGCGAGAGCAAGAAGATACAGCTGACTTCTCTGTCCCATTCCAAATCTCATGGTCAACGTGTAATATACGGCACAAGAATCACTGGCGACCTTGGTTATTAATTCCTAGGTGATATAGTCCTGAACAGTGGTATTCCAACTGCCAGATTTAATAGATTAGCTGATCACCCTGGATCAGTAACCAATAGTTCATATTATTATCAAAAATAGTGTTTTCTGACCTTTTTCAAATGCAGGTGATGACAACACTGTATTTGCAAAATACTTTACAAAAAATAATCAAAGGACATGAGCAAGTGTGAACTTGCCTTTTGTGATTGCAAGATTATGCACTCACGGTCTTCAAGACAATATAAGATCCAATATCTAAAATCAGCATCATTGGTCCGGTAAGGACTAATGTTTAAAGAAGCAAGATGCTATTATGCATAAATAATGTAATGCAATTTCATAAACTCGAATCCCGGGGATAGTGTTGATCTAGGATTTGGATACTGGAAATGGTTACTTTAGAATGTGTTGTTCTTTTAGATAAGTTTTATACTTGTGCTTCTTATTAAGGCTTGTGAGTATGTGTGAAACAACATGTAAACATAATGGCATACAACAATAAGATATACTAATGAAATGTGCTACTCAAGGACTGCTTATATGAGAATTATCTTATCTTCAAGTTTTATTTTGCTAGTAATGGCATTTATAAGGAACTTAAGTGTTAACCATCCTAATTATATAAATAAAGCTTAATGTAATGTGATTATTATCAATTGTCATTTTGATGTTAGAAGTGGCAAAAAGAATAACATTTGGAGAAAAGATTTTTTTAAGGTCTAAGCAATCTTTGTGGTTAATCAAATGTGGTCGATGTTGTTTGTGCTTGCTTGAATAGTTTGGATTTGAGATGCTTTATGGCTTAATTATAATAGACCAAAGTTAACTATAAAACACATAATAAGGTCTTTAGCATTATACTTAAAGCTTTGCAGACTAAAGTTAACTTTAAAGACATAGATAGACTTATGGTGTATTACTTATGATACTTGTATGTTGTTCACTTTATATTGTTTCCTTAAATTTATTTAAGAATGGTTATACTTTTATTTGGTGTAGTGGTTTCTTGATTTTTAAATGGAATAGAATCATTTATCTTTTTTGTGAATGAATGGTTATAATTTGTAATCAGGAAATGACATTACTTAACTATTTACGGTTCACTATAGGGTTTTGATTTGTTTATAAACTGGTGGTTAAAGTAAAGGAATAGGTTTTATCACATTACAAATTATTTTTGGAGATTGTATCTTTAATAAGAATCCTTTTATAAAATAATCTACACTTATGGTTGAAGGATAATTCAATAAAATTGTATTTAAAATGTGTTGAACCATTCTGACTTAATATTATCAATATTTAAGACTAATACTATTTATTGGACTCAATTGACTAATTTTAGAAATATTAACAATTTTTATTTACCCTTATACGAATTATCAATTAAGGAAATAAGTTTAAATTCAAGTTATTAAGTTGTTCAAATGTTTATTTACCTCAAAAAGTGGAATATCATATTTTTAACATGTAGGTATTATTTTTGTGATCATTTAGGTATATTACATTTATTTTTTTGATTTAGAAATAATAAGATATGATTTTTATAAGGTTTATTATTTTATAAATATTTAATAAATAATAAATACTTATTTAAGTGAAATAATAATGTATGATTATAGTTTTAAAGTATTGTTTTTATTTTTCCAAGATTTTTGGTATTTTATTTATATTTTTAACATTTACCAATATTAAAATATGAATTATCAAAGTATTAATACTTATAGAATCTTTATTAAATAATAATTATTTAAATAATTAACATAATAATATTTGATAATAGTTCTGAGTAATAAATTTTATTTTTCCACAATTTTTCATATATTATACATATTTTCTGAATTACAAAACAAAAGATATTAAATTTATAAGTTTTAGTCATTTTCAGAAATTATTAAACATATTTACTGCGTCAGTGCTAACATCATCTCCTCTCTTAAACTTTCTACACTGCACCCTAACCTAGCCCCCATTCACTGACTGGTGGGGTCGTTGCCATGTCATACGCCACCTCAGCAAGGCAGGACCCGTGTGGTTTGACCGGTTGACCTGAGGCAAGCATGATGTCATCATGACATCATCTCGCCGGTGATGCTCAGGTGGCTAGCAGCGACGACGATCTAGCAAGGTTTTGCAAACGTGGTTGTTGTGGTTCGAAAGGGCACACGCGGAGGAACCATCTAGCAGCGGCGCTGCTTCTATTTGGTCGCTAGAACATGGTCGGCGACGAGCTTTGCGGCGGCGGACGTCGATCTACGGCGACAGAACCATAGCAGAAGCAAAGGAGGGATTTGGGAGGACGATAAGGTTCGCTGGCTCACCACGAACGCATAGAGGGGGTCTATGTGGACAGGGGAGGTCAGAGTCGCCGACAGCTACCGTGACGGAGCACAACCGGAGCTCGGGAAGATGACCTCGTGGCATCGATTATCGGCACCCCCTTTCGATTCCTTTGACTAGGAGGCTCAGGGGAACTAGGCTAAGCCGTGTGCTTGATCAACGGAGCACGGGGAAGCTCAGAACAACGACAACACCGGTGAGGTCGAAGCTAGGGTTTCGACCGAAAGAGGAATTCGATAGACAGATGATGAGAGCGAGTGATACTGGTATGGATGGATAGAGGAGGACGTGGGCGTTCTTATCCCCTCCTCCATCAGTGGCGGCACGCATCGCAGTGCGGCGGAGATCAACGACGGCCGTGGTGCCACGCAGCAGCTTCCGCCGGCGAGGAAGACGATGAAGATTAGAGGTCGAAGGGGTATGGGCTCCTGGCAGGCTGGTGCTGGGCCAGGTGGGCCGCGGTGTGACGCACGTGAGAGATAGGAAAGGGGAAAGAAAATTGGGCCGTGGGCCAGATTCTACTGATGCATCTCTTCATTTGTTTTTTTCTGTTTTCTATTTTATTTCCAGATTTGTATTTTTATATTTGGTTTGAAATATCTTTATAGAATTTTATTTGCTGAATACTTGCAGTATAAAAAATTTATTTCAAATTCTAGTATGAATTTACTATTTTGATAGCATATTTCTAACTTTATATATATAGAGATATTCTTTTATTAAATAGAATAAGTAGGATTTATTCTTTTTAGGATTTCTTTAAGATGTTAGAAATTAACTACAACATTATTTTTTATTTTATTTGGATTAAAGAAGTTTTAAAATGTTTAGTAATAGTCATAGGGTTTATTTTTATGTATTTAATCACATAGTAAAATATAGGGTGGTTTATAATTATTGTATTCCCACTTATTCCATGCTCATATGGAATGAGTGGTTAGAGAAATGGATGAAGGAATTTGCCTAATGAATATAGATTGAATATTTATGAGGTGTTGATGATAAAACTCATTAATAAGTTTAGGGTTCTCAATTGTAATTGTTTACCCTAGGTTTTAGGGTACTTACTATATTTATATTCTTTTGTTGATGTGACTAAAGATTAATGGCTAAACATATTGTCTTTATGTTTGTGATCATTATTGATATCACCTTTTTAAATTAATAAGGTTATTTTCTAGAATGACTTATGAGGAAGAATTAATTAAGATGGTTCCTAAGCACATGTGATCATGATAGTTGGAAATGACAAAGATGTGCTTAAGTGATTTGCTATAGGAAAATATTCCTATGAAGCTTTGTGTAAATAAGATGATAGATCAATCAGATGAAATGGATACTATGTTTGGTTAAAGATTTAGGGTTTTAGTGTTTACCAATAATTCCTATCTTCCATAATTCACAATCCTGGACTTCTAATTAAGGAATTCCTTTCCTAGATATATTACTTCTCTATATCCATCATCATGTGCTAACATGATGAGCTTTGCTTTACAGAAATATTCTTATCCACCTTTGATTCTTCTTAGTACATTTATAAATCCAATGAGCTTGACACTAAAGCTTTTCATAATCTTCTCATATCTATACTTGGTTATATCAACTACTTTACTGCTGATAACCTCCAATCCAACAAGCAGTTACTTCTAACTCCATTCATACTCTTCCCTAATCATCCACCTTAATATTACTCCAATAGATGTATACATCAAACTATTTCACCTCAAGTGCTTACTATTCTTTAAGAGGAGTATTATTACTTCAATAACTTCATGCTACTCTAACTTCATCTTAGTCATACTATCTTATATTCAAACTTCACATCATATCATGGTGACTTGTCATGGCTATCTTAGGATAACATATCTATACTAGGGTTCAATCATGTTCTATCCACCAATGTCACTTATACATGACATAAGCATTCAATCTTGGTGACAAAATCATGATCATTAGAATCCTTACATCATTTATGGCTTAGGTTTCCAGTTGGATAATCAAGGCTTCCATCCATACAATATTATAGTTGTAGTATAACTATCTTCTATTTAGCTCTATTGGATTAAGATATATAATTCATTGACTATACCTGCTTGATCCAATAGGTCTACTCCTGGTAACTATCTTCAGGATTCATCCTTGTAATCTTCTTTATTACCATATAATTATATATTCCAATAACTCTTCTATCATTTCAGGAGTGAGTTAACTCCATAAATTATCATATTGATTTGATTCTCTTCCAACTCTCCCATCCTATAAATGATATTCAAATCTAGCATTACTAGTTACCTCTTCTTCTTTCTTTGTAGGCCTTAAGTGAATGCTATAATAAGAACAAGAGTTGATAGATCAAGAAGTACTGAATCAATAGTTGATTACTCAAAATTGATGAACAACAGATATTGGAATATAATTCCAATATAGATGATAAAGATTGATATGGAAAGAAAGATATATGATGAATGATCTTGACTTGGTTTCCTTCCTACTCAATCTCACTAAAGAATAAGGTTAGGTATTACCATGATACTCAGGGTATAAGTAGATGAGATTAAGATAGATCAATAATTAGTTGTTACATTCTTATTATTTAAGTTATATTTATAATTTGGTATTCATGGGTTGTGTAATGAATACTGGGATATGATTACTTAAGGATCAAATATAATCCATTAGGGTTTAACTTTTATTACATTTGATCTACCCTTAGATCAAATCTCCCTTACCCAAAATAAGGTTTTAGCAAAGGTCGTGTTGAAACTTATCGTAGTCAACTTGATGATCTACTTAAATTCCATCAAGTTAAGAGAAGCTTCAATCACTTTGACAAGTTTTATTCAAAAGCGCGAAAATTATTCGGATTTTCTATGCATGAATGCAATGCACACAACTGTGTTCAGCTTATTTCTAAGCTCTAATGCTGGGATGTTACAACGGGGCACCCCTAGTCTCGAGGCAAAACGCACCTGACATGTCATTCGACTCCACAGTCAACACGAAAAAGGTGCAGGTCCACCCGACGGACGCCTCCAAGACGGCGCTGATCGCCAACGACCTCGGCCCCACATAGGAAAGCGCGCTCGTCGAATTCCTCCGTGAGTGCTGGGAAATCTTCGCCTGGTGTCCTGCGGACATGCCAGGAGTTCCCAGGGAATTCGCCAAGCATGCACTCAATGTGTTTCCAGACGCCAAGCCCGTCAAATAGTCCATCTGATGATTGTCCGAGCCACGGGCCGAAGCCGTCGGAGTCGAAGTCAACAGACTGCTCGACGTCGACTTCATCCGGGAGATTAAGGAGAGTGAGTGGCTGGCAAACACCGTACTAGTCCCTAAAAAGGACACAGACATCCTGCGGATGTGCGTGAACTTCACATCACTCAACAAGCACTGCCCGAAGGACCACTTCCCCTACCTCGGATCGATCAGATCATCGATTCGACTACAGTATGCGAGAAACTCTCCTTCCTCGATGCATACTTAGGCTAGAATCATATTCGACTGAAGGTCGAAGATCAGGAGAAAACGGCGTTCATTACGCCATTTAGAGTATTCTGCTACAACACAATGCCCTTCGGGCTGAAGAACGCAGGTACCACGTATCAGCGGTGCATACAGGTCTATGTCGATGACATAGTCATCAAGACAAAGGAGGCCAAGACACTGATCGGCAATCTCCGCGAGATGTTCGACAACCTCGATCACTACAAGATCAAGCTGAACCCAAAAAAGTGCGCCTTCGGCGTCGCAACTGGCCAACTGCTTGGCTACTTCATCTCCCAGCGAGGGATCGAGGCGAACCTGAAGAAAATCCAGGCCATACTGGCCATGGAGAAGCCGAAAAACCTCAAAGGTGTCCAGCAGCTAGCTGGGCGCATCGCGGCAATGAGCAGATTCATCAGCCGCATGGGTGAGAAGGCCCTTCCTTTCTACCAGCTGCTATGCAAAGCAGAAAAATTCGAGTGGACACCTGAAGCAGACGACGCATTCGAAGATCTGAAGCGGCTGCTCTCCACCTCGCCCGTCCTGGTCACACCAAAGGAACACGAGCCTCTGCTGCTATATACATAGCAGCCACACATCAGGTGGTCAGTATCGTGCTCGTGGCCGAACGACCCGAAGATGGCAAGACCCATGGGGTCCAACGCCCAATCTACTACCACAGCGAGGTATTGACCCCAACAAAGCAGAGGTACCCTCACTACCAGAAACTCGCCTACGGCGTGTTCATGACAGCTCGTTGGCTGAGCCACTACTTTCTGGAGCATCAGGTGATGGTCTTCAACGAGGCACCACTAAACAGCATCCTGAACAACCCAGAAGCTACAGGACGCGTAGCCCTGTGGGGCATCGAGCTATCACCTCTAGACATAATCTACGAGAGGCGCCATGCGATCAAATCTCAGGTCCTCCAGGACTTCCTCGTCCACTGGCTGGAGCTGCAACTGTCGGACACCTCGGATATGACGCACTCATGGACGATGCACTTCGACGGCTCCAAGCGCGAGGCTGGAGCAGGAGCCTGCATCATACTGACGTCACCGCAAGGCGACAAGATGAAGTACGTCCTCCGGATGAAATTTCAGGCCTCCAACAACGAAGCCGAATACGAGGCCCTCATCCACGACATGAAGATGGCCAAGATCTACGGCACAACGCACCTAGTCATCTACGGCGACTCGAACCTTGTCGTCCAGCAGACGATGAACGAGTGCGACGCACACGCTGCTAACATGATCGTGTACCGCGCGCTCTACAACTCACTCGAAGGAGACTTCGACGGCTGCGAGCTTCGGCACGTTGAAAGGGAAAGCAACGAAGAAGCCGATAGACTCGCCAACATCGGCTCCACCTGCGCACGAGTGCCACCAGGTGTGTTCCTCAAACAAATCTACGTGCCTTCCATTAAAAGGAAATTCCCCAAGGGATCACCCAAAGAAGCAGAGAACTCAGGGGCTGCGCTACCCGAAGGACAAGAAGGACCCGAAAAGCTCTACACGGAAGTCGTGTTGGTCAACCTGATGCAGGTCATGGCAATCGAAGAAACATGGACCCAACCCTACCTTCGATACCTGATCAACAGAGAACTGCCTGATGACCCGACAGATGCCCGGCTCATATCTCGTTGGTCCAAGGCCTTCACCATCATCAATGGCGAGTTGTACAAGCGCAGAATTTTGGGTGTACTCCAAAGGTGCGTCACCATCGGTGACGGCAAAACCATCCTCCAAGACATCCACGAGGGCATCTGCGGCCATCACGCGAGCAGCCGCGCCCTCGTCGCCAAAGCTCTACGAGCTGGGTTTTACTGGCCAACAGCCATGAACGACGCCAAGGACTTCGTCCAACGGTGCAACGACTGCCAGAGATTTATGGATAAACCGCACGCACCAGGATCGGAGCGCAGGGCCATACCCCTGGCCTGGCCTTTCGCCCAATGGGGCCTCGACATGATCGGCAAACTTCCCAAATCTTCGAAAGGAGGCCACGTCTACCTCCTGGTCGCAGTCGACAAGTTCACCAAGTGGATCGAAGCAATGCCAGTCACCAACCAAAAGGGCAAAACGCCCGTCAAGTTCTTCGAGTCCATAGTCTACAGGTTCGACGTGCCGCACAACATCATCACGGACAACGGGTCGAACTTCATCTCCAAAGAATTCCAGGACTTCTGCGAAAGCCTCAGGATCAACATATCATATGCCTCCGTGGCGCACCCGCAAACCAACAGACAAGTCGAAAAGGCCAACGGCCTCGTAGGCGGCGGCATCAAGAAGGGTCTACTCAGCCCACTCGAACGGCTTACGGGAGCCTAGGCAGAAGAGTTACCCTCCGTTCTCTAGAGCTTGCGCACAACGCCAAACAGCTCAACAGGCTACGAGCCCTTCTTCATAAGACGAATCAACGGGTCGTCGTCTACAGCAAAAGTGCGCCATAAGGCCCCACGGGTCGTCGTATACAGCAAAGACGAATCAACGGCAGCACTCGAAGACGCCCCATAAGACGAATCAACGTCGCCTACACACTCGACGAGGCACGCGACATCGCCGCGTCTCGCTCGATGATCTACCAGCAGAGCCTCCGCAACTACCACAGTCGTCGGTTGCGCCCAAGGTCCTTCGTTGAAGGAGACCTCATCCTACGACTTATGCAGGAGCGGCCAAAAAATCTCGAGTCATCCTGGGAAGGACCCTACGTCATCACGGAAGTCATTCCAGGCGGCGCCTATCGCCTCAAGCACGTGGAGACTGGAGTCGCATACTCCAACCCATGGAATGTCACACAATTGTGACGCTTCTACCCCTAGCTATCCCTCTTTACTTTCAATAAGGCTACTCAGCCGAACAATGTACCTCCTCACTACGATATGAATAAACCTAAGTGTCTCGCCCGAAAATTTATCTCTCTCTCCTACATTACTTACTATTACAACACATCCGGGGGCTTTGTCTCACCTCACGACTTTGTCGACTGAGTACAACGCATGCAAACCTGAGTAGCTGACCACGTCAGGCTAACGAAAAGGGCATGCATACAACAAAGAACCACGTGCTAATACAAATAGTCTTACAACAAAGGGCATAGTAAGCCCACTCGAAATATATACAAACTTTACATCTATACTAGCACAATGCACGCGCGTTGCTGCGGTAAGAGAAATGTTGTTGACCATGAATTAATTGCATATTCTTCAGACCACAAGAATTTTATTTTCGTGTTGTTCAAAACAAATTCTCTTGAAAAAAATTCGGACCAAAAGTCTCCCGATGAGTACATTTACCTGCTCTATACCTTGTTACTCCCGCCGCTTGTTATCGCCGTGGTTGGAAGCGGATAAATAAATCAACCCAGAATTCATCGCAACAAATCCAACTATTGTACACAGCATCGTATGAAAGATAAACCAAAAAAATTAGCACTTAATTGCTTGACATTGTCTCGCAAGCGGAAGGAGCGGAGCCTAATTAATTTTTTTTTGGATCCACGGCAAGGTGAGGCTAACAAATGCAATCTTGTTAGTTTTTCATCACGAAGTTTCAGCATCATCCTCAAACATTGGGAATCAGATTCCTTCAGGTCGACCTGCCAAAACAGTCAACTGGTGTCACTCAATATCGAAGAGGCACGCACTGCAAGGCAGCAATAGTTGTTCATGTGGAAGATGATTAAGTTCTGTGTCTTTGAAGAATATAAAATATCCTTGAGCTTTCCCTAGTAGTATTACCAACCGACTCAAATGCTTTATTTTAGCTTCTAACTTCCTAGAGTTGGGTCGCTGCCACCGATTCACCTGGTTGGACTGGATGAGAGGATCCGCCCAGAGGCCGATGAAGCTCGCTGGGGCCAAGGGCCACGCCGCGCGCCGCCATCTCCACATGTATCAGAGGAATCGAGGCCAGGGCCGCCACTCCTCCGCCCTCGCATCCCCTCTCCTGTGAGCCCACGTGCCTACGTACCTAACCCTCGCCTCCAATCGAGACCGACCTTGTCGGCCGGCGCGGAGCGATGCCGGCCGCTCCAGCTCCAGCTGATGTGCGCCCCTCCCTCAAATCGACGTGTCGCTGCTCCTCCTCTTCACCACAACGATGGCCGCAGACCCCTCCTCTTCCGCACCAAGATCCTCTTTCTCCCCGCGTGGCCCAGCCACAACCGGACGAATCGAACCATCTAATTTGACTAAGCGGTGGCATAGAAGGGTTATTTTTTCCAACTCTAGGGGCAAAAAAGTTCAAAACGGACCGTTGACAGAAACGTTGCGTTCTTTATTATTAGGTATAGATTTTTACAGGGTTGACCTACTCTGAAGAATCACGTGCGCCCGATGCTCAAAAAGATTTACAATCTCTTCGGCATACTGCTTAACAGCCGCGTAATGCGGGCGCATATCCCAAAGTCCACCATCCGGTCGAAGGGGTGGCCCAGTCGCAACCGCCGCAAGATTAACATCTGGACGATGCAGCCGAACAAGGGAAAGGGCAGCCTTCACCCCCGCAACCAATTGGTGCCGCACCAACTCTCTAACGTGACCCACGTCTCGAAACTTCACAAGCAAACCCCATAGAGTTACAGGCGCCTCGTCAAGGGGGAATATAACATGCAGAATCGGCGCCAGGGAAATCTTCACCTGCTTCAGCACCTGAGAGACCTGATGAACATGATCCTGCACAGTTGCAAGGGCAGTGTCCCTGTCGCGGTCCATTCAGAAAAAGCCTCCGGCTTCCATATCCTGTTGGGTCAAGCAGTTGATCCGAACTGCAACGCGTTCCTTCTCCTCCCTTGGAACAAGGTTGGCACTTGCAGACAACACAGAGTAAGGCAACACGCAAGGAAGACGGCCCGAAGATGAGCAGCAGCTCAAGAAAGCTTACACTACATCTGCTCGGCCAACTGCCGCAGCTCCCCCATCATATACTCTTCCCTAGTGGTGGCTCGCTCCGCTTTCGATTTCCACACATCCGCATGGCCTCGAGCGCCAAGTATCTCCTTCTCAAGACTGTGGACGCGGTCACGTAGGAAAACAAGATGGACGCGGCTGAGGAGCAGTCGAAGTATTCATGGGAACCTCATCCGAAGGACCCTAAAAGCAAGCACGGATATGAACAAACATGTTTTGGGCAACAGCTCGAATCATCATTTATATACATCAAAAGCCACTGCGTGGTGCAAGGAGAAATTGTTCTTCATCAAAAGTATACATTACTAAAGAGGGTAAACTATCCTAGATCTACAACGATAAAGCCTAAGCAGCTGCATCCGGAGTGGCCTCGGAGCCAGAGTGCCTGCCCTTGGCTTCTCCCTGCTGCCTTGCCGCATAGTCCGCCAGCAGGTCGATAAGCTTTGGACCATACCGCTTACAACGAGAAGAGTAGAGAGGGAAGGCTACCTCGGAACCGTCGGGAGCTGTTGGCATCTGGGATGTGACCTAAGGAAGATCCAGTTCCGCTCCAGACGCCATGGCCATGGCCAGCCCCATGGAAGCATCGATGCCCTTCTGTTTGCGCTTGTAGGCCACAGGAGCATCCTCTAATAGCGCATCTGCCAAAGATTCCACATCCTCAAGGGCAGCGCCCTTGGGAGCGATCTCCTTGTAGAAGCGCCCGAGGATATCCTTGGCCTTGGCAAGGGAACCAGCAGCAGTGCTGCAGCGATCTTCGACCACCGCGGTGGCATCATCTAGAGCGCTCCTGTGCTCCAAGGCACTACGATCAAACGCAATGCCCGAAGCATCTGGAACGAAAGAAAGACAAAGCAGGAATAGAGTAAGGGCATGGAAATAAAGCAGCCGAAAAGCCGGAGACATGCAAAAGCACTTACCCGAAACAGCCTTGGCAGCAGCCATCAGCTTCTCGGCAACCTCCTTCTCGCGCTTGGCCGCAACAGTGGCAAGCTTCTCTTCGCGTTCTGTGGCTTCCTGCTGAAGGCGCTCTTTGCCTGCAGCTGCATCAGCCAACTCCTGCTGAAGGCGCTACTTTGCCTCCAGGGCATCCTCAGCCTTCTTCTCTGCTCATCCAAGGCTCTTTTTGAGAGCATCAAGCTGGCGAAGGGTAGAGTTGTTTTCATCTGAAAAAACACCAAAAACATACATGAGCAACACAAGATGAAGACAAACGAGCAGACTAAAAATAGCAAGATCGATCCAGTACGTACCACGAAGTTGACACATGCTGGCCTCCAGCGCCAGATGCTGCTGCACAAGCAGGTTCGCACTGTGCACAAAAGGCTGCGAAAAGGAAACAAAGTATCACAAAAGGGCTCGGGGGCTGCGCCCAGAAAACAACGCAACATGAAAAAGGCTCGGGGGCTCCCCCCCCGAGACACACGGAAAGGAGGCAAGACCAGCAGGTCATCCGAAAAAGAAATAGGCTCGGGGGGCTCCCCCTATAGCAAGAGAAAAATAAACTTACATGCTCAGACGGAGACTCTGAAGGTCCCGGTGCAGTCTTATGGGAGACGATCACCCGAGCCTCCTACTGAGAGGGGTTCGGAGCAACGCCCCCAAAGGTGGCCACCGTCTGAGAGGGAGGGGCCGTTGGCTTCGACTCCCCCACGGCCTCCTAAGCGGACTCACTAAAGGAGCCCTGAGAGGAGTGGCTGCAAGGAAACACCAATCAAAAACAAGAAGGCAGAAATGAACAAAACAAGAACGAACGGCATCCGGAGGAACTTACGAGTCGATGTCGCTCAAATCAAAGACAGGTGGCACCCTCCTCTCTTTCTTCTCTTCCTTCTTCCTCTTTGTCGGCGGCTGTGGCGCCACTTCTTGCAGGGGCATAGCCGGGAACGGCGCGGAAGAAGCACCGTCATCCTCGCCATGGCGCACAAGGAAAGAGGGATCCCTAGGCGTCGGCGGAGTCGAGGCATCTGAAGACTCTCTCGAGCTCTGCGCTCGCTTTCGGGTCTGCCCCTCGCTAGCCTTGGGTGCATCCTGAGTTGGCGAGTGCGTCGGCGGAAGCTCGAACTCAGAGTCCACGACTTCATTGTCCGGTGCAATCGGAAATATTTTGGGCAATGGAGGCACCATACCAGCCACCTTGAACTCCTGCACATTAAAGGCATCAGATATTAGTACAAGATATCAAAAGAAAGAGCACTCGAACAAAAAAAGGTGCTACGCGCCCGTCGCAATCTACACATGCGGAACTGGTCTTGCGGCACTGAAAGGCGGGGGGGGGGTCAGCGACTTCCTCGAAAGGTCCTCATCGGACTTGTACTTTAGCAGAGGCCAAAGAACTCTGTCGAGGTCCCTCCTGGAGAGCTCCTCAGTAGAAACTCTAGTCGGGTCGTGGAGGCCAGAGTAAAGAAACATCGGATGTGCCCTCGCCTGGAGTGGCTGCACCCGACGCTTAAGGAAGGTGCGGATGATATCCACACCGTTCACCTCCTTCTCCGCAACCATCTGGAGGGCCTCCACCCGACGGTAGAGTTCCTCTACCTCCTCCACCTCGCCCTCAAAGATGTGATTCTTCCAGGATCTCTTCTTCAAGATCTCCTAGGTGGAGTTGAAAGGGGCAAGGCCAAAGACTTGCCCGTCCACTGTCAGTCACAGATATAAAACCACTTCTTCCGCCAATATTGGACGGACTCAGACATAGAAAAAGTAAAGAAAAGAACGGTAAAACAGATGGAAATGACGCAGCCGCCAAGAGGGTAGACTCCGCCATTTCCGGACTGCCTCTTCACGGAATAGAGCTTCCGGAAGAGGCCAAAGTGCGGCTCGATACCGAGCCAGCACTCACAAAAAGCAATGAAGCAGGCGATGTGGAGAAGAGAATTGGGCGAAAGATGGTGGAGTTGGATGCCATAGAAGAACAACAGTCCACAAAGAAAGTCGTGGACTGGGAGAGAGAGGCCATGAAGAATAAAAGAGACAAACACCGCCCAAAACCCTGCGGGTGGACAGGGAGTTACCTCATCGCCAGGGATCTTGATGGTCTCCTTATCCTACGGGATCAAACCCACATCACGCAGCTTGCGCAGGCCCTCCTCGCGCATCTCCGAGCGTCGCCACCCACCATCGGTGATACGAGCGGCGGCGGTGCCTTTCTTGCCGCCGACATCAGCGCTGGTACCTGCTCCGGTGGAGGCCTTCTTTGACTTAACCATCATGGAGCATCGACGACGACGGTGTGCGCGCAAGATTGAGGAAGGAAAGGACCGGAGAACGTCTAGTGCACAAGGGAAAAAAGCTTGAGAAAAGGAAGCAGTGAAAGCAAATGGCGAGCGGTGAAAACAAACTAATGTTTTCCCCACGGTTATAAGGGTGAAGACGATGAACAGGGACCATTCATTTAGAATCCCTAACGCCAGGACCAGATCCAACCGTCCACGTGTCAACACAGCAGCGAATCGTCGCCCGCACGCCGTCCACTATGCACGGAAATCGAGGAGACACCGTAATTCTCGCCACGTCACGCATGACCAGTCAACTCCAAGTCAGAAAGTGGGACCCACGTCCGTCCAGTCGCGTCACCTCTGGCGCCGCGGACAGTTGAGGTCACCGATCATCGGCACTAACGTCATAAAAAAACACTAGCAACGGTTAGAAACCTTTGGCTAACAGCTAAAAGTACTCACTCGAATCTACGATTCAAGCAACTACTCGGGGGCTACTCCTATCAGGAGCGCTGGCCGCGCACCCGAGGAATGACTAAGGTAGCACACAAATATTGATTCTTCGAGTCCTACGTCGAGTTTACAACTCCACTACGGACTCGGGGGCTACTCCCATAAGGAGGATTGATCCAAGCATCCAAAAAATTCGTGTCCTACGTACCTAAAGCCAAAAACGACTGAACTAAAGTCTCTTCTCGAGTCTACGACTCGAACAGACACTCGGGGGCTACTCCCATAGGGAGCGCTGGTCGTGCTCCCTATAAACTCTTCGGCTGCGATCCTTCGGATCGAAATGCAAAAAAAATCGGCAACTTTTCCCCAACCAACGCTAGGTGAGAAAAATTCTCCTTGGTCACCCGAAACACCTCCGCGGTGATAAAATTTTGGATGTTGTGTCTGCGACGCAAAGATAAGACCTACAGATACCATCTGATGGTCTGGTAACGCACCTGACTGCGCTCTACTAGTAATAACCCGTGCCAGCAGGCGCGATGAAAATCCTGACGGACGCATTGGGTACACCATTTGAAAAATACTGGGATTCGACTCCTATAAGACCTCAACGTCCTGAGTCGAAATACGCCAGCATCTGTTCCAGGTTACTGACATGGAGGGCTACTGACACTCGAGGGCTACTGACATGGTTATACCCTACGGGTATACGACATTGGCATACCTGGTCTAGCCCAAGGAAGTACCACAGGAATATACGCGGCCTGTGGAGATTTTTGGGTGACTCAAGCCCATGAAATCTTCGGATCCTTGGAGAGAAAGGCTAGAACAGATAGAATATTCAAAGGGGCAAACCTAAACTTGTAACCGACTCAATCTGTGCCCGAGACCTGCCTAAACTCTATATAAATGCCAGGAGGGCACGGCGAGAAGGGTAAATACTTTTACCGCATACACACCTCCACGCCAGATCGCATCTATGCACCCTTGTAACCTTCGGTTCCGCCGTAATCAAGAGCAGACAAGCAGGAGTAGGGTTTTCCCTCCGGGGGCCTGAACCTGGGTAAATCTCGTGTCACCTGGTTGCTTGTTTGTTAACCGTTCCGCAATCTCCAGAACCCCCCTCTTCTCCAAAACCCAAGCTCATAACAATGGGCATTGACGAGATCGAACCTCGTCAGCAACATCACATATACAATCGAAGAGATTTATGTCACTTCCCTTGGAAACTAGAGGCATGAACCCACTACCGAGCATAAATACCCCTATTAGAGTCACTAGCAACTACTTGTCCAAGATAGCTACTAACAACGGAGAGCATGCAAGATCACAAACAACACAGACATGGTAGAATCAATAAGACAAAACCATTAATCAATCTGACATAGTAATCTCAGTATCCATCGGATCCCCGCAAACATAACATGCATGATTACAAATAGATTAGATCTTGATCATGAACGGAGCTCACAAGATCTATACATGAAAGCACAAAGGAGGAGATACAACCATCTAGCTACTACATGGACCCGTAGTCCAAGGTGGAACTACTCACGCATCATACCAGAGAAGAAGGCCTCCGGGATGATCTCCCCTCTAGCAGGGTGCTGGGAAGAACTTCAGATCCCCCCCCCGATCTAGGGATGATGGTGGTGGCGGCTATAGACGGTTTGGTGGAGTTTTGATCGGATGCCTAGGGTTTCTGCATCGGGGGCTTCTTATAGGCGAAGAGGCGAGGCTGGGAGGCGGCCAGAGGGCCCACACCCTCCCCAAGCGCAGGCCAGGCTTGGTCGCGTCCAGGGGGGTCAGGCCGCCCTATGATGCCTCTTTGTCTCTCCTATGGACTTCGTGTTGCCCACGGTAAAATATTGACTTTGGCTTTTGTCCCGTACAATTCTGATAATATTGATTTTCTGCCTTTCTGGAACCAAAAACAGAAGAAAACAGACAACTGGCACTGTGGCAACTTGTTAATAGGTTAGTTCCAGAAAAGATATAAAAACACCTCAAAGTGTAGATAAAACAAAGAAAAGTAGATACTAAACAAGCATGGAACATCAAAAATTATAGAAACGTTTCCGACGTATCAAGCATCCCCACGCTTAACTCCTGCTCGTCCTTGAGTAGGTAAGTGATAAAAAGAATAATTTTTGAGGTGACATGCACCATCAAAACCAAGATCAAACCATTTGCAAGCATTGAAAGCTGGGATCAAAGAACTCTAAACACGTGCATGAAAGATGGAGTTCTAACAATAAGTCAAAGTAACTATGCAGGCAACATGAAAGGCTACAAACAAAGAACATGAATAACATGCATTGAGAAACGTTTGTTTGTTTCACATACAGAAAACATGGCATAGTGGAAATCAGATTGTCCCTCATAGAGTAGCAAATAGATGCATATGACACCTTCAAAATTCATAAGAGTGACTAGATACAAGTAGCACAAGAACAAGTAATATCACAATATGCAGAAATCAATAAGTTTTGGGACACTGCACATAGAACTAAGAACGGCAACTATGCTCTCTTAACGGTGCCTAAAGGTAGAAGGTGGAGACTCAACATAATAGTGGAAGAAAGGCCCTTCATAAGGGAAGAAGGGATTTCAAGTTTCAAAAAGAGCTTCCAAAAATTATGGTACTTGTTAGCTTCCAGCCCTCATTGCCCCTATCATAAGCATATTGAAGTGATTAAGGTTAAAGTGAGCAAACTATGGAGTATATTCTTGACAAAGTATAAGTTGGCAATCTCAAGTCCCTTGAATACGAGGGCCACACCTCATGCTACTCAACTTCAGTCACCTGTAAGTTCTTGTCATAGTAAGTACATGCGTATCATAGAGAACCACCAACGGGGTACCCCTTGCACATGGTACAGGAGCTATCCCATAACCAAAACGACAAGGCAAGCAGACAATAAGCATCTCAGCGATCTTTTTATTTACTATGTGCATAGATTTTTATTGAGGATGCCTCATAGATATCTCATTATGGTGATGATGCAAGTTTCCACCATGATTAGGCATGGCTTAGTCTAGCGGCCCAGGCATTTCTCTAACACAAAATACATAACTCCATGGACTTACAAGCACCCTCTTTATTTCACACCGGCGACATCCATAGACAAAAGAGCATGATATCAACTGTGTACAAAGTACAAGTGCAATGTTGAAAACGTTCCCCATGACAGCATGGTTCTGCTAATTCCAATGTATAAGTGCAAGCATATACAACATAGATGACACAATGGTTCAAGTTTATTAGGGGAAAAGAATATAAAGTGTGCCATCAAGTTAGTGAGGGCTTTAATCACTAAGTTTTCACATAACAAAATACTTTTTAAATGGAAGGTAGCTGAAAACAAGAATATAATTGGAATGGTGTAACACACCATGCATAGGAGTTTATAGTGGACACTTTGTAATAACTCGGTTTCTTGGGAGTTGGAAGCATGAGTAGAGCTTACTCATACAAGTGGAGGCTAGCAAAATACTGGGAGCAACCAACTAAGAGAGCAATAATGGCCATAATCATGCAGAGCGACAAAACATTAATAATCAAAGCATAGAGTAGTACTACAAGTCAAGGACTAAATGATCATAGAGTCTATGGTGACTTGTTCATAGTCATAACATGGTGTGAGCATGTGCCAAGTCAACCCAAACAAAGCATCAAAGGAGAATACCACAATATTATGATTTTGTATGCTAAAACAACGCATAATTCTTTCAAGGCACACTAAGCAATCCCAATTGTTTGGAACAAGACATGCTATAGCAATAATCACTAAGCATAAGGTCAAAACAACACCTAACATGTCATGCTAAACTCTAAGTCACAGTCAATGCAAGCTCCTCTTGCATTTTCAAGCAAGAACTTTCTACTCCTTTCCAACACCAATCAACTTATTTGAACCAAAACAGCGAGAACGGGAGTCCAAACTACTTTATTCAAGCAAAATAAAAAAACTAAGCAAAGCAAACGAAAACTAAGACGCTCCAAGAACAACACAATAGTGCATGAAACAATAAAAACAAAGTGTTCTAGAAAGACCTGAGCTTTTTATTGATGAAGAAGGGGATGCCTTGGGCATCCCCAAGCTTTTACGCTTGTACCTCCTGGATATTTATTGGGGTGACACCGGGGTGTCATCCCCAAGCTTGAGCTTTTGTCCATCCTTCATCTCATTACATCATTCTTTCTCCACACCTGAAATTTTTCCTTCATACAAAACTTCACACAATCTTTATTAGCAACATTAGTGCATTCAAAAGATAATAGACCTTTAGGCAAAGCTTTGGAACAGAAAGACTTTTCATTAAAAACACAAGCTAGTGTAGCAACTCCTTAAAAAAGTTCAATTCCCCAAAAGATAACTCAAAAAGGAATCAATAAGAAGCAAATGCAAATAATGGCAGAAATCTGTCAAAACAGACCAGCAGGTAGAAACCGATTTTTTTCAAAATCTTGTGTTATTCAAATCAAAACGTGTTTAACTAACAAAAGTTAGCTAACATACTGGGGGATTTATTCGTAAATTTTCGGATCAATCTGACTTACAGAGACTCCTCACAAATTTTTATGGTAGAGGAAATAAATCTGTTTCGGGACAGCAACTCTCCAAATATTACTTCCCTCTTATTAGAGGTCATTCTTGGCACAAAAGGCAAACAAAAAGTATAATGAGAGGTAATTACTGAGGTAATAACTTCCAAGACTCAAGGAAACTCTTGGGTTATCTCCCAACAAGTATTTTTCTTTAACGCCTTTAAGTTAGGCACGAGAAGCAAGAAATCAAGTATTTTCAAATGAAGAAGCAACTCTCTTGTTCTTTCCTTTCTTACATTTCTTCTTCTCTTTATGGAAAATATGATTGCTTACTGGAGGATAAAAATGCATAATGCCTTTTCCCACATCTATTATTGCTCCAAGGTGTTTCAGTAGGGATCTTCCAAGTGTAATATGTCCTTTGCCTACACATTCAATAACAAGATAATCAGTAGACACCATTTTCCCTGAGACTTTTATAAACACACCTTCAGCTATTCTAATGGGTAATAAAGTAGAATTATTACTAATAGATATTTCCTATTATCCTTTAGAAATCCCCCAAAGACTCAAAGAATCATAAATATCTTTAGGCATAAGGCAAAATTCAGACATGATATCACAGCGAGCATCAAAAAGTGTAGTATTTATAGACTTTGATTGTGGGAAACAACTTTGAAGGCTCAGAATTTATGGGAACATAATCATGGTACATCCTAATCATGGGAAACAACTATTCATAGCAGCAGTACTGGACTCAAGAGTGTTCACCCTGGCAAAAATATCTATGAAAGAGGAATCAGACTTGCCAGGAGTATTATAAATTATAATCAATTTCTTTATGGCATCAAAAGCTTCATCCTTAGTACATAGCAAAAAATATTTCTTAGCCATAGCATCCAAAGCATATCTAAAACAAAGAGCAATACCGCGGTAGAAACTATTAATAACCAATCTAAGACTCATCTTAGGCTCAGTTTCCCTTTGTAAGGCGGAAATTCTAGACCAAGCTTCTTTAAAACTCTCCTCACCTTTTTGCTTGAAAACAAAGATCTCTTCCATAGGTGTAATAGAGATTGGACCAAAACCATACATGGTAGAAACTAGGGTAGGAACTATTTTTTTGTGTTTTTGAATAGAGAAAGCAAACCAAACTAAACTAATTTTTTAGAGTTTTTGAAAAGAGGCAAACAAAACCAGGCAAAAGAAACTAAGCAAACTAAAAACAAAGTAAAGAGAAAGGAAGTGGAGGACTCCCCTTGTGAAGACGTCCTTAGCCTCCCCGGCAACGGCGCCAGAAAACTTGATGGCATGTTGTTGACGTGGGAGCTTCTTCTTCTTTAATTCCTCGGCAACGGTGCCAGAAAACTTGTTGGTGCGCCTAGTTGATGTAGGTGCACTTCGCCGGTAAACCCCAAGAGCAAGGTGTGAAGCAACACAACAGCAAGTCTTCCCTCGGTAAGAAACCGAGGTTATCGAACCAGTAGGAGGAAGCAAATGTCACAGAAGTGTTGCAAGAAACATGGAAACCTGCACAACACAAACTCAAGATTTTGCCCCAATGAACAGTGAGGTTGTCTATCTCACCGATTGCTGTAACAAAGGATTAACTGTATGGTGTGGAAGGTGATGAATGGTTTGCAGCAAATAAACAGTGGAAGATGTATCAATGGTAAAGATTGGACCGGGGTCCATAGTTCACTAGAGGTTCTCTCCTTAGATAAACAACATGGCATGAAGGGTAAACAAATTACAGCAGGGCAATTGACAGGAACTGAGCAGGGCATAAGAATGGAATACCACACAAAAAGATCCTATGAGATTCGATTGGGAAATACAACAATATACATAGACCCTCATCCAACTGCATCTATGACTAGTAGTCCACCTTCAGGTTATCATCCGAACCCCCTCGAGTATTAAGTTGCAAGCAACAGACAACTTCTTTAAGAAAAGTGTGTAAGGTAAAGAATCCACTTGCTCCATGAACAAGATACTGTTGTTTTCTCCCTAATGGCAACAAGACATCTACAACCGAAGATATTTCTATCACTTCCCTTGGAAACTAGAGGCATGAAACCACTATCGAGCATAAATACCCCCTCTTGGAGTCAGTAGCAACTACTTGGCCAAGATAGCTACTAACAACGGAGAGCATGCAAGATCACAAACAACAAAGACATTGTAGAATCAATAAGACAAAACCATTAATCAATCTGACATAGTAATCTCAATATCCATCTGATCCCCACAAACACAACATGCATGATTACAAATAGATTAGATCTTGATCATGAACGGAGCTCACAAGATCAATACATGAAAGCACAAGGAGGAGATACAACCATCTAGATACTACATGGACCCGTAGTCCAAGGTGGAACTACTCACGCACCATACCGGAGAAGAAGGCCTCTGGGATGATCTCCCCTCTGGCAGGGTGCCAGGAAGAACTTCAGATCCCCCTGATCTAGGGACGATGGTGGCGGTGGCTACAAACGGTTTCGTGGAGTTTTGATCGGGTGCCTAGGGTTTATGCATCGGGGGCTTCTTATAGGCGAAGAGGCGAGGCTGGGAGGCAGCCAGATGGCCCACACCCTCCCCAGGCGGGGGCCAGGCTTGGCCGCGCCCAGGGGGGTCTGGCCGCCCTGTGGCACCTCTCCGTCTCCCCTATGGACTTCGTGTCGCCCACGGTAAAATATTGACTTTGGCTTTTGTCCCGTCCAATTCCGAGAATATTGATTTTCTGCCTTTCTGGAACCAAAAACAGAAGAAAATAGGCAACTGGCACTATGGCAACTTGTTAATAGGTTAGTTTTGGAAAAGATATAAAAACACCTCAAAGTATAGACAAAGCAAAGCAAAAGTAGATACTAAACAAGCATGGAACATCAAAAATTATAGATACGTTTCCAACGTATCAGGGAGGTGCACGGGGGATGGACGCGTGGGGCGGCGACGGGCGGAGGGGCTGCAGCGCGGCGACCGACGACTGGGACAGACAACACGGGGATGTGCAGGGCGGTGACTGGGGACGGCGCGAGAACGGGCTCCACGGGCGATGGCGAGAGCTCCGGGGAGAGGCAGACTGGCAGCATCGTCGGTGTCGTCGGAGTGTTGTGGGCATCCTGGTTCGTGGTTTGAAGCTGGAGGAAGAGGGGTCGGTGTTTTATACCCACACCCTCTAGTCCTGGTTGGAGCCACCAACCGGTACTAAAGGGCCTCTAGTCCTGGTTGGTGGCTCCAACCGGGACTACAGGTGTTTTTCGCCTGGACTTTTTGGTTGGCGCCACAACCCTTTAGTCCCGGTTCTTGGCTCGACCAGGACTAAAGGTGTATTTTGTAAAAAAAATTAAACGAACAAAATTAGTAAATATCATAAAACCAATATCTATTATTCTATAATGAAGAAAATTATGTATTATATATAAAAATTTGCAGAAAAAGAAGACTTATAATTAAAATATATTATCATACTCTGTTATATAACTAATATTTTTTGCATATTTTGAATTAAAAATGCACTAAAGCATATCTTTTGCATACTTTCGAATCTGATAAAACTTTCAACATAAAAAGTGTATCAATTTGATTGACTAATCCAAAACCATTTTTTGTTTTCTAAAATAGTTAGTTCAAAACTATTAACTGGGACTAAAGATATTTTGGGGGCCTTTGGTCTTGGTTAGAGCCACTAACCGGGACTAAAGATATTTCCCGCCATTCTTAGAGTCGTCAAGCAACGTGCCATGTTTTCCCGCCCTTTCCCTCTATATCTAGGCCGACTGTCATGGTCATCCACACATCCACACCTTCCCCTCTCATAACAATGAACAATGTATACTAGGCCATTCTGACTCTCGAGGAGACCGATGCACTTTGCGCCTCTAGCTACCCATGCCCGTCGGGCTACCAGCTTCCCGTCGACTGGATGCTGAGCGCTGGAGGGGTTCATGTCCCTCATGTGCCTCAAGGTTCCACACGCCAGGAGGCCATCACGAACCACTTCTACCTTGAGCTCACGGCAGAGCATCGGATGAATCCCATTGGAATCACGACACCTGGAATGACTTCTTCGCTAACTGGCGGGAAAGGGATCTCGCAAGGTATGAGGGTGACGGCCATCCCCCGGTGAACCACAATGAAGCCGACCGCCACCATACTATCGTCGGTGTGATGCGCTACATCGCCCAGGGAGATTATTCTCGCATGTGGTGCCCGCACACACCGCAAAGCCACAAGAAGGGTGGCGGTGGTGAAGGCCGCGGGCGTAGCGGTGTTGTCATGTGGGAGCCCTCCCCCACACGTCGTCAATCCAAGGCCGGAGTGGTAGGTGCCTCGGAATATTCTATGGCTAGGCTGATGATCCAGCCGCGTGTGCCTAGCGATGATGACGATGATGAAGACGAAGACGACCCTGAAGTTGTGTACTATAGGGATAGATATGAGTATGACTTAAGGGGGCCTTTAGTCTCGATTCTGTAGTCTCGATTTTTTAATATTAATAAATGTCTCGAGTGTTAGTCCCAGTTTGTGGCTGGACCGAGACTAAAGGGGACCTTTAGTCCTGATTTCCTAGTCCCAGTTAGGAAACCAGGACTAATGGGTTGTTTCCTACTAGTGTTGGTCTCTCTACAACTTTCCCGAACTATGAAGATGTGATAAGTCGGAAATGTATCTATAATTTTTGATGCTCCATGCTTGTTTAGTATCTACTTTGCTTTGCTTTGTCTAAACTTTGAGGTGCTTTTTACATGTTTTCTGGTACTAACCTATTAACAAGTTGCCACAGTGCCAGTTGCCTGTTTTCTGCTGTTTTTGGTTCCAGAAAAGCTAGTAAGGAAATATTCTCGGAATTGGACGGGACAAACGTCAAAGTTAATAACTTTTCGTGGGGAACAAGAAGTCTAGAGGGGATACGGAGAGGTGTGCCAGGGCAGCCAAACCCGCCATAGGCGCGGCCAGGGGTGGGCCCGCGCCTAGGAGGGGTGTGGCCCCTCTGGCCACCGCCTCGGCCTCCCCCTTCGCCTATAAGAAGGCCCCGATGCAGAAACCCTAAGGACCCGATCAAATCTCTACGAAACCGTCTGTAGCCGCCGCCACCACCATCCCTAGATTGGGGGGATCTGAAGTTCTTCCCGGCACCCTGCTAGAAGGGATATCATCCCAGAGGACTTCTCTCCGGTATGATGCGTGAGTAGTTCCACCTTGGACTATGGGTCCATGTAGTAGCTAGATGGTTGTATCTCCTCCTTTGTGCTTTCATGTATAGATCTTGTGAGCTCCGTTCATGATCAAGATCTAATCTATTTGTAATCATGCATGTTGGGATCTGATGGATATTGAGATTATTATGTTGGTTTGTTTAATGGTTTTGTCTTTATGATTCTATCATGTCTGTGTTTTTTGTGATCTTGCATGCTCTCCGTTGTTAGTAGCTATCTTGGCCAAGTAGTTGCTAGTGACTCCAAGAGGGGGTATTTATGCTCGATAGTGGGTTCATGCCTCTAGTTTCCAAGGGAAGTGACAAAAAACTCTTTGGTTGTAGATGTGTTGTTGCTACTAGGGAGAAAACAACGGTCTCTTGTACATGGAACATGTGGACTGTTTACCTTACACACTTTGCTTAAAGCAGTTGTCTGTTCCTTGCAACTTAATACTAGAGGGGGTTCGGATGATAACGTGAAGGTGGACTTCAAGTCATAGATGCAGTTGGATGGCGGTCTATGTATCTTGTTGTATTGCCCAATCGAATCTCATAGGATCTTTCTGACTAGTAATTGCATTGTTATGCCTTGCTCAGTTCCTATCAATTGCCCTGCTGTAATTTGTTTACCCTTCATGTCATGTTGTTTATCTAAGGAGAGCACCTCTAGTGAACTATGTACCTCTGTCCAATCTTTACAATTGATACATCTGAAGGGAATATGCCCGAGAGGCAATAATAAAAGTGGTTATTATCGTATTCCTTATTTATGATAAATGTTTATTTTTCATGCTATAATTGTATTAATACGGAAACGTTAATACATGTGTGTTTAATAAACAAAAAGGAAGTTCATAGTTATGCCTCTCTTATAAATTAGCTCGTTGATTAACAAGATGATCAAAGTTTCCTGATCATGGATATTGGAAGTTGTTAATAACAAGGTCACAACATTAGTGTAATGATGTGATGAACATTCATCCAAAGTATAGCATTACGATCAAAGTCATTGAGTTTATATTTCTATAACAACTTACGAAGTGATCCTAATCCTTAGACCATGAGATCATGTCAATCACTAACACTGGAAGAGTTTCTCGATGACATCAAACGTCACACCGTAACTGGGTGATTATAAAGATGGCTTCAGAACTACTAAAGTGTTATGTTGAGACCCATGGATCGAGAGTGGAATTTTTTCATCCCGATGACGGATATATATGCTCTAGTCCCTTTCGGTGATATCACATTGATTAGCTTGCAAGCAAGTGATTTGATCACTAGAATGTTATATCACGGGAACGAGAAAAGAGTGCATGTCGGTAACAAGATCAAACTAGGTATGGATATACCGATGATCGAATCTCAAACATGTAAAATATCGTGAAACAAAGGGATTAAGATACTAGCGTAAAAGGTTCACACGATCACAGAAGTCATCATTGAATGTGTGGGAGTCAGTACGGATCTCCAGGTCCCGTTGCTGATTATTGATCGGAGAGGGGTCTTGATCATGTCTGCATTATTCGCGAACCGTAGGGTGACACATTTAAGGGATACCGACACCATTTGGAGCAAAAGTATGCCAGAGAAAGAAAAAGGAAAGCGCAGGAATTTATTTCACTAGACACCGAAACTGTTTTGGTTGAAATTGCTCAAACTGGTTCTGCATGTGAAATGGAATACTAGCAAGGGGTTTTATGTGAATGTTTGTTAATTAAAGTAATTAACAAAATTCTGAATAAATAAATAAAAGAGTTTTATTTAAATGAGAGCTTGCATTTAATTTGGTGAAAATTTAATGCATGTGAGTGGATTTTTGAGTGGAGGCTCTTTTATGGGAGTGGAGGCTTTTCATTTTGAGTGGGAGCTCCACCCACATGAATGTTGGAGAGGTAGGGGCAGCCACCATGCCTGGCGCCATGCCCCTTGGGGTGTCCCCCCTCTCCCTATAAAAGGCCCCCCTCTCCTCCTCTCAAAGCACACCTCCTCGCGAAGGATCTCTCTCCCCCCTTTAGAATTTCCCATGGTCTCGGATCAGCGAGATACATGTTCCCGATGGATTTTTCTGTAAGGATTTGTTGCTTCCTCTGCTTCGCTGAAGCGAGGGCGCGGAGGTTGTCGGGGTACCCGTACGTGTGTGCGATCACGGATGCACCACTGCTTTGAGGTGTTGGACTTGATGGTGCTGGACCGGCTGGACCAGATGGACTTCATCATGATCTTGAGATCGGCAAGCGTTCGTCTACATCATCCACGAGTACAACCTCATTAACACTATTCGGTCTTCGAGGGTATGTATTATATGGATGTATATCCACCCGTTGCTTGTATCTAATAGATAGATCTTGGTACTTAGATGTTCCCATCGTAGGAAATTTTTTGTTTTCTATGTTGCGAACCCAACAATGGTATCAGAGCCGGATCTATGCGTAGATACTTTGCACAGGTAGTACACATATAAGTATATGGACGATGATGATCATTTTATTGCTTCTTAGTTGTACTTTGGATATTGATGGCATAGTGGGATGAAGCGGCCCGGACAAACTTTACATGTCCTCGCACATGAGACATGTTCCACGCTTGACATGCAACTAGTTTTGCATAAGCTACTATAGTCAATATCTAATTTGCAACAAGTTGTCAACAATTTGGTTATCCTCGTTGTGGTTCATGTTCGTAGGTAAGAACGGTTCTATCTTCGAAAGCCCTAAGCCACGTAAAAATTGCAATGGATAAATTAGAGGCGTCTAGTTTAGATTGTTGCTGGGCTAGTGTTATGATATGGTGATGTTGTAAGTAGAAGTATGAGATGATACTCTTACAACACACATAACGTGTAGGTTCCATAGACATTGGCCTTACACATAGATGTATGATAGTGATCATACCACGGTGCACATGATGGAGATCATATGCGGGAACCATATCATTTCACTTACAAACATGTGATGTTTGATTGCATCTTATATTGCTTGTTTGGTGTTTTATTAGCATATAAGATGATCCCTCATTTAGATATCAAGATAAAAATGTGTTCTTCCTTAAGTATGCACCGACAATGTTTCGTCGCTTCAAGACATCACGTGATGATCGGCTGTACTTGAATCCACGAGCATATCTCGGGTGTAAGATAGTTACACATGCGAATACTAAGGTTCTTACTTGGCGAGCCTAGCATGTACAGACATGGCCTTGGAACACGGACCAAAAGGTTAAGCATGATTCATATGTTTTGATATGATGACCATATGGATGCTCGCCTTTGAAGCTATACTGACTCACGTGATGATCGGACTTGGTGTAGTTGATTTGGTTCATGTAATCACCAAAAAGACACGAGGGATGTCATTTTTGAGTGGGAGTTCATTTCTAATTTGGATTAGTAGAACTTAATTTAACATAAATTAAATCAAAGTGAATTTTCATAATTTGTTGTAGTCAATGGCATTCGTTCACCACCTTATACATATTTGTAATTGAGATAATAGAACTATAGAATTCTGGATATATACTTTACGAGCTGGTATCGTATTGTGTTGAGTGTCAATCTAAAGTTTAAAGTCCTATTGCAAACTTTCAACAAACTCATTTTACTCCGTGAAATTTAATAATTAGTATTAAATCGAGAGTAACAATTTCAGTGTTAGTATCTTAAGTATCGTGTTTGCCTCCATGATTCTTGATTGTTTTTAAATATCAAGGTTATGTAGGAGCTGAAAGAATTGTTTTAGAAACCATCATCTGTGATAGATATAACGATATCTGAAACAATGTTTTGGTTGCAATATGATAGAGTATAATGTATGTTCTCATGTTGGATGAGAATTTGCAAAGGTTGGAGATGCTAGACATCCTAATCATCCAAAAGGGTTTTGGAAAGTAATGTTATACTCACGATTCGCCTTTATAAGCTACAGTAGCTTGATCATGAAAGTCGTCATGATAAGGATGAATAGAAGATGTATGTAAAGTGTTTACTACACTAAAAGATTACTAAAGAATGGATTTTGAAAGAACGCCGATCATTTGATGATGGTGATCTACTTCAAAGTGATAGTCCAAAGGTATTATTATTTGAATATACACGCTTTGGGATATGTGTCATGTATATGGCGCCACTGTTGATGTTGATAGATTCTTTTAAAAAGGAAAAACAAAATGCTGAAAGAGAATCTATAAAATATATTTGGTAGAAAATAAAAGATTGGAAAAAATATCCAATTTAGCTATATAGATGATATACACGTTATGGTTGTATTATTTGCTTGTTAAACAATGTGGTTCTTGGGTATTGGATACCGAATTGGTGGTATGAAATTTCATACAGAACGACGCAATTCATGAACCACAATGGCCTATGTAACTAGCAAGAGAATATGTGACGATGTTCATCGAAAGCAAACAAGCCGTTGTTTGTATTTCTCGTTGACATCAAATCTTGACTTCAAGATTTGTTTTAATAATTGTTATTTAAATCAGGTATTATGAGAACAAAGGTTGTTCAAATAATTACCGTATTCCATATAAGATAGATGATTTACAAATCTAGTTGGATAAATCACATCCATAAAACCTAATGCTAAAATGTCGCAAGAGAAATGATTGAAAGATCACTTATGAAGTGACATTGCCATTTAAATTATATTGGAAAGAAAACATGAAGAATCTCCATTTTCATGGATTTTTGGAGTCTTTGAAATGATCAAGAGACGCTTGTGAGACTTTCCTCGGGATAATTAAAACTTCGTTCAAAGGCCAAAGAAGAACGAACGACTAAACTATTGGAATTTATACATATCGATGTATGTAGTCCATTATGTGTAGTCGTAAGCGATGGGTTTCAACTTCATATACTTTCTCCGGAAATTTGAGTGAATGTTCACTTAATGAGAAAGAAGTATGAAATATTTGAAAACGTTTAAAGACTTTCAAGATGAAGTGAAAATCATTGTAACAAGAAAATAAACGGTTTATGATTTTATCATAAGGGATTTATTTGAGTTACAAGTGTAACAAGAAAAATAAATGAATTATGATTTATCATAAAGGGATTTATTTGAGTTACAAGTTTAGCAAAACACCTAGATTTACATCTCCCGAAACACCATAGGAGTATGGAGTATTTGATATTTGTAATAAAACCTTGTGTGACATGGTTGGATCAAAAGTGTTATTTATCAAACTGCCATTATGTTTTAAAAGATTAAAGCTTTAGAGACTACCGCTTTTACACTAAAAAGAGCTTCATCTTGATCCGTTGAAATGACACCATGGAAGTTATGGTTTGGGGTAAAACCCAAGTTGTCATTCCTTAAATTTTGGTATGCTGAACATAAGTAAGATGTTTACAACCGAAGTCGGATGAGCATGTCTTTGTAGGTTATTTCGAATAACAATTGGTTATTCCTCCATAACACCAAGGACAAAAGGGTTTGTCGCTTGAAACGTGAAGTTTCTTGAAGAAGGAATTTTTCATAAATGTTAAGTGGGAGGACAATAGAACTTTGATAAGGTTAACGAACCTTAGCTATATGTGCTGAGTTGCACAGCGCCGGAAAATGTTCCAGAGGCAGCCAGAATGCTCATGGCTCACGTGCCTCAAAGGTTGCGGTCACGGAGGTCTAAGTTCCTATTGAACCAAGTAGGTCGGATAAACAATCAAATGTTGATATTTGAGAGTAAATCATTATTGTTTGACAATGATGAACCGACTAAATGCAAAGAAGCGATGATGGGCCCTGACTATGTCAAATGGCTGAAGCCATAAAATCCGTGATAGGTCCATACACGATAAATCAAGTTTGAACTTGGAAGACCCTCCGGAAAGGTGTAAAAACCTATCGGTCGTATTTGGATCTATAAAGAAACAGACATGGATGTTTCACATCTATGAAATAGTCGACATGTCGTAAAGTATTTTATGACAATGTTCAAGGAGTTTACTATGACAAGATTTGATCTTTCATAGCGATATTTAGTCTGGACGGATTAAAGTAGCAACCACTACATATAATTTGGTATATGGTAGATGAATAAACAAAACAAAGTTCTTCTAATAGAATGGTTACCTAGGACGTGTACATGACACGATCCAAAGGGTTTGGTTAATTCAAAGGATGCTAAAACGGCATGCAAACTTCAATGGTTGAAGTAAGCATCGCGGAGTTGGAATCTTCACCGTGATGAAAAGGAGTTTTCATCAGGAGACGATGAAGATGCTTGCATTTGCAAGAAATTAAGTGGGAGCGCTGATACATATTTCTAATACATTATGTGGAGGACATCTTGTTGATTAGAAATGATGTAATTTTTATTGACAAAGATTAAGAATTTCATTTCGATGAAAGATTTAGGCAAAACCCGAATATTTAGCATGAATGTCTATATTGGATAGACTATGACGATAATATGGTTGTTCCAAACGTACATATATGAGATATTGAAGGAGTTCAATATATAAACGACAAAAAAAGGTTCTTGTCGCATGGAAAGGAATTGAAACAAGATTCAAGTGTATCGACACTTGATAAGTGAAACAAGATTCAAGTGCTTTGACACTTTATGAGTGAAATCACGAGAATGTTTTGATCAATCATACCATGATATGTACACATCCAGATATGTCCTATGCTCTAAGTGTTATGAGCATATACCAGAATGAATCATAAAGTGATTAGTGGACGATAGTAAGGATATTCTTATGATCTTTTGGAAGAACTAAGAATATATTTGTGTAGAGGTGACAAACAATTACAAATAGTTCATTGTAAAGCATTACATTGATACTAGTTTTGTCACAAGATATAAATTAAGTTTATCTCAATTTAAACTATGGGTGGCACAATGAAATGGAAATAAAGTTTCCATGATGGATTTGGATGAATTCCAAAGTTAAGACATTGTGACGGATACTACAACAAAAGGCTAAGTATATGACTGCTATAGTAGCAGCAAAGGAGGGAATTTGTGTCAAGTAGTTTGTTATCAAACTAAGGTGCGGTTCGCAACGGGCTAACACTAAAGATATATTTTACGACAATAGTATCGACATGATTTAACCCCAAGGAACTAAAGGTCTCACCAAAAGACCAAATTTATACAATGCCATCTCATTAGAGAATGAGTGATGCGTGGAGACGCAAAGACATGCAAATACATACGGACCTGAAAGCGTCAGATCCGTAGATTATGTTAACCACTTGCAGATGCGTATATGGAACACCAGAAAGCCATAGGTGTTTAAATACGCAAAGTTTTCAAACTAGATTATTGTCTCTAGTGCAACTGGGAGACTAAAGGGAATATGCCCGAGAGGCAATAATAAAAGTGGTTATTATAGTATTCCTTATTTATGATAAATGTTTATTTTTCATGCTATAATTGTATTAATACGGAAACGTTAATACATGTGTGTTTAATAAACAAAAAGGAAGTTCCTAGTTATGCCTCTCTTATAAACTAGCTCGTTGATTAACAAGATGATCAAAGTTTCCTGATCATGGACATTGGATGTTGTTAATAACGAGGTCACAACATTAGTGTAATGATGTGATGAACATTCATCCAAAGTATAGCATTATGATCAAAGTCATTGAGTTTATATTGCTATAACAACTTACGAAGTGATCCTAATCCTTATACCATGATATCATGTCAATCACTAACACCGGAAGAGTTTCTCGATGACATCAAACGTCACACCATAACTGGGTGATTATAAAGATGGCTTCAGAACTACTAAAGTGTTATGTTGAGACCCATGGATCGAGAGTGTAATTTCTTCATCCCGATGACGGATAGATATGCTCTAGGCCCTCTCGGTGATATCACATTGATTATCTTGCAAGCAAGTGATTTGATCACTAGAATGTTATATCACGGGAACGAGAAAAGAGTGCATGTCGGTAACGAGATCAAACTAGGTATGGAGATACCGATGATAGACTCTCGGACATGTAATATATCATGAAACAAAGGGATTAAGATACTAGCGTAAAAGGTTCACACGATCATAGAAGTCATCGTTGAATGTGTGGGAGTCAGTACGGATCTCCAGGTCCTGCTGCTGATTATTGATCGGAGAGGGGTCTCGATCATGTATGCATTATTCGTGAACCGTAGGGTGACACAGTTAAGGGATACCGACACCATTTGGAGCAAATAATATTCCAGAGAAAGAAAAAGGAAAGCGCAAGAATTTATTTCACTAGACACCGAAATTGTTTTGGTTGAAATTGTTGAAACTGGTTCTGCATGTGAAATGGAATACTAGCAAGGGTTTTATGTGAATGTTTGTTAACTAAAGTAATTAACAAAATTCTGAATAAATAAATAAAAGAGTTTTATTTAAATGAGAGCTTGCATTAAATTTGTTGGAAATTTAATGCATGTGAGTGGATTTTTGAGTGGAGGCTCTTTTATGGGAGTGGAGGCTTTTCATTTTGAGTGGGAGCTCCACCCACATGAATGTGGAAGAAGTGGGGGAAACCACCATGGATGGCGCCATGCCCCTTGGGGTGTCCCCCCTCTCCTCCTCTCAAAGCACACCTCCTCGCGAAGGATCTCTCTCCCTCCTTTAGAATTTCCCCTTGGTCTTGGATCAGCGAGATACATGTTCCCGGTGGCTTTTTCTGGAAGGAATTGTTGCTTCCGCTGCTTCGCTGGAGCGAGGGCGCGGAGGTTGTCGGGGTACCCGTACGTGTGTGCGATCACGGATGCACCACTGCTTTGAGGTGCTGGACCGGCTAGACCAGATGGACTTCATCGCGATCTTGAGATCGGCAAGCGTTCGTCTACATCATCCATGAGTACAACCTCGTTAACACTATTCGGTCTTCGAGGGTATGTATTCTATGGATGTATATCTACATGTTGCTTGTATCTAATAGATAGATCTTGGTACTTAGATGTTCCCATCGTAGGAAAAAATTTGTTTTCTATGCTGCGAACCCAACAACATCTTCCATTGTTACTTGTTTACTTGCTGCAAACCACCATTACCTTCCACATGGTACGTTTAATCGTTTGTTACAGCAAACCGGCGAGCTTGACGACCTCATTGATTCGTTGGGGCAAAGTCTTCAGTTTGTGTTGTGCAGGTCTCCGCGTTGCTTGCAACACCTGTGTAACATTTCCTTCCTCCTTCTGGTTCGATAACCTCGGTCTCTACTGAGGGAAGACTTGATGTTGTGCTCATCACACCTTGCTCTTGGAGTTTCCAACGAAGTGCTCCACGTCAAGCACCATCAACAAATTTTCTAGCGCCGTTGCCAGGGAGGCTAAGGACGTCTCACAAGGGGAGTCCTCCACTTCCTTTCTCTCTACTTTGTTTTTAGTTTGCTTTGTTTCTTTTGCTTGGTTTTGTTTGCCTCTTTTCAAAAAACCCAAAAAAATAGTCTAGTTTGGTTTGCTTGCTTTATTCAAAAAACACAAAAAAAATTAGCTCGTACTCTAGTTGCCACCTTGCTCTAGCTCACCATGTTGTTCCCCAAGTTCGCCCTGAAAGATCTTGCAATAGGTAGTGGCTCCATAATTGGGAAAGATAATATTGAAGAATTATTTAATCATGTTAGCAAGCATGAGGATATTGAGGATAAATATATAGCAGAGCTTCCTCCCAATTATGAGATTGCTGCAGCTTCTTTAGTTCATATGTTGGAGGCTAGGTTTGTTAGCCCTAACCCCTTCATACAATTCTTGTTCCTAAAACTAAAAGAAGAAAAGAATGCTGAAAAGAGGGAATTCATCCTTGAAACTTTATTAAATGAGTTTCATGATGTTGCTAGGGAAGCCAAAAAGGTATTTGAGCGTTTCAATATGCTAGGCTCAAGTGTAGATGTTGTGGGTATTTCTGATAAAACTAAGCCTAGATAAGAATTTAAGATACACATACCCTTTAAGCTTGTTGGAATGCATGAAGCCTTTGAAAAGAATTTTGATTGGATTGCTCCTGAAAATATTTTTGATGAAAGTAGTAGACCAAAGAGAGATGAGAAGAGATCCTCCAAAACCCATTTGGATAAGATACCTTTCATAGTTGAAGACTCTGCAAGTATTGATGTTAATGCGTCATCATTTGAAAATACTTGATTCTTCTTGCTTCTTGTGCCTAACTTAAAGGCGTTAAAGAAAAGTACTTGTTGGGAGATAACCCAAGAGTTTCCTTAAGTCTTGGAAGTTATTACCTCAGTAATTACCTCTCCTTATCCTTTTTGTATGCTTTTTGTGCCAAGAATGACCTTTAGTGAGAGGGAAGTAAGATTTGGGGAGTTGTTGTCCCGAAACAGATTTCTGTCCTCTACCATAAAAATTCGTGAGGAGTCTCTGTAACTCGTATTGAGCTCAAAATTTACGAATAAATCCCCCGATATGTTATCTAACTTTCGTTAGTTTAACACTTTTTTATTTGAGCAACACAAAATGTTCGAAAAAATCGGTTTCTACCTGCTGGTCTGTTTTGACAAATTTCTGTTATTATTTGCATTTGCTTCTTATTGATTCCTTTTTGAGTTCTCTTTTGGGGAATTGAGCTTCTTGAAAGAGTTACTACAGTAGCTTGTGTTTTTAGTGAAAAGCCTTGCTATTCCAAAGCTTTGCGAGAGGTCTAATATCTTTGGAATAAACTAATGTTGCTAATGAAGATTGTGTGAAGTTTTGTATGAAGGAAAAATTTCAGGTGTAGAGAGAGAATGATGCAATGAGATGAAGAATGGACAAAAGCTCAAGCTTGGGGATGCCACCATGGTGTCACCCTAAGAAATATCCAAGAGGTACAAGCGTCAAAGCTTGGGGATGCCCAAGGCATCCCCTTCTTCATCAATAAAAAGCTCAGGTCTGTCTAGACACTTCGTTTTTATTGTTTCATGCACAGTTGTATTGTTCTTGGAGCGTCTTAGTTTTAAATTGATTTTCTTAGGTTATTTAGTTTGCTTGAATAAAGTAATTTGGACCCTCGTTCTCGCTGTGTTGTTTTGCAAATAAGTTGCTTGGTGTTGGAAAGGAGTAGTAAGTTCTTGCTTGTAAGTGCAAGAGGAGCTTGCATTGATTGTGACTTAGAGTTTAGCATGACATGCTAGGTGTTGTTATAACCTTATGCTTAGTGATTATTGTTGTAGCATGTCTTGTTCCAAACAATTGGGATTGCTTAGTGTGCCTTGAAGAAATTATGCGTTGTTTTAGCATGCAAAAGCATAGTATTGTGGTATTCTCCTTTGATGCTTTGTTTGGTTTGACTTGGCACATGCTCACACCATGTTATGACTATGAAAAGTCACCATTAGCCTTTATGATAATTTAGTCCTTGACTTGTAGTACCACTCTATGCTTTGATTAGTAATGCTTTGTTGCTCTGCATGATTATGGCCATTATGCTCTCTTAGTTGGTTGCTCCCAGTCTTTTGCTAGCCTCCACTTGTATGAGTAAGTTCTACTCATGCTTCCAACTCCCAAGAAACCAAGTTATTCCAAAGTGTCCACTATAAATTCATATGCATGGTGTGTTACACCATTCCAATTATATTCTTGTTTTCAGCTATCTTCCAATTAAAAACTATTTTGTTATGTGAAAAATTAGTGTTTAAAGCCCTCACGAACTTGATGGCACACTTTATATTCTTTGCCCCTAATAAACTTGAACCATTGTGACGTCTATATTGTATATTCTTTCACTTATACATTGGAATTAGCAGAACCGTGTTGTCACGGGGAATGTTTTCCACATTGCACTTGTACTTTGTACTCAGTTGATATCATGCTCTTTTGTCTATGGATGTCACCGGTGTGAAATAAAGAGGAAGCTTGTAAGTCCATGGAGTAAGTATTCTGTGTTAGAGAAACGCTTGGGCCGCTAGCCTAAGCCGTGCCTAATCATGGTGAAAACTTACAGCATCACCATAGTGAGCTATCTATGAAGCATTCTCAATAAAAAGCTATGCATATAGTAAATAAAAAAGATCGCTGAGATGCTCATTGTCTGCTTGCCTTGTCATTTTTGTTATGGGAAAGCTCATGTACCATGTGCAAGGGGTACCCCGTTGGCGGTTCTCTATGATATGCAAATACATACAATGACAAGAACTTACCTGTGACTGAATTTGAGTAGCATGAGGTGTGGCACACGTATTCAAGGGACTTGAGATTGCCAACTTATATTTTGTCAAGCATATACTCCATAGTTAGTTCACTTTAACCTTAATCACTTCAACATGCTTATGATAGGGGCAATGAGGGCTGAAAGCTAACAAGTACCATAATTTTTGGAAGCTCGTTTTGAAACTTGAAATCCCTGCTTCCTTTACAAAAGGCCTTTCTTGCACCATTATTGAGTCTCCACCTTCTACCTTTAGGCACCATTAATAGAGCATAGTTGTCATTCTGTGTGCAGTGTTCCAAAGCTTATTGATTGATGCATATTGTGATATTACTTGTTCTTGTGCTATTTGTTTCTAGTCACCCTTGTGAATTTTGAAGGTGTCATATCCATCTATTTGCTACTCTATGAGGGACAAGTTGAATGCCACTATGCTATGCTTTCTGCATGTGAAACAAACAAATGTTTTTCAATGCATGTTATTCATGATCTTTGTTTATAGCCTTTCATGTTGCATGCATAGTTACTATGTCCTATTGTTAGAACTCCATCTTTCATGCACATGTTTAGAGTTCTTTGATCCCAGCTTTCAATGCTTGCAAATGGTTAGATCTTTATTGTGAGGGTGCATGTGTCCTCAAAAATTATTATTTTATCACGTACCTACTCGAGGACGAGCAGGAGTTAATCTTGGGAATGCTTGATACGTCGGAAACGTATTTATAATTGTTGATGCTACATGCTCGTTGTTGGAATTATGCCCTAGAGGCAATAACAAAGATGTTATTGTTATAATTCTTGTTCATGATAAAGTTTATATTCCATGCTAGAATTGTATTAAGCGGAAACTTTGATACTTGTGTGGTTTATGAATAACACCGTGTCCCTAGTACGCCTCTATGGACTAGCTCATTGATTAATGATGGTTAAGGTTTCCTAACCATAGACATGAGTTGTCGATTAATAATGAGATCATGTCATTGGGAGAATGATGTGATGGACAGACCCAAATCAAGCAGAGCAATTAGATCGTGTCATCGTGTTCATCTTTGCGAAGCTTTTTCTTATGTCAAATATTGTATTCCTTAGACCATGAGATAATGCAACACCCTGGTATCGGAAGAAAGCTTTGAGGTCATCAAACGTCATCCTATGAGAGGGTGATCATAAAGGTGTCTCTCAGGTGATCGGAAAGTACTTGTTGGGTTGTATGTATCGAGATGGGATTTGTCCCTCCCAAGTCGGAGAGATATACTTCGGGCCCACTCGGTAATCGATATCAACACCGCTTGCAAGCACGTGGTTAAGGAGTTAATCACAAAGTGATATCGGATTACGGAACGAGTAAAGTACTTGCTGTGAACGAGATTGTGTAGGGGTTCGTAGCATGGAAAACAAAAATTTTCTATCGCATACAAACAAACAAGCCAAGATCGATCTACTAGATTGTAGCAACGAGTCGATGGAATAACTTACCCTCGAAGATTCCAAAGCGGTTAACGAGAGCAGATTCTCGTGGGTGATGTAGTCGTACTCTTTCCGATCTCAAGATCGCGTAGACGATCCTTCCGGCGCTGCGTTCCGGCAGCGCTTCCGCAGTCGGTCACACGTTCGGTACTCGATGAAGACCTTCCTCTCCCTTGTTCCAGCAGGCAGCGGAGGTTGTAGCACTCTCCTCGCGATTCCGGCAGCACAACGGCGTGGTACCGGAAGTAGAGGGGAGATCCCGCAGGGCTTCGCCTTAAGCCGGAGCGAGTATGGTGGAGTATGAGAGAGGGCTATTAGTGGTCTAGAGATTAGACACACCAATTAGAAGGCTCTAAACCGCAGGCTAAAGCAATTAGAAGCTCTAAACCAAAACGGCTCTAAACCGGAGATTAGAGGTAGAAACTTGTGTGTCTCAAGGAGGAGCCCTGCCCCTCCTTTTATAGGTGGAGGGGCTGGCGCGCCAGGGAAGGGGAGGAGAGTCCCTCCCCAACTCGGCCAAGGCTGGGCGCCGGCTTGGAGGAGAGGAACTCCTCCTCCAAGTTGGTTTCAACCTCCTCTTGCTTGTTTCCCACAGTTTCCTGTTTCCCACAGTTTCCTGTTTTCCACAGTTTCCTGTTTTAGCCGTTTGACTTTCAAACTGGCAATTTGACTTTCATGTTTTTGGAACAGCAAGAACACTTAGTACATGATGCAATCATTCAATGACACACTCATGTACCCTCCCCCCCGGAGTGCCGGACAATCCGGACCCTTCTAGAACATTCCCGATGAAAACACCGGAATCATTCCCGAACTCCGAAACGGGACTTTCCTTATATGAATCTTATTCTCCGGACCATTCCGGATCACCTCGTGATATCCCGGATCCCATCCGAGACTCCTAACAACATTTGGTCTCTTTCTCATAATACCATAACTACTCAAACAACATCGATTCCTTAAGTGTGTCTCCCTACGGTTCGTGAATTATGCGGACATGATCGAGACACTTCTCCGAACAATAACCAATAGAGGAATCTGGAAATTCATATGGCTCCCACATATTTCTACGATTACTTTGCGATCGAATGAACCACTTACATACGATACCAATTTCCCTTTGTCTCACGATAGTTTACTTATCCGAAGTTATGATCGTCGGTATCTCTGCATACCTAGTTCAACCTCGTTACCGATAAGTACTCTTTTCTCGTTCCCGTGATATGTGATCCCTTGTGACCAAGTCACATGCTTGCAAGCCAATTGGATGACATTCCACCGAGAGGGCCCAGAGTATATCTATCCGTCATGTGGATGGACAAATCCCATTCTTGATCCATGTGTTTCAACCAATACTTTCCGAACACTTAATGTCACCTTTATAGCCACCCAGTTACGGTGTGGTGTTTGATGTCATCAAAGCATCCATCCGGTAAAGGTGATATGCATGATCTCATGGTCGAAGGAATTAGGTTACTATGTATCAGAAAGCATATAGCAATTGAACTATTGAAATGACTTGATCTTTATGCTACGCTTATCTATAGGAGTATGTCCATCACATCATTCTACTAATGATATGATCCTGTTGTTAATAACATCTCTATGTTCATGATCAGGAAACCATGATCATATATTAACCAACAAGCTAGTTTAACAAGAGGCTTTACTAGGGACTCTTATTTTAGTTTACAAATCACACAAGTATTAATGTTTCCGGTTAATACAATTATAGCATGGTATGTAAACATTTATCATAAGTGTGAAGATATGATAATAACCACTTTATTATTGCCTCTTGGGCATATCTCCAACAGATTGAACTAGGTATGCTGATACCAACGATCGAATCTCGGGAAAGTAAAATATCGCGTGACGAAGGGAATATAAATATGGGATTAATTGAATCCTGGCATCGTGGTTCATCCGATATGATCATCGATGAATATGTGGGAGTCAATATGGGTTCACAGATCCTGCTGTTGATTATTGATAGAAGATCATGTCTGCATTCTCGAACCCATAGGGTCACACACTTAACGTGCCTCGACGCTAGGATAGAATGGATAATTGGTTTATGAGTTTTTGTTCAGAGTCTCGGATGATATCCAGGACATCACGAGAGGTTCCGGAATGGTCCGGAGAATAAGATTCATATAAAGGAAAGGAGTTTTTGGATTTCGGAATTGTTTCGGAATGTTCGGTATTGTACCGGAAGGTTCTAGAAGCTTCCGGAGTGGGACCAACGTGGCCCCACTTGTCGGAGGGGGGCGTGGGACTATGAGGGAGTGCCCTGGCCGCATTGGGCCAGGGACACAAGGCCCCATAGGCCCAGCCGGCCAAAACCCTAGGGGAAACCCTAGGGGATCTTCTAGAAGGGGGGGAACTTGCCCCCCACTCCACCCTTGTGGCCGTCGGCCCTAGGGCTTGGAGGAGGGTCAAGGGGGCCGGCCAGCCCTCTATATAAAGAGGGAAGGGGCGTACCCTCCTACCACTCCTCCTTGAACCCTAGCCGCCTACCTGCTGCCCTCCAGATCTCTCTCTCTCCCGACTGCGCGTAGGCGAAGCCCTGCCGCAGAAACTCTCCACCTTTGCACCACGCCGTCGTGTTGTAGATCCAATCTATCTCTCCACCCCACTTGATGGACCGAGGAAGGAGGAGACGTCACGGTGCCGTACGTGTGCATCTATCGGAGGCGTCGCCACTTGCGGTGTTGGATCGGATCGGATCGCGAGGAGGAGAAGGCTAGTACGACTACATCAACCACGTTCTGTTGAACGTTCCGCTGTGCGATTTCTTCAAGGGTATGAAGATCTCATCTATCCCTCTCGTTGATTGCATCTCCTAGATTAGATCTTGGCTTTCCCGTTCGCATCCATAGATTTTTTTTGATTTACTATGCTGCAAAACCCTTCAGTGGTATCAGAGCTAGATCTATGCGTAGATGTGTTTCACGAGTAGAACGCAACATGCTTGTTGAGGGCGTTGATGTTTTCTGTTGCAAGCCTCTTGTTGTGTACTTCTTATGACACGGGATAGTGAGATCGAAGCGGTCCAGGCCAACTTTACGCGACCTCGTTTGCGAGACCGGCTCCGCACTTGACGTGTGGCTTGTTCCACACATGCGGCTGGTGGATGCCAGTTTCTCTCACTATAGTTGTCATGGGATTTACACCGGATGTTGGCAACCATAATATCACCGTTGTGGCTTTCCGTAGGTAAGAATCGTTCTTAGCTTGTTACTCCCATAAGCCACGTAAAACATGCAACAACAAAGTAGAGGCGTCTAACTTGTTTTTGCAGGGAGTGTTTCTGTGATATGGTATGGCCCAAGATATGATGTGTATGTTGTATGCAATGATCATGTTTTGTAATATTTCACGACTTGCATGTCGATGAGTACACAACCGGCAGGAGCCATATGGTTGTCTTTATAATTGTGTATGACCTGTGTGTCAACTTCTTATACGCCATGTAATAGCTTTACTTTATTGCTAAGTAGTTAGCAATAGTTGTAGTTGCTATTCGTGGTGGAGGCAATCATGGTGGAGTGATGGAGATCATGCTGGCACGCAAAAGATGGAGATCATTGCGCGGAGATTGGCTATACCATGTCACATAAAATTATATGCATGTGATGTTTATCCTTTTATGTATCTTATTATGCTTAGATCGTGACGGTAGCATTATAAGATGATTCCTCACTTAAATATCAAGATAAAATTGTGTTCTCCCCATGTATGCACCGTTGCGAAAGTTCTTCGTGTTCAAGCATCTCGTGATGATCGGATGTTATAAACTCTACGTTCACATACAACGGGTGCAAGCCAGTTTTGCACACGCGGAAATACTTGGGTTTGACTTGATGAGCCTAGCATGTACAGACATGGCCTTGGAACACACGAACCGAAAGGTTAAGCATGAGTCATATGAATGATATGATCGACACTTTGTTGTCCACCATTGAAGCCACATCTCTTCTCGTGAAGATTGGATTAGGTGTGGTGAATTTGGATCGTGTTCACTAAACAACTTGAGGGATGTTGAATTTAGTGGGAGTTCATCTAGTAATTTGATTAAGTTGAACTAGTTATCATGAACATAGTCTAAATTGTACTTGCAATTTTTGTAGATCAAATGGCTAAGTCCAACTTCAACTTCAACGTTTTTGCTGGGAAAGAAAAGCTTAAGAACAATGGGTCTAACTTCACCAACTGGTTCCGCAATCTGAGAATCATTCTCGCTGGCGGACAAAAGGACTATGTCCTTGAGAAAGCGCTAGGTGACGCCCCTGCTGTAGATGTGCCGGCTGATGAAAAAGCTGTTTATCAGTCGCGCAAAGATGAATATGGTGTGATTAAGAGCACCATGTTGTTTTCTATGGAATCGGACCTTCAAAATCGTTTTGAGGAGTTCTTCGGGCCCTTTGAGATTCTTGAGAAACTGAAAACCATGTTTCAGACTCAGGCCCGTTCTGAGAGATATGAGATCTCTGAGAAATTCTTCAACTGCAAGATGGAGGAAGGGAGTTCCGTTAGTGAGCACGCCATTAAGATGTCGGGCTACACTCAACGTCTTGAGCAACTGGACTGCAAGATTCCAGAAGAGCTCAAGATTGATAGAGTTCTGCAATCACTCCCTCCTAGCTACAAAGGTTTTGTAGTTACTCATAATCAGATTGGTTCCACTGATACGATCACTGAGCTCTTCGCTAAGCTGAAAGCTGCGGAGGTGGACATCAAGAAAGATAATCATGTGTTGATGGTCAACAAGCCCCCCAGCTTTAAGAAAGGTAAGGGTGCAAAGAAGTCCTTCAAGAAAGGCAGCGGCAAGCGCGTTGCCCCTGCTGAGAAGAAGCTCAAGTCTGGACCTAAGCCGGACACTGAGTGCTTCTATTGCAAGGACAAGGGTCACTGGAAGCGCAACTGTCCGGAGTAATTAGAGGACAAGAAGGCTGGCACCATTAAAAGTATATTTGATATACATGTTATTGATGTTTACCTTACTAGCGCTCGTTGTAGTGCCTGGGTATTTGATACTGGTTCAGTTGCTAATATTTGTAACTCGAAGCAGGAGATACGGAATAGATGGCGGATAGCGAGGGATGAGGTGACGATGCGCTTTGGCAACGGATCAAGAGTTGATGTGATGGCCGTCGACACGCTCTCCTTAGTTTTACCTTCGGGATTAGTTTTAAACCTTAATAAATGTTATTATGTGCCTGCGTTGAGCATGAACATCATATCTGGACCGTGTTTATTGCAAGACGGTTATTCATTTAAATCGGAGAATAATGGTTGTTCTATTTATATGAGTAACATCTTTTATGGTCATGCACCTGCTATGAATGGTTTATTTCTTCTGAATCTCGAAAGCAATGAAACACACATCCATAACATTGAGGCTAAGAGATGCAAAGTAGATAGTGATAATTCAACTTATTTGTGGCACTGCCGTCTAGGTCATATTGGTGTAAAACGCATGAAGAAACTCCATTCTGATGGACATTTGGAGTCTCTTGATTTTGAATCATTTGACACGTGTGAGCCATGCCTCATGGGAAAGATGATCAGAACCCCGTTCTCCGGAATAATGGAGCGAGCAACGGACTTGTTGGAAATCATACATGCCGATGTATGCGGACCAATGAGTGTTTCGACGCGTGGTGGATACCGCTATTTTCTCACTTTTACTGATGACTTAAGTAGATATGGGTATATCTATTTAATGAAACATAAATCTGAAACATTTGAAAAGTTCAAAGAATTTCAGAACGAAGTGGAAAACCATCGTAACAGGAAAATTAAATTTTTACGATCCGATCGTGGAGGTGAATATTTGAGTTATGATTTTCTCACGCATCTTAAAGCAAGCGGAATCGTTTCGCAACTCACGCCACCCGGAACACCACAGCGCAATGGTGTGTCTAAACGCCGGAATCGAACTCTATTAGATATGGTGTGATCGATGATGTCTCTTACAGATTTGCCGTTATCATTTTGGGGTTATGCATTAGAAACCGCTGCATTCACTTTAAATAGGGCACCATCTAAATCCGTTGAGATGACACCGTATGAACTGTGGTTTGGTGCTAAACCTAAGTTGTCGTTTCTTAATGTTTGGGGATGCGAAGCTTACGTCAAGAAGTTGATGCTGGACAAGCTCGAACCCAAAGCGGATAAATGCGTCTTCATAGGATACCCTAAGGAAACGATTGGGTATACCTTCTACCACAGGTCCGAAGGCAAAGTGTTTGTTGCAAAGAACGGATCCTTTCTTGAGAAGGAGTTTCTCTCGAAAGAAGTGAGTGGGAGGACGGTAGAGCTAGACGAGGTTATGGAACCTTCTCTTGAGTTGGAGAGTAGCGCAGCACCTGAAATTGTTCCAGTGTCGTATGCACCAACAATAGAGGAAGCTAATGATCAGGATCATGAAGCTTCGGACGATGATACTACTGAACGTCGCAGGTCGACAAGGTCACGTGCCCCTCCTGAGTGATACGGTAACCCTGTCTTAACTGTATTATTGGTAGACAACGGTGAACCTGCGAACTATGAGGAAGCAATGATGAGCCCTGACTCTGAGAAATGGCTAGAGGCCATGAAATCCGAATAGGGATCCATGAGCGAAAACCAAGTATGGACTTTGGTGGACCCTCCTAGCGACCGTAAGGCCGTTGAGTGAAAATGGATTTTCAAGAAGAAAACGGACGCAGATGGTAATGTTACTGTCTATAATGCACGGCTTGTCGCGAAAGGTTTTCGACAAGTTCAAGGTGTTGACTACGATGAGACTTTCTCTCCCGTAGCGATGTTTAAGTCCATTCGGATTTTATTAGCAATTGCTGCGTTTCATGATTATGAAATATGGCAGATGGATGTCAAGACTGCGTTCCTCAATGGCAACATTGATGAAGAGTTGTATATGATGCAACCCGAAGGTTTTGTCGATCCTAAGGATGCTGATAAGGTGTGCAAACTTCAGCGTTCCATTTATGGACTTAAGCAAGCATCTCGGAGTTGGAACCTTCGTTTTGATCAAGTGATCAAGAGCTTTGGATTTGTTCCAAATTGCTACGAAGCTTGTATCTACAAGAAAGTGAGTGGGAGCTCAGTGACATTTCTAGTACTATATGTGGATGACATATTGATTATTGGAAATGACATTGGTATGCTTAACGAAGTGAAGAGTTACTTGAATAAATGTTTTTCAATGAAAGACCTAGGAGAAGCTGCTTATATATTAGGCATCAAAATCTATAGAGATAGACAAAGACGCCTAATAGCTTTAAGCCAAAGTACATACCTAGACAAAGTTCTGAAAAGGTTTAGAATGGATAAGGCAAAGAAAGGTTCAGTGCCCATGTTGTCAGGTAAGATATTGAGCAAGGCTCAGTGTCCAGCTACGGTAAACGATAGAGAAACCATGAGCAAAGTGCCATATGCCTCGGCCATAGGTTCTATCATCTATGCCATGCTGTGTACTGGACCGGATGTGTCCAATGCTCTTAGTTTGACGAGCAGATACCAAAGTGATCCAGGAGTGGAACACTGTACAGCCGTAAATAACATCCTAAAGTATTTAAATAGGACTAAAGAAATGTTCTTGGTCTATGGAGGTGATGAGCAGCTCGTCGTAAAAGGTTACGTCGACGCTAGTTTCGACACCGACCCGGATGATTCTAAATCTCAGACAGGATACGTTTATATTTTGAATGGAGGAGCTGTGAGCTGGAGAAGCTGCAAGCAAAGCGTGATCACGGGATCTACAGTAGAATCGGAATACATGGCTGCTGCTGCAGAAGCGTCAAGTGAAGGATTTTGGATCAGGAACTTAATCACTGAGCTTGGTGTGGTTCCAAGTGCCTTGGACCCACTGGAGATATTGTGCGACAACACTGGCGCCATAGCATTGGCTAAGGAACCAAGATATCATCCAAAGACCAAGCACATCAACCGCCGATTTCATATAATTCGAGATTATATAACAGATGGAGATATGAAGATTAGCAAAGTACATACGGATCTGAATGTCACAGATCCGTTGACTAAACCTCTTCCACGAGCAAAACATGATCAGCACCTCAATGCCATGGGTGTTAGATTGTTGCCAGATGTAAAATAGATTATTGACTCTAGTGAAAGTGGGAGACTGTTGGAATTATGCCCTAGAGGCAATAATAAGGGTTAATTGGATCTATGCCATTGTAATTTTCACCGTTTGGAGATATGCCATTACAAAAACCAAACTTGGAAATATGCCACTCCAACTTCTTTATACTTCTAGATATGCTATTTCTTCCAATACCACTCCATATATAGTTACTTATATCCACGTACATACATTTATACTCCTGTACGGACACAAAGAAAGGGGAAAAAGAACCGCCCCAGATTCCCCTACCCAAATACCATGTGCGTGAACAGGCCCAAATCCATAGCGCGGTGGTGGCGGCGGCCGCCGCTGCTGCTGGGGGCCTAGACGCCGGCGGCTGTAACCCTCGCTCGTGTAACGCGGCCGCCGGACAAGCCTGCGACTGGAGTGGCCCGTGCGGTCGCTGTTGGAGGCCCTCCCTCCCGCAAGGACATATGAGATCGCTGCTGAACCTCCTTGTTCATGGAGTTGTCCCTGTCTCTGCTGCGAGGGTCTGGCTGCCATTAATCTCGATCTGGTGGCTCTGTTAGGCTGATGCTCGACACGAGTATATGCCTTGTATATGAAATGGTATTGAAAGAAATGGCATAGCTAGAGGTATAAGAAAGTTGGAGTGGCATATTTTCAAGTTTGGTTTTTGTAATGGCATATCTACAAGTGGTGAAAATTGCAATGGCATAGATCCAATTAACCCCAATAATAAAGATGTTATTGTTATAATTCTTGTTCATGATAAAGTTTATATTCCATGCTAGAATTGTATTAAGCGGAAACTTTGATACTTGTGTGGTTTATGAGCAACACCGTGTCCCTAGTACGCCTCTATGGACTAGCTCATTGATTAATGATGGTTAAGGTTTCCTAACCATAGACATGAGTTGTCGATTAATAATGAGATCATGTCATTGGGAGAATGATGTGATGGACAGACCCAAATCAAGCAAAGCAATTAGATCGTGTCATCATGTTCATATTTGCGAAGCTTTTTCTTATGTCAAATATTGTATTCCTTAGACCATGAGATAATGCAACTCCCTGGTATCGGAAGAAAGCTTTGAGGTCATAAAACGTCATCCTATGAGAGGGTGATCATAAAGGTGTCTCTCAGGTGATCGGAAAGTACTTGTTGAGTTGTATGTATCGAGATGGGATTTGTCCCTCCCAAGTTGGAGAGATATACTTCGGTCCCACTAGGTAATCGATATCAACACCGCTTGCAAGGACGTGGTTAAGGACTTAATAACAAAGTGATATCGGATTACGGAACAAGTAAAGTACTTGCTGTGAACGAGATTGAACTAGGTATGCCGATACCAACGATCGAATCTCGGGCAAGTAAAATATCGCGTGACGAAGGGAATATAAATATGGGATTAATTGAATCCTGGCATCATGGTTCATCCGATATGATCATCGATGAATATGTGGGAGTCAATATGGGTTTCCAGATCCCGCTGTTGATTATTGATAGAAGATCATGTCTGCATATTCTCGAACCCGTAGGGTCAGACACTTAACGTGCCTCGACGCTAGGATAGAATGGATAATTGGTTTATGAGTTTTTGTTCGGAGTCTCGGATGAGATCCAGGACATCACGAGAGGTTCCGGAATGGTCCGGAGAATAAGATTCATATAAAGGAAAGCAGTTTTTGGATTTCGGAATTGTTTCGGAATGTTCGGTATTGTACCGGAAGGTTCTAGAAGCTTCCGGAGTGGGACCAACGTGGTCCCACTTGTCGAAGGGGGGCGTGAGCCTATGAGGGAGTGCCCTGGCCGCATTGGGCTAGGGGCACAAGGCCCCATAGGCCCAGCCGGCCAAAACCCTAGGGGATCTTCTAGAAGGGGGAAACTTGCCCCCCACTCCACCCTTGTGGCCGCCGGCCCTAGGGCTTGGAGGAGGGGCAAGGGGGCCGGCCAGCCCTCTATATAAAGGGGGCAGGGGCGCACCCTCCTACCACCCCTCCTTGAACCCTAGCCGCCTACCTGCTGCCCTCCAGATCTCTCTCTCTCCCGACTGCGCGTAGGCGAAGCCCTGCCGCAGAAACTCTCCACCTTTGCACCACGCCGTCGTGTTGTAGATCCAATCTATCTCTCCACCCCACTTGCTGGACCGAGGAAGGAGGAGACATCGCGGTGCCGTACGTGTGCATCTCTCAGAGGCGTCGCCACTTGCGGCGTTGGATCGGATCGGATCGCGAGGAGGAGAAGGCTAGTACGAATACATCAACCACGTTCTGTTGAATGTTCCGTTGTGCGATTTCTTCAAGGGTATGAAGATCTCATCTATCCCTCTTGTTGATTGCATCTCCTAGATTAGATCTTGTCTTTCCCGTTCGCATCCGTAGAAATTTTTTGATTTACTATGCTACGAAACCCTTCACTTGTTTAGTATCTACTTTGCTTTGCTTTGTCTACACTTGAGGTGCTTTTTACATGTTTTCTTGTACTAACCTATTAACAAGTTGCCACAGTGTCAGTTGCCTGTTTTCTGCTGTTTTTGGTTCCAGAAAAGCTAGTAAGGAAATATTCTCGGAATTGGACGGGACAAACGTCAAAGTCAGTAACTTTCCGTGGGGAACAAGAAGTCCAGAGGGGATACGGAGAGGCGTGCTAGGGAAGCCAAACCTCCCCTAGGCGCGGCTAGGTGTGGGCCTACGCCTAGGAGTGGTGTGGCCCCTCTGGCCACCGCCTCGGCCTCCCCCTTCGCCTATAAGAAGCCCCCGATGCAGAAACCATAAGGACCCAATCAAATATCCGTGAAACCGTCTATAGCCGCCGCCACCATCGTCCCTAGATCGGGGGGATCTGAAGTTCTTCCCGGCACCCTGCCGGAGGGGAGATCATCCCGGAGGCCTTCTCTCTGGTATGATGCGTGAGTAGTTCCACCTTGTACTATGGGTCCATGTAGTAGCTAGATGGTTGTATCTCCTCCTTTGTTCTTTTCATGTATAGATCTTGTGAGCTCCGTTCATGATCAACATCTAATCTATTTGTAATCATGCATGTTTTGTTTGCGGGTATCCGATGGATATTGAGATTATTATGTTGGTTTGATGAATGGTTTTATCTTTATGATTCTATCATGTCTGTGTTGTTTGTGATCTTGCATGCTCTCCGTTGTTAGTAGCTATCTTGGCCAAGTAGTTGCTAGTGACTCCAAGAGGGGGTATTTATGCTCGATAGTGGGTTCATGCCTCTAGTTTCCAAGGGAAGTGACAAAAATCTCTTCGGTTGTAGATGTGCTGTTGCTACTAGGGAGAAAACAACGGTTTCTTATTCATGGAACATGTGGACTATTTACCTTACACACTTTGCTTAAAGCAGTTGTATGTTGCTTGGAACTTAATACTGGAGGGGGTTCGGATGATAACCTGAAGGTGGACTTCCAGTCATAGATGTAGTTGGATGGCGGTCTATGTATCTTGTCGTATTGCCCAATCGAATCTCATAGGATCTTTCTGCCTAGTAATTTCATTGTTATGCCTTGCTCAGTTCCTGTCAATTGCCCTGCTGTAATTTGTTTACCCTTCATGCCATGTTGTTTATCTAAGGAGAGCACCTCTAGTGAACTATGGACCCCGGTCCAATCTTTACCATTGATACATCTTCCATTGTTACTTGTTTACTTGCAGCAAACCACCAGTACCTTCTACACGGTACGTTTAATCCTTTGTTACAGCAAACAGGTGAGCTTGACAACCTCACTAATTCGTTGGGGCAAGGTCTTGAGTTTGTGTGGTGCAGGTCTCCGCGTTGCTTGCAACACCTGTGTGACGTTTCCTTCCTCCTTCTGGTTCGATAACCTCAGTCTCTACTGAGGAAGACTTGCTGCTGTTCTCATCACACCTTGCTCTTGGGGTTTCCAATGAAGTGCTCCACGTCAAGCACCATCAAGATGTTGTTATATTCTTGTGCCGGGGAGCTAACTAATTTCACATATTAGGGAGTGCCTCTATGGCGAGCTCGTGGAAGATGCCTGAGGACTGGATCCTTAGACATCTCCCTCAAGCTCACCGTAATGGTGTCCCTGCTCTCGCACACCATCTTGCTTGCAGTTGATAACTTCACAAGTATGCCTATTTATAGATTAAGCAGCACAACATCGTGTCGACACTCACGACATAATATCGATACTCACCCCTGTCATAGTGCCGCCACCCACCGAAATAGTGTCACCAATCACCAAAATAGTGTCGCCACCCACCAAAATAGTGTCGCCACTCACTGTCATAGTGTTTCCACTCAATGTTAGTCCTGGTTGGTGTCTCCAACCGGTACTAAAGGTTCATCTTTAGTCCTGGTTGGAGACCCCAACCGGGATTAAACATGGTTCACGCTGGTCCCAGCCTGCCGCAACCCCTTAAGTCCCGGTTGGTGTCTACAACCGGGACTAAAGGTTCATATTTAGTCCCGGTAAGAGTCATCATCCGGGACTAAATCATGTTCGAGGTTTCCTAGCTTTCGGGTCAAATGACCAATGTTATGTCTAGAATCAGGGCATAGTTTGTGATACTGTGCCCCTATTATGCACCCGTGTGCATCATGGAATGGCGAACAATGTTGTAGGAGGATGTTTTCCTTTTTATCGCACGGAAAAGCCTTTTTCTATTTTTCGAGCGCCAAAAAACGAAATATTTCAAACCTTTCCGTCCACCCCTGGTGAAAAAGGCAAATGTCTGCCTAACCGGTAGGAAGTGGGTCTGGTTTGAACTACAGGTACATGATTTAATGCCCATGATTTTTTGAAAAAATCATATTTAGACTCTCAATATGATGTTTTTTCAGAGATCCAATGCAAATTTTACCGAGGCTCATCACCTATCTTCACGCCCGCCGTTTTGACCATAGTTTGAAACAGGAGAATTTTGAAACGGGCATAAGAAATTCAAAAATGGTCCAAAAAATGTAAATACTTCGCGTGGTGTCATATTATGTGACATAGTTGCAAGGAAAAATATCAAACTTGGTAAAATGATTATGTCTAAAAAAACCTTCACAAAATGACCTATCATGTTCAAGGTTTCTTGGCTTTCGGGGTAAATGGCCAATGTTATGGCTAGAATCAGGGCATATTTTGTGATACTATGCCCATATTGTGCATGCATGTGCATCATAGGATGGTGAACAATGTTGCAGGAGGAAATTTTCCTTTTCATCGCACGAAAAAGCCATTTTCCGAGCGCCAAAAACGGGTTTTTTTATGAAGCAACCATTGAAATGCTCATTCAAAATGCTACCACCACATTTTCCAAAAATACTAGACCACCTTACATGGACAATGTCCCAACCAGGATATCTCAAACCTTTCCGTCCACCCCTGGTGAAAAGACAAATGTCTACCAAACCGGTAGGAAGTGGGTCCGGTCCAAACTACAGGTACATGATCTAGTGCTCATGATTTTTTGAAAAACAATCATTTTTAGACTCACAATATGATGTTTGTTCAGAGATCAAATGCAAGTTTTAACTTGGTATATATTGATTGTATCTCAAAAACCTGCAAAGACAAAATTCAGAATACATCATATGGCTTGCTTATGATCGTGTGGCCGTAACCATGGAGCATCTTCATTAATTAACATGATGCTTGGGTCATCCTTCACTGCGAAGGGCGGAATTTCATAAAACTTATCATAATATTTTGACATGTCTATCTTGTCCTCCACTCACATGATATTTCTTTCCCTAAAAGAACTATGTGGCGCTTTGTCTCATCGTTTGTTGATTTATTCGTTTGCTTATATTTTATTTTTCTCGTTTGGTAGACATGTCCTTCACATAGAAAACCTAAGCCACATTATTGGCTAGGACGAATGGTTCGTCTCTGTACGCATGATTGTTCATATCCACTTTTATCATTCCGTACTTCTGGTCTACCTTTACCCCTCCTCCTGTCAGCTTGACCCATTTGCACTGAAACAAAGGGACCTTAAAAGTAGGTCCATAATCAAGTTCCCATATCTCCTCTATGTAACCATAATATGTGTCTTTTGACCCATTATCATCTGTTGCATCAAAGCGGACACCACTATTTTGGTTGGTGCTCTTTTTATCTTGGGTGATCGTGTAAAATGTATTCCCATTTATCTCGTACCGTTAGAAAGTTCATATAGTCAAAGATGATGAGCTGGCCAACCAGTACAGCTGATCCTATACAGTGTTGTTATTCATGAGATGTGTTTGCAACCAACCGCCAAAAGTCTTCATGTGTTCATCTCTAATCTAGGAGTCAGACTTCCCCCGGGTTCTTGGAGCATATAATATTCTTGTGTTCCTTGATATACGAAGCTACCAAGGTGGAATTTTGTAAAACTGTGTAGTGTGCTTGAGTGAAATAATGTCCGTCCCTACATATTATTGATTTCCTTCCTAGCATGCCTTTTCCACTCAGTCTCCCCCATGCCACGATTCAGGAACACCAATGGGCTTAATGTTAGGAATAAAGTCAACACAAAACTCAATGACCTCCTCTATTCGATAGCCCTTGGAGATGTTTCCTTCTAGCTTAGCACAGTTATGAACATATTTCTTCAAGACTCCCATGAACCTCCTAAAGGTGAACATATTATGTAGAAATACATGACCCAGAATGGTAATCTCGTCGACTAAGTGTACCAGGAGATGCGTCATAATATTGAAGAAGGATGATGAGAACACCAAATCAAAATTAACGAGACACTGGACCACATCATTCTATAACCTCGGTAGAATTTCTGGATCAACTACCTTCTGAGAAATAGCATTATGGAATGCACATAGCTTCATAATGGGTAGTCAAACATTTTCCGGTAGAATCCCCCTCAATGCAACTGGAAGCAATTGTGTCATAAGCACATGGCAGACAACCTTCTTTGCCTTGTATGTACTGACATGCAATTTGTTATCCTATGTAAGCTTCTTTTTCATTATTTTTAGTAGCTTCTCGAATCCCTTGTCAGATAAACCTTTCTCTGCCTTCCATTGCAGCAATTCCAATGTGGTACCGAGGTTTGTGTTGACATCTTTGCAATTTGGGTACAATATTTTTTTGTGATCCTCTAACATGCGCTCCGACTTCTTCTTCTCGTTTTCATTTTCGCATTCGCTCTGTGCATCAAGAATGGCGGCAAAGATCATCAGCGGTCTCATCTGACGATCGTTCTTCACCTTCTTCTTGTTCATGTCTTCCATTGCAGTGCCACCGTATTGAGGGAACATTGGATAGTTTTCATCATTCTCTTCTTCTTTGTTGTCTTCCATCATAACCCCTCTTTCACCGTGCTTTGTCCAGCAATTATAGCCGGGCATGAAATCAGACTGAATCGGGTGGATGTGAATGGTTTTTGAGGAAGAGAAATCCTTCTCATTCCGACAGATACGGCACGGACAACACGTAAAACCGTTCTGCTTGTTTGCCTCAGCCCCACATCAAGAAAAGAATGCACGCCATTAATAAACGCGTCATACACTCAGAGAGCATCGTACATCCATGGCCAGCTCATTTGCATTATAATTAAAATCTTGGATAATATAAAAAGGTTGGACATCTTGGATCATATAAAAGGCTTGGCCGGCTCATTTTTGAATTGGAAAAAACTATTAACATAAAAAAATATTGAGTTTTTAATTATTGATCTAGGAGTGAAAACCTCATTCAATTCTAACTTCCGAAACTCTAAAATTACACATCTCAAATTTTAGTAACTTATTGCATAATCAAATTTTGTCTAAAATTACACATCTAAAATTTCCTCTACCTCTACTTTTAAAGCATGAAATCCCTCTCTACTTCTAGAGCATTGAGCTAAACTAACAACGAGAGATAAAATAATGAAGTTTCTAACATTTTTAACCTTAGATTGATAGGTGCCACAAAATCTTGACAAATCTTGGACAAAAAATAGAAATGAACTTGAGCAAGTTTGGAGTAAAATAAGCATAGGATCGGGCACGGACGAAGCACTTATATAGAAAAAATATTAGTCCCGGCTGGTGTTACAAACCGGGACTAGTGTACGATCTCTAGTCCTGGCTGGTAACACCACCCGGGACTATATGGGCTCCTCGGTCCTAGCTGGTACTAGCCGTTGATGCCAAATCTTTAGTATCGGCTGGTATTACCAATCGGGACTAGAGTTCCCCAATGATCAGGACTATACGTTTGCTGCCTCCTAGCCGTTGGAAGAAAGACGAACCAGGACTGGCGAGTCCCGGTTCTAGACCCAGCTGACTAGAGGTCGGGTAGCTCTAAACCAAAAGGTTGTTTTCTACTAGTGTATTGTTATAATTTGGTTGAAACATTGTGGTAATAACTTGGATGATTATTGTGTGCTCAAAACTATTACTCTCTCTGTCGAGGAGTAATTGAATTGGGTTTGTCTAAATTCCAAGGAAAAAAATAGCGTGCTAAAAGAAATAGCGTGGCCCTTCTCTAAACGCTATGCAAGTTATAACGCGTTAATAGCGTGCTATTTTTCAAAATAGCATTTATAAAAAAATTAACTATTGACAGATATAGCATGTATTACTAGGGATTTTAGCAACTAATTTTTTTCTAGAGTAATACATGCATAACCAATTAACTAGTGCGGTAAAATGACAAAGTCCAGGTCACAATGATCACCAAATTCAACATGACAAGGTCAATATCATGGTATTCACCACAAAAATCCATGGAGAAATTATATCTATGGGCTGAATGAGCTTATGAGCTGGTGCTATTTTTAGAGATTTTTTAGCGTTGCTATTGCGTTATGATGTTATATCGTATTTAGCGTTACTATAAAGCGAATAGCGTCATAGCGAGCATGTTTTGTATAGCGTAGCGTTCGCCTCCCAAATACGCTATAGCGGCGCTATAGCGATGAAATAACGCGCTATTTTTTTCCATGCTAAATTCTATTTGAATTTAGACAAACTTAAGTCAGTTATTTCTGGACGGAACGAGTATATTATAACTTAGATGATTAGTTGGTGTGTGTTAGTGATGCTCTTTGGGGTGGAAAGGGTGCGGATCACTAGTGACGGAGAGGAAAGGGGTGACAGCGGAACACAGAAGGATGGTCGGGGGTGACGACGATGGACAGACGGAGGACGAGCTTGGCGCATGGCAGGACGACAAGGTCATTGCGGGCCTCGCGGCATATCAGTTTGGCCGATGGTTGTTGCAGGCCTGCATGGCTCGCTAGAGGAGAAGGATGCCACGACAAGGCCACGAGGGCCGGCGGTGACATTAGATGACAGAGAATTTTCCTAGTCGCGTCCTTCAAATTTATTTACCATTTGATCTCCTGAGAAAACTTGGAAAAAAACAGAGACTCGCATTGGAGTAATCTGAACCGACAAGCTGAGTACTGTTTGGGAACTAATGCATGTAACTATTCGTGAATTGTGTCAACTAGTACTTTTGATGTAGCTGAGCATGGTGTACACCGTCTGCAGCAGTGACGGCACAACGAATATCGCGGCCGCCGCGAAGAGGGAGATGGCCACCCACGGCGAGGGGAAGAAGTGCAGCACGAAGCCGCCACACCACCAGCTGATCCGGCGCCTGCGGTGGCACGCGACGGCGTCGAGCATGTCGCCGAACTCGTCCGGCAGCCTGGCGCCGACGGTGTGCGCCCCGAGCTCCCGGAAGAAGTAGACGAGCTCGGCGTCCGTGAAGCGCGTGGAGGCGAGGACGCCCCGCCCGCGGAGGAACGAGGCGTCGGTGGCGCAGCGCACGAGGCCCTCCATCCTGGCGACGTGCGTGGTGACGCAGGCCCCGTGCGCCCAGTGGAAGTGCATCTCGAAGGCCAGCATGTTGTAGAGCACCACGGCGCTGTACTCGTGGACGTGGAAGCACGGGATGCTCATCACCGCCAGGGGGCTCGCCGGCCTGCTCCAGAAGGACATGTCGAGGTGGCTCTGGCAGGCGGACGACGAGCACGAGTCCGACGCGTCCGACTGGCGGAACCACACCGCCGAGTGGCGCAGCTCGATGGAGCAGGGGAAGAGCCGCTCCGACTCCCTCTTGATCTTGAGGAGCTTGAGCGGCGTGGAGAGGATGGCGTACTTGGTCTCCGGCACGCGGGACCAGTGGAAGAGGTGCAGGACGTGGTGGAACTCGGCGCCCGCGGCGTGGCAGGGACGGCGCGCCCGCTTCGGGCACACGTCGTCGAAGCACCCGAGCACGACCTGCTCCACGCAGTGCCGGAGCTTCAGCCTGCCGCAGGATGCCACCAGCAGCTTGACGGCGGCGAAGGGCACCTGGTTCTCCAGCACCAGCATGTCCAGCTTGATCTGCTCGGCGTGCTGCGCCACGGCCATGTGCAGGATGAAGTACTCCCGATTGATGGACGCCGCCCGCGCCGCGCTGTCGGCGTCCTCGCCCACGCCCGCCTTGCTGAGCATCATGCTGACGACGAGCACGAAGCAGCTGTCCAGGAGCAGCATCTGCAGGAACCTCTCCTCGTCGTCCAGCAGCGCCCTGTCCACCACCGGCTCGTCGTCGTCCGCGAACTCGTCGCGGAGGCGGGCGCGCTCCGCCGACAGCGCCGCGACGTAGCGGTCGACGTCGAGCGCGCACTGGTCCTGCAGGTACCGCATGAACGGGAGCTTGGCGTCGTCGGGGAAAGCGAGGCCGGGGTCGCCCCGGTGGAACGGGCCGATGGCCACGGCGCGCACCGCGTGGAGCGCATCGACGCGCCCGTTGCGGCCGGGGCGCGACCGGAGGATGGTGCCCGACCGCTCGCCGAGGTACCACAGCATGGGCGTCCGCGCGATCAGGTCCCTCATCACGGCCTTGTTCACCGTCGCCGACGTGAGCTTGCGCAGCCACTTCCGCTCGGCTTCGCCGCCATCGTCGACCGTATCAGAAGAAGACTTGGTCTCCGCGGCGGTGTCAGTGTCAATGTCAATGCGGTGCTGGTCGTCGGTTGGACTGCTCAGCTGATCCCCTTCCATGGTGATTTGATTTCTGAAAGCAGTTCAGCTTAATTGATGGCAGTGCAGTATGAATTTAACATGGGGTCTCGTGTTAGCTGGGACCTGCAGGGACATACTGACGACAATGAATCTTGCAGACTTGAGCAACGCATTCTTGCTGAGCAATGGACAAAAGGAACGTGCCAGAACTTCATTTATCTGACCAACTAAGATACAGAGACATCGACAAAAAAGGGAAAATCGAACATGACACATTTGGTCGGCTGGTTGTTCATGTCTGGCAGGAAATACTACTGTACTAAGCAAGAAGACAGCAGCCCGACTCTGTTTATTTGGTACTCTCCCTCTGTTTCAACATATAAGATGTTTTATATTTATAAAAAAAATATCTATAATTATTTTAGTGTGTAGATTCACTCCAAACCTTAGTAAACCTATATATTAAAATAAATCTAGATACATTTGTTTTACAAAGCTAAAACATCTTATATTTTAAAAAGAAGGGAGTAGCAAGCATGGGCTTGGGCCATTCTCGGACAGAACTTTGCTGAATTTTCCTACTGTACGTGGTTTTTAGCTCTAACTACCCTATCATCATTTATTTTAGCTATATTTCGTATTAATTTGTTTGTGATGTCATCGCGGTTCCTTGATAAAATTTCAAAGCAACAATGCTACCTGTCGCTGAAATTCAACTTTGGCTTCTCTCCTTATGTTTTCGTCACTCCGCGGTGTTGTGTCTATTACGGAATTGTATGAAGTTGACTTTTCGTCTGCAAGCCTAAAAATAATTGGATGTGATATCACTCATTGCATCTAAGCAGCCAGCTGACTCCACTTTGGTGCCTCTACTATCATGCGTACGAGACTAGTACATAATACTATATTTATAATGCACAGTATCATCTAATAATAGTATATTTCCTCCATCTTAAAATAGATGTCTTAGGTTTTTAAAATTTGAATGAATCTATATACTAAATAGCGTCTAGATTCATCCAAATTTTAAAAAAATTGAGACATCTATTTTAAGACAAAGAGAGTAGATGTTTTCTATTTAGTTATTTTTACAATCTTAATGCAAATTAGTGTACAAGATCTAGTTGTGATTAAATCCCTGTTTGTATCCTTTGAGCGCACGCCCATAAGTAGTGATCAAATCAATCAAACAATCTTAATACCATGAAAGAGAAACTTCCCAGTTCTAGGAAAGCTTATCATAAAGGGCTTCGACAAAGGGTTTTATTTGTTCTTTGAGCGAAAAGATAAAGATTGATACCACTATTGCTTTTCTTTTTATTAATTGATGTGCCACATTAGCTTTTTATCAACTTTGGCATGCATGATGCTGCTTATGATATTAGCATTATGACTAGCCTAAGGAGGTGTATACTAGAGTACCTTTTTTAAGAAAAAATGTACTCCCTCCGTCTCAAAATAGATGTCGCAGGCTTTTTAAAATTTGAATAAATCTATATACTAAATAGTGTCTAGATTTGTCTAAATTTTGACAAATCTTCGACATCTATTTTGAGACCGAGAGAGTAGTAAAATCCTGGTCATTAGAATAGTTCTCATAGAAAAGAACAAAGTCTTTTTTTTCTCCCTAAACTTTTCACTGGATTCTGTAGTTTCTTCCTAAACTTTACTTGACTCACTAAACCCTTAAACTACAAATAGTGGTCCATTTAACCCCTCGTTCGGTTTAAAAGGTTGGATCAAAATTCCAGATTAACGGGGTAAGATGGACCATTAGTAATAATTTAGAGGGGTTTAGTGAGCTAAGTAAAGTTTTCGATGAAAATATGAAGTGAAAAGTTTAGGGGTGAAAACAGACTTTGTTCCAAAGAAAATTACCGGCAACTCTACTCTTCCAAGAAAGAGAAGTACTCCCTCTGATCCATATTACTTGTCATTAAAATGGATGTATCTAGACTAGATCGAAGAGAGTAGAAAACTTGGTAAATTTAGCAATCAATTCTACCTAAGCATATTTTCTCTCAATATGTGTATTTTATATTAATACGGTATTCAGACAAAAGGCACCGGATGTGCACACCTTCTAGCGGATGCAAATAACTTAATTGGAAAATCCATTTTGTCTTCCCATAAGGCGAGGTCACACTGTTACTCAGGCAGACAAGAGAACAAGATCAGGTTCACCGGGATACGATCTCGACCTCACATTTAGGGTACACGACGGCGACATGCTAACATGTTAATCGCTAAGTAATTGATGTCTTACCTAAACTGATATGTATATGTATGAAGCATATGCTAATTAGAAGTTTTCGTGTTAATTTAATTTAAGTATAAATTATGACAGAATAATTTTTAAGATTAATTAGCATACACATAAAAGACATGCACCATACAGACAAGTGAAAACCTAGCATATTTTCGCATACTGCAATACTAGTAATCATCATAGGAAATAACAGGAGGGTAAAGAACACGTACGAGTTCATCGATGGTATGACCAACGGCACAACAGAAGTGAATCCGCCACCGGCGACAACAACAGAGACGACATCAGCAGCCTTCTTGGTAGCTTTGTCCGACATGGCGATGAAGTCGGTGAAGCCAGACGTAGAGGATAGAGAAAAACTTGAGTAGTCGCGCCTAGACGCTTTCTAAAAACCTTATCGCCTCTCTTCCGATGCAGGATCAGAGAGACGAGGTTCCGGAGGCCTGCTCTCCCGGACGGCTGTGCACGCAGCCGGCGAGATGGAGTAGCAGAGGGCAGCACAAAGAGGTGGAACGACGATGCGCAGGTAGGTAGATGCAATCTGATTGCTGGTGACCGCTAGGGTTCGCATCTGCCTTTTTATATAGTGCGGGTCGGGTAGGACGTGGGCAGCAGCCCACGACCGAGTCGGTACCGGCTCACGATCCAAGATGTGGAAACGGCTCGTTGATTAACGCGTCTGTAATAACTTGTAATTAATACACAACCCGCAACCCGCGGCGTGCGTGTCGTGACGAGGCGTGGCGAGACGGGTGGCGCCGGACAAAAAGTGCGCGAGGACTTCTCTTCTTCTAACACCTTACTGAGTGGTGCAACACTTTACTATATAAGGTGGTTCAACTTCCCTTCCACTAACAATGTGGGGCTAAACTTTAACTCTACTAGCACACACATGAGCTGCCACAATAATAAATCAAAAAAAATTGTAAAATTTATATTTATTATGGACCAAAATTCCAACATGCAACATCATAGACGTTGACAATGAGGCAACAGAAGAAGCTCCGAGAGCATCTCCAAACCACGCCACAAATATCTATTGGATGCATCGAACAGAAAGCCGCGTGTCCCAAGGACCGTTTCTGTCGGGCACGGACCAATAGCGTGTCTGGCATGTCAAAATAGCGTGTCTGGCATGTCAAAATCGTCCTCGCTCCACAGAGCTCCTTGCAAACGCACCAGACAGAAGCCGCTGGCGACATAGCGAAGCGTGGACTAATCTTGTCATTGACACAATGGCCGGTTAGCTTTATTTACAGCTGACTACCTCCTTGTGGTCGCTTAATGTCGGCCAGACGAGCACACAGAGACGTCTCATCGGCGCAGCAACCAGTGTCCAGTGGTGGTGTGGCGTGTATTGAAAGAGGTAGAACAATCATCGACCTTAGGTCGGTCGGTTACGTGTTTATATAGGTAGATAAAATCCTATACAAGGCATTATAGGAGTATGTATACAATTAGAGTACTACTTCATATTGTATATATAAGATATTACAACTCTAACATTCCTTTAATCTAAAACTTGAGAGATTTAAATTATCGTTTAAACTCATCTAATTTCTTAGAGCACAAAATCTTAGTTATCCATCAGCAATCTTATCCTTGCTGGAAATAAACCGAACGATGAGGAGGAGGATCGTCATCGCGTTGTCATCCTCGTGGAGCAGATCCTCGATGTCCGAATTGTCTGAAGACGACCAATAGCGTAGATTGCCTCCTCCTTCGAGTTCATCCCAGAATCGGACGGCGCCGCGGTGGAATCTGGTGGCGGCACACAAAAGTGAGGGAGGATGGGTGGGCGGGGTGCGGGTCAGTCGGGGGTGGCTCGACGTGAGCGGAGGCAGCTGAATCGGGTGTCGGGCAGCGGCGCGCGGAATGGGAAAAAGGATGTGAGGGCGGGGTAATGAAACTTCCGCGCGCCCTAGCTCTCCCACGCGAATAGGGAAACGGATGTTAGGGCGGGGGAATGAAACTTCGGCACGCCCTAGCTCTCCCACGAGTGAGGGTTTCGTGTCAATTTTGCCTCCCAACCCGCGAATATAGAGGTCGACGAGTGAATTTGGCCCCGGCCCCTAAACTTTTTTTACGGGTTGCCTCTCGTCGTCTGATCGACGCAGTTTTTTCCTAAGAAACTATAATTGCGGGTTTGCCCTTTTCCTTCTCTAAATAGGATTTCGTCCGGCTTTATAAATAAATCCACACATGGACAATCTGATACAAGATGGTGAGGAGAAACTCTTACAAAGCAAATAAAAAACAAACAAAAATGTACAAGAAGGGCCAAGACTTGCCACCGAAGACACCGAAACAAGACAGTGTGGGATCGGAGCTCCACTACTACGCCCCTAAGAGGGTAACGGCGTAACCGCCACCGTCATCGATACTGCAAGGTCAAGGGTTTTAACTCGGAGTCCTAGCATGGCGAAGGCAACCACAACAGTGCCCCAAGAGGGTTACGACCCCGTCGGGCATTGCCACCATTGGCGTTGAGACGCTGAGCTTTCACCCAAAAAACCTCCGCACGCGCACGATACCTTGAACCATCCAATGTTCCAGAGTCTGGCCTCCATAACACGATTTGGGAGGAGCTGGTACACCGCCAACTTTAGGAACTCCTGCCGCCTGCTACTCTCCGTACACATGAGCGAAGAACAGGGCCACCACCACCGCCATGTCGCCTGCTGGAGAGTCGCCTGTGTAGTCCACCTTCCGAGGTCCCCGCCTTGGCGTCCAACACCTCGCGCTTAGGGCAATATGACATGGGAAGACCACAAGCAACCAAGGTCATCCAACAATAGAGTCAGGCCCATGTTGGTGGCAACTGACACCAATGAGAGGAGACCGATCCTCCACCGCCAAGGTGGTCGTCGATCGAACATATCAGCAGTGTCGATCAAGCCCCAGATCCAGCAAGATCAGGCCCGACCAGCTCCGCCACCGTGCTGCAACGCCAAGATTGCCACCACCGCCCTACGGTAGAAAATGGGTGGGCGCATTGGCCGAGATCCGCTAGGCCCAAAACAGGCCCGCTGAGCCTAGAATAGGCCCGCATTCCCCCCGCTCAATTACGAGCTCTCTCCCTCCTCTAGCTAGCGCTAAGATCATATCACATACTGAGATGCCTCATACAGGCAAAGAGATACAACTCAAGGGGCGCCATTGTAGTTTCCATGTATAGCTTCATATAGATTAGATAGACAGGAGTAGGGGGTTTACCTCATCACGAGGGCCTCAAACCTGGGAACATCGTGTGTTTATCTATGTGTGCTCGTTAGCGCATCATTCCTCTCCAGATCCTCCGGTGTTCATCGGCCCCAACTTAAGCCTACCCTAGGTATCTGTTATTACCACACGGTAGTCGTTTAATAATGTTGTCCCAAATGCAATAGCCTTATATATTCATATGTTCAGTTGAGACAAAAGATGTACCGTTGTTTATCTGTTTTGGAACACGAAAGAGCAAACCTTTACTATTTATTAAGGTTGCATATGTGGTGGCTCGTACGTTACCCCCCTCGTAATACTTGTCAAAATTACATTTGGACGCAGCATATGTAAGTTGTGGAATATATTTGGATTTTGGAGGAGATGAGCAGCCTACCCCTCCCGTCAAAACAAGATCAGAGAAGAAAATGTTCCAAAAACAAACTCGAAGAGACAAAAAATGTAAGCATAGAATATTATTAGAGAATAATATTCTTAGTGATGCCCCTATAGGGGAGGTATTTTAGAAGAACTAGGCAAGCTAGGGTAAGAAGGAATACGATACTGTTTCCCTAGGGGATCGATCGAATTGATCCCCCGGGTTGCTAGCTCTTGCATGCGCATGTTGGGCCAGGCAAAAAAAAAGATAGCCGTATCTTCTATCTCCCGTATGCCTCCACGACTCGTGCGCTGCCCGCTGCATCTGCGACACCGCACCGCCGGCCAGCCGCGTCGCCGCACTCTCTCACCCGCTCCACCTGTAGCTCGTGCATTCCTGATACGTCCAAAACGTATCTACTTTCCCGAACACATTTGCTATTGTTTCTCCTCTAAACTTGTGTGATTTGGATACAACTAACACAGACTCATGCTGTTTTCAGCAGAATTGCTTTGGTGTCTAGTTTTTGTGCAGAAAATCAATTATTAGGAAAAATCCCGGAAAATATGCCAAAAATCTTATTTCACCAGAAGACTCACGGAGCCAGAAGACGAGACGGAGGAGGGCCACGAGGGGCCCACACCCCCTGGCCGCGTGGGCCAGGCCAGGCCGTGCCTGGGAGGGATGTGGCCACCTTGGGCACCCCCTCGGCCTCCCTCTTCGCCTATAAGAAGCCTCTTGACCTAAAAACCAAGGGGGTCGATGTTTTCCAGAAAGAGTTCCGCTGCACCGCCACCACCAGAAACCGCGATTCGGGACCAGAAACTCCGTTCTGGCACCCTGTCGGGACAAGGAATTTGGAGAGGGTCATCATCATCATCATCACCGACGCCTCTCCATCAACCATCCATGTTTCCCCCATCCATGAGTGAGTAATCCCTCGTTGTAGGCTATGGGGATGGTAGGGATTAGATGAGTTCTATCATGTAATCGAATAAGATTGTTAGGGTATGATGCCTAGTATCTCTATTAGTGCTATTTGACTTTGTTGCAACTTGTTGTGCCTAATGCTTTTCACTAGGGCCCGAGTGCCATGATCTCAGATCTGAACTTATTATTGATTCATGATGGTAGTATTGTTTGTGATCTTATCTGCAAGTTGTGTACACATATTATTGTCCGAAACCAATGGCCCCCGAAGTGACAGAAATTGGGACAGCCGGAGGGAATGGTTGTGATATAAGGATCACATGTGTTCATGGAGTGTTAACGCTTTGCTCCAGTACTCTATTAAAAGGAGTACCTTAATTGCCATTAGATTCCCTTGAGGCCCCGCTGCAACGGCCTGGCAGGACAAAAGATGTTGTGCAAGTTCTCATTGCGAGAACGTGTGACTATATATGGAACACATGCCTATGATTGTTTAGTACTTGGATGCTTTATCTTATTTATCTGCAAATGCCCTAGATCTTGAAGTTACATGAATAGTATCATCCATGCAACGCCCGTCCATCCATCCCTATGCATACCGCACTCATATCCTACTGTTTGCTAATATTGTTACTACTGCCTTTATTTTACTGCTGCTGTTACTTTGCTATTGCTACTACAAAACGGTTACTACTGATAAACTGCTGTGAGCAAGACTGTTTTCAGGTGTAGCTGAATTGACAACTCAGTTGTTAAGGCTTATAAGGATTCTTTGGCTCCCCTTGTGTCGAATCAATAAATTGGGTAATACTGCCCCCGAAGACTGTTGCGATCCCCTATACTTGTGGGTCATCAAGACTATTTTCTGGCGCCCTTGCCAGGGAGCATAACTTTATTTGTAAGTTCAATTGGATCTATTATTGTTCGCTGCTATCCTTTTCATCATGGGAAAGTCTCGTGATGGGAAGTTTCCTATTTTACCATCCACTACAAGAAGAGGTACAGTCCTAAACACCTCTGCTGCTCTTGATTCACCGTTTGTTATAAGTAAGCTTGTTACACCACCACCACATACACATGCTACACACACTGCTACTACCGCTGAATCTGAAATTGCTTTTGATACTCATGATGTTACTTCTACTGTGCTTGATGCAAGTGGTTCATTAGCTCCTTTCCTAGATGCTACTATTGCTAGAACTATTTTGGGAAACACTGAAACTCCTAGTGAAGACACTATTACTCATGTTAGCTCACCTGAGTCTAGAGAGAGATATCATATTAATGATGGTTACATTGAGTTGACTGATGAATTTAATGAAGAGTATCAAAACACACATGGTGCTAGTGCTATTAGGAGTCTCCTTGAGAGACGTACTATTATACCTAAATTGTCTCCTGATGCTAAGTTTGCAACTTCTCCCATAGACATTAAAGATAAAGATTATGATTTCTCTCTTGATTTGTCCCATATAAACATTGTTGAGAAAGAACCTTTTTGTGGGACTGAGAATGAAAAGGTTGTAGCTCATATGAATGAGCTCTCCACTATGAGTGCCTTATTCTCTGATGATGTTAAGATGCGCAAGTACTTTGTTACTAAAATCTTCCCTTTTTCACTAAAAGGAGAAGCAAAAGATTGGTTTAATAGATTACCTGATTGCTTGATTGCTACTTTATTTCAGAAATATTTTACTCCTGGTGCTAGACATGCTGCTTTGCAGAAACTTTTTGATTTTAATCAAGGAGAAGAAGAGAAATTGTCAGAGTCATGGACAAAGTTCTGTGCCTTGATTCATGCACATCCTGGATGTCCATTACCTAAAAATGAGTTTCTTGATATATAATGGACTAACTGATGATTCTAGGACATATTGTAGGGTTCGTAGCATAGAAAACAAAAAAAATCCTATGATGGGAACAACTATGTACCAAGATCTATCTACTAGATACAAGCAACGAGTGGATATACATCCATATAATACATACCTTTGAAGAACGAATAGCGTTAACGAGGTTGTACTCGTGGATGATGTCTTCGAATGCTTGCTGATCTCAAGATCGTGATGAAGTCCATCTGGTCCAGCCGGTCCAGCACCATCAAGTCCGGCACCGCAAAGCAGTGGTGCATCCATGATTGCACACACGTTCGGGTACCCTGAAAACCTCTCTACACTCGCTCCAGCGAAGCAGCGGAAGAAACAAATCTTTTCAGAAAAAGCCACCGGGAACATGTATCTTGCTGATCTGAGACCATGGGGAAATTATAAAGGGGGGGAGAGATCCTGAGGAGGTGTGCTTTGAGAGGAGGAGAGGGATGCCTTTTATAGGGAGAGGGGGAGCACCCAAGGGGCATGGCTTCCAGCCCATGGTGGCTGCCCCCACCTCTTCCACATTCATGTGGGTGGAGCTCCCACTCAAAATGAAAAGCCTCCACTCACATAAACATGCCTCCACTCAAAAATCCACTCACATGCATTAAATTTCCACCAAATTTAATGCAAGCTCTCATTTAAATAAAACTCTTTTATTTATTTATTTATTTAGAATTTTTTTAATTACTCTAATTAACAAACATTCACATAAAACCCCTTATAACATTTCAATTTCACATGCAGAACCAGTTTCAGCAATTTCAACCGAAACAATTCCGGTGTCTAGTGAAATAAAATCCCACGCTTTCCTTTTTCTTTCTCTGGCATATTATTTGCTCCAAATGGTGTCACTATCCCTTAAGTGTGTCACCCTATGGTTCGCGTATAATGTAGACATGATCGAGACCCCTCTCCGATTAATAATCAACAACGGGACCTAGAGATCCGTACTGACTCCCACATATTCAACGATGACTTCTGTGATCGTGTGAACCTTATACGCATGTAACTCAATCCCTTTGTCTCGCGATATATTACATGTCTGATATTCGATTATCGGTATCTCTATGCCTAGTTTAATCTTGTTACCGACATGTACTCTTTTCTTGTTCCCGTGATATAACATTCTAGTGATCAAATCACTTGCTTGCAAGCTAACTAATGTGATATCACCGAGAGGGCCCAGAGAATATCTCTCCGTCATCGGGATGGAAAAATTCCACTGTTGATCCATGAGCCTCAACATAACACCTTCGTATCACTGAACCCATCTTTATAGTCACCCTGTTACGGTGTGACGTTTGATGTTATTGATGACATGATCTCATGGTCTAAGGACTAAGATTACTTTGTATGATGTTATAGCAATATAAACACAATGACTTTGATCGTAATACTATACTTCAGATGAATGTTCATCACACCTGTAGAGGTCCCAACCTGATATGGTAGAGATCCTTGTGTTTACAATGCTAGTCCCTGGATCAATAGCTGGCATCCACAGTTTAAGATGTAATATCATGAAATAAAGGTCATAATACAACTTTATAACCAGGAATAAAATAATACATTACATAGCTCATTTGTCTATCTCATTATAATGCAGCAAATATAACTAAGTAGCATGGAGTCCTTCATCTTCAAAGTGCCACAGACAATCTTGTTGGTTGTAGACTTGTAATCCTATTCAACACGCTTCACTAACATCAAACAAACCTGCAACATAATAAGTTACAGCCACAAGGGTCAATACATTTGAATTGTATTGGCAAGTGATACTATGGTAGAGTAGTGGTATCTATTATCTATATGCATTTGGCTAAGTGGAGCTTAGGCTTGCTTTGCTCAAAATAGATTTTTCTTATCATTTGAAACACTAAGTATTTGTTTGTCAAATAACCCAAGGCATCTACCAATTGAAAATTGAAGATCCTTTACCCTTGTTCAACCACAAGCTTTTAACTTAGAAATTGGGATGAGGAGATCCTTGATAGCTTCCATGTCTTGATGCTCAAATTGTCCATTGCCGGGGACACGGCTAAGTACTTAGATTTTACTCTCGAGAGAGGTGGTGCACTTTCCCCACAAGACTCGACATGCATCAAGACAAGGTCTTTCAGAAGCCTTCCCTTAGACCAAATGGACGCGCTCCATCCTATCACCCCTACCACCAACTGTCCATCTGGCTAAGTTATTGCAACCTATATGATCCAGGCAGAGCCCATATTGCCATGTGGCTGCACTTGAAGCTTCTGAACATTTGACATCTCAAATCTCTTTGTTCCTGGGTGGCTTTCGAAAAGTGAGATACACAAGTATTCGCCAGTTTATCGGCCCTGTGTAACCACTCAACATAAATCCATTCACACCATTCCACCCAGGTGATTCATTCACATAGTTGTTTTATTAAACAAAACACAAGTCATAGACTTAGAAATATTTCATAGCATGAATATAATCCACCCTTGTTTTCTAGTATCTAGGCTAAGCATAATAGTAACAAGAATCTTAACTTAGGGAAAATTCTACTAAGGCATCATCTACTAGGATTTCCCAAGGCATAGCATACTTAGTAAAAATTCCATGCAAGTCCTACTCAAAATATCACTAATGCATTGTGAAAATAATAGGACAAAATGTATGAAGCACCACTTGCCTTTTTAGTAGAGAATATAGATTCACTCCTTGATCTTGAAATTTTCACACTCATCGAAGTTCACTACAATTCAATCAAGGCACAAATTCAATCTAGCATTCAAACAATTCACCACATAAAATAAAGAAAACAAAACAATGCATGCAAGCATGCAAAATATTGTTTTATTTGGAAAGGTAGTTTCTAATAGGCTATAAACATTTTTAAAACACCTATTGGTCATTTATAAAAGTGGCAAAACCATTTAAAAACAAGGTAGTGAAAATGGCCATTTTAAATCACTTTTGTTAGAAATGATTTTAATCAAAGAATAATTTCTAGTGTTAGCCAATATGTTTTTAAACACCAATGTTAGTGGTTATGGTCAAAGTGTTTAAAACAAAACCATTTACAAAAAGGTTTCACCCAAAAATTATTTTTATATCAAAGCAACATTTTGTTTTACTAAAATGCCTTTAATCAAAGAAATAATTTTCTAGGGTTAATCAAATACATTTTTAAATCCAGAACTTAGTGTTTAGGGTCAGAGAGTTTAAATCAAACCATTTGCAAAAGGTTTTACTCAAAAAGCATGTTTAAAACATAATCGGCATTTTTGTTTTACTAGAAATGCTTTTATTCAAGGAATAATTCCTTAGTGTCACAAAATATACTTTTAAATTCAAAAGTTGGTTTTTATGGTCAGTAGGTTCAAAACAAACCATCTGCAAAATATTTTACCCTAAAATCATTTTTAGAATAATATTTATACTCAAAATAGGCCTAAACATGTTTCTGCAAAAAACAACTAATTTTGCAGAAGCAAAACACTAAACTAAGGGCCTGGTTGCAAAGTTCGCATTTTTTTTGAATCCATTGATATAAAATTTGCAAATTTTGGACGTGTGGATCAATAGTTATGATTTTTTCAAATCCAAACACTAAATAGAAATGTTTCTGTTTTAAAAACAGAGTCTGGGCTGCGTGTCCTGTTCTTATTGGACAATACCGGTTTGTCTGGATCGAGCATTGTGGGCTGTTGGATTAAAAGGGGATCTCACGGCTCAGATCTAACATACTGATTCACTTAAGTTAACCTATCTACACCACTGGATTAAGATCTAACGGACAGGAGCGAGTTGGTCAAGATTGGGCGGCGCTGGCGACTGACGCGCGGTGGCGGCGCTCTGCTCGTTGTGGTTCCGGCGAAACAGGAAGAAAGAGAGAGGGGGAAGATGCTCACCAGCTTCGCCGTGGAGTGCTGATTCTCGAGGTGGTCGCAGTAGGGCAGGGGGAGCACGGAGGTGATGTTGATTGCTCGCCGGACTTCCTGTTGCTGTCAGGTGCGCTCGGGTCTGATCGGAGACGAGGCTACAAACCACGGGAAGGCAAGATAACGAGTCAGGAGGATGCTTATGAGAGAGAAGGTTGTAGGGGCATCAACCAGAGAGGAGGGGGCGCTCAGGGATTACCGAGGAAGATCGTCGGAGTCGGGGCAGGTGACGGTGGCGCCCAGTTGTCGACGTTGCCGAGCCTCTGGGCACGCTCGGGCGAGCTGAAGGTATGGGCAGATGAGTAAGGAGATGGGGAGCAAGCTAGTGGGTACTGGGAGCGGAGAGATTACCGGAATCGGCGCTCCAGCTCGACGGAGCAGTGGTGGTTTCGGGCTTGAATTGGAACAGCCTCGAGGCGGAGAGGGAATGGCGTCTAGGGGGAAAGAGAGAGGGAACGATGGCATTTAAGACAACATGGACGCTGGCGAGGATTGATCACATAGTAAAGTGAATTTACACGAGGCATTCACAACAGAAAACGACAGCGAGGTGAGGGGGGAACGGGTCGCGCGGATAAGATGATGACGAGGCAGGTGTGGTACCGGTTAGTCAGCGGCTTAGGGGGTACGGGTTGCGGTGAGAAAAGAACGAGCAGGGGAGAGAGAGGAGCCGGGTGGGCTGGTAATAGGCTCGTTGGGCCAGGGGGAGCTGGGTAGGATTAGATGGGCTGCTTCTTCTCTTTTTTTTCTTTCTGAAACTTTTTCTATTTCTGATTTCATTTTCTGTTTTCATTTTGTTCAAATAATTCAAACACCCATTTGAATTCAGAACTTCTCCAAACTTTCAGTAAGCTTTTAATACTGTTTATTATTGTATTTAAATCATCCATTTTAGGATATTTTCTTATATTCTCTTAGGGTTAATTATTTATTTAAAATAGATATTTTGTCTTTATTTAAATAAGATTTTAAATATGGTTCCAATACATATTATTCTTTTTAACTATTCTTTTATTCTTCTTAAGTTAATTGGATAACTTTTAATCCTCTTTGGTAATTTCATTATTTTTCCCATGATTTAATTAATCCTTTATATTAGGGATTTTTGTCTTTATTCAAATAGAATTGAATTTGGTTAATGCCATATAACTTTTATTTGAATATTATTTTTCCCTTTATTTTATATGGATTTGGATTCCATTTTCTTATGGATTAAATTCAAGTTTTTAAAATTGTCTTCTAAATAATTTCTTGGGATTTATTGTTTAGTTTAGGGAATTTGTCTTTATTTAAATAAAATTGAATATTGTTCAATCCCATATGATTTTATTTAAATAATCCTTTACTCCTTTTTATTATTCAATAAACCTTTCATTTGTTTATGGATTTGGTTAAGTTTTAATTTGGCTTTTAAATATTCGTTATTTATTTATTTTCTTCCTTTGCCTTATAAAATCCATATCTTTTTATTTGCAGATCCAAAATTGGTTGTTCTAATTTGTATATTTTTATTTGATATTTGTTTATCTTTTTAGATACTTTTAGGATTATTTTGCTCAATATTTTGGTATGGATTTTAGTTAGGAGCTTTATTAGCTTTGGAAATTATTTCCTTTAACCTTATTAATTCATAAGTTTTTATCCATGGCTCCAAATTAAATGAAACCAATTTCTATGGTTTTATAATATTTTTTATTTATCATTTTTGATCATTTATAAATGTTTGTTGCTAAATTTTTGTATGGATCAAATCCATAGTCTTAGAGAGATCTTGGAAATGGTTTTCTTCCATTAGGTTTTTAGGGTTTTGGTTTATTTTCCTAAGTGTTTAAATTTTAAGATACATTCATTGATGAATGCATTTCACTTGGTTGATATTTTTGTTGGATTCCCTTTTATTAAAATTTGTTCAAGAAAGGTTTTGATGTTTCCATTTAGAAGCAAAAAGTTTCTTTTCACTCTAAATTTCAACATTTAATTCTTTTGTTTATTTATTTTTCACATTTAAAAATTTGGAAATTTTTGGGATGTGACAACACCATTCCAATAATGTTGTGACATCGTTATTAACAACATCCAATGTCCATGATCAGGAAACCTTTGATCATCTTGTTAATCAACGAGCTAGTTTATAAGAGAGGCATAACTAGGAACTTTCTTTTTGTTTATTAAACACACATGTATTAACATTTTTGTATTAATACAATTATACAATGCAAAATAAACATTTATCAGAAATAAGGAATATGATAATAACCACTTTATTATTGCCTCTCGGGCATATTCCCTTTAGTCTCCCACTTGCACTAGAGACAATAATCTAGTTTAGAAACTTTGTGTATTGAACACCTATGGCTTTCTGGTGTTCCATATACGGCAATTGCAAGTGGTTAACATAATATACGGATCTGACGCTTTCAGGTCTGTGTGTATTTGCATGTTTTTGCGTCTCCATGCATCACTCATTTCTCTAATGAGATGACATTGTATAATTTGGTCTTTTGGTGAGACCTTTAGTTCCTTGGGGTTAAATCATGTCGATACTATTGTCATACAATATATCTTTAGTGTTAGCCCGTTTCGAACCACACCTTAGTTTGATAATAAACTACTTGACACAAATGCCCTCCTTTGCTGCTACTATAGCAGTCATACACTTAGCCTTTTGTTGTAGTATCCGTCACAATGTCTTAACTTTGGAATTCATCCAAATCCATCATGGAAACTTTCTTTCCATTTCATTGTGCCACCCATAGTTTAAATTGAGATAAACTTAATTTGTATCTTGTGACAAAACTAGTATCATTTTTCAATGAACTATTTGTCTCTTATACAAATGGAATATATTCTTAATTCTTCCAAAAGATTATAGGAATATCCTTACTATCGTCTAATGATCATTTTATGATTCATTCTGGTATATGCTCATAACACTTAGAGCATAGGACATATCTGGATGTGTACATATCATGGTATAATTGATCAAAACATTCTTGTGATTTCACTCATCAAGTTTCAAAGCACTTGAATCTTGTTTCACTTATCAAGTATCGATACACTTGAATCTTGATTCAATTATTTTCCATGCGACAAGATCCTTTTCTCATCGTTTCTATATTTAACCCCTTCAATATCTCATATATGTACGTTTGGCACGACCATATTAGCGCCACTGTCTATCCATGTAGACATTCATGCTAAATATTCGGGTTTTGCCTAAGTCTTTCATCGAAATGAAATTCTTAACCTTAGTCAATAAAAGATACATCATTTCCAATCAACAAGATGTCCTCCACACAATGTATTAGAAATATGTCTCAGCACTACCACTTAATTTCTTGCAAATGCAAGCATCTTCATCGTCTCCAGATGAAAATTCCTTTAACAGTTTCATCACGGTGAAGATTCCAACTCCGCGATGCTTACTTCAACCATTGAAGTTTGCATGCCCTTTTATCATCCTTTGAATTAACAAAACCCTTTGGATCGTGTCATGCACACGTCCTAGGTAACCATTCTTTTAGAATAACTTTGTTTTGTTTATTCATCTACCATATACCAAATTATATGTAGTGGTTGCTACTTTAATCCGTCCAGACTAAATATCGCTATGAAAGATCAAATCTTGTCATAGTCAACTCCTTAACATTCTCGTAAAAAAACTTTATGACATGTCGACTATTTCATAGATGTGAAACATCTATGTCTGTATCTTTATAGATCCAAATATGACCAATAGGTTTTTACACCTTTCCGGAGGGTCTTCCAAGTTCAAAAAAACATGATTTCTCGTGTATGGAACTATCGCGGATTTTATGGCTTCAAGCCATTTGACGGAGTCAGGGCTCATCATCGCTTCTTTGCATGTAGTCGGTTCATCATTGTCAAACAACAATGATTTACTATCAAATTTCAGCATTTGATTGTTTATCCGACTTACTTGGTTCAATAGGAACTTAGACCTCCGTGACCACAACCTTTGAGGCACGTGAGCCATGAGCATTGTGGCTGCCTCCAGAACGTTTTCCGGCTCTACGCAACTCAGCACATATAGCTAAGGTTCGTTAACCTTATCAAAGTTTAATTGTCCTCCCACTTAACTTTTGCAAAAAATTCCTTTTTCAAGAAACTTCACGTTTCAAGCGACAAACCCTTTTGTCCTCGGTGTTATGGAGGCATACCCGATGGTTATTCGAAATAACGTATGAAGACATGCTCGTCCGACTTTGGTTGTAAACATCTTACTTATGCTTAGTATACCAAAATTTAAGAAAGGACAACTTGGGTTTTACCCCAAACCATAACTTACAAGGTGTCATTTCAATGGATCAAGATGGAGCTCTTTTCAGTGTAAAAGCGGTAGTCTCTAAAGCTTTTAATCTTTTAAAACATAATGGCAGTTTTATAAATAACACCTTTGATCCAACCATGTCAAACAAGGTTTCATTACAAATCTCAAACACTCCATATTCCTATGGTGTTTCGGGAGATGTAAATCTAGGTGTTTTGCTAAACTTTCAACTCAAATAAATCCCTTTATGATAAAATCATAAATAATTTATTTTCTTGTTACACTTTCAACTCAAATAAATCCCTTTATTATAAAATCATAAATTATTTATTTTCTTGTTACAATGATTTTCCACTTCATCTTGAAAGTCTTTAAACGTTTTCAAATATTTCATACTTCTTTCTCCTTAAGTGAATATTCACTCAAATTTCCGGAGAAAGCATATGTAGTTGAAATCCATCGCTTACGACTACACATAATGGACTACATACATCGATATGTATAAATTCCAATAATTTAGTCGATCGTTCTTGTTTGGCCTTTGAACGAAGTTTCAATTATCCCGAGGAAAGTCTCACAAGCATCATTTGATCAAATCAAAGACTCCAAAAATCCATAAAAATGGAGTTTCTTCATGTTTTATTTCCAATATAATTTAAACGGTGATGTCACTTCGTAAGTGATCTTCCAATCATTTGTCTTGCGACATTTTAGCATTAGTTTTATGGATGTGATTTCTCCAACTAGATTTGTAAATCATATATCTTATATGGAATACAGTAATTATTTGAACAATCTTTGTTCTCATAATACCTTATTTAAATAACTATTATTAAAACAAATCTTGAAGGCAAGCTTTGATGTCAACGAGAAATACAAACAACGGCTTGTTTGTTTTTGATGATAATCATCACATATTCTCTTGCTAGTTAATTAGGCCATTATAGTTCATGAATTGCATCGTTCTGTATAAAATTTCATACCAAACAATTCGGTATCAAATAATCAAGAACCACATTGTTTAACAAGCAAAGAATACAACGATAACATGTATATCATCTATATACTTAAACTGGATATTTCCAGTCTTTTCTTTTCTGCCAAATATATTTTATAGATTCTCTTTCAGCATTTCCTTTTCCTTTTAAAAGAATCTATCAACATCAACAGTGGCACCATATACATGACACATAGTCCAAAGCATGTATATTCAAATACTAATACCTTTGGACTTGTACTTTGAAGTAGATCACCATCATCAAATGATCGGCATTCTTTCAAAATCCATTCTTTAGTAATCTTTTAGTGTAGTAAACACTTTACATACATGTTCTATTCATCCTTATCATGACGACTTTCATAATCAAGCTAATGTAGCTTATAAAGGCGAATCGTGAGTATAACATTACTTTCCAAAACCCTTTTGGATGATTAGGATGTCTAGCATCTCCAACATTTGGAAATTCTCATCCAATATGAGAACATATATTATACTCTATCATATTGCAACCAAAACATTGTTTCAGATATCGTTATATCTACCACACATGATGGTTTTTGAAACAATTCTTTCAACTCCTAGATAAACTTGATATTAAAACAATCAAGAATCATGGAGACAAACATGATACTTAAGATACTAACACTGGAATTGTTACTCTCGATTTAATAATAATTATCAAATTTCACGGAGTAAATAGAGTTTGCTAAAAGTTTGCAATAGGACTTTAAACTTCAGATTGACACTCAACACAATACGATACCAGTTCGTAAAGTAAATATCCAGAATTCTACAGTTCTATTATCTCAATTACAACTAAGCATAAGGTGGTGAACGAATGCCAATGACTACAACAAATTATGCAAATTCACTTTGATTTAATATATGATAAATTGAGTTCTAATAATCCAAATTAGAAATGAACTCCCACTCAAAAACGACACCCCTCGTGTCTTTTTGGTGATTACATGAACCAAATCCACTACACCAAGTCCGATTATCACGTGAGTCGGTGTAGCTTCAAAGGAGAGCATCCATATGGTCATCATATCAAAACATATGACTCATGCTTAACCTTTCGGTTCGTGTTCCGAGGCCATGTCTGCACATGCTAGGCTCGCCAAGTAAGAACCTTAGTATTCGCGTGTGTAATACTGTCTTACACCCGAGATATGCTCGTGGATTCAAGTACACCTGATCATCACGTGATGTCTTGAAGCGGCGAAACATTATCGGTGCATACTTAAGGAAGAACACATTTTTATCTTGATATTTAAATGAGGGATCATCTTATTATGCTAATAAAATGCCAAACAAGCAATATAAGATGCAACAAACATCACATGTGAAAAAGTGATATGGTTCTTGCACTTGATCTCCATCTTATGAATCGTGGTATGATCTTCATCATTACTTTATGTGTAAGGCCAAGGTCTATGGAACTTATACTTTATGTGTGTTGTAAGAGTATCGACTTATACTTTTACTTACAACATCACCATATCATGACACTAGCCCAGCAACAATCTAAACTATATACTTCTAATTTATCCATTGCAAGTTTTACGTGGCTTAGGGCTTTCGAAGATGGAACCGTTCTTACCTACGAACATGGAACCACAACGAGGATAACCAAATTATTGACAACTCATTGTAAATTATATATTGACTATAGTAGGAGATACATACACCCGCTAGCCACTTATGCAAAACTAGTTGCGTGTCAAGCGTGGAACATGTCTCATGTACGTGGACATGTAAAGTTTGTCCGGGCCGCTTCATCCCACTATGCCACCAATATCCAAAGTACAACTAAGAAGCAATAAAATGATAATCATCACCCACATATACATATGTGTACTACCCGTGCAAAGCATCTACGCATAGATCCGTCTCTGATACCAATGTAGGGTTCGCAGCATAGAAAACAAAAAATTTCCTATGATGGGAACAACTATGTACCAAGATCTATCTACTAGATACAAGCAACAGGTGGATATACATCCATAGAATACATACCCTTGAAGACCGAATAGCGTTAACGAGGTTGTACTCGTGGATGATGTAGTCGAACGCTTGCCGATCTCAAGATCGTGATGAAGTCCATCTGGTCCAGCACCATCAAGTCCAGCACCGCAAAGCAGTGGTGCATCCGTGATTGCACACACGTCCGGGTACCCCAATAACCTCCGTGCACTCGCTCCAGCGAAGCAGCGGAAGCAACAAATCCTTTCAGAAAAAGCCACCGGGAACATGTATCTCGTTGATCTGAGACCATGGGGAAATTCTAAAGGGGGGAGAGAGATCCTTCACGAGGAGGTGTGCTTTGAGAGGAGGGGAGGGAGGCCTTTTATAGGGATAGGGGGAGCACCCAAGGGGCATGGCGCCCAGCCCATGGTGGATGCCCCAACCTCTTCCACATTCATGTGGCTGGAGCTCCCACTCAAAATGAAAAGCCTCCACTCATATAAACATGCCTCCACTCAAAAATCCACTCACATGCATTAAATTTTCACCAAATTTAATGCAAGCTCTCATTTAAATAAATCTCTTTTATTTATTTATTCAGAATTTTGTTAATTACTCTAATTAACAAACATTCACATAAAACCCCTTATAACATTTCAATTTCACATGCAGAACCAGTTTCAGCAATTTCAACCGAAACAATTCCGGTGTCTAGTGAAATAAATTCCTATGCTTTCCTTCTTCTTTCTCTGGCATATTATTTGCTCCAAATGGTGTCGGTATCCCTTAAGTGTGTCACCCTACGGTTCGCGAATAGTGTAGACATGATTGAGACCCCTCTCCGATCAATAATCAGCAGCTGGACCTAGAAATCCGTACTGACTCCCACATATTCAACGATGACTTCTGTGATCGTGTGAACCTTATACGCATGTAACTCAATCCCTTTCTATCGCGATATATTACATGTCCAAGATTTGATCATCGGTATCTCCATACCTAGTTTGATCTTGTTACCGACATGTACTCTTTTCTTGTTCCCGTGATATAACATTCTAGTGATCAAATCACTTGCTTGCGAGCTAACTAATGTGATATCACCAAGAGGGCCCAGAGTATATATCTCCGTCATCTGGATGGAAAAATTCCACTCTTGATCCATGATCGTCAACATAACACCTTCGTAGCACTGAACCCATCTTTATAGTCACCCTGTTACGGTGTGACGTTTGATGTTATCAAGATACTCTTGTGGTGTTAGTGATTGACATGATCTCATGGTCTAAGGACTAAGATTACTTCGTATGATGTTATAGCCATATAAACACAATGACTTTGATAATAATGCTATACTTCAGATGAATGTTCATCACACCATTACAATAATGTTGTGACCTCGTTATTAACAACATCCAATGTCCATGTTCAGGAAACCTTTGATCATCTTGTTAATCAACGAGCTAGTTTATAAGAGAGGCATAACTAGGAACTTTCTTTTTGTTTATTAAACACACATGTATTAACGTTTCTGTATTAATACAATTATAGCATGCAAAATAAACATTTATCATAAATAAGGAATACGATAATAAAAACTTTATTATTGCCTCTTGGGCATATTCCCTTCACATACCTAGATAGTTTTGCTGATTGTGTTTTCAGGAAAAGAACTCCTGCAGAAGCTAAAGAATTAATGGCTAAAGTAAGAAAGAATTATGATGATTGGACTTCAACTGAGCTAATTACACCTGACCCTACTACACCTGAACCAACTGTGCATGAACCAATTCCAACACCAACACCAAAGAAGAGGGGAATTATTGAATTAAATGATGAAGTTATGAAAGAAGCTAAGAAATGTCTTAAGGAGAAAGGTATTAGATCTGAAGATGTGAAGAATTTACCTCCTATAGAAGAATTATGTAAGCCAATTCCCCACTCATCCACTATTGAGGTAGACTCTCTCCAACACTTTGATGAATGTGATATTCCCTATGGTAAACCTCCTGATCAATGCTTAGAGGAACTTGACATTTTTATTGTTAAACAAGGTAATTTTAATAAACAAGTTCAGAATCATTTATTGGAAAACTCTAGAGCTATTAATGAGTTGAAAGATATTGTGGAAATAACTTATAATGATGTTAAAATTCTTGTTAAACACTTCTAAATGGTTCAAACCCAAATTGATCAACTTGCTAAGGTACAAGAAGATATGCTAGTTAATGTTTCTGGAGATAAACATGCTTATGGAATTAGAACTATGAGTGGTACAACTACTCAAGATCATTTATATCCTGAAGGACATACTAAAAGAATTGAGTAGGATTCTCAACAAGCTGAAAATAGTGGTAGTCCTCATAAGAGAAAGAAAAAGAAACATAAAATAGTTGAGGAACCCTCTGAACCTGGTGTAGATCCTAATAGTATATCTGTCTCTGATGCTGAAACTGAAAGTGGTGATAAAAATGATGCTCCTGATAAGGAAGAAATTGAAGAAGAACCTGAGATGCACACTAAGAACACTAAGTAATCTAAGGAAGATTTTATTGCTAATAAACATGGTAGTGAAAGAGAACCTTGGGTGCAGAAACCAATGCATTTTCCTAATAAGAAACACAAGTCAAAGGAGGAAGAACACTATAACAAGTTTTGTGAGTGGATGAAACCTTTATTCTTGCAAATTCTTTGACTGATGCTATTAAGTTGCCTCCTTATTCAAAGTATATGAAGGATATTGTCTCTAATAAAAGGAAGATTCCTAATGAGGAAATTTCTACTTTGCTTGCTAATTATTCCTTCAATGGTAAGATTCCAAAGAAACTTGGTGATCCAGGTATTCCAAATATTCCTTGCTCTATTAAGAATAATTATGTTAGAACTGCTTTGTGTGATTTGGGAGCTGGAGTTAGTGTTATGCCTTTTTCTCTCTACAAGATACTCCGGCTAGAAAAGTTGATACCAACTGATATATCTTTGGAAATGGCTGATAAGTCAACTAATATTCCTGTTGGTATATGTGAGGATGTTCCTATTCAAGTGGCTCATAATTTCTTGGTTTTAACGGATTTTGTTGTGCTTGAGATGCCTGAATATGATAATATCTCCATTATTCTTGGGAGACCTTTTCTTAATACTGCAGGTGCTGTCATCAATTGTAATAAAAGAAAAGTAACTTTTAATATTAATGAAAACGAGCATACTGTCTATTTCCCCAAGAATATTGATAAGAGCTATTGCCTGAATTCCATTGAAAATATTGAGAGCATCAAAGTTGGAGAAATATATTATCCCATTCCACAAGAAAGTTTTGAAACTATTATGATTGGGACTATTGCTATCAAGTTTGAGGTAACATAATAATTTTGTGAAATGCAAAGTTTTGTTTCATATAAGATGATTTTGGTAACAAGACTTGATCAACCTTGTGAACAAAGAGATTTTAATGAACAAAACAATGCTTTCACAATGGTTATACTCGCTCACTTTTATTTTTCTCCTCTCCAGTCTTTGCTCTTCCTCTTGTTAGCTTTAGTTTTGCTAGTTGTTTGCTTGTTAGAGTGTCTTAGAACTTCTGTAGTTTTGGTTTTGGTTTGCTTTTTGCTTCTTCTAAAAAAATCTTTTTCTGCGAGAAAATCAATTTTCATAACCTGAAAATTGGCCAAAAATAAAGTTTCCCGAAAAATTCCGGAAAATTCATATTAAAATTTTCCTCAAAAAAGGGGCAGAGGGGCACCTGGATTGGCCCAGGGGGACCCACCAGGCCAGCAAACCCCTTGGTGGTGCGGCCATCCCCAGGGCACGCCTGGCCTGGGTGGGGCCCACATGTAGCCCTCCAAGATGCCTCCTTCCAGCCACTTCTTTCTCTCTCCCAAAAAACACCGGAAAACTTTCTAAAGCTCGAGTTCCTGCTGTTCTTGCTCCTGATTTTTGATCTCCTTGCTCAGCACATCTTTGCTGCTAATTTTTGGAGGGATTGCTTTCCGTATGTGCCTCCTCCGCTTGTCCAATTAGATTTTTGATTGGTAGATTGTATCTTGATTATTTTGCTACTGTAGGTGATAGGTTGCGTGATATTGCATGCTTATTCTATGCTTAGAGATTTCATTTTGATGCATGTTTATCCCTTTAGCAAGTTCCTATAGTAATTCCTCATCATTTATCAACTTGGAAATCACTTGGTTTGATTTTTGTCTAATTTTTTTAGAAAATAAGATGAGTGCATACCAACTGAATCAACATGAATTGATGGTACTTGAGCCAATGAAAGTCCATCATGAGGAGGAAGTTTTCCCTTCCATATATCCATGCCCTGAGTTTATGAGAGCTGCGGGGATCTTTTCAGGATTTCCAAACTATGATTTCTAATGCAGGGTTGGAGCAATTCGTTGGAGAAGAACCATATCAATATGTTAAGCTAACCATGGTTGTGGTGTAGGACTTTCGGTTTAGTTGGTCCTTGTCTAATCCCATGGTCCACTAAAAAATTTACAATATAGCTGTCGACCTCCCTTTTGTTGATTTTTGTGCAGCTATCGAAGTGCCACAGTGGGGTTCTTGTGAGAAGATTAGAGAAAGGCCTAAACCACTCATGGATTTATATGCTGAAATTTTCCAAGGTTGCGAATTCTCAAAGGAAAGTGGTAAAATTCAGAACATTCAGTTCCCATCCATTAGATATTTTGCCTATTTCATTACCAAGTGTGTTCTTGCTAGAAAGACTACTAGAAAATTATCTTCAATTGATCTAGCTTTTATCTCAGCTGCTTTGAATAGGGATAGAACTTATAACTTGGGTGCTCTGATTGCTTTCCGTCTTGCTACTAACTGCGAGAAAGGTGGAATTTGTGGAGGTCTGATTGCCTCTCGTTTGCTAGATTTTCATGGTTTAGAGCCTCATCATTCAGATTTTCAGTTTCCGATAGAGAGACTAGATCTCAATTCCATGGTTTAGCATAATTTTGTTTCTTCTTGGGATACTTTGAGAGATTTACCGTATGATATATCCTTTGTCAAGCGTGGTTGGAGAGGGGGTAGGTCTAAGAAGGTAGTCTCTTTGCCTGCACCTGCTTTGTTTAACTTTCATAACAACCAAGGATGGTCACTCACGGAGGAAGAACTTGACACATACTTGGCGGAGCTCTCCCAGCAAGAGGAGAATGTTCGAAAGGATGCCGAAGATGATTCGATTCAGCCCTCTAACATGGGGGAGTCTTCATACTAGCAGCCCATCTTATGATTGGAGCGCGTCCTCTTCTTCATCACGAGGGCCAGATTATGATCATTCCTACAATGACCCACCAGCTTGGGGTTACTACCCACGCTATTGAGCCCCGCTTAGGCCAAAATCCTAAGCTTGGGGGAAGGTATACCGACATCACACTCATCTATATATCATGTTCCATCGGTACTTTGTATATCCATGTTTCGCTTTCTTTTTGGTTTTTGTTTCTGCTTTCCCAAAACACAAAAAGACCAAAAATATTTTTGTTGTTTCTCTTGGTTTGTTTCTTTGCTTTTTTAGCTTTGGTTTGCCTTAAGAAAAATCCAAAAATATTTTGCTTTGTTTGTTTTTGCTTTGAGTACTTGCTTTAAAAAATCAAAAACACCAAAAATATTTGTTCTTCTTCTTTGGTTTTGTGAAGTTTGTTGCAGGGTTCAGCAGTCCACAGTGGAGTTTGGTTTCATGTTATTATTCAAGCCACACAAGTGAAGGACAATAATAAAGATTAATGACAACTCGAGGTGTGGTAAGAGGCTGGTAATGAACTCTATTTGTCTTCATTTTTGTACATATACTCATCATTGTGGGCATGCTTAGTCTGTTCATGTAAGGCGTAAGTATTTATTGGATGCTTAGTAGTTCTTGTTATCTTATGATTAGCTCCAACTTGCTAACAGTTTGTAGCATGTCATATGGATGTTTGCTTGCATTGTTCTATTCATAACTTGGTATGAAAATGTGGTATCCTCCTCTGAACGTATCATTTGAATCGACTTGGCACATTCTCACACATGCATATGACTGAAACAATAGTCAATTAAGCCTTGATGATTTATTTTGCCTCAGAGTTCTTGTATCACTTTTATGCCATAATTAATTTTGTTTTGTTGCAAGGATGATTATGACAGTTATTGCTCTCTGGTTTGTCGCTTCCTTTCTATTGCTAGCCTTCACTTGCACTGAGTATGAGCTCTACTCGTGTTTCCAACTCCCCCAAACCAATATTGTCAAAAGTGTCCACAATATCTACCTATTAGCATCATTTTCTATTCCTTGCATATTCAGTATGCCTTGTTTTCTTCCAAATAAAATGTTTGCTTGTTATGAGAAAGGAGGAGATACAACCATCTAGCTACTACATCCACCCGTAGTCCAAGGTGGAACTACTACGCTTCATACCGGAGGCTGGCATGATGAAAAAGGCCTCCGGGATGATCTCCCCTCCGGCAGGGTGTCGGGAAGAGCTTCAGATCCCCCCGATCTAGGGACGATGGTGGTTACAGACGGTTTCGTGGGATATTCATCGGGTGCTTAGGGTTTAGGTATCGGGGGCTTCTTATAGGCGAAGAGGCGAGGCAGGAGGGAGGCCAGGGGGCCCACACCCTGCCCAGGCATGGCCGAGGGTGGGCCTACGCCTGGGGGTGGGGCCGCCCCGTGGCGCCCCTCCGTCTCTCCTCTGGACTTCGTGTTCTCCTCGGTGAAATATTTACTTTGGATTTTGTCTCGTACAATTCTGAGAATATTTCCTTACTAACTTTTCTTGAACCAAAAACAGCAGAAAACAGGCAACTGGCACTGTGATAACTTGTTAATAGGTTAGTACCAGAAAACATATGAAAAGCACCTCAAAGTGTGGACAAAGCAAAGCAAAGTAGATACTAAACAAACATGGAACATAAAAAATGATAGATACGTTTCCGACGTATCAAGCATCCCCAAACTTAACTCCTGCTCGTCCTCGAGTAGGTAAGTGATAAAAAAATAATTTTTGAGGTGACATGCACCATCAAAACCAAGATCAAAACATTTGCAAGCATTGAAAGCTGGGATCAAAGAACTCTAAACATGTGCATGAAAGACAGAGTTCTAACAATAAGACAAAGTAACTATACATGCAACATTAAAGGCTACAAACAACGATCATGAATAACATGCATTGAAAAACGTTTGTTTGTTTCACATACAGAAAACATGGCATAGTGGAATTCAGCTTGTCCCTCATGGAGTAGCAAATAGATGCATAGGACACCTTCAAAGTTCATAAGAGTGACTAGATACAAATAGCACAAGAGCAAGTAATATCAACAATATGCATCAATCAATAAGTTTTGGGACAATGCACATAGAACTAAGAATGGCAACTATGCTCTCTTAACCGGTGCCTAAAGGTAGAAGGTGGAGACTCAATATAATAGTGGAAGAAAGGCCCTTCATAAAGGGAAGCAGGGATTTCAAGTTTCAAAAAGAGCTTCCAAAAATTATGGTACCTGTTAGCTTTCAGCCCTCATTGCCCCTATCATAAGCATCTTGAAGTGATTAAGGTTAAAGTGAACCAACTATGGAGTATATGCTTGACAAAGTATAAGTTGGCAATCTCATGTCCCTTGAATATGAGGGCCGCACCTCATGCTACTCAACTTTAGTCACCTGTAAGTTCTTGTCATAGTAAGTACATGTGTATCATAGAGAGCAGCCAACGGGGTACCCCTTTCACATGGTACATGAGCTTTCCCATAACCAAAATGATAAGGCAAGCAGACAATGAGCATCTCAGCGATCTTTTTATTTGCTATTTGCATAGGTGTTTATTGAGGATGCTTCACAGATTGCTCATTATGGTGATGTTGCAAGTTTCCACCATGATTAGGCATGGCTTAGGCTAGTGTCCTAGGCGTTTCTCTAACACAAAATACATAACTCCATGGACTTACAAGCTCCCTTTATTTCACACCGGCGACATCCATAGACAAAAGAGCATGATATCAACTATGTACAAAGTACAAGTGCAATGTTGAAAACGTTACCCATGACAACATGGTTCTGCTAATTCCAACGTATAAGTGCAAGAATATACAACATAGATGACACAATGGTTCAAGTTTATTAGGGGAAAGGAATATAAAGTGTGCCATCAAGTTCGTGAGAGCTTTAATCACTAAGTTTTCACATAAGAAAATACTTTTTAATTGGAAGATAGCTGAAAACAAGAATATACTTGGAATGGTGTAAAACACCATGCATAGGAATTTATAGTGGACACTTGGGAATAACTTGGTTTCTTGGGAGTTGGAAGCATGAGTAGAGCTTACTCATACAAGTGGAGGCTAGCAAAATACTAGGAGCAACCAACTAAGAGAGCAATAATGGCCATAATCATGTAGAGCGATAAAACATTACTAATCAAAGCATAGAGTGGTACTACAAGTCAAGGACTAAATGATCATAGAGGCTATGGTGACTTGTTCATAGTCATAACATGGTGTGAGCATGTGCCAAGTCAACTCAAACAAAACATCAAAGGAGAATACCACAATACTATGCTTTTGTATGCTAAAACAACACATGATTCCTCCAAGGCACACTAAGCAATCCCAATTGTTTGGAACAAGTCATGCTACAACAATAATCACTAAGCATAAGGTCAAAACAACACCTAGAATGACATGCTAAAGTCTAAGTCACAGTCAATGCAAGCTCCTATTGCACTTTCAAGCAAGAACTTTCTACTCCTTTCCAACACCAATCAACTTATTTGAAACAACACGGCGAGAACGGGGGTCCAAACTACTTTATTCAAGCAAACTAAACAACTAAGCAAAGCAAACAAAAACTAAGACGCTCCAAGAACAACACAATAGTGCATGAAACAATAAAAACGAAGTGTCTAGAACGGCATGAGCTTTTTATTGATGAAGAAGGGGATGCCTTGGGCATCCCCAAGCTTTGATGCTTGTACCTCTTGGATATTTCTTGGGGTGACCACGGGGTGGCATCCCCAAGCTTGAGCTTTTGTCCATTCTTCATCTCATTACATCATTCTCTCTCCACACCTGAAATTTTTCCTTCATACAAAACTTCACACAATCTTTATTAGCATGTCTAGAAAGACATGAGCTTTTTATTGATGAAGAAGGGGATTCCTTGGGGATCCCCAAGCTTTGACGCTTGTACCTCTTGGATATTTCTTGGGGTGACACCGGGGTGGCATCCCCAAGCTTGAGATTTTGTCCATTCTTCATCCCATTACGTCATTCTCTCTCCACACCTGAAATTTTTCCTTCATACAAAACTTCACACGATCTTCATTAGTAACATTAGTGTATTCAAAAGATAATAGACCCTTGGGTTTAGCTTTAGAACAACAAAACTTCTCACTAAAAACACAAGCTACTGTAGCAACTCCTTCAAAAATCTCAATTTCCCAAAAAGAACCCAAAAGGAATCAATAAGAAGCAAATGCAAATAATGGCAGAAATCTGTCAAAACAGACCAGCATGTAGAAACCGATTTTTGTCGAAGACCTTCTATTGCTCAAATTAAAAAATGTTGAACTAACTTAAGTTAGCTAACATATTGGGGGATTTATTCGTAAATTTTCAGCTCAATCCGACTTACAGAGACTCCTCACGAATTTTTATGGTGGAGGAAAGAAATCTGTTTCGGCACAGCAACTCCCCAAATCTTACTTCCCTCTCATTAGAGGTCATTCTTGGCACAAAAAGCAAACAAAAAGGATAAGGAGAGGTCATTACTAAAGTAATAACTTCCAAGACTCAAGAAAACTCTTGGGTTATCTCCCAACAAGTACTTTTCTTTAACGCCTTTAAGTTAGGCATGATAGTTTGAGAAGATGCTCACATAAGAAATATGAATTGAAATAAAAGAGAGCATCAAGAAGCAAATTCAGAACACATTTAAGTCTAACCCACTTCCTATGCATAGGAAAGCAAAACAAGTGCAACTTCAAGATTTTCAACATAAAGAGGGGAAACTTAATATTGTTGAGATGCATAAGACCATGTTTCCCTCTCTCATAATAACTTTCAGTAGCCTCATGAATAAATTCAACAATATAACTATCACATAAAGCATGCTTTTCATGATGTACAAACACATAATTTTTATCAATATAAAAAATTGTGGGATTAAAACCTTCAAACCCACTTTTACCAATTTTATAACAAGAAGACTGATCATTCAATATAGGACCATCATCTAGAGCTTTATCATAAGCATTTTCTAAGCAAAACTCCTTAGTACCATGCATTTCAAAGTTAGGCACAAATATAGGATTATCATAGATAACATGAGCATAACTATTATCACAAGTTTCACCCATAGCAAATATTTCAAAAGAATCCATAGGAACATAACATTCATCCTCCTTTGGTAAACATGGGGGACAATCAAAAATGTAAGAGGTAAAGAGTTACTCTCATTAGAAGGTAGACATGAGTAGATACATTCTTCCTCCTCTTGACCATCACTCTCCTCCTCTTTTTCATCTAATGAGATTTCAGTTTTAGCAATTTCTTCTTCCATAGGCTCCTGCAAGGCATTAGTATCTTCCATTTGTGGAAACCACCTATTAAAATATTCAAGAATATAGCCATTTTCTTCCTTGTAATTATCAAAGAAAAATTTAAGTATATCATAAACCTCATATTCATAGGGTGCATCATCAGTATTTTCAAGCAAACTGGCAAGTTCAAATGCACACTTGAAGGCAATAAATTCTTAAATTTGTTCCACATCATAAAAGTCATAATTTCCTTTAACATAAGAAGATATGGTAACATTATCATTATACTCACATTGAAAAGGCAGGTGTTTATACCACCTACAGCAACAAGATTTATCAAAGCAATAAGTAACATTATAAGTAGAGCACACCTCTCTAGCAATAGTATTCAATTTATCAATTTGTTCCCATAAGTGTTTCCCTTTTTGTGACAAATGGTGTTCCTTATAATAATACTTTTCTTCTTCCGTGAACCCACCTTGCCAATAAGAACTAGTTTTAATGAAACCATCCATTGCTAGAAAGCATGACCAAGCAAGGCAATAACAGACCAACAACTAGAGTAAGAACTAATTTTTTTTGTGTTTTTGATAAGAGAAAGCAAACGAAACTAAACTAATTTTTTTTTGGATTTTTGAAAACAAGAGGCAAACAAAACCAAGCAAAAGAAACTAAGAAAACCAAAAACAAAGTAAAGAGAAAGGTTGAGAAGGACTCTCCTTGTTAAGACGTCCTTAGCCTCCTCGACAACGGCGCCAGAAAAGTCTTGATGGTGCTGCGTCAATGTGGAGAGCTTTGTTAGGAAACCCCAAGAGCAAGGTATGATGCAACACAGCAGCAAGTTTTCCCTTAGTAAGAAACTGAGGTTATCGAACCATTAGGAGGAAGGAAACGTCTCAAAGGTGTTGCAAGCAATGTGGAAACCTGCACAACGCAAACTCAAGACTTTGCCCCAACTAACAGTGAGGTTGTCAATCTCACCGGTTGCTGTAACAAAGGATTAACTGTATGGTGTGGAAGATGATGATGATTTGCAGAAAGTAAACAGTAATAGTGGAAGATGTATCAATGGTAAAGATTGGACCGGGGTCCATAGTTCACTAGAGGTGTTCTCCTTAGATAAACAAACATGGCATGCTGGGTAAACAAATTACAGCAGGGCAATTGACAGGACTGAGCAAGGCATAACAATGCAATACTAGGCAAAAAGATCCTATGAGATTCGATTGGGCAATACAACAGTATACATAGACCGCCATCCAACTGCATCTATGACTAGAAGTCCACCTTTGGGTTATCATCCGAACCCCCTCCAGTATTAAGTTGCAAGCAACAGACAACTGCTTTAGGCAAAGTGTGTAAGGTAAACAATCCACTTGTTCCATGAACAAGAGACCGTTGTTTTCTCCCTAGTGGCAACAACACATCTACAACCGTAGAGATTGCTATCACCTCCCTTGATTAAGTAGAGGCATGAACCCACTATCGAGCATAAATACCCCCTCTTGGAGTCACTAGCAACTACTTGGCCAAGATAGCTACTAACAATGGAGAGCATGCAAGATCACAAACAACACAGACATGATGGAATCAATACGACAAAACCATTAATTAATCTGACATAGTAATCTCAATATCCATCGGATTCCCACAAACACAACATGCATGATTACAAATAGATGAAATCTTGATCATGAACGGAGCTCACAAGATCTATACATGAAAGCACAAAGGAGGAGATACAACCATCTAGCTACTACATGGACCCGTAGTCCAAGGTGGAACTACTCACACTTCATACCGGAGGCTGGCATGATGAAGAAGAAGGCCTCCGGGATGATCTCCCCTCCGGCAGGGTGCCAGGAAGAGTTTCAGATCCCCCCGATCTAGGGACGATGGTGGCGGCGGCTACAGAAGGTCTCGTGGGATATTGATCGGGTGTTAGACCCCTCCTTTATAAAGGAAAGGATCCCTGTGATTGCAATGCTAGTCCCTGGATCAATGCTAGCATCCACAGTTTAAGATGAAGTACACAGATACAAAGTTCGTTTATTACATTCATTCCAGAGGTAAAACATAGTCTTTTACAACTCAGGGCCATAGGCCTAATACAAGAGTTTAAGGAATAAGTAAATAAACATAAGTCTTCATCTTCATGTGCCACAGGCAAGCATGTTGAGTGCAGACTCATGACTCCTACTCATCATCGGAATAACCTGCAACATCACAAGTTACAGCCACAGAGGGTCAATACTTTGGAATAGTATTGGCAAGTGATACCTTAGTATATTTTAAGTGGACTATATTACTATATGCATTTGGCTAAGTGTAGCTTGGCTTGCTTTGCTTGAAAATAAGTTTTCCTATTAGTTGAAATCACTAAGTTTTCTTTGTCAAAACATTCCCAAAGAACCACCAATAGACATTGGGGTCTTCTCCCTTGTTCACCCATAAATTTTACTTTAGAAGTTGGAGTGATGAGATTCTTGTAGCTTCCATGTCTTGATGCTCAAAAGTGTCCATTGCCTTGGACTAGGCTAAGTACTTAGGTTTTCCATCTGCAGAGGTTGTGCACTTTCCCCACCAGACTTGGTTTCCCAAGACAGGACCTTTCAGAAGCCTTTCCTTAGTCAAATGGACGCGTTCCAACCTATCATCCCATCTACCACCAACTGTCCAAATGACTAAGTTCTAGTAACTTATATGATCAAGGAAGAGCCCATATTGCCAAGTGGTTGCACTGTAAGCTTTCTCAACACTTGGCCTCCAAATCCCTTTGTGCCTGGGTGGCATACCACAAGTGAGATACACAACCCAAGTCCATGGCCTTGTGTAACCACTCAACATAACCCAAACATCCATTCCACCCAGGAGGTTCATTTGTCTTAGTTGTTTTATTAGAAAACATAAGTCTCTTGACTTAGAAATATTTTTATCATAATAAGTATAGATGTTCACCACCCTTGTTTTCTAAGTAGCTAGGCTAAGCAGGTTATGATAACTTAACTTAGGAGAATTCCCTAGCAATTCTACTATTCTACTCTACTTAGGATTCCCCAACTTAGCACTAGGCAAAAATAGCATGCAATACCTTAGCAAATTATCTAATGCTAGTACAAAACATAGGATAGAAATGTTCATGAAAATATCACTTGCCTTGGTAGTGGGGAGAGTAGCACTCTTCACAATCACAATCACTAGCAAAATCTACACAAGAAATTATAGCATACAATTACACACAATTATATACAACCAAAAATATTATGAATGCATGCATGCAAGAATTTACTAAGTGGTGATTTTTGAAAATTCTACCAAGTATGCTCATGTCTACTGAAACTTAACATGTCACAAGTTTGCCAACTAAACTTATTTGGCACCAATATAATTTACCAAAATAAATCTATATCTAAAATGGCCTTAAAACATGTTCTACAAATAAAATCATTTTAACTGTTACTATATGCTAAATAAATTGGATATTCAGAAAGGTCTTGTTTCACTGAATCCAACGGTATAAAATTTGCAAAAATCTAACGTGGCAATCAAAAGTTATAAGCATTTGAATTTGGATCAAATTTCTGGTTTTGAATCTATTTTTAGATCTAACCCTAGCCACGCGTCGCGCTGTGATTGGCGCGTACCGCTTCGGTTGGATCGCGCTCTGCAGCCGCAGGATCTAAACAGATCGTACGCTCCAGATCGCGTACCGCTTCGGGGTTAAGTGGATCTATCCTAGCGCTTCGATACAGATCCAACGATCCAAAACAACGAGCCAAAATCTGGCGGCGCTTATCGGCTATGCGCGGCGGACGACCAGACGGTGGCGGCGCCGGCGGTACAGATCGCTAGGTGGATGGGGGAGATGCTCACCGAGACCGCGAGGATGTGGGGATGCTCGACGTGTGATCAGCTCGGCAAGGGGCGCTCAAGGTTGCGGTAGATTTCTCGCCGGAGTTGGATCTGGCAACGGTGGTTCTGCTCGAGGTCGGAGGCGACGTTGTAGATCACTAGGATGCCAAAGGGAGGTGTGGTTAGATGCGGAAGACCATGGAGATCATGCGAGCGTGAACGACAGGGTTCGGGGCGGTCTGGACTTACCACTAGAGCTCGCCGGAGTTCGTGCAGAAGACGGTGGCGGCCAGTCATCGACGTTGCCGAAGCTACGGGTCATGCGAAGGTGAACGGAGGGTGTCAGAAGGTGCACAGAGATTCACTGAACATGATAGCGTAAACGCGAGACCGAGGGAAACTCTAGGCTCACCGGAATTTGCCGGCGCAGTCGTCGGAGACGGCGGGGTTGCAGAGAGCAATGCGCGCAGCCTGGGGGCGTTCTGTGCTTGGGGTTTGGGGGAAAAGAGAGAGGGGGCAGAGGGGGTTTATATAGCCTGATCATGAGCGAGAATCACTCGGGCGTTGATTCGAATTGACGCCGCGAATTAAACACAGAAAACGGCCGCGTTGATTGGGGATGAACTGGTCGTGCGGGTGGAGACGATGCTGGCGTGGAGGAGGCCCGCTTGTCAGCGACGTGCGCGAGGTGGAAGTGGGGTCTGCCTGTCAGCGGCTGAACGCGTGCGCTCGCGCATGCGGGAGGAAAAGGAATGCCCCGGGTGGGCTGGTTGGGCCTGTTCCACTGCTGGGCTAAATTCCTGGCGCCCGGCCCTTTTCTTTTGTTTGCTTCTTTTCTTTTTCTATTTCTATTTTCTGGAATGATTTTTGATATGAATTCAAATCCTTTTGAATTCAAACAAAATTGGGGATCTTTGCAGGGTTCTGTGGTTTCAAATACAGTCATTTAACCAAGTGGTTACTTTGTAAGGTCCTGGTCAAGCTTGGGTTTTGAAACAAACAGAGACTTGTCTCTAGTTTGTGAATGATTGAAATAGGGTTTAGAAAATATTTCTAAATTGGAAACTTGGGTTAAAATGCTACACCTAATCTTTCCAACAATGGAGGCAAGCAATCAAGTTCCTAAACAATCCAATCCCAAAGGGTGATGGCCAATTGAGTTGAATTTGCACACATGAAATCATAGCTCAACTTTTGTCTCTAAATGGTTTTTGAGAAAAACCCTAAATGGATGAATGATGCAAGAATGATAAGAATGAGTTTTGGAATATGAATTTAGGGATGTTACAAATCTAACCCCCTTAAGATGAATCTCGCCCTCGAGATTCGGTTTGGCTAGCAAATATGTGAGGGTGGTCTTTCCGAAGATCATCTTCTCTTTCCCATGTTGCTTCCTCTTCGGAGTGATGGTTCCATTGCACTTTACAAAACTTGATAGTCTTGGTCCTGGTAACTCTTTCTGCGGTCTCTAGAATCTTGACAGGCTTTTCCTCATAAGTGAGATCACTTTCTAGCTGAACTTCTTCCAAAGGTATGGTATCCTTCAAAGAAGACTCTTCCATTTCTGGGTGACATTTCTTAAGTTGACTCACATGAAATACGTTATGGACTGCTGATAGAGATGCTGGCAGTTCAATTTCATAAGCAACTTCTCCTTTGCGACTCAGAATCTTGAATGGCCCAACATATCTTGGTGCCAACTTTCCTTTGACTCCAAATCTTTTCACTCCACGAAGTGGCGATACTCTAAGATAAGCTCTATCCCCAACTTCGTAGGTGACTTCTCTACGCTTAGAATCCGCGTAGCTTTTCTGTCGGGACTGTGCTATCTTCAATCTGTCCTTAACCAATTTGACTTTCTCTTCAGCGTCTTTGATAAGATCAGGTCCAAATAAGCTTCTTTCTCCCACACCATTCCATAACAATGGGGTGGTACACTTCCTTCCGTAGAGTAACTCAAATGGTGCCATTCCAATACTAGCTTGATGACTATTGTTGTAAGAGAACTCTGCGTAAGGCAAGCTTTCATCCCAACTTGCTCCATAGTCTAAAGCACAGGCTCTCAACATGTCTTCAAGAATTTGGTTGGTCCTTTCTGTTTGTCCATCCGTTTGAGGGTGAAAGGCAGTACTAAATTCCAATCTCGTTCCTAAGGATTCATGAAGCTGTCTCCAAAAGTGAGAAGTGAACTGAGTTCCTCTATCTGACACAATACTCTTAGGCACACCGTGAAGGCATACAATTCTGCTCATGTAGATTTTAGCTAACTTGGTGCTTGTATAAGTTGTCTTCACGGGTATAAAATGAGCCACTTTAGTTAGGCGATCCACTACCACCCATATGGAATCATACCCTGACCTGGTCCTTGGTAATCCGGTAATGAAATCCATACCAATATTTTCCCATTTCCATTCAGGAATAGGCAGTGGTTGAAGCAAACCTGCTGGTTTCTGGTGCTTCGCTTTGACTCTGCTACACACATCACACAAAGCAATATGTTCGGCGATGTCCCTTTTGAGATTGTTCCACCAAAACCTTTCTTTCATATCCATGTACATCTTGGTGTTTCCTGGGTGAATAGAATATGGAGAGTTGTGACCTTCTTGTAAGATCAGTTTCCGCAACTCCGGGTCTTGTGGAACACATATACGTTTCCCGTGCCATAAAGTACCTTGTTCATCTATATGGAAACTCTTAGCTTTCCCTAGACTAATATTTTCCTTAATCTTTTCAATTTCCTTATCAGTCTTCTGAACTTCTCGGATCTTGTCCAATAGAGTGGGTTGAACATCTAAGGACATGAGATGTCCTTCTGGTATAATCTCTAATCTGAGTTCCTTGAATTGTTTACACAGGTCATCTGGCAATTCCCCTTTTGTAAGGCCATTTACAAACGTCTTACGACTTAGAGCGTCCGCTACTACATTTGCTTTACCGGGATGGTATTGCAAACTTAAGTCGTAATCCTTGATAAGTTCTAGCCATCTTCTTTGTCTCATATTGATTTCCTTCTGGGTGAAGATATACTTCAAGCTTTTATGATCGGTGAACACTTCACATCGTTTTCCCAAAAGGTAATGTCTCCATGTTTTGAGTGCATGGACGACAGAGGCCAACTCCAAATCATGAGTAGGATAGTTTACTTCATGAGTTTTGAGTTGTCTCGAAGCATAGGCTACGACTTTACCATCTTGCATAAGTACGGCACCCAAACCTTGATGAGACGCATCACAATATACTTGGAAATCCTTTTCCAAATCTGGCAGACATAGCACTGGTGCTGTCACAAGTCTCTTCTTCAACTCTTGGAAGCTGACTTCGCAACCTTCAGACCAAACAAATTTCTTGTCCTTCTTTAACAATTCTGTCATTGGCTTAGCAACCTTCGAGAAATTTTCAATGAACCTTCTGTAGTAACCTGCTAAGCCGAGGAAACTACGAACTTCCTTCACATTCTTGGGAGATTCCCATTCTGTCACAGCTGAAACTTTAGCAGGATCAACTGCCACACCATCCTTTGTCATAACGTGACCAAGAAAACCAACTTCCTCTAACCAAAACTCACACTTGCTAAACTTGGCATAAAGTTTATGCTCTCTTAACTTTTCAAGTATCAAGCGCAAGTGTCTTTCATGTTCTTCCTTGATCTTGGAGTATACTAAGATGTCATCGATGAAAACGACCACAAACTTGTCAAGGAATTCCATGAATACCTTGTTCATCATATTCATGAAGTATGCTGGAGCGTTGGTTAAACCAAAAGGCATCACAGTGTACTCATACAATCCATACCTTGTGGTGAATGCTGTCTTAGGTATGTCTTGCTCTCTTATCTTGAGTTGAAAATAGCCTGACCGAAGATCAATCTTCGAGAACACACATGCTCCTTCTAACTGATCAAACAAGTCGTTGATTCTTGGCAAAGGATATTTGTTCTTGATGGTCACCTCGTTGAGAGAACGGTAGTCAATACACAATCTTTGCGTTCTATCCTTTTTCTCCACAAACAATACTGGGGCTCCCCAAGATGAAGAACTTGGTTGAATAAACCCTTTCAGCAACTGTTCTCCTAGCTGCTTCTTGAGTTCTTTCAGTTCATCAACTGACATTTTGTACGGTCTCTTAGCTATTGGTCCAGAGCCTGGTACCAAATCTATCAGAAACTCCACATCTCTATCTGGTGGCATTCCTGGTAACTCCTCCGGAAATACATCCGGATACTCACACACAATTGGCACACTGTCCATGCTAACCCCCTTAAGAGAATTCAGTTTACTTCCCTTGGATTCAAAGTTAGATCTGAATTTTATTCTTTTTCCTTCTGGGGTTGTAAGTGCAACTGTACGATTGGCGCAATCTAGTATTCCTCCATACTTAGCCATCCAATCCATTCCCAAAATCACATCCAATCCTTGGGAATTCAGAATTATCAGGTTCACTGGAAACTTATGTTTCCCAAACTCTATGACTAAGTCATGACATCCAGAGTTTGCTAACATTTCTCCACCCGGAGAACTTACTCTTATAGGACACCCAATGGTTTCTACCGGTAGTTCATTTCTTTCAATGAATGTTTTTGATATGAATGAATGAGATGCACCGGTATCAAAGAGTACAAATGCTGGAATGGAATTGAGTCTGAACTTACCAGCAACGGCATCAGGCTCTTCATAGATCTCCTCCACATTGATGTGGTTAACCTGTCCTTTCTGGAAAGGATTCGGCTTGTTAGGTCCTTCCACCTTCTTTTCGGGGCACTCATTTGCATAGTGTCCCATCTTCTTGCATTTGAAGCATTCAACCTGACTGATGTCCCTTTTAGCAGGCTGACTTCCACTTCCGCTACCACTTCCACTTTGGTGGTTCTTATGTCCACTCTTGTGGTTCTTGTACTTGTCATTGTCATGACTGCGGTGATGCTTGTTGTCATGACGATTGTGGTTGTGGTGCTTGTTGAATTTCCCATGCTTATGGGATCCTGAGCTGCCACTGTCATCATAGTGAGATCGTTTGTGAGACGATCCCGAGCTGTGCTTGTCGGAGTGTTTCCTCTTCCTACTCTCGACTTGCTTCATTTTACTTTCCAAAATAGCAGCCTTGTCAGACAACGACTGATAAGTTGGAACATATGCCATAGACAACTGTAGGTTCAGCTCATCATTCAAACCCTCCAAGAACTTTTCCTTTCTCTTGGCATCTGTATCAACCTCATCCGGTGCGTAGCATGCCAGATTGTTGAACTCTTCTATGTACTCAGCCACGCTACGGTGGCGCTGCTTCAGGTTATGAAACTCCTTCTTTTTCAGACTCATCATTCCTGATGATATATGAGCAGTGCGAAAGCCATCTTCAAAGATGTCCCAAGTCACTTCATCAATAGGAGTGGTGATTTGGAAGTTGTCCCACCATGTGGCGGCTGGTCCTTCCAACAGATGTGCTGCGAACCTGACTTTTTCAGCATCTGTGCAACCCACGGTCACTAAGTCCTTGTTCACAGAACGTAGCCAGTCATTGGCTACCATGGGATCAGTTGTTCCCGAAAACTTAGCTGGCCTCAGACGCAGAAATCTGGTGAGCATATCAAAACCCGGAGGGTTGTTGTTGTTGTTGTTGTTGTTGTTGTTGTTGTTGTTGTTGTTGTTGTTGTTGTTGTTGTTGTTATTGTTGTTGTTGTTGGGGTTGTTGTTGTTGTTATTCTGGTTCTGGATGAATGTTGTCATCATTTGCATAAGCTGTGTTTGCGCATTCATCATTTGTTGCATTTCCGGGGTGATGTTGTTGGGGTTGGGGTTTGCGCGACGGGGAGGCATCTGTGGTTTGTTCAAATAGATAAGAATGAGATACCCATAGATGTTTTATGTACAATACATCATAAGCAAACACATAACAAGCAACATAAGAATAAAGGTTCAACAACCACATAATAAGCTCATGAAGTAAAACACACAAGTGGCAAGCCATCCACATGTCGGATGGTCCAATAATAAGTTCACAATAACAAGTATGAATATGAAAGGTAAACGAGTAGTCAAGTCTACTCATCAGCGTCAATCTCCTCCTCGACGAAGGTAAGACCTGCGTTCTCCATCGCGGTCTTGTTCTCCTCAATCGTAGTGGTCAAGGAATCGACCTTGGCCTTGAGAGCCCTCTTCTGGGAGCGAAGCCTCTCAATAACCATCTGCTGCTGCTCAAGTTCGAAGTCCTTGGACTTCAGTTCCTCGGTCATGTCCCGGATCTTCTTGTTCCTATCCTGGACGCGTTTCTCTTGACTCTTGAACTTGCGGTCCTGGGCCTCGAACTTTGTCTCCATTTCCTTGATCATCTCATCCTGCTACGCAAAAAGCTTGTCCTTCTAGCGTAGCTGTACCTGAAGTTCGTCATTGCCAAGCATGACGTTCGTCCTATCCGTGTCCACGTGCCTGAGGAGAGTCTCTAAGTCCTGGAGATAGAGACGTATCGGCTCTGCCGTGTCCCTCGAGTCGTCCTCAAAGTCGATGGAATCTCCATCAACATCACGCCTTCCGAAGATGTGGAAGTGAGTACCCCTAACCTGTTGGGAGTGACGGCCTAACAAGCATCCTATCAGGTCCTGCATGACTACCTCCATGCCTCTCTCCCTGTCATCGTGCATCAGCTTGAAGATGATGGCCTCTGTAGTAGGCTCAGTCTGGCGTCCTGGCTGGTTCACCTTGAAGCCCCAGAGGTCCTTCCTCTCGAACTTGGTGAGTGGGTACACCGTGATGGTAGGAAGAGGGAGATCGAGCAAAGTGGTAAGCTCAATGATACGGGGTCCGAAACGAGTAACCTGGAACTCCTCAACAGTGCTGACGGCAATAGGCATCTATTTATAAAATTGAAAAGTTAGAACAACACTATTTAAGATGAACACAAAACAACCATCTCATACATAACCATGGAACACAAATATCATACAAGTCATGCATACACAAATCCATTACATCAAACAAGGTCCAACTTATTTAAGGTATCATTTTGGAAAATAAGGTGATAGATGGTGGTCCACTACAAAGTGTGCTTATAGGCCTATCTCACTGGATCTGGTGGCTATCACAATGTTCCTAGAGGCAATCCACCTATCTTGCTCACATGACTCCATCACTAAGTCTATTATATCTCCCCTTAACTCTTGGTTGGTGGCTTCCAACTCTTGGGTAAGTTCCTTCTCCTTCTCTAAGTCTTTTTGGAGGTTGAGCATTCTGCACTTGACTCTAGCACTTAGTTCTTTGATAGTCCGCCAAGCTGCATCTCTGGCTGACTCAAAGAATGTGGTGTGCATTTTAGTATTGGTGTACATGCAGAATCCTCTTTCTTTGTGGTTGTCTTCCTTGTTTTTGTACAAGTGAAGTTGTACCCACCAATACTCTACTCCTTCATCCATCACTGGAAAGCCCTTGTACACAGCTGCACCATGTGCTTCCATTGCCACCATGAGGTCCTTGAGTATATTGGGAAACTCAGTTTCACTCTCCAAGGTCATGGTCATGAGTGGTCCTTTCTTCACGGCTTCGTTGATGGAGTTCATCTACAAATGGAGTTGAGAATGAAAAGATTAGATAAGTTTTACGAGAAGAATAGACAAGTGTAGAAGTAGTTGAAAATTTTTCCTTAGTGGTTTTCAAATCCTAGGGTCATAATCCTACAGGCAACACAGTGCTCTTATACCATCTGTTAGACCCCTCCTTTATAAAGGAAAGGATCCCTGTGATTGCAATGCTAGTCCCTGGATCAATGCTAGCATCCACAGTTTAAGATGAAGTACACAGATACAAAGGTCGTTTATTACATTCATTCCAGAGGTAAAACATAGTCTTTTACAACTCAGGGCCATAGGCCTAATACAAGAGTTTAAGGAATAAGTAAATAAACATAAGTCTTCATCTTCATGTGCCACAGGCAAGCATGTTGAGTGCAGACTCATGACTCCTACTCATCATCGGAATAACCTGCAACATCACAAGTTACAGCCATAGAGGGTCAATACTTTGGAATAGTATTGGCAAGTGATACCTTAGTATATTTTAAGTGGACTATATTACTATATGCATTTGGCTAAGTGTAGCTTGGCTTGCTTTGCTTGAAAATAAGTTTTCCTATTAGTTGAAATCACTAAGTTTTCTTTGTCAAAACATTCCCAAAGAACCACCAATAGACATTGGGGTCTTCTCCCTTGTTCACCCATAAATTTTACTTTAGAAGTTGGAGTGATGAGATTCTTGTAGCTTCCATGTCTTGATGCTCAAAAGTGTCCATTGCCTTGGACTAGGCTAAGTACTTAGGTTTTCCATCTGCAGAGGTTGTGCACTTTCCCCACCAGACTTGGTTTCCCAAGACAGGACCTTTCAGAAGCCTTTCCTTAGTCAAATGGACGCGTTCCAACCTATCATCCCATCTACCACCAACTGTCCAAATGACTAAGTTCTAGCAACCTATATGATCAAGGCAGAGCCCATATTGCCAAGTGGTTGCACTGTAAGCTTTCTCAACACTTGGCCTCCAAATCCCTTTGTGCCTGGGTGGCATACCACAAGTGAGATACACAACCCAAGTCCATGGCCTTGTGTAACCACTCAACATAACCCAAACATCCATTCCACCCAGGAGGTTCATTTGTCTTAGTTGTTTTATTAGAAAACATAAGTCTCTTGACTTAGAAATATTTTTATCATAATAAGTATAGATGTTCACCACCCTTGTTTGCTAAGTAGCTAGGCTAAGTAGGTTATGATAACTTAACTTAGGAGAATTCCCTAGCAATTCTACTATTCTACTCTACTTAGGATTCCCCAACTTAGCACTAGGCAAAAATAGCATGCAATACCTTAGCAAATTATCTAATGCTAGTACAAAACATAGGATAGAAATGTTCATGAAAATATCACTTGCCTTGGTAGTGGGGAGAGTAGCACTCTTCACAATCACAATCACTAGCAAAATCTACACAAGAAATTATAGCATACAATTACACACAATTATATACAACCAAAAATATTATGAATGCATGCATGCAAGAATTTACTAAGTGGTGATTTTTGAAAATTCTACCAAGTATGCTCATGTCTACTGAAACTTAACATGTCACAAGTTTGCCAACTAAACTTATTTGGCACCAATATAATTTACCAAAATAAATCTATATCTAAAATGGCCTTAAAACATGTTCTACAAATAAAATCATTTTAACTGTTACTATATGCTATATAAATTGGATATTCAGAAAGTTCTTGTTTCACTGAATCCAACGATATAAAATTTGCAAAAATCTAACGTGGCAATCAAAAGTTATAAGGATTTGAATTTGGATCAAATTTCTGGTTTTAAATCTATTTTTAGATCTAACCCTAGCCACGCGTCGCACTGTGATTGGCGCGTACCGCTTCGGTTGGATCGCGCTCTGCAGCCGCAGGATCTAAACAGATCGTACGCTCCAGATCGCATACCGCTTCGGGGTTAAGTGGATCTATCCTAGCGCTTCGATACAGATCCAACGATCCAAAACAACGAGCCAAAATCTGGCGGCGCTTATCGGCTGTGCGCGGCGGCGACGACCAGACGGTGGCGGTGCCGGCGGTACAGATCGCTAGGTGGATGGGGGAGATGCTCACCGAGACCGCGAGGATGTGGGGATGCTCGACGTGTGATCAGCTCGGCAAGGGGCGCTCAGGGTTGCGGTAGATTTCTCGCCGGAGTTGGATCTGGCAACGGTGGTTCTGCTCGAGGTCGGAGGCGACGTTGTAGATCACTAGGATGCCAAAGGGAGGTGTGGTTAGATGCGGAAGACCACGGAGATCATGCGAGCGTGAACGACAGGGTTCGGGGCGGTCTGGACTTACCACTAGAGCTCGCCGGAGTTCGTGCAGAAGACGGTGGTGGCCAGTCGTCGACGTTGCCGAAGCTACGGGTCATGTGAAGGTGAACGGAGGGTGTCAGAAGGTGCACAGAGATTCACTGAACATGATAGCGTAAACGCGAGACCGAGGGAAACTCTAGGCTCACCGGAATTTGCCGGCGCAGTCGTCGGAGACGGCGGGGTTGCAGAGAGCAATGCGCGCAGCCTGGGGGCGTTCTGTGCTTGGGGTTTGGGGGAAAAGAGAGAGGGGGCAGAGGGGGTTTATATAGCCTGATCATGAGCGAGAATCACTCGGGCGTTGATTCGAATTGACGCCGCGAATTAAACACAGAAAACGGCCGCGTTGATTGGGGATGAACTGGTCGTGCAGGTGGAGACGATGCTGGCGTGGAGGAGGCCCGCTTGTCAGCGACGTGCGCGAGGTGGAAGTGGGGTCTGCCTGTCAGCGGCTGAACGCGTGCGCTCGCGCATGCGGGAGGAAAAGGAATGCCCCGGGTGGGCTGGTTGGGCCTGTTCCACTGCTGGGCTAAATTCCTGGCGCCTGGCCCTTTTCTTTTGTTTGCTTCTTTTCTTTTTCTATTTCTATTTTCTGGAATGATTTTTGATATGAATTCAAATCCTTTTGAATTCAAACAAAATTGGGGATCTTTGCAGGGTTCTGTGGTTTCAAATACAGTCATTTAACCAAGTGGTTACTTTGTAAGGGCCTGGTCAAGCTTGGGTTTTGAAACAAACAGAGACTTGTCTCTAGTTTGTGAATGATTGAAATAGGGTTTAGAAAATATTTCTAAATTGGAAACTTGGGTTAAAATGCTACACCTAATATTTCCAACAATGGAGGCAAGCAATCAAGTTCCTAAACAATCCAATCCCAAAGGGTGATGGCCAATTGAGTTGAATTTGCACACATGAAATCATAGCTCAACTTTTGTCTCTAAATGGTTTTTGAGAAAAACCCTAAATGGATGAATGATGCAAGAATGATATGAATGAGTTTTGGAATATGAATTTAGGGATGTTACATCGGGTGCTTAGGGTTTAGGCATCAGGGGATTCTTATAGGAGAAGAGGCGAGGCAGGAGGGCGGACAGGGGTCCCACACCCTGCCTAGGCGCGACCCAGGGTGGGCCCGCGCCTGGGGGTGTGCGGACGCCCTATGGCACCCCTCCGTATCTCCTTTGGACTCCGTGTTCTCCTCGGTGAAATATTGACTTTGGCTTTTGTCCCGTCCAATTTCGAGAATATTTCCTTACTAGCTTTTCTGGAACCAAAAACATCAGAAAACAGGCAACTGGCACTGTGGCAACTTGTTAATAAGTTAGTACCAGAAAACATATGAAAAGCACCTCAAAGTGTGGACAAAGCAAAGCAAAGTAGATACTAAACAAGCATGGAATATAAAAATTATAGATACGTTTCCGACATATCACTAGCCTAAGCAATGCCTAATCATGGTGGAAACTTGAAGCATAACCATAATGAGCAATCTGTGAAGCATCCTCAATAAAAACCTATTCAAATAGCAAATAAAAAGATCGCTGAGATGATCATTGTCTGCTTGCCTTGTCATTTTGATATGGGATAGCTCATGTATCATGTGCAAGGGGTACACCGTTGGCGGTTCTCTATGATACACATGTATTTACTATGACAAGAACTTACCGGTAACTAAATTAGAGTAGCATGAGGAGCATCCCTCATACTCAAGGGATAGGAGATTTCCAGTCTATGGTCTGTCAAGCATATAACTCATATTGGACCCCACTTTCACCTTAACCATATAAAGATGCCTATGATGTTGGAGATATGCTCTAGATGCAATAATAAATGTAGTTATTATTATATCTTTGTGTTTATGATAAATGTTTACATTCATGCTATAACAATATTAACAAGGAAACATTAATACTTGTGTGATTTGTAACTCTTTATAATACTAGCTTGTTGGTTAATAAATGATTGTGGTTTCCCTATCATGAACATTGAGATGTTATTAACAACAAGATCATATCGTTAGGAGAATGATATGATGGACATACTCCTATAGATAAGTGTAGCATAAAGATCAAGTCATTTTAATAGTTCAATTGCTATATGCTTTCTGATACATAGTAACCTAATTCCTTCGACCATGAGATCATGCTTATCACCATCACTGGAAGGATGCTTTGATGACATCAAACACCACACCGTAACTGGGTGGCTATAAAGGTGGCATTGAGTGTTCAGAAAGTATTGGTTGAGACACATGGATCAAGAGTGGGATTTGTCCATCCATATGACGGATAGATATACTATGGGCCCTCTCGGTGGAATGTCATCCAATTGGCTTGCAAGCATGTGACTGGCTCACAAGGGATCACATATCACGGGAACGAGAAAAGAGTACTTATCAGTAACGAGGTTGAACTAGGTATGCAGAGATACCGACGATCAAAACCTCGGATAAGTAAACTATCGTGAGACAAAGGGAAATTGGTATCGTATGTAAATGGTTCATTCAATCGCGAAGTAATCGTAGAAATATGTGGGAGCCATATGAATTTCCAGATTCCTCTATTGGTTATTGTTCGGAGAAGTGTCTCGATCATGTCCGCATAATTCACGAACCGTAGGGAGACACACTTAAGGATTCGATGTTGTTGAGTAGTTATGGAATGATGAGTAAGAGACCGAATGTTGTTCGGAGTCTCGGATGGGATATCGGATATCACGAGGAGATCCGGAATGGTCCGGAGAATAAGATTCATATAAGGAAAGTCCTGTTTCGGGGTTGGAGAATGGTTCCGGTGTTTTCATCGGGAATGTTCTAGAAGGTTCCGGAATGTCTAGCACTCCGGAGGGGAAGGGTACATGAATGTGTCATAACAAGTTGGAATGGTTGCATCATGTACTAGGTGTCATCGCTGAACAAAATAAAGGGATAAATCAAATCCTAGTTTGAAAAGTCAAACGCCAATTTGAAAAGTCAAACGGCTATTTTGTTTGGTGGAGGGAGAGTAGGAAACCTACTTGGGGAGGAAGTCCCTCTCCCTCCACCACCGGCCTTGGAAGCCGAGTTGGGAGGGACTCCCCTCCCCTTGGCCGGCCCCCTCCACCTATATAAGGAGGGGCAGGGCTGCCCCTCCAAGCACACAACTTGCACCCCGCAAACCCTAGCTCCAAGCCGCCGGCGCCGCCACCTCCTACTGCTGCCGCCTAGGGCTAAACCCTAGCCGCCGAGTTGGGGCACCCCCTTGCCCTAGCCGCCGGCCTAGCCTCTCCTCCTTGGTGCATATAAACCCTAGATCACCGAGGATCTCTCATAGTCCACCATACTCGCTCCGGCTTAAGGCGAAGCCCTGCGAGATCTCCCCTCTACTTCCGGTACCACGCCGTCGTGCTGCCGGAATCACGAGGAGAGTGCTACAACCTCCGCTGCCTGCTGGAACAAGGGAGAGGAAGGTCTTCGTCGAGTACCAAACGTGTGATCGACTGTGGGAGCGCTGCCGGAACGCAGCGCCGGAAGGATCGTCTACGCGATCTTGAGATCGGAAAGAGTACGACTACATCATCCATGAGAATCCGCTCTCGTTAAACACTTTGGAATATTCGAGGGTGATTTATTCCATCGACTCGTTGCTACAATCTAGTAGATAGATCTTGGCTTGTTTGTTTGTATGCGGTAGAATTTTTTTTGTTTTCCATGCTACGAACCCCTACAGTGGTATCAGAGTCGTGTCTATATGTAGATCTGTTGCACGAGTAGAACACAATGGTCATTGTGGGCGGTGGTGCTTTTATTATCAATTGCTTCTTGTGTACTTTGCATCTTGCGGTATGATGGGATGAAGCGTCCCGGGCTAACCTTACATGACATCGTTCATGAGACTTGCTCCACGCTCAACATGCAACTTGTATTGCATAAGTGGCTTTGCGGGTGTCTGTCTCTCCCATTATAGTATAGATCCAATTTACAACGGGCACTTGATAGTTCAAACATCAACGTTGTGGTTCTTGTTCGTAAGTTAGATCGACACTTATTGAAAGCCCCAAACCACGTAAAATATGCAAAGAAATTAGAGGCGTCTAACTTTGTTTTGCAGGGGTGTGCTGTGGTGTGATATGGCCATGATTGTGATTATATTTGATGTATGCAATGTTCCTTATTGTAAGTTCGCAACCGGAAGGAGCCATATGGTTGTCTTTAATTTCTGTTAAGACCCGCGTGTCTATTCAAAGTAGTTGTAATAGTTGAAGCTGGTGGACGACAACCATGGAGCAGCATCATTGACCTTGATGCAATGCCGATGATGATGGAGATCATGTTCGTGTTTGAAGATGGAGATCGGAAGCACAAAGAAGAAAGGCCATATCATATCACATATTATGAATTGGATGTGATGTTAATCCTTTATGCATCTTGTATTGCTTAGTTAACGACGGTAGCATTATAAGATGATTCCTCATGCACATAAATTTCAAGTTCTAAAGTGTTCATCCTTAGTAAGCACCGTTGCTAAAGCTTGTTGTTTTGAAGCACCACGTGATGATCGGGTGTGTTAGATTCTGCAAGTGTATACAACGTGAGCAAGATAGATTTGCTCATGCGGAAGCTAAGGTTTGATCTTGACGAGCCTAGCATGTTCAGAAATGGTCTCGGAACACGGATCACCGAAAGGTAAAGCATGAATCATATAGTAGATATGATGAACATGTCGATTGTTCGCCATTGAAGCTACATCAACTCTCGTGATGATCGGTTTTGATGTGGTGGATTTGGTTCGTGTGATCACTAAAACAATGTGAGGGATATTGTTTTGAGTGGGAGTTCACCTAGATTAATTTAACTATTAATTAGAACTCAATTTGTCATAAACTTAGTCTAAACTATTGCAAATATGTTGTAGATCAATGGAGGCCCCTACCATCAATTTTAATGCATTCCTAGAGAAAGAAAAGTTGAAAAACAATGGAAGCAACTTCGCGGATTGGTTCCGCAATTTGAGGATTGTCCTCAATGCTGGTAATTTGACCTATGTGCTGGATGCACCGCTGGGTGATCCACCTGCAGCTGATGCTACCGATGAAGTAAAGAATGTTTACCTCGCTCAGAAGACTCAGTACTCCACAGTTCAGTGTGCTATCTTGTATGGTTTAGAATCGGAGCTTCAGAAAAGGTTTGAGAATTCAGACCCACATGATATTGTCCGTGAACTCAAACTGATTTTTGAGACTCACACGGCAGTTGAGAGCTATGAGGCTTCTGAAAAGTTCTTTAACCGCAAGATGGAAGAGGGCAGCTCCATCAGTGAGCATGTGCTTAAGATGTCTGGGCACGCAAACAAACTTCAAAGCTTGGGTATAGTGATTCCTAATGCTTTGGGGATTTACCGTGTCCTCCAATCACTACCACCAAGTTACAAGAACTTTGTGATGAACTACAATATGCAAAGCATGAACAAGCAGTTGCCAGAACTCTTCTCCATGTTAAAATCTGCAGAAGTGGAGATCAAGAAAGAGCACCAAGTGTTGATGGTCAATAAGACCACCAAATTCAAGAAAGGCAAGTCTAAGCAAAAGGGACACTTCAACAAGGGTGGTAAGAAAGTTACCGCACCGATGAAGAAGACCAAGGCTGGACCTAAGCCTGATACTGGGTGCTTTTACTGCAAGGGAGAAGGTCACTGGAAGCGGAATTGCCCAAAGTACTTGGCGGATTTGAAGAACGGCAACATCAAGAAGAAAGGTATATCCGATATACATTTTATTGATGTGTATCTCACTAGTACTCGTAGTAGTGCCTGGGTATTTGATACTGGTTCGGTTGCTCATATTTGTAACTCGAAACAGGTGCTGCAGAATAAACGGAAGCTAGCGAAGAACGAGGTGACGATGCACGTGGGAAATGGATCAAAGGTTGATGTGATCGCGATCGGCACGCTACCTCTTCATCTACCATCGGGATTAGTTTTATACTTAAATAATTGTTATTTGGTGCCTGCGTTGAGCATGAACATTATATCGGGATCTTGTTTATTGCGAGACGGTTACTTGTTTAAGTCCGAGAATAATGGTTGTTCGATTTATATGAGTAATATGTTTTATGCACATGCACCTTTGATAGATGGTCTATTTTTATTGAATCTCGATAGTGGAAATACACATATTAATAACATTGAGGCTAAACGTTTGAAATTGAGCGATAACTCGACCTATATGTGGCACTGTCGTCTTGGTCACATTGGAGTGAAGCGTATGAAGAAACTCCATTCCGATGGACTTCTTGAATCACTTGATTTCGAATCACTTGAAATATGCGAAGCATGTCTGATGGGTAAAATGACTAAGACTCCATTTTCTGGTATGATGGAGCGAGCTACGGACTTATTGGAAATCATACATACCGATGTGTGTGGTCCAATGAGTGTAGCATCGCGCTGTGGTTATCGTTATGTTCTTACCTTCACGGATGACTTGAGTAGATATGGGTATATCTATTTCATGAAACATAAATCCGAAACTTTCGAGAAGTTTAAGGAATTTCAAAGTGAGGTTGAGAATCAATGTAACAAGAAGATTAAATTTCTATGTTCTGATCATGGAGGTGAATATCTAAGTTACGAGTTTGGCGAACATTTGAAGAAATATGGAATACTTTCACAATTGACACCGCCGGGAACACCACAGCGTAATGGTGTGTCCAAACGTCGTAATCGAACTCTCTTAGATACGGTTCATTCTATGATGTCACTTACAGATTTACCGCTATCATTTTGGGGTTAAGCATTAGAAACAGCCGCATTCACTTTAAATAGGGCACCATCTAAATCCGTTGAAACGACACCGTATGAATTATGGTTTGGGAAGAAACCTAAATTGTCGTTCCTTAAAGTTTGGGGTTGCGAAGCCTATGTAAAGAAGTTACAGCCGGACAAGCTTGAACCCAAAGCAGAAAAATGCGTCTTCATAGGATACCCAAAGGAAACTATTGGGTATACCTTCTATCATAGATCCGGTGGCAAAATCTTCGTGCCAAGAATGGATCCTTTCTAGAGAAGGAATTTCTCTCAAAAGAAGTGACTAGAAGGAAAGTAGAACTCGACGAGGTTGTCGAACCTTCTCTCGAACTTGCGAGTAGCGCAGCACCGGAAGAAGTTCCTGTGGTGCCAACACCAATAAGAGAGGAAGCTAATGATGATGATCATGAAACTTCGGTTGTAGTTGCTACAGAACCTCGCAGGTCAACGAGAACTCGTACCACTCCTGATTGGTATGATCCCGTTATGAGTGTCATGTTGGTGGACAACACCGATGACCCTGCGACGTATGAGGAAGCGATGATGAGCCCAGATTCCAATAAATGGCAAGAAGCCATGAAATCCGAGATTGGATCCATGTACGAAAACCAAGTATGGACTTTGGTGGACTTACCGGATGGCCGGAAGGCTGTCGAGAATAAATGGATTTTCAAGAAGAAAACATATTCTGATGGTAATGTTACTGTCTATAAAGCTCGACTTGTCGCAAAAGGGTTTCGACAAATTCAAGGAGTTGACTACGATGAGACTTTCTCACCAGTAGCGAAGCTAAAGTCTGTGAGGATTATGTTAGCAATGGCTGCATATTATGATTATGAGATATGGCAGATGGATGTCAAAACATCATTCCTCAATGGAGACATTGATGAAGAGTTGTATATGATGCAACCCAAAGGTTTTGTCGATCCTAAAGATGCTAACAAGGTATGCAAACTTCAACGGTCCATATATGGATTGAAGCAAGCATCCCGAAGTTGGAATCAACATTTTGATAAGGTGATCAAAAGTTTTGGTTTTATACAAACTTATGGAGAAGCTTGTATTTATAAGAAAGTGAGTGGGAGCTCTGTAGTATTCTTAATACTATATGTGGATGACATATTGTTGATTGGGAATGATGTAGACCTTCTTAATAGTGTCAAGGAATATTTGAATAATAGTTTTTCAATGAAAGATCTTGGCGAAGCAGCTTACATATTGGGCATAAAGATTTATAGAGATAGATCGAGACGTCTAATATCATTGTCACAAAGTACATATTTGGACAAAGTTCTAAAGAGGTTTGGAATGGAAGATAGCAAGAAAGGGTTCTTGCCCATGTTGCCCAATACGACCTTGAGTAAAACTCAAAGTCCAACAACGGCAGAAGATAGAGAAAGGATGAGTAAAACTCCCTATGCCTCAGCCATAGGATCTCTAATGTATGCCATGCTATGTACTAGACCCGACATTGCATATGTTGTTAGTTTGACTAGCAGATATCAAAGTGATCCAGGAGTGGATCATTGGACAGTGGTCAAAAACATCCTTAAGTACTTGAGAAGAACTAAGGATATGGTTCTTTCTTATGGAGGTGATGAACAGCTTGTTGTTAATGGTTACACCGATGCTAGTTGGAACACCGATCCGGATGATTCTAAATCACAATCTGGATACGTATTTTGTTTGAATGGTGTAGCAGTTAGCTGGAGGAGTGCAAAGCAAAGCGTTGTGGCGAGATCTTCAACTGAATCGGAATACATGGCTGCTTCGGAGGCTTCACAAGAAGCGATATGGATGAAAGAGTTCATTACAGAGCTCGATGTGGTTCCAAGTGCGCTGGACCCAATGTCTATCTACTGTGATAACATGGGCGCCATAGCCAATGCGCAAGAACCAAGGTCACACAAGAAGCTGAAGCACATCAAGCTACGTTTCCACGCTATTCGAGAACATGTCCAAGATGGTGACATAAATATTTGCAAAGTACACACAGATCTGAATGTGGCGGATCCGTTGACTAAACCTCTCCCGAGGGCAAAACATGACCAACACCAAACTCCCATGGGTGTTCGGTATATTACCATGTAATCTAGATTAGTTGACTCTAGTGCAAGTGGGAGACTGTTGCAGATATGCCCTAGAGGCAATAATAAATGTAGTTATTATTATATCTTTATGTTTATGATAAATGTTTACATTCATGCTATAACAGTATTAACAAGGAAACATTAATACTTGTGTGATTTGTAAACTAAATTAGAGTCCTTAGTAAAGCCTCTTTATAATACTAGCTTGTTGGTTAATAAATGATTGTGGTTTCCCTATCATGAACATTGAGATGTTATTAACAACAAGATCATATCGTTAGGAGAATGATATGATGGACATACTCCAATAGATAAGCGTAGCATAAAAATCAAGTCATTTTAATAGTTCAATTGCTATATGCTTTCTGATACATAGTAACCTAATTCCTTTGACCATGAGATCATGCTTATCACCATCACCGGAAGGATGCTTTGATGACATCAAACACCACACCGTAACTGCGTGGCTATAAAGGTGTCATTGAGTGTTCAGAAAGTATTGGTTGAGACACATGGATCAAGAGTGGGATTTGTCCATCCATATGACGGATAGATATACTCTAGGCCCTCTCGGTGGAATGTCATCCAATTGGCTTGCAAGCATGTGACTGGCTCACAAGGGATCACATATCACGGGAACGAGAAAAGAGTACTTATCAGTAACGAGGTTGAACTAGGTATGCAGAGATACCGACAATCAAAACCTCGGATAAGTAAACTATCATGAGACAAAGGGAAATTGGTATCGTATGTAAATGGTTCATTCGATCGTGAAGTAATCATAGAAATATGTGGGAGCCATATGAATTTCCAGATTCCTCTATTGGTTATTGTTCGAAGAAGTGTCTCGATCATGTCCGCATAATTCACGAACCGTAGGGAGACACACTTAAGGATTCGACGTTATTGAGTAGTTATGGAATGATGAGTAAGAGACCGAATGTTGTTCGGAGTCTCGGATGGGATCCGGGATATCACGAGGAGATCCGGAATGGTCCGGAGAATAAGATTCATATAAGGAAAGTCCTGTTTCGAGGTTGGAGAATGGTTCCGGTGTTTTCATTGGAAATGTTCTAGAAGGTTCCGGAATGTCCGGCACTCCGGAGGGGAAGGGTACATGAATGTGTCATAACAAGTTGGAATTGTTGCATCATGTACTAGGTGTCATGGCTGAACAAAATAAAGGGATAAATCAAATCCTAGTTTGAAAAGTCAAAAGCCAATTTAAAAAGTCAAACGGCTATTTTGTTTGGTGGAGGGAGAGTAGGAAACCTACTTGGGGAGGAAGTCCCTCTCCCTCCACCGCCGGCCTTGGAAGCCGAGTTGGGGAGGGACTCCCCTCCCCTTGGCCGCCCCTCTCCACCTATATAAGGAGGGGCAGGGCTGCCCCTCCAAGCACATAACTTGCACCCCACAAACCCTAGCTATTTTCAGCAGAATTGCTTTGATGTCTAGTTTTTGTGTAGAAAATCAACTATTCAGGAAAATTCCTGGAAAATATGCCAAAAATCCTATTTCACTAGAAGACTCACGGATCCAGAAGACGAGACGGAGGAGGGCCACAAGGGGCCCACACACCCTGGCCACGCGGGCCAGGCCAGGCCGCGTCTAGGAGGGGTGTGACAACCTCAGGCACTCCCTCGGACTCCCTCTTTGCCTATAAGAATCCTCTTGACCTAAAAACCGAGGGCGGGGAGGGGTTCGACGTTTTTCCAGAAAGAGTTCCGCTACGCCGCCACCACTAGAAACCGTGATTGGGAACCAGAAACTCCGTTCTGGCTCCTTGCCGGGACGGGGAATTTGGAGAGGATCATCGCCATCATCGTCACCGACGCCTCTCCATAAACCATCCATGTTTCCCCCATCCATGAGTGAGTATTCCCCCACTGTAGGCTCTGGGGATGGTAGGGATTAGATGAATTCTATCATGTAATCAAATAAGATTGTTAGGGCATGGTGCCTAGTATCTCCATTAGTGCTATTTTACTTTGTTGCAACTTGTTGTACTTAATTCTTGTCACTAGGGGCCGAGTGCCATGATCTCAGATCTGAACTTATTATTGATTCATGATGATAGTATTGTTTGTAATCTTATCTACAAGTTGTGTATACATATCATTGTCCGGAACCAATGGCCCCGAAGTGACAGAAATTGGGACAGCCGGAGGGAATGGCTGTGATATGAGGATCACATGTGTTCATGGAGTGTTAATTCTTTGCTCCGGTACTCTACTAAAAGGATTACCTTAATTACCAGTAGATTCCCTTGAGGCCCCGCTGCAACGGGCTGGCAGGACAAAATATGTTGTGCAAATTCTCATTGCGAGCATGTATGACTATATATGGAACACATGCCTATGATTGTTTAGTACTTGGATGCTTTATCTTATTTATCTGCAAATGTCCGAGATCTTAAAGTTACATGAATAGTCTCATCCATGCAACGCTCGTCCATCCATTCCTATGCCTACCCCACTCATATCCTACTGTTTGCTACTATTGTTACTACTGCCTTTGTTTTACTGCTGCTGTTACTTTGCTATTGCTACTACAAAACTATTGCTACTAATAAACTGCTGTGAGCAAGACTATTTTCAGGTGCAGCTGAATTGACAACTCAGTTGTTAATGCTTATAAGTATTCTTTGGCTCCCCTTGTGTCGAATCAATAAATTGGGTAATACTACCCTCGAAGACTGTTGTGATCCCCTATACTTGTGGGTCATCAATCTCCGCTCCACCTGCCATCTCACCCAAGGAAGATGCCTCCACCGGAGAAGGAGCCCACCCGCCATGGTCGCTGCCCCAAGACGTCCACCTCCACCCCGCACTAGCTTTGACCCGCAGCCGAAGATGAAGACCTTCGCTTCCACGCCGCACCAGATTCTGCCTGCCGTCGAAGATGAAGACCACCTGCCATGGCCGCCGCCCCCGGGAGCCCCGCTGCTCCACCTTCACCATGACTTGCCTCCCCGCAAATCTCCGTTCGCTGTGCTGCCATATGCGAGAACGGAAGGGGCATGGGGTCACCGTTGTCAACGATGAAGGTCGTCTCCCCACGGGTTTGCTGCATGCGTTCCGTCGAGAGTGCTATCCAAGGCCATCATTGTTGCTACGTATGGCGTCGATATTTGCTACATGCAGTCGATGACACTCCAAGCGGCGTCGAGTTTTGCTACCAGCGGTGTGCGACAGTGATACAAGTGGGCATTAGGTTTGCTACCCGTCAAAGTGTCCGGCGATGTCTCCGATGAAGTCGTTTTCTTGCGATGCTGGACTTTTTTTTGCCAAATTTTTTTTGCTACACAAGTTTGTTGTTCTGCTACAGCGACATATAGGTTTTGTTACGGGTTCTCCGGCGAGATCTCCGACGAGGTCTCCGAAATTTCGTATGTGCTACAATATGATTTTTTTTGCTACATACGATTTTGTGGTTTTGCTAAAATGGCGTAAAGTTTTAACTACACGGTCTCCGGCGAGGTCTATCGGCAGAAGTCCCCGGAGAGATCGAATATGCTACATTAGCACAAACTTTTGCTACAAGGTCGCCGGCGAGGTCTAGTCTGTCTGTTCTATTTTATGGGGTCGAACCATTTTCTGCTACATGTGGCAAAAGCGGGACTAGTTGTAGTAAAAGCGAAACTATTTGTAGCAAAAGCGGGATGAACCAATGGGAAGGAGATTTGACCGTAGATCTAGGGTGATCCAACGGCTAGGACCCGGGGACGGAAAGTTTCAATTCCCGGGGATGCCTAGCAGTGTTTGGGTAAGAATGACTCAGTGAGAGAATTATTTTACCATAATATGCTGATATTGACGTTACACTCGAAAACGAAACTTACTTCAATTGCAATGTTCCTTACCATGCCGATGTTATTCTTGCATACGTTAATTTTTATTAAGAAACATATTTGATGGTTTTAAAATTTTCTATCTTCTCAGAAATATAGTTTATAATTAACTAAGGTATGATTGATGTTGCTTAGTTGCCTTGCAATTCATATATGTATTGTGTGTACCAATATGCGATAAAACTTACCGAACCATAGCAAACTATAGAAATGCACGGACATTATATCTATATATCTATATACTAATTATAAAGGAGCAAACTTTTTTTTTCTTAGACACACCCCACTTAACATACACAGCATAATTTACACCACCAGATCAGCCCACTACGTTACATCCAACCGTCATAATTATTCAAGACCCGACTCCGGTGTGCATTTAGCAATTATCATTGATGGACTGCGCTTATCTTTTTCCCGCACGCTTTCGTCCGAGTAAGAAAAAAAGGCTAAAAATACTGAAACCGTGCCCTCCTCCCCTGTCGCCCGCCTCCATCTTCCTCGTTAAGTCCCCAATCCCTCCGCCAACAACTCTCCCTGTTTCCATCCTACGTATTCTTCACGGTTGCAAGCCCAATCGGCGGTGATACTGCATGGCAGCGCTAGATTGCGAGGAGAAGGATGAATATGTGTGATAGCGACGAAGAATCCTCACTACCCTGCCCCCACTCATGGATCCCCTCCGCTGCTGCCGGCGCCCTGTTCACCCCATGTGTTCCTCTGTGTCCGCAGGCTACACCAAGTTTCATGGATGCATTGCCCACGCAGAGGAGATCTTCCCCTGACCGCATGAGCGAGTCTTCTGTGACGAAGACTAGAGAGAAAAATCATGACGATGGGGCTTCTGCATCCAACAAGCATAGCTCCTAGCAGGCCTCCATGTTGTTTGGGACTACTTGTTGTTTGTTTGTTGTACTTGAGAACTTGGTGAGATCTTTATTCAGTAGATCTGTTGTATGTATTATTCTTGTTGTTTTCTAGATTTAGGTCTCATGTTTCCACAATCTGTGAACTCATTAGTATTTGATTCCTCACTTGCTTGATCTTTTTAACTTGCCAATGAATGAAGTTTAGGACAGCATTATTGCTAGAGACTTCTTATTTTGGGATTCAAGGTGAGATGTAAAAACTAAAGCTTAACTACATACTGTTAATGCTAAAATTATCACGTAAAAGTTTGTTCTCAAAATACCAACTTTTTTTCTGGCAGGCTGATGCTACTATTCAGTATGTAATGTCGTTAAAATTTAGCTAATTACTTCGATCATGTAAATGGCAAAAAATGTAAGTACCTGCAAACTCTATTTCAAGTTCAGTTGGCCTAGCAAACTTGCCTATCATCAGTTTCATGTTTTATGGTTTGAACATTTGACAGACCAGAGAGCATTGGGCATGTCTATGTGTGTTGAAAGGGCATAACTTGAACACGTAAGATATCCGAGCTTGTGTGTTGAATTGTTGATTGATGTTCATGGAATGATTGAAAATGATTAGATTTTCAGATCCATCATGTGATGGCTATTTCGTTGGTGGAGAAATTATATCTGCCTGCAGGTTAAAAACGATTTGAGTCACTTAAGAAGATGAAGGACCCAGACACCTTTAGTGAACAAGGTGATACAATGCAAAAACATCATACATGATGTCATTTGTTGAAAACAGTTGTGTAGGAAGTTCGTGAAATTATGTACCAGGTTGCTGTTTGGAATTTTGAATGACCTCCTCTGCTACTATCGACGTACGGTGAGTTAGTCGCTTAAATATTTTCTTACCGTTTGCCGGTACCAATTGTCATTCTTTCCGGGGCATAATTGCATTTGATATAGCTGAGAGTTGATGTTTATCTGGCACCATAGCATATGATGTTTCCTATGGTTATCTGAATTTTCTCAGAGCATCATCTGCAGACTGCAGATGTCCTGCCAAGTGTTCAAATTAATTTAGTTACAGTCATCTTCTATGATTATTTACATGGTAAATCACATAGCAATCATACGCTTGAAATATTGTAATGCATCCTAATATAGTCATTATGCTTTGCCAAAGTAGATATATCACAATGCTGGTCAAGTGAGGCCCAAGGATATGATTCTAGTGAGGAAGTAGAAAGTTCAAACCATGCTATATGAAATAAGTCCTCGTATTTTATTCTTTTTATATGCTTGTGCGCCGTAGTTTCCATCAATCAAAAAGTAAGATAAGCTTCAAGGGAATTGTGACGCAAACTATGATGGGCAAGCATGTAAAAAGAATAAAATATGAGGCCTCATTTCCTTTATCATGGTTTGAATTTTCTACTTCCTTGCTGGAATCATATCCTCGGGCCTCACTTGACCAACATTGTGACATATCTACTTTGGCAAAGCACCTGAATGACTATAATAGGATGCATTACAATCTTCCAAGCGTATGATTGCTATGTGATTTACCGTGTAAATAATCATAGAAGATGACTGTAACTAAATTAATTTGAACACTTGGTAGGACATCTGCAGTCTGCAGATGATGCTCTGAGAAAATTTAGATAACCATAGGAAACATCACATGCTATGGTGTCGGATAAACATCAGCTCTCAGCTATATCAAATGCAATTATGCCCCGGAAAGAATGACAATTGGTACTGGCAGACAGTAAGAAAATATTTAAGTGACTAACTCACCGTGCGTCGACAATAGCAGAGGAGGTCATTCAAAATTCCAAACAGCAACCTGGTAGACAATTTTAGGAACTTCCTACACAACTGTTTTCAACAAATGACATCATGTATGATGTTTTTGCATTGTATCACCTTGTTCACTAAAGGTGCCTGGGTCCTTCATCTTCTTAAGTGACTCAAACCGTTTTTAACCTGCAGGCAGAAAGAATTTCTCCACCAATGAAATAGCCAGCACATGATGGATCTGAAAATCTAATCATTTTAAATTATTCCATGAACATCAATCAACAGTTCAACACACAAGCTCTGATATCTTACCTGTTCAAGTGGTTCCCTTTCAACACACATAATGCCCAATGCTCTCTGGTCTATCAAATGTTTAAACCATAAAACATGAAACTGATGATAGGAAAGTTTGGTAGGTAAACTGAACTTGTAATAGAGTTTGCAGGTACTTACTTTTTTCCATTTATATGATCGAAATAATTAGCAGAATTTTAGCAACATAATCACATACTGAATAGTAGCATCATCGAGCCAGAAAAAAGTTGGTAATCTGAGGACAAACTTTTACGTAATAATTTGAGAATTAACAGTATGTAGTTAACCTTTAGTATTTACATCTCATCTCGAATCCCAAAATAAGAAGTATCTAGAAATAGTGTTGTCCTAAACTTCATTCGTTGGCAAGTTAAAAAGACCAAGCAAGTGAGGAATCAAATACTAATGAGTTCACAGATTGAGGAAACATGAGACATAAATCTAGAAAACAACAAGAATAAGACATACTCCCTTGATACATCCAAAACATATCTACTTTCCCGAACACTTTTGCTATTGTTGCTCCTCTAAACTTGTGTGATTTGGATACAACTAACACGGACTGACGTTGTTTTCAGTAGAATTACCTTGGTGTCTAGTTTTTGTGCAGAAAACAACTATCAGGACAAATCCCGAAAAATATGCCAAAAATCCTATTTCACCAGAAGATCCACGAAAACAGAGTACGAGATGGAGTGGAGCCTTGGGGGGCCCACACCCCTGCCGTGCGGGTGGGCCCAGCCCGCGCCTAGAGGGGGTGTGGCTGCCCTAGGCACACCCTCGGTCTCCCTCTTCGCCTATAAGATGCCTCTTGACCTAAAAACCGAGGGGGGTTTGACGTTTTACCAGAAAGAGTTCCTGCTACACCGCCACCACCAGAAACCGCGATTCGGAATCAGAAACTCCATTCAGACACGCTGCCGGGACAGGGAATTTGGAGAGGACCATCGCCATCGTCATCACCAATGCCTCTCCATCAACCATCCATGTTTCCCTCATCCATGAGTGAGTAATCCCCCGCTGTAGGCTATGAGGATGGTAGGGACTGGATCAGTTCTATCATGTAATCGAATAAGATTGTTAGGGCATGGTGCCTAGTACCTCTATTAGTGCTATTTGACTTTGTTGCAACTTGTTGTGCTTAATGCTTGTCACTAGGGCATGAGTGCCATGATCTCAGATCTGAACTTATTATTAAATCATTATGATAGTATTGTTTGTGATCTTATCTGCAAGTTGTGTACACATATCATTGTCCGGATCCAAAGGCCCCGAAGTGACGGAAATTGGGACAACTTGAGAGGATGGCTGTGATGTGAGGATCACATGTGTTCACGGAGTGTTAATGCTTTGCTTCAGTGATCTATTAAAAGGAGCACCTTAATTGCCAGTAGTTCCCTTGAGGCCCCGCTGCAACGGGCTAGCAGGACAAAATATGTTGTGCAAGTTCTCATTGCAAGCACGCATGACTATATATGGAGCACATGCCTATGATTGTTTAGTACTTAGATGCTTATTCTTATTTATCTGTTATTTCCCTAGATCTTGAAGTTACATGTTTAGACTCGTCCATGCAACGCCCGTCCATCCATCCCTATGCCTACCGCGCTCATATCCTACTATTTTCTACTACTGTTACTATTGCTCATGTTTTGCTGCTGCTGTTACTTTACTATTGCTACTTCAAACTGTTGCTACTGATAAAATTCTGTGAGCAAGAACTCTTTCTAGGTGCAGCTGAATTGACAACTCAGTTGTTAAGGCTTGCAAGTATTCTTTGTCTCCCCTTGTGTCGAATCAATAAATTGGGTAATACTACCCTCGAAGACTGTTATGATCCCCTATACTTGTGGGTCATCATCCCTCCGTCCAAAATAGATGTCTCAGATTTATCAAAATTTGGATGAATCTAGACACTATTTAGTATATAGATTCATCTAAATTTTGATAAATCTAAGAAATCTACTTTGGTATGGCGGGAGTACAACAGATCTACTAAATAGAGATCTCACCAAGTTCTCAAGTACAACAAACAAACAACATGGAGTCCTGCTAGGAGCTGCGCTTGTTGGATGCAGAAGCCCCATCATCGTGATTTTTCTTTCTAGTCTTCGTCACATAAGACTCGCTCATGCGGTTAGGGGAAGATCTCCTCTGCATGGGCAATGCATCCATGAAACCTGGTGTAGCCGGCGGAGACAGAGGAACACATGGGGTGAACAGGGCTCCGGAAGCAGCGGAGGGAATCCATGAGTGGGGGGCGGGGGTAGCAAGGATTCTTCATCGTTGCCGCACCTATTTGAAGGGAATATGCCTGAGAGGAAATAATAAATTGGTTATTATGTATATTCCAAGTATATGATAGATGTTTATTTTGCATGCTATAATTGTATTAATGAAGAAACGTTAATACATGTGTGTTTAATAAACAAACAGAAAGTTTCTAGTTATGCCTCTCTTATAAACTAGCTCGTTGATTAACAAGATGATCAAGGTTTTCTGATCATGAATATTGGATGTTGTTAATAACGAGGTCACAACATTATTGGAATGGTGTGATTAACATTCATCCGAAGTATAGCATTACGATCTAAGTCATTGAGTTTATATTGCTATAACATCATACGAAGTAATCCTAATCCTTAGACTATGAGATCATGTCAATCACTAACACTAGAAGAGTATCTTGATAACATCAAACCATAACAGGGTGATTATAAAGATGGGTTCAGTGCTACTAAAGTGTTATGTTGAGGCCCATGGATCAAGAGTGGAATTTATTCATCCCGATGACGGATAGATATACTCTGGGCCCTCTCGGTGATATCACATTGGTTAGCTTGCAAGCAAGTGATTTGATCACTAGAATGTTATATCACGGGAACAAGAAAAGAGTACATGTCAGTAACAAGATCAAGATAGGTATGAAGATACCGATGATCGAATCTCGGGCATGTAATATATCATGATATAAAGGGATTAAGATTCTAGCGTAAAAGGTTCTCACGAACACAAGAAAGTCATCGTTGAATGTGTGGGAGTCAGTATGGATCTCCAGGTCCCGCTTCTGATTATTGATCCGAGAGGGGTCTCGATCATGTCCGCATTATTCGCGAACCATAGGGTGACACACTTAAGATACACCGACACCATTTGGAACAAATAGTTTCATGTTGAAAAGATTAAAAAAGTGCAGGGATTTATTTCACTAGACACCGAAACTATTTTTGGGTGAAATTGCTAAAAGTGTTTCTGCATGTGAAATGAAATACTAGCAAGGGGTTATATGTGAATGTTTGTCCATTATGGTAATTGACAAAATTCTGAATAAATAAAAGGATTTTTATTTAAAGAGAGATTGCATTAAATTTGGTGGAAATTTAATGGGAATTTTGAGTGGGATTTTGAGTGGAGAAATGACGGGGCTATTTTGTGAGTGGGAGCTCCACCCACATGAATGGAGGATAGGAGGGGGCATCCCCCATGCGCTGGCCACCCCCTTGGGGTGCCCCCTCCCTCCTATATAAATCCCCCTCTCCCTCTCTCTCTCACTCACACCTCCTCGTGAAGGATATCTCTCCCCCTCTAGTTTATCCCCCATGGTCTCGGACTAGCGAGATACATGTTCCCGGTGGATTTTCGGCAAGAAAGAGTTGTTGCTTCTGCTGCATCACTAGAGCGAGGAGGCGGAGGTTGCTTGGTGGCTCGGACGTGTGTGCGAGCACGAATGCGCCGCTGATTTGCGGCGCTGGGACTTCCTCTCGATCTTGAGATCGGCAAGTGTTCGTCTACATCATCCACGAGTACAACCTAGTTAATCTTTGTCGGTCTTCAAGGATATGTTATCTACGGATGTATATCTGCCTGTTGCTTGTATCTAGTAGATAGATCTTGGTACATTGTTGTTCCCATCATAGGAATTTTTTTGTTTTCTATGCTGCGAACCCTACAGTGGTATCAGAGCCGGATCTATACGTAGATGCTTTGCACGGGTAGTACACATATGTATATGTGGGAGATGATGATCATGTTATTGCTTCTTAGTTGTACTTTGTATATTGGTGGCATAGTGGGATGAAGAGGCCTGGACAAACTTTACATGTCCACGTACATGAGACTTGTTGCACGCTTGACATGCAACTAGTTTTGCATAAGTGGATAGTGGGTGTCTGTCTCTCCTACTATAGTCAATATATAATTTGTAACGAGTTGTCAATAATTCGGTTATCCTTGTTGTGGTTCCATGTTCGTAGGTAAGAACGGTTATATCTTCGAAATCCCTAAGCCACGTAAAACTTGCAATGGATAAATTAGAAGCGTCTAGTTTAGATTGTTGCTGGTCTAGTGCCATGATATGGTGATGTTGTAAATAAAAGTATAAGTCGATACTCTTACAACACACATAACGTGTAAGTTCCATAGACCTTGGCATTACACATAAAGGAATGATGAAGATCATACCACGATGCACATGATGGAGATCAAGTGCAAGAACCGTATCATTTCACTTTTTCACATGTGATGTTTGTTGCATCTTATATTGCTTGTTTGGTGTTTTATTAGCATAATAAGATGATCCATCATTTAGATATCAAGATAAAAATGTGTTCTCCCTTAAGTATGCACCGATTATGTTTTGACGCTCCAAGACATCACGTGATGATTGGGTGTTCTTGGATCCACGATCATATTTCGGGTGTAAGACAGTTTACACACACGAATAACAAGGTTCTTACTTGGCGAGCCTATCATGTGCAGTGGCCTCGGAATATGGACCGAAAGGTTAAGCATCAGTCATATGAAAGATGTGATGCCCATATGGATGCTCGCCTTTGAAGCTACACCGACTCACGTGATGATCGGACTTGGTGTGGTGGATTTGGTTCATGTAATCACCAAAAAGGCACGAGGGATGTCGTTTTTGAGTGGGAGTTCATTCTTAATTTGGATTAGTTGAACTCGGTCTATCATAAATTTAGTCTAAACTTTACAAATTCTGTTGCAGATGGCACCACCTGCTTTTAATTTCAATGTGTTCATGGAGAAAGAGAAACTTGCAACGAACGGTAGCAACTTTACCGACTAGGCTATGAATTTGAGGGTTCTCCTCTCTGCTGCACAAAAGCAATATGTGCTAGAAGCGCCGCTTGGCCCCCCACCGTTTGATGATGCCCCTGACGAGGAAAAGAATGCCTATCAGACTCGTCAAGAGGACCACAACTTAGTTCATTGCGGCATATTGTATGGGCTAGAGCCAGCACTTCAAAAACGTTTCAAAAACGGCAATGCCTTTGATAAAATTGGAGAGTTGAAAATGATTTTCAACACCCATGCTGCTGTAGAGAGTTATAATGCTTTAGAAAAGTTCTTTAGCTGCATGATGGAAGAGAACAACTCCGTTAGTGAGAACGTACTCAATATGTCGGGGTATGCCGATAAGCTTGTGTCCTTGGAAATATCAATTCCCATTGACTTAGGCATACATCGTGTTCTCCAGTCTCCGCCACCTAGGTACAAGAGCTTCGTGATGAACTATAACATGCAGGGCATGAAGAAGTCTCTTCCCGAGCTTCTGTCAATGCTTAAGACTGCAGAGGTGGAAATCAAGAAGGAACATCAAGTGTTGATGATCAATAAGACCACCGGTTTCAAGAAAGACAGGAAGGGTAAACAGAAGGGCGGCAAACCAGTTGCCGTACCTGAAAAGAATTCCCAAGTTGGCCCTAATTCTGATACCGAGTGCTATTATTGCAAGAGGACAGGCCACTGGAAGCTCAACTGCCCCAAGTATTTGTCAGACAAGAATGCCGGCAAGGCAAATACATGTATATACGATATACATGTTATTGATGTGTACTTGACTAGTACTCGCAGTAGCACCTAGGTATTTGATACCGGATCGGTTGCTAATATATGTAACTCGAATCACGGGCTCCGGAACAAGCGAATGCTAGCAAGGGGCAAGGTCAAGATGTGTGCCGGCAATGTATCAAGCGTTTATGTGATCGCCGTCGGAACGCTACCACTCCACTTACCATCAGGATTAGTTATAAACTTGAATAATTGTTATCTAGTGCCAGCACTGAGCGTGAACATTGTATCCAGATCATGTTTGATGCGCAGTGGTTATTCATTTAAATCCGAAAACAATGGTTGTTCGATTTATATGAATGATATCTCTTATGGTCTGATACGCCCAATTTTCATCACCATTCTATATCATAATTTACCTCTATTCATTGATATTTGTCTTATTATGAGGTATTACTTATGGCTTTTCATCTATTTATGCATGTTGGATGATTCTTGGAGGATGGACTGCCGGAGTCTGGATTGATGGAAAAGAAGGCATTTCGGTGCAATTTTGCAAAGATCAGAAAAATACCAGAAAAATATGGAAACATATTATTTTACTAGAAGACAATGGAAGCCATAAGGAGGGACGAAGAAGGGCCTCAGGGGGCCCACACCCCCTAGGCGCGGGCCCACCTAACCCCGCGCCTAGGGCAGGGGTGGCCCACCTGCCCGGCCTTCGACTCCGCCCCTTCGCCTATATCTTCCCTTCGAAACGCTAAGGCTCTGGGAGCGACCACAGGTAGATTTCCGCCGCCTCTAGGGGCGGAAAACACCTAGAGAGAAAGATCTCTCCAGCAGATAGATTTCTGTCGGGGGAATTCCTTCCCGGAGAGGGGAGACCGTCGCCATCAACACCGTCATCAAGCTAGGCTTCATCGGGATCATCATCATCATCGTCCACACCATCATGTTCACCAGCACTATCACCACCACTCCGTCCCGCTGTAAGAATTGTGTTGGATATTGCTTTAGTTCTTAGGGGAAACTTTCCCGGTGTTGATTACTATTGTAGTTGATGCTTGTGAGTGGAACCATTGGATTATTGTTTATGTTCAGATTGTTATCCATTACCATATGATCTTTGATCTTGATCCATATGATGTATTATGAGTAGTTCGTTTAGTTCTTGAGGACATGGGAGAAGTCATGTTGTAAGTAGTGAATCTGTGATGAGTTATTATTCAATGGTTTAGTATTTAAGCTGTGGTGCTATTCTTCTAGTGGTGTAATGTGAACGTCGACTACATGATACTTCACCATTTATGGGCCTAGGGGAATGCATTGTGTATTTGGCTACTAATTGTGGGGTTGCCGGAGTGACAGAAACCTGAACCCCCGTTAGGACACCTTTGCACAAGGGAGCGTAGGATCTCAGAGTTTAAGACTGTGGTTAGATTTATATCTTAATTACTTCCTGTAGTTACGGATGTTTGCAGGGGGTTTAATCACAAGTATGTATTAGTCCTAGGAAGGGCGGTATGTTAGCACAAGTTCACCCACACAAAACTTACAAACACCAGAGAAGAGTACTCAGCTATTTGAAGCGAAAGCACTTGATAGAATTCCTATGTTTCCTCGAGAACATTTGGTCCTTATAAGTGTTTCCACCGGCTTGTCCTTTGCTAAGAAAGGATTGGGCCACTTGCTCCGTTTGTTAGTTACCTTTGTTACTTGCTCCTTGTTTGGTTGCCTTGTTAGAAAACCACTAAAAATCCGTTTGCTAAGTATTCATAGGGATTTCCTGCTCCATACCACTGTTCAGCACCTTTTGCTCCTCATTGGGATCGACACTCCTATGTATAGAAAGTACTACGATACACCCCCTATACTTGCGGGTCATCAAGACTATTTTCTGGCACCGTTGCCGGGGAGTGAAGCGCTATTGAAGAGTGGAACTGGTAAGGGAAACTTTTACTGTGAGTATTGCTTTTGTTACTGCTTGTTATTTTGTTTCCAATATGGATAACTCACTTGGTTTTCTATTTGGGAAAACTACTATCACTGCTAGGGTAGTAGATGAACCACCACTTGTTGAGATAGATCATTTTAAGATACCTACAAGTGTTGGTAATCGTGTTATGGATAATTATTATTTAGGGGATGGAACTGTCCATCCCGGTGAGATCACTTGATTTTTATCCATGAATTATGCAGGTTGTTTAAGTGTGCAGGTATCACAATTGAACATGTGAAGAAGAAGTTACTCTCCATATCCTTGAAAGGGAGAGCTGAATAATGGTATAAGCTGCTGAAGAATGGACAATCCATGGAATGGGAGGAGATGGCATCTCTCTTTTACTCTAAATTTTATCCTCCCAGTGAGATTCATAAGGATGGAAATCTTATATATAACGTTTGGCCTCTTGATGGAGAGAGTACAACTCAAGCTAGGGGGATATTTAAGTTACTAATGCTTAAATGTCCTATTCATGAACTCCCTAACAATATTATTCTCAATAACTTTTATGCTAGGCTTTCTCTTCATGATAAAGATTTACTAGATGCTTCTTGTGCTGGATCATTCACACGGATGAAGGAAGAAGCTAAATGGGACCTTCTAGACCGTATTCAAGAGAACACTGAAGCTTGGTAGAATGACAAAGGAAGAAAGTCAGGTATAAACTATGATTATGAATGCATTAAATCCTTTATGAGAACTAATGACTTCCATGATATTAGCAATGAGTTTGGTCTTGATTCCCAAAGTATTGCCAACTGTTTTAAGGCATTTGCCTCTTACATTGAAATTCCCAAAAAGAAGTGGAATAAGTACCATGCTCCGTATAAAGATGTTGTTAGTCATGTTCCTGTTACAAGTACTCAAGTTTGTACTAGTAACCATATTGTGCCTGAACCTCATGTTGAGAAAATGACTTTCCCAGCTAAGGTAAAGGGGTATTCTATGATTATTAGTGCAAATAACAAAGGTACAATGAAAACTGTGGAGCCTGGTAAGCATTTGAGTGATGAACCTGTGGTAGCTATTGTGAAAGACACTGTCACTAGAAATATAGAGGATGATCACATTGTCTTTTGTGAAGACGCTTCTAATATTATCTCTCATCCTAGTAAGGCTAGAAAACCTAGTGTTCCTATGCTTTCTGTTAAAATTGGTGATCATTGCTACTATGGTTTATGTGATATTGGTGCTAGTTCTAGTGCTATTCCTTATGAGATTTACAGGGAAATTATGCATGAGATTGGTCCTTGTGAGCTTGAGGACATTGATGTGGTTATCCACCTTGCTAATAAGGAAACCATTTGCCCCATTGGTATTGTAAGAGATGTGGAGGTTCTTTGTGGTAAGATTAAATATCTTGCTGATTTTCTAGTGCTTAATTCAGCAGCTAGCAAAACTTGTCCTATCATTTTTGGTAGAACTTTCTTGAACACTTGTGGAGCTATTAATGATTGTAGGAAGGAAATTTTTTTAACTAAGTTTGATGGAGATTCTTATGAGTTTAACTTTTCCAAATTTTCTAAAGCTCCTTGTGAAAATAGCTTGCCTAATAAAGATTTCAGGATGCAACAACTTGCTTCTATTGATCTAGTCTATGACCTTGGACCTCTTTTTGATGACTGTAAGTATGCTTATTCTGATGATAAAGTTGTTTCCAGTGATAGTTATATTGTCAACTTTATTCGAAGTGCTATTGAAAGTTATTTTGAGAGAGGGAAACATCATTTTATGCATCTCAATGATGTTAAGTTTCCCCGTTTTATGTTGAAAGCTTTGAAGTTGCATCTGTTTTGTCTTCCTATGCTTGTGGCTTTTTGCTTCAACAATTCGTTTTCTCATGATACCCCCATGCATAGGAAGTGGGTTAGGCTCAAGTGTGTTGGTTATTTGCTTCTTGATGCTCTCTTTCACTTCAAATATATATATATATATATATATATATATATATATTCTATGTGAGCATCTTTGAAAGTTTCAAGCCTAACTTAAAGGCATTAAAGAAAAGTACTGGTTGGGAGATAACCCAAGAGTTTTGTCGAGTCTTGGAAGTTATTACCTTAGTAATAACCGCTCCTTATCCTTTTTTGTTTTAGTTTTTGTGTCAAGTTCAACTACTTTTGTGAAGTAGAGGAGTTGTAAACCGTGGCTGTCCTGGGACAGATTTTTGTGCTGTATTGTAAAATTTCGTGAGGAATATCAGTACTTCGTATGGAGCTGCATTTTTCTGAGATTGTTCTCCAAGTTGTTACCCAACTTTCATCAGTTCTGCACTTTTTGATTTGAGCAACAAAAGGTCTTCGAAAAACTCAATCTTTACCTGCTGGTCTGTTTTGACAGATTTCTGCCTTCATTTGCATTTGCCTCTTACAGAAGCTTTTGTTTTGATGGGTTTTCAGTTTAAGTGTTTACTAAAGGTTTATTGTTTTTGCTTACACTAATCTTGTCATTGAGTTTGTGCAAAATTTTGTATGAAGGAAATTCTCAGGAGAAAGAGAGAAGGAATCCGCAGAGTTCGTCTTTGAATAGGTAAAAGTGGTGAAAACAGAAGGTTCGTGAAACCCCAATCTTTTTATAATTTTTAATGTTTTTAATACATAAGTGAAGTTACGAGACGAAACTGAAGAGGAAACAGAGCCCAGGGTGGACAAACCCACCCCAGACGTGGGCCCAACCTGGCCGTGCCTGAGGGGGGTGTCTCCCCCTCGAACTTCGTCTCCGCCTTGTTTCTGTGTCAAAACCTTCCTTATGCATTGAAACTTCGTAATATATAACCCCTGGATCCCCCGAGGTTCGTGCATCGTGTTCTCGTCGTGTTTTCGTTTCAATCTGTTTCTGTCAGGCAATCTTCTCAAGTTTAGAGCACCATGGCCTCCGCCAACGACAAAGGCAAGAAGCCTGTGGATATAGAGTTGGAAGAACAAACCGCCGCAGGAACAAGGGGAAGGTAACCTACTTTTATAGGAGAAATTAACACTGCGGATGATTTTTCTCGTCACATGCAGGGAATCATAGCCTTCGGTACAGAACTCATATACTGCCCTGAGGCAACGGAAGCCCTTCGAACTACCAACGAGTTTTGTGATAAGTACCGTGCTTTGAGGATGAAGGTGGCTACGCTTCAAGAGGAGAATAACAGGCTTCGTAAGATGCTGGAAGATTTTCAGACTCATGACAAAAGAACACCACCACCACCGAAGGAGTAATTCATCATCAGGTTTGGCATTCCCTTGGCTTGTTCCAAGCTTGGGGGAGTGCCACGGTATCACCATCATTATCTTTTATATTTTACCTTTTTAGCGGATTCATATCTGTGGTAGAGGGGTTATCTTATAGTTTTTTTTGCATGTGGAAGTATCTCTCCTTTAGTTGATTATCTATGTATCCCTTGGTGTGAGTGCCTTTATTGAATATTAATGAGAAGTCTCATCTTTTACTTTTTGCACTTCCTATTTTAGTTTGCAATCTCTATTATATGATGGATTTTGTTGATCAGTATTGGCACCACTTTGGGATCATCAAGTGGGTCTAAATTGGTTTTGGCAAACCAAGTTCTGGTTAGTGGCATTAGTTTGAAAGAAAAAGAAAGAAAGAAAAAGCTTAGAGGTATTTGGTATCATTTGTTTTCTTTCTTGTTGGCTCATAAGCTTAGTATTCTTTATTTAACATTCTTTTGGGTCTTCAAGGAAGATTGCAAGTTTGGCTTTATTACTTGTATATTTGCTTGTTTCTTTCAACTCTCCTGCTTGCTACCCAACCTTGCTAGCCAAAAACCTGTTTTGAGAAGGCATACTTCTCATGTTTCCAAAATTCTTTGAACCCAAAACTTTTGCCACTTGTGTCCACCATATCTACCTAGTAGCCTTTTCTATTCCAAGCAAATTCTCAAGCTTCATCTACCTTTCGAATTAAAAATTATTTTTTATGTGAAAATGAAGGAAATATGCCCTAGAGGCAATCATAGAGATGATTATATTTCATATGTATCCATGAGTTATTGTAATGTTCCTTGAATATCCATATCAGGCAACTTGTATTGATTGGAAATTATGTGAATTGTTTGTGAAACTCTTTACTTGTATGGTTATTTACGAGTTATCCCTAGTCGGAGTTCATGTGAGGACACACATGAATATTAGACTAGCACATCGATTGGTTGATGCCTATGTTTCGCAAGTCATAGACATGGAGATGTTAAACCAATGATGTGGACACATGTTATGAACATGGGGTTGGACTGACCCAACCTAATATTGGCAATTAGTTGCAGCTCTCTCTCTACACATCATGTACGTTTTGTCCTTAGACCTGGGATTGTCGCATGTACTTGAGATGTGGATCGACCTACTTTGGGGCTATCAAACGCTGCACCGTAACAGGGTAGTTATAAAGGTAGCTTTCGGGTTTGTCCTGAAGCATGCTGCAAGGCATGGTCAATCAAGATGGGATTTGCCCCTCTCTACTTGAGAGAGATATCTCTGGGCCCCTCGAGTGATAGGATCAAGAAATGCATGGCCGTGCTACATATGGTTAAGAGTTAACCTAGTAAAGGGATTCCGAATCACGGTATCGAGAAAGGGAGGTCAGCTTGGAGCTAGACCAAATATCGTGAGGCAAAAGGAAAGACATGTACTAAACCTTGTGATGGTTCGTCCGATATGATCTTTGTATGCGTTTAGGAGTTGGCACGTCTTGCTAGAGGCCGCTACCAACTATTGGCAGAATAAGTGTATTCGTGTCATGTCTATACGTATATGAACCTATAGGGTCACACACTTAAGGGGCTGGAAGCCTAATGAGGATTGGATCCGAATTAGACCAGGCTTAGGCTACTAATGGGCTACTAATGTAGAAGCCCACTAAGGACGCCTATATAAGAGAGGGTGGGGCGAGCTGACCAGGGTTAGACCTCAGATCATTCCCAGCCGCCACTCCTCACGCCTGTGTTGCACGCGCGGACCTAGCAGTCTGGCGTCTGGCGCTTCCACCCTATACGTGTCGATACCTCGGAGGCGCTGCATCTGTAGCGCTTGGACGAGCCGCGCAAGGGGAGCTGCTCGTGGGGCGAGGACAAGGAGGAGACGTGGAACATCTGCACTGCCTCGACGTGTTTCATCAATTCTGCAACTGTGCGTCTCGTGGTAATCCCGTGATCTATGGCAACAGTAATCCTGGTATACGCGGTAGAAATTTTTTGATTTGCGCTAGTGTAGCCTACCCGTATACCTACAGTGGTATCAGAGCCGATGCTGTTCAGTTATAGGTTTGGGATGTTTGCATATGGTGATATGCAGATTGATATGAATGATGTGATCGTTTATATGGCGGTGGTTCAGGATTGATCTATGATCTTGCTTTCCGTGATCGCGATTCTGAGGTTGTCAAACGACTTACCCCTACTGTTCGGTTTCCGCCATCGGGGTAGACAGTGATGCATAAATCCTGTTGAATCACGCGAAGATCAATATGATTGATCGAATCGGAACCTAGATCTAAAATCGTTGTACCGTGATCAAAGGATTTTGATTAGATCGGAACAACAGACGGTTTATGGTAAATTTGATTTGCCGATCAAAATCCTTAAAGAAAATTATGAAGATTTGATCTCTCATTTTTCACGGTTAAGGTAACAATGTGCTGCGATGTCACATGATCCAGTAGAATGCGATTCTATGCATAACTTGTTTTTGCAGGATGTATGTGATCAGTATGGCCCATATGTGTATGTGATGCATGTATGAAATTTATCATGACCTGCGTGTCGTGAGTAGGGAAACACGGCTGGAGCTATATGTGTTGTCAATTATTGTAATGGCCTGCGTGCCAACTTGTGATGATCCAAATTATATGTAATTTTGATTACTAGCTGTTAGGAGTAATAGCTTGTATTAGTTCTTGGAGGACTCATCACTTGGAGGATGGCTCACATGGAACATGAAGATGGAGATCATCATGGTGGACAGGTTCTATGGCGATGGAGATCACCATGAGAAAATGGGCCATACTGTGTCACATTTATGTGAATGCTATTCTTATGCGTTTTACTACTATGCATGCTTAGATGATAGAAGTAGAATGATCCCTCAGAAAGTTTAAGTTAAACCGTGCCCTCCCAACCAAACCTTGCACCATCCTATGCCCTGTACAATCGTTGGTGGGCCTATGAAATTAGGGTGCTGCGGTTTTCCTTGGCTGGATGGGTTTGTATCGGATACCTACACGCATAAGGGTTGGTGAGCTTGACAAGGTCATCTTAACAGTTAAGGACCTTGGGGCATAAATGTTGGGCGCCTAGTTTTGACATAGAGATGTCACCCAACAACAAGAGTCATATGTGATATGATTAGCAAGTGTTGCTTACTGATTTACCTTGTCTTCTAGCAGTGATGCTAAAGCTCACTAGTCGACTTGTTAATTGTGGATCTTGAATCACTTAGTATCAATAGAGGGATATTGATTTAAGTGGGAGTATATGCTATTAAATTGTTTAATATGTTTTACTCTTTCATGGTTACATGGCTTAGTATTTTGCATGTTTTCTGTTGTACATCAATGGCACCGAACACTACATCACCTTTCTCTTTGCGTTCGATTCTTGACAAAGATAAACTAAATGGAACAAACTATTCGGACTGGGTCCGTAACCTGAGAATTATTCTCAAGTCTGATAAAAAGGAAACGGTTCTGGATACCCCAATCCCTGATGAACCTGCTGATAATGCATCTGCTGCCCTAAAGAACGCCTACAAGAGAGCATGTGATGATTCTCTTGAGGTTAGTTGTCTTATGCTTGCATGCATGGAACCTAAACTCCAAAAGAAGTTTGAGGATCAGGAAGCGTACGATATGATCGTAGCGCTTAAGGACATGTTCCAAGATCAGGCAAGGACTGAGAGGTACAATGTTGCCAAGTCCTTTGTCGAATGCAAGCTAGCAGAGGGAGCAGCTGTAGGCGCCCATGTGATCAAAATGGTTGGTTACAGTCAGACTTTGGAAAATCTTGGTTTTCCACTAGGCCAAGAGTTGGCCACTGACTTCATTTTGGCGTCTCTTCCATCCAGCTATGGGCAGTTCATTTCAAACTACCATATGCATGGGGTGGAGAAGGGCCTTAATGAATTATGTGGGATGCTTAAAACAGCAGAAAGTGACATGAAGAAGTGCGCAGGGCATAGCCATGTGATGGCTATGCAGAACAAGCCTAGCTTCAAGAAAAAGGGTACTTCTTGGAAGAAGAAGGGCAAGGCTAAAGATACGATCCCTAAGTCTGCACCCAAGAAAAAGGCTGGACCTGTAGAAGACACTGAGTGCTTCTTTTGTCATGAACATGGCCACTGGAAGAGAAACTGCAGCAAGTACCAGGCTTCTTTGAAGAAGAGTGGAAGTAAGAGTACTTCCAACTCAGGTACTGTAGGGGTTCCAATCTTTAATAAGATAGAGCCCCCTGTGTTTACAATGCTAGTCCCTGGATCAATAGCTAGCATCCACAGTTAAGATGTAATATCAAGAAACAAAGGTCATAATATAACTTTATAACCAGGAATAAAATAAGTTTATTACATCAACATAGCTCATTTGGCTATTACATTACATTGCAGCGGAATAACTATAAGTATGGGTCCTTCATCTTCAAAGTGCCACAGGCAGATGTTGGTTGTAGACTTTGTAATCCTAATCAATCAATCTTCACAAAAAACAATCAAACCTGCAACATACAAGTTACAGCCACAAGGGTCAATACATTTGAATTGTATTGGCAAATGATACTATGGTAGTATAGTGGAGTCTATCATCTATATGCATTTGGCTAAGTGGAGTTGAGGCTTGCATTGCTCAAAATAGATTTTCCTTATCATTTTGAAAATACTAAGTTTTTGCTTTGATGAAATCATTTTTCTCAATCCAAGATTGAAAATCCTTTACAAGGCATCTCTCAATCAAAGTTTGAATATTTCAAACAACCCTTGTTCAATCCACAAGTTTTAACTTAGAAATTTGAATGATGAGATTCTTGATTGCTTCCATGTCTTGATGCTCAAATTGTCCTTTACCAGGGACATGGCTAAGTACTTAGATTTTACACTCTGCAGAGGTGGTGCACTTTCCCCACAAGACTTGGTTTCCCAAGACAAGATCTTTCAGAAGCCTTCCCTTAGACCAAAATGGACGTGCTCCAACCTATCAAACACTACCACCCACTGTCCATATGGCTAAGTTCTTGCAACCTATATGATCATGGCAGAGCTCATATTGCCAAGTGGGTGCACTTGAAGCTTCTCAACATTTGACATCTCAAATCTCTTTGTTCCTGGGTGGCATACCACAAGTGAGATACACAAGCCAAGTCCATGGCCTTGTGTAACCACTCAACATAAACCAATCCTTCCATTCCACCCAGGGGATTCATTGACTTAGTGGTTTTATTAAACAAAAACATAAGTCCTCAGACTTAGAGATTTTTCCATAGTGTGAATATATTTTCCACCCATGTTTTCTATTAGCTAGGCTAAGCTTGATAGTAGTAGGAATCTTTAACTTAGGAAAATCCTACTAAGGATTCATCTACTAGGTTTTCTTATAGCAAGGTCTATACTGAGCAAAATCCATGCAAGTTTTACTTAGCAAAATCACTAATGCATAGAGAAAGTAATGGGACAAAAAGTATGAAGCATCACTTGCCTTTTTGGTAGAGGGTATAGGTTCACTCCTTGTCCTTGCAACAATCACACTCTTCAAGTCACTACAATTCAATCAAGCAAGGCACAAACTCAATCTACCAATCAAGCAAATCAACACATAAAATGACAAAGTCAAAGTAATGCATGCAAGCATGCCAAGCTTTGTTTTGTTCGAAAAAGTGGTTCCTAATGGGTCATGGACATTTGAAAACACCTAATGGACTAAACCAATAAATCCATTCTAAACTTTTCCAAATCCATTTTGCAAATCATGGGTTGGTTCCTAGGGTCAGTAAGGTCACAACAAACCATTTTGCAAAAGTTTTAACCCTAAATTCAATTTTAAACAATTTTTCTACTCTAAACAAGCTCACAAAAGAGTCTACAAAAACAAGCAAACTAACAGATACTATTGGCTAAACCAAAGGCATGGTTGGCTAGGTCTTGCTCTCCTGAATCCAACGATACCAAATTTGCAATTTTTGGACGTGTGGATCAAAAGTTATAATGGTTTGAAAATCATAACATAATCAGATTTCAAATCTGTTTTTAAACCGAGCAGGTGACACGCGGCACTTTCTTATTTGCCGATACCGGTTCGGGTGGATCGCGGGCTGCAGTGCGTTAGATCTAAACGAATCGTGCGGCTCTGGAGACGTACCCTTTCGCGGTTAAGTGAATCTATCGTATTCGTTCGATCTGAATCGAACGGTGCCTACTGCCTTGCCAAGAACTGGCGGCGAACTGTTAACGGTGAGCGGCGGAGCGGCCAGTTGGCGGCGGCGCTGGCGAGGCAGGAAGCGAAACAGGGAGGGAGTAAGCTCACCGAGGTCGCGAGGATGAGGTGATGCTGGTCGTGTGGTCGTCGTGGCAGGGGGTGCTCTGGTATAGCCGCGATTGTTCGCCGGAGTTGGAAACGGCGTCGGGCGGCTTCAGTCGTGGTCAGAGTCTTCGCTACAGGTCACGAGAAGAACAACCGAGGGTATGGTTAGACGCAGGAGGTCATGGGGATGCTGAGCGCGTGAATGAGAAGAAGAGGGGCGGCCGGAATCTACCTGTGGGGCTGGCCGGAGTTGAAGCGGACGGCGGCGCACGCTTGGTGTCGTCGAAGCCGAGGTTACAGGGCACCCGCGGATGAATGCAAAGCACAGGAAGATGCGCCAGGATGCGGTGAGCATTCTCGTGTGCTCGGGGAGGCAGGAGGTGGTGTGGCTCGGCCGAAATCGAAGGTGGAAGCTCGTCGAAGATAGAACTGCTCGGGAAGAAATTGGGGCGGCCTGGGGGCGTGCTTGGGGGAGGAAACAGAGGGGAAACAGAGAGGAGTCACTGGCGTTTAAATGTGCCTGGTCGCTGCGAGTTAAGGTGGCCATGTTAAGGCGAATTCAAGCCGCGAATCAAAGCCTGCAACGGCCGGCGAGGGAGGAAGAACGGGTCGTGGGAGTGGGGAAGAAGGGGGCGTGGCGTGGGGTCCTCTGGCAGTGAGAGAAAGGAAGTGCAAGTGGGGGCCAGTAGTCAGTCGCTCGGTGGGTGAGTTGCTGGGTGAAAGAAAACGATTCGGGGTGGAAAGAGGAGCTGGGTTGCTGGGCTAGGATAGTTGGGCTAGGCCAGATGGTGGGCTGCTCTATTTTTTTTCTGTCTGAAACTTTTTCCTTTTCTATTTTCAATTTACTGATTTGAAATTCAAACAAATGATTCATTCAACCAAATCAACTCAAACAAACACCACACTTCACAATTTTGAATTTGGTTCTGTTTATCAGCATAATCCTAAATAAAATAATATTTTTTATTCATTTTAAGATCCATTCATTAATTAAAAAAAATGGACCTTTATTTATTTAATATGGTTTGATTTATTTAATAAAATCTTCATTTGAAATCCAAATACTTTCAAAACCAAATCATTAGGTTTTATTTGAAAGTAAAGAATACTTAGAAAGCTTGTTTAAAATAAAATAAAATAACCTTTTTATTTTAGGGTCCATTAATAATTAAATTCAATAGACCTTCATTATTAAATCAATTAGGATTTATTTTATTTAAATTATTTATTTTGAAATCTAAAATAAAGCCAAAACACTTCAGTAGGTTTTATTTGTGAATATCAAATATTTGGAAAACTTATTTTAAATAAATAAACAAGTTTTGATGGTTTAGAAATAATAAAACCTTTATTAATAGAAATTTGGATATTAAATCCTTATTACTCTATTTAAATAAATCTTTACTATTTTTTAATCAAAACAAAACATTTTTATTTTAAATACTTGGCCAAGGTTTAATTTGGCTCTGTAAAATAATCTTTATTTATAAATCCACTTTTTCTTTTGAAAGCCAAAACCTTTTATTTAAAAGATCCAAAATAGTAATTCCCAAAATATTTTATTTTCCTTTATTAAATGTTTATTTTTATAAATCCCTTTAGGACTTATTTGATTCAAATTGGTTTGAAGTTCCAATTGAATTCAAAAAGTTTCTTCTGGCCCTGAAAATCAAACAAAGTTTTATTTTTATTCATTTTATTTTCACATTACAAGATTTGGAAAATCTTGGGATGTGACAGGCTACCACCCTTAAAATAAATCTCGTCCCGAGATTTGGGGAGGCTAGGGGTTACAAGTTGGCTCAAAAGCATCTAGGGTACTACCACCCTTAAAAATTTTCAAACAAAAATTACACATTGTCCTTCTTGGGATCCTGGGAAACTTCTCTAAGCAAACATTTGCATTGAGTCCTTTGTTTCCATGCTTGACTCATGGACCAAGGTTGAGATCCTTCATAGACTTGTTTAACTTGTTTTTCATCTTTTCTGGACAATTGTTTGCATAGTGGCCTAGTTCCTTGCATTTGAAACATGTTATAAGTTTGAGGTCTTGAGGTGGCTTCTCTGGACAGTACGATGCATAATGTCCTAACTCCTTGCAGTGTTTGCATATCACTTGGCTAATATCCTTCCTCATCTTGGGTTTCACTAGCTTTTGTTTGTCTTCTTGGCTCTTCTTCTTTTCTGGGCATTCACTGGCATAGTGTTCCATCCCTTTGCAATTGTAACATTGCAACTGGCTTTTGTCTTTCTTTTTCTTTTTGGGTCTCTCCAAAGCTAGGAGTTCTTCTAGTTCATGTTCTTCATAGGTGGGAGATCTTTCTCTCTTCTTGGGGCATTGATCTTCATGCTCTTTGGATGCATGATCCATGTCTCCACAAATAATGCAAGCTGGTGCTCCATCTAGAATAACATTCTTGTCATCCTTGTTATAATACACTCTTTGGGACAAATTTTCTCCCATGTTGATCATTTGAGTAACCAATCCTTGCAACAATTGGGATTGAAGTTTCAAAATCATTTGTATGGCTGGGTCTAGTCCATTGTTGTTGGTTAAAAGCTGAGTTGTCTCTTGGCTCAACTGGTTTTGGGTTGCTATCAGTTCTCTCATGTTGTCCTCTTGGTTGTTGTTGTCATCAACCTTGATGTTGGAGTCTCTTGGAGTAGTCATCTGTTTGGGTTGAATTGGGATTAGAATAGGCAAGATATTTCTAAGGAAATATTTCTAATCACACACATCACAATTCACACAAGCAATATGCATGCAATCACAAACCAAACATTCACAAACAACTTTGCACTCAACAACAAAGTTCAAGCACATACTTAGGCAACAAAATATTTTGTTACACCACATAAGTTGGTGTGTTTGACTTAACTAAATTATGGTGGTCCATCTATATGGTTCACTTGTGATCTTTCCTTCCTTCATGATTCTTCTTGTATGGGATCATGGTTTCCTTGAGAAAAGCTCTTGGTTGCAATACTTCAAATGATGTAGGCTCCTTCTAACTTTTGCATTCCCTCAGTCTCTAAATCTTGAGCAAGATTTCCTTGTTTCACTTGTAGTCCTTAGTGGTATCCAAGTTGGAAGTCCTTGGTGAACATGCTGAAGATGTTGAAGTCATTAGAGTTGAAGAAGTTGAAGTCATTAGAGTTGAAGAAGTCCTTTGCACATGGTGAAGTCTTGGGCCATGGGGTAGGCTTTTATCCATCAAGTTGAAATAGAAGAGATGTAGAGTTGAAACCAAAATGGTTGAGGAAAGAGTTTACAAGATTGTTTATAAATAAGTTTTGGAACAAATACAACTCCTATTTTTCTAAGGGGTTTTGTCCAATCTTAGGGTTACAAATCCTACAGGCAACACAATGCTCTGATACCATCTGTAGGGGTTCCAATCTTTAATAAGATAGAGCCCCCTGTGTTTACAATGCTAGTCCCTGGATCAATAGCTAGCATCCACAGTTAAGATGTAATATCAAGAAACAAAGGTCATAATATAACTTTATAACCAGGAATAAAATAAGTTTATTACATCAACATAGCTCATTTGGCTATTACATTACATTGCAGCGGAATAACTATAAGTATGGGTCCTTCATCTTCAAAGTGCCACAGGCAGATGTTGGTTGTAGACTTTGTAATCCTAATCAATCAATCTTCACAAAAAAACAATCAAACCTGCAACATACAAGTTACAACCACAAGGGTCAATACATTTGAATTGTATTGGCAAGTGATACTATGGTAGTATAGTGGAGTCTATCATCTATATGCATTTGGCTAAGTGGAGTTGAGGCTTGCATTGCTCAAAATAGATTTTCCTTATCATTTTGAAAATACTAAGTTTTTGCTTTGATGAAATCATTTTTCTCAATCCAAGATTGAAAATCCTTTACAAGGCATCTCTCAATCAAAGTTTGAATATTTCAAACAACCCTTGTTCAATCCACAAGTTTTAACTTAGAAATTTGAATGATGAGATTCTTGATTGCTTCCATGTCTTGATGCTCAAATTGTCCTTTACCAGGGACATGGCTAAGTACTTAGATTTTACACTCTGCAGAGGTGGTGCACTTTCCCCACAAGACTTGGTTTCCCAAGACAAGATCTTTCAGAAGCCTTCCCTTAGACCAAAATGGACGCGCTCCAACCTATCAAACACTACCACCCACTGTCCATATGGCTAAGTTCTTGCAACCTATATGATCATGGCAGAGCCCATATTGCCAAGTGGGTGCACTTGAAGCTTCTCAACATTTGACATCTCAAATCTCTTTGTTCCTGGGTGGCATACCACAAGTGAGATACACAAGCCAAGTCCATGGCCTTGTGTAACCACTCAACATAATCCAATCCTTCCATTCCACCCAGGGGATTCATTGACTTAGTGGTTTTATTAAACAAAAACATAAGTCCTCAGACTTAGAGATTTTTCCATAGTGTGAATATATTTTCCACCCATGTTTTCTATTAGCTAGGCTAAGCTTGATAGTAGTAGGAATCTTTAACTTAGGAAAATCCTACTAAGGATTCATCTACTAGGTTTTCTTATAGCAAGGTCTATACTTAGCAAAATCCATGCAAGTTTTACTTAGCAAAATCACTAATGCATAGAGAAAGTAATGGGACAAAAAGTATGAAGCATCACTTGCCTTTTTGGTAGAGGGTATAGGTTCACTCCTTGTCCTTGCAACAATCACACTCTTCAAGTCACTACAATTCAATCAAGCAAGGCACAAACTCAATCTACCAATCAAGCAAATCAACACATAAAATGACAAAGTCAAAGTAATGCATGCAAGCATGCCAAGCTTTGTTTTGTTCGAAAAAGTGGTTCCTAATGGGTCATGGACATTTGAAAACACCTAATGGTCATTTTGTAAAGTGGCAAAGTCATTTGTAAATGGGTTTTATCTATAATCCATTTTTTAAATCTTTTCATCATTTTATGTGGTGAAAATTTATTATTTTCAATACCATAACCTTAAGTGGTTTCACTAAATAAGTTGTTGTTTCTCAAAACTTGGTACATATGGACAGTAGGTTTGGTCAAAAACATTTTCTCCGAAGGTTTTACTCAAAATCATTTTCATAAACAAATCAATAGTTTTATTTAGCTAGAAATGGACTAAACCAATAAATCCATTCTAAACTTTTCCAAATCCATTTTGCAAATCATGGGTTGGTTCCTAGGGTCAGCAAGGTCACAACAAACCATTTTGCAAAAGTTTTAACCCTAAATTCAATTTTAAACAATTTTTCTACTCTAAACAAGCTCACAAAAGAGTCTACAAAAACAAGCAAACTAACAGATACTATTGGCTAAACCAAAGGCATGGTTGGCTAGGTCTTGCTCTCCTGAATCCAACGATACCAAATTTGCAATTTTTGGACGTGTGGATCAAAAGTTATAATGGTTTGAAAATCATAACATAATCAGATTTCAAATCTGTTTTTAAACCAAGCAGGTGACACGCGGCACTTTCTTATTTGCCGATACCGGTTCGGGTGGATCGCGGGCTGCAGTGCGTTAGATCTAAACGAATCGTGCGGCTCTGGAGACGTACCCTTTCGCGGTTAAGTGAATCTATCGTATTCGTTCGATCTGAATCGAACGGTGCCTACTGCCTTGCCAAGAACTGGCGGCGAACTGTTAACGGCGAGCGGCGGAGCGGCCAGTTGGCGGCGGCGCTAGCGAGGCAGGAAGCGAAACAGGGAGGGAGTAAGCTCACCGAGGTCGCGAGGATGAGGTGATGCTGGTCGTGTGGTCGTCGTGGCAGGGGGTGCTCTGGTATAGCCGCGATTGTTCGCCGGAGTTGGAAACGGCGTCGGGCGGCTTCAGTCGTGGTCAGAGTCTTCGCTACAGGTCACGAGAAGAACAACCGAGGGTATGGTTAGACGCAGGAGGTCACGGGGATGCTGAGCGCGTGAATGAGAAGAAGAGGGGCGGCCGGAATCTACCTGTGGGGCTGGCCGGAGTTGAAGCGGACGGCGGTGCGCGCTTGGTGTTGTCGAAGCCGAGGTTACAGGGCACCCGCGGATGAATGAAAAGCACGGGAAGATGCGCCAGGATGCGGTGAGCGTGCTCGTGTGCTCAGGGAGGCAGGAGGTGGTGTGGCTCGGCCGAAATCGAAGGTGGAAGCTCGTCGGAGACAGAACTGCTCGGGAAGAAATTGGGGCGGCCTGGGGGCGTGCTTGGGGGAGGAAACAGAGGGGAAACGGAGAGGAGTCACTGGCGTTTAAATGTGCCTGGTCGCTGCGAGTTAAGGTGGCCGTGTTAAGGCGAATTCAAGCCGCGAATCAAAGCCTGCAACGGCCGGCGAGGGAGGAAGAACGGGTCGTGGGAGTGGGGAAGAAGGGGGCGTGGTGTGGGGTCCTCTGGCAGTGAGAGAAAGGAAGTGGAGGTGGGGGCCAGTAGTCAGTCGCTCGGTGGGTGAGTTGCTGGGTGAAAGAAAACGATTCGGGGTGGAAAGAGGAGCTGGGTTGCTGGGCTAGGATAGTTGGCCTGGGCCAGATGGTGGGCTGCTCTATTTTTTTTCTGTCTGAAACTTTTTCCTTTTCTATTTTCAATTTACTGATTTGAAATTCAAACAAATGATTCATTCAACCAAATCAACTCAAACAAACACCACACTTCACAATTTTGAATTTGGTTCTGTTTATCAGCATAATCCTAAATAAAATAATATTTTTTATTCATTTTAAGATCCATTCATTAATTAAAAAAATGGACTTTTATTTATTTAATATGGTTTGATTTATTTAATAAAATCTTCATTTGAAATCCAAATACTTTCAAAACCAAATCATTAGTTTTTATTTGAAAGTAAAGAATACTTAGAAAGCTTGTTTAAAATAAAATAAAATAACCTTTTATTTTAGGGTCCATTTATAATTAAATTCAATAGACCTTCATTATTAAATCAATTAGGATTTATTTTATTTAAATTATTTATTTTGAAATCTAAAATAAAGCCAAAACACTTCAGTAGGTTTTATTTGTGAATATCAAATATTTGGAAAACTTATTTTAAATAAATAAACAAGTTTTGATGGTTTAGAAATAATAAAACCTTTATTAATAGAAATTTGGATATTAAATCCTTATTACTCTATTTAAATAAATCTTTACTATTTTTTAATCAAAACAAAACATTTTTATTTTAAATACTTGGCCAAGGTTTAATTTGGCTCTGTAAAATAATCTTTATTTATAAATCCACTTTTTCTTTTGAAAGCCAAAACCTTTTATTTAAAAGACCCAAAATAGTAATTCCCAAAATATTTTATTTTCCTTTATTAAATGTTTATTTTTATAAATCCCTTTAGGATTTATTTGATTCAAATTGGTTTGAAGTTCCAATTGAATTCAAAAAGTTTCTTCTGGCCCTGAAAATCAAACAAAGTTTTATTTTTATTCATTTTATTTTCACATTACAAGATTTGGAAAATCTTGGGATGTGACAGGTACGCTTGTTGTAAATGTTGTGGACATTATTCTCGCTGATTCCTATGTTAACTCTTGGGTATTTGATACCGGATCGGTTGCTCATATTTGCAATTCGATGCAGGGGCTAATAAGGACTAGAGAAGTGCAGAAAGGCGAAGTGGATTTTCGCGTCGGAAATAAAGCAAGGGTTGCTGCATTGTTCGTCGGCGTCATGCAACTTCACCTTCCGTTAGGATTTATTATGGAGTTGAATAATTGTTATTACATTCCAAGTATGGGTCGAAACATTTTATCACCTTCATGTTTGATGATGGATGGATATTCATTTGCGAGTATAAACAATGGTTGTGTAATCTCTAAGAATGATATGTTTATGGCTAATGCTCCCATTGTGAATGGGTTATTTATTTTAAATCTTGATGATGCATCTGTTTACAATGTTAGTGCTAAAAGGCTTCAGCCTAATGATTTGAGTCCTACCTATTTATGGCATTGTCGTTTGGGGCATATAAGTGAAAAGCGCATGAAGAAGCTCCATGGTGATGGTTTTCTAACTTCATTTGATTTTGAATCATACGAGACATGTCAGGCTTGTTTACTTGGAAGGATGACCAAGTCACCTTTTTCGGGTTTACCCGAGAGAGCGACAGACTTGTTGGAACTCATACATACTGATGTATGTGGGCCAATGAGCACGACAACCAGAGGAGGATATCACTACTTCATTACATTCACTGATGATTTCAATAGATATGGTTATGTCTACTTGATAAGGCATAAGTCTAGAACTTTTGAAAAGTTCAAAGAGTTTCAGAGTGAAGTAGAGAATCAACGTGGCAAGAAAATAAAGGTCTTGCAATCTGATCGTGGAGGTGAATATTTGAGTCACGAATTTAGCGGTCATCTTAAGAGTTACGGAATTGTTCCACTTACACCGCCCGGAACGCCTCAAAGAAACAGGGTCTCCGAACGGCGTAATCGAACTTTGTTGGACATGGTTCGATCTATGATGAGCCAGTCGGATTTACCATTGTCATTTTGGGGTTAGGCTCTAGAAACGGCAGCTTTCACACTTAATAGGGTACCATATAAATCCGTAGTTAAGACACCATATGAGATGTGGACTGGAAAGAATCCCAGTTTGTCTTTTCTAAAGATTTGGGGTTGTGATGCATTTGTCAAGCGACTTCAGTCAGACAAGCTAACACCCAAATCGGATAAGTGCATTTTCGTGGGATATCCGAGGGAAACCTTAGGGTATTACTTCTACGACCGAGAGGAGGGCAAAGTGTTTGTCGCTCGTAGTGATGTTTTCCTAGAGAAAGAGTTTCGCACAAAGGGAACAAGTGGAAGGTCGGTGCGACTTGAAGAAGTTCAAGATGAGCCAGTCGGGGATTCTTCTACGAGTGATGCTATTGTAGCAGAACAAGTTGAGGAACCCGTGGCAAGAGAAACACCACAACCACGAAGGTCGGCGAGGCTCCGCGAAGCGCGGGAATTATTATTGTTAGACAATGATGAGCCTGCGACCTATGCAGAAGCAATGGTGGACCCAGACTCTGAGAAATGGCTGATCGCCATGAGATCCAAGATAGAGTCCATGGGAGACAATCAAGTTTGGAACTTGGTTGACCTGTCTGATGGTTTTAAAGCCATCGAGTGCAAATAGATCTATAATAAGAAGATTGATATGGATGGAAATGTTCACATCCATAAAGCTCGACTTGTTGCAAAAGGTTTTTGACAAGTTCAAGGAGTTGACTACGACGAGACTTTCTCGCCCGTAGCAATGCTTAAATCTATACGGATAATTCTAGCCATTGCTGCACATTTCGACTATGAAATATGGCAGATGGATGTCAAGACGGATTTCCTAAATGGAATCCTAACTGAGGACGTGTATATGATGTAGCCCGAAGGTTTTGTCGATCCAAACAATGCTGGAAAGGTATGCAAACTTCTGAAGTCCATTTATGGGCTGAAGCAAGCATCTCGGAGTTGGAATATTCGATTTGATGAAGTTGTAAAGGAGTTTTGCTTCATCAAAAACGAACAAGAACCTTGTGTTTACAAGAAGGAAAGTGGGAGAGCGCTGGTATTTCTAATCTTATATGTAGATGGCATATTGCTGATTGGAAATGACATTCCTATGCTCGAGTCTGTTAAGACCTCATTGAAAAATAGTTTTTCGATGAAGGACTTGGGAGAAGCGGCATATATTCTGGGAATCAAGATCTATTGAGATAGATCAAGAAGGCTAATTGGATTAAGCCAGAGTACATACATTGACAAAGTGTTGAAACGGTTCAGCATGGAAGAGGCTAAGAAGGGGTTCTTGCTGTAGGGTTTGCAGCATAGAAAACAAAAAATTTCCTACGATGGGAACTATGTACCAAGATCTATCTACTAGATACAAACAACGGGCGGATGTATATCCGTAGAGAACATACCCTTGAAGACCGACAAAGCTTAACGAGTTCAACTCGTGGTTTATGTAGACGATCTCTTGCCGATCTCAAGATCGTGAGGAAGTCCTAGCGCCGCAAAGCAGCAGCGCATCCGTGCTCGCACACACGTACAAGACACTGAGCAACCTCTGCCTCCTCGCTCCAGCGATGCAGCGGAAGCACAACCCTTTCTTGTCGAATAGCCACCGGGAACATGTATCTCGCTAGTCCGAGACCATGGGGGATAAGTTCTAGAGGGGGAGAGAGATCCTTCACGAGGAGGTGTGAGTGAGAGAGAGGAGAGGGGGTGCCTTTTATAGGAGGAGGGGGGCACCCAAGGGGGTGGCCGCCGGCCATGGGGGATGCCCCCTCCCCTCCTTCATTCATGTGGGTGGACAATCCACACACAAAAATCCATTCAAATCCCTCTACTCAAAATCCCACTCAAACATGCCATTAAATTTCCACCAAATTTAATGCAAACTCTCATTAAATAAAACTCTTTTATTTTATTCATAATTTTGTCAATTACTTTAATGACAAACATTCACAAATAACCCCTTGCTAGAATTCCATTTCACATGCATAACCTCTTTATGCAATTTCACCCGAAAACCTGTTTTGGTATCTAGTGAAATAAATTCCTGCGCTTGTTTATTCTTTCGGCATGAAACATTTGCTCCAACTGGATGTCAGTGTCCCTTAAGTGTGTCACCCTACGGTTCGTGAATAATGCGGACATGATCGAGACACTTCTCCGATCAATAATCAGTAGCGGGACCTAGAGATCCATATTGACTCCCACACATTCATCGATGACTTTTCCTGTGATCGTCGGAACCTTTTACGCTTGTATCTTAATCCCTTTGTTTCACGATATGTTACATGTCTGAGATTCGATCATCGGTATCTCCATACCTAGTTTGATCTCGTTACTAACATGCACTCTTTTCTCGTTCCCGTGATATAACATTCTAGTGATCAAATCACTTGCTTGCAAGCTAACCAATGTGATATCACCGAGAGGGCCCAGAGTATATCTATCCGTCATCGGGATGAACAAATTCCACTCGTGATCCATGATTCTCAACATAACACTTTAGTAGCTTTGAAGCCATCTTTATAATCACCCAGTTACGGTGTGACATTTGATGTCAACAAGAAACTCTTCCGGTATTAGTGATTGGCATGATCTCATGGTCTAAGGATCAGTGACTTTGATCGTAATTCTATACTTCGGATGAATGTTCATCACACCATTACACTAATGTTGTGATCTCGTTATTAACAACATCCAATGTCTATGATCAGGAAACTGTGATCATCTTGTTAATCAACGAACTAGTTTATGAGAGAGGCATAACTAGGAACTTTCTGTTTGTTTATTAAACACACATGTATTAACGTTTCCGTATTAATACAATTATAGCATGCAAAATAAACATCTATCATATACTTGGAATACACATAATAAACATTTTATTATTGGCTCTCAGGGCATATTCCCTTCAGTCTCCCACTTGCACTAGAGACAATAATCCAGTTACATAGTGATGTATCTAACACCCATGGAGTTCTGGTGTAGATCATGTTTTGCTCTAGGGAGATTTTTAGTCAACGGATCTGCTACATTGAGATCCATATGTACTTTACAAATCTTTATATCTCCATCCTTGACATGCTCGCGGATGGAGTGAAACCGGCGCTTAATATGCTTGGAATTCTTGTGAGACCTTGGCTCTTTGGCATTGGCAATGGCACCAGTGTTGTCACAATAGATCACCATTGGGTCCAACGCGTTTGTAACCACACCTAGTTCGGATATGAACTCCTTCATCCAAACCGCTTCCTGAGCCGCTTCTGAAGCAGCAACATATTCGGCCTCCGTTGTTGATCCCGCCACCACAGGTTGTTTGGAGCTCCTCCAACTAACCGCTCCGCCATTCATGAGAAATACGTATCCGGATGGAGACTTAGAGTCATCCGGATCGGTGTCAAAGCTAGCGTCGACATAACACTTAGCGACGAGCTCTTCTTCACCTCCGTATACAAGAAACATATCCTTAGTTCTTTGCAAGTACTTAAGGATATTCTTGACCGCTTTCCAGTGTTCAGAACCTGGATCTGATTGGTACCTACTAGTCAAACTAATAGCATGTGCCACATCCGGTCTTGTACATAGCATGGTGTACATTATAGAGCCTATGGCTGAAGCATAGGGGACTTTGTCCATTTTCTCTCTTTCTTCCGCCGTAGCCGGACTTTGAGTCTTACTCAATGTCGTGCCTTGTGTCATAGGTAAGAACCCCTTCTTACTATCTTCCATTTTAAACTTCTTTAAAATCTTATCAAGGTATGTACTTTGCGATAGCCCTATTAGGCGCCTAGATCTATCTCTATAGATCTTTATGCCTAATATGTATGACGCTTCACCTAGGTACTTCATTGAAAATTTGCTATTTAGATAACTTTTAACACTGTTTAAAAGATCTGTATCATTTCCGGTCAATAATATGTCATCCACATATAATATCAGAAATGCCACATTACTCCCACTCACTTTCTTGTAAATACAAGCCTCTCCATAAGTTTGGACAAATCCAAACTCTTTGATCACCTCATCAAAGCGGAGATTCCAACTTCGTGATGCTTGCTTCAATCCATAGATGGATCGCTGAATCTTGCACACCTTGTTAGCATCCTTAGGATCAACAAAACCCTTTGGTTGTATCATATACAACTCTTCTTCAATATTACCATTGAGAAACGCGGTTTTGACATCCATCTGCCATATCTCATAATCGAAATATGCAGCAATTGCTAACATAATCCTAACTAACTTTAGCATCGCTACGGGAGAGAATGTCTCATCGTAGTCAACTCCTTGAATTTGTCGAAACCCCTTTGCGACAATTCGAGCTTTATAGACGGTTATATTACCATCAGCATCAGTTTTCCTTTCGAAAATCCAATTGTTCTCCATGGCCTTTCGGTCATGAAGTAAGTCCACCAAGTTCCAAACTTGATTTTCATACATGGATTCCATCTCGGATTTCATGGATTCTAACCATTTTTTGGAATCCGGGCTCATCATCGCTTCTTCATACGTCGCAGGGTCATCATTTTCATCAACCATGAAATTCATGACAGGATTTCCGTACAGCTCGAGAGCTGCACGCGTCCTGCTAGATCTGCGAGGTTCAGTAGTACTCTCTTTCGGAGTTTCATGATCATTATCATTAGTTCCTTATTCAACAGGTGAAGCCAACTCCGGAACAACTTCCGGCGCTGCGCTACTCGCCATACTTTGAAGAGAAGGTTCAATAACCTCTTCGAGTTCTACTTTCCGACTACTGACACCTTTCGCGAGAAACTCTTTCTCTAGAAAGGATCCATTCTTGGCAACAAAAACCTTGCCCTCGGATCTGTGATAGAAGGAATACCCAATAGTTTCCTTAGGGTATCCTATGAAGACGCATTTTTCCGCTTTGGGTTCGAGTTTATCCGGTTGAAGTTTCTTCACATAAACATCGCATCCCCAAACTTTAAGAAATGACAGCTTAGGTTTGTTTCCAAACCACAATTCATACGGTGTCTTTTCAATGGATTTAGATGGTGCCCGATTTAAAGTGAATGCAGCAGTTTCTAGTGCATAACCCCAAAATGACAACGGCAAGTCCATCAGAGACATCATAGATCGAACCATATCTAATAAAGTACGATTACGACGTTCCGACACACCATTTCTCTGTGGTGTTCCGGCAGGTGTGAGTTGTGAAACAATTCCACAGTCTTTCATGTGAGTGCTAAATTCGTAACTTAGATACTCACCTCCACGGTCGGACCGTAGAAATTTGATCTTTCTATTATGATGATTTTCCACTTCATTCTGAAATTCCTTGAACTTTTCAAAGGTTTCAGACTTGTGTTTCATCAAGTAGATATAACCGTATCTACTTAAATCATCCGTGAAAGTAACAAAATAACGATATCCACCTAGCGCCGACACACTCATTGGACCACATACATCAGAATGTATGATTTCCAATAAATCTGTCGCCCGTTCCATTGAACCGGAAAACGGCGTTCTAGTCATCTTGCCCATAAGGCATGGTTCACATGTATCAAATGATTCAAAATCAAGTGATTCCAAAAGTCCATCCGAATGGAGCTTCTTCATGCGTTTAACGCCAATATGACCTAGACGGCAGTGCCACATATATGCGGATATATCATCATTTAGTTTAATCCTTTTAGCATCAACATTATGAATATGTGTAACATTATTATTGAGATCCAATAGAAATAAACCATTCATCATCGGTGCATGACCATAAAAGATTTCATTCATATAAATGGAACAACCATTATTCTCGGATTTAAATGAATAACCACTTCGCATTAAACACGATCCAGATACAATGTTCATGCTAAGTGCTGGCACCAGATAACAATTCTTCAAGTTTATTACTAATCCCGGCGGAAATTGGAGAGGTCGCGTTCCGACGGCGATCACATCAACGCTTGATCCATTGCCGACACGCATCTTGACCTCACCCCTTGCTAGCGGTCGCTTGTTCCGCAGCCCCTGATTCGAGTTACAAATATTAGCAACTGAACCGGTATCAGATACCCAGGTGCTATTGCGAGCACTAGTCAATTACACATCAATAACATGTATATCATATATACCTTTGTTTGCCTTGCCGGCCTTCTTGTTTACCAAATACTTGGGGCAGTTGCGCTTCTAGTGGCCAGTCCCCTTACAATAGTAGCACTCGGTATGAGACTTAGGTCCAACTCGGGTTTTTTTTTCAGGCACGGCAATCATCTTGCCGCCCTTACTTCCCTTCCGTTTTCCCTTCTTGTCTTTCTTGAAACCAGTGTTCCTATTGATCATCAACACTTGATGGTCCTTTTTGATCTCCACTTCTGCAGTTTTAAGCATTGACAGAAGCTCAGGGAGAGACTTCTTCATGCCTTGCATATTATAGTTCATCACGAAGCTCTTATAGCTAGGTGGCAGAGACTGCAGAACACGATGGATGCCTAAGTCAATGGGAATCGTTATTCCCAAGGACACAAGCTTATCGGCGTAACCCGAAATCTTGAGTACGTGCTCACAAACGGAGTTGTTCTCTTCCATCATGCAGCTAAAGAACTTTTCTGAAGCGTTGTAGCTCTCTACAGCAGCATGTGTGTCAAAAATCATTTTCAACTCGCCCATTGTATCAAATGCATTGCCGTTTTCGAAATGCTTTCGAAGCTCCGTCTCTAGCCCATACAATATGCCACAATGAACTAAGTTGTGGTCCTCCTGACGAGTCTGATAGACATTCTTCTCCTCGTCAGGGGCATCCTCAAAGGGTGGGGGGCCTAGCGGCGCTTCTAGCACATATTGCTTTTGTGCAGCAGAGAGGAGAATCCTCAAATTCATGGCCCATTCGGTAAAGTTGCTACCGTTCGTTGCAAGTTTCTCTTTCTCCATGAACACATTGAAATTAAAAGCAGGTGGTGCCATCTACAACAGAATTTGTAAAGTTTAGACTAAGTTTAAGATAGATTGAGTTCAACTAATCCATATTACGAATGAACTCCCACTCAAAAATGACATCCCTCATGCCTTTTTGGTGATTACATGAACCAAATCCGCTACACCAAGTCCGATCATCACGTGAGTCGGTGTAGCTTCAAAGGCGAGCATCAAATGGGCATCATATCTACTATATGACTCATGCTTAACCTTTCGGTCCGTGTTTCGAGGGTACATGCTAGGCTCGCCAAGTTAGAACCTTAGTATTCGCGTGTGTAACTGTTTTACACCCGATATATGGTCGTGGATCCAAGAACACCCGATCATCACGTGATGTCTTGGAGCGACGAAAACATAATCGGTGCATACTAAAGGAAGAACACATTCTTATCTTGATATTTAAATGAGGGATCATCTTATTATGCTAACAAAGCGCTAAACAAGCAATATAAGATGCTATCAAACATCACATGTTTATTAGTGGAATAATATGGTTCCCGCATATGATCTCTATCATGTGCACCGTGGTATGATCACTATCATACCTATATGTGTAAGTCCAAGGTCTATGGAGATTACACGTTATGGATGTTGTAAGAGTATCATATCATACTTCTACTTACAACATCACCATATCATAACACTAGCCCAGCAACAATCTAAACTATACGCCTCTAATTTATCCATTGCAAGTTTTACGTGGCTTAGGGCTTTCGAGATAGAACCGTTCTTACCTACGAACATGAACCACAACAAGGATAACCAAATTGTTTACAACTCGTTGCAAAATAGATATTAACTATAGTAGGAGAGACAGACACCCGCTATCCACTTATGCAAACTAGTTGCATGTCAAGCATGGAACAGGTCTCATGTGCGAGGACATGTAAAGTTTGTCCGGCCGCTTGATCCCACTATGCCACCAATATCCAAAATTACAACTAAGGAGCAACAACATGATCATCATCGCCCACATACTCATATGTGTACTACCCGTGTAAAGCATCTACGCATAGATCCGGCTCTGATACCACTGTAGGGTTCGCAGCATAGAAAAACAAAAAAATTCCTACGATGGGAACTATGTACCAAGATCTATCTACTAGATACAAACAACGGGCGGATGTATATCCGTAGAGAACATACCCTTGAAGACCGACAAAGCTTAACGAGTTCAACTCGTGGTTGATGTAGACGATCTCTTGTCGATCTCAAGATCGAGAGGAAGTCCTAGCGCCGCAAAGCAGCAGCGCATCCGTGCTCGCACACACGTACAAGACACCGAGCAACCTCCGCCTCCTCGCTCCAGCGATCCAGCGGAAGCACAACCCTTTCTTGCCGAATAGCCACCGGGAACATGTATCTCGCTAGTCCGAGACCATGGGGGATAAATTCTAGACGGGGAGAGAGATCCTTCACGAGGAGGTGTGAGTGAGAGAGAGGACAGGGGGTGCCTTTTATAGGAGGAGGGTGGCACCCAAGGGGGTGGCCGCCGGCCATGGGGGCTGCCCCCTCCCCTCCTTCATTCATGTGGGTGGACACTCCACTCACAAAAATCCATTCAAATCCCTCCACTCAAAATCCCACTCAAACATGCCATTAAATTTCCACCAAATTTAATGCAAACTCTCATTAAATAAAACTCTTTTATTTTATTCAGAATTTTGTCAATTACTTTAATGAAAAACATTCACAAATAACCCCTTGCTAGAATTCCATTTCACATGCATAACCTCTTTATGCAATTTCACCCGAAAACCTGTTTCGGTATCTAGTGAAATAAATTCCTGCGCTTGTTTATTCTTTTGGCATGAAACATTTGCTCCAACTGGATGTCAGTGTCCCTTAAGTGTGTCACCCTATGGTTCACGAATAATGCGGACATGATCGAGACCCTTCTCCGATCAATAATCAGTAGCGGGACCTGGAGATCCATACTGACTCCCACACATTCAACGATGACTTCTCCTGTGATCGTCGGAACCTTTTACGCTTGTATCTTAATCCCTTTGTTTCACGATATGTTACATGTCCGAGATTCGATCATCGGTATCTCCATACCTAGTTTGATCTGTTACTGACATGCACTCTTTTCTCGTTACCGTAATATAACATTCTAGTGATCAAATCACTTGCTTGCAAGCTAACCAATGTGATATCACTGAGAGGGCCCAGAGTATATCTATCCGTAATCGGGATGAACAAATTCCACTCTTGATCCATGATTCTCAACATAACACTTTAGTAGCTTTGAAGCCATCTTTATAATCACCCAGTTACGGTGTGATGTTTGATGTCAACAAGAAACTCTTCCGGTGTTAGTGATTGGCATGATCTCATGGTCTAAGGATTAGGACTACTTCGTAAGTTGTTTATAGCAATATAAACTCAATGACTTTGATCGTAATGCTATACTTCGGATGAATGTTCATCACACCATTACACTAATGTTGTGATCTCGTTATTAACAACATCCAATGTCTATGATCGGGAAACTATGATCATCTTGTTAATCAACGAACTAGTTTAGGAGATAGGCATAACTAGGAACTTTCTGTTTGTTTATTAAACACACATGTATTAATGTTTCTGTATTAATACAATTATAGCATGCAAAATAAACATCTATCATATACTTGGAATACACATAATAAACATTTTATTATTGCCTCTCAGGGCATATTCCCTTCACTTGCCCATGTCTCACGGCATAAAACTCAGCAAGACTCAGTGTCCTTCGACTACTGATGAGCGTGAGCGCATGAGTAGGGTTCCATATGCTTCGGCTATTGGATCCATCATGTATGCAATGATATGTACTCGCCCATATGTTTCCTATGCTATAAGTGTTACGAGCAGATACCAAGATGATCCAGGTGAAGGTCACTGGACAGCGGTAACGAACATCCTTAAGTACTTGAAAATGACTAAGGATGTGTTCCTAGTTTATGGAGGTGAGGATGAACTCAGTGTAGGGGGGTACATAGATGCGAGTTACCTTAACGACTCAGATGATTCGAAATTGCAATCAGGTTATGTGTTTGTCTTGAATGGTGGTGCTGTGAGCTGGAAAAGTTCCAAGCAAGATATGATGACCTCCTCTTCAACAGAAGCTGAATATATTGCTGCCTCGGAGGCCGTAAAGGAAGCTGTTTGGATTAGGAATTTCCTGATCGCTCTCGGTGTGGTTCAGGGCGCGTCCAATCCCTTGGATGTTTATTGTGACAACAATGGTGCTATTGCACAAGCCAAGGAACCTAGACAGCACCAGAAGAACAAACATATTCGCATGCGTTACCATAAGATTCGAGAGTTCGTTGAGGATGGTAGTGTCATGATATGCAAAATACATACGGACTCAAATGTTGCTGATCCCTTGACTAAGCCTCTCCCGCAGCCCACGCATGAAGCGCACACAAGAGCAATTGGTATTAGATACATTTTAGATTGACTCTAGTGCAAGTGGGAGAACGAAGGAAATATGCCCTAGAGGCAATCATAGAGATGATTATATTTCATATGTATCCATGATTTATTGTAATGTTCCTTGAATATCCATATCAGGCAACTTGTATTGATTGGCAATTATGTGAATTGTTTGTGAAACTCTTTACTTGTATGGTTATTTAAGAGTTGTCCCTAGTCGGAGTTCATGTGAGGACACACATGAATATTAGACTAGCACATCGATTGGTTGATGACTACGTTTCGCAAGTCATAGACATGGAGATGTCAAACCAATGATGTGGACACATGTTATGAACATGGGGTTGGACTGACCCAACCTGAGACTGGCAATTAGTTGCAGCTCTCTATCTACACATCGTGTACGTTTTGTCCTTAGACCTAAGATTGTCGCATGTACTTGAGATGTGGATCGACCTACTTTGGGGCTATCAAACGCTGCACCGTAACAGGGTAGTTATAAAGGTAGCTTTTGGGTTTGTCCTGAAGCATGCTGCAAGGCATGGTCAATCAAGATGGGATTTGCCCCCTCTCTACTTGAGAGAGATATCTCTGGGCCCCTCGAGTGATCAGATCCAGAAATGCATGGCCGTGCTACATATGGTTAAGAGTTAACCTAGTAAAGGGATTCCGAATCACGGTATTAAGAAAGGGAGGTCAGCTTGGAGCTAGACCAAATATCGCGAGGCAAAAGGAAAGACATGTACTAAACCTTGTGATGGTTCGTCCGATATGATCTTTGTATGCGTTTAGGAGTTGGCACGTCTTGCTAGAGGCCGCTACCAACTATTGGCAGAATAAGTGTATTCGTGTCATGTCTATACGTATATGAACCTATAGGGTCACACACTTAAGGGGCTGGAAGCCTAATGAGGATTGGATCCGAATTAGACCAGGCTTAGGCTACTAATGGGCTACTAATGTAGAAGCCCACTAAGGACGCCTATATAAGAGAGGGTGGGGCGAGCTGACCAGGGTTAGACCTTAGATTATTCCCAGCCGCCACTCCTCACGCCTGTGTTGCACGCGCGGACCTAGCAGTCCGGCGTCTGATGCTTCCACCCTGTACGTGTGGATACCTCGGAGGCACTGCATCTGTAGAGCTTGGACGAGCCGCGCAAGGGGAGCTGCTCGTGGGGTGAGGACAAGGAGGAGACATGGAACGTCTGCACTTCCTCGACGCGCTTCATCAATTCCGCAACTGCGCGTCTAGTGGTAATCCCGTGATCTATGACAACAATAATCCTGGTATACGCGGTAGAATTTTTTTGATTTGCGCTAGTGTAGCCTACCCGTATCCCTACAAAAAACTAGTTAGTAAAGCTCTCACAAACTTGATGGCACACTTTATTTTCTTGTCCCTAATAGACATGAACCATTGTGAACATTGAAGTTGTATATGCTTGCATCTATATGTTGGAATTAGCAGAACCGTGCTGTCACGGGGAACGTTTTCAACATTGCACTTTTACTTTGTACATAGTTGACATCGTGCTCTTTTGTCTATGGATGTCAACGGTGTGAAATAAAGAGGGAACTTGTAAGTCCATGGAGTTTGTATCCTGTGTTAGAGAAACGCCTAGGCCGCTAGCCTAAGCCATGCTTAATCATGGTGGAAACTTGCAGCATCACCATAGTGATTCATCTATGAAGCATCCTCAATAAAAATCTATACACATAGTAAATAAAAAGATCACTGAGATGCTTATTGTCTGCTTGCCTTGTCATTTTGGTTATGGGAAAGCTCATGTACCATGTGCAAGGGGTACCCCGTTGGCGGTTCTTAATGCTATGCAAATACTTACAATGACAATAACTTACCTGGGCCCAAAGTTGAGTATGCATGAGGAGTGGCCCTCATATTCAAGGGACATGAGATTGCCAACTTATATTTCGTCAAGCATATACTCCGTCTTTGTTCACTTTAACCTTAATCATCTCAAGATGCTTATGATAGGGGCAATGAGGGCTCAAAGCTAGTAAGTACCATAATCTTTTGGAAGCTCTTTATGACTTGTAATCCCTGCTACCCTCTAAGAAGGGACCTTTCTCCTAGTTACCAGTTGAGTCAGTAAACCTACTTCCTCTCTATCTCTAGCAAGCTTTTGAGTTGTTGTGTTTCAAGCATTCATATGGTGATTTATTCAATCATGTTCTCTATCTTCCTTGTTTGCACAAAACTCTTATCTATTGAGTATTACTTTGAAAGCCTTCATTTTTGAAAAACCTTAGCAAAGAGTCTTCCTATTTTGAGACTTCTACAAAAAGCTTTTGTGAAACTATTTACCAGGTGTTCTCTGACCAAGAACAAGTTTGCCAATTGTCATGGTTATGCCGACGAGTACGCCATGGAGGGGTCCTCACAGTGCGTGTTTAGAGACGTGGGGGAAGGCGGACGGTTGACGGGTACGAGGTAACACAGCTTACCCAGGTTTAGATCCCACGACGGTGGCGGAATCCTACTCCTACTATAAATCACTATAAGGGCAATACACCGAGTTACAGAGATAGCTTCGTTGTGCGAGGTTGTATGAATCGATGCCCTAAAGGCTCCCATAGGCCCGACTTATATAATCGCCAGGTCCTAGGGTTACAGGGAAAAGTCCTAGCCGGACAGGTTAAAGAGTCCTACACTGTCTATTACTAGTCTTGTGTATCTTGCACTCCAAGGCTCCGGGTACGCTGGTGACTCCACCGTAGCCTTACTTTATCTGGCATGGGCCTCCCTTCTGGATCCATCTAACTGGGCCGCCCAGCAGGCCATGGGCCATGCTACCAACTGTGGGCCACCTGGGTTATCCGGATAGGAGACATGCTATGAGGATACCCATATAGCATATCCCCAACAGTAGCCCCCGGAGAACTCCGAGATCTTGCCGTCTTGCCTCTTCGTGTGGAATGCTCCGTCTAGATGGATGTCGGCAAATCGTCAAGCAATATCTTGTAGTCCTCCCAAAGAACCCTTCAAGGTTTTCTCCGTCTTCAACACGTAAGTCAGAGAAATGCTGAATCTTCCATCATACTCTTCCGTAGCCGGACTGGATCCATCCATGCCGGAATCTTCTGATGTGACGGCTCATCTGCCTATGTCAGTTAGGGCGACGTAGGCTTAGTTCAGCGATGCCTTGTAACTCACACATGCAGAGAACGCCTTCATGTCCGATTTTCCCGCGTGAGCGATACGAACCGTTGGCGGCGACGGTTGGAGACGTGGCAAAATTTCCGCGCACGTTCGCGAACACGTTGTCTACGCGGCAACTGTCCGATTAAACTGCACGAATCTTGATGCTGGAGATGATAAATAGTAACCGTGGTGGAATTTCTACCTTTTACCTCATTCTCTCCTCGCATCGTCTTCTTCCTCCAGCGTGTGCCTCCTCGAGCTCTCCGCGCAAAACTCGCGAAAAACCCTAGCATCAATCCGCACCAATCATATCCATACCCACTCCATGGCTAGCAGCAGCACTTCATCTTCCATGGCGGCGTCGAGCGAAGCCCCGGCAAAGCCGACGAGCTCTGTCATTGTGCCCCCAGAGGGCCTGGTCATCCCCGTCAAGGCGGTAATCTAGCGGCGCTGGAGCCGTTGGAGGAGGAGCTAGACTCACACAAGGGCGACTGGCGCGGCTCATATATCACGGACCGTGATATCCAGGAGTTGATCGCCGAGGGCTACCTCCCTGCGACGGAGGGGCTCGCCTGGCGGGCGGCGCCGGCCGACGAGGTGACACCTTCTCCCCAAGCCGGAGAAAAGGTGTGCCTCAAAGCCCAACTGGTACGCGGCGTCTCCCTGCCCATCTCCAACTTCTTCCTCTCCGTCTTGAACCACTATAGGGTCTAGCCCAGAACCTTTCTCCCAACAGTATCTTAGCGCTTAGCAACTACGCAGCGCTCTACGAGGTTACTTAGGGATAAAGCCTAGGCTAGACCTCTTCGTGTACTTCTTCACCGTAAAACGTGAAGCCGGAGCCAGTAAGGAAGAACTTAGGAATTGCGGCACTATAAGCTTCAAGATCGGTCCTGGCCGGCGGTTCCCCGACATCGTCGGTCATGATTCCTGCAAAAACTTGCAACGTACCTACTTCTACGGCTCAGATATTCCTCTGGCTGGCCGACAAATAACATACCCTGACTTCGTCGATGGAGCCGCCGTCGAAGCCTCGTCATGGAGATCCCAGGCCTCCCTTCCCTCCGACATCGAAGCCTCTCACGCCATAAGGCGATAGAGTGGTTCGTAGAGACGGGTTTAACCGGCTTGGACCTAGCCATGTGCTGGTTCATCAGGCAAATCAAACCTCTGTAGCACCACGCGAAGCTCATGCACGAGTATACCAGCGATAGAAGGGATAGCCTCCGCATCTCCGTGGACAATTTCTCGAGCGACTCCGTGAAGCTCCGCCTTAAGGACATCGTCAAGGTGAAGGACAAGAAGCGTGGCTTCACCATCACCTACAACATGTTCGTAGATGGCAAGTGCCCAAAGGTAGATGTTTATTTTTTGTGTATGACATATACTCCAGTTCTTCCGTTTTGCAAATGTCATCCCATCTAACACGGTTGTTCTTCACTTTACAGCTTAGCGACATAGATGAGTTCAGCATGGCTCCTCAAATCTATGATCCAAAGATGAAGGAAGTCACTATCGTGTCCGACGATGATGCTCCATTGGCACAAAAGCGGAAGAGCTCCACCTCTGACGCTGCCGACGGAGGCAAGAAGAAGAAGACGGAGGGTGGAGCCTCCAAGAAGACTACCGCCGCTGTAACATCCCAGCATTAGAGCCTAGAAATAAGTTGAACCCAGATGTGTGCATTGCATTCATGCATAGAAAATCCGAATAATTTTCGAGCTCTTAAACAAACCTGTCAAAGTGATTGAAGCTTCTTCTAGCTTGATGGAATTGAAGTAGATCATCAAGTTGACTGCGATAAGTTTCAATAAGACCTTTGTTAGAGTCTCATTTAAGGAGAGATTTGATCTAAGGGTATATCAAAATATACCCTAAGTTAAACCTTAATATAATGTGAATTATATTTAATCATTGGAGATCATCTTATAGTATTCATTATAACCACTCCTAAGTACCAGTTAAAGATATAAAACCAATAATAGGAATTTAACCACTATATCTTAAATTCCATCTGCATTCATTCCGAGAATCTTAGTAACATCTAATGTTAAAAACTCTTTTGAGGAATTGTAATTGAAAAGAGATTAAGTCAAGATCACCCACTATATATATATATATCTTCTTCCTGTACTATCTTGAGGGAAATTATCTCCATGTCTGTTGTTCAACAATGATTGGATAATTCCCCATTGACTCACAACTTCTTTAACTAATAGTCCTTGATCTATTAATTAATCCTATCAAGAACAATTACTCAAATATTTTAACAAAGGCCTAGTCCATTAATAACCCTAATCCAATAGAAGATATTAAGAAGATAATTTTCAGACAATAAAAGGTAGGATTGATGAAGCCCTGCTTAACCAACCAAGAACTTCAGTAATAAGTGATTAAAGTATTATAATGGTAATGCTCTGGTCACTAATATGGAATGCTTATAACTAGTATACATAATATTGGTAGGTAGAATATGATTGGAACCTTAGTAAAGAAAAATGATCCTAGAGAAGTATTTGTAAACCACATAAATATAATTAGGGATTGAAGTGTAAGTCATGAGGGTTAAGTAAGTATAAGATGGTTTTATTCAACTAAAGATAGTATAGCATAGAGTCATTAAAAGTGATGTATTCATCTTTAAGGATAGTTTACTTTAGAGAAAGAATAGTGATGGGGATTAAGGAAGGTTGGGAGTAGAGTTTGAAGGAACTACTGGTGGGATGGAAGATTGTCAACAGTAAAATAGTAGATTCAACCAAGCAAGGATTGAGAAAGCTATGAAGTATATTTATATCAAACTCATTGGATTCATTCCAAAGTTTAGAAGAATGATATATTGAATCATAAATTTTAATAAGTAAATCCCTCAAACTAACCATGGTAATGGATTGAAAGAGGTATTATATCTAGGAAAGGAGTTCCTTAATTAGAAACCCAAAGTGGAGAAATATAGTTATATGTATAAATCATTTTCCTATTTTAATCATGGTAAGCATTCAACTCTAAATCTCAAACTCAAGCATATTATCCATCATATACCATTGATTCATCATCTGATGTCTATAACACTTTATAAAGATAGTTTCCTATAAGAAATTACATATGCATATCTCTGTTAATTTCAACCATCATCACTATATGTGCCTAAGTATATTTTTATAAGTTCACTTCTATAAAACACTCTAAATATAACTTCTATTAAAAGGGAGATTTCATCCAATACTATATACATAAGGCAATATGCTTAGTTATTAAATCTCAACTCTTAAAAACAAATCTAAGCTTATACAAAACCCTAAAGTCAAGGGGAGTACTCATCATTCAAAAACCCTAAAACCTCTTGGTTTATCATAATAGAATATATACATTTCATTTTCTAAATAAATGGGAGTAATAATTACCATATCAATGTCTTTATATTTCATGCATCAAATAATGGTATAAAATCATTAAACTTATATATAAAGTTTCTATTCAAACTATGAGCTCATTAAAATTAAATTTATAAGCAAATAAGAACATATCTTTCAATAAATATCTAATTTAAGATACAAGAGAAAAATAATAAGAAGAAGTTTCTTCCAGATATTAAAAAGGAGTTCTTATTGAGAAAATAAAAGAAATATAAAAAGAAGACATAATAAAGGTTCACAGAGGTTGCCAAATAGATTTTAATATTACTGCCAATATCCAGGAAATTAAACATACAAAGAAAAGTTCAAAAATCTACTTCAAATTTAAATCTAAATTAGAAAACAAAAAATAGAAAAAGGTTAAAACAAATAAAAAAACTAAACCTGGCCATAGCCCAACACCCTCTACCTATCTGACGCCTATGTGCAGCCCACAACGGCCTAGTACCAGCCCAGGTTCTTTTCTCTCTGTGACTGACAAGTGGGGTCAGGAACGTACCGCGGGTTGAGCTAAAGAAAACGACATGGGGTTATCTGCAAAACGGTCATCTTCATCACCGTCACGCACACAGGCAGCTTGCTGGCGGAGCTCGTCGCCGCCCGATGCCGTCATCGCCGTCATTGCGTCAAGATACTCGCCGCCTATGCCAGGAGGGGACAAGAAGGCCACCGCGACGCAGTGCTTCCATCCCTATCCCCAATTCCCCCTTATCCTCTCAGATACGAGCGATACCGAACCCTAGCTCGCCGGAGCCACTCCTCGCCGTCGAACTACGCCACCCCACACCATTCTGAGCCATCATGGAGAAGCGCCAGCCTCCGTAGATCCTCTGGGTAGAAGCGTGCATCAAGGGGAGCACTGGAGCAGGCGAATTTGGTCGATTTCCTTCGCGGCAGTTCATCGGAATCCTCATCGGGAAGCTCAATTCCGGCCGTGCCTGTCCTCGTCAACCACTCGATCATCATCAGGGTGAGTTCCTGAATCTTCTAGCATCCTTGAACCATTTGATCTCTTTATAAATCGCCGCCTCACTGTAAGCCACTGTCGGAGCTCATAGGAGCGGCGCTGCCACTCCTAGGTTCCGTAGCTTGCGCTGATTCAAGCTAGACCTATTTCGCTTGCTGGGGTGCAGTAGATCGTCGCCGGTGACCACTCACCGACGGCGGCGGTGATGCTGATGTCATGCTTACCTCATGATCGAGCCACGTCAGTCGTTTGACTAGTCTTTGCCTCGCGTGGTGGATGACGTGGCCCAGGGTCCACATGTCATCGAAAGTGTGTAGAGAGGAGCTCAGTAACAAATGCATTTCTTTCACCTGAGAGCTGAGGTGGACAATGGACCACTAGTCAGTGACTGGGGCTAGCTCTGAGTTCGGTGTAAAAAGTATTTTCTGTTAAGAGTTAAAATCAAATGTTATAATTCAATTAATAATATTCCAGAAATCAAATAAAGGATTAAATCTTGTTTAATTAATAACTTTTGATTCATAATTCAGAAAATGTGTATAATATATGGAAATTTTTAGAAAAATAAAATCTACCACTTAAACTTATTACTAAATATTATTGAAATAATTATTTAAATGAATATCATATAATAAAGATTTGATAAGTAATGAAACTTTAATAAATTATACTCCTAAAATGATAAATGTTTATAATATAAGTAAAACACCAAAAATCCTAGAAAAATAAGAATTCTAATTTAAAATATAATTATGTATTATTATTTCACTTAATGAAATATTTATTATTTATTAAGTAATTATAAAGTAATAAGAATTATAAAAATCATATCTTACTATTTTTAAATCACAAAAATAAATGTAATATACCAAAATGTCCACAAAAATAATACCTATATGATCAAAATATAATATTCCACTATTGTGTTAAATAAAAAGGTTAAACACTTTAATAATTCCAATTTAAACTTATTTACTTCATTAATCATTCATATAAAGATAAATAAAATTTATTAATATTCCTAAAATGAGTCAAATTAAGTCTAATAACTAGTATTAGTCTTAAATATTAATAATATAATACCATAATAGTTTCAAGCATTATGAATGTTCTTATCTTAGAAGAATCTACAACCTTAAATGAAGATTATCTCTAAGAAGAATTCCACTAATAATAAATCCTTCAAGGACAACTTGTAAATAATCAAATTCTTTTCTAAACCATATTAATTACCAAATTACAAAAACTACTACAACACAATATAAATCCATAATTAATTAAATAACATTATGTTGGGTTCATAAACAATTAAACTATACTCACTTAACTATAAACGGTACATGATGTTACTCCATACTCACATCAAGAAACCATTACCCAAATAACAGAATAAACATTCTTAAGTAACCTAAAGAACACGTTTCAGATACATAAGATACCAATATATAAGTACAATACTTTCAAAACTATCTATACTTTAAAGTTAACTTTACTCTACATAATCTTAATGTAGCACTATAAGCATTACTATTATATGTTTTATTGTTAATTTTGGTCTGAAGTAGTTAAACTATAAAGCAACTCAAGCCAAACCATTTGAGCAAACAAATAACATCAACCACCACTAACTAACCACACAGTTTGTCTAGACCCTAGGAGAGAAACCTTTTCTTCGAAGGTTATCCTTTTTGCCACTTTAAATAAGAAACCTTGTATAAGTAATTCTAACTGGTATGTCATAAGTATGTATACTTTACTCCTACATATGTGTTGTTTACAACCACTCATAAACTCTAATAAAAGTACAATGATGAAACTTATCTAAAAGAACGACACATTCCAAAGTAACCATTTTCGGAATCCAAACCCTAGAACAACGTTATTCCCGAGATTTGCGTTTAGAACGTGCATCACACTACTTATGCATTAAAGCATATTGCTTCTTTAAACATTAGTCCTTACCGGACCAATGATGCTGATTTTAGATTTTCGATCTTATACATTGACTCGAAGACCGTGAGTGCATAATCTTGCAATCATAAAAGGCAAGTTCACACTTGCTCATGTCCTTTGATTATTTTCTGTAAAATATTTGACAAATCCAGTGTTGCCATCACTTGCATTTGAAAAAGGTCCGAAAACACTATTTTCATAATAATATGATTATAGGCTTATTACCATGAGGTAATAACCTACTATAAAAGTTTCGGTGGTAAAGGAACATATTACCTAGGACTTAACAACCAATGTCGCCAGTGATTCTTGCGTCGTATATCACGCGTTAACCATGAGATTTGGAATAGGACGAAGAAGTCAGCTGTATCTTCTTCCTCTCGCATGAAGCCGGATGTGCAGGTCATGGCTGTTATCCTCGTAGCGTGCATATTAATTGGTAATTCGTAGAGGATATGCAGCATATGGGTGGGAACCCTCAACGTCCCACGATAGTTCTGGCATCTAACGGTTTGTACAAACCATTGCCATAATTCATTATGTGGGCATGGTGTACACCAAGGAGGCATGCGGGGTCGCGAAGGGGGCAGTGATTGGCTTGGATCATCTTCTGGGCCCCACATCATGGAATTGTGGACGGGAATAAGCTGCCCGGTTGTGCAACAAAGAGTTGGTCTCCCATGCGTAAAGTAAACGCACCTCTGCAGAGTGTAAGAACTGTAACTTGTTACTCCCTGTTCTAGGAAGGAGCTGCGAACGCGGCGGGAAAGGAACCCCATGAAGGTTCTAGTAAACCCGTGAAGGCTGACGGACATAGATTTTCAAAATAAAAGCAATATTTGAAGAAATGTTTATGAAAACTTGCATTGCCTACGACCTACGGTCTGTGGCTATAGTTATAGTGCATCAAACACTCCTTTTCTAGTGAATTTGCTGAGTACGCTCGTACTCAAAGTATCTTCTTAACCCTTTCTAGATTCTGAAGCCATTAAAGAGATGTCTACATCAAGATATGCTCTAGAACTTATCAAGACCAGCTAAAAGCTCTTTGATGAAGTCCAGGAAGACAACATAAATCTCAACTCAAGTGAAGACGAAATTACTGACTAGATAGAAATACAATCTCTAGCCAAAGAGCTTACCTCTATAGAACCTTGCAATAACGGCAATGCCAATTCCTTAGTTAAATACTAATTTTAATAGTATAATAATTTTGCGTTATTTATCTTTGATTCTTCTTCGTAAAAGAAGTTCTCTTTCTCTCTTTAACCTGGAGTGTTCTCTGGATCTTATGTGAAGAGTGTGTTGTAATCTTTAAGCCATGTATTGGACCCGCTGTGTTTCTGTTGTGCCATTCTGAGGGATGTAATACTAGTGAACGGTGTTTCATTGGTGTTATGTCAACGACTATAGTGTACTACATCATGCAGTGGTATGCTGGGTCACCGCAGTTGGTATCAGAGCATATGCTTTGACCTTAGGTTGGAAACCTAGTAAATCGGTAGAACCTGTAGGACACATCCTAGCAATAATAAAGAGTTCTCTAGTGATATAAGGGATATTCACTTGAGAATAATCCTATTATGTTACTAGTGCGATAACTCTTTTATATGATTGCAATTCCAATCATTACCTAAGATTTTTAACTCTATGTGACTGATGATAATTTCTTATCCGCAGTTCCACATGGCACCTCGATATCCACCCCGGAATGTTCAAGTGATGAACATGACGTTGGATGACTACGGAGGGGATTGGACAGAGAATCTCTAACAACTTCTATGGAGTTTGGAGTGTGAATCAAGACTCCTGGTCAAGATTTACAGTTACTATGATGGGCAGGTATTAGCTAAATACCGTGTCATGATCATGTTACCTAAGAAGTTAGGACTGATGGGAGAAATGCCAGCAGGAGAGGCAAGGTGTATGGCATCTGCATAACAGATTGCCATAGCAGCAGCCATAACCATGATCCGAGGGCATAAATCCCAAGCTCTAGAAGGTAGTACTCACACCATTATACCCCATGAAACCTCAAACTCAGAGAATGAGTTGGACCACTCTACCTTAGTCCAAACTGAACCTACTCTAGCTGTAGAGTATATGGTTCGTTATCGATCTTTGCTAAACACTTATCATAATACTCATCAAGTCTTAGTTCAGGAGAACGGTCATTGAGGATTTTACCGATCCTGATAAAGCAATGGCTCGTAGGAAGAAGTTAGATAAAGAAGCTAGGCATCCCAAATACATACCTTTAGGAGAGGTGTTTGAGGAAACTGAGTTCGATGACCCAAACTTAGAAAACTATGCCTATTACCAGAATGACTTCAAGCCACATGAAGACTTATGGACCAAGTACAATGCCGAACAACAAGAATGGAATAAAGTTATTCCAAAGAAACCTGAGCCTAACAAATATGGATGGGAAATAGAATCTCAAGGTAAAACCATAGGGAATCATATACCCTGTGATACAGGTATTGAAGATGAGACCAACTATAACCATAGAGAGCCTTATGGACCATATGGGGGTGATACTAATCCAATCAACTTAGAAGAGTATCCCAATAGCTACTACACCAATCTGTATGACTGGATCCAAGAACAAGTTAAGGAACCAACTTTCTATGAGAAAGCGTTGCCTGAAAATCCGAACCGTTCGGTGGAAGATTACGCCAACTCTAGTCATTTTTCAATGACTAATCTCAGTCTCGGTACTTCTAATCAAGATTACGCACCTCCTGGATGCTCCTATGCTCCAGAAGGCAGTCGTAGGACTTCACGTCATCATGGACGGAACTCCAAGAAGCACTAGAGGAAGATGCAAGTGAGAGAGAAACAACATCCCATGGGATGCGGGCTTGAATAATTTATATAGAGGGTAATGCGTATTGTAGTTTGAAAGGTTTGCCGGAATAAGTGAGGATATATCCACAGGAACAAGAAGTTCTTGTAAGATAGTTGTGTAAATAGGTATGAAGCAAACCGTGGGAACATCCAGTACATTTGTAAATTATCTGAAACCTATGTATGATACAGGGTATGTGTTCTGGTGTTCGTCGACTTTTGGATCTTATGGGATTTTCTTGATTGACTAGATCTATACATGAAGTTTAATTAGGTGTTCAAATGCATGATGTAACACCCAGTTATTACTTGATGTTATAGACCTAGATAGGAATAAGAATCCGTGTAAGGGAGCGACGAATTTTAAAAGATCAAAAAGGAAGGCTTAAGGGAATGAAGAAGCAAGATATAATGAGTATTAACACCACTTAGAGGATAGATAAAACATAAAATATTCCTAGCCAGACCCAAGAAAAAGGTTTGGTATAGAAGATGTATGGAACCACAAGATATAATAAACTTAAAGCTCAATCAGAGTGGGTAATATTACTAAGAAGCAAAGGAATAGTTGTACCAAGTTCATGGAAGTATCATGAATAAGTACAAATAGTTAGCTTTGGAACCAAAATGGTATTCAAACTCTGGCAATCCTGAGAAAGTGTGAGAGGTATGAAAGAAACCATAGGGTAATACAAACACACTTAGGATGGTTCGCAACTGGTATTTGATCCATAGCTAGTAACTAATCCCCAATTGGTATTTCATCCGTAACTGGTATTTGGTTGAAATAGTGAACAAAATCTTATTAAAAGTTGCATAAAGAGCATTAAATTTGGCGTAAGTTAAGTAAGACCTAAGAAAGTTTAATAGATTGGAAGATGATCACTTGGCAAGATGTTTTGCAAAGTCCAGTTTATTCAGCAAGAATGCCCCAATAGTAAGTACGACATTTAGTGCTGAAAGATTTGCTTCGGAGATGCAAAACTATGTGGATGCACCGTATAATCTTTCATTGGACTTTAAAACTCGTTAAATATAAATTGAACAGGAACCAACATTTTAGTTCAAGAATCAATAGCTTCTATGTATGGAGTTTCAAAACTATTAGTAAAACTTAAGGGGGAGAGTAAACATTAGGAATGAGAGTTGAAGGAAATACTATAGGAAATAGAGAAAGGTTATTTAAAAGAAAATCTTAAGGAGGTATAAACTTGAGGATGATAAAGGATACATTTAATAATCAAATTTAAAAAGAAACAACTTTTAAGTAAATCTTAAGAATCCTAATTAAACAAGTGGCGAGAATGAACAATTCCCAATGGGTATGGACAAATTGAGTTCAAATCCAATCTTAGGAAGGAATACCAGTATCAATTATATAATGACAGGAATAGTAAGATAATCTATTGACTATTAAAATGCGTATATGAAAACTTAAAAACTTATGGTAGTGAGAACCTCCAAACTGTACTTAAAATAGTAATGAAGTTGATGATTCAAGAAAAAGAATTGAATAAGGATATCTAATCAGGTTATGGAATACTCAAATTAATTCCATTAAAGATCATCATGGAGTGGAGAGTGTAGCAACTACTACCAAAAAATTTCTTACTCCGAAACATGAGAGTTTGCGAACTTCGAGGACGAAGTTTATTTTAAGGGGGAGAGTCTGTAACATCCTAGCATTAGAGCCTAGAAATAAGTTGAACTCAGATGTGTGCATCGCATTCATGCATAGAAAATCTGAATAATTTTTGCGCTCTTAAACAAAACCTGTCAAAGTGATTGAAGTTTCTTCTAGCTTGATGGAATTGAAGTAGATCATCAAGTTGACTGCGATAAGTTTCAATAAGACCTTTGTTAGAGTCTCATTTAAGGAGAGATTTGATCTAAGGGTATATCAAAATATACCCTAAGTTAAACCTTAATATAATGTGAATTATATTTAATCACTGGAGATCATCTTATAGTATTCATTATAACCACTCCTAAGTACCAGTTAAAGATATAAAACCAATAATAGGAATGTAACCACTATATCTTAAATTCCATCTGCATACATTCCGAGAATCTTAGTAACATCTAATCTTAAAAACTCTTTTGAGGAATTGGAATTGAAAAGAGATTAAGTCACGATCACCCACTATATATATATCTTCTTCCTGTACTATCTTGAGGGAAATTATCTCCATGTCTGTTGTTCAACAATGATTGGATAATTCCCCATTGACTCACAACTTCTTTAACTAATAGTCCTTGATCTATTAATTAATCCTATCAAGAACAATTACTCAAATATTTTAACAAAGGCCTAGTGCATTAATAACCCTAATCCAATAGAAGATATTAAGAAGATAATTTTCAGAAAATAAAAGGTAGGATTGATGAAGCCCTGCTTAACCAACCAAGAACTTCAGTAATAAGTGATTAAAGTATTATAATGGTAATGCTCTGGTCACTAATATGGAATGCTTATAACTAGTATACATAATATTGGTAGGTAGAATATGATTGGAACCTTAGTAAAGAGAAATGATCCTAGAGAAGTATTTGTAAACCACATAAATATAATTAGGGATTGAAGTGTAAGTCATGAGGGTTAAGTAAGTATAAGATGGTGTTATTCAACTAAAGCTAGTATATCATAGAGTCATTAAAAGTGATGTATTCATCTTTAAGGATAGTTTACTTTAGAGAAAGAATAGTGATGGGGATTAAGGAAGGTTGGGAGTAGAGTTTGAAGGAACTACTGGTGGGATGGAAGATTGTGAACAGTAAAATAGTAGATTCAACCAAGCAAGGATTGAGAAATCTATGAAGTATATTTATATCAAACTCATTGGATTCATTCCAAAGTTTAGAAGAATGATATATTGAATCATAAAATTTTAATAAGTAAATCCCTCAAACTAACCATGGTAATGGATTGAAAGAGGTATTATATCTAGGAAATGAGTTCCTTAATTAGAAACACAAAGTGGAGAAATATAGTTATATGTATAAACAATTTTCCTATTTTAATCATGGTAAGCATTCAACTCTAAATCTCAAACTCAAGCATACTATCCATCATATACCATTGATTCATCATCTGATGTCTATAACACTTTATTTCCTATAACAAATTACATAAGCATATCTCTGTTAATTTCAACCATCATCACTATATGTGCCTAAGTATATTTTTATAAGTTCAATTCTATAAAACACTCTAAATATAAATTCTATTAAAAGGGAGATTTCATCCAATACTATATACATAAGGCAATATGCTTAGTTATTAAATCTCAACTCTTAAAAACAAATCTAAGCTTATACAAAACCCTAAAGTCAAGGGGAGTACTCATAATTCAAAACCCTAAAACCTCTTGGTTTATCATAATAGAATATATACATTTCATTTTCTAAATAAATGGGAGTAATAATTACCATATCAATGTCTTTATATTTCATGCATCAAATAACGGTATAAAATCATTAAACTTATATATAAAGTTTCTATTCAAACTATGAGCTCAATAAAATTAAATTTATAAGCAAATAAGAACATATCATTCAATAAATATCTAATTTAAGATACAAGAGAAAAATAATAAGAAGAAGTTTCTTCCAAATATTAAAAAAGAGTTCTTATTGAGAAAATAAAAGAAATATAAAAAGAAGGCATAATAAAGGTTCACAAAGGTTGCCAAATAGATTTTAATATTACTGCCAATATCCAGCAAATTAAACATATAAAGAAAAGTTCAAAAATCTACTTCAAATTTAAATCTGAATTAGAAAACAAAAAATAGAAAAAGGTTAAAACAAATAAAAAACTAAACCTGGCCACAGCCCAACACCCTATACCTATCTGACGCCTATGTGCAGCCCACAACGGCCCAGTACCAGCACAGGTTCTTTCCTGTCTGTGACTGAAAAGTGGGGTCAGGAACGTACCGCGGGTTAGGCTAAAGAAAACGACAGGGGCTATCTGCAAAATGGTCATCTTCATCACCGTCACGCACACAGGCAGCTCGCTGACGGAGATCATCGCTGCCCGATGCCGTCATCGCCGTCATTGCGTCAAGATACTCGCCGCCGATGCCAGGAGGGGATAACAAGGCCACCGCGACGCAGTGCTTCCATCCCTATCCCCAATTCCCCCTTATCCTCTCAGATACGAGCGAGACCGAACCCTAGCTCGCCGGAGCCACTCCTCGCCGTCGAACTACGCCACCCCACACCATTCTAAGCCGTCATGGAGAAGCGCCAGCCTCCGTAGATCCTCTGGGTAGAAGCGTGCATCAAGGGGAGCACTGGAGCGGGTGAATTTGGTCGATTTCCTTCGCGGCAGTTCATCGGAATCCTCGCTGGAAAGCTCAATTCCGGCCGTGCCTGTCCTCGCCAACCACTCGATCATCATCAGGGTGAGTTCCTGAATCTTCTAGCATCCTTGAACCATTTGATCTCTTTGTAAATCGCCGTCTCACTGTAAGCCACCGTCAGAGCTCGTCGGAGCTGAAGCTCTGATGACCATTTCCGAGCGGCGCTGCCACTCCTAGGTTCAGTAGCTTGCGCTGATTCGAGCTAGACCTATTTCGCTTGCTGGGGTGCAGTAGATCGTTGCCGGTGACCACTCACCGACGGTGGCGGTGATGCTGATGTCATGCTTACCTCATGATCGAGCCACGTCAGTCGTGTGACTAGTCTTTGCCTCGCGTGGTGGATGACGTGGCCCAGGGTCCACATGTCATCGAAAGTGTGTAGAGAGGAGCTCAGTAACAAATGCATTTCTTTCACCTGAGAGCTGAGGTGGACAATGGCCCACTAGTCAGTGACTGGGGCTAGCTCTGAGTTCGGTGTAAAAAGTATTTTCTGTTAAGAGTTAAAATTAAATGTTATAATTCAATTAATAATATTCCAGAAATCAAATAAAGGATTAAATCTTGTTTAATTAATAACTTTTGGTTCATAATTCAGAAAAATGTGTATAATATATGGAAATTTTTAGAAAAATAAAATCTACCACTTAAACTTATTACTAAATATTATTGAGATAATTATTTAAATGAATATCATTTAATAAAGATTTTATAAGTAATGAAACTTTAATAAATTATACTCCTAAAATGATAAATGTTTATAATATAAGTAAAATACCAAAAATCCTAGAAAAATAAGAATTCTAATTTAAAGCATAATTATGTATTATTATTTCACTTAATTAAATATTTATTATTTATTAAGTAATTATAAAGTAATCAGAATTAGAAAAATAATACCTATATGATCAAAATATAATATTCCACTTTTGTGTTAAACAAAAAGGTTAAACACTTTAATAATTCCAATTTAAACTTATTTACTTCATTAATCATTCATATAAAGATAAATAAAATTTATTATTATTCCTAAAATGAGTCAAATAAGTCTAATAACTAGTATTAGTCTTAAATATTAATAATATAATACCATAATAGTTTCAAACATTATGAATGTTCTTATCTTAGAAGAATCTACAACCTTACATGAAGATTATCTCTAAGAAGAATTCCACTAATAATAAATCCTTCAAGGACAACTTGTAAATAATCAAATCTTTTCTAAACCATATTAATTACCAAATTACAAAAACTACTACAACACAATATAAATCCATAAGTAATTAAATAACATTATGTTGGGTTCATAAACAATTAAACTATACTCACTTATCTATAAACGGTACATGATGTTACTCCATACTCACATCAAGAAACCATTACCCAAATAACAGAATAAACATTCTTAAGTAACCTAAAGAACACGTTCCAGATACACAAGATACCAATATATAAGTACGATACTTTCAAAACTATCTATACTTTAAAGTTAACTTTACTCTACAGAATCTTAATATAACACTATAAGCATTACTATTATATGTTTTATAGTTAATTTTGGTCTGAAGTAGTTAAACTATAAAGAAACTCAAGCCAAACCATTTGAGAAAACAAATAACATCAACCACCAATAACTAACCACACAGTTTGTCTAGACCCTAGGAGAGAAACCTTTTCTTCGAAGGTTATCCTTTTTGCCACTTTAAATAAGAAACCTTGTATAAGTAATTCTAACTAGTATGTCATAAGTATGTATACTTTACTCCTACATATGTGTTGCTTACAACCACTCATAAACTCTAATAAAAGTACAATGATGAAACTTATCTAAAAGAACCACACATTCCAAAGTAACCATTTTCGGAATCCAAACCCTAGGACAACGTTATTCCCGGGATTTGCGTTTAGAACGTGCATCACACTACTTATGCATTAAAGCATATTGCTTCTTTAAACATTAGTCCTTACCGGACCAATGATGATGATTTTAGATTTTCGATCTTATACATTGACTCGAAGACCGTGAGTGCATAATCTTGCAATCACAAAAGGCAAGTTCACACTTGCTCATGTCCTTTGATTATTTTCTGTAAAATATTTGACAAATCTAGTGTTGTCATCACCTGCATTTGAAAAAGGTCCGAAAACACTATTTTCATAATAATATGATTATAGGCTTATTACCATGAGGTAATAACCTACTATAAAAGTTCCGGTGGTAAAGGAACATATTACCTAGGACTTAACAACCAATGTCGCCAGTGATTCTGCGCTGTATATCACGCGTTAACCATGAGATTTGGAATCGGACGGAGAAGTCAGCTGTATCTTCTTCCTCTCGCATGAAGCCGGATGTGCAGGTCGTGGCTGTTATCCTCGTAGCGTGCATATTAATTGGTAATTCGTAGAGGATATGCAGCATATGGGTGGGAACCCTCAACGTCCCACGATAGTTCTGGCATCTAACGGTTTGTACAAACCATTGTCGTAATTCGTTATGTGGGCATGGTGTACACCAAGGAGGCATGCGGGGTCGCGAAGGGGGCAGTGGTTGGCTTGGATAATCTTCTAGGCCCCACATCATGGAATTGTGGATGGGAATAAGCTGCCCGGTTGTGCAACAAAGAGTTGATCTCTCATGGGTAAAGTAAACGCACCTCTGCAGAGTGTAAGAACTGTAACTTGTTACTCCCTGTTCCGGGAAGGAGCTGCGAACGCGGCGGGAAAGGAACCCCATGAAGGTTCTAGTAAACCCGTGAAGGCTGATGGACATAACTTTTCAGAATAAAAGCAACCTTTGAAGAAATGTTTATGAAAACTTGCATTTCCTACGACCTATGGTATGTGGCTATAGTTATAGTGCATCAAACACTCCTTTTCTAGTGAATTTGCTGAGTACGCTCATAGTCAAAGTATCTTCTTAACCATTGCTAGATTCTGAAGCCATTAAAGAGATGTCTAGCCAAAGAACCTACCTCTATAGAACCTTGCAATAGCGGCAATGCCAATTCCTTAGTTAAATACTAATTTTAATAGTATAATAATTTTGCGTTATTTATCTTTGATTCTTCTTCGTAAAAGAAGTTCTCTTTCTCTCTTTAACCTGGAGTGTTCTATGGATCTTATGTGAAGAGTGCGTTGTAACCTTTAAGCCATGTATTGGACCCGCTGTGTTTCTGTTGTGCCATTCTGAGGGATGTAATACTAGTGAACGGTGTTTTATTGGTGTTATGTCAACGACTATAGTGTACTACATCATGTAGTGGTACGCTGGGTCACCGCAGCCGCCCTGGAGGCGGAGAAGAGAAAAGCTACTGGGATCCCCTTTGCCAAAGCACCCCCACTTGTGTAAGCTTCTTTCTTTCCGATATTGTCTATTCAACTATCTTGTTCCTGTACTTATGCATTTTGCACGTTTCAGGAAGAAAGGCACGACCAGCCTCAAGAAGACCTCCAAGTCATTGGGGGCTTCTAGAACTATTAAGTACATGCTGCACCGCAACGCATCTCCTGCCATCGCCCCTGCCACTCCCTCCGTCAAGCCCTCGTCTTCCCTGACAAGCTCACAAGATAAGGAGGCATCTGGCCCTTCCGCCATGGAAGTGGACTCAGGTGCCTCTACCGAGGTTGCTGTTGTCGGCGAGCAGGCGACGCATGAGTGTGCCGCCCACCAAATGGCTGAAGCTCCGGCTAAGGATGCCATCGGTGGAAGTAAGGCGGTGGTGGAAGCAGGTACTTCTGCCGTAGGTGGCGCCCCCGCACCCAAGAAAGCCATAACTTATCTGAAGATAGTCTATCCGGTACTTACGCTGGGTAGCACTGCTATGGTCCCTGGTGCGGCACCGACATCTCCGACGTGCGGTCTAGAGGAGCTTCTCCATCAAGTAGAAATCTTGCAAGGAAACAGCGAATCCTTTGGCAAATTGCTGGCCGAGAGTGCTACAAACCTCAAGATCATTGCACTTGTAAGTTTTATTTGCCTTTTGCTTTTCATACGAGTATCCCACTGTAGCCCCCGAGGATGTAGACGAAAAACCGTAGGTCTTTGCATCTATATGCTCTAAGAGTGACTATGTTAGAAAACCTCTCACTATAGCCCCCAAGCATATAGGTGGAATGAAATATTCCGACTAGATGCTTTAAGAGTAGCATACGCAGTGTTTATAAATTTCAATGCTGTAGCCCCCAAGCTTCTAGTTGTAACTGAATTAGTTCCGACTAGATGCTTAAAGAAAAGCTAAGCACACATCCAAGTTAAAAACTTTATACTGTAGCCCCCAAGCCTCTAATCGAAAACTCAATTAGTTCCGACTAGATGCTTAAAGAAAAGCTAAGCATATTGCTAAGTTAAAAACTCTCGCTGTAGCCCCCGAGCGTCTAGGTGGAAAATTTCTGGCTAGATGCTCCAATCAGACTAAAAAACGTTTAACTTTTTTTTATTTTTTCCACAGAACGAGAATGCTCGGAGGGGCATGGCCAACGACAAGTACCAGAAGATGCGCACAGATTTGGAAGCTGAAAAGGTTAAAACTGCCTTCTTGAAGGAACAGATCACCAAGAGCAAGCGTCTGTTTTCTTTTTCGCATTCCGACTTGGTTTTGTGCCCATATTCTCCGCGTACTCACTGTGTACTTTGCTTTCTCCGACTTGCATAAACCATCGCCAAGGCCAAGAATATTGTCGAGAAATCCAAGCACATTCAAGAGCTGGATAGCGAGAACAAAATTCTTAAGCAGGAGAGGAAGGACATGTTGAAAATGCATGAGGAGTCAATGAAGGTCCTGCAGGACTCCGCCACTGAGGAAATCAATCGCTTGAAGGAGGAGATCTCGATCCTAAGAGATCAGAAGAAAGCTGCCGATGAGCAGAATCAACGCCATAGCGAGGCGTATAAGCTCCTCCAACAAGAGAAAGAATCCTTGGCGGACACCCTCTGGCAAGCTGAGGCCAGCATCTTCAGTAAGTTTTCTCCGTCTTGGATTTCTATAGTCTAGGTACCCTGAATTATTGAACTCATGCGCTCCTTGTCGGAATTTGCAGCTCCTATGGGTTTGACCCGATCGCCTCCTCCAGCCAAGGAATGCATGGTTCTTGCCGGCAACTTTATCAACACCGCCATCATGCAAGCTAAGGAGATCTCCAAGCCCCTCCAGATAAATATCAAGGCATCAGACTCCATGGCGAAATACTTGGAGATTCTGCGCCGAGCCCCCGAGCGTATCACAAGCTGGAAGGCTTCATGTGCACGGGATGGAGCAAGGATGGCGCTGTCAATGGTGAAGGCTCACTACGAAGATGCCGACATCGACATGGTGACCTCTGGCATTCCCGACATAGACGACGATGGCAAAGAGATTAACCATCAATACATCTTGTCGTCGCTCGTGGGTTATGACACCAGAGTTGCCGACTTGGTCGACATCAACGTCTTCGTGCCGATGAACACCATCGATGGCGGAAAATAAAGCTCCTCCGAGTCTCTTCACATCGCCGACTTCGAGGGTGACTCTCCTGCTGGTGATGACGCTGCTTCTAAGTCTCCTGCACCAAAGGAATGAAAAACAAGTTTGTAATATTTGTTTCACCTTGGTGCATGTGCGGAAAAAACTTATTAATGTAACTTAAGGTGGAAAACAATGGTTGTTATTTCCTGCTACTCAAGAACTAGTGTCCAGCATGTATATATTTTTTAAGCAAGTGCTGGCTTATCCATTACTTTGGTTCTTATGCTTCACCTTTTCGTGAGTCGGAAGACTCGTTGTCGGAACCATGCGCTCAGGTGATGATGCCCAATGGCACCTTCAATAACCTAAGCATAAAATCGCCGACAATAAGTGCTGAAAGTCACTACTCTAGAATCCACATAAAACGACAAAGAACGTGTAGACCAGAAAACTTAAGCTAACGCCCGTAGGCGGAATTTTCACAAGTGCAAACGCAAAACTTGTGCATAAAGGTTTTACATGATCCAAAAATGAACACTAAAGGAGGTAAAAGACTCAGAAATATGAGTGAACCAAAGATCTTTATTTCATTGATCATATAAGAGGTACACGATTAGATAAAAAATGCTAAGTGTAAAAAGGACGTAGCTGTGCTATGTTCCATGGCCGATCAAACTCCGGGTAGTCATCATCCGGGTCACGTCGCTTACGCTTATGATCCTTGTTGGGTCTATCCTTTAGTTCACGATTGTCAACAAGGTAGTAAGACCCATTGAGCAGCGCCTTGCTTATGATGAATGGTCCTTCCCATGGCGGGGATAATTTGTGTGACTTCTTCTGCTTAAGTAGGAGCACCAAATCCCCCTCTTTAAACGAGCGATGCCGAACGCGGCGACTATGGTAGCTGCGTAGATTCTGCTGGTAGATGGCAGATATTTGACATGCCAAAATGCGCTCCTCCTCGAGAAGGTCCACATCTAGGCGTCTGGATTCTTCAGCGTCATCTTCGTCATAGGCGGCAACTCTTGGTGCATCGTGAAGGATGTCGGAAGGCAGGATGGCTTCTGCTCCATATACCATGAAGTAAGGGGTGTAGCCGGTGGATCTGTTAGGTGTAGTTCGTAAACTCACAGTACAGATGGCAATTCTTCCGCCTAGGCTCCAGCTGCTCTATGTAGCGGTGCCTTAAGACGTGGCTTGATTCCCTGCAGAAATAATCCATTGGCTCGCTCAACCTGACCATTGGATTGTGGGTGTGACACAGATGCAAGGTCAAGTCGGATGCCTTCCTCCCAACAATAAGCCTCCACTTCTCCGAGTGACAAATTGCTGCCGTTGTCGGTGATGATGCTATGTGGGACACCAAATCTCACCACTAGATCCCGGACAAACCTAAGGGCAGCTGCCCCATCAATCTTTCTAATGGGTTTAGCTTCTATCCATTTAGTGAATTTATCAACTGCTACAAGCAGATGCGTAAACCCACAAGGTGCCGTTTGTAACGGTCCCACCATGTCTAGCCCCCAGACTGCAAACGGCCAAGTTATTGGTATTGTTCGCAATTCTTCAGCAGGAACATGTGGTTATCGGGCATAATACTGGCATCCCATGGATGTCTCAACCAGCTTGTCGGCGTCCGCCTTCCCGGTCAGCCAGTAGAATCCTTGCTGGAAGGCTTTCGCGACCAACGATCGAGGAGCGGCGTGATATCCACAATCTCCGAGATGTATTTCGCGTAGGATTTCCATACCTTCTAGCTGGGAAACACACTTTAGGTATACACCAGTAGTGCTCCTTTTGTAGAGTTTCCCATTGATTATGGTATAACCCTTTGCTCGTCGTACTATTTGCCGTCTTTCGACCTCGTCGTCAGGCAAAGTTCCGTGTTCGAGATATTCCATGAACGGTTTTGTCCAAGCCAGAGGGACCTTGGTCACCATGTTGACGAAAGAGTCAGCTCTATCCGGGTTGTTGATGTCGGCTCCCTTCACGGATGGTGTGCGTAGGTGCTCTAGGAAAACTCCTGGCGGAATTTGTTTGTGCCCTGATCCAATCTTAGACAACAGATCAGCCGCCTCGTTTTGCTCCCTAGGTACATACTTGACTTCATAGCCCAAGAAGCTCTTGGCTATATCGTCCACTTCGTCTCGATATGCCACCATCATAGGGTTCCGCGCATTCCAGGTGCCAGCCACCTGCTGGGCAACCAAGTCGGAATCTCCACAGCAAACTATGCGCTTGATGCCAATATCCTTGGCTACACGTAGTCCGTGAATGAGTGCTTCATACTCCGCCATGTTGTTTGTAGCCTCGAAGTGGATCTGCAGAACGTAGTGTAGCTTGTCTCCTGTTAGTGACTGTAGCAATACACCAGCCCCCGAGCCGTTGAGCAGCTTTGATCCTTCAAAGTGCATCACCCAGTACTCTGGTTCCGACAACGGAGTAGCATCTGGCATCTATGTCCAATCTGCAACAAAATCCGCCAAGGCTTGTGACTTGATAGCGTCGCGTCTCTTATACGTGATCTCGAAGGCGGCAAGTTCAATGCCCCACTTCGTGACCCTTCCTGTAGCTTCGCTGTTGTTGATTATGTTGGACAGTGGAGTTTTGCTCACCACTGTGATTGGGTGCTCCTGAAAGTAATGCCTCAGCTTCCGAGAAGCAAGGAATACTCCATAAGCTATCTTCTGGTAGTGCGGGTAACGCTGCTTGGACTCCGTCAAGACCTTGCTCACATAGTAAACTAGTCGTTGAACTCCGTGCTCATAGCCTGGTTCCTTCCGATCTACCACGACGACGATGCTGATTACCCGGTTGGTTGCCGCCATGTAGATTAACAGGGGTTCTCCAGGCTCGGGTGCTGCAAGGATAGGCGCTGAGGAGAGAATCTCCTTGAGATGCTTCAATGCTGCGTCTGCTTCGTCAGTCCACGTGAATCTGTCCGCCTTCTTCAGCAACTTGTACAGCGGCAGAGCCTTCTCTCCAAGTCGGCTGACGAACCGACTAACTGCTGCAACACAACCTGTTAGTCGTTGAATGTCCTTTAGGCATTTCGGACGGTTTATGTTTAAGATGGCCTTGGTTTTCTCCGGGTGGACCTCGATTCCGCGATGGGAAACGATGAAACCCAACAATTTGCCGGCTGGTACCCCGAAGATGCACTTCTTAGGGTTAAGCATCATGTTGTATTTCCAGAGATTATCAAAGGTTTCTTTTAGGTCGGAGATTAAGTCATTTGACTTTTTAGACATCACCGCAATATCGTCCACATAGGCGTGAACATTCCGACCAATTTGGTCATGAAGGCAACTTTGCATTGTCTGCTGGTACGTAGCACTTGCGTTTTTTAGCCCAAAGGGCATCGTAACATAGCAAAACGTGCCGTATGGGGTAGTGAACGAAGTGTCCAATTGGTCTGACTTCCTCATCTTGATCTGGCGGTATCCTGAGTATGCATCGAGAAAACACAAAAGTTCCGAGCCAGCCGTCGAGTCAATGACTTGGTCAATGCGAGTCAAAGCAAACGGATCTTTGGGACACGCTTTGTTCAAGCCGGTGTAATCAACGCACATTCTTAATTCATTGGTTCCCTTTTTAGGGACAAGTACAGCATTGGCCACCCATTGGGTGTGAAGGACTTCTCGGATAAATCTAGCCTTAAGTAACCTAGCTATCTCTTTGCCAATGGCGCGTCTCTTCTCATCTCCAAAGCGTCGTAGAGGTTATTTCACTGGTTTGGATTTCGGATCAATGTTTAGGCTGTGCTCGGCAAGTTCCCTAGGTACACCTTTCATGTCGGCAGGTTGCCAGGCAAAGATGTCCCTATTCTCATGGAGGAACTTGACGAGCGCGCTTTCCTATTTGGGATCCAGGTTCGTCCCAATGGCGGTGACCTTGGAGGCATCGCCTACCACAAGTTCCACCGGCTTGGTCTCGATGGTGGCCTTGAACGCAGGAGCGGAGTCGGAGATCTGCTTCTTCGATGCGGGCATCTCTGAGTCATCGACCTTGCTCTGGATCCCTTTGAATTCTTCGCTGTAGAGGACAGCTTCCGCAACGGCTGCTTCATTGATCTCGCAGTCCCTTGCCTTGGTAAAGCTTCCGGATATGGTGATGACACCGTTTGGTCCGGGTATCTTGAGTTTGTTGTAGACGAATATGACGTGGTACACGCTCTTGAAGGGAACCACCTCAAAGGTCATGCGCTCTTGGCGATAATTGTTAACATCGCCAAAGGCAACCTGAAGTGTAATGCACCCAAGGGACCGAGACTCCCGACCAGGAACTACGCCGTGGAAGATGGTGTTGGTTCGCCTTAGGTTTGCCTCCGTCAAGTTCATTTTCTGCAGTGTATCCAGGTACATGATGTTGATGCTGCTTCCACTATCCACCATACACTTGGTGAAATCCACGCGTTCAATCAAGGGGTTGATGACCATGGCGTACTGGTTCTCCATAGGTATAAGGTATGGGTGGTCCATCCTGTCCCAAGTGATTGGAACCTCCGACCAGCGCAGGTACTGGGGAACTGGGGGGAGAGCAGCCATCAGGATCCTCAGAGAGGTCTTTGTTGTCGGACGGTGGGGGTGCCAAGGAAAGTATGGTAGACTGGAGCCTTATTCGCGAAGGGGTTCTTGCCCTTGTCGTCGCTCTTGGCGGCGTGCTTGGGGTCAACTTCCTCGTCCATGTCACTTGAATCCTTGGACTCCTCCTCCTTCTTCTTCCCCTTGCCCTTGCCTCGCTGTCTGTTCTTCCGACTTTGCTTGTAGTCGGACTCCGGGTCTTCCTTGAGGTCGTTGACGAACTTGAAGTGTCGATTGGTATGGGTGGCCTTGCCGTTGACGTCGAGGTGTACGAGGCACGACATGTCACGGTACTCCTCGTAGGTTTGGGGAACGCGGAGCGGCGCCGAGGTAGTTTCGCTTCCTCGCTGCTGCCCATGACCAGCTCCCCTTCCTCGGCCATGTTGTCCACCATCACCTCGTCTTGCAAAAGTCATAGCGACCATGTAGGTAGATTGCTTTTCTTGTGGAGCAGTTTTCCGCTTTGTACAGCTGTTCCTTCGAGCTTGAGTTGGAACGGCCGTTGCCAGCAAGGAGCCACGAGCATCGTGGTCGGCAGCTCCGAACTCACTAGCCAACTGAATCATCTGTTCAAGTCAAGCTGGTGATTGTCCTGCAAGCGCTTCAGCTTATGTCGGAGAAACATGCCCTTTTCCAACCCATCAATGAAGGTGGCCATGGAGGTCTGAGCGTGCACTCCTGCGCAGGAATTCTTCATGTCCAGCCAGCGGGAGAGGTAGGCGCGAGATGTCTCATATTTCTCTTGCATGCACCGATGTAGATCGCCAACAGTGCAGGGACGCTTGTATGTACCCTCAAAGTTCTTGGTGAACGCTTCTTGCATGTCCAACCAATTGTAGATGGATTTCTCCGGCAAGTCGTCGATCCATTGATGGGCCGTGCCCGCCAACATTAACGGGAGGTACTTGATGGTGATGTTGGGGTTGCCTCCGGCAATCTCCACTGCGTTGTCATAGTCCTGCAACCATGTGGCTGGCTTGGCGGTGTCGTCATAGTGCTTGATGGTCTTGTCAATCCGGAAGCCTTTGGGGTAAGTTGTGGACCGTATTGCAAGTCCAAAACAATGTGGTCCCAGGTATGGTCCTTCCTGGGCCTCGTGGATCTTATCTATCCGCGAACGTGCGTCGTACGGCTCCGGGTTCTTCTTCTTGTCAACAGGGGATGGGCTGCGTGAACGGCGCGGGCCTCCACCGCCATGGTGACTGCTTGGTGGTGACGGGGGCGGAGGTGGCGGTGGGTTATCCTTCTTGCTGTTACCCTCCTGCGACTCCTCACGCCTATCACGGTTGCTTGTCGGACGCGGAGGGTCATGGTGTGACCTGCTCCTTTGTCCTTGGTTGCGCTCTCCGTCATGACGGGTCTGCTCCGCGTTGTCGCGGATGACGATGCCGCACTACTTTGGTGGGGGCATATCCGTACGATGGTGAGCCTTGTAATCTTCGCGATGTCGGGGGGACCGGGGTGGTGGCGATGGGCAACAAGGTCGGGCCTTTTCTCCGTGGTCGGAGGATATGGGGATAGCATCCTTACTATTGCGCGCATCCCTCCGTCTTTGTTTTGATGAACCCGTCTGGGACCCGACATCAAGAGGAGATCTGACCCTTGGCGGTTTATACTGGCTGGACTGGCAAAGCGCTGGGTCGGACTCAAGCCTCTAAGAGGTGGCCTTTTCCTGTTGCTTCACCGCCTTGGACACTAGGTCATAGACCCGTTCCACTGCCTCGGGCGATCTATCCTGCTCCAGAAGGGTCTTGGCGACGGCGAGGTTAAGGAGTGGGGTGGGCATCACCTGCTTGCCTTCACTGTCAATGTATGGCTTGGCTTATGCCGGCTTCGAGGGAGCCCATCCTAGGTTGCTCCGTACACCAGGATCGTTGATGACGCGAGCCGGAGCTTTCTTGGCCTTCTGCTGCTGCAGCAAAGTCTTGTACTTGGCCTCCATTTCTCTAGCTTTCTCTATGGACTTCTGTGCGTTGACCAGATCTCGATCTAGCTTAGCGCCTTGCTCCGCGATGGCATGCGCTTCCTCCAGCAGCTGCTGGCGCTTCTCGTCAAGCTGGGTCACGTTCCGGATATGAGCAACGGTCAGTGGCTCGACGAGGAGATTGTCGTACATCACTCTATCAGCTAGAGTAACTTGGGCTGTTGCAGACGTAGATGCCGGAGGCGGCAAGTTTGCGGTGCTGTTGTTGCTCGGGCCGGTGTCGAGTTCCTGCGGCTGCTGCACTGGGTTAGACGGAGGAGGCATGACCTTTGTGCGATCATCGTCAGCAGCAATGAGTGGCCCCTTCCCATTCTCCAGCACTGTAGGCGGAGCTCGTCCGGGCTGATCTTCATCCATCGCCATCCCAATGGTGACGAACACCCCTCGAGATGTGACGGTGTTGTTGGCTTGCTCGTCGCGCGTATATTCCTCCTCCATATCCTGCATGGCAGAGTCTAGTTCCTCCGGACTGAAATCTATCTCCTCTGAATCTGCACTGAAGTCAGCATAAAGCACGTCAATAACAGAGTCGGAGGGTGCCAGGACTTCCTCGATGACAGGCGGTGGAGGTGCAACAGCAGCGACGATGACTGGAGGTGGCGGTGCAGCTGCGATGATGGCGGCCGGAGGCGGTGGTGGCGGTGGCTGAATTGGAGGATCTCCGTCAATGAGCGCAAGCGCTTTCTGGGCTGCTGTGTCAGCCTCTGCATAGTTGTTGACGGTGCTCACCATCTCTTCAAGGGTAAGGCGTCCTATTGCCTCTTTCCGTCTTAGAGAATGCCGGATAAGTGTGCCACGGTCCAGTCCTTCCATGAAGTGATACATAGCATTATCATCGGGGTAGTGGGCCAGATCGGCTCGTATACGGAGCCACCTGGCAAGGTAATCGCAGGGGTTTTCGCCCTCTCTCTGAACGCAACGCGCCAGATCGAAGATCGTAACCACTCCGACAAACTTGGATCTCTGCTGTCCAGACGCACGGGCGAAGCCGGCGGATTTGCAGGGATCTTCCACCTTTATATCCTGCACAGGGGCGGTTTGGGTCGGTCTTGAATTTTTCTGATCTTTGCCGGCAAACTCCGAAGAGAGATCCGGCATCGATCCTTCCGTGAACGTATCCTGCCCGTAGGCGGTCCGTGTGGGCCTTGAATTTTTCTGATCTTTGCCGGCAAACTCCGAAGAGAGATCCGACATCGATCCTTCCGCGAACGTATCCTTCCCGTAGGCGGTCCGTGCGGGTCTTAAATCCTCCGACTCCTAGGGAACTAGTGCCCGAGTCGGTTTCGCCAATGAAGAGGTGGCTATCTCTGATAGGAACGATCGAACACCGCGTAGGGTTCGTCTTCGCCGGGATCCAGAACTCGTCGGGAGGGACGATTGGAACATTGCCGGAGAAGAGAACGCGACCGATGGCTACGGTTTCGCCGATTCCCGCGAAGATCTTGGTCCTCACCCGCTGAAGAGCCTGAAGCGCCTCTTGCCCCACGGTGGGCGCCAACTATCGTGGTATTGCCGACGAGTACGCCATGGAGGGGTCCTCACAATGCGTGTTTAGAGACGTGGGGGAAGTCAGACGGTTGACGGGTACGAGTTAACACAGCTTACCCTGGTTCGGATCCCACGACGGTGGCGGAATCCTACTCCTGCTATAAATCACTATAAGGGTAATACGCCAAGTTATAGAGATAGGTTAGCTATGCGAGGTTGTATGAATCGATGCCCTAAAGGCTCCCATAGGCCCGACTTATATAGTCGCCAGGTCCTAGGGTTACAGGTAAAAGTCCTAGCCGGACAGGTTATAGATTCCTACACCGTCTATTACTAGTCTTGTGTATCTTGCACTCCAAGGCTCCGGGTATGCTGGTGACTCCACCGTAGCCTTCCTTTATCCGGCATGGTCCTCCCTTCTGGATCCATCTAACTGGGCCGCCCAGCAGGCCATGGGCCATGCTACCAACTGTGGGTCACCCGGGTTATCCGGATAGGAGACATGCTATGAGGATACCCATATAGCATATCCCAACACCAATTCCAATTATGATTTATCTTTATGCATCTATATTGTGACTATTGTACTTGGTTGCAAGCTAAGTTATATAATGGTGAGTTGCTTTCTTCTATGAGTTGTGTAATGGTAAGTGTGATGCTTCTTGTTCGTATTCTTTTATCAACACTTCACTCCATAAACCTGTGGACATGTTTACTAAGCTCAGTTTTCGCTTGGGGACAAGTGAAGTCTAAGCTTGGGGGATTTCATACGCCCAATTTGCATCACCATTCTATATCATAATTTACCTCTATTCATTGATATTTGTCTTATTATGAGGTATTACTTATGGCTTTCTTTATGCATGTTGGATGATTCTTGTAGGATGGACTACCGGAGTCTGGATTCTGATGGAAAAGAAGGCGTTTCGGTGCAATTTCGCAAATATCAGAAAAATACCAGAAAAATATGGAAACATATTATTTTACCATAAGACGAAGGAAGCCAGAAGGAGGGACAAAGAAGGTCCTCAGGGGGCCCACACCCCCTAGACGCGGGCCCACCTGACCCCGCCCTTAGGGCAGGTGTGGCCCACCTTCCTGGCCTCCAACTCCGCCCCTTCGCCTATATCTTCCCTTCGAAACCCTAAGGCTCTAGGAGAGACCACGGATAGATTTCCGCCCCCTAGAGGCGGCGGAAATCATCATCATCATAAAGATAGGCTTCATCGGGATCATCATCATCGTCCACACCATCATCTCCACCAGCACCATCACCACCACTCCGTCCCACTGTAACAATTGTGTTGGATATTGCTTTAGTTTTTAGGGGAAACTTTACCGGTGTTGATTACTATTGTAGTTGATGCTTGTGAGTGGAACCATTGGATTATTTTTTATGTTCAGATTGTTATCCATTACCATATCATCTTTGATCTTGATCCATATGATGTCTTGTGAGTAGTTCGTTTAGTTCTTGAGGACATGGGAGAAGTCATGTTGTTAGTAGTGAATCTATGATGAGTTATTATTCAATGGTTTAGTATTTAAGTTGTGGTGCTATTATTCTAGTGGTGTAATGTGAACGTCGACTACATGATACTTCACCATTTATGGGCCTAGGGGAATGCATTTTATATTTGGCTACTAATTGTGGGGTTGCTGGAGTGACAGAAACCTAAACCCCCTTTAGGACACCTTTGCACAAGGGAGCGTAGGATCTCAGAGTTTAAGGCTGTGTTTAGGTTTATATCTTAATTACTTTCCTGTAGTTATGGATGTTTGTAGGGGGTTTAATCACAAGTATGTATTAGTCCTAGGAAGGGCGGTATGTTAGCACAGGTTCACCCACACAACACTTACAAACACCAGAGAAGAGTACTCAGCTATTTGAAGAGAAAGCACTTGACAGAATTCCTATGTTTCCTCGAGAACGTTTGGTCCTTATAAGTATTTCCACCGGCTTGTCCTTTGCTAAGAAAGGATTGGGCCACTTGCTCTGTTTGTTCGTTACCTTTGTTATTTGCTCCTTGTTTTGTTTCCTTGTCAAAAAAACCACCAAAAATCCATTTGCTAAGTATTCACAGGGATTTCCTGCTCCATACCACTATTCAGCACCTTCTGCTCCTCATTGGGATCGACACTCCTATTTATCGAAAGTTCTACGATACAACCCCTATACTTGTGGGTCATCATGGTCATGCACCGATAATGAATGGTTTATTTCTGTTGGATCTCAATAATAGTGTTATTGGCGTTAAATGCATGAAGAAGCTCCATTCAGATGGACTTTTGGAATCACTTGATTTCCAATCATTTGATACATGTGAGCCATGCCTTATGGGCAAGATGACTAGAACACTGTTTTCCGGTTCAATGGAACGGGCGATGGATTTATTGGAAATCATACACTCTGATGTGTGTGGTCCAATGAGCGTGTCGGAGCGAGGTCGATATCGTTATTTTGTTACTTTCACGGATGATTTGAGTAGATACGGTTATATCTACTTAATGAAACACAAGTCTGAAACCTTTGAGAATTCAAGGAATTTTAGAATGAAGTGGAAAATCATCATAATAGAAAGATCAACGGTCCGACCGTGGAGGTGAGTATCTAAGTTACGAGTTTAGCACACATATGAAAGAGTGTGGAATAGTTTCATAACTCAGACCTGCCGGAACACCACAGCGAAATGGTGTGTCGGAACGTCGTAATCGTACTTTACAAGATATGGTTTGATCTATGATGTCTCTGACGGACTTGCCACTATCATTTTGGGGTTATGCACTAGAAACTACTTCATTTACTTTAAATTAGGCACCATCTAAATCCGTTGAAAAAACACCGTATGAATTGTGGTTTGGAAACAAACCTAAGGTGTCATTTCTTAAAGTTTGGGGATGCGATGTTTATGTGAAGAAACTTCAACCGGATAAACTCGAACCCAAAGCTGAAAAATGCGTCTTCATAGGATACCCTAAGGAAATTATTGGGTATTCCTTCTATCACAGATCCGAGGGCAAGGTTTTTGTTGCCAAGGATGGATCCTTTCTAGAGAATTAGTTTCTCGCAAAAGGTGTGTGTAGCCGGAAGGTAGAACTCGAAGAGGTTATAGAACATTCTCTTCATAATATGGCGAGTAGCGCAGCGCCAGAAGCCGTTCTGGAGTTGACTTCACCAAATGAAGAGGGAACTAATGATAACAATCATGAAGCTCCGAAAGAGAATACTACCGAACCTCGCAGGTCTAGCAATACACGTGCAGCTCCCGAGCTGTACGGAAATCCTGTTATGAATTTCATGGTTGATGAAATTGATGACCCTGTGACGTATGAAGAAGCGACGATGAGCCCAGATTCCAACAAATGGTTAGAATCCATGAAATCCGAGATGGAATCCATGTACGAAAACTAGTTTTGGACCTTGGTGGACTTAAGAGAGACCGAAAGGCCATGGAGAATAAATGGATTTTCAAAAAGAAAACTAAAGCTGATGGTAATATAACCGTCTATAAAGCTCGACTTGTCGCAAAAGGGTTTCGACAAATTCAAGGAGTTGACTACGATGATACATTCTCTCCCGTAGCGATGCTAAAGTCAGTTAGGATTATGTTAGCAATTGCTGCATATTTCGACTATGAGATATGGCAGATGGATGTCAAAGCTGCATTCCTCAATGGCAACATTGAAGAAGAGTTGTATATGGTACAACCAAAGGGTTTTGTCGATCCTAAGGATGCTGACAAGGTATGCAAGCTTCAGCGATCCATCTATGGACTGAAGCAAGCATCCCGGAGTTGGAATATCCGCTTTGATGAGGTGATAAAAGAGTTTGTATTTATCCAAACTTATGGAGAGTCTTGTATTTACAAGAAAGTGAGTGGGAGCAATGTGGAATTTCTGATATTATATGTGGATGACATATTATTGATTGGAAATGATAGAGATATTTTAAACAATGTTAAAAGTTATCTAAACAGCAAATTTTTCAATGAAGGACCTAGGAGAAGCGTCATACATATTAGGCATAAAGATCTATAGGGATAGATCTAGGAGCCTAATAGGGCTATCGCAAAGTACATACCTTGATAAGATTTTAAAGAAATTTAAAATGGATTGAAGTAAGAAAGGGTTCTTACCTATGTTGCAAGGAAAGACTGTAGGGTTCGTAGCATAGAAAAGAAAAAAATTCCTACGATGGGAACAACTATGTACCAAGATCTATCTACTAGATACAAGCAACGGGCGGATATACATCCGTAGAGAACATACCCTTGAAGGCCGACAAAGCTTAATGAGGTTGAAATCGAGATTGATGTAGACGATCTCTTGCCGATCTCAAGATCGAGAGGAAGTCCTAGAGCCGCAAATAAGCGGTGCATCCGTGCTTGCACACACGTCCGAGGCACCGAGCAACCTCCGCCTCCTCGCTCTAGCGATGCAGCGGAAGCACAACTCTTTCTTGCCAAATAGCCACCAGGAACATGTATCTCGCTAGTCCGCGACCATGGTGAAAGGACTATATTTTCCCATGCTATTTTCGTGATGATGACAATCACGCTTGTGATTTAACCGTGTGCTTGAGTTTGAGGAAACATGCTTTTTATGATTCCTATGAATTGTGTGGATGCTCTCTTTGGGATCTCGTGAAGATGGTGGCCTTTAGTTTTTTTATTTTTTCTCTATTTTTATTTCTTTAGGTCGCCGTACTATCAAGAGGGGGTCCATCTCAGAAGGCTGTGGGAAATCACTTGTTCTTGCACAAACCCCATATGAACCGCCACAGCCATCCTACTCATCTACGAGAGAGCGAGGTTTTGATCTGCTGGAGTTGTTTCTGTCTGATCGGAACTTCCGGCCAGGCGTCGGAAGTTCCGCTTAGGGCTTTTTGTGGGAAGATCTAGAACTTTTTTCCGATCCAACTTCCGCTGGAAGTTCCGGCCAGCTCCCAGTACCTTCTGTTTGGGTATGCTCTATTTGCCGAAACTTCCACCGGAAGTTGCACCAGAAGTTCCGGTGAGGAATTTCCGCTGCTTCTTCCAGAAAGTTCCTAAGCGGAACTTCCGCCCAGACGCCGGAACTTCCGGTCAGACATGTTTCACGACCTAGATGTTCCGCGCCTAGTTCCGCTCCAAGTTCCGCTGAAGGATCGGTATACTTCTGTTCGAAGTTTTCTATTTGATGGAACTTGGGCCAGAACTTGCGTCGGAAGTTTCGCCGGAACTTCCGGTCATTTTGACCGGAACTTCCGGTCAGGCTTTTGGAGCGGGCGTGAACGGGCAGATGACCGTTGAAGCCTTGCTGGGCGGAACTTCCGGCCGCTCACCGGAAGTTCCGGTGAGGTCGCGGAGGCTCCAACGGTTCAGCGCGGAGGGAGCCTATTTAAGGCGCCCTCCTTCTTCCTCCCACTTAACTCAAAAATTTTCTCTCTCCTCCATTAATGCTCGAGCTTCACCTCACTAGATCTCTCTCCCTAGCCATTCAAATCACTTGATCTTTTCAGAGGTGAGGGAGGTGACCTAGATCTACACTTCCACCAAAGAAGATTTAATTTCCCCCACCTATCCTTTTTGGATCTTGTTGCTCTTGGGTTTCTTGAAACCCTAGACGGTGTATGGCATCCTCGGAGCTAAGGGCTTGTGTTGTAAAGCTCCGTGGTGTCGTTTAGGGCCTCTAATTGAGTTGTGGATCTTCCCCCTCAACCTTGGTGTAAAGGTTTCGGTTGGCGCCTTCAAGGTCAACGGTTAGTGGATTGTGAGGCCTCCTTTGTGGGGGAGCTCACCGGAGAAGAAGGTGAGGCATTTGTGGCACTCGAGTGACCTTGTGTGGCCTCGAAACCTCTCCAACATAGACGTAGCTCCCTTGGGAGTGAACTAAGGGAATTACATCTCCGTGTCTCCGCTCTGGTTATCTTGTTCCCTACCTTTACTTCTTGCTCTTTACCGTTCTTGTGGTTGTTGTAAGTTATCTTGCATATAGGTTCTTCACCTAGTTGCACATCTAGATAACTTTCTTTCTTTCTAAGCCTAAAAGTGTGAAACAAACTAAAAATTGGTAGTCGCCTATTCACCCCCCTCTAGTCGATTCAAAGTCGGTACTTTCAATTGGTATCAGAGCCAAGGCTCTTATTTCGGGCTTTACCGCCTAAGAGACAATAGCCAACAATGAGGGTAGTGAAAAAGAAAACACCAAGAACTTGGCCACCATGGATGACCTCAAGAAATTGGAGACATCCATGATGTCCAAGTTCGAGGAAATGATGACTATCTTGCAGTCTCTCAAGCCAAACCCCATGGTTTCTCTTGCCACACCCCAATCCATCGAGCTTCCTCCCACCGTTACTGTGACCACCCCCAGGGTGAATCCCGCAGCCGTCACCACTCACTTGGGACTTGGTTTTGTTGCTCAAACATCTACCAAGGATCCAAGTGAGAATACCGAGGAGCCCAACAACTCAATTTACAAAGTGGAAAATGGAGGAAAGGACTACTCGGCGGTACCCCCACCGCCAAAGTACACTCTGGATCCACCCATTCCCATGCCACACATCATTCCTCAAGGATCACCACCTATGCTAGATACTTCAAATTTCGCCAATTGGCAATATCTAATGCGCTCACATATTTCCAGCTCTTCTATTGAGTTAATGAGGATTGTGGAGGAAGGGTTCTCTCCATATGACCCAAAGAAGTTGACACGAGGTGAAGTGGTGGACAAGCAAATCAATGCCATGGCTTTGTGGATGATTCAAAAGGCCTTGACTCCAAAGGACTTTGCTCACATTTGCCAATTCAACACCGCCAAGGAAGCATGGGATCAACTCACCGAGTTATTTGTTGGGAATGCAAGCATCCAAAGCTCCAAGTTTGATGAAGTCAACAACGAGTGTGATGGTTTCGCTATGCAAGATGATGAGACTCCCGAAGACATGTATAGGTGGCTCAAGGTCCTCTGTTGCACTATGAGGGATCTTGGGGCCACCTATGTTGATGACAAGTTCATGAAGAGGAAGTTCATTCAAGCTGCCCTTCCGTTTGAAGAACAAAAGCTCAACTCCATCAAGGGAAGAACCAACTTTCACCTAATGACCTCCCAAGAAGTCTTGAGTGAAGTGATTTCCATGACCATTGCCAAGAAGAATGCGGAGTCCGCCCGTGCTAGGGCCATTGGATCAACCAAAGTGAATCTTTCTTTGAAGGCCAAGGCTATTGAAGTCGATGATGATGATACATCAGGTGAGTGGTATCAAGAGGACCTCAAGTGTTCCTTCAACGAACATCTTGCTCTCGCTTCAAGGACCTTTTGGAACAAGTCCGGGCTCAAGTCAAGGTCAAGGGACAACTCAAGATTCAACTCACCCAACAAGTCCCCCAAGGCAAGGTCATGCTACAATTGCAACGACAAGAGTCACTTTGTGGCCAAGTGTCCCTTTGATAACCGTGAAGACAATGGTGGTCGTCTCATTTGCAAGATCAAGTCAAGGCCTCCTCATCCTTTGAACAAGAACTACGCCGTCAAGAATGTCGCCAACAAGGAAAGAGCTATTGTGGTCCATGAAGAGTACATTTCGGGCACGGATGAAGATGATGATGATGATGATGAAGTCCAAGGTGGAGAGATTGTGGGAGTTTCTGCTATTTCCACTACCTCTACTCCATGATTTTCCCTCTTCGACTCACCTAATGAGAACGTCATCTCCTCCAATCAAAAGTGTCTCATGGCCAAGGCCACCGAGGTAACATCTAAACCCACTCCTCAACCCATCTCTAGTGAGCCTTGTTCTCTTGATCTTGTTGGTCTAGAGGTAAAGAAAGAAATGATAGACATGTGTGAATTTGTTGCTACCTTGGATGAATAAAGTAAAACTTGCTTTGAGTCCTTGCTTGCACAATTTGACAATGCTAGGGATGCTTTAGATGAAAAGGAAGAACTTCTTGACTTGTTAAGTAAAAATGAAAGAGATGCCACCGATGAAATTGCTTCTCTCACTCAAAGTCTTGAGGATGAACAAAATATGAGAATTAATATTGAAGAGAGTGTGTCTAAACTTGTAGATGACCATAACAACACCATGTGCTCTCTAGTTAAAGAACATAATCATGCTCTTGCTTTGGTTAAGGTGCTTAAGAAATAAAAAGTTGAGTTTGTGGTTGGTCATGATAGGACTCAAAAAGATCATGAGAAACTCAAAGAGGAACACAAAGCCTTGGAGAGAAAACTCCCAAGTCCTTTTGAAGCCCATGAACAACTTCAAACTCAACTAACTTGTGAACATGCTAAGTATTCCGTTGTGCAAATTATAGACTTGTATAGCACTCCTAACCCTTGTTGCAAGCATGAGCATCTCATTGAGGAGAACAAGGAGTTGAAGGATCAACTTGCCAAGACTAATAAGAAGAAGAAGAGGAACAAGAAGAAGAAGAAAAGAACAAGGGCATGGCTCAAGGACCCTCATATGGTCCAACCATCTTGCAAAGTGACAACTTTGCCGGAAAGAACAATCCCTCTTATATTCTTTTCAAATCCTATGATGGTCATGTATATGCTAGATATGTTGGAACTTCTTACACGCATGATTATTATTGGGCCATTTGGGTGCCGAAGACTCTTGTTACTAACAAAAGGGGACCCATTGCAAAATGGGTACCTAAAACCAAAGCTTGATTTTCTTATAGGACTATGCTTCCGGTGGATCAAAATGGGTGCTTGATAGTGGTGCCACAAGTCATATGACCAAAATCAAGTCTATCATGACGGAGATGAGGCCAAATATTGCCAACACCATGATCTCCTACGGTGATAAAACAAGTTCTCAGGTTTTGGGTTTAGGCAAAGTGGTGGTAACCCTGGATATATCCTTGGTTGACGTCATGCTTGTCAAAACTCTTGGTTACAATTTACTTTCAGTTCGTTCTCTTTCCCTCATGGGTCTTTCTTCTTTATTTAATGTGCATTCTGTGGTCCTCATGTGGAGCAAGTCTCTCAAGGTGGCTTTCGTAGGGTATGTAGAGCATGACTTGTATGTGGTAGACTTTTCAGGGACCACTACTCCTCATGCTCTATGTCTCTATGCTAAAGCCGACAAGGACTAGTTGTGGCATCACCGCCTAGCCCATGTTAACATGAGAAATTTGCAAATACTTCACTCCGAGGGCCACATCCTTGGGCTTAACGATGTTTCTTTTGCCAAAGATCGTGTGTGTAGGGCTTGTATTTAAGGGAAGATGCATGAAACTCCTCACAAAGTGCTCAATCAAATCACCACGGAGAGATGTTTGGAGCTCTTGCATATGGACCTTTTCGGTCCTCCTTATCATGATAGTCTTGGAGGCAAGAAGTATTGTTTGGTTATTATGGATGATTTCTCAAGATACACTTGCGGTGTTATTCTTCAAGTACAAGAGTGAGACTCAACAAACCGTCATCGATTTTGCCAATGAAGTTCAACGGAAACACAATGCAACCATTCTCTCAATTCGAAGTGACAATGGCACCGAGTTCAAGAACTATACCTTGGATGAGTTTCTTAGTGATGAAGGAATTAAGCATCAATACTCCACTCCCTATACCCCTCAACAAAATGGTGTTGACGAAAGGAAGAATCACAGTTTGATGGATGCGGCACGGTCTATGCTAGCTGAATTTTAGTCTCCATACAACTTTTGCGACGAGGCCATCTCCACTGCTTGCCATGCAACCAACCGGCTCTACCTTCACAAGAAAATGAACAAGACCCCCTATGAGCTGCTCACCGGGAAAAATCCAAATGTTAGCTACTTTCGAGTGTTTGGTTGCAAGTTCTATATTTTCAAGAAAGGAGTTCATTTTTCCAAGTTTGAATCCAAGGCTCAAGAGGGAATTTTGTTGGTTACTCAAATCAGTCCCATGCTTATAGAGTCTACAACAAAGCCAATGGAAGAGTTGAAGAGACGAGCAATTTGAAGTTTGATGAAAACCATGAGTCCCTTATTAGGCAAGACGGTGTTTGTGATCCAAGTGATGAAATTCCTCCTAAGGCCATAAGAAGAATGGGTGTAGGTTTCTGCCTCCCCATTGAGGATCCCCTTGTGGACGAAGGAGAAGGACCAAGCTCTACTCAAGTGGAGCTCTCACTCTCACAAGACCATCTTGCCTCTCAAGGACCTACTATTTTGGCACAAGCTCCCTCAAGCTCTTCTGAAGCTTCTCAAGCTCATGACTCTCCAAGCCTCGAAGGTCAAGCTCTTCATCAACAACATAAACCTCCCCAAGATGGGGCTCCTCCTCCTCAAGGCTCTCCTCAAGGTCAAGCTTTTCAAGATCAAGGGTAATCCAATGATAATCAAGGCTCTACTCCAAATGATGACTCTCCCAAAGTGGAAATTGATGAAGATGATCCTCGTGTTCGTGCTTATAGTCAAGGCGGGAAATCTAATGGTGGCAATGACCAAGTGGTTGATCAAGAATCTCGTGTTGAAGCACAAGCCCATCGCCAAGCCTATCGTCTCGCCAAGCTCGTTCGATATGGCCATATCCTTGATAATGTTTATGGAGATTTCAATAAAGGTTCCACTACTAGGAGGCAACTAGCCTCCTTTATCTCTCACCATGCTTTTATCTCTCTTATGGAACCACAGAAAGTCTTCGAGGCTCTTGAAGATGATGATTGGCTTGACGCTATGAACAAAGAACTTCACAACTTCAAGAGGAAAAATGTATGGACATTGGTTGAGCGGCCTAAAGATTGTCAAAACGTCATCGGTACAAAATGGGTTTTCAAGAACAAGTGTGATGCAAATGGAACAGTTGTGCGCAACAATGCAAGGTTAGTTGCCCAAGGATACTCACAAGTTGACGGCATCGACTACGGTGAGACTTATGCCCATGTTGCTCGCCTTGAATCCATTCGTATGCTTCTTGCTTTTGCTACTCATCATAACTTCAAGTTGCATCAAATGGATGTTAAGAGTGATTTTCTTAATGGTCCTTTCAAAGAGTTGGTATACGTCAAGCAACCTCCGGGCTTTGAGGGTCCACTTTTCCCGAACCATGTCTACAAGCTCAATAAGGCACTCTATGGCCTCAAACAAGCCCCACGTGTGTGGTATGATTACCTTAGAGAGCTCTTGTTAGACTGTGGCTTCGAAGTGGGCCTCATTGATCCCACTCTTTTTACTAAGAAAGTTGGAGGCCACTTGTTCGTATGCCAAATCTATGTTGATGATATTATCTTTGGGTCTATTAACAAAGCTTTTAATGAGGATTTTTCCAAGACCATGACCGATCGCTTCGATATGTCCATGATGGGGGAGTTGAAGTTTTTCCTTGGGTTTGAAGTCAAGAAATTGAGGAAAGGGACTTTCAGCAACCAAGCCAAATACTTCCAAGACATGCTCAAGAAGTTCAAGTTTGATCAATTCAAAGGTGCCAAGACTCCCATGCCAACTAAGGTTAATCTTGATCTCGATCCCAAGGGTAAGGATGTGGATCAAAAACTCTATCGCTCTATGATTGGTTCTTTGGTCTATCTTTGTGCATCCCGATCGGATATTATGTTGAGTGTGGGTATGTGTGCAAGATTCCAAGCCGCACCAAAAGAAAGCCACATGGTGGCGGTCAAGAGAATCTTCCGATATTTGGTTCATACCCCAAACTTTGGGTAGTGGTACCCCAAGGGAGCTAGCTTTGACCTTATTGGATACACGGACTCGGATTGGGCTGGTGACAAAGAGGGAAGAAAGTCAACCTCCAGATCTTGTCAGTTTCTTGGAAGATCTTTGGTTTGTTGGTCCTCGAAGAAGCAAAACTAACTGTCTATGTCCACTGCCGAAGCTGAGTACATCTCCGCCGCAAGTTTTTGTGCTCAATTGCTATGGATGAAGCAAACTTTGAAGGATCTCGGACTATCTTTTGACAAGGTGCCCCTTCTTTGTGACAATGAGAGTGCCATTTCTATTGCTCACAACCCCGTGCAACATAACCGGACTAAGCACATTGAGATTCGTCATCATTTCATTCGGGACCATGTTGCTAGAAGAGACATTTCTTTGGAGTATGTTCCCACCAAGGCAAATCTTGAAGATCTTTTCACGAAGCCTCTTGATGAAGCAAGGTTCCGAGAGTTAAGGCATGAACTAAATATCATTGATTCAAGCAATGTGGCTTGAGTATCTTGCACACCCACCCGTGTCTCAATGTGTATCTTGTTTGGATGTAGGCATGGATTTAGGGGGAGTGTAGTTCCTCGTATGAACAAACAATATGCCTATTATGCGCACATTAAAGTTTTCATACTCTATAGTCTCTAAAGGATACCATTTGAGCTTCATGATGAGTGTTGGTAATGAACCCAAGATATATCTTCGCGGTGTCAAGCCATTTACTCTTATATAAGGTGGCCTCGGCCATCGACCCTTTTTGTGTCTCTTGTTTTGGTTTTCCCTTGTGTTTATTGTGCTTGGTTGTTTATGTGTTTTTCTTGGTTTTTGTTGGTTTTGGTTCTTCACAGTTTGAGCTCTCTATCCTAAGCCTTTCCTTTCCTCAAGCCCTCTCTATTCCCTGCACAAGTTCTTCCTTGTTATCTTCCTATCCTGGGAAGTTTTTCTGGCGTCACCGGAACTTCTGGTCAACTATCGGAACTTCCGATCAGCAAGTTGTTCTTAGGAACCACCTGCTGACCTGGACAGTTTCTGCCTGGCCCGGAACTTCCGGTTCACTGGAACTTCCGGTGAGGCTCTATGTCTTATATAAAGTGGGCCCTGGGAAAACGGGATCTTCTTCCTCTTTCCCCCAAGACCCACCTTTTATTTGGAGCAGCCACCGGCGAAGATGACTCCGCGAAGGTGCTCTAGCCCCTTCGTCTCCGTCCACCCCTCCTCCGATCTACTCCGTGGGAACCTTCCCCACCTCGATCTCCCGCCATGGACTCCCGTATTTGCCCTCAACTCCCTCTATTAATGGAGATCTTGCTCTCTCTCACCATTGCTTGAGTTAGGGCTCACCTTGTCTAGGCTAGTTATTTGGCTAGAACGTGTTGGGAGATCTTGGTAGGCCTAGGGTAACCATCTAGGGTAGATTTGTCCAATACATTCATGGAAATTTGTACTTGTGCATTGTAGATCTAGATCTATGGATCTTGTTGTTTGAACCGCCTAGTTCGTGGTCTCACCGGAACTTCCGGTGAGCCACGACAGGAACTTCCGGTGGACCATTTTCACCGGAAGTTCCGGCGCTAGTAAAAACATTTCCCTGACTGTATTTTTCCAATATCCTTTTGTATCTTCTTTCGAACTTGTGCACTTACCCCACCTTCCCTCCCTATTCTTTTGCTTTCTTCTCAGGGCAAGGTGGTACCCGCAAAGGCAAGCGTCTCCGTCGACCATCCTCCGATATTCCTCCTGAGATTGATGAAGATGATGTTGAGGTGGTGCGTCCATCCACTCAGACCAACCGTCAAAGGTCTGCTGCTGCTCGTCGTGCTGCTGCTGCTGAGGGAAAGCAGCCTGTTCTTGCCTCTCAGAAGGCCACTGCCGCTGGGCCTGACAAATCCAAGGCCAAGATCTCTAAATGGACTCAGAAGGCCTACTCTGAATTCAGGCGTGCGGATCCTTACCTTGTTCCTCGTGATTGCCACTGCTTGGATCCTCTCTTGCACAACTGTCGTCAAGAACAGATCTTTGCTGAAATTTATGCTACCAAGACAAAGTTTGTGGTTGCTCCTCAGAAGTACGTCAACGTGGCTCACATGGAAGAAAAGCATGCATACTTTGGCGAGGCTCTTGACATTTGCAGGAGGTTTGGGCTGATTCCCCTCATGGAGCACCGTCAGAACTTCGATGAGAATGCTATTGCTCAGTTCTACACTACTCTTCACTTGAATATGAGTTCTTCTACTAAAGGTGTTATGAAGTGGATGACTAATGGCGTGCTGCTTACCGCCCAATGGTCTGAGTTTGCTGAGCTCCTTGGCTATCCCATTCAGCCTGGCAAAGGGGCAAATGGATGGCGTGTCCATACCGCCATAGATGCTGATCCTGAAGTCCTGGAGCCTTTTTACATTGAAGGATGGGGAACTGTTGGTTATGTGAATCATCTTCAGCCAGTTTATGACATCATGCGCAGGGTGTACTTGAACACCATCTCTCCCAAGGCAGGCAACTTTCATCAGTTTCATGCCTATCAAGTTAATCTCATGCATCAGACTTAACTTCTCCCTGACTCTGACAGGAAGATGGATGTGATGCATTTCATCTACACCGAGATGTGGCAAGCTATCATTGATAAGCGCTCTTGCCCCTATGCTCCATATATTCAGACTCTCATCAATCACAAGTGGCTTGAGGTGACTGGTATGCGCTTCTCTGAGGACTCCATCACCATTCATGAGGAGAAGAAGTTGTGTGTGAGCAAACACAACAAGCCTCGGTCCCAAGAAGAAAAGGAAAGGTGAAGAAGACCTTTTGCTTTCTGTAGGATTGCGAGTATCAGTGTTATGTCAATTAGCGACACAGTGTTTGGCGCCAGAAGGCTATCATGTCAGCTCTCAACATTCCTTGCTCTCCTATCCTTATCTCTGTCACTGCTCCCAGGGATGATTGGATTCGCGACAACTGCCACTGGACTGAGGATGAGTCTGAGGAGGAAGTCACTTGTCCGCCGCCTGTGAGGGATTCTTGTGTCCCTGAGCCCGCTCCTCCTCCCTTTCAAGGTTGGGGCGATTAGAGTGATCTTCTCTTTCTTTTTGGTGTCTTGATGCCAAAGGGGAGAAAGATATCTATTTGGTTGCTCACGGGATTTGCATGGGCTGAGTCGCGAGCTCGTTCTTGTCTTTGATCTTTTCTAGCTCGTGAACTCTCTAGTTTATTTGTGTGCTTGTGGACCTCTTTGTGCTTGTGAACCTATGTGTGCTTGTGGACCATGTTATTTGTATGAGACTATGTGGTATGTTATTCTTGGTTAATGTATAGTGTTTGGTATTATTGTTATTGGCTTATAGGCATTTGTATATGGTGGTGGAGCTTTTTTAGTCTCCCTTGATATTTCTTCTATTGTCTCCACCACATTTGGTTGGTGCAACGGTATGATCTCTATCTTATCCTTTATTGCACTTGTGCTATCTTTGCAATAGGAAGGGGCAGCCTCCTTGTATGTGTGCTAGTCTTGTCCTTAGAGCATTATCTCTACCTTGCACACATATAGGGGGAGCTTGTTCCATCCATTGCAAAGATTGCTTCTATCTTATGCAAATCTTTGGGATTGTCATCAAACACCAAAAAGGGGGAGATTGAAAGGACTATATTTTCCCATGATATTTTGGTGATGATGACAATCCCGCTTGTGATTTAACTGTGTGCTTGAGTTCTAGGAAAAATACTTTTGATGATTCCTATAAATTTTGTGGATGCTCTCTTTGGGATCTCGTGAAGACGATGGCCTTTAGTTTTTTCTTTTTTCTCTCTTTTTATTGCTTTAGGTCGCCGTACTATCAAGAGGGGGTCCATCTTGGAAGGCTGTGGGAAATCACTTGTTCTTGCACAAACCCCATATGCACCGCCACAGCCATCCTACTCATCTGCGAGAGAGCGAGGTTCTGATGTGCTAGGGTTGTTTCTGTCTGATCGGAACTTCCGGCCAGGCGCCGGAAGTTCCGCTCAGGGCTTTTTGTTGGAAGATTTGGAACTTAGTTCCGATCCAACTTCCGCTGGAAGTTCTGGCCAGCTCCCAGTACCTTCTGTTTGGGTATGCTCTATTTGCCGGAACTTCCACCGGAAGTTGCACCGGAAGTTCCAGTGAGGAATTTTCGCTGCTTCTTACAGAAAGTTCCTAAGCGGAACTTCCGCCTAGACGCCGGAACTTCCGATCAGACATGTTTCGCAACCTAGATGTTCCGGCCCTAGTTCCTCTCAAAGTTCCGCTGAAGGATCAGTATACTTCTGTTCGAAGTGTTCTATTTGACGGAACTTGGGCCAGAACTGCATCAGAAGTTTCGCCGGAACTTCCAGTCATTTTGACCGGAACTTCCGGTCAGGCTTTTGGAGCGGGCGTCAATGGGCTGATGACCAATGAAGCCTTGCTGGGAGAAACTTCCGACCGCTCACCGAAAGTTCCGGTGAGGTCGCGGAGGCTCCAACGGTTCAGCGCGGATCTTGTTGCTCTTGGTGTCGTGGTGTGGAACACGGCAGTGCCATCCGGGATGGGAAATAAGGGACACTCGGATGCATTCGGTGGATCACGCAACGGGTTGGGCACGGTGAACTGCAAACGAAGCGACGTACCCAGGTTCGGGGCCCTCTTGGCGAGGTAACACCCCTACTCCTGCAAGATGAACTATAAGTGGGAGCTGATGCTCAGTACAGATGCTCCTAGAGCTATTTCCTTAGCGACTATGGAGAGCTAGAGGAAGATGTGAACTTGGTGCTAACACTTCTATCCTTCTATGGTTGCCTACCTAGAACCCTAGCTCTGCCCTCCCTTATATACTGGTCTGGGGGCAGATTACAGATCGGGTCCTAGGGTTTACTGTTTGGATATGGGTTTACAGGATAGGGCTGGCTGCAGGGCCCAGCCAGTGGGCCAGGACCCAGTCCACCCTTCTTTTAGCGTCATCCTTCTCTTTAGTGGTCACCCGGGCTTCCTTTGGGGCGTGATCCTTGCTTTAACGGTCACCCGGACTGCTTTTGCCAGTCCAGCCGACCATCTTGCTTTATCTTTGTCGGGTAGCGTTGGCCATGACAGCATGCCAGCTTGCCCGATGACGAGGGAGAGCTAGAGGCGTACCCCGCACGGAGCGTTAGCCCTTTCGTGCCCTCCATCGAATCTGAGGTGAGCCGGGTGGATGCGGCCACCCGGCCGGTTCTTCTGGCCACCGGTTGGACGGGTCAGCCGGGAAGGTTATAAGCCTAGCCGGGTGTGTTCGCCAGTTAGCTAGAGTTGTCCTTTCTAAAGGCCAGGCGGCCTGCATCTTATGGAGCCGACCTACTTGTGTCTGGCTATTCCCCACCTGGGGGTTATCCCCCCGACACTAGTCCCCGAGCACGTATGGGCTTGGCCGGTGGGCAAGATCTTATGTGCTCCTTCTTGTCCTGAAAGAGTTGTTTCGTTGCATCCGGTTGCGGCTTTTGCTTTTGCTTTCTGGCTAGATTCAACCGGCTGCGGAATCGATGGCCGTCCACTGGGTGTAAACAGCGAAGGCAGATACCGGCTGGCACAACTGAATATGAAACGTTTATCTTGATGACATCATTGATGTCGTCACCCACGACTGCGGCTCTAGCGCACATCGCGTCAGTTGGACTTCCGCATTGCTGCGTCAGTTTTTGGCAACTGCGCACGCAACTTGCCGCAATAGTTTCTCGGGGCGAGTGCGCGCGCCTCGTCTCCTGGTAACACCCATGGATCTTCTGTGGCGATTATAACGGCGGAGATGATCTGGAGCCGAAGCATCGTGTGGCTGTGGTTCCGTGATGCCACGCGTCGCGCAGGAGCCGAAGAGGCGACGGTGCCGTCCCTGGGGATAAATAGAGCCCTAAGGGGGATTGGTTCCCACACTTCTCCATCCTCCGGCTCATCTTCCCCTCGTACTCCAGCGCCCTTTGCTCTTGTACGCCTTCTCCTTGCCGTCGCCAGCCACTTCCTACCCGTCCACCACAGCCACCTCCTCTGTCGAGATGCTGCCGGAGCAGCGTGGCGGCTGGTGCGGCTCCTTTGTTACCGACGAGCTTGTCAACAAGTACCGACGGGGGAGGTTTCTTCCCTCATCGATGCTCGTGAAGCATCGGCTCGCGCCGGAGGGGGAGCGGGTGCCGGATCCTCGGCCGAGGGAGCGCGTCGTCTTCCTTGCGCACTTTGCCTATGGCTTCGGTCTTCCCGTCAGCCCTTTCCTCCTCCAACTCTTTCTCTTCTTCGATCTCCAGCTTCATCACCTGGGCGCCAACGCCATCGCGCAGCTATCGCATCATGCGGCCTGCTGCGAATCATACCTTGGAGTGTGGCCCGAGGTGGCGAACTTTCTCAAGTTCTTCCACTTCAAGGCCTAGAACACCTCCAAGGCTGGTCCGCTGACGCAGACGGGCTGATGCGCCATCTACCCGCGGTCCTCCTCGCTGATGCCGTGGTTCGAGCTCCCCGACACCATCAAACTGTGGAAGCGCTCATATTTTTATGTGAGCAATGCCATAGAGATTGACTGGATCTGCTTTCCGCCTTTCGCCAACTTTCCCTCGAGGCAGAAGGGCTGGACGACGAAGGGCATGGGCGCGACGGGAGACCTCGACCGGATGGCCACCCGGCTGGAGGCGATGGTGGAGACAGAGAGTCTCACTGCCCGGGACATCACGTTGTCGTGGATGGTGCGTCGCGTGCTTCCGCTGCAGAAGCGGTCGCACAAGATGTGCCACATATCGACCGCCAACGATCCGACGAGGACGTCGCGGAAGGATGTGCCCTACCAGGACCTGCGGAACTGGGTCTCCATGATCTCGAAGTTCTGCATGGAGGCCACATGGGCGTATTCCTGCCCTCCGTACCATCGCGGCCGCCTGCCGCCTCGGGTAAGTTTTTCTCTGGTTATCTTGCGTCTTATTCCTTGTCGTCGCTAGCTTTCCTTGGGTGCCTTATGCTCCCCTTTTTGATTAGTTGTTCATGGCGTAGCTAGCCGAGGACGGTATGGGTGACTTCTCGCTTCCATCCTTCTTGGAGGACAGGAAGCCGAAGAAGTACCCCCAGACGGAGCCCGAAGGGTTTCCCGTCTGGGCAGACGACGGCCCCTCGGATCCTCATGGTAAGTTACCGACTGCAGCTCTTTCCTTCATCCTAGTTCTTGAGGTTGTGGTCTTGATTCTTTGCTTGTGTCACAGTCGATGTCACCGACGAGGAGGGTGGCCAAGAAAACCCGCGGCGAGAGCCCAGGGAAAGAGGGCGGCACCTCTTGCCACTCCCGTTCCAGTTGAAACGAAAAAGACGCGCCGAGGGCGTCAGGTCGTTGCTCTTCCGTTCGTCGCTGGATTAGTATCTTCCTGGTCCTTCCTTGCCGTTCTATGGTTCTGCTGGTATCTCCTTTGACTCTTCACTCTGCGCAGGGAGGCGATGCTGCTTGGCGATATTGGTGGTGCCGCCATCGTTGCTCCTCCCCCTCCTCCGCTGGTTGAGGAGGTGGCGAGGTCGCTGGCTGCGCCCGCGCCGGCAGCGCCTAGGGCCCCTCAGGGCTCCCCGACGACAGGGTTGCTGCACCAGGCGCCTGCGTCTTCGCGGTTGGGGCAGCTGTTCGCGGCTGCGTAGGACCCGGAGACCCCCCTCCTTTGTCCCGGGGCTAGCGTGAACCCGGCCTGGAGCGATGCTCCAAGAAGCTCTGCCAAGCCCGTGATTACGGAGGGGACGGAGGAGGCTGGGGCTGCGCAGGCGGCTGCGGCAGATGGTGGCCAGTCGGGTGCTTCCGTGCCGGCTGGGAGGGAGTTGGTGGTGGCTGCGCCTTCGGGTGCAGCTACCGATGATGACGAGGTTATCGTCACCGGCTCAAGGCCAGATCTGTCTGTGCTGACATCGGGTGCGATCCTTGCCCAGCTCTCAGGCGCGGCACCCGTCACACTCAGCCAGGTTCGCCACCTGGTTGAGGGAATGGAGAAAGGCCTTGGCGAGGCCAAAAATTTGTCTGTCTTGATGGAGGTAGGTCGTTGCCCTTCATACCTTTATGTTCTTCTAGCCGGTTTGTCGTTCTATTATTTATTTATTTTCTTGCTGCAGAGAGCTTTTGCAGAGTCTATGAAGAACACCCAGGATCTTGGCCGTAAGATTGCTTCTTCAGATCTGTCTTGGTGATAGGCTCCCTTTTCCCGTTTTTTGTTGACCATCGGGTATCCTCCTACAGCCTTGATCCAGGACAAGAAGAGGGAGGTGGAGCGCCTGAAAGCTGAGGTCGCCCGGCTGGAAGAATCGAACAAGGCGCGACAGGAGCAATTCGATCAACTTACCGCGGCCAAGCATCATCTTGAGGTTAGTGTGGAGAGGGGCAAGAAGGCAGCTGACATCCGGGCGGAGGCGCTGAAGAATTTTGAGACGATCTCCACCCAACAGGAGGAGACGATCAATATTCTTTGCGCCAGGGAGGGGGAGCTTAATCAGCACCACCAGAACATCTCGGAGATGGTCATCAGTAAGTTCTTCAGTTTCCTTCTTCCGTTGTGTCATGAATTGTTCGATCTTGTCTGATTGTTCTGCTTTGCGCTTGGTTGTAGCTCATTACCCTGAGGTGACCGAGATGGCCGTGGACAAGCTGCCTGTAGATGAGGTTGGACGCGACCTGACTGCCCTCGACCTGGTGAAGGTGCTGGCGGAGGAGATCAATGGCTTGCACGCTGTTGGCAATGATCTCTTCCACTACATCTGGCCGGATGCGGGCGAGGTGCACGACATTGCCATCCTGGCTGTTGCTCTGTCCAGAGGCATCGATGTGCTGGACATTCATAATGAGTGGGCTGCTCGAGGCGGAGTGGAGATGACTCTAGCCCTAGTGAAGTCGTGGTACCTGGGTACCGACCTGAGCGTGCTCACTCGTGGCTTCCATATTGGTACGAGCTACGAGGGCCTTCGTGTCAGCATTCCGGCACTCCAGTCTTGTGGGGTGAAGATTGGCACCTATGTGGACTTGGAGCACGACTTTAGTGCCCTCGGAGAGCCACGGCCGTTACACTAGGCCCCGGCGCCTTGGAATCCCATTGACGTCGCCTCCAGCAGCCAACCTCCCTCAACTGATGCTGGAGCCGCCCCTGCTGATCCGTCTCCTGCTCCTGCCGCCGCTCCGGCTCCAGAGTCTTGATCCCCGGAATGTCGGGTGTACTTGTTAAACTTATTTTTTTGTCGTTGCTACATGTTGGATGAATTTTGTTGCCAAATTCTGAATCTGCGCGGAGCTTTCGTGCTCCGCTTAATGGCTTAGTGCCTTTTTTCTTATCTTTGGTGCTTCTGTGTTTACACCTTTGTTATTTGCGGTCTTTGATGTTCGGTCTGGCTGGGATAGCTAGCTGGGTCGAAGCTCTTTTGCCGTCTCGACTTGAGTTTGTGTGTGCACGGTAGCGCGTCCACTCGGTGTAGTCCCTGAGGTTCGGGCCGACTGGGGTAGCCAGCCAGATCGAAGCTCTTTCGCTACTTTCACTTGAGTTTGTGGGTGCGCAGGAGCGCGTCCACTGGGTGTAGTCCCCGAGGTTCGGGCCAGCTGGGGTAGCCCGCCGGGTCGAAGCTCTTTTGCTACTTTCACTTGAGTTTGTGGGTGCACGGGAGCGCGTCCACTGGGTGTAGTCCCCGAGGTTCAGGCCGGCTGGGGTAGCCAGCCGGGTCGAAGCTCTTTCGCTACCTTGACTTGAGCTTGTGGGTGCGTGGGAGCTCGTCCACTGGGTGTAATCCCCGAGGTTCGGGCCGGCTGGGGTAGCCAGCCAGGTCGGAGCTCTTTTGCCACCTTGTTTCCTGTAAAGTTGTGGCTCGGGTCGTGCGATACATAGCGTTGCTTTGGGTTAGTTTTCTTGTGCATATGCTCCTTCGTTAGTTGGTACTAATCGTAAAAAGAAAGTAGAGGTGCGCCCCTTCGAGCTAGGCCGTTAGCAGCTCCCCTTTTCTTAGTGAGTACTGGCCCTTCGAGCGTTGTCCTTGCCAGCTATTAGCCAGGTTGCGGTATGCATCCAGAACCGAAGGAGTGGCTACGCTGGCATGCCTCGTGATACTTCGATTCGTTGTTGTTGGCTTAGCTCGTGCGGGGAGCGACCGGTTTGCCTAGACGCCCTTGCTTTCTGCCTTGGCATTTTCTTGTAGCGCATGCTTTGAGTTTTTGCTCTTGCCGGGTCGACAGCCGGCATGCGGTGTGAAGGCGGAACCGAAGAGGTTGCTCTAGGAATCGTGTGAAATATTATGCCGCCTGTAGAAATCACTATAAGGGCAATACGCCGAGTTATAGGGATTGGTTCGCTATGCGAGGTTGTATGAATCGATGCTAAGTTGTCTGAGATTGTGCCCTAAAGGCTCCCATAGGCCCGACTTATATTGTCGCCGGGTCCTAGGGTTACAGGGAAAAGTCCTAGCCGGACAGGTTACAGAGTCCTACACCGCCTATCACTAGTCTTGTGTATCTTGCACTCCAAGGCTCCGAGTACGTTGGCGACTCCACCATAGCCTTCCTTTATCCGTCATGGGCCTCCCTTCTGGATCCATCTAACTAGGCCACCCAGCAGGCCATAGGCCATGCTACCGACTATGGGCCACCCGGGTTATACGGATAAGTGACATGCTATTAGGATACCCATATAGCATATCCCCAACAGTAGCCCCCGGAGAACTCCGAGATCTTGCACCGTCTTGCCTCTTCAGATGAATAATCTGTCTAGTTGGATGTCGGCAAATCGTCAAGCAATATCTTGTAGTCCTCCCAAAGAACCCTGCAAAACTTTCTCTATCTTAAACATGTAAGCCGGAAAAATGTTGAGTCTTCCATTGTACTTTTCCATAGTCAGATTGAATCTGTCTATGTTGGAATCTTCGATGTGACGGCTCATCTACCCATGTCAGCTAGGACGATGTAGGCTTAGGTCAGCGACGCCTCGTAACTCACACATGCAGAGAACGCAATCATATCCGATTTTCCCGTGCGAGCGATACGAACCGTTGGCGGCGACGGTTGGAGACGTGGCGAAATTTTTGCGCACGTTCGCGAACACGTCGTCTACGCGGCAACCGTCCGATCAAGCTGCACGAATCTTGACGCCAAGGATGATAAATAGTAGCTGTGGGGAAATATCCACTTTTTACCTTATTCTTCTCGCATCATCTTCTTCCTCCAGCCGCACGTCTCCTCGAGCTCTCCGCGAGAAACCTCAAGAAAATCCTAGCTCCCATCTGCACCAGTCGCACCCAACCTTCACCCCATGGCTAGCAGCAGCACCTCCCCATCCATGGCGGCGTCAGGCGAAGCCGCGGTGAAGCCGGCGAGCTCCATCGTCATGCCCTAGAGGGCTTGGTCATCCCCGCATCGGCAGTGATCGAGTCCATCGGCGGTGACCAAAATTTGGCGGCGCTAGAGCCACTAGAGGAGCCAGATTCGCACAAGGGCGACTGGCGCGGCTCGGACATCACCTACCGCGATATCCAAGAGATGGTCGCCGAAGGCTACCTCCCCGTGACAGAGGGGCTTGCCTGGCGGGCGGCGGCGGCCGGCGAGGTGACACCTTCTCCCCAAGCCGGAGAAAAGGTGTACCTAAAAGCTCAGCTGGTACGCGACATTTCCCTGCCTATCTCCCACTTCTTCCTCTCCGTCTTAAACCACTATAGGGTCCATCCCCATAAACTTTCCCCCAATAGTATCTTAGTGCTTAGCAACTTCGCGGCACTTTGCGAGGGATATCTAGGGATAAGGCCTAGGTTAGACCTTTTTGTGTACTTCTTCACCGTCAAACATGAAGCCGGGCATAGTAAGGAGGAGCTTAGGAACTGCGGCACCATAAGCTTCAAGTTCGACCTGGCCGGCGGTTCCCCGACATCATCGGCCACGAGTCCTGGAAGAATTGGCAACAGGCGTACTTTTACGGCCCCAACATTCCTCTGGCGGGCCGAGAAGTAACGTACCCAGACTTCATGGACGGAGCCGCCGCTGAAGTTTCCACATGGAGATCCCAAGCCTCCCTTCCCTCCGACCTCGACGCTTCTCGCGCTATAAGGCGTATCAAATGGTTTGTAGAGACGGGTTTGACCGGCTTGGACCTAGCCATGTGCTGGTTCATCAGGCGAATCCAACCTCTGCAGCACCGCGCGAAGTACATGCATGAGTATACCAGCGACAGAAGGGATAGCCTCCGCATATCCGTGGACAACTTCTCGAGTGACTCCATCAAGCTCCGCCTTAAGGACATTGTCAAGGTGAAGGATAAGAAGTTGTAACACCCTCAGAATCGGACCTATGCAAGTTTCAGCGATTCCCGCCAAAACCCGCATAGAAACGATTCAAAGGTGCCCACCAGGCACTTTCGTGCGGGTGGAAAACGAAGTAATAACATTACACAACAGTCCTCGATGGGACCCACAGAACAGATATATATAACACCGACTCAATGAGTCAAGAATACAGATATAATATACAAAGATCCAAATCACCTTGAAAATGATAGAGCGTCCGACTACGGACAAGATGCAAATGGGGCTAAGAGCCCTGAAGAATAACCAATGGCGTCCATAACCCTGCCCAAGCCAAGCCGGAAGGGTAACCCTGCTAACGACATCGATCTCAAAACCTGCTTAAACAAAAGGGGTGCCGACAAAGGCAAAGGAAAAAGAGGAGCGTCAGTACTGAGGCCAGTACACGGCGAGACTAGAATTCGGCGGTCCTCGCCTACATAGGTATGGTGGACTGAAGCGGCAGCGGCAGCATGCACTAAACAACCTATAGAGACTCGATACAACTGGCGGCTATCAGAGAGGGGTAAGAAAGACCTACTCGGAACCAAGCTGATACTACCACCAATCAAACCCATCCTGGCGTTTCCCCCTCGCGACCAAACGAGGAAGTCAACCGAGGAACTCACACAGTTGGCAATTTTATTTATTCGGTTATCGTTGCAGCAATTACTAGTCAGGTATAGATAATCATCCTGATAAAGTAAGCAGTGGGCCATTTTAGTTAACCATTCCATTGTAGTTGAGGCGCTTACTAGTCAGATACAAATAGCATGAGATAACCCAAACCCAGCTGTTGTTGGTACTTTTATTAAGCCATTCCGTTGTAGTTGCAATACTTACTAGTCAGGTACAAGGGTCGCAAGCGACAACACAACAAGCAATTGTTGGCAGGATTATTTAGCCATTCCATTATAGTGAAGCTGATTACTAGTCATTATAAAGTCAAATTTACAGCAATAAACTTTAGTTATGCTTGTCTATGGTCGAGATACTGTGCTCCAAGTCGTCCATAACCGCGGACACGGCTTTCAGAAAGTTTTAACCCGGCCGGGGTGCACAAATAGCAACACACACTAGATCAACCTCGGAAAAACCAAATCAAAACCCAACGAGGCTTTCACTACAAAGCAATCACAGGATTCAGAAATATTTCAGGGGGCCACCCCATTGAGTAGACCCGCAATGAAGTAAGCTAGCTCCGAGACGGACTCAAGGTCTGCGACAATGGTTGTAAACGACTGGGAACCCCAAACGGGGCTTGTCGATACCGCGTAAACATTCCGCTTACCTAAACAGTACAGTGTGCTATCCATCGCACAATCGTAAATAAAGCAGTAAAGCATGGCATAAGTACAGGATCGTAAATAAAACCTCAAACTAGTTGTGGCCCCAAGAAATAATACTGAATCAAGCTCTGGCTAAGGGGGGTCCCATATACCTCCCGGATGTGGATAGCGCGATAAATCAAGGAACGGGTATCAAGTACTCGGGGTCCTACGGGACACAAGTGGGCGTTCGGAAACCAAATATTATCTATCACCCACCGATGCCTCTGCTTATTTCAATTTTAGTTGTTAAACAGGAATTAAAGTGAACGATAAGTAAAGCCATGATCATCTACAACATCAACATGCGGCATTACTCCGACAACTGTGGCACTTGACGACACGCAACAGCACTTGAGCAAGCGACTACGACGCGCAAGTCCAACTATCTACCAAACAACAGGTAATAGGAGGTGTCCAAGGCAATATAAGGCGGCAAGGGATATCTCGGGTACGAAAACTAGAGCAACGCAACACAGGTAGCAATAGATCAACAGGAGGGAAATAAAGACTATAAAAGTAAGATAGGTAGAAAGGGGGAGATGCTCGCCTGAAAACATTGTCGAAGGTTCAACCGAAGTTCGGGGCGAAGCTCACATCAACTCAACGGCCTTATCCGCGAAGAAGCAAAACACTAGAAGAAACACCGAATGCAATATTTAATACAACGGCAGAAGATCGGCATGATGCATGTATGATGTATGGCATGGCAAAGATGCGATGCAATTAGGTCAATGTTAAGTGGAACCGGGGTCCCGACAATTTAATTAGATGGTTCAAGTTGTTTAGCTACCCCGCAATTAAATGTTGTTTTACATGGCAAAAGATAATACGGGTTCGCTACCCAAGTTTAAATGAGGCCAATATACGACTGGCTTTGCCCGCATATGGGCCCATATTTAATTAGAGGTGAATCGGCATAAGGCCCCCAACCCAATGATATGCATGCGAGATGACAAGTTAATATGCCACAAGTTTTATGTTTAGCATTTATAAAAAATAGGGGTTCGGATAAGGGTCACACATTAGGGGGCTCGACGATCTTGGGGTTCCGGGGTTCGGGGTCGGTCTCAGGGTTCAGGGTTCGACGGAACGGTCTCGCGGGAACGTTCTCGGTAACGGGGTAGATCTTGGCACATCCGTGTCTTCGGGTCATGTCGACGGTCATGGCGTTCGGAATGAGGTACTTGTCGCACCGGGGTCTTGGTGTCCGGGGTGAAGATCTTGGCGTCCTCGAGGAAGAACTCGGTGTATCCGTGTCGTGGTTCTTGTCGGGGTTCTTGGCTTCGGGGTTCGGACTCCGGTAGAAGTTCTTGTCGTTCCCTGAGGAAGATCTTGATGTGCCAGCTCGATCATCTGTGGCCGGCATCGGGTTGGTCTTGTTCGTGAGGAGATCTTGGCGACGAAAACTGAGAATTTCTTACGGGTCGGTCTTGTCGGCGGTCTTGGGGTTCCGCGGCGGAGTACTTGTTGCTCCGAGAAGGCGATCATGTGGGTTCCAGGCAGAAGATCTTGTCGTGCTTCACGCGATCCTGCTCCAACAGGTGTCCCTGGTACTGCGGAGGGTGTTGCGGTCGAGTCGTTGACTTCAGGCAGTGGCGCACGGAAAACCGGTGTTTTGACCGTGCCCACACGGCACCTAGCGGTACTGGAGAAGGGCGGTCCTGGCGGCGTCCAGCGACGGAGGGGCGGTTGCGGGGCCGACGCGGACGGACGAGGCAGGGCCGGCGGCGTCTGGCCGGAGCACGCGAGGCGGGGAGGGAGCTGCGCGCGGCGAGGAGGTCGGGCAGGGCGGTGACGCGCGGCCGGGCGCCGGCAGAGGGTGGCTCGACGGAGAGATGCGGGGATGGGCGGCGGCGGCGCCGGAGCGGAGAAGGAGGAGGACGGAGCGGCTGCCGGCGGGGCGAGCGGGGCGCGCGCCGGCGAGGACGGAGCAGGAGACGGCGCGGTCGGGCGCGGCAGGAGGGGAGGCCGCAGGCGAGGAGGAAGGCGAGGTGGTGGCGGCCTGCGAACCGGCGCTCGACGGCGCGGGGCGCAGAGGGGGCGCGCGGCGGCCTGGCGAGGGAGGGGGCCGGAGAAGGGGCGCCGGCGGTGAGGACGCGCGGGGGGGCGAGGGTCCTGGGCGAGCGCAGCGGCGCGCGAGGCCGGAGGAGGACGGGGGACGCGGTGGGGCGGCGATGCGGTGTCGGCGGGGTGCAGGCGCGGGCGGGCGCGCCGGCAGCGGTGAGCGGCGGAGGCGGCTGGCCGCAGCGGCGAGCGCGCGAGGGAAGAGGAGGGTCGGGCGAGCGGTTGCTGGCGTGATGCGGGGCGCGCGAGCGGAGGGAGGAGCAGGGCGGCGGCGCCGGGAGAGGGGAGCGGCCGGCAGGGAAGGAGCTGAGCGCCGCGGTGCAGAGGAAGGGCAGGGAGCGCGGCTTGCGGGAGAGAGGAGGAAGAACGTGGGAGGAGGGGCCGAGCCGGGTGGGGCTCGCTCGGGGGAGGGCGCGCCCAGGTGGGGTGCTGCCGGCTGGGCGTGTGCGTGCGTGCAGGGTGCTGTGTGGCCAGGGTTGAGTGGGGTGGACCGGTCCAGGTGGAGAGAGGGAGGTGAGAGAGAGTGCCCAAGGGGTGATGTGGCGGCGTGTGAGTGGGTGAGGGAGAGGGAGGAGGTGAGGTGGCAAACTGCTATTGGGTGGGGTGAGGTGGAGGGAGGGTGTGGGTAGAGTTTTAGGTGGTTTAGGATTATGGGTGGGACTGGTGGGTTGGACCGATTTGAAAAATGGGGGTGGTCGTTCGGGTTGATACGGCCCGTTCGACTGCCCCGCTAAAATAAATAAATATTTTATTTAATTCCAACAAGCCTTTTGCAAACTAATAGCAGGCGAAGTAAAATATTCCGGCGACCCGGTTTTGATATTTGAATAAAGATGGGGCGTTTTAGAAAACAAAACGGGCGTTGCGAAAATAGTTTTTGACAAACAACATATGATGATGACGATGCAATGCACAAATTCAACGCGATTTTCTAGTAGTGGTTTTGCGGGATGCCACAATTCGACACCACTAACAATGGATCTCGCCCTCGAGATCCGCCTCATGGTACCGGGAAGAAGGCCGGCGATCTGCATCTTCTCGCTTCATGTAGATCCTCGCGACACCACTAACAAGGGTTCTTCTTCATCTTGAAAACAGCGACACCACCAACAAAGGGTCGTTGATCCTGTTCGTCAAGAGAGCACTCCGGATAAACAACGGACGAAGTTAAAGGTAAGGCCACCTCTAACTTTCATGGAAGGATTAAAATCACATTAATTCACCAATTCAATGCACTAAAGCGAATGATAAGAGTAGTGGTATGGTAGCTACTCCATCCCGCACTCAAAGCATTACTCGGTGCACGAACAGATAAATTATGCAACCAACCCTCGGATTTAGACTGAAGATCTCGACAAGCGAGGTTCGGAAACAAAGGGGTGATGCAGACTCTGCATCGGATCTGGCGTAGATGAGGTCGTCGCGTCGGAAAACACCGGAAGGCACAAACAAGGAACAAAGAATGGTAACACCGTAGACGGATTCATCAGGCAGCTTGAACACCGGATGGTAGAACACCGTTATCAGAGGAGGAAGCGAAACCCTGAAGGTACGACGGAACCTACCCACGAGAATTCCTGGACTCGAAGAAAGAGAAGAGAGCGGATTCAAAACACGTAGAGGTAAGAGGAGAACAGCAGAGGGGTAAGGAGTAAAATCAGACCTAATCAGAACTATCCAACCGATTTTGCAAAAATAATTTTGACACGCTACTTCGGCCGTTAGCTAGGTTATCCTACAGGCTGGACTTGTGGGGTATCGCAACTGCTGAGCTCTGATACCACTCTGTAACACCCTCAGAATCGGACCTATGCAAGTTTCAGCGATTCCCGCCAAAACCCGCATAGAAACGATTCAAAGGTGCCCACCAGGCACTTTCGTGCGGGTGGAAAACGAAGTAATAACATTACACAACAGTCCTCGATGGGACCCACAGAACAGATATATATAACACCGACTCAATGAGTCAAGAATACAGATATAATATACAAAGATCCAAATCACCTTGAAAATGATAGAGCGTCCGACTACGGACAAGATGCAAATGGGGCTAAGAGCCCTGAAGAATAACCAATGGCGTCCATAACCCTGCCCAGGCCAAGCCGGAAGGGTAACCCTGCTAACGACGTCGATCTCAAAACCTGCTTAAACAAAAGGGGTGCCGACAAAGGCAAAGGAAAAAGAGGAGCGTCAGTACTGAGGCCAGTACACGGCGAGACTAGAATTCGGCGGTCCTCGCCTACATAGGTATGGTGGACTGAAGCGGCAGCGGCAGCATGCACTAAACAACCTATAGAGACTCGATACAACTGGCGGCTATCAGAGAGGGGTAAGAAAGACCTACTCGGAACCAAGCTGATACTACCACCAATCAAACCCATCCTGGCGTTTCCCCCTCGCGACCAAACGAGGAAGTCAACCGAGGAACTCACACAGTTGGCAATTTTATTTATTCGGTTATCGTTGCAGCAATTACTAGTCAGGTATAGATAATCATCCTGATAAATTAAGCAGTGGGCCATTTTAGTTAACCATTCCATTGTAGTTGAGGCGCTTACTAGTCAGATACAAATAGCATGAGATAACCCAAACCCAGCTGTTGTTGGTACTTTTATTAAGCCATTCCGTTGTAGTTGCAATACTTACTAGTCAGGTACAAGGGTCGCAAGCGACAACACAACAAGCAATTGTTGGCAGGATTATTTAGCCATTCCATTATAGTGAAGCTGATTACTAGTCATTATAAAGTCAAATTTATAGCAATAAACTTTAGTTATGCTTGTCTATGGTCGAGATACTGTGCTCCAAGTCGTCCATAACCGCGGACACGGCTTTCAGAAAGTTTTAACCCGGCCAGGGTGCACAAATAGCAACACACACTAGATCAACCTCGGAAAAACCAAATCAAAACCCAATGAGGCTTTCACTACAAAGCAATCACAGGATTCAGAAATATTTCAGGGGGCCACCCCATTGAGTAGACCCGCAACGAAGTAAGCTAGCTCCGAGACGGACTCAAGGTCTGCGACAATGGCTGTAAACGACTGGGAACCCCAAACGGGGCTTGTCGATACCGCGTAAACATTCCGCTTACCTAAACAGTACAGTGTGCTATCCATCGCACAATCGTAAATAAAGCAGTAAAGCATGGCATAAGTACAGGATCGTAAATAAAACCTCAAACTAGTTGTGGCCCCAAGAAATAATACTGAATCAAGCTCTGGCTAAGGGGGGTCCCATATACCTCCCGGATGTGGATAGCGCGATAAATCAAGGAACAGGTATCAAGTACTCGGGGTCCTACGGGACACAAGTGGGCGTTCGGAAACCAAATATTATCTATCACCCACCGATGCCTCTGCTTATTTCAATTTTAGTTGTTAAACAGGAATTAAAGTGAACGATAAGTAAAGCCATGATCATCTACAACATCAACATGCGGCATTACTCCGACAACTGTGGCACTTGACGACACGCAACAGCACTTGAGCAAGCGACTACGACGCGCAAGTCCAACTATCTACCAAACAACAGGTAATAGGAGGTGTCCAAGGCAATATAAGGCGGCAAGGGATATCTCGGGTACGAAAACTAGAGCAACGCAACACAGGTAGCAATAGATCAACAGGAGGGAAATAAAGACTATAAAAGTAAGATAGGTAGAAAGGGGGAGATGCTCGCCTGAAAACATTGTCGAAGGTTCAACCGAAGTTCGGGGCGAAGCTCACATCAACTCAACGGCCTTATCCGCGAAGAAGCAAAACACTAGAAGAAACACCGGATGCAATATTTAATACAACGGCAGAAGATCGGCATGATGCATGTATGATGTATGGCATGGCAAAGATGCGATGCAATTAGGTCAATGTTAAGTGGAACCGGGGTTCCGACAATTTAATTAGATGGTTCAAGTTGTTTAGCTACCCCGCAATTAAATGTTGTTTTACATGGCAAAAGATAATACGGGTTCGCTACCCAAGTTTAAATGAGGCCAATATACGACTGGCTTTGCCCGCATATGGGCCCATATTTAATTAGAGGTGAATCGGCATAAGGCCCCCAACCCAATGATATGCATGCGAGATGACAAGTTAATATGCCACAAGTTTTATGTTTAGCATTTATAAAAAATAGGGGTTCGGATAAGGGTCACACATTAGGGGGCTCGACGATCTTGGGGTTCCGGGGTTCGGGGTCGGTCTCAGGGTTCAGGGTTCGACGGAACGGTCTCGCGGGAACGTTCTCGGTAACGGGGTAGATCTTGGCACATCAGGATTGTCTTCGGGTCATGTCGACGGTCATGGCGTTCGGAATGAGGTACTTGTCGCACCGGGGTCTTGGTGTCCGGGGTGAAGATCTTGGCGTCCTCGAGGAAGAACTCGGTGTATCCGTGTCGTGGTTCTTGTCGGGGTTCTTGGCTTCGGGGTTCGGACTCCGGTAGAAGTTCTTGTCGTTCCCTGAGGAAGATCTTGATGTGCCAGCTCGATCATCTGTGGCCGGCATCGGGTTGGTCTTGTTCGTGAGGAGATCTTGGCGACGAAAACTGAGAATTTTTTACGGGTCGGTCTTGTCGGCGGTCTTGGGGTTCCGCGGCGGAGTACTTGTTGCTCCGAGAAGGCGATCATGTGGGTTCCAGGCAGAAGATCTTGTCGTGCTTCACGCGATCCTGCTCCAACAGGTGTCCCTGGTACTGCGGAGGGTGTTGCGGTCGAGTCGTTGACTTCAGGCAGTGGCGCACGGAAAACCGGTGTTTTGACCGTGCCCACACGGCACCTAGCGGTACTGGAGAAGGGCGGTCCTGGCGGCGTCCAGCGACGGAGGGGCGGTTGCGGGGCCGACGCGGACGGACGAGGCAGGGCCGGCGGCGTCTGGCCGGAGCGCGCGAGGCGGGGAGGGAGCTGCGCGCGGCGAGGAGGTCGGGCAGGGCGGTGACGCACGGCCGGGCGCCGGCAGAGGGTGGCTCGACGGAGAGATGCGGGGATGGGCGGCGGCGGCGCCGGAGCGGAGAAGGAGGAGGACGGAGCGGCTGCCGGCGGGGCGAGCGGGGCGCGCGCCGGCGAGGACGGAGCAGGAGACGGCGCGGTCGGGCGCGGCAGGAGGGGAGGCCGCAGGCGAGGAGGAAGGCGAGGTGGTGGCGGCCTGCGAACCGGCGCTCGACGGCGCGGGGCGCAGAGGGGGCGCGCGGCGGCCTGGCGAGGGAGGTGGCCGGAGAAGGGGCGCCGGCGGTGAGGACGCGCGGGGGGCGAGGGTCCTGGGCGAGCGCGGCGGCGCGCGAGGCCGGAGGAGGACGGGGGACGCGGTGGGGCGGCGATGCGGTGTCGGCGGGGTGCAGGCGCGGGCGGGCGCGCCGGCAGCGGTGAGCGGCGGAGGCGGCTGGCCGCAGCGGCGAGCGCGCGAGGGAGGAGGAGGGTCGGGCTAGCGGTTGCAGGCGTGATGCGGGGCGCGCGAGCGGAGGGAGCAGCAGGGCGGCGGCGCCGGGAGAGGGGAGCGGCCGGCGGGGAAGGAGCTGAGCGCCGCGGTGCAGAGGAAGGGCAGGGAGCGCGGCTTGCGGGAGAGAGGAGGAAGAACGTGGGAGGAGGGGCCGAGCCGGGTGGGGCTCGCTCGGGGGAGGGCGCGCCCAGGTGGGGTGCTGCCGGCTGGGCGTGTGCGTGCGTGCAGGGTGCTGTGTGGCCAGGGTTGAGTGGGGTGGACCGGTCCAGGTGGAGAGAGGGAGGTGAGAGAGAGTGCCCAAGGGGTGATGTGGCGGCGTGTGAGTGGGTGAGGGAGAGGGAGGAGGTGAGGTGGCAAACTGCTATTGGGTGGGGTGAGGTGGAGGGAGGGTGTGGGTAGAGTTTTAGGTGGTTTAGGATTATGGGTGGGACTGGTGGGTTGGACCGATTTGAAAAATGGGGGTGGTCGTTCGGGTTGATACGGCCCGTTCGACTGCCCCGCTAGAATAAATAAATATTTTATTTAATTCCAATAAGCCTTTTGCAAACTAATAGCAGGCGAAGTAAAATATTCCGGCGACCCGGTTTTGATATTTGAATAAAGATGGGGCGTTTTAGAAAACAAAACGGGCGTTGCGAAAATAGTTTTTGACAAACAACATATGATGATGACGATGCAATGCACAAATTCAACGCGATTTTCTAGTAGTGGTTTTGCGGGATGCCACAGAAGCGTTGCTTCACCATTACCTACGACATGTTCGTAGACGTCAAGTGCCCAAAGGTAGGTTTTTATTTTCCGTGTATGACATATACTCCAGTCCTTCCGTCTTGCAAATGTCATTTTGTCTAACATGGTGATTTCTTACTTAACAGCTTAGCGATCTAGAGGAGGGCAACCTGGTTGCCCAAATCTACGATCCAAAGATGAAGGAAGTCACGGTCGTGTCCGACGACGAAGTCCCGTTGGCGCGAAAGCGGAAGAGCTCCACCTCTGACGCTGCCGACGGAGGCAAGAAGAAGACGGAGGGTGGAGCCTCCAAAAAGACTACCGCCGCCCTGGAGGCGGAAAAGAGAAGGACCACCGGGATTTTTGCCAAAGCACCCCCATTAGTGTAAGGTTCTTATTCTCCGACATTGTCTATTTTTTTGGCTTGCTCCTGTACTTATGCATTTTGCACATTTCAGGAAGAAAGCCACGACCAGCCTCAAGAAGACCTCCAAGACAACGGGGGCTTCTCGAAATATCAAAGATATGTTGCATCGCGACGCCTCCCCCGCCATCGCCCCTGCTACTCCTGCCGTCAAACCCTCGTCTGCCCCGACAAGCTCACAAGCTAAGGAGGAATCAGGCCCTTCCGCCATGGACGTGGACTCTGGCGCCTCTACCGAACTCGCGGTTGTCGGCGAGCAGGCGACGCAGGAGAGCACCGCTCAACAAATGGCTGAATCTCCGGCTAAGGATGCCATCGGTGGCGGCAAGGCGGTGGTGGAAGCCGGTACTTTTGCCGAAGGCGGCGCCATTGCTCCCCAGAAACCATTTGAGTTCCCAAAGATAGTCTACCCCACGCTTATGCCGAGTAGCACATATGTGGTTCCTGGAACAGCACCGACATCTCCGACGTGCGGTCTTGAGGAGCTCCTCCGTCAAGCAGACATCTTGCGAGGAAACAGCATCTCCTTTGGCAAGCTGCTGGCCGAGAGCGCTACGAACCTCAAGATCATTGCACTTGTAAGTTTACTTTGCCTTTTGCATTTCATATGAGTATCCCATTGTAGCCCCCGAGGATGTAGACGGAAAACCATAGGTTTTGCATCTATATGATCTAAGAGTGACTAAGTTAGAAAAAACTCTCACTGTAGCCCCCAAACATTTAGATGGAATGAACTATTCCGGCTAGATGCTTTAAGAGTAGCATACGCAGTGTTTACAATTTTTCAATAGTGTATCCCCCAAGCCTCTAGTTGTAACTGAATTAGTTTTGACTAGATGCTTAAAGAAAAGCTAAGCAGATTCCGAGTAAAAAACTTTATACTGTTAAGTAAAAAACTCTCGATGTAGCCCCCGAGCGTCTAGGTGGAAAGTTTCCGACTAGATGCTCCAAGTAGACTAAACAACGGTTTTAACTTTTTTCTTTTTTCCACAGAACGAGAATGCTCGGAGAGGCATGGCCAACGACAAGTACCAGAAGATAAGCGCAGATCTCGAAGCAGAAAAGGGTAAAACTGCCATCTTGAAGGAACAGATCATCAAAAACAAGAGTCTGTTTTCTTTTTGCGCATTCCGTCTTGTTTTTGTTCCTATATTCCCCGAGTACTCACTGTGTACTTTGCTTTCTCCGACTTTGCAGAACATGTTGCCAAGGCCAAGGACATTGTCGAGCAGTCCAAGCATATCCAGCAGCTGGACAGCGAGAACAAGATCCTTAAAAAGGAGAGAGAAGACATGCTGAAAATGCATGAAGAATCAATGAAGGCCTTGCAGGACTCCGCCGCCGAGGAAATCAACTGCTTGAAGGAGGAGATCGCGATCTTGAAAGATCAAAAGCGTGATGCCGATGAGCAGAATCTCCGCCATGGCGAGGCGTACAAGCTCCTCCAACAAGAGAAACAATCCTTGGCGGACACCCTCTGGCAAGCTGAGGCCAGCATCTTCAGTAAGATTTCTCCGCCTTGTATTTATGTAGTATGGATACTTTGAATTGTTGAACTCATGCGTTCCTTGTCGGAATTTGCAGCTCCTATGGGTTTAACCAGATCGCCTCCTCCAGCCAAGGAATGCATGGTTCTTGCCGGCAATTTCATTAACACCACCGTCACCCAAGCCAAAGAGATTGCCAAGCCCCTCCAGATACACATCAAGGCCTTGGACTCCGTGGCGAAGTACTCGGAGATTCTGCGCCGAGCCCCCGAGCGCATCACAAGCTGGAAAGCTTCATGTGCACGGGCTGGCGCAAGGATGGCGCTGTCAATGGTGAAGGCAGACTACGAAGGTGCCGACATCGATACGGTGACCTCTGGTATCCCGACGTTGACGATGACGGCAAAGAGATTGATCACGAAGCCATTATGTCATCACTCGCGGGTTATGATACCAGAGTTGCCGAGATGGTGTACATCGACGTCTTCGTGCCCATGAACACCATCGACAGCGTCAACCAAGACTCCTCCGAGTCCCACCACAGCGCCAACGTTGAGGGTGATTCTCCGGCTGGTGCTGATGCTGCTTCCAAGTCTCCTGCGCCAAAGGAATGAAAAGCAACTTTGTAATACTTGTTTCATCTTTGGTGTATGCGCGAAAAAAAACTTGATGATGTAACTTAAGGCGGGAAACAATGGTTGTTATTTCCTGCTACTTAAGAACTAGATTCCAGCATGTATATATTTTTAAGCAAGTGCTGGCTTATCCATTACTTTGGTTTTTATGCTTGACGTTTCGTGAGTCGGAATACTCGTTGTCGGAACCATGCGCTCAGGTGATGATGCCCAATGGCACCGTCAATAACCTGAGCACAAAATCGCCGACAATAAGTGCCGAAAGTCACTACTCCAGAATCCACATAAAAACGACAAAGAACGTGTAGACCAGAAAACTTAAGCTAACGCACGTAGACGGAATTTTCACAAGTGCAAATGCAAGACGTGTGCATAAAGGTTTTACATGATCCAAAAATGAACACTAAAGGAGGTAAAAGACTCAGAAATATGAGTGAACCAGAGAGCTTTATTTCATTGATCATATAAGAGATACACAATTAGATAAAAAAATTCTAAGTGTAAAAAGGACGTAGCTGTGCTATGTTCCAGGGCAGATCAAGCTCCGGGTAATCATCATCCGGGTCACGTCGCTTACGCTTATGATCCTCGTTGGGTCTATCCTTTAGTTCAGGATTGTCAACAAGGTAGTAAGACCCATTGAGCAGCGCCTTGCTTATGATGAACGGTCCTTCCCATGTCGGGGATAATTTGTGTGACTTCTTCTGCTTAAGTCAGAGCACCAAATCAGAGCCATGCCAAACGCGGCAACTAAGGTATCTGCGTAGCTTCTGCTGGTAGATGGCGGATTTTTGGCATGCCAAAACACGCTCTTCCTCGAGAAGGTCCACATCTAGGCGTCTGGATTGTTCAGCGTTATCTTCGTCGTAGGCGGCAACTCTTGGTGCATCATGAAGGATGTCGGAAGGCAAGAATGCTTCTGCTCCATATACCATGAAATAAGGGGTGTAGCCGGTGGATCTGTTGGGTGTAGTTCGTAAACTCCACAGTACAGATGGCAATTCTTCCGCGCAGGCTCCAGTTGCTCTATGTAGCGGTGCTTCAAGACGTGGCTTGATTCCCTGCATAATTAATCCGTTGGCTCGCTCAACCTGGCCATTGGATTGTGGGTGTGCGACAGACGCAGGTCAAGTCGGATGCCTTTCTCCCAGCAATAAGCCTCCACTTCTCCGAGTGATAAATTGTTGCCGTTGTCGGTGATAATACTATGTGGGAGGCCAAATCTCACCACTAGATCCCGGACAAACCTGAGGGCAGTTGCCCCATCGAGCTTTCTAATGGGTTTAGCTTCTATCCATTTAGTGAATTTGTCAACTGCTACAAGCAGATGCGTAAACCCACAAGGTGCCATCTGTAACGGTCCCACCATGTCTAGCCCCCAGACCGCAAACGGCCAAGTTATTGGTATTGTTCGCAGTTCTTCAGCAGGAACATGTGGTTGTCGGGCATAATACTGGCATCCCATGCATGTATCAACCAGCTTGTCGGTGTCCGCCTTCGCGGTCAGCTAGTAGAATCCTTGGCGGAATGCTTTCGCGACCAACGATCGAGGAGCGGCGTGATGCCCGCAATCTCCGAGATGGATTTCGCGTAGAATTTCCATACCTTCTAGCTAGGAAACACACTTTAGGTATACACCAGTAGTGCTCCTTTTGTAGAGTTGCCCATTGATTATGGTATAACCCTTTGCTCGCCGTACTATTTGTCGTCTTTCAACTTCATCGTCGGGCAAAGTTCCGTGATCTAGGTATTCCATGAACAGTTTTGTCCAAGCCGGAGGGACCTTAGTCACCATGTTGACAAAAGAGTCGGCTCTATCCGGGTTGTCGATGTCGGCTCCCTTCACGGATGGTGTGCGCAGGTGCTCTAGGAAAACTCCTGGCGGAATTCGCTTGAGCCCTGATCCAAGCTTAGACAGTAGATCAGCCGCCTCGTTTTGTTCCCTAGGTACATACTTGACTTCGTAGCCCAAGAAGCTCTTGGCTATCTCGTACACTTCGTCTCGATATGCCGCCATCATAGGGTTCCGCGCATTCCAGGTGCCAGCCACTTGTTGGGCAACCAAGTCGGAATCTCCACAGCAAACTATGCGCTTGATGCCAATATCTTTGGCTACACGCAGCCCGTGAATGAGTGCTTCATACTCCGCCATGTTGTTTGTAGCCTCGAAGTGGATCTGCAGAACATAGTGTAGCTTGTCTCCTATTGGTGACTGTAGCACTACACCAGCCCCCGAGCCGTTGAGCAACTTTGATCCATCAAAGTGCATCACCCAGTACTCTGGTTCTGGCAACGGAGTAGCATCTAGCATCTCTGTCCAATCTGTAACAAAATCCGCCAAGGCTTGTGACTTGATAGCGTCGCGTCTCTTGTAAGTGATCTCGAAGGCGGCGAGTTCAATGCCTGACTTCGCGACCCTTCCTGTAGCGTCGCTGTTATTCATGATGTCGGACAGTGGAGTCTTGCTCACCACTGTGATTGGGTTCTCCTGAAAGTAATGCCTCAGCTTCCGAGAAGCAAGGAATACTTCATAAGCTATCTTTTGGTAGTGCGGGTAACGTTGCTTGGACTCCGTCAAGACCTCGCTCACATAGTACTGGTCGCTGAACTCCGTGCTCATAGCCTGGTTCCTTCCGCTCTACCACGACGACGATGCTGATAACCCGGTTGGTTGCCTCCATGTAAATTAACAGGGGCTCTCTAGGCTCGGGTGCTGCAAGGATGGGCGCTGAGGAAAGGATCTCCTTGAGCTGCTTCAATGCTGCATCTGCTTCGTCCGTCCATGTGAACTTGTCCGCCTTCTTCAGCAACTTGTACAGCGGCAGAGCCTTCTCTCCAAGTCGGCTCACGAACCGACTAACTGCTGCAACACAACCTGTTAGTCGTTGAATGTCCTTTAGGCATGTCGGGCTGTTTATGTTTAAGATGGCCTTGATTTTCTCTGGGTTGACCTTGATTCCACGCTGGGAAATGTTGAAGCCCAACAATTTGCCGGCTGGAACCCCGAAGACGCACTTCTTAGGGTTAAGCATCATGTTGTATTTCTGGAGATTATCAAAGGTTTCTTTTAAGTCGGAGATTAAGTCGTTTGACTTTTTAGACATCACCACGATATCATCCACATAAGCGTGAACGTTCCGACCAATTTGGTCGTGGAGGCAACGTTGCATTGTCCGCTGGTAAGTAGCACCTGCGTTTTTCAGCCCAAAGGGCATCGTGACATAGCAAAACTTGACGTATGGGGTAGTGAACGAAGTGGCCAATTGGTCCAACTTCCTCATCTTGAGCTGGTGGTATCCTGAGTATGCATCGAGAAAACACAAAAGCTCCGAGCCAGCCATCGAGTCAATGACTTGGTCAATGCGAGGCAAAGCAAACGGATCTTTGGGGCATGCTTTGTTCAAGCCGGTGTAATCAACGCACATTCTTAATTCATTGGTTCCCTTTTTGGGTACAAGTACAAGATTGGCCACCCATTGGGTGTGAAGCACTTCTCGGATAAATCTAGTCTTAAGAAACCTAGCTATCTCTTTGCCAATGGCGCGTCTCTTCTCATCTCCAAAGCGTCGTAGAGGTTGTTTCACTGGTTTACATTTTGGATCAATGTTTAAGCTGTGCTCGGCAAGTTCCCTAGGTACACCTTTCATGTCGGCAGGTTTCCAGGCAAAGATGTCCTTATTCTCACGGAGGAACTCGACGAGCGCGCTTTCCTATTTGGGATCCAGGTTCGTCCCAATGGCGGTGACCTTGGAGGCATCGCCTACCACAAGTTCCACCGGCTTGGTCTCGATGGCGGCCTTGAACGCAGGAGCGGAGTCGGAGATCTGTTTCTTCGACGCGGGCATCTCTGAGTCATCGACCTTGCTCTGGATCTCCTTGAATTCTTTGCTGTAGAGGACAGCTTCTGCAACAGCTGCTTCGTTGATCTCGTAGTCCCTTTCCTTGGTAAAGCTTCCGGATACGGTGATGATGCCGTTTGGTCCGGGTATCTTGAGTTTGTTGTAGACGAAGCATGGCTTGGCCATGAACGTGGGGAATATGTCGCGGCCGAATATGACGTGTTACACGCTCTTGAAGGGGACCACCTCGAAGGTCATGCGCTCTTGGCGGTAATTATTAACATCGCCAAAGGAAACCTGAAGTGTAATGCACCCAAGGGACCGAGCCTCCCAACCAGGAACTACGCCGTGGAAGATGGTGTTGGTCCGCCTTAGGTTTGCCTCCGTCAAGTTCATCTTCTGCAGTGTATCCAGGTACATGATGTTGATGCTGCTTCCACTATCCACCATACACTTGGTGAACTCCACGCCATCAATCAAAGGGTTGATGACCATGGCGTACTGATTCTCCGTGGGTATAAGGTCTGGGTGGTCCGTCCTGTCCCAAGTTATTGGAACCTCCGACCAGCGCAGGTACTAGGGAACTGGGGGAGAGTGGCCATCAGGATCCTTAGAGAGGTCTTCTGTTGTCGGACGGTAGGGGTGCCAAGGAAAGTGTGGTAGACTGGAGCCTTCTTTGCGAAGGGGTTCTTGCCCTTGTCTTCGCTCTTGGCGGTGTGCTTGGGGTCAACGTCCTCGTCCATGTCACTTGAATCCTTGGACTCCTCCTCATTCTTCTTCCCCTTGCCCTTGCCTCGCGGTCTGTTCTTCCGACTTCACTTGTAGCCGGACTCCGGGTCTTACTTGAGGTCGTTGATGAACTTGCACTGTCGATTGGTATGGGTGGCCTTGCCGTTGGCGTCAAGGTGTATGAGGCACGGCATATCGCGGTACTCCTCATAGGTTTGGGGAACACGGAGCGGCGCCAAGGTGGTTTCACTTCCTCGCTGCTACCCACGACCAGCTCCCCTTCCTCGGCCACGTTGTCTGCCTTCTCCTCGTCCTGCAAAAGTCATAGCGACCATGTCGGTAGATTGCTTTTATTCTGGAGTGGTTTTCCGCTTTGTACTGCTGTTCCTCCAAGCTTGAGTTCGAACGGCCGTTGCCGTCTAGGAGCCACGAGCATCGTCATCAGCAGCTGCGAACTCCCTAGCCAACTGAATCATCTGGTTCAAGTCAAGCTGGTGATTGTCCTACAAGCACATCAGCTTATGTCGGAGCAGTGTGCCCCTTTCCAACCCATCGATGAAGGCGGCCATGGCGGTCTGAGCATGCACTCCTGCACAGGAATTCTTCATGTCCAGCCAGCGGGAGAGGTAGGCGCGAGATGTCTCGTCTTTATCTTGCACGCACCGCTGTAGATCGCCTATGGTGCATGGACGCTTGTATGTACCCTCAAAGTTCTTGGTGAACGCTTCTTGCATGTCCAGCCAGTTGTAGATAGATTTCTCCGGCAAGTCGTCGATCCATTGACGGGCCGTTCCCGCCAACATTAATGGGAGGTACTTGACGGCAACTTTGGGGTTGCCTCCGGCAATCTCCACCGCGTTGCCGTAGTCCTGCAACCATGTGGCTGGCTTGGCAGTGCCGTCATAGGGCTTGATGGTCTTGTCAATCCGGAAACCTTTGGGGTAAGTTGCGGACCGTATTGCAGGTCCAAAACAACGTGGTCCCAGGTATGGTCCTTCCCGGGCCTCATGGATCTTATCGATCCGCGAACGTGCATCGTACGGCTCCGGGTTATTCTTCTCTTTGTCAACAGGGGATGGGATGCGTGAGCGACGCTGGCCCCCTCCGCCATGGTCACTGCTTGGTGGTGACGGAGGCGGAGGTGGCGGTGGGTTGGCCTTCTTGTTGTTACCCTCCTGCGACGCCTCACGCCTGTCATGAATGCTTGTCGGACGCGGAGGTTCATGGCGTGACCCACTCTTGTGTCCTTGGTTGCGCTCTCCGTCATGACGGGTCTGCTCCGCGTTGTCGCGGATGACGATGCCGCACTACTTTGGTGGGGGCATATCCGTACGATGGTGAGCCTTGTAATCTTCTTGATGCCGGGGAGATCGGGTGGTGGCGATGGGCGACGAGGTCGGGCCTTTTCTTCGTGGTCGGAGGATATGGGGATGGCATCCTTCCAGTTGCGCGCATCCCTCCGTCTTCGTTCTGATGAACCCGTCTGGGACCCGACATCAAGAGGAGATCTGTCCCTTGGCGGCTTGTACTGGCTAGATTGGCAGAGCGCTGGGTCAGACTCAAGCCTTTGAGAGGTGGCCTTTTCCTGCTGCTTCACCGCTTTGGCCACTAGGTCGTAGACATGTTCCACTTCCTCAGGCGATCTATCCTGTTCGAGAAGGGTCTTGGCGACGGTGAGGTTAAGGAGTGGGGTGGGCATCACCTGCTTGCCTTCACTGTTAATGTATGGTTTGGCCTGTGCCAGCTTCGAGGGAGCCCATCCTAGGTTGCGCCGTACACCAGGATCGTTGATGACACGAGCCGGAGCTTTCTTAGCCTTCTGCTACTGCAGTAAAGTCTTGTACTCAGCCTCCATTGCTCTAGCTTTCTCTATGGACTTCTGCGCGTTGACCAGACTCTATCTAGTTTAGTGCCTTACTCCGCGATGGCTTGCGCTTCCTCCAGCAGCTGCTGGCGCTTCTCATCAAGTTGAGTCACGTTCCGGATATGAGAAACGATCAGTGACTCGATGAGGAGATTGCCGTACATCACTCTATAAGCTGGAGTAACTTGGGCTACTGTAGACGTAGATGCTGGAGGCGGCATGTTTGCGGTGTTGTTGTTGCTCGGGCTGGTGCCGAGTTCCTGTGGCTGCTGCACTGGGTTAGGCGGAGGAGGCATGACTTTTGCGCGATCATTGTCAGCAGCAATAAGTGGCCCCTTCCCCTTTTCCAGCGCCGTAGGCGGAGCTCGTCCGGGTTGATCTTCATCCATCTTCGTCCCAATGGTGACGAACACCCCTCGAGACGTGATGGCGTTGTTGGCTTGCTCGTCGCGCGAGTACTCCTCCTCCATCTCTTGCATAGCGGAGTCTAGCTCTTCTTGACTGAAGTCTATCTCCTCTGAATCTGCACTGAAGTCAGCCTAGAGCGCGTCAATGACAGAGTCGGAGGGTGCCAGGACTTCCTTGATGACGGGCGGTGGAGGTGCTACGGCCTCGAAGATGACTGGAGGTGGTGGTGCTGCTGCGAAGATGGCGGCGGGAGGCGGTGGCGGCGGCTGTTGAATCGGAGGTTCTCCGTCTCTGAGCGCAAGCTCCATCTGGGTTGCTGCGTCAGCTGCCGCGTAGCTGTTGACGGTGCTCACCATCTCTTCGAGGGTAAGGCGTCCTGTTGCCTGCTGCCGTCTTAAATAATGTCGGAGAAGCGTGCCGCGGTCCAGTCCTTCCACGAAGTGATACAAAGCGTTATCATTGGGGTAGTGGGCTAGATCGGCTCGTATACGGAGCCACCTAGCCAGGTAATCGCGGGGGTTTTCGCCCTCTCTCTAAACGCAGCGTGCCAGATCGAAGATGGTAACCACGCCGACGAACTTGGATCTCTGCTATCCAGACGCACGGACGAAGCCGGCGGATTTGCAGTGATCTTCCACCTTTATATCCTGCACAGGGGCGGTTTGGGTGGGCCTTAAATTTTTACGATCTTTGCTGGCAAACTCCAAGGAGAGTTCCGACATTGATCCTTCCGCGAACGTGTCCTTCCCGTAGGCGGTCCGTACGGGCCTTAGTGATTTCTGATCTTTGCCGGCAAACTCCGAAGAGAGATCCGACATCGATCCTACCGCGACCGTATCCTACCTGTAGGCGGTCCGTGCGGGTCTTGATGCTCCTCCGACTCCTAGGGAACTAGTGCCCGAGTCGGTTTCGCCTATGAAGAGGTGGATGTATCCAATAGGAACGATCGAACACCGCGTAGGGTTCGTCTTCGTCGGGATCTAGAAATCGTCAGGGGGGACGATCGGAACATTGCCAGAGAAGAGAACACGACCGATGGCTACGGTTTCGCCGATTCCCACGAAGATCTTGGTCCTCGCCCGCTGAAGATCCTGAAGCGCCTCTTGCCCCACGGTGGGCGCCAACTGTCATGGTATTGCCGACGAGTACGCCATGGAGGGGTCCTCACAGTGCGTGTTTAGAGATGTGGGGGAAGGCGGACGGTTGACGGGTATGAGGTAAAACAGCTTACCCAGGTTCATATCCCACGATGGTGGCGGAATCTGTTGGGCCACGCAGAGATAAAACAACACTTTTCCTCTAACGTGGTAATCCCAAGATTTAGCTGAGGTAGAAGGCCACGAGTTTTACCACTAGACGCGCAGTTGCGGATTACTGATGAAGCGCGTCAGTTGATGCACTGCAGTCCTCACGATCCGATCGTCCTAGTGCTAATCGCACAGCACCTCTGCTGGTATCCACACGTACAAGGAGGAGCGCCGACGGCAAACTGCTAGGTTCGTAACGACGGCTGGACTGCTGTGGAGCTAGGGTTTCCAACACATGGAATGACCTAACCGAACAACGATTAACCTTTCTGGGTTATGGTGCTCCACTATATATAGGGAGTGAACGTGGGCTCTGCTCGCGTGACCCATTCACTAAAGCCCATATAACACTAGTCACCGTGAGTCCAACTCACTAACTCAGTCCTAATCCGGTTTAGGTCCAACCCAACCAGATTACAGGTTCAGATCCAATCCGAACTTGCTCCCGCTCTTAAGTGTGTGACCTCGCAGTCTCATGGCTACTTGGACACTATTGGAGTCCGACTCTCAATCGATCAGTCGGTAGCGGCTCCTAGCAGAACGTGCCGACTCCCAAGTACCAAAGAGTCATGACGACTTGCCTTTCCAATGCGACTTACGTCCGAGTCCCTTTTGCCTCACGATATACCTTGTCAGACTATAGGCGAATAATTGCCATCCCTTAAATAGTCTGACTCTCTTCTCGATCCGAGATAAGTGATTCACCTGACTAACTCTTAGTCGATCGCCTCGGCTAACGCTTAACCGAGTCGTGCATGGCCATGCTTTCCAAATTATATCTCACGAGAGGGCCTAGAGAATATCTCTCCGAGTGGAGGGGCAAAATCCCATCTTGGTTATTCACATCACGCAGCTTGATTCTCAGTCGACCCGAACTCTGCCTTTATAACTGCCCAGTTACGGATCAACGTTTGACAGAACCTAAGTCTGTGATCCTCAACTCGGACTATGCAATAACCTCAGGTCTAAGGATTACATTGATTGAGATATACAAATGACAACTTGTTCGTTGTACCTCAATATGGGTCAATCTGACTCGCTAAACTCTTAAGCTGAATCTGTGTAAGTTGGAATAGCATCTCCATGCTCATGACAAGTCGAACCGAGTCATCAAGCCAACTTTCACATTGGTCTAAGTTGTGTGTCTAGCACAACTTCGATGACCAAGGATATTTAGTACAAACAACATGAATGCATAGTTCCACAACCGAATCACATATTCAATGATACACATCAGATGTTTATACAAGGACTACTTAATATCTTTATGAATACAATGGTAAATCTCATCATACATGATTGCCTCTAGGGCATATTCCCAACAGTCTCCCACTTGCACTAGAGTCAATCTTCTGACATCACATGTCTAAGCACCTAATGCCCATGGCTCTCAGGTGCGCCTCATGCTTCGGCTGTGGTAACGGCTTTGTCAACGGATCCGCAATATTTGCATTCGTGTGTACCTTGCATAACTTGATATCACCCTGATCCACGAACTAGCGAATCAGGTGGTACCGCATGAGTATGTGCTTGTTCTTCTGGTGCTGTCTAGGTTCCTTGGCTTGTGCAGTAGCACCATTAATGTCACAATAAACGTCCAACGGATTGGACGAGCCCTGAACCACACCAAGATCCATGAGGAAATTCCTCATCCAAACAGCTTCCTTTGCTGCCTCCGAGGCGGCAATATACTCAGCCTCTGTTGTAGACGCAGACACAGTCTCTTGCTTGGAACTCTTCCAGCTCACAGCACCTCCGTTTAAAATAAACACGTATCCAGATTGCGAACGAGAATCATCAGAGTCGGTAAGATAACTCGCATCTGTGTAACCCTTTACACTGAGTTCATCTTCACCACCATAAACCAAGAACATATCCTTAGTCCTTCTCAAGTACTTTAGGATATTTTTAGCCGCTGTCTAGTGGATCTCTCTAGGATCAGCCTGGTATTTGCTCACAACACTTAGAGCATAGGAAACATCCGGCCTAGTACAAATCATGGCATACATGATGGATCCGACTGCAGAATCATATGGAATCGCACTGATCCGACTTTGCTCATCAGTAGTCGAAGGACACTGAGTCTTGCTAAGTTTTAAACCATGGGACATTGTTAAGAACCCCTTCTTAGACGATTCCATGTTGAACTTCTTCAACACTTTGTCCAAATAAGTACTCTGACTCAATCCAATGAGCCTCCTTGATCTATCTCTATAGATCCGGATTCCGAGGATGTATGTTGCCTCACCCAAGTCTTTCATTGAGAAACTCCTTTCCAATGATTCCTTGGTTTCTTGCAACATCTGGACATCATTTCCAGTCAGTAATATGTCATCTACATATAGGATTAGAAAGTTTACTTTGCTCCCACTAAACTTCTTGTATAAACAAGAATCATGATCACTCTTGATGAAGCCAAACGATTTGACTACCTCATCAAAGCGAATATTCCAACTCCAAGATGCTTGATTCAACCCATAAATAGATTTCTGAAGTTTGCATACCTTGTCAGCATTAGCCAGATCGACAAGACCCTCGGGCTGTATCATATACACGTCCTCGGTTAAATTTCCGTTAAGGAAAGCCGTTTTGACATCCATCTGCCATATCTCATAGTCGAAATAGGCTGCTATAGCTAACATGATCCGAACTGATTTAAGCATCGCTACAGGCGAGAAAGTCTCGTCGTAATCAACTCCTTGAACTTGTCGGAACCCCTTCGCGACAAGGTGTCACATCCCAAGATTTTCCAAATCTTGTAATGTGAAAAATAAATGAATAAAATAAAACTTTGTTGATTTTTAGGGTGAGAAGAAACTTTTTGATCCCAATTGGAAACCTTCAAACCTTTTTGATCAAACAAATGCTAAAGGGATTTGAAAAGATAAACATTTAATAAAGAAAATTTTAAATAAATAGAATTACTATTTTGGATCTTTTAATAAAAAGATTTGGTTTTTATAAAGCAAAGGTAGAAATAGAATAAGGATTATTTTATAAGCCAAATTAAAAACTTGGCCAAGCCTTTGAAATAAAATATTCCTATTTGATAAAAATAGTAAAGGTTTATTTAAATAAAATAATGGGCATTTATTAATACCCAATTTTGTTAAAGCAAAGGCTTTGCCATTCTAATTAAATATCAAAACTTATTAATTTAATTTAAATAAGTTTTCCAAGTATTTTATATTCTCAAATAAAACCTACTGAAGTGTTTTTGGTTTTATTTTAGATTTCAAAATAAAGATTTTAATAAAACAAATCCTATTTGATTTAATAACTAAGGTCCATTTTATTTAATTATTAATGGACCCTAAAATAAAAATATTATTTTATTTTGGGACATTGGATTCTGTTGTTAAACGGAATTAAAAACTACACAAACTTTGACAAAGGTTTGAATTCATGTGTTGTTTGAATTGTTTGATTGAATTACAAAACAGAAAATCAATTAGAAAAAGAAAAAGACATTTAGAACAAAAAAAAGGGATCAGACCAAGCCCAGCCCATTCCAGCCCAGCAGCCCACCTCTCTCCCCAGCGAACCGTTCTTTTCTCACTCAGGAACTTACCCGCACAGAGAATGACAACTGGACCCCACCCCACACTCCCTCACTCGCTGACTAACCAGGCCCATGGCCACGTTGTCATCGTCCTCACCCGCCGCTGACCACGCCTCCTCTCTGGCCATTACTGCCGATTGAAAGCTGGCGTGAATTCACGTTAACTACGCCATGAAACAGCCCTGCGACCTCGCCCTCTTAAGCGCCTCTCCCTCCTCTCTTGTTCCCCTCTGTCGCCCCACCTTAGCACGCCCCCAGGCCGCCCTAATTCCTCTTCGAACACCGCTGCCTCCGACGAGCTTCCCGGCGAATTTCGGTGAGCCCAGCTACTCCTCTTCCCCTGGAGCACACGAGCGTGCTCGCCGTCACCAGGCGCACCTGACAGCAGCCATAGCTCGTTCACGCGTGCCCTAGAACGTCGCCTCCGACGACGCCAAGGCGCCATTGCCTTCGGCATCAACTCCGGCGATGTTTCCCCGTAAGCCCCGTCCACCCCTCTCTCTCCCGATGATGCTCCCAGACTCATGACTCTCTTACGCAACTAACTGCGCCTTCGGTTTGTCCTAGCACACCCTACATCGTCGCCTCCGTCGTCGAGCAGACGAGCCCGACGCCAGGCAGAACTCCGGTGAGCAATCCGCGTCACCACTGTGCGCCCCTCGACAAGATACCGCCATGTTGAGCATCAGCGAAGCACGGCGATCTCGGTGAGCCCATCCCCTGTCTCTTTTGCTTCCTGCATCACCAGCACCACCCTCGTCTGAGCACGCCGCCGCGCCAGCGCCGCCCATCTGAGGTCGAGCTGCCGTGAGCCACTGGATCCAGATCCGAGCGTCACGATAGAGTCTTAGCCGAAGGGGTATCGATCGATCTGCGCCGTGCGATGTTAGTTTATTCCTACGGTCTGAATTTCTGATCCAACCGAATCGGTACCGGCGAATTAAATCACGCCACATGTCTCTGCTGTTTTGTTTAAAAACAGATTTGAATCTATTAGATATGTGATTTTGTAAATTCCATAACTTTAGTTCTACACGTCCAAAATTTGCAAATTTTATATCAATGAAATCAGTGGAACAAGCCCTAGCCAACCATGCACTTTGTTTAGTAAAAAGCTTCTGGTAAAATGTTTGTTTTTGCAGAAACTTGTGTATGCTTGTTTAGGATATAAAAATTGTTCAAAAATGATTTTGGGGATAACATCTTTTGCAAATGGTGTGTTTTGAACCTACTAACCCTAGAAATCACTTTGTGGTTTCAAAAATATATTTGGTGATGCAAAAGAATGAATCTTGGATTTAAAACCAATTCTAGTCAAATAAAAATATGGTTTATTTATTAAAAATGGTTTTGAAGGAAAACCTTTGGGAAATGTTTTGTTTTAAACTCTCTGACCCTAAACACAAAGTTTTATGGTTTGAAAACATATTTTGTGAATCCTATAGATTAATGCCTTACTAAAACATTTTTACACCACATAAAATGATACCTTGTTTTAAAAATGGTTTAAAAAGTGAAACCTTTTGCAAATGACTTTGCCACTTTATAAAATGACCATTAGGTATATCCAAATGTTTATGACCCATTAGAAACCACTTTTACAAATAAAACAACCCTTTTGCATGCTTGCATGTATTGTTTTGTTTATTATTTTATGTGATGAAATGCTTGAATGGTAGATTGAAATATTGTTTGCTTGATTGAAATGTAGTGACCTGAAGTGTGTGAACATTGCAAAAGATCAAGGAGTGAACTTATACCCTCTACCAAAAAGGCAAGTGATGCTTCATACTTTTGTCCCATTACTTTACTATGCATTACTGATTTTTCTAAGTAAAACTTGCATGGAATTTTTGCTAAGTATAAACCATGCTATGGGAAAACCTAGTAGATGAAACCTTAGTAAAATTTCCTAAGTTAAGATCCCTATTACTATCATGCTTAGCTTAGATTAGCTAGTAGAAAACAAGGGTGGAATATATATTCACACTATGGAAAGATTTCTAAGTCTGAGGACTTGTGTTTTGATTAATAAAACAACTAAGTGAATGAATCACCTGGGTGGAATGGAAGGAAAGGTTTGTGTTGAGTGGTTCACAAGGCCCATGTTTATGGTTTACCTTGTGTATCTCACTTGTGGATGGCACCCCGGAACAAAGAGATTTGAGATGTCAAATGTTGATAAGCTTCAAGTGCAACCACTTGGCATTATGGGCTCTGCCTGGATCACATAGGTTGCTAGAACTTAGCCATTTGGACAGTTGGTGGTAGTGGGATGATAGGTTGGAACGCGTCCACTTGGTCTAAGGAAAGGCTTCTGAAAGATCTTGTCTTGGTGAAACCAAGTGTTGTGGGGAAAGTGCACCACCTTTGCAGAGTGTAAAATCTAAGTACTTAGCCATGTCCCTGGCAAAGGACAATTTGAGCATCAAGACATGGAAGCTATCAAGAATCTCATCATACAAATTTCTAAGTTAAAAAATTGTGGATTAAACAAGGGTTAAAGGATCTTCAATCTTTGATTGGGAGATGCCTTGGGAAAGATTATTTTATCATGCAAAACTTAGTGTTTTCAAATGATAAGGAAAATCTATTTTGAGCAATGCAAGCCTAAGCTCCACTTAGCCAAATGCATATAGATGATAGACTCCACTACACTACCATAGTATCACTTGCCAATACAATTCAAATGTATTGACCCTTGTGGCTGTAACATATTATGTTGCAGGTTTGATTGATTTAGTGAAGTGTGTTGATTAGGATTACAAAGTCTACAACCAACATGACTGCCTATGGCACTTTGAAGATGAAGGACCCCATGCTTATAGATATTCTGATGCAATGTAATGTAATAGCCAAATGAGCTATGTAAGATGTAATAAATTATGTTATTCCTGGTTATAAAGTTGTATTATGACCTTTGTTTCTTGATATTACATCTTAACTGTGGATGCTAGCTATTGATCCAGGGACTAGCATTGTAAACACAGGGATCTCTACCTTATTAAAGGTTGGGAACCTTACACAAGGCGTGCTTTATAGATTGAAACATTTCCATCCATATCAGTTTTCTTCTTAAAGACCCATTTGCACTCGACGGGTCTTGCACCGTCTGGCAGATCAACCAAGTTCCAAACTTGATTTTCATCCATGGACTTTATCTCGGATCTCATGGCTCCAAGCCATGACTCGGAATCAGATCCCACCATCGCTTTCGAATAATTTGCCGGCTCATCACTGTCTAACAGTAACACATCACGAACACTTCGTAATCTTGCTGATCTTCATAGTACAGGTGCTGCTGCAGGCTCAGCTGCCACGACCGGCTCAAACTCCAAGGTTTTTGCCGACTCGCTACTAGCCGGTTCCTCTCGAATTTCTTCGAGTTGCACCGTGCTCCCACTTACTCCCGACTGAGAAACTCTTTCTCAAGGAAGACACCGTTCCGAGCGACAAACACTTTTCCCTCTTCTCGGTTGTAGAAGTAGTAACCCAAGGTTTCCCTCGGATACCCCACGAAAATACACTTATCTGACTTGGCTGTAAGCTTGTCCGACTGAAGTCGCTTGACAAATGCTTCACAACCCCAAATCTTAAGAAAAGACAAACTTGGCTTTTTGCCTGTCCACATCTTATGCGGTGTCTTCTCTACCGATTTTGATGGTACTCTATTTAGTGTGAACGCCGTTGTTTCTAGACAATAACCCCAAAATGATAAAGGCAGATCTGTCCGACTCATCATTGACCGTACCATGTCCAACAAGGTCCGATTCCGCCATTCCGAAAAACCGTTCCTTTGCGGCGTTCCTGGCGGAGTAAGTTGAGGAACTATTCCACAACTTTTAAGATGGTCATCAAACTCATGGCTCATGTACTCGCCTCCTCGGTCCGACCGAAGAAACTTTATTTTCTTGCCGAGTTGATTCTGTGCTTCATTCTGGAATTCTTTGAACTTTTCAAAAGCTTCCGACTTATGTTTCATCAAGTAGATATATCCATACCTACTCAAATCATCAGTGAAGGTAATGAAGTACTCATAACCACCCCTGGCTGTCGTGCTCATTGGTCCACATACATCACTATGTACTAGTCCCAACAAGTCGGACGGCCTTTCGCAACTCTTTTGTCACATCCCAAGATTTTCCAAATCTTGTAATGTGAAAAATAAAATAAACAAAATAAAATTTTGTTGAAAATCAGGGTGAAAAGAAACTTTTTGTTTCAAAAAGGAAACTTAAAATCCCATCTTGAACAAACTTTGGTAAAAGCTTGAACTCAACAAAATCCAAATCAAGGGAATTGCATTCCTCAATGAATGTATCTGGAAATTTAAACACTTGGAAAAATAAATCCAAACCCTAATGGAAATAAAATCATTTCCAAAGTTATCTCCAAGCCTATGGATTTGATCCATATAAAAATTTGTCAACAAACATTCACAAATGATCAAGAAAGACAAATAGAAATATTATAAAGCCATATAAATTGGTTTCACTCAATTTGGAACCATAAATAAAATCTTATGAATTTAATAAGATAAGAAATTGAATTCCCAAAGCTATTAAAGAACCTATCTAGAAACCCCTACAAATTGGTAAGCAAATAATCCTAAAGGGAATTTAAAAGGATAAACAAATATAAAATATGATTTCACAAATTGGAATCACCAAGTTTGGATCTCTAAATAAAAAGATATGGATTTTATAAGAAAAGAAAGAAATACTAATTAAAGAATATTTAAAGACCAAATCAAATCTTGGCCAAATCCATAAGCAAATGGAATGAATTATAATACAAATCCAAATAAAATAAAAAGGATAAAGAATTCCCAAAATAAAATAAAAAGGCATAAACCAAATCCTATTGGAATAAAGACAAATCCAAATTTTAAATGATTAATAAATCATATTAAAAACCTCTCCAAATAATTCAAGATGAATTATTTGACACCCTTTTTAGTAAACAAAACCTACTGAAAATATTTTTGAAGGTTTAAAAGATTTTTAAATGGTGTTGAAACATTATTAAAACCTATTTGATTTAAAACAGGGGCCCTTTTTATTAATTAAAAAGACCCCAAAAAGAATAAAATAAATTTCAAAAATTGACATCATAATACAATATTAATCAGTACTTAAACCTACCCAAACTTTGGTTGAGATTTGAAATCAAATTGATGTTTGAATTGCTTATTCAAAATCAAAACAGAAAATTCAAATGAGAAAAAGAAAAAGAATCAGGAACAAAAAAATGGAACCAAACAGCAAGCCCACTAAGCCCAACTCGCAGCCCACCTGCAACCCCTCTGCCGAAACGTTTTCCTCACTCGCAAATCGACCCACACAGATGCTGGCAAATGGAACCCACTCCCCCTCTCTCTCTCACGCAGACAGACACGCCCCACCTGTCAGGTTTCTCCCCTACCCTCGACGACCCCTTCTCCCTCCCCTCGTCGCCGTTTCTGGCTATGATTCCGCGGCTTAATTCGCCTTAACGCTGCAGCCATTACTCGCTGCGATCACGCACGCTTAAACGCCCACGCCCTCTCTCCATTTCCCCTCTGTCGCTAGAACCTATACGCCCCCAGGCCGCTCCAATTAGCGCCTAGACCCCGCCCTGCTCCGACGAGCTCGCAACCGAATTCCGGCAGCCCCGCGCCACCCCTTGCCTCCCCAAGCACACAGGCCCGTTACCCAGACTCTGGCGCACCTCCCTGCACCCTCATCTCTCTCGCGCGTGCTCTGCAGCGTCGACCGCAACGACGAACGGTAGTGCCACCGCCTGCCATTTCCTCCGGCGAGACTTCCTGGTAAGCTCGGACCGCCCCGACGCCATTCATTGATGCTCACATGTTCCCTGGTACCGTGCGCGTGTAACGCACCTCTTCTTTTACTTTGGCACGCCTTGTAGCCCCGCCCCCGTCGACGACCGTACGAACACGAGGCGCAGCTCCACTCCGGCGAGCGATTCCGATCACCTCCGTGCGCCCCTTCGCCAGCCAGTACCACCTTGAGCTTCCCCAAGCTTCGGCAAACCTGGTAAAGCCCTCCCCCAACACCCTTGCTTCCTAAATCGCCGGCTCCGCCACCGTCTGACCGCGCCGCCGCCAGCGCCGCTGCTTATTGGTCAAAGCAATAGGGACCGTTAGATCTGGATCTGATGGCTTGGATAGGTTGACTAACCGAAGGGATAGGTTGACTAACCGAAGGGGTAAGGATGAACCTGCGCCGTGCGATGTCAGTTAGATCCAACGGCCTACAGCGCGTGATCCAGACGAAACGGTATCAGCGAGTAAGAACTCGACACGTGGCTCAGACTTTGTTTTAAAAACAGAAACTTTCCTATTAGAAGTTCAAATTTGAAAAATCCATAACTTTCAAACCACACGTCCAAATTTTGCAAACTTTATATCAATGGAATCAGCAAGACAAGCCCTAGCCAACCATGCCTTTTGTTTAGTAAAAAGCTTCTGTTAATTTTTTTGTTTTTGCAGAAACTTATGTATGCTTGTTTAGGATATAAAAATTATTCCAAAATGATTTTGAGGATAAAATATTTCGTAAATGGTGTATTTTGAAACTACTGACCATAGGAAACAAATTGTGGTTTCAAAAATGTATTGGGAGAAACAAAAGAATGAATCTTGGATTTAAACCAATTCTAGTCAAATAAAAATATGGTTTATTTATTAAAAATGGTTTTGAAGGAAACCTTTGAGAAATGTTTTGGAAATAAACTCTCTGACCCTAAACACAAGATTTTATGGTTTGAAAACATATTTTGTGAACCCTATAGATTAATGCCTTATTGAAAACATTTTTACACCACATAAAATGATACCTTGTTTTAAAAAGGGTTTATAAAGTGAAACCTATTGAAAATGATTTTACCACTTTATAAAATGACCCTTAGGTGTTTTCAAATGTTTATGACCCATTAGAAACCACTTTTACAAATAAAACAATCTTTTGCATGTTTTTATGCATTACTTTGATTCTATGATTTTATGTGATGAATTTCTTGAATGGTAGATTGAAATATTGTTTGCTTGATTGAATTGTAGTGATTTGAAGTGAGTGAACATTGCAAAGATCAAGGAGTGAACTTATACTCTCTACCAAAAAGGCAAGTGATGCTTCATACTTTTGTCCCATTATTTTCACTATGCATTAGTGATATTTCTAAGTAAGACTTGCATGAAATTTTGCTAAGTATAAACCATGCTATGGGAAATCCTAGTAGATGAAACCTTAGTAGAATTTTCCTAAGTTAAGATTCCTACTACTCTCATGCTTAGCTTAGCTAATAGAAAACAAGGGTGGAATATATATTCATACTATGGAAAAATTTCTAAGTCTGAGGACTTGTGTTTTGTTTAATAAAACAACTAAGTGAATGAATCACCTGGGTGGAATGGAAGGAATGGTTTGTGTTGAGTGGTTCACAAGGCCCATTTCTATGGTTTACCTTGTGTATCTCACTTGTGGATGGCCACCCAGGAACAAAGAGATTTGAGATGTCAAATGTTGAGAAGCTTCAAGTGCAGCCACTTGGCAATATGGGCTCTGCCTGGATCATATAGGTTGCAATAACTTAGCCAAATGGACAGTTAGTGGTAGGGGTTTGATAGGTTGGAACGTGTCCATTCTGGTCTAAAGGAAGGCTTCTAAAAGATCTTGTCTTGGGAAACCAAGTCTTGTGGGGAAAGTGCACCACCTCTGCAGAGTGTAAAATCTAAGTACTTAGCCATGTCCCTGGCAAAGGACAATTTGAGCATCAAGACATGGAAGCTATCAAGAATCTCCTCATCCCAATTTCTAAGTTAAAAACTTGTGGTTGAACAAGGGTTAAAGGATCTTCAATCTTTGGTTGGTAGATGCCTTGGGTGATTATTGCTAAACAAAAACTTAGTGTTTTCAAATGATAAGGAAAAATCTATTTTGAGCAATGCAAGCCTAAGCTCCACTTAGCCAAATGCATATAGATGATAGACTCCACTATACTACCATAGTATCACTTGCCAATACAATTCAAATGTATTGACCCTTGTGGCTGTAACTTGTTATGTTGCAGGTTTGATTGATATTAGTGAAGTTTAAATGATTAGGATTACAAGTCTACAACCAACATGTCTGCCTGTGGCACTTTGAAGATGAAGGACCCCATGTTTATAGATATTCTGCTGCAATGTAATGTAATAGACAAATGAGCTGTGTAAGATGTAATAACTTATTTTATTCCTGGTTATAAAGTTGTATTATGACCTTTGTTTCTTGATATTACATCTTAACTGTGGATGCTAGCTATTGATCCAGGGACTAGCATTTTAAACACAGGGATATCTACCTTATTAAAGGTTGGGAACCTTACAGATGGTATCAGAGCATTGTGTTGCCTGTAGGATTTGTAAACCTAGGATTGGACAAAAACCCCTTAGAAAAATATGAGTTGTATTATTTACCAACAATCTTGTAAACTCTTTCCTCAACCATTTTGGTTTTGATACTACATCTCTTATATTTCAAACTTGATGGACAAACCTACCCCATGGCCAAAGACTTCACCATGAGCTAAGGACTTCATCAACTCTAATGACTTCAACATCTTCAACTCTAATGACTTCAACATCTTCAGCATTTTCACCAAGTACTTCAAACTTGGATATCACTAAGGACAAGTGAGACAAGAAATCTTGATCAAGATTTGAAGACTAAAGAAACACAACTTAGAAGGAACCATGATCACCTTTGAAGATTTGTGACCAAGAATTTTCTCAAGAATAAAAGATCTCATTCAAGGATAATCAACCAAGAAGGATGGAAAGAATGCAAGTGAACCATATAGATGGACCTCCATATTTAGTATAAGTCAAACCCACCAACTTATGTGTTGCAACAAAAATATTTTTGTTTGCCTAAAAATATGCTTGAAACTTGTTGTTTGAGTGAAATGTTTGGTAGTGATTGCTTGCACATTGCTTGTGTGAATTGTGATGTGTGTGATTAGAATTATTTCCTTAGAAATATTCTGCCTATTCTAAACCCAATCCAACCCCAAACAGATGACTTCTCCAAGAAACTCCAACATCAAGGTTGATGAGAACAACAACAACAACAACAACAACAACAACAACAACAACAACAACAACAACAACAACAACAACAACAACAAAAACCAAGAGATGCACATGAGAGAACAACTACTAGCAAACCAAACCCAGTTGAGCCAAGTGACAACTCAGCTTTTAGCCAACAACAATGGACTAGACCCAGCCATACAAAGGATTTTGAAAATTCAATCCCAATTGTTGCAAGGGATGGCCACTCAAATTATCAACATTGGAGACAACTCTTCCAAAGGAGGTTATGACAACAAGGATGACAAAGATGTTATTTTAGAAGGAACTCAAGCTTGAAATATTTGTGGAGACAAGGATCACACTTCCAAGGAGCATGGAGATCAATGCCCCAACTGTGAAGAGAAACACCCAGCTGACCAATGCCCCACATCTCAAGTTACTTGTTACCTATGTGAAGGAAATAATCATGTCCCTGTCCAATGCCCCATCTATTCCCTAGTTGAACAAAGGAAACAAGGTGGAGTGCAACAACTGATTGCAGACTATCAAGAGAGAGCCAAGTCTACCAAGAAGGATGAGGACAAAGGAAAATCTCCACTTGTACCTCCATGCAATATGACCCAATTTAAAGGACCAAAGAAGAGACATATGAATTATCCAAGGAGCAATAGAAGGTCAAAGAAACCAGTAAACATTCCTACCTATGAGATAACATATGAAGAACATGAACTAGAAGCACTCCTAGCTTTGGAGAAACCCAAGAAAAAGAAGGACAAAAGCCATGTGCAATGTTACACTTGCAAAGAAATGGGACACTATGCCAATGAATGTCCAGAAAAGAAGAAGAAAGATAATAGCCAAGTGATGTGTTTCAAATAAAAAGAACCAGGACGTTATGCAAGTAACTGTCCAGAAAAGATGAAGCACAAGATAAACCAGCCTATGAAGGATCTCAGCCTTGTCACATGTTTCAAGTGTGGAAACAAAGGACACTATGCAGATGTTTGCCCAGAGAAGTTTCCCCAAGATTCCAAGCAAACCAAAATGTAATCTAGTTGGAAAATTTTTAAGGGTGGTAGTACCCTAGATGTTTTAAAGCCAATTTGTAACCCTTAGCCTCCCCAAATCTCGGGACGAGATTTATTTTAAGGGTGCTAGCCTGTCACATCCCAAGATTTTCCAAATCTTGTAATGTGAAAAATAAAATTTTGTTGAAAATCAGGGTGAAAAGAAACTTTTTGTTTCAAAAAGGAAACTTAAAATCCCATCTTGAACAAACTTTGGTAAAAGTTTGAACTCAACAAAATCCAAATCAAGGGAATTGCATTCCTCAATGAATGTATGTGGAAATTTAAACACTTGGAAAAATAAATCCAAACCCTAATGGAAATAAAATCATTTCCAGAGTTATCTCCAAGCCTATGGATTTGATCCATATAAAAATTTGTCAACAAACATTCACAAATGATCAAGAAAGACAGATAGAAATATTATAAAGCCATATAAATTGGTTTCACTCAATTTGGAACCATAAATAAAATCTTATGAATTTAATAAGATAAGAAATTGAATTCCCAAAGCTATTAAAGAACCTATCTAGAACCCCTACCAATTGGTGAGCAAATAATCCTAAAGGGAATTTAAAAGGATAAACAAATATAAAATATGATTTCACAAATTGGAATCACCAAGTTTGGATCTCTAAATAAAAAGATATGGATTTTATAAGAAAAGAAAGAAATACTAATTAAAGAATATTTAAAGACCAAATCAAATCTTGGCCAGATCCATAAGCAAATGGAATGAATTATAATCCAAATCCAAATAAAATAAAAAGGATAAAGAATTGCCAAAATAAAATAAAAAGGCATAAACCAAATCCTATTGGAATAAAGACAAATCCAAATTTTAAATGATTAATAAATCATATTAAAAACCTCTCCAAATAATTCAAGATGAATTATTTGACACCCTTTTTAGTAAACAAAACCTACTGAAAAGATTTTTGAAGGTTTAAAATATTTTTAAATGGTGTTGAAACATTATTAAAACCTATTTGATTTAAAACAGGGCCCCTTTTTATTAATTAAAAAGACCCCAAAAAGAATAAAATAAATTTCAAAAATTGACATCATAATACAATATTAATCAGTACTTAAACCTACCCAAACTTTGGTTGAGATTTGAAATCAAATTGATGTTTGAATTGCTTATTCAAAATCAAAACAGAAAATTCAAATGAGAAAAAGAAAAAGAATTAGGAACAAAAAAATGGAACCAGACAGCAAGCACACTAAGCCCAACTCGCAGCCCACCTGCAACCCCTCTGCCGAAACGTTTTCCTCACTCGCGAATCGACCCACACAGACGCTGGCAGATGGACCCCACTCCCCCTCTCTCTCACACAGACAGACACGCCCCACCTGTCAGGTTTCTCCCCTACCCGCGACAACCCCTTCTCCCTCCCCTCGTCGTCGTTTCTGGCTATGATTCCGCGGCTTAATTCGCCTTAACGCTGCAGCCATTACTCGCTGTGATCACGCACGCTTAAACGCCCACGCCCCCTCTCCATTTCCCCTCTGTCGCCAGAACCTATACGCCCCAGGCCGCTCCAATTAGCGCCTAGACCCCGCCCTGCTCCGACGAGCTCGCAACCGAATTCCGGCAGCCCCGCGCCACCCCTTGCCTCCCCGAGCACACAGGCCCGTTACCCAGACTCTGGCGCACCTCCCTGCACCCTCATCTCTCTCACGCGTGCTCTGCAGCATCGACCGCAACGACGAACGGTAGCGCCACCGCCTGCCATTTCCTCCGGCGAGATTTCCTGGTAAGCTCGGACCGCCCCGACGCCATTCATTGATGCTCACATGTTCCCTGGTACCGTGCGCGTCTAACGCACCTCTTATTTTACTTTGTCACGCCTTGTAGCCCCACCCCCGTCGACGACCATACGAACCCGAGTTGCAGCTCCACTCCGGCGAGCGATTCCGATCACCTCTGTGCGCCCCTTCGCCAGCCAGTACCACCTTGAGCTTCCCCAAGCTTCGGCAAACCTGGTAAAGCCCTCCCCCAACACCCTTGCTTCCTAAATCGCCGGCTCCGCCACCGTCTGACCGCGCCGCCGCCAGCGCCGCTGCTTATTGGTCAAAGCAATAGGGACCGTTAGATCTGCATCTGATGGCTTGGATAGGTTGACTAACCGAAGGGATAGGTTGACTAACCGAAGGGGTAAGGATGAACCTGCGTCGTACGATGTCAGTTAGATCCAACGGCCTACAGCGCGTGATCCAGACGAAACGGTATCAGCGAGTAAGAACTCGACACGTGGCTCAGACTTCGTTTTAAAAACAGAAACTTTCCTATTAGAAGTTCAAATTTGAAAAATCCATAACTTTCAAACCACACGTCCAAATTTTGCAAACTTTATATCAATGGAATCAGCAAGACAAGCCCTAGCCAACCATACCTTTTGTTTAGTAAAAAGCTTCGGTTAAAATGTTTGTTTTTGCAGAAACTTATGTATGCTTGTTTAGGATATAAAAATTATTCCAAAATGATTTTGAGGATAAAATCTTTGGTAAATGGTGTATTTTGAACCTACTGACCATAGGAAACAAATTGTGGTTTCAAAAATGTATTTGGAGAAACAAAATAATGAATCTTGGATTTAAACCAATTCTAGTCAAATAAAAATATGGTTTATTTATTAAAAATGGTTTTGAAGGAAACCTTTGAGAAATGTTTTGGAAATAAACTCTCTGACCCTAAACACAAGATTTTATGGTTTGAAAACATATTTTGTGAACCCTATAGATTAATGCCTTATTGAAAACATTTTTACACCACATAAAATGATACCTTGTTTTAAAAAGGGTTTATAAAGTGAAACCTATTGCAAATGATTTTACCACTTTATAAAATGACCCTTAGGTGTTTTCAAATGTTTATGACCCATTAGAAACCACTTTTACAAATAAAACAATCTTTTGCATGTTTTTATGCATTACTTTGATTCTATCATTTTATGTGATGAATTTCTTGAATGGTAGATTGAAATATTGTTTGCTTGATTGAATTGTAGTGATTTGAAGTGAGTGAACATTGCAAAGATCAAGGATTGAACTTATACTCTCTACCAAAAAGGCAAGTGATGCTTCATACTTTTGTCCCATTATTTTCACTAGCATTAGTGATATTTCTAAGTAAGACTTGCATGAAATTTTGCTAATTATAAACCATGCTATGGGAAATCCTAGTAGATGAAACCTTAGTAGAATTTTCCTAAGTTAAGATTCCTACTACTATCATGCTTATCTTAGCTAATAGAAAACAAGGGTGGAATATATATTCATACTATGGAAAAATTTCTAAGTCTGAGGACTTGTGTTTTTTTTAATAAAACAACTAAGTGAATGAATCACCTGGGTGGAATGGAAGGAATGGTTTGTGTTGAGTGGTTCACAAGGCCCATTTCTATGGTTTACCTTGTGTATCTCACTTGTGGATGGCCACCCAGGAACAAAGAGATTTGAGATGTCAAATGTTGAGAAGCTTCAAGTGCAGCCACTTGGCAATATGGGCTCTGCCTGGATCATATAGGTTGCAATAACTTAGCCAAATGGACAGTTAGTGGTAGGGGTTTGATAGGTTGGAACGTGTCCATTCTGGTCTAAAGGAAGGCTTCTGAAAGATCTTGTCTTGGGAAACCAAGTCTTGTGGGGAAAGTGCACCACCTCTGCAGAGTGTAAAATCTAAGTACTTAGCCATGTCCCTGGCAAAGGACAATTTGAACATCAAGACATGGAAGCTATCAAGAATCTCCTCATCCCAATTTCTAAGTTAAAAACTTGTGGTTGAACAAGGGTTAAAGGATCTTCAATCTTTGATTGGTAGATGCCTTGGGTGATTTTTGCCAAACAAAAACTTAGTGTTTGCAAATGATAAGGAAAAATCTATTTTGAGCAATGCAAGCCTAAGCTCCACTTAGCCAAATGCATATAGATGATAGACTCCACTATACTACCATAGTATCACTTGCCAATACAATTCAAATGTATTGACCCTTGTGGCTGTAACTTGTTATGTTGCAGGTTTGATTGATATTAGTGAAGTTTAAATGATTAGGATTACAAGTCTACAACCAACATGTCTGCCTGTGGCACTTTGAAGATGAAGGACCCCATGTTTATAGATATTCTGCTGCAATGTAATGTAATAGCCAAATGAGCTGTGTAAGATGTAATAACTTATTTTATTCCTGGTTATAAAGTTGTATTATGACCTTTGTTTCTTGATATTACATCTTAACTGTGGATGCTAGCTATTGATCCAGGGACTAGCATTGTAAACACAGGGATCTCTACCTTATTAAAGGTTGGGAACCTTACATCTTTGCAAAAGGTGTCTTGGTCATTTGCGGAGTAGGCAAGATTCGCATGTCTCGAACGAATCCAAGTCGAACGAAGTTAGGAGTCCATCATCATGGAGCTTCGTCATGCCTTTCCAACTTATATGACCAAGCCGACAGTGCCAAAAGTAATTCATATTCAGATCATTTGGTTTCAACCTTTTAACATTTATGTTATAAACCGACTCACCATCAAGATTCAAAATAAATAACCCGTCCTGGACGGGTGCAAAGCCGTGAAACATATCATTCAAATACAAAGAACAACCATTATTCTTGATATTCGACTCATAGCCTTGCCTCATCAAACATGAAGCAGAAATAATGTTTCGACTGAGCACTAGAACATAATAAAAATTATTCAGTTCCATAATGAATCCGGAAGGTAAATGAAGTTGCACCGTGCCGACTTCCAACGCAGCAACTCTTGCTTTGTTGCCGACTCGAATATCAACCTCGCCTCTTGCTACGCTCCTAGTTCTTACCAGTCCCTGAAATGAGTTGCAGATGTGAATAACTGATCCGGTATCATATACCCAAGAACTATTAGGTGCATCAGCAAGATATATGTCTATAACATTGCAAACAAGTGTACCTGAGTCGGAAGTCATACCTCCACTCTTGGCTTTATCGGCCAAGTACTTGCTGCAGTTCCTCTTCCAGTGGCCATCCGCCTTACAGTAGAAGCAAGTGGATCCGGCTGAAGGAGATGGCTTAGTCCCTGAGGAAGTGCTTGGGACCGGGTCCTGAGCCTGCTTTCCTCCTGACTTAGCCTTCTTCTTAGTCCAAGAACTCTTCTTGAACTTAGCCTTATTCTGCACCATCAACACTTGACTGGCGCCCTTCTTGAGATCTGCCTCTGCCTGCTTGAGCATCCCATGTAATTCAGTGAGCTTCTTATCCATACCATGCATGTGGTAGTTCGAAATGAACTGCCCATATGCACTAGGAAGAGAGTTCAGAATTATATCCGTAGCGCTTCGCTAATGGGGTAGCCAAGCCTCTCCAGAGACTGCACATAACCAACCATTTTGATCACATGCGGACTCAGTGGATCACCATCCTTAAGCTTGCAACTCAGCAAAGCCTGAGAGACTTGATACCTCTCAGTCTTCGCCTAAGCCTGGAACATACTTTTGAGGCTTTCGATTATATCGTAGGCCTCAACATGCTCGAACTGCTTTTGCAAGTCCGGTTCCATGTGAGCAAGCATAAGACAGCTAATATCCGTGGACTCATCCTTAGCCCGACGGTAGGCATTGGTGGCAGCGACAGTCGCATTCTCATTCGGCTCATCTGGAAGTGGGTTGTCTAGGACATGGTCCTTCTTTTCTTGTTTGAGAACAATTCTCAGATTTCGATACCAGTTGGTAAAATTAGTGTCGTTCAGTTTATCTTTCTCAAGAATGGTTCTCAACGCAAAACCGGATATCTGAGAGTGACTGCTACTTGGTGCCATGATCTACAACAAAAAATATGCAAAACACTTAAGACATGTATTCATAAAAGAGCAAGCATATTAAACATTTTAATATTTTATGCTCCCACTAGAACCAACACCCCTCTGATGGTTGCGTAGTGATTCAAGATCCTAAATAAGCAAGTCGGCTAGTGAGCTTTAGCATCACCGCTAGCCGCCAAGTGATCTAGGTAGACAACTCCTTGTCGATCGTATCTCATACGACTCCTGTTGGACGGGTGGCATCACATGCCTCGGCTCCCATCCGACCTTTCCCCGAGTCCCACAACCATTGTGATAGACCCGTCTAGCTTACCGAGTGTTTCTGCAGTAAGAGTCCGACTCGAACCCACCTAGTCGGAAAGAATTGGAAGCACCTCAATTTTATGAGCCCACTACCAAAAATGTCCGACTTGTGATGGTGCAAACACTGGCGGGAAAACCGACTATACCTTCTTTGAGGGATTAAATTTTACCAACTATCTAATAGAGGTAAAACTGAGACATAACAATAACACAAAATAAAGCATTTATAATGTGAAATGGTATGGCTCTCTTCATGGCGATCTCCATCTCCACAAAGCCTGTAATCCGACTCGTGCCAACTCTTGTCACTTGTCGTCTTACTCCATGTCGCCGACATGTACAACGCCTTGCATGCCTTCCGGGTTCTCCAAACAGCTACACTAGCTTAGTAAAGTAAATTACATAGAGAATCCGACACGCAGGTCGTTTATACAATAAAATGACAGCACCTAGGCTCCAGCCGGCTGACCAAAAAACGTGATTCGCAGATCACGTATGGATTACACACATACATCACATGCACATGAACCATACCATTCACAACTTCCTGCAAAAACAAGTTATGCATAGATACAATATCTATCGGCGTTGTGAAACTCGCAACGACATCTAAGGCGCTACGACAGGGCGAAGCCGGCGGTCTCGCTAGCCGGATAGCGGGCGGGGATTTTTCTGAAAACGTAGATCTCATCTACGATCCGAACATGGATTCCGACCATCGTTCTGATTCGATCAAACTCTTTGATCTTCGATCGCCGCTTCTGGATTTACGTGTCACACTCTACCCCGATGGCGGAAGCCGACCGGTACGGGTATGTCGTTCCACGACCTCAGCAGTATGATCACGGAAATCAGATCTACCATTTCCCGAGCATAGTTGATCCAATCAACTTCGTACAAAACCGATCTATCTCATAGATCGACCACCAAACAGCACATAGATCTCATCTACAGCCAACCGCATATCACATATGCGAGATCTCGAGCCTAATACCAGAAGCTATCGCTCTGATACCACTGTTGGGCCACACAAAGATAAAACAAAACTTTTCCTCTAACGTGGTGATCCCAAGATCTAGCTGAGGTAGAAGGCCACGAGTTTACTGATGAAGCGCGTCAGTTGATGCAGTGCAGTCCTCATGATCCGATCGTCCTGGTGCTGATCGCACAACACCTCTGCTGGTATCCACACGTACAAGGAGGAGCACCGGCGGCGAACTGCTAGGTTCGTAACGACGGCTGGACTGCTATGGAGCTAGGGTTTCCAACACATGGAATGACCTAACCGAACAACGATTAACCTTTCTGGGTTACGGTGCTCCACTATATATAGGGAGTGAACGTGGGCTCTGCTCGCGCGACCCATTCACTAAAGCCCATATAACACTAGTCACCGTGATTCCAACTCACTAACTCAGTCCTAATCCAGTTTAGGTCCAACCCAACCAGATTATAGGTTCAGATCCAATCCGAACTTGCTCCCTCTCTTAAGTGTGTGACCCCGCAGGCTCATGGCTACTTGGACACGATTGGAGTCCGACTCTCATTCGATCAGTCGGTAGCGGCTCCTAGTAGAACGTGCCAACTCCCAAGTACCAAAGAGTCATGACGACTTGCCTTTCCAATGCAACTTACGTCCGAGTCCCTTTTGCCTCACGATATACCTTGTCAGACTATATGCGAATAATTGTCATCCCTTAAATAGTCCGACTCTCTTCTCGATCTGAGATAAGTGATTCACCTGACTAACTCTTAGTCGATCGCCTCAGCTAACGCTTAACCGAGTCGTGCATGGCCATGCTTTCTGAATCATATCTCACGAGAGGGCCCAGAGAATATCTCTCCGAGTGGAGGGGCAAAATCCCATCTTGGTTATTCACATCACGCAGCTTGATTCTTAGTCGACCCGAACTCTGCCTTTATAACTGCCCAGTTACGAATCAGCGTTTGACAGAACCTAAGTCTGTGATCCTCAACTTGGACTATGCAATAACCTCAGGTCTAAGGATTAAATTGATTGAGATATACAAATGACAACTTGTTCGTTGTACCTCAATATGGGTCAATCCGACTCGCTAAACTCTTTAGCCGAATCTGTGTAAGTTGGAATAGCATATCCATGCTCATGACAAGTGGAACCGAGTCATCAAGCCAACTTTCACATTGGTCTAAGTTGTGTGTCCAGCAGAACTTCGATGACCAAGGATATTTAGTACAAACAACATGAATGCATAGTTCCACAACCGAATCACATATTCAATGATACACATCAGATGTTTATACAAGGACTACTTAATATATTTATGAATACAATGGGAAATCTCATCATACATGATTGCCTCTAGGGCATATTCCCAACAGAATCCTACTCCTGCTATAAATCACTATAAGGGCAATACGCCGAGTTATAGGGATTGGTTCGCTGTGCGAGGTTGTATGAATCGATGCTAAGTTGTCTGAGATTGTTCCCTAAAGGCTCCCATAGGCCCGACTTATATAGTCGCCAGGTCCTAGGGTTACAGGGAAAAGTCCTAGCCGGACAGGTTATAGAGTCCTACACCGCCTATCACTAGTCTTGTGTATCTTGCACTCCAAGGCTCCGGGTACGTTGGCGACTCCACCGTAGCCTTCTTTTATCCGGCATGGGCCTCCCTTCTGGATCCATCTAACTGGGCCGCCCAGCAGGCCATAGGCCATGCTACCGACTATGGGCCACCCGGGTTATCCGGATAAGTTACATGCTATTAGGATACCCATATAGCATATCCCCAACACCTGGAGCGATGCGTCCAGAGACCCCGCGAGTCGACCTGCAGCTGGGTCCAACTGTGGCAAGACATGTGGTACAACGCGGCCGGAATCCACCCAGACACCGTGATCCACTGCTTTAAGACCTCGTGCCGCTACAAGCCCTTGGTCGCCAAACTCAAACGGGTGTACAAAACACTCGACAACATACCGGACCTCCTCAAGATCGCCAAGCGGTACGCGGAGGAGGACCCAAACCAAGAAACCGACGATGAGTCAGGAGGAAATCACCGCACGAGTGGCCACAACAACGGGAGACGACCCGAGCTATGCTACAGCAACACTCGCCTCAGCGGCAAGCGCCGGGGTGATGGGCGAGTCGACTTCGTCGCCAACGCCAGGTACGCCCCATGCGAGCCCAAGAGCTTTCGCCGCGACGGAGGCCAACGCCACGACGGTGGCAACTACAAGGCGAAGCCGAGGTTCGACCCTGCGGCTCTCCTTAACCAACCATGTGTGTTCCACAGCAGGGAGGGGAAACCCGCCACGCACACTACCGCCAACTGCCACTCCCTGAGGGAGATCGAGAAGGCACGGCGTGCAAGGGAGGACCCCGACAACCACCTGCCAAATGGCGGGAAATTCGGCCACGACGCCGGCTCGCTTCACACCTTCACCGGCTTCAACACGAAGCACGAGAAGAAGGTCATCGCTCGCGCCGTCGACGTCAATGCGGTGTCCCAGGTCAACATCCCCCAGTTCCTCAACTGGTCTGAGCAACTAATCACCTGTAGCCGCGAAGACCACTCGCCACGGATCGAATATCCGGGTCGAGTCGCCCTGGTGGTCAAGCCCAAGGTGGGAGACTACTGGCTCCCCAAGACGCTAACGGATGGCGGCAGCTCCATCAACATCCTGTACCTGGACACATTCAGGCGACTGCAGCTCCCGCAGTCGATGATCAAGACGACCTACACCACCTTCCACGGCATCATCCTCGGTCGGAAGGTGTATCCGATAGGCAAGGTGACGTTGCCAGTCACCTTCGGCACACCAGCAAACTTCCGCACCGAGCTGACCGTCTTTGAGCTGGTGCCTTTCAACAGCCCCTAACACTGCCTTTCTGGGGCGTCAGGCGTTCGCCAAATTCATGGCAGTGCCCCACTACGTGTACAACGCGATGAAGCTCCCCGGCCTGTGCGGCATCATCACTGTCCGCGGCGACCCCGACATGGCCGCAGAATGCGAGGCCAAAGGCGCTGAGCTCGCCGATGCCGTCATAGCCGCAGAGGCAAACGACGCGGAGGAACTCGCCAAGTACACAAGCGGGGTCAACAATGACTACCCCACCATACTCAATAAGCCCAACTCGGAGGGCAGCGGTTCCACCATATTTGAGGCGACGACGCACACTCGCATCGTCGAGCTGGTCCCAGGCGACTCAAGCCAGACGGTGATGATCGGGACGGGCATGAGCCCAACATAGGAAGGCGCACTCATCGATTTCCTACGTGAGAATCGCGACATCTTCGCATGGAAGCCATCTGACATGCCTGGTGTCCCGAGGGAACTCGCTGAGCACAAACTCAACGCCGACCCCAAAGTGCGACATGTCAAGCAGTCGCTGCGGCCCTTCAATGAAGAGCGCCGACGAGCAATCGCCGAGGAGGTGCAGCGTCTACTCGCTGCTGGCTTCGTTCGGCCAATCAAATACTCCAAGTGGCTGGCAAACCCAGTCCTGGTCGAGAAGAAAAACGGGACGTGGAGAATGTGTATCGACTACACAAACCTCAACAGCGCCTACCCGAAGGAGCAATTCTTCCTCCCACGGATCGACCAGATCATCGACTCGACCGCGGGTTCAGAGTCGCTATGCTTCCTTGACGCCTACTCTGGTTACAACCAGATAAAAATGGCAGTCGAGAACGAGGAGAGGACGGCGTTCATCACGCCATTCGGAGCCTTCTGCTACACCGCCATGACCTTCGGCCTCAAGAACACCGGGGCGACCTACCAGAAGTGCATGCAGGAGTGCCTTGCGAGCCAAATTGGCCGCAACATCCACGTCTACATCAACGACATGGTGGTGAAATCCACTCGCCAGGGTAACCTACTCGCCGACCTGGTGGAAACCTTCGCAAACCTACGGAGGTATAAGATCAAGCTAAACCCAGGAAAGTGCACCTTCGGTGTACCTACTGGACAGTTGCTGGGTATGTCATCTCCAAGCGCGGGATCAAGGCGAACCCCACCAAGATCAACACGATCGCCCGGCTCGGCAAACCCGAGTGCCTGCGCGACGTCCAGCAGCTGGCCGGGCGAGTCGCGGCTATCAGACGCTTCATCCCCCTGTTAGGCAAGAAGGCGATGGCCCTCTACCGCCTAATGCGCAAGAACCCCACATTCCAGTGGGACAAGGAGGCAGACGACGCGCTCCACGCTCTCAAGGAGGTGCTACATGCGGCACCACTACTAGTCGCCCCCGTCGACAAGGAGCCCATGCCCGTCTACGTCGCGGCCTCCGAGCGAGTCGTCAGCGCCGTCATGGTCATAGAACGACCAGAAGAGGGCAAGGAGCGGCCGGTACAGTGACCCATATACTACATCAGCGAAGTCCTCACCGAGTCGCGCCAGCGCTACCCGCAGTACCAAAAATTGGTATATCCGGTCTTCAGAGCCCCGCGGCGACTGCCGCACTACTTCCAGGAGCACCCAATAACGGTCGTCTCCTCGGCACCGTTGCAGGACATCACCCGCAACCGTGAGGCGGCCAGGCGAGTTGCCAAGTGGGCCATCGAGATCGGCGTCCACAACATCAGGTACGAGCCGCGCAAGCCGATCAAGTCGCGGGCTCTAGCAAATTTTCTCGCCGACTGGGAGGATGCCCAGCAGCTAGAGAAACTGCCATACTCCAATACTGGAGCCTACACTTCGACGGCTCCAAGAATGCAGATGGTGCAGGGGCAGGGATCATCCTCACATCTCCAAAGGGCGACAAGTTATGCTACGTCCTGTACCTCGACTTCACCCCCTGCACCAACAACATGGCCGAGTACGAGGCGCTACTCCATGGCATGCGAGCAGCCAAGGAGATGAACATCAATCGTTTGTGCTGCTATGGCGATTCTGACCTCGTCGTCGGGCAATTCGCCGGCACCTGCGATGCAGTCTCCCCCACCATGGCGGCATACCGCCAAGCAGTGGACCAGCTGGGAGGCCACTTCGCGGGCTACTTCGTCGAGTGTATTGACAGGCGGAAGAACAAGGAGGCCGACGCACTCTCCCGCATTGGCTCGGCTCGACTCGCACCGCCCGCCGGCGTCTTCCTCGATACCATCACCAAGCCTTCCGTCTCTCCCCCAAGGGAGATCGACATCGGAATTCCGCTGCAACCAGACGCAGCCCTGGTCGCAATGATCGTCGAGCCAAGCGACTAGACGGCACCATACATCGCCTACCTGGAGGGAGGCACCCTACCCGCTGACAAGACGGAGGCCCGGATGATAGCACGCCACTGCAAATCCTTCGTCATCATCAACGGCGAGCTCCACAAGCGCAGCCTGACTGGCATGTTCCAACGCTGCGTCCAACCCACAGAAGGACGCAAGATCCTCTAGGACATCCACGCTAGCGACTGCGGCCACCACGCTGGCGCCTGCTCCGTAGTCGCCAAGGCCATGCGACATGGCTTCTACTGGCTCACCGCACACGCCGACGCGGTCTACATCGTCCAACGATGTGTCGGGTGCCAGAAGTACGCCAGTCAGACTCACGTACCGAGCTTGGCACTCAAGACCATCCCCATCACCTGGCCATTCGCCGTATGGGGCATGCACATGGTAGGCCCCTTCAAGAAGGCCCCATCTGGCTTCACCCACCTCCTAGTCGCGGTCGATAAATTTACAAAGTGGGTGGAGGCCAAGCCAGTCCGCAAGTGCAACGAGAAGACCGCCACAAAGTTCCTACGCGAGCTCATCTATCGCTACGGGTTCCCGAACAGCATCATCATGGACAACGGCACCAACTTCGCCAAAGGAGCCATGGCCGAATTCTGTGAGGAGCACAACATACGACTCGACCTCGCCTCAGTCGCCCACCCGGAGTCCAACGGCCAGGCGGAACGCGCCAACCAGAGCATCCTCCACGGCCTGAAGCCGCGACTTCAAGTCCCACTCGAGCAAACTCCTGGGTGCTGGGTCGAAGAGCTCCCCTCCGTCATCTAGGGCATCCGCACCTTCGTCAACAGGTCAACAGGATTCACCCCTTCTTCATGGTGTACGGTGCCGAGGCCGTCATGCCAACCGGCCTCGAGCACGACTCGCCTCGGGTGGTCAACTACGCGGGACTGACAACGAGATCGCATGCCAAGATGGAGTCGACCAGCTCGACAAAGCGTGCGACCTAGCTCACTCCCGCACCGCCATCTACCAGCAAGGGCTTCGCTGCTACCACAGCCGGCGAGTACGGACGCGCACCTTCCAGGAAGGAGACCTGGTACTGCGTCTGATCCAGGACAAGAAAGGCATGCACAAGCTCTCTCCCCCGTGGGAGGGACCATTCTCCATCGGGCGCGTCCTGGGCAACGACCCCTACTACCTCACCGATGTCCGAGGCGACGGAAAACTCGACGTCAAGCGGCGATGGAATGTAAATCTCCTACGACAGTTCTACACCTAGAACTCTAGACATGTACCTCCTACCTGCTATGAAATAAAGAAGATCGATTTGCACAACGTGTGTCCACTCTCCGTATCTTGTGCCACTCGCACTCGTAATAACAGTGCTATGCTACTCGCAGAAGTCAACCCTTGGTGACGCGACCGGCATGGCCAAGTAGTGCGATACGAGAGCACTGGAAAAATTCAGGCCTCGTATCGTCCATGAAAAAATCCAACCCTGAGCCCCATCGGAGTCGCCTCGCCTGACTGGCTTTCCGAGCCAAGACAACTGCATTCGCTTCCCACAGCGACCCAGTCCTCCACATCCTTGGCGCAAAAACTCGAATGGCAAAGTACCACGCTCGGGGACTGACGCCAGTCCAAACAGGAGCGGCTAGGGAAAAACGCCAAGTATGAGAGTGCGTCCTGGACTCGCCACGCGACTAGTCCCACGGAGCAGGTGGGGTGACGCGCCTAACATAACGCGCCCCGTCCTCACCTACCTCTGGCGTGCGACTAGAACCGCCAAGTACCATGCTCGGGGACTCGGCCACCCGACCCTGTTCGCGCCCGGGAAAACGGCTGAGTACAGAGCACCCCTTGGAGTCGCCATGCGACTGGCTTCCCGAGACATGGCGAGTCGACCTTAACTTACTAACAGTTCAAACAACACATAAAAATGAGGTTAACCCCATAAAAGGGCGGACGCGCTCGGGGACTCGCACAAACAACAACCAAATCGAAAAACACTGACAAAAGAATCCTTGCATTCCTTCAAAGCAGCAAAATTTGTTCGCTTACAAGGGTAGTTACATACTTATCCTAACAAACGTCGATCGGCAAACTATTCTACTCCGCAGGCTTCGACGATGAGGCGCCACCACCCTTGCGACAGCGGATAAAAGGAATCCACGGGTTCGACGGGTACGTCGTGAGCTCACCCGCCATGGCCGCACAGAACGGCTGCTCCACCTTGAAGTCGCGGTGCGCCGGTTCAGGGCCGTTCGGGACAACGACCGTCTCCTGGTAAGGAATGAGGTCGCCCATCGCCCACACTCGGTCGGCATACACCGCAGCCCGCTCGGTCAGCTTCAGCACTTCGGCGATTTTGACTGCGCCAGTCGACGAAGGGTACCCACTCGTGACGTCGTCAAGGTCGAAGTCGTCAGGAAAGTGCGCGAGCCCAAGGCTCAGCGCAGTCGTCGCACCACGAGGAAAGGCCGACCACGCCATGAATTCTACACCAGTCGGGGCCTTCTGCAGGTAGCGCCAGACCTCGACGAGGTTGCTGGGAATCACCTCTATGGGCGAGATCTCCTGCAGATACGCCAGGATACAAGTCGCTGACAGCGCGGCAGAATCAACCAGAGTGGTGGCATATTGCCGCGCGTCGTACGACTGCGCTTCTTTGGCATTATTAGTAATCAGGCCTGCAACACACAAGCAAATAATAAGGGAGGCTCCAGCAAAATAACACGACCCACACTCTCGGGGACTCGCCAAAGGAAAACTCACCAATCAACGGGCGACAGCGCTCCGTGATGAAATCCTGAAGACTGGAGAGGTCATCCTGCAGCCCGGCGACGAGTGCGTCTGACATCTTCCGCTCCTCAGTAGCAGAAGCAACGGCCGCCTTGGCCCGCCCATCCGCCAAGGTCGCATCCGCCTTCGCCTCCTTGAGCTCGCGCTCTAGGTCGGTGATTCGCTTCTCCGCGGCGCTCAAGGACGACTGTGCAGCCGTCAGTTCACTCACCGGAACCAGGCCCTGACGAGCCTTCTCCATCACGGCCGCGCTATCCTCTGCATCAACAACACTATGATTACGAGAAGAACAAGGTTTACGACCAGCATCAAGCACGACGGCCACTCACCTGCAGTCGCTCGAAGCTGCTCGTTCGTGTCCCATACAATGAGGAGCTCCCTCTCCACATGCTCCATGATGGCAAGCTGCTCGTTCGTGTCCCGGACAACGAGGAGCTCCCTCTCCACATGCTCCTTGATGGCAATCCACTCCGCCAACTCGCGCTGCAGACCCTGCACATCCATGGAAGCGTCAGCAACGAAAATCCTAAGTGCCTAGACGCTGAAATTTAGCGACTAGCCACTCGGGGACTGGTCAGCAAAAAATTCCTAAGTGCCTAGCCGCTGAAATTCAGCGACTACCCACTCGGGGACTAGGCAACAAAAATCCTGAGTGCCTAGCCGCTGAAATTCAGCGACCAGCCACTCGGGCACTGGACTCGAAAAAACAATAAGAATCCGACCATTGAAATTCAGTGGCCCGATCCTCGGGGACTGTACATACTTGGATGGCGGAGCCTAGCATGCCGTGAAGCTCCATTGCATCCACCGATGGTAGTACGAATGGAGTACGCCCGCGATGCTGCTCGACTTCCATGCTTGTTGCCTCGGGCAATTGGCTCGACGGCACCGACGCACTCGCCGCAGAGGCCCTCGCTACAAAGAGAGGGAACACCGCCACCACGGCTCTTGCACCACTCGAAGGTGGGCCTGTCTCCCCAACCGAGGCCATAGGCTCCGCCCGCTGCGACTCCGTGTCCACCATAGCCCTCAGGGTTGCATCCACTGCAATTGGAGCCTCGCTTGGGACGATCGCTGGCTCGTCCAAAATCGTGACGACCTCGTCGCCCTTTGCTTTCTTTGCGCCTTCAGCAGGCTCCTCGACCTCTTCGCCCTTCCTCTTCTTCTAAGGGTCGACTGGTTCCTCCGCGGCACCTGATGGAACCTTGGCCAACAAAGGGTGACCTATCTTCTTCACTCCAGTCCTGCAGAACAACTCTGTTCGTAAACTCGCCAGTCGGACATAAATCAAGCAGACAAATAAAAGGATTAGGAAACACTCACTTGGCGACTGGGATAAAACGTAGGCCAGTACAAATGCTGGCCGGCTTCTCCAACTCCGGCCCCAGTTTACGACTGAGGCCCGTCTCGAACACACTCTGCACCCAAGACACCAACGGCTTCTTCAGGACGAGGCCGCGGCAGGAGGTTCAGTGGTGATCCCCGCGGGAGCTCCCCTCGGCGGCGAGATCCCTGCGGCTGGAGCGGCCACGAGCCCGGTGATTGGGGCGAAGGGCGATGGCAGCGACGCCAACGGCATCTCGCCTTCCACAACGACCGCACCGGCCGCTGCGGTCGCATGCGCCGATGCATCGGCTTTAGCTTCCTCGGCTGAGCTGGTAGCATCGGAGCTACTCGCGGACCGAGGCGGTGATACCGTCTTAGCCGGATTCTTCTTCTTCGGTGGCGGTGGTTTCTTCTTCGACGGCGTAGCTTCGCGCCGCGAGGTGTGTTCGGGGAGTTCGTCCTCGTCTTCGTCGTGAGCCTCGAGGCTCTTGCTGGCCTCGAGCTCGCGCTGATGCTTCCCACGAGTTTTGCAAACTGTGGGTGCGGCGACCTCCATGGCCTCGTCACCACCATCGTCATCATCGTCGTCATCACCACCCCCGTCACTCCTTACATCGCCCTTGTCGGGAAAAGATTCGCTTTCATCCTCGCCGGACGAGTTCGACTTCTCGTCATCTGCGGGTGGAAAGCCAACCTTCCCACCTGGAACAACTGTGACAACAAAATGAAGTTAGCATGACTGCGAATGCAAAACTGCAACTGCGAAGTGCGCAAAGAGTAAAAGGACTCACCGTTGGAGCTTGGCGTTTCGGGGTGTAAGGGGCGACACCAGCCTTCGCGTCAAGGTACTCTGCCTCGGTGATCTTCTTCAAGGCCAAGGTTTAGTCCTGGAGCCTCCACTCGGCGTGACAGGACTTCATCGGGCCATCCTTGCCCGTGTATTTGTACATATAGTGGGCGCGATTGGCCAGAGGCACCAGCTGCCACCCAAACCAGCAATTGTACAAATTGATGGTCTGGAGGCCCTTCTTATTCAGGTTGCGGATCGTCTGCAACATCTCATCGACGACCATCCGCTGGTCCAACGGGAGCTTGGTGACTTGGAGCCGACGCGGCTCGGGCCGATCGGCGGAGTACATCGGAAGTGCCACCTCGCCGGCCGGAGGCGACTCGGTCACGTAGAACCAACTCTTCTTCCATTAGTTTGTCGCCTTCTTCGGCAGCATTAGATCGAAGAAGGACGCTTTCTACTTCAGCTGAGAGGTCAGGCTGCCCGCGGCCAACATCGGGCCACCTGCTTCTTCGCGGCCGATCCTCCCGTGGAACAATTCTTGCCATAGGGGGAAATACGGTCGGCAACCCAGGTAGCACTCGCAAAACGCCATGAATATGGCGAGTTGCTCGATGCTATGCGGCCCTAGGTCCGCCGGTTGGATGCCGTAATTGGCGCAAAAGCGGCGAAAGAAGAGGGAAGTAGGGAATCCGAGCCCCCGCTCCAGATGGCTTTGTGAAGCACATGAACTCCCCCTCGCGCGGATCTGGAATCACCTCTCCAGCCGTGGGGATGCGCCATATCCCGGCGCGGAGGATCCCTTCCTCCTCGAACGACTTCAACAGCACCTTCGTGCACTTGGATCTGCCCCATGGTTCCGCCGGAGGCGCCATCGATTGAGGGATCTGGGGGATATGAGCTGCTCTGGGTCGCTCTGGTCGCTGCGTGGAATGGAGGATTGGGAATGCGTGAGATCGGAGGAAGTGTGGGAATGTTCTTCCCTCACCCGTCACTATTCTTATATAGCGGTTCCTACCCGCCATCTTCGGGGAGCCGTTACCGCGTGGTAATTACACCGATATTACCGTTGGATTACCCAACGACTACTTTGACCAGCGCTGATGGTCCAACTCCATCCACTCGACTCGTTGTTTTCAGCGACTTGATGATTCGCCGACCTTATCACTATAACAGTGACTCAATTACTCGCCGGCCTATTTGCCAGGCTGTGATTCGACTAGTCGTCGTTATTGCGACTAAAATGACTAGTTCTTTCTTTTATTTAGGAGTCCACCGCCAATTCGAATGGGCGTCCGAATTGGACCCGCATACTCCGACTGCCAACGAACACCTGCGACAAATCAACGACGGCCTCGGGGACTACTGATGGGGATATACCGACGGGGGTATACCCAGCAGGAACTTTCCTACTGGCCCAATCTGCCAGCGAGTGGGCCTGCAGGACGGCGACTGGATCGAGACTTGGCAAGGACCCAGGCGACTTGAAGCTGGAGGCCCAGAAGCGTAGCTAGGCCCAGTCGGATTAGGTCAAGAACCCTCCGAGTCCTTAACTAATTCTGTTGGAGATCTGTAAACCCTAGCGAGGTGAGCCTATATAAACCTCCCTAGGGTATGCATAGAGGACACGTTCCATCATACACCCCAGCGACTCGCCGCCTAGTCGTCGAGCTTGCCCTTGTACTCTCTCCATAATACAATCTAGCAGGAGTAGGTCTTTACCCTCCGGGGGCCAAACCTGGGTAAATCCTTGTGTCTCCGCCCTCATCTCGCACCACAGATGGATGGCCGCCCTTTCCCTTCGTTCTACTACTCGCTGCTGATAGCAGCATATGCTGTGGCCATTCCCACGACACCTTTGCGATAAGTCGAGCTTTATAGATGGTTACATTACCATCAGCATCAGTTTTCCTTTTGAAAATACATTTATTCTCCATGGCCTTTCGGTCGTGAGGTAAGTCCACCAAGGTCCAAACATGGTTTTCGAACATGGATTCCATCTCGGATTTCATGGCTGCTAACCATTTGTTGGAATCCGGGCTCATCATCGATTCTTCATACGTCGTAGGGTCATCAATTTCATCGACCATGAAATTCATAAGGATTTCCGTATAGCTCGGGAGCTACACGCGTCCTGCTAGACCTACGAGGTTTGGTAGTATTCTCTTTCGGAGCTTCATGATTTTTATCATTAGTTCCCTCCTCATTTGGTGAAGCCAACTCCGGAACAACTTTTAGCGCTCTGCTACTCGCCATATTATGAAGAGAAGGTTCTACAACCTCTTCGATTTCTACCTTCCGACTACTCACGCCTTTCGCGAGAAACTCTTTCTCTAGAAAGTATCCATTCTTGGCAACAAAAACCTTGCCCTCGGATCTGTGATAGAAGGAATACCCAATAGTTTCCTTAGGGTATCCTATGAAGACGCATTTTTCCACTTTGGGTTCGAGTTTATCCGGTTGAAGTTTCTTCACATAAACATCGCATCCCCAAACTTTAAGAAATGACACCTTAGGTTTGTTTCCAAACCACCATTCATACGGTGTCTTTTCAACAGATTTAGATGGTGCTCGATTTAAAGTGAATGCAGCGGTTTCTAGTGCAAAACCCCAAAAAGACAGTGGCAAGTCTGTCAGAGACATCATAGATCGAACCATATCTAATAAAGTACGATTACGACGTTCCAACACACCATTTCGCTGTGGTGTTCCGGCAGGTGTGAGTTGTGAAACTATTCCACACTTTTTCATATGAGTGCTAAACTCGTAACTTAGATACTCACCTCCACGGTCGGACCATAGAAATATGATCTTTCTATTACGATGATTTTGCACTTCACTCTGAAACTCCTTGAATTTCTCAAAGGTTTCAGACTTGTGTTTCATCAAGTAGATATAACCGTATCTACTCAAATCATTCGTGGAAGTTACAAAATAACGATATCCATCTCGCGCACACTCATTGGACCACACACATCAGAATGTATAATTTCCAATAAATCTGTCGCCCGTTCCATTGAACTGAAAAACGGCGTTCTAGACATCTTGCCCATAAGGCATGGCTCGCATGTATCAAATGATTCGAAATCAAGTGATTCCAAAAGTCCATCCAAATGGAGCTTCTTCATGCGTTTAACGCCAATATGACCTAGACGGCAGTGCCACATATATGCGGATATATCATCATTAAGTTTAATCCTTTTAGCATCAACATTATGAATATGTGTAACACTATTATCGAGATCCAACAGAAATAAACCATGCATCATCAGTGCATGACCATAAAAGATTTCATTCATATAAATCGAACAACCATTGTTCTCAGATTTAAATGAATAACCACTGCGCATCAAACATGATCCGGATACAATGTTCATGCTTAGTGCTGGCACCAGACAACAATTATTCAAGTTTATAACTAATTTCGATGGTAATTGGAGAGTTAGTGTTTCGACGGCGATCACATCAATGCTTGATCCATTGCCGACACGCATCTTGACCTCACCCCTTGCTAGCGGTCGCTTGTTCCGCAGCCCTTGATTCGTGTTACAAATATTTGCAACTGAACCGGTATCAAATACCCAGGTGCTACTGCGAGTACTAGTAAAGTACACATCAATAACATGTATATCATATATACCTTTGTTTGACTTGCCGGTCTTCTTGTCTTCCAAATACTTGGGGCAGTTGCGCTTCCAGTGGCCAGTCCCCTTGCAATAATAGCACTCGGTATCAGACTTAGGGACAACTCGGGGTTTCTTTTCAGGCACGGCAACCGTCTTGCCGCCCTTCTTTCCCTTCTGTTTACCCTTCTTGTCTTTCTTGAAACCAGTGGTCTTATTGATCATTAACACTTGATGTTCTTTCTTGATCTCCACTTCTGCAGTCTTAAGCATTGACAGAAGCTCGGGGAGAGACTTCTTCATGCCTTGCATGTTATAGTTCATCACGAAGCTCTTATAGCTAGGTGGCAGAGACTAGAGAACACGATGGATTCCTAAGTCAATAGGAATCGTTATTCCCAAGGACACAAGCTTATCAGCGTAACCCGACATCTTGAGTACATGCTCACTTACGGAGTTGTTCTCTTCCATCATGCAGCTAAAGAACTTTTCTGAAGCATTATAACTCTCTACAGCAGCATGGGTGTCAAAAATCATTTTCAACTCACCCATTGTATCAAAAGCATTGCCTTTTTCAAAACGCTTTCGAAGTTCTAGCTCTAGCCCATACAATATGCCACAATGAACTAAGTTGTGGTCCTCCTCACGAGTCCGAAAGACGTTCTTTTCCTCGTTAGGGGCATCATCAAGTGGTGGGGGGCCTAGCGGCGCTTCTAGCACATATTGCTTTTGTGCAGTACTGAGGAGAATCCTCAAATTCATGGCCCAGTCGGTAAAGTTGCTACCGTTCGTTGCAAGTTTCTCTTTCTCCATGAACACATTAAAATTAAAAGCAGGTGGTGCCATCTACAACAGAATTTGTAAAGTTTAGACTAATTTTATGATGGATTGAGTTCAACTAATCCAAATTAAGAATGAACTCCCACTCAAAAACGACATCCCTCGTGCCTTTTGGTGATTACACCAAGTCCGATCATCACGTGAGTCGGTGTAGCTGTCCGATCACACCGTATGAACCAAATCCACTACACCAAGTCCGATCATCACGTGAGTCGGTGTAGCTTCAAAGGCGAGCATCAAATGGGCATCATATCTTTCATATGACTCATGCTTAACCTTTCGGTCCGTGTTCTGAGGCCATGTCTTTACATGCTAGGCTCGCCAAGTAAGAACCTTAGTATTCGCGTGTGTAACTGTCTTACTGTTGCCTACCAAAACCCACCGGCGAGCAGCGACGGGCAACACGAAGAGCCGGGAGGCTCCCAGGACTGCTGGTGGGCCCTGGTCCCTCGGGCAACGGCCCGCAAAACTCCGGCACGCGCCCTGGCTGGTTCGAGGGCGTGCCACCTGACCTATACCTGGTCAGGAAGGTGAAGGATTGCTTCAATTGGTTTCCTGCATGGTAAACAAGTATACGTAAAATTCGAGCCGTGACCGGCTCCCAGGTTTCCCTGTGAATCGGCTCCTAGAGCCGATTAACCCATGGTTCTGCATTAGATCTATGACGACATGGGGTTTTGCTTCATCGTTACAAGTTAAATCGATCTACGATAGTTTAATGTTTTCACTACATAATTGGAACGTCCTACACGTAATTGAGCCTGGTAAATACAAAAGATAATAGAAAACCAATCCTAGAGAAGGCCTAAAAACCAACGTAACGTTAATTCCCGGAACAACTCCTCTTGGATTGGTAAACCATATCTTCCATACTACTGGATCGTTCAACCCGTTTGCAAGGCCTGATCATATAGATATCAAACTAAACCTTGGAGAGCAAGGCACAACTATAACAGATCAAATCGACTTAAATAAAGATCAAGCAAAGTGCCACCCTTACACCCGGGAAAAGGTGCAAAGGCGGCGAGATAACTAGAGGCAGCATATCTAAACGATCATAGCAAAAAGTACCGATGCTAGCCTAAACAAATCTATGATAATAGTGTTACTCGCCATCAACAAGGCTTCAGTACGAGTAACACCAAATAATCACATAAGTAGATACTGCCTAGATCGCAAGGCAGCATGGCACTTACCCGAGAAAAACCCTAGAAACAAGGGGTGGCGATGCGCCGAGATTGTGTTTGTTGTGAACGTGATTGTCCTCCTTTTCTCAATAACCTTAGGTACATATTTATAGTACGGAGACTTTCTACCTTTGGAATAACTCTACAATTCTATCTCTTACCTAAATCGAAACGGAACCTATTACAATATAAGATACACGGGCAATTTAGCCCAAATCAACGCACGAGGCCGATTCAACAACACGTTGCATATACGTATCTTCTAAGCCCATCTTGATTGCGGCCCAACTCCTTCTTTGGCCAAAATATGGCGATAACACATGCCCCCCTGGTTTTGGCAATAATAATTCCAAAACCACTCCGTTTTTTTCCTTCTCCTCTTTTTTTTTCTGTATCGGGTTACGCGTTGCCAGAATGCGTTGCAGAACAGAATCGTCACGCCACCCCCTCATCATGATGCCCTGTCTTCTCCACTTCTCCGCAGTACATGATTTGACAATTTCGGCAGCACATTCTGGGAAACCGCTATAACATTGAACCACTTCATACTATTCCCCTTATTTATATTCATCTTAGCAGTTTGCAGCCCCATCTTCCTCCAGCAGCCAAGAAACCCTTCTTCCTTCGCCGAAAAAAACTTTCTTCCTCCGACATGGCCTCCTCTGCTTCATCTGGCCTGTCCTCCCAAGCCTCCAACTCAATGAGCGACCGGGAACCGACGCCAGAGCACCCGCCGACGGCGGCGTACAATGCTCTCGCCCCACAATGGTGGGACGAGAGGGATTGGGATTTCGCCACCTGGTCCGAGGACGACGAGTCCTTGACCGATGGCGAGGAGGGCCTGCAGTTCCTTGCCGATGGGGAACTGGAGGCGGACAGCACTGACGACGCCATGTCCTGGGACGGCGTCGACTCCTCCGACGAGGAGGAGGAAGCGGAGGAGGACAACTCCTCCGACGAGTACCAGCCGGTGAAGTACTTCCGCGCCGGGTCCAGCGAGGACACCGAAGACGATGACGAGGACGAGGAGGCCCCCGCTGGCATCTGGATCAGCAGCAGCGAAGACGACGCCGGCAGCAGCGCTGATGATAGCGAACAAGACGGCGGCGAAGACAGCGGCGACGACCTTGGCCTCTAGATTAGGAATCAGTAGTAGTAGTAGTAGATTCCCTTTTCTAAGCAACCAACTCCTTTTGTAAGCAATCAGCTTTTGAATGAACGAAGATTGCTTTTCCAACTCGAAGATTGCTTTTCCGACCCAATTTCGCCGATAGTCACATAGGTCGATGTTCCAGAAGCCGATAGCAACGCATCGGCTTTTACCCTGCTGCGCTCATACAGTCAACCAAGTCACAGCCCAAAGAGCCGATGGTACAACATCGGCTTTCCCAAAAACGTTGACAAAGTCAAGTTCGGTCGCATACTTAGACAAATCTGAGCGGCCACTTTCCAGTTTCAAACGGTAACCTGCGACCCTCTTCAAAAAGGGCGACCCAGATCTCCAATTGCTCATCGACCAATTCGAGCTCACAGCGACAAGACCCCTCGATCCCCAATTGCACAGATCCATCTCCGCCAGCAAACTAGATGGCGGAATCGTCCAATACCAACGCAGAGGTCTCCGGTCTGAAGGTACGCCTGCTCCCCGCAATCTGAACGCGATGCTAGAATTAATGGCGAATACCTGAATTAATGCCTTATTCCATTATTAAATTTTCTAGGTTTCAGACATCCTGCTGCCACATCCTTCTCTCCCAAATTCTCTCTGCCTTGGCCCTCGTACAGCATCTAGTCCGGACCATCTGATTTCTTGCGAAGCAAACCGAATCCCCTTCGTAAGCCAAGACCTAGATTTAAACTCTTGGGCCGACTGCTTGCGAGCCTGGCCTAATCCCCCTGAACATTGGGTCACTTGGTTCAGCAGGGTAGCTAGAGCTTACCAATCCCAATGGGAAACCACGGGAATAGCCGATGCCTTGCATTTGTCATTGTCTCCTCTTGAGAAACATGAGAATCTTCTCAAAACCATCGGCTACTTCTGGTCTGACGCTCTGAATTGCTTCATGTTCGGTCATGGCCCTATGTCACCAACCTTGTTAGACGTGGTGATGATTACTGGTCTGGATGTTACATCACCCAGTCCTTCTGCTTTTAAACTGACCAAAGTCCCCTACAAACTGTCTTCCAAAACATAATGCACAAACTGGGGCGCATATATTCAAAACCACATGAAAACTAGGGGTCCTGTCACCGAGAAAGAACACACGGCTTTCCTCAACCTCTGGCTAGAACATTTCATATTCTGTGTCCCTTCCCTTGCTCCAACCAAACATTATCTCTCCCTGGCCTATGAACTCGCTAAAGGCACTCAACTTGGCATCGGAAAATTGTTCCTTGGAGAGGTCTACCGATATCTCCAGTTGATGTCTGTCAAGCTGTTCTCTGGCATAGCAGTCAAAACAGGTGGTCCTTGGTGGTTCATCCAGCTATGGGCTCAGCTGTATTTTCAAAACCACGTCCCAAACTTCCCCCTTTTGGCGAGCTGCACCTTTCCAGATGTCAAAGGGAGGCAGATCCGATGCACTAGCTATGGCCAAGCTTTGTATAGACTGCCAGGTAGCAAACTATCCCCTCAGGAAGCTTCCAAATGGTTCAGTATTTTCTTCCAAGGCCTGGATAATCCTACCTTCTTCCCTTACATGGAAGAATCAGAACATTTTGAGAATCCCATCTCCTTCAGGCTAGACAGCTTTGCCGATGACACCAGCACCCGGCAACTCTTTTCCATTGTGATCCGTCCCTGTTTCCTTCCAGTTGGCATGAGTACATCCAATAGAATCATCAAGCCTGGGTATGAATTCTACCAGCCGGTCATAGTGGCTCGGCAATTTGGCCTTGGACAAGTACCTCCCCATCTCTTTCTTCATCACCTGACAGAGAGCAGAGCCGACCTGCCTGATCCTCTCACCAGTCAAAGGTGTTACTCCTTCTTTGATGCTCTGACCATCCCAATTCCCAACGACCTCACCTTCGCCTCATCCACCGATGGCTTCGAAGATTGGTGGTCGATGTGGAAGACTCACGCCTTCAGGAGAGCTCTGGGACCATTGCTGAAACAGCTCGACGCTGACTATGACATCCCCGTGGAACAGGTACCACTACTTGTAAATTTTCTTGATGCAGCTTGCAAATAACTCTTTTACTAACCCACTCTTTCTCTTTGCAGCAACAAGATGGCCCTGAACCTACGCACAGTGATGGCTCCCCCTTTGAGTTCTTTCCACCAGCTCCTGTGGTCCTCTTCTGCAAAAACTCGCCACCTCTGAAAAAGGTCATGATGCAGAAACAGCCGATCACACCACAATCGGCTTCTAAGAAACTAGTAACTTCACAATCAGCTGCTCCTCGAGTTCCAACTAAGACAAGAACGATGGTGAGGAATGTAGCTGCCAGGAAGACCTTAAGACGCCGGAGCCCTTCTCCAGAAAGCTCGCATGTAGGCTGATCCATGTCTTGGTCGATCCTTCTCATTCTTTCATCCTTGCAGACATGCTCGTGTTTAATAGCTTTCCTTCTCTTGCAGGCTTCTGTCGAAGACACCTCCCACGAGGACACACAACCTAATCAAGGAGAATCGAGCCCAACAGACTCTGAGAGGACTGCCACACCAAACTAGCCAGATGTGCCACCATCGGCTCCCAGGAAAAGGCCCGTTCCTGAACCTGCTGCCCCCCGAGCATCAGTCGAGGCGGGGCCAGCTGTGGGTCCCAAGAGAGCTCGCAAAGGACCGCAAACTTCTTCGTCGAGCCAGGAGGTTTCGAAAATCATCACCCTTCATGCTCTTACCACTTAATTCCTTCTTATCTGCCGATTCATCATCACTTACATCGGCTAAACACCTTTAATGCAGACGACTGACGTCTCTAGTGGGAAGGCTGGGGCAGTGCCGATGCCCCTAACGGAGCCGGATTCAGCAATCCCCGAAGGTGCAGACGAAACGGCTACCCCTTTGGCCAAGCCTCCAGCAGATACATACAAGCCGATTTCCTCGTCATCCGCAATCCCCTCGATCTTAGGAGAGGTACGTTAGCTTCTTTCGGCTAATCCTTCCATGTTGGACACATACTGACGTACTTTCGGGCTGGCAGAGTTGTGATATTTCAGGCTTGCTGACGTTCGACCCTGAATCCATCGAACCAACTCCCTCTGTCGCCACCGATGAACCACAAGCCAGGGCTGTTCTACCTCAATTCCAACGTCTTAGAGCCTTGCTGTCTTCCCCGATCGAAGAGCTTATCGAGGGTTCTGAGGAGGTGAAGAGCGTTCTTGCTGAAATAAAAGACCAACTCCCAGTAGCATTGCAGGTGAAGCTTTGGCCCGTTGTAACTCTGTCTTTCTACGGGTCAAGAGTGAAGCTAGCTCGTGAAAGGATCAACCTGCGTCGTGTCCAACTTCCGCTGAAGGCCAATATTGCAGACAGATGTCAGCAGCTCAACGAGAAAAAGGCGTCTCTGGATGCCAAAACTGACACCTCTGCCAGTACCGCCGAGCTCGCCTCCTTAAAAAAGGAGTTGGAAGATCTTGAAGAAAAGGTCTGGGTGACTAAACAGCTCATTCGTGACAAGGAAGCATCCATCGCCCGCTCCCACGACGAAGCAGAAGGCCTCAGAGGTCAACTGAAGACTGATCTGGCAGAGATACGTATCCTGAACAAGCAGCTCGTGACGGGCAAGGACGAAGATGACGAAGCCGAGATCGCCGAGGTGGACCGTGTCCGTGCTGACGCCCTTCACGCCTTCGAGGCATTTCTTCAGTAGCTCGTTTATGTAAACAGGCACCTGCTTGTAACAGTCTGAACCTCTAGAGTCGATGGCTGTGCATCGGCTGTATCTTTTTATTGGCCGATTTCATGTATCGGCCCCCATATCTCACTGTCCATCATCCCACATGCTTTAGGAAACATACATTTTTTTTTATATTTTTTTTATTGGCCGATTTCATGTATCGGCCCCCATATCTCACTGTCCATCATCCCACATGCTTGGGAAATATTTCTTGAGATGCTGACCGTTAACAGCCACTGGGAATTTCACGCCATCCAGCTCCTCTAGCATGTATGCATTACCCCTCAAAACTTGATCGACCCTGTATGGCCCGTGCCAATTTGGAGACCATTTACCATATGCTGCATCCTTAGTTCCCAATGGCAATACAGCTTCCCATACCAAATCGCCAACGTGGAACTCCTTCGGTCTCACCTTTTTGTTATATGCACGAGCTACCTTGGCCTTGTTTTCTTTGATTTTCTCAAGCGACCATAGCCTAAGCTCAGTCAGATCCTCAACACTGTCACTCATCAGGGCCGCGTATTCTTCAGTTGTTAGATCGTTCTGAAAAGTGACACGTCTCGATCCAGCCGTAATTTCCCAAGGCAATACGGCTTCTTGTCCATAGACTAGATGGTATGGCGAGGTTTTTATCGCTCCATGACATGACATGCGGTAAGCCCATAAAGCCTCTGACAAAACCTCGTGCCAACGCCTAGGGTGCTCATCGATTTTCCTCTTGATCAACTTGATAAGGCTCTGGTTGGACGCTTCAGCTTGCCCATTTGCTTGAGCATAGTATGGAGATGATCGAATCAGCTTAATCCCTGTGTCCTCACAGAACTTTCTGAACTCGTGAGAAGTGAAGACCGAACCCCCATCGGTCGTGATAGTCTGGGGAATCCCAAACCTATGAATGACGTGTTCTTTCACAAAATCGACAACATCCTTCGAGCTTACTGACTTCATAGGGACGGCTTCCACCCATTTTGTGAAATAATCCGTAATGGCCAAAATCCACATGTGGCCTTTGCTTGACGGAGGATTGATCTTGCCAATCATATCCATGCCCCAACCTCGGAATGGCCAAGGCTTGATGATGGGGTTCATCGCTGACGCGGGTACCATCTGAATTTTTCCAAATCTCTGACATGCTTGACACCCTTTGTAGTACTTAAAACAGTCCTCCAGCATGGTAGGCCAATAAAACCCTGATCGCCTGATCAACCACTTCATCTTGTGAGCCGATTGGTGAGTTCCACAAGCGCCTTCGTGTACCTCGTGTAGGAGCCGATTGGCCTCGGCTGTCCCCAGACATTTGAGCAATAATCCTTCCAAAGTCCTGTAAAACATGTCGTCCCCAATGAGCACATACTTCATGGCCTTGTACCTTATCCGTTTAGGTGCCCCCCGAGCCGAATCCTTCAAGTAATTGAAGATATCGGCTCTCCAGTCGTGTGCGTCCAGGAACTGTACCTGAACATCGGCTCCCTCTGCTACGTCTTTGTAGCCTGAAGCCATGTGCAAGATCATTCGCCTCGGTATTCTGCGATCGTGGGATCCAGGTGAAGTTTATGTACCGGAACTGCGCCATCATCTCACGGCATTGCAGCCATAATGGGAAGAGCGACTCGCTCTCACACTTGTATTCCTCCGTGAGCTGAGAAATCACCAACTTGGAGTCTCCAAAAATTTCCACTGCTTCTGCTCCAGCTTTGATGAGCAACTCCATTCCCTTGCGTATCGCCTCATACTCAGCGACGTTGTTGGTGCGAGGGGCAGATAACCTGATGGAGAAGGAGAATGTTGCCCCCCGGGGCGACACGAGTAGCACGCCGATGCCGCACCCATCATCACAAACCGATCCATCGAAAAACATAGCCCACGCTCGTATAGATAGTGCTGCTATATTAGTGTTGATCCTTTCAGCGATAAGGTCGGCCAATGCCTGTCCCTTAACTGCTTTCGCGGGTTGATACCGGATGTCAAACTCTGATAATGCAAACATCCATTTGCCCAGTCGGCCTTTCAACATAGGAGCCGACAGCATGTGCTTTATGACATCTGATTTGCATATGATGACAATCTCTGCTGATAGCAAAATGTGGCGCAGCTTGGTGCAGGTAAAAAACAGGCAGAGGCACAACTTGTCGATCTCAGGATACCTTGTCTCTGCGTCCAGCATCCTTCTGCTGATGTAAAATACAACTCGCTCCAGCCCATCATAAACTTGCACCACCACTGAGGCGATGGACGTGTCAGCTACTGATAAGTAAATGTAGAATGGCCTATCCGGCTGGGGCGGAACCAATACTGGCGGCTTCGTCAGATATTCTTTGATCTCGTCGAAGGCTCGTTGTTGTTCTGCCCCCCAGCTGAACTCCTCATCAGATTTAATCTTTACAAGTCCCATGAACGGCTCTATCCTTCCTGACAGATTGGAGATGAATCTTCTGACGAAGTTGATCTTGCCGATGAGAGACTGCAGTTCTTTCTTCGTGGTAGGTGGCTTCATTGTTCGCACTGCCTCCTGACTTTTCAGGCCGATCTCAATTCCTCGTTCATGGACCAAGAAGCCCAAGAACTGACCGGCCGTCACACCGAAGGAACACTTCTTTGGATTCATCCGTAGCCCGAATCTTCTTGTTCGGTCCAGGACGTGTCGCAGATCATCCAAGTGTCCTTGTACTGAAGCTGACTTGACCACCACGTCATCGATATAAATTTCCACCAGCTTGCCGATCAGATCATGGAAGATGTAATTCATGGCTCTTTGGTATGTGGCGCCGGCGTTCTTCAGTCCAAACGTCATGACTACATATTCAAACAACCCCACCGAACCTGGGACTCTGAATGCAGTCTTGTGTATGTCTTCCGGAGCCATAAAAATTTGGTTGTAACCGGCATTGCCATCCATGAAGCTCCAGATTTTATGACCAGCAGCTGCGTTGATTAACGTCTCTGCTACTGGCATCGGATATTCATCCTTCGGAGTAGCTCTATTGAGATCCCGAAAATCTATGGCAACACGCCAGCGGCCATCCTTTTTCTCTACAGGTACGATGCTAGAAATATACTCAGCATACCTGCATGGCCTGATTAAATCGGCTGCCAACATTTTCTCGATCTCCTTCTTGACTTCTTTCAAAATTTCGGCCTTCATCTGTCGTGCTCGCTGCTGGAATGGCCGAAATCCTTTTTTAAGTGGGAGTCGATGCTCGATGATGCTCCTGTCTAGCCCAGGCATCTCTGTATAATCCCAGGCAAAGCAATCTGGATATTCTTTCAACAAAGCTATCATCGGACCCTGCAGATTCGGATCCAACTTCTTGCTGATAAATGTTGGTCTTGGCTTATCCCCAGGACCGATGTCAATCTCCTCTAGCTCATCAGCTGATGTAAACCCATACCCTAGCTTTCCGTCACCTGTTAAATCGATGCTAAACACGGGACAAACAGTTGGTGAGGATAACAAAGATAGTTTGGGCCGATTTCCGGAATCGGCCCCCTTTTTCATTGCATTAGTCAAGGAAGGTTTACAACTTATCTGTTCTCCATAATGGCAGGGCACCTCCCTGCTACGACTGCATGACCTGTTTGTCGTAAGATTGCTGCTTTTTATTTTTTGTGGCCGATCGCAGGGATCGGCCTTACCACGTACGATCGTGGACTTTGCTACTCTGTCAGGCCAGTGGATAAGACCAGCCTCACCCCGTTTTTTGTAGCTTCAATGCGCTCACAGCCGTCTAGACTGATTCCAGAGATCGGCTCTTGGTCTTCTGCTTCCCAGATGTTCATGCCAGCTATGGAGATCTCGATAGAATCATCTGCATGAATGACCTCCACTTCATCTCCATCCCACTGTATTAGGCACTGGTGCATCGTGGATGGAATGCAGCAGTTGGCATGAATCCAATCTCTCCCTAGCAAGACAGCGTAGGTGCTTTTGCTATCCACGACGAAGAATGACGTAGGGATGGTTTTTCTGCCCACGGTCAGATCCATGTTCAGCACGCCCTGCGTTTCTGAAGTTTGGCCGTTGAAGTCGCTTAACGTGACGTTGGTTTTGATCAGATCTGCAGTGGAGCGTCCCAAACGCCGTAGCATGGAGTATGGCATTATATTGACTGCCGCTCCGGTGTCAACCAGCATCTTGCGGACAGGCTGCCCATTGATATAACCTCGCAGGTACAGGGCTTTCAGATGTTTGTAGCCCTTCTCTTGTGGCTTTTCAAAGATAACCGGTCGTGGGCCGCAGTCCAACTCTGCCACTGGTAGTTCTTTGGCTCTTGGAGCGCAGAACTTTGACGGAAGTGTAAACACCATGTTTGTGCCAGCCGATGTCTTTGCATCGGATTTTACCGGTTTAGGGCGCCACTCTTTCCTTTTCGGGCGATCTTCCGTTTCCAAGGTCTGCCGAATCTTAACGGCCAAATCGGGCCGTGCTTTCTTTAAAGCGTAGAGATACTGCGCTTCGGCTTCCTCCGAGTTACGCAGCCGCTGCACTCTACGCTTTTGGGTGTGTCTGAGTCCGTCGGGACACCACCTTGGACGGTGATGTCTGTCCTTTCCTTTGTCATCCATTGGCTCCTCGAGATCTTTTACTCGAGCGGACTCCATGTATCGGCTCTGAGGTGGGAGAGGCCCTAGACGCTTGAAGACTGACACTAGCCCCGTGTCCTCCTTCTGCTGGCCATATTCTGGGCAGTTGTTGATTGTAGGCAATCGGCTCATTCCTGCATCCCAGCAATACTTGAAGAAAGGGCAGTCCCAATGTTTGTCCACGCCTTCCTTTTCTTTTGGTGGTCCCCTAGCGAGGTGCTCATATCCTTCATTGTCTCCCTCGCGTCGGCGACGTCGGTCATACCGACGCTCATACTTGTTAAGGAGATGCGTGGAATGTGGCTTCTGATATCGCACGCTCCTCACCTGTTCCTCGGTCAAATACCGCCTGTCATTGTAGCTGGGCCGGTCGCGTGGACCAGCCTCCTCTCTTTCTTTGCCCCGAGAGCGACCGTCTTCCTCCTTATATGCGCCACGGTGGTACACGGGTCCTGCCATATTAACATCGAACGAGAAATCCAACTGACGCCTTGTTGACTGGCTGTGTTCTACCATGTTGACACCGGGAAATGGGTTTGTGTCTACTTTCATGGCGAACTGCCCAAGGATCAGACGGCCCTGCTCTATCGCCGTTTGGATCTGGCGACGTAGCTCTTTGCAGTCATTGGTGGTGTGGGTGAACGAGTGATGCCACTTGCAGTATGGTCTTCCGCTCATCTCTTGAGTCGTAGGGATTTTGTGGCCTTCGGGTAACTTCAGCTGCTTTTCTTTCAGCAGTAAATCGAATATCTGCTCAGCTTTGCTCACATCGAAGTCAAACCCTTTTGCAGGCCCTTGCTGTTTCACCCATTTGCAGGATACAGGATCTGCCCCCCGAGCCCATTCAGCCACGGCCACCTCCTGATCTTGCGTAGGATCTTCTTCTTCTGTATCGACCAGGCCTATCGGACGTTTGAACTTGTCTTGGTACAACTCAGGGTGGCGCTGTTCATACATCGTCAGCTTCTGGGCCATGTGCGCCAACGAGTTGTACTCTACTTGGAAAGCCAGATCCTTGATAGGTGCTGAGAGACCCAACGCTGCCAGTTCGACTGCTTCCTTTTCAGTTAACCGAGCTGAGTAACATCGGTTCTTTACAGTCCTGAAGCGCTGGATGTACTCGGCTACCGTTTCTCCCCGCTTTTGCCGCACCTGTGCCAGGTCTGCAATGCCAGCCTCGGTAGCCTCTGAATGATACTGAATGTGGAACTGCTCTTCCAGCTGCTTCCAGGTCTGGATCGAATCAGGTGGCAGCGAGGTGTACCACCCAAAAGCTGGTCCTGTCAGAGATTGCGCAAAGAACCTCACGCGCAACTGATCCGAAGCTGAAATCATGCCTAACTGTGCCAGGTATCGGCTCACGTGCTCGATCGAGCTCGACCCTTCTGACCCGCTGAACCTCGAGAACTCAGGGAGCTGATACTTGGGTGGCAGCGGAATCAGGTCAAACTCGTTGGGGTACGGCTTTGAATAGCCGATTGTCCTTCTCTTCGGCACGAAGCCGAACTGATCTCTCAAGATGGTACGGATTTGCTCCACTGTCTGGGCTGCAGGGGCTAGGTTCTCATGACTCGTTCCAGTGGCATACTTGGCTAGCCATGCCTGTTTATCAGCGTCTATCCCAGACATCCCTGTTCCGGAAATACCTGCTGCCGAAGCCCCTGCTCCAGAAACTCCTGTTCCAGAAATCCCTGCAGTTGCCACCTGGTTCGTGCGCGTCAGGTTATTGCAGTCCGGCACGTAGGTGCACACATATCCATGTGGGATCTCCTTAGGTGGTTCAAACAGGAATTGGTAATCGCCAGGGTCACCTCCAACCTTGTAGACGACGTAAGCCGGTGCCCCTGGTGGTTCCGGAGCTGCAAGCGTGAATGGCAGCTGCGGCCTGGTCTGGAGCGGTCTTTCTCCCTGGTGAGTCCCTAGAGTAGGACCCGACGGAGAGTACTGATGTTTCATGATCTCCTGAACTACGCGAACTGCAATACGCTCGAAAGCGTTCACCAGGCTCTCAGAATGGCGGTGAAGAGAATGAGCCACCATGTAGTTGACTTCCTGTCGCAGAGCTCTGGTGCGCTCCTCTGAAGGAATAGAGAGATCCACCTCGTCAAGAGCACCTTCAGGTGAGAACCCTTTCCATCTGATGCCATGTTTACGGGTCCTCTCAAAAGAGCCGATGAGATCGGCTTCGAAGAGAGCTTTGATATCATCATACTTCGCCTTGTGCTCCTCAGGCAGATCGTCGTACGTGACCGGTCTGTTCTCCATCGCAGCGTCGGATGTTGTTGTTGAATGTCCCACCGGGCGTGCCAAAATGTGTTTCCTACCAAAACCCACCGGCGAGCAGCGACGGGCAACACGAAGAGCCGGGAGGCTCCCAGGACTGCTGGTGGGCCCTGGTCCCTCGGGCAACGGCCCGCAAAACTCCGGCACGCGCCCTGGCTGGTTCGAGGGCGTGCCACCTGACCTATACCTGGTCAGGAAGGTGAAGGATTGCTTCAATTGGTTTCCTGCATGGTAAACAAGTATACGTAAAATTCGAGCCGTGACCGGCTCCCAGGTTTCCCTGTGAATCGGCTCCTAGAGCCGATTAACCCATGGTTCTGCATTAGATCTATGACGACATGGGGTTTTGCTTCATCGTTACAAGTTAAATCGATCTACGATAGTTTAATGTTTTCACTACATAATTGGAACGTCCTACACGTAATTGAGCCTGGTAAATACAAAAGATAATAGAAAACCAATCCTAGAGAAGGCCTAAAAACCAACGTAACGTTAATTCCCGGAACAACTCCTCTTGGATTGGTAAACCATATCTTCCATACTACTGGATCGTTCAACCCGTTTGCAAGGCCTGATCATATAGATATCAAACTAAACCTTGGAGAGCAAGGCACAACTATAACAGATCAAATCGACTTAAATAAAGATCAAGCAAAGTGCCACCCTTACACCCGAGAAAAGGTGCAAAGGCGGCGAGATAACTAGAGGCAGCATATCTAAACGATCATAGCAAAAACTACCGATGCTAGCCTAAACAAATCTATGATAATAGTGTTACTCGCCATCAACAAGGCTTCAGTACGAGTAACACCAAATAATCGCATAAGTAGATACTGCCTAGATCGCAAGATGCGATCTAGGCAGCATGGCACTTACCCGAGAAAAACCCTAGAAACAAGGGGTGGCGATGCGCCGAGATTGTGTTTGTTGTGAACGTGATTGTCCTCCTTTTCTCAATAACCTTAGGTACATATTTATAGTCCGGAGACTTTCTACCTTTGGAATAACTCTACAATTCTATCTCTTACCTAAATCGAAACGGAACCTATTACAATATAAGATACACGGGCAATTTAGCCCAAATCAACGCACGAGGCCGATTCAACAACACGTTGCATATACGTATCTTCTAAGCCCATCTTGATTGCGGCCCAACTCCTTCTTTGGCCAAAATATGGCGATAACACTTACTCCCGAAATATGATCATGGATCCAAGAACACCCCATCATCACGTGATGTCTTGGAGCGACGAAACATAATTGGTGCATACTTAATTGAGAACACATTTTTATCTTGATATCTAAATGATGGATCATATTATTATGCTAATAAAACGCCAAACAAGCAATATAAGATGCAACAAACATCACATGTTAATAAGTGGAATGATATGGTTCTTGCACTTGATCTCCATCATGTGCATTGTGGTATGATCCTCATCATACCTTTATGTGTAAGGCCAAGGTCTATGGAACTTACACGTTATGTGTGTTGTAAGAGTATCGACTTATACTTCTACTTACAACCTCACCATATCATGACACTAGCCTAGCAACAATCTAAACTAGACGCCTCTAATTTATCCATTGCAAGTTTTACCTGGCTTACGGCTTTCGAAGATAGAACCGTTCTTACCTACGAACATGAACCACAACGAGGATAACCAAATTGTTGATAACTCGTTGCTAATTAGATATTGACTACAGTAGGAGAGACAGACACCCGCTAGCCACTTATGCAAAACTAGTTGCATGTCAAGCGTGGAACAGGTCTCATGTGCGAGGACATGTAAAGTTTGTCCGGGCCGCTTCATCCCACTATGCCACCAATATCCAAAGTACAACTAAGAAGCAACAACATGATCATCATCGCCCACATACTCATATGTGTATTACCCGTGCAAAGCATCTACGCATAGATTTGGCTCTGATACCACTGTAGGGTTCGCAGCATAGAAAACAAAAAATTTCATACGATGGGAACAACTATGTACCAAGATCTATCTACTGGATACAAGCAACGAGCGGATATACATCCGTAGAGAACATACCCTTGAAGACCGACAAAGCTTAACGAGGTTGAAATTGTGGTTGAAGTATACGATCTCTTGCCGATCTCAAGATCGAGAGGAAGTCCTAGTGCCGCAAATCAGCGGCGCATCCGTTGATGTGTGTTGGTGCTTCGTCGGGAAACCCCAAGAGGAAGGTATGATGCAGCACAGCAGCAAGTTTTCCCTCAGTAAGAAACCGAGGTTATCGAACCAGTAGGAGGAAGGAAATGTCTCAAAGGTGTTGCAAGCAACGTGGAAACCTGCACAACACAAACTCAATACTTTGCCCGAACTAATAGTGAGGTTGTCAATCTCACCGGTTGCTGTAACAAAGGATTAACTGTATGGTGTGGAAGGTGATGATGGTTTGCAGCAAGTAAACAGTAACATTGGTATATGTATCAATGGTAAAGATTGGACCGGGGTCCATAGTTCACTAGAGGTGTTCTCCTTAGATAAACAAACATGGCATGCTGGGTAAACAAATTACATCAGGGCAATTGACATGACTGAGCAAGGCATACCAATGCAATACTAGACATAAAGAACCTATAAGATTCGATTGGGCAATACAACAAGATACATAGACCGCCATCCAACTGCATCTATGACTAAAAGTCCACCTTTGGGTTATCATCCGAACCCCCTCCAATATTAAGTTGCAAGCAACAGACAACTGCTTTAAGCAAAGTGTGTAAGGTAAACAATCCACTTGTTCCATGAACAAGAGATCGTTGTTTTCTCCCTAGTGGCAACAGCACATCTACAACCGTAGAGATTTCTGTCACTTCCCTTGATTAAGTAGAGGCATGAACCCACTATCGAGCATAAATACCCCCTCTTGGAATCACTAGCAACTACTTGGCCAAGATAGCTACTAACAATGGAGAGCATGCAAGATCACAAACAACACAGACATGATAGAATCAATAAGACAAAACCATTAATCAATCTTACATAGTAATCTCAATATCCATCGGATCCCCGCAAACACAACATGCATGATTACAAATAGATGAGATCTTGATCATGAACGGAGCTCACAAGATCTAGACATGAAAGCACAAGGAGGAGATACAACCATGTAGCTACTACATGTACCCGTAGTCCAAGGTGGAACTACTCACGATTCATACCGGAGGCTGGCATGATGAAGAAGAAGGCCTCCGGGATGATCTCCCCTCCGGCAGGGTGCCGGGAAGAGCTTCAGATCCCCCTCCCCCGATCTAGGGACGATGGTGGCGGCGGCTATAGACAGTTTCGTGGAATTTTGATCCGGTCCTTAGGGTTTAAGCATCGGGGGCTTATTATAGGCGAAGAGGCGAGGGCAGGAGGGCCACCAGGGCGGCTACACCCCCCAGGGCACAGGATGGGCCTACCCGTGCGGCCAGGGGGTGTGGCCCTCTGGTGAGTCTCCTCCGTCTCGTATTCCGGCTTTGTGTTCCCCATGGTAAAATATTGGCTTTGGCTTTTGTTCCGTCCAATTCCAATAATATTGATTTTCTGCCTTTCTAGAACCAAAAATGGAAGAAAACAGGCAACTGGCACTGTGGCAACTTGTTAATAGGTTAGTACAAGAAAACATATAAAAACACCTCAAAGTGTGGACAAAGGAAAGGAAAGTAGATACTAAACGAGAATGAAACATCAAAAATTATAGATACGTTTCCGACGTATCAAGCATCCCCAAGCTTAACCCATGCTCGTCCTCGAGTAGGTAAGTGATAAAAGAATAATTTTTGAGGTGACATGCACCATCAAAACCAAGATCAAACCATTTTCAAGCATTGAAAGCTGGGATCAAAAGAACTCTAAACATGTGCATGAAAGATGGAGTTCTAACAATAAGAAAAAGTAACTATGCATGCAACATGAAAGGCTACAAACAAATATCATGAATAACATGCATTGAAAAACGTTTGTTTGTTTCACATATAGAAACCATGGCATAGTGGCATTCAGCTTGTCCCTCATAGAGTAGCAAATAGATGCATAGGACACCTTCAAAGTTCATAAGAGTGACTAGATACAAATAGCACAAGAACAAGCAATATCAACAATATGCATCAATCGATAAGTTTTGGGACACTGCACATAGAACTAAGAATGGCAACTATGCTCTCTTAACTGGTGCCTAAAGGTAGAAGGTGGAGACTCAATATAATAGTGGAAGAAAGGCCCTTCATAAAGAGAGGCAGGGATTTCAAGTTTCAAAAAGAGCTTCCAAAAATTATGGTACTTGTTAGCTTTCAGCCCTCATTGCCCCTATCATAAGCATCTTGAAGTGATTAAGGTTAAACTGAACAAACTATGGAGTATATGCTTGACAAAGTATAAGTTGGAAATCTCATGTCCCTTGAATACAAGGGCCGCACCTCATGCTACTCAACTTTAGTCACCTGTAAGTTCTTGCATAGTAAGTACATGTGTATCATAGAGAACCGCCAACGGGGTACCCCTTGCACATGGTACAGGAGCTATCCCATAACCAAAATGACAAGGCAAGCAGACAATCAGCATCTCAGCGATCTTTTTATTTGCTATTTGCAAAGGTTTTTATTGAGGATGCTTCACAGATTTCTCATTATGGTGATGCTGCAAGTTTCCACCATGATTAGGCATGCTTAGGCTAGCGGCCCAGGCGTTTCTCTAACACAAAATACATAAATCCATCGACTTACAAGCTCCCTTTTTATTTCACACCGGCGACATCCATAGACAAAAGAGCATGATATCAACTGTGTACAAAGTACAAGTGCAATGTTGAAAATGTTACCCATGAAAACATGGTTCTGCTAATTCCAACGTATAAGTGCAAGCATATACAACATAGATGACACAATGGTTCAAGTTTATTATGGGCGAGGAATATAAAGTGTGCCATCAAGTTCGTGAGGGATTTAATCACTAAGTTTTCACATAACAAAATACTTTTTAATTGGAAGATAGCTGAAAACAAGAATATACTTGGAATGGTGTAACACACCATGCATAGGAATTTATAGTGGACACTTTGAAATAACTTGGTTTCTTGGGAGTTGGAAGCATGAGTAGAGCTTACTCATATAAGTGGAGGCTAGCAAAAGACTGGGAGTGACCAACTAAGAGAGCAATAATGGCCATAATCATGTAGAGCGACAAAACATTACTAATCAAAGCATAAAGTGGTACTACAAGTCAAGGACTAAATGGTCATAGAGGCTATGGTGACTTGTTCATAGTCATAACATGTTGTGAGCATGTGCCAAGTCAACCCAAACAAAGCATCAAAGGATAATACCACAATACTATGCTTTTGCATGCTAAAACAACGCATGATTCCTTCAAGGCACACTAAGCAATCCCAATTGTTTGGAACAAGTCATGTTACAATAATAAAGCATAAGGTCAAAACAACACCTATCATGACATGTTAAAGTCTAAGTCACAGTCAATACAAGCTCCTCTTGCACTTTCAAGCAAGAACTTTCTACTCCTTTCCAACACCAATCAACTTATTTGAAACAACACAGCGAGAACGGGGGTCCAAACTACTTTATTCGAGAAAACTAAAAACTAAGAAAAGCAAACAAAAACTAAGACGCTCCAAGAACAACACAACAGTGCATGAAACAATAAAAACGAAGTGTCTAGGAAGACCTGAGCTTTTTATCGATGAAGAAGGGGGTGCCTTGGGCATCCCCAAGATTTGACGCTTGTACCTCTTGGATATTTCTTGGGGTGACACTAGCGTGGCATCCCCAAGCTTGAGCTTTTGTCCATTCTTCATCTTATTACATCATTCTTTCTCTACACGTGAAATTTTCCTTCATACAAAACTTTACACAATCTTCATTAACAACATTAGTGTATTCAAAAGATAATAGACCCTTGGTTTTAGCTTTAGAACAGCAAAACTTTCACTAAAAACACAAGCTACTGTAGCAACTCCTTCAAAAAGCTCAATTTCCCAAAAAGAACCCAAAAAGGAATCAATACGAAGCAAATGCAAATAATGGCAAAATCTGTCAAAACAGACCAGCAGGTAGAAACCGATTTTTTCGAAGACCTTATGTTTCTCAAATCAAAAAGTGTTGAACTAAAGTTAGCTAACATACTAGGGGATTTATTCGTAAATTTTAAGCTCAATCTGACTTACAGAAACTCCACACGAATTTTTATGGTGGAGGAAAAAATCTGTTTCGGGACAGCAACTCCCCAAATCTTACCTCCCTCTCATTAGAGGTCATTCTTGGCACAAAAAGCAAACAAAAAGGATAAGGAGAGGTAATTAATGAAGTAATAACTTCCAAGACTCAAGAAAACTCTTGGGTTATCTCCCAACAAGTACTTTTATTTAACGCCTTTAAGTTAGGCACAAGAAGCAAGAAATCAAATATTTTCAAATGAAGAAGTATTAACATTAAACCTTTCTTTCAAAGGAGGAGCAAAAAGCAACTTCTCTCTCCTCATAGGGAAGTGTTCAATACCTTCCTTGAATGTAAATTGATATTTAATGGTGCCTCCTTTCATATCAATGATGGCACCAACAGTTCTAAGAAAAGGTCTTCCCAAAGTAATAGGACAAGAAGCATTGTATTCAACATCCAAAACATAGAAATCAACAGGGACATAAGCATTGTTAACCATAATGAGAACATCATTAATACTCCCCATGAGTTTCTTCTTAGCATTATCATTAAGTGGGACATCCAAATAACAATCTTCCAAAGGTGGCAAATCAAGCATTTCATAAATCTTCCTAGGCATAATAGAGACACTAGAACCAAGATCACATGAAGCTTTGAGATCAAAGTCATTCACTTGCATATTAATAATGGGTTCCCAACTATCTTCTACTTTCCTAGGAATAGAAGCTTTGTGTTTTAACTTCTCTTCCTTAATCTTAACAAGAGCATATGTAATGTGTTTGGTGAAAGCAACATGCATATCACTAGCATCAGGAATTCTAGCAAGTTTTTGCAGGAACAAAATCACTTTAGAAATATTGCAACCATCAAGATCAAAATCAAACTTAGCATCACTAGTAGTAGACTCATTAGGCTTAGGCATTATAGGAGGAGGAATAGGGACTTCTTGTGGTTTAGTGGTATCCATTCTAGTGATGGTGCACACACTATTGTTTCTATCAATTTCAGCTCCCCTTTCCCACTTAGAATGAAGATGGGCTAACAGTCTAACATTTTCATCAATAGTAACTTGTATGGCATGAGTAGCAGCAAAGGTACTTTCCATGGTTTTAGGTTTAGCAGTCATTTTATTAATCAAGGAGGACTGTGCTTCAGACAAAGAGGAAATATTTTTCTCAACATTTAAAAGCTTTTCCTCTACAGTCTTGTTGAAAGTGGTTTGTTTACTAATAAAGTCTTTGAGCATGACTTCAAGTTTAGAGGGGGCACTTCTAACATTGTTGTAGGAGTTTCCATAGGTATTGCCATTATTAGGAGGATAAGGCCTATAATTGCTATTACCACCAAAATTATTCCTATAGGCATTGTTTTTGAAATTATTGTTTCTAATGAAGTTCACATCAACTTGATCTTCTTGACAAACCAAAGAGGCTAAGGGAACATTATTTGGATCTAAAGGAGCTTTCCCATTAACAAGCATAGCCATGATAACATCAATCTTATCACTCAAAGAGGAGGTTTCTTCAACAAAATTTACCTTCTTACCATGTGGAGCTCTCTTAGTGTGCCATTCAGAATAATTAACCATCATATTATCAGGGAGCTTTGTTGCAGCACCCAAGGTGATGGTCATAAAGGTACCTCTAGCAGCTGAATCCGATAGGTTTCTTGAAGAGAAGTTCAAACCTGCATAAAAAGCCTGGATAATCATCCAAGCAGTAAGTCCATGAGTGGGACAATTCTTAACCAAAGATTTCATTCTTTCCCAAGCTTGAGCAACATGTTCATTATCAAGTTGTTTAAATTTCATGATATCACTTCTCATAGATATAATCTTAGAAGGAGGGTAGTACTTTCCAATAAAAGCATCCTTGCACTTAATCCAAGAATCAATAATATTTCTAGGCAAGGATAGCAACCATTCTTTAGCTTTTCCTCTCAAGGAGAAAGGAAACAACTTGAGCTTAATAATATCTCCATCTACATACTTATACTTTTTCATCTCACAAAGTTCAACAAAGTTATTGAGATGGGCAGCAGCATCATCAGAACTAGCACCAGAAAATTTCTCTCTCATTATAAGATTCAACAAAGCAGGCTTAATTTCATAAAAGGTAGCATCAGGAGCAGGTGGAGCAATAGGAGTGCTAAGGAAATCATTGTTGTTTGTGCTAGTGAAGTCACACAACTTTGTGTTCTCAGCAGAGTTCATTTTGGCAAAAGTGGAGCAAGCCAAAAACAGCAGCAGAAGCTAGAGTAGGACTTTGCCCCAACTAACAATGAGGTTATCAATCTCACCGGTTGTTATAGCAAAGGATTAACTATATGGTGTGGAAGGTGATGATGGTTTGCAGCAAGTAAACAGTAACAGTGGAAGATGTATCAATGGTAAAGATTGGACCGGGGTCCATAGTTCATTGGAGGTGTTCTCCTTAAATAAACAAACATGGCATGCTAGGTAAACAAATTATAGCAGGGCAATTTACAGGACTGAGCAAGGCATAACAATGCAATACTAGACAGAAAGATCCCATGAGATTCGATTGGGTAATACAACAAGATACATAGACCGCCATCAAACTGCATCTATGACTAGAAGTCCACCTTTGGGTTATCATCCTAACCCCCTCCAGTATTAAGTTGCAAGCAACAGACAACTGCTTTAAGAAAAGTGTGTAAGGTAAACAATCCACTTGTTCCATGAACAAGAGACCGTTGTTTTCTCCCTAGTGGCAACAGCACATCTACAACCATAGAGATTTCTGTCACTTCCTTTGATTAAGTAGAGGCATGAACGCACTATCGAGCATAAATACCCCCTCTTGGAGTCACTAGCAACTAATTGTCCAAGTTAGCTACTAACAACAGAGAGCATGCAAGATCACAACCAACACAGACATGATAGAATCAATAAGACAAAACCATTAATCTCTGACATAGTAATCTCAATATCTATCGGATCCCCACAAACACAACATGCATGATTACAAATAGATGAGATCTTGATCATGAACGGAGCTCACAAGATCTATACATGAAAGCACAAGGAGGAGATACAACCATCTAGCTACTACATGGACCCTTAGTCCAAGGTGGAACTACTCACGCTTCATATCGGAGGTTGGCATGATGAAGAAGAAGGACTCCGGGATGATCTCCCCTCCGGCAGGGTGCCGGGAAGAGCTTCAGATCCCCCCGATATAGGGACGATGGTGGCGGTGGCTACAGATGGTTTCATGGAATTTTGATTGGGTCCTTAGGGTTTAGGCATCGGGGGCTTCTTATAGGCGAAGAGGCAAGGCGGGGGGGCCACCAGGGCGGCTGCACCCACCCCTAGGCGTGGGGTGGGCCCACCCGCGCGGCCATGGGGTCTGGCCCCTTGGTGAGTCTCCTCCTTCTCGTATTATGGCTTCGTGTTCCCCGCGGTAAAATATTGACTTTGGCTTTTGTCCCGTCCAATTCCGAGAATATTGATTTTCTGCCTTTCTGGAACCAAAAACAGAAGAAAACAGACAACTAGCACTATGGCAACTTGTTAATAGGTTAGTACCAGAAAACATATAAAAACACCTCAAAGTGTGGACAAAGCAAAGCAAATTAGATACTAAACAAGCATTGAACAAAAATTATAGATACGTTTCTGACATATCATCCGTGCTCGCACACATGTCTGAGGCACCGAGCAACCTCCGCCTCCTTGCTCCAGCGATGCAGTGGAAGCACAACTCTTTCTTGCCGAATATCCACCGGGAACATGTATCTCGCTAGTCCAAGACCATGGGGTATAAATACTAGAGGGGGAGAGAGATCCTTCACGAGTAGGTGTGAGTGAGAAGTGAGGAGGGGGATCCTTTTATAGGAGGAGGGGGAACCCCAAGGGGGTGGCCAGCGCATGAGGGATACCCCCTTGCCCTCCCTCCATTCATGTGGGTGGAAGCTCCACTCACAAAATCCCCCTTCAATTTTCTCCACTCAAAATCCCATTAAGTTTCCACCAAATTTAATGCAAACTCTCATTAAATAAAACTCCTTTTATTTATTCAGAACTTTGTCAATTACTTTAATGACAAACATTCACATATAACCCCTTGCTAGTATTTCATTTCACATGCAGAAACACTTTCTGCAATTTCACCTGAAACCAGTTTCGGTATCTGGTGAAATAAATTCCTCCGCTTTCTTATTCTTTTCAGCATGAAACTATTTTCTCCAAATGGTGTCGGTGTCTCTTAAGTGTGTCACCCTATGGTTCGCGAATAATGCGGACATGATCGAGACTCCTCTTAGATCAATAATCAGAAGCGGGACCTAGAGATCCATACTGACTCCCACACATTCAACGATGACTTTCTTGTGATCGTGAGAACCTTTTACGCTAGTATCTTAATCCCTTGGTCTCGCGATATATTACATGTTCGAGATTCGATCATCGGTATCTCCCTACCTAGTTTGATCTCGTTACTGACATGTACTGTTTTCTTATTCCCGTGATATAACATTCTAGTGATCAAATCACTTACTTGGAAGCTAATCAATGTGATATCACCGAGAGGGCGCATAGCATATCTATCCGTCATCGGGATGAACAAATTACACTCTCGATCCATGGGCCTCAACATAACACTTTAGTAGTACTGAACCCATCTTTATAATCACCCTGTTACGGTGTGACGTTTGATGTTATCAAGATACTCTTTCAGTGTTAGCGATTTACATGATCTCATGTTCTAAGGATTAGGATCACTTCATATGATGTTATAGCAATATAAACTCAATGAATTTGATTGTAATGCTATACTTCAGATGAATGTTCATCACACCGTTCCAATAATGTTGTAACCTTGTTATTAACAACATCCAATGTCCATGATCAGGAAACCTTGATCATCTTGTTAATCAACGAGCTAGTTTATGAGATAGGCATAACTAGGAATTTTCTATTTTTTTATTAAACACACATGTATTAACGTTTCCGTATTAATACAATTATAGCATGCAAAATAAACATCTATCATATACTTGGAATATACATAATAACCACTTTATTATTGCCTCTTAGGACATATTCCCTTCAAAGACATTGAGTAAGACTCAAAGTCCGGCTACGGTGGAAGAAAGAGAGATAATGGACAAAGTCCCCTATGCTTCAGCCATAGTCTCTATAATGTACGACATGCTATGTATAAGATCGGATGTGGCACATGCTATTAGTTTAACTAGTATATACCAATCTGGTCCTGATCGGAACACTGGATAGAGATCAAGAATATCCTTAAGTACTTCAGAAGAACTAAGGACATGTTTCTCATGTACGGAGGTCAAGAAGAGCTCGTCGCTAAGTGTTATGTCGATGCTAGCTTCGACACCGACCGGATGACTCTAAGTCTCAATAAGGATACATATTTCTTATGAATGGTGGAGCGTTTAGTTGGAGGAGTTCCAAACAACCCGTGGTGGCGGGATCAGCAACGGAGGCCGAATATGTTGCTACTTCGGAAGCGGCTCAGGAAGCAGTTTGGATGAAGGAATTCATAACCGAACTAGGTGTGGTTGCAAGCGCGTTGGACCCAATGGTGATCTATTGTGACAATAATGGAGCCATAGCCAATGCCAAAGAACCAAGGTCTCACAAGAATTGCAAGCATATTAAGCGCCGGTTTCACTCCATCCGCGAGCATGTCAATGATGGAGATATAAAGATTTGTAAAGTACACACGGATCTCAATGTAGGAGACCCGTTGACTAAAACTCTCCCTAGAGCAAAACATGATCAACACCAGAACTCCATGGGTGTTAGATTTATCACTGTGTAACTAGATTATTGTCTCTAGTACAAATGGGAGACTGAAGGGAATATGCCCTGAGAGGCAATAATAAAGTGGTTATTATGTATATTCCAAGTATATGATAGATTTTTATTTTGCATGCTATAATTGTATTAATACGGAAACGTTAATACATGTGTGTTTAATAAACAAACAGAAAGTTCCTAGTTATGCCTCTCTTATAAAGTAGCTCATTGATTAACAAGATGATCAAGGTTTCCTGATCATGGACATTGGATGTTGTTAATAACGAGGTCACAACATTATTGGAATGGTGTGATGAACATTCATCCGAAGTATAGCAGTACAATCAAAGTCATTGAGTTTATATTGCTATAACATCATACAAAGTAATCCAAATCCTTAGACCTTGAGATCATGTCAATCACTAACACTAGAAGAGTATCTTGATAACATCAAATGTCACACCGTAATAGGGTGATTATAAAGATGGGTTCAGTGCTACTAAAGTGTTATATTGAGGCCCATGGATCAGGAGTGGAATTTGTTCATCCCGATGATGGATAGATATACTCTAGACCCTCTCGGCGATATCACATTGGTTAGCTTGCAAGCAAGTAATTTGATCACTAGAATGTTATATCACGGGAACGAGAAAAGAGTACATGTCAGTAATGAGATCAAACTAGGTATGAAGATACCTATGATCAAATTTCGAACATGTAATATATCGCGAGACAAAGGGATTAAGATTCTAGCATAAAAGGTTCTCACGATCACAAGAAAGTCATCGTTGATGTGTGGGAGTCAGTATGGATCACCAGGTCCCGCTTCTGTTTATTGATTCGAGAGGGGTCTCGGTCATGTCAGCATTATTCGCGAACTGTAGGGTGACACACTTAAGAGACACCGACACCATTTGGAACAAATAGTTTCATGCTGAAAAGATTAACAAAGCGCAGGAATTTATTTCACTAGACACCAAAACTGTTTTCGGGTGAAATTGCTAAAAGTGTTTCTACATATGAAATGAAATACTAGCAAGGGGTTATATGTGAATGTTTGTCCATTATGGTAATTGACAAAATTCTGAATAAATAAAAGGAGTTTTATTTAAAGAGAGATTGCATTAAATTTGGTGGAAATTTAATGGGAATTTTGAGTGGGGTTTTGAGTGGAGAAATGAAGGGGCTATTTTGTGAGTGGAGCTCCACCCACATCAATGGAGGAGGGGAGGGGGAAGCCCCCATGCGTCGTCCACCCCCTTGGGGTGCCCCCCTTCCTCCTATATAAAGCCCTCTCTCCCTCTCTCTCACTCACACCTCCTCGTGAAGGATCTCTCTCCTCCTCTAGTTTATCCCCCATGGTTTCGGACTAGCGAGATACATGTTCCCGGTCAGGGACGGAGGACTTTGTGTGGTGAGCTATGGCGCCCGCCATACCTTGATTCTGGCATGAGTACCCCTTACCCCAGTCAAAGGAGCTGCAGATATGCCATTCGATCCTTTGTCGGTCGTCTAAACCTTGTCTCTATAAATAAAGAAACGTTTTTCCCTTTGTAAAGTGGGTCTTGGGCCTTTAGTTTTTTTTAGTATACATAGAATCTAGTGGTGGTGGGCCATATGCAGATGGAGCACGATCGTGGGATGGTTTAGAGGGGAATTAGCAATCAATTGAAATCGGCCGATTCATTGCACAATGTTTAGTTATAGAGGTTTTTTTATCTTAGTTATGTATGGACAAGTATATTATAGTTATCGTGCAATGTTGATTATGGATTTTCGTATACTTTATGAGTATATATTTAGCAAAAAAAATGTGATGCTATTAGTTTCGCCACACCACAAAATATTTTCGTCCTCCGCCACTGTTCCCGGTGGCTTTTCAGCAAGAAAGAGTTGTTGCTTCCGCTGCATCGCTGGAGCGAGGAGGCGGAGGTTTCTCGGTAGCTCGGACGTGTATGCGAGCACGGATGCGTCGCTGATTTGCGGCGCTAGGACTTTCTCTCGATCTTGAGATCGGCAAGCGTTCGTTTACATCATCCACGAGTACAACCTTATTAAGCTTTGTCGGTCTTCAAGGGTATGTTCTCTACGGATGTATATCCGCCCATTGCTTGTATCTAGTAGATAGATATTGGTACTTTTTTTGGAAATGGGTGCTTTATTACTTAACAGTAAGTTTACACTCGGCCTCTGCATAGCTAGGATGCACACAGCCGATCAACCACACAGTCTTAGACGAAAGCAATAAAAATGGAATTACAAAATAATGTAAATCAAAAACACAGTTCCCCAAACTAGCTAAGGAAGATCTATCTGCAGCGCTTGCTGCCACCCATGCCGGGAGAAGATATCCCACGCCGTATCCTCCAACCGCCTACATCCCTCCGCAAACAAGTCGCTGAACTCCATACGTTGTAGAGAAGTCCATGATCGGAGGACAGTCGTGGCTCGATAGATAACCTGCAAGGGAGAAGATACAACGTTATTAAAAATCTTGTCATTTCTACATAGCCAAAGCGACCAAATAATGGCAAGCGCTCCCACCCTAAATAAAGTCCCATATTTATCCTCAGTCCCATTCATCCAGTTGCCAAATACATTGACTACCGATCGAGGAGGAGATACACCAGAGGCTATTTGGATGATTAGCCATATAGCACGAGCAAATTTACAATGGAAGAATAAATGTCGTATTGTCTCATTATGGTGACAAAATATGCATTTAATGCTACCATGTCAATTCCTCCTAACAAGATTATCTTTTGTGAGAATCACCCCTTTACGGAGATACCAAGCGAATATCTTCGTTTTAAGGGGTATCCTCATCTTCCAAATTTTACTATTATCATCCACTGGAATATTAGGTTGGATCAAAGCTCTATAAAATGAATCAACGGAAAATTTACCACTATGTAGTAATTTCCTTTGAGTTTGTCCATGCCCTTAGATAGCTATATCCTGGATAATCTTACTAAAAGATTATTCCAAGACACCAGTCTAGGACCTAAGAGGTTTCTTCTGAAAGACACATTAGGAGGATTGGTTTCCAATACCTCAGCGAGAGTATCCCCTTTGTGCCTAACTATCGAATATAGAGCTGGATATTGTTCACGAAGAGAATTTTGGCCAAGCCATTTATCTTCCCAGAACCTAATCTGTGAACCATCCTTAATATTAAAATTGCCAAACCGGAAGAAATTCTTTTTGGAAGCCATTAGCCCAGCCCAAAAGTGTGAATCACCTGGTTTCCAAACCAGTTTAGACACCGCTTTTGAGCCAACATATTTCATCCATAGAATGGTTTGCTATACCCATTCTTCGGTAAGAAGTTTGAATAACCATTTACCCAGTAATGCGGTGTTTTTGACTTTTAAATCATGTATGCCCAATCCACCATATTCTTTGGGTCGGCAAAGGACATTCCATTTGGCCAGTCGATATTTCTTTTTCTCACTATCCCCCTACCAAAAGAATCTTGAGCAAAAATAGTCCACTTTGGACAAGACACCTTTTGGTAACTGGAAGAATGAGATCATATACAGTACCATGTTGGTGAGTACTGAATTATTGAGTACCGGTCTTCCACCGAGGGATAGCAATTTACCTTTCCAACTATTAAGACGTTTCTGAAGTCTTTCCTCAACGAGTTTCCATTCAACAATCGTGAGACGCCGATAATGTATCGGTATTTCCAGACAATTGATTGGAAATTGCCCCTGACCACAACCAAAGAGATCGGCATACAAGTGGGCCTCGTCTTTAGCCTCGCCAAAACAATACAAGTCACTCTTATGGAAGTTTATTTTCAAACCAGAGAGCTGCTCAAATGCTGATAGTATTAATTTCAGATTCTTGGCTTGCTCCAGATCATGTTCCATAAATAGTATTGTATCATCGGCGTATTGAATAAAATACAGTCCACCATCAACAAGATGTGGAACCAAACCTTCAATTTGGCCATCAGCCTTTGCTCTCTCAATAAGGATAGCCAGCATATCTGCCACTATATTAAATAGTATAGGCGATAGAGGATCCCTTTGTCGCGGCCCTTTTTTGGTCTGTAAGTAATTACCTATGTCATCGTTGACATTTATGGCAACACTTCCACCAGACACAAAATACTGTATGATAGCACACCACTCTTCTGAAAAACCTAACATGCGGAGTGTTTGCTGTAGGAAAGACCAATTAACTTTATCATATGCCTTCTCAAAATCAATCTTGAACAATATAACATTTAGTTTTTTTGAGTGCACTTCATGTATCGTTTCATGCAGGATTACAACTCCATCTAAGATGTTTCTCCCTTGCATGAAAGAAGTTTGAGAAGGGCGAACAACATGATCAGCCACTGAATTCAGTCTAATCGTAGCAACCTTTATAAAAAATTTAAAACTAACGTTAAGTAGGCAGATTGGACGATATTGTTGTATACGTTCTGTGTTATTAACCTTAGGTAGTAAAATTATGTTGCCAAAATTTAACCTGAAGAGGTCCAGCTGACCAACTTGTAAAAACTCAAACAAGCGCATTAAATCCACGTTGATAACTTCCCAATTTTTTTGATAAAACTCTGCTGGAAAGCCATCAGGCCCTGGCGCTTTGTTATGTTCCATTTGGAAGACAGCCTTCTTAACCTCCTCCTCAGTATAAGGAGCAGTCAAAAAATTGTTTTACTCAATAGAAACCTGAGGAATATCCTCCGTCAGAGACTCATCCAACGAAAAGGAATTTTCTGGTGGTGCCCCAAACAAGGATTTATAGTAGTTGGTAATATAAGATTTAAGATGCTGATGTACTTCAATCGTCCCTTCATCCTAAATTAGAGAGTGAATAAGTTTCTTCTTATGCTTGCCATTTGCAACAGCATGGAAGTATCTTGTATTCGCGTCTCCTTCAAGGATGAATTTAGCTTTACAACGTTGGTACCAATTGAGTTCTTCCTCACGCAGAAGTCTGGCAATTTCTATATTCGATTGGTTTTTAAGCTCAATCTCCTATGCAGTCAATAACCTAACCTCCGCTAAAGCCTCCAAGTCATCAATAATAGCAGAAAGGCGTATTTTTTCCTTTTTAAGAATACCAGCAGTATGTCTCACCCAACCACGGAGGAATTTGCGCAAGACACGCATTTTGTTGTTCCAACGTTGTATAGGTGTGTGACCACTAACTGGTTTTTCCCAAATAGCCTTCACCATGTCATAAAAAACATCACGGTCAATCCATCCCAGTTCAAACTTGAAACTGTTTTTGGATTTTCGTGGTGGTGTTCCGACAGATAACAGTAATGGAGCATGATCCGACAAAGCCTCAATACGCTCTAGAGCGCGAACAGTTACCATAGGAAATTTATCTTCCCATTCGGTATCCATAAGCACCCTATCTAATTTTTTGTATGTAGGCTCCGGAAGACTATTAGCCCAAGTAAACTATCTTCCTAACATTGTAACCTCTCTTAAGTCCAAGCTGTCAATGACAACATTAAACATGAAAGTCCAATGTTCATCAAACCTGCCTCGACTTTTCTCATGAGGGAATCTTAGCAAATTGAAATCCCCACCTATAAGGATAGGATAGGGATTGTCCTTAGCTAGATTTACCAACTCACGTAAAAAGTCAGCTTTATAAACATCCTGGATAGCCCCGTATACGGCGACTAGAGACCAAACGAAATCATCAGCCTTGTTCCGAATATGGAGTTTGATAAAAAAATCTCCAACCAAACTGGCTAAGATTTCCATAGTCTCATCTCTAACGCCTGACAGGATTCCCCCGGATCTCCCCCGCGGCGGACGTGGTAGCCATGTAAAATCCACTCCACCAGAAAGGCGATTGAGTTGAATTTGTGAGAAATCACGTCTACCAGTCTCTGAAATACCCAAAAACTCCAACTTATAATCTCTCACACAATCAGCAAAGAACAAATGTTTAGCCAAGTCACGAAGACCTCTGCTATTTGATAACATGCCATTCATTGAAAAACAATTGGATATTTAGATACACGTGACCTTTTACGGGACCTTTGGCTCTTTGATTTCCTACTAGAAGCTGTAAGATTATATAATGAATCCAGCCCAGTCTCATCAAAGCCCACTTTTGATACTTCACCAACTAAGTGAGATAAGAGTTGACCATCTACTGTGGCATTCAACTCCTCCTCCACCATTGGTGAAGATTCAGGAACAATAGAGATTTTAGGAGTAACCGTTAGACGGTCAACCTCCATATGTCTCAAAACAGAACTAGAAAGATTAACTTCACTTACAGATCTCCCCAAACTAACACCAACGTTAGCCAGCTTATCCATAATAGAGTTGTTTGAGACAGAAAGAAAGGATTTTGAAGATATACCCGGGGTGTCCAAATTCTTTTCCGCCTTCCTCCGCATGGCCTTGCCCAAGGAGTCCTCGTCCGTGGCTGAGGCCCCCAGAGCGTCTACACCATGACGAGAGCTCCTGCGAGCCGGGGTCCCGGATACGAAGTTAGGACCATCTGCGACTAGGACAAACCCAACCCCTCCTGGGTCAGGTCAATCCCCCCGGTCACAGGTCCACCATCCGAGCTAGAGCACCCCTCCATGTCCGCCGAATAGCCACCGGGAACATGTATCTTGCTAGTCTGAGACCATGGGGGATAAATACTAGAGGGGGAGAGAGATCCTTCTCGAGGAGGTGTGAGTGAGAAGTGAGGAGGGGGGCTCCTTTTATAGGAGGAGGGGGGAACCCCAAGGGGGTGGCCGGAGCATGGGGCTGCCCCCTTGCCCTCCCTCCATTCATGTGGGTGGAAGCTCCACTCACAAAATCCTCCTTCAATTTTCTCCACTCAAAATCCCATTAAATTTCCACCAAATTTAATGCAATCTCTCATTAAATAAAACTCCTTTTATTTATTCAGAACTTTGTCAATTACTTTAATGACAAACATTCACATATAACCCCTTGCTAGTATTTAATTTCACATGCAAAAACACTTTCTGCAATTTCACCCGAAACTAGTTTCGGTATCTAGTGAAATAAATTCATGCGCTTTCTTATTCTTTTTAGCATGAAACTATTTCCTCCAAATGGTGTCGGTGTCTCTTAAGTGTGGCACCCTACGGTTCGCGAATAATGCGGACATGATCGAGACTCCTCTTTGATCAATAATCAGAAGTGGGACCCGGAGATCCATACTGACTCCCACACATTCAACAATGACTTTCTTGTGATCGTGAGAACCTTTTACGCTAGTATCTTAATCCCTTTGTCTCGCGATATATTACATGTTCGAGTTTCGATCATCGGTATCTCCATACCTAGTTTGATCTTGTTACTGACATGTACTCTTTTCTTGTTCCCGTGATATAATATTAGTGATCAAATCACTTGCTTGCAAGCTAATCAATGTGATATCACCGAGAGGGCGCATAGCATATCTATCCGTCATCGGGATGAACAAATTCCACTCTCTATCCATAGGCCTCAACATAACACTTTAGTAGTACTAAACTGATCTTTATAATCACCCTGTAACGGTGTGACGTTTGATGTTATCAAGATACTCTTCCAGTGTTAGTAATTGACATGATCTCATGGTCTAAGGATTAGGATTACTTTGTATGATGTTATAGCAATATAAACTCAATGACTTTGATCGTAATGCTATACTTCGGATGAATGTTCATCACACCATTCCAATAATGTTGTGACCTTGTTATTAACAACATCCGATGTCCATGATCAGGAAACCTTGATCATCTTGTTAATCAACTAGCTAGTTTATGAGAGAGGCATAACTAGGAATTTTTTGTTTGTTTATTAACAACACATGTATTAACGTTTCCGTATTAATACAATTATAGCATGCAAAATAAACATCTATCATATACTTGGAATATACATAATAACCACTTTATTATTGCCTCTCAAGACATATTCCCTTCAAAGACATTGAGTAAGACTCAAAATCCGGCTACGGTGGAAGAAAGAGAGATAATGGACAAAGTCCCCTATGCTTCAGCCATAGGCTCTATAATGTACGACATGCTATGTATAAGACCGGATGTGGCACATGCTATTAGTTTAACTAGTATATACCAATCTGGTCCAGATCGGAACACTGGATAGAGATCAAGAATATCCTTAAGTACTTGAGAAGAACTAAGGATATGTTTCTCGTGTAGGGAGGTGAAGAAGAGCTCGTCGCTAAGTGTTATGTCGACGCTAGCTTCGACGCCGACCAGATGACTCTAAGTCTCAATCCGGATACGTATTTCTCATGAATGGTGGAGCGGTTAGTTGGAGGTTGTTCCAAACAACCCGTGGTGGCGGGATCAACAACGGAGGCCGTATGTTGCTGCTTCGGAAGCGGCTCAGGAAGCAGTTTGGATGAAGGAATTCATAATCGAACTAGGTGTGGTTGCAAGCACGTTGGACCCAATAGTGATCTATTGTAACAACAATGGAGCCATAGCCAATGCCAAAGAACCAAGGTCTCACAAGAATTCCAAGCATATTAAGCGCCGGTTTCACTCCATCCGCGAGCATGTAAATGATGGAGATATAAAGATTTATAAAGTACACACGGATCTCAATGTAGGAGACCCGTTGACTAAAACTCTCCCTAGAGCAAAACATGATCAACACCAGAACTCCATGGGTGTTAGATTTATCACTGTGTAACTAGATTATTGTCTCTAGTACAAGTGGGATACTGAAGGGAATATGCCCTGAGAGGCAATAATAAAGTGGTTATTATGTATATTCCAAGTATATGATAGATGTTTATTTTCATGCTATAATTGTATTAATACGGAAACGTTAATACATGTGTGTTTAATAAATATACAGAAAGTTCCTAGTTATGCCTCTCTTATAAACTAGCTCATTGATTAACAAGATGATCAAGGTTTCCTGATCATGGACATTGGATGTTGTTAATAACGAGGTCACAACATTATTGGAATGGTGTGATGAACATTCATCCGAAGTATAGCATTACAATCAAATTCATTAAGTTTATATTGCTATAACATCATACGAAGTAATCCTAATCCTTATACCATGAGATCATGTCAATCACTAACACTAGAATAGTATCTTGATAACATCAAATGTCACACCGTTACAGGGTGATTATAAAGATGGGTTCAGTGCTACTAAAGTGTTATGTTGAGGCCCATGGATCAAGAGTGGAATTTGTTCATCTCGATGACGGATAGATATACTCTGGGCCCTCTCGGTGATATCACATTGGTTAGCTTGCAAGCAAGTAATTTGATCACTAGAATGTTATATCACGGGAACGAGAAAAGAGTACATGTCAGTAATGAGATCAAACTAGGTATGAAGATACCTATGATCAAATCTCGGACATGTAATATATCGCGAGACAAAGTTAAAGGGCATTTATTGTCATAATCACTTTTGGTGTTCGTTAACAACAAGTAGATCATTTTATAGTTTGTCACTTTCCACAGGTTGGTATTATGATAAATGAAAAGCACCCTCACTCTTGGGAAAAGACCACACTCATGTGTCATAGTTCTGGAAACTCCAGACTGGAGTCTCCGGTCTGCCAAGACTGGAGTCTCCGGTGTGGTCTGGAGTTTCCGGATGTGTCTCCGGTGGTGACTTCAGGATCTAGGCTGGGACATTTTGACAGGGGTTCTGGAGCCTGCTCCGAAGGATACTCCGGAGTCTCCAGTGTTGGATCAGTCCGGAGTCTCCGGTGTTGATAGACCGGAGTCTCCGGTCCTGTTGGGTCGTGGAAGGCCTGGGTCATTCAGATGGGCGGTCTGGAGATTGGCCGGAATCTCCGGTGTAGACCAGAGTCTCCGGTCTGCAGACCGGAGTCTCCGGTCTGACTTTTCTCCAACGGTCAGAAAACGGTTCGTGGAGGGGGCTGCCTATAAAAAGGGACCCTTATCTTCTTCCTCCAGTTGCTCGAGCTTCTCAAGAACACCAACTCCATTAGAGCCACCAAATCCACAAGATCTCTTCATCCAACCATCCAAAGTCATTGATCTTTGGAGAATCGAAGGAGGAGGCCTTGATCTACATCTTCACCAAGAGAGATCTTCATTTCCCCCTCATTCACTTGAGGGCCCCCAAGCTCTAGTGTTTCATGGGAAACCCTAACTTTGATTTGGTTCTTACAAGCTTGTCTTTCATTTGTCTTGACAGCTTGCTTGTATTTGGGAGCCTCCAATTAAGTTGTGGATGTGTGCCCCGAACTTGTTGTAAAGGTGTCGGCTTCCACCTCGAAGGTTGCCGATATAGTGGAAGGTGGATAGAGCCTGTTGGGGTGAGGTTCATCGGAGAACAAGGGAGGCCTCTCGTGGCGTTGGTGGTTTGAAACCACCCCCTCTCCAAACATAGACGTACTTCCCCTCAAAAGGAAGGAACTACGGGAAACAAATCCTTGTGTCTCCGTGTCCACTCCTTTGGTTACTTCTATCCTTTACCGCACTTTACTTACTTGTTCTTGCTTAGAGTTGTGATAATCATTGCATGGTTGACATATAGGTAAATTCTGTTGGGAATATGCCCTAGAGGCAATCATGTATGATGAGTTTTCCCATTGTATTCATAAGGATAATAAGTAGTCCTTGTATAAACATCTGATGTGTATCATTGAATATGTGATTCAGTTGTGGAACTATGCATTCATGTTGTTTGTACTAAATATCCTTGGTCATTGAGGTTGTGCTGGACACACAACTTAGACCAATGTGAAAGTTGGCTTGATGACTCGGTTCCACTTGTCATGGGCATGGAGATGCTATTCCAACTTACACAGATTCGGCTAAAGAGTTTAGCGAGTCAGATTGACCCATATTGAGGTACAACGAACTAGTTGTCATTTGTATATCTCAATCAATGTAATCCTTAGACCTGAGGTTGTTGCATAGTCCGAGTTGAGGATCACCGACTTAGGTTCTGTCAAACGCTGATCCGTGACTGGGCAGTTATAAAGGCAGGGTTCGGGTCGACTGAGAATCAAGCTGCGTGATGTGAATAACCAAGATGGGATTTTGCCCCTCCACTCGGAGAGATATTCTCTGGGCCCTCTCGTGAGATATGATTCGGAAAGCATGGCCATGCACGACTCGGTTAAGTGTTAACCGAGGCGATCGGCTAAGAGTTAGTCGGGTGAATCACTTATCTCGGATCGAGAAGAGAGTTGGACTATTTAAGGGATGACATATATTCGCCTATAGTCTGACAAGGTATATCGTGAGGCAAAAGGGACTCAGACGTAAGTCGCATTGGAAAGGCAAGTCGTCATGACTCTTTGGTACTTGGGAATCGGCATGTTCTGCTAGGAGCCGATGCCGATTGATCGATTGTGAGTCGGACTCTAATCGTGTCCAAGTAACCATGAGCCTGCGGGGTCACACACTTAAGAGCGGGAGCAAGTTCGGATTGGATCCGAATCTGTAATCTGGTTGGGTTGGACCTAAACCAGATTAGGACTGAGTTAGTGAGTTGGACTCACGGTGACTAGTGTTATATGGGCTTTAGTGAATGGGCCGCGAGAGCCGATCCCACGTTCACTCCCTATATATAGTGGAGCACCGTAACCCAGAAAGGTTAATCGTTGTTCGGTTAGGTCATTCCATGTGTTGGAAACCCTAGCTCCACAGCAGTCCAGCCGCCGTAATGAACCTAGCAGTTCGCCGCCGGCGCTCCTCCTTGTACGTGTGGATACCAGCAGAGGTGCTGTACGATCAGCACCAGGACGATCAGATCGTGAGGACTGCACTGCATCAACTGACGCGCTTCATCAGTAATCCGCAACCGCGCGTCTAGTGGTAAACCTCGTGGCCTTCTACCTCAGCTAGGTCTTGGGATCACCACGTTAGAGGAAAAAGTTTTGTTTTATCTCTGCGTGGCCCAACAGTGGTATCAGAGCGATAGCTTCTGGTTTTAGGCTCGAGATCACGCATATGTGATATGCGGTAGGATGTAGATGAGATCTATGTGCTGTTTGGTGGTCGATCTATGAGATAGATCGGTTTTGTACGAGGTTGATTGGATCAACTGTACTCGGGGAATGGTAGATCTGTTTTCCGTGATCATACTGCTAAGGTCGTGGAACGACATACCCCTACCGGTCGGCTTCCGCCATCGGGGTAGATTGTGACACGTAAATCCAGAAGCAGTGATCGAAGATCAAAGAGTTTGATTGAATCGGAACGATGGTCGGAATCCATGTTCGGATCGTAGATGAGATCTACGTTTTCGGAAAAATCGTCGGGCGCTGCCCGCACCCGCGAGGGGCGCTGCCCCTTCGATCCCCGCCCGCTATCCGGCTAGCGGGACCGCCGGCTTCGCCCTGTCGTAGCGCCTTAGATGTCGTTGCGAGTTTCACAACGCCGGTAGATATTGTATCTATGCATAACTTGTTTTTGCAGGAAGTTGTGAATGGTATGGTTCATGTGCATGTGATGTATGTGTGTAATCCATACGTGATCTGCGAATCACGGTTTATGTCAGCCGGCTGGAGCCTAGGTGCTGTCATTTTATTGTATAATGACCTGCGTGTCGGATTCTCTATGTAATTTACTTTACTAAGCTAGTGTAGCTGTTTGGAGAACCCGGAAGGCATGCAAGGCGTTGTACATGTCGGCGACATGGAGTAAGACGGCAAGTGACAAGAGTTGGCACGAGTCGGATTACAGGCTTTGTGGAGATGGAGATCGCCATGAAGAGAGCCATACCATTTCACATTATAATTGCTTTATTTTGTGTTATTGTTATGTCTCTGTTTTACCTCTATTAGATAGTCGGTAAAAATTTAATCCCTCAAAGAAGGTCTAGTCGGTTTTCCCGCCAGTGTTTGCACCATCACATGTCGGACATTTTTGGTAGTGGGCTCATAAAATTGAGGTGCTGCCAATTCTTTCCGACTAGGTGTGTTCGAGTCGGACTCTTACTGCAGAAACACTCGGTAAGCTAGACGGGTCTATCACAACGGTTGTGGGACTCGGGGAAAAGTCGGATGGGAGCCGGGGCATGTGATGCCACCCGTCCAACAGGAGTCGCATAAGATGCGATTGACAAGGAGTTGTCTACCTAGATCACTTGGCGGCTAGCGGTGATGCTAAAGCTCACTAGCCGACTTGCTTATTTAGGATCCTGAATCACTAAGTAACCATCGGAGGGGTGTTGGTTCTAGTGGGAGCATAAAATATTAAAATGTTTAATATGCTTGCTCTTTTATGAATACATGTCTTAAGTGTTTTGCATATTTTCTGTTGTAGATCATGGCACCTAGTAGCAGTCACTCTCAGATATCCGGTTTTGCGTTGAGAACCATTCTTGAGAAAGATAAACTGAACGACACTAATTTTACCAACTGGTATCGAAATCTGAGAATTGTTCTCAAACAAGAAAAGAAGGACCATGTCCTAGACAACCCACTTCCAGATGAGCCGAATGAGAATGCGACTGTTGCAACCACCAATGCCTACCGTCGGGCTAAGGATGAGTCCACGGATATTAGCTGTCTTATGCTTGCTCACATGGAACCGGACTTGCAAAAGCAGTTCGAGCATGTTGAGGCCTACGATATGATCGAAAGCCTCAAAAGTATGTTCCAGGCTCAGGCGAAGACTGAGAGGTATCAAGTATCTCAGGCTTTGCTGAGTTGCAAGCTTAAGGATGGTGATCCACTGAGTCCGCATGTGATCAAAATGGTTGGTTACGTGCAGTCTCTGGAGAGGCTTGGCTACCCCATTAGCGAAGAGTTCGCTACGGATATAATTCTGAACTCTCTTCCTAGTGCATATGGGCAGTTCATTTCGAACTACCACATGCATGGTATGGATAAGAAGCTCACTGAATTGCATGGGATGCTCAAGCAGGCAGAGGCGGATCTCAAGAAGGGCACCAGTCAAGTATTGATGGTGCAGAATAAGGCTAAGTTCAAGAAGAGTTCTTGGACTAAGAAGAAGGCTAAGTCAGGAGGAAAGCAGGCTCAGGACCCGGTCCCAAGCGCTTCCTCAGGGACTAAACCATCTCCTTCAGCCGGATCCACTTGCTTCTACTGCAAGGCGGATGGTCACTGGAAGAGGAACTACAGCAAGTACTTGGCTGACAAAGCCAAGAGTGGAGGTATGACTTCCGACTCAGGTACACTTGTTTGCAATGTTATAGACATATATCTTGCTGATGCACCTAATAGTTCTTGGGTATATGATACCGGATCAGTTATTCACATCTGCAACTCGTTGCAGGGACTGGTAAGAACTAGGAGCGTAGCAAGAGGCGAGGTTGATATTCGAGTCGGCAACAAAGCAAGAGTTGCTGCGTTAGAAGTCGGCACGATGCAACTTCATTTACCTTCCGGATTCATTATGGAACTAAATAATTGTTATTATGTTCCAGTGCTCAGTCGAAACATTATTTCTGCTTCATGTTTGATGAGGCAAGGCTATGAGTCGAATATCAAGAATAATGGTTGTTCTTTGTATTTGAATGATATGTTTCACGGCTTTGCACCCGTCCAGGACGGGTTATTTATTTTGAATCTTGATGGTGAGTCGGTTTATAACATAAATGTTAAAAGGTTGAAACCAAATGATCTGAATATGACTTACTTTTGGCACTGTCGGCTTGGTCATATAAGTTGGAAATGCATGAAGAAGCTCCATGATGATGGACTCCTAACTTCGTTCGACTTGGAGTCGTTCGAGACATGCGAATCTTGCCTACTCGGCAAAATGACCAAGACACCTTTTGCAAAGAGTTGCGAAAGGGCGTCCGACTTGCTGGGACTAGTACATAGTGATGTATGTGGACCAATGAGC